>OY998238.1:19090557-20361181 GCA_963922005.1 Cornus suecica
TGATACAGTTGTTGCTCAAATCTATGTTGATGATATTGTGTTTGGTTCCACCTCTGATCAGCTCGCTCATTATTTTGGAGATCAAATGCAACATGAATTTTAGATGAGCATGATTGAGGAATTGAACTTCTTTCTAGGGCTTCAAGATAGGCAATTAAATGATGGGATTTTTGTTTCTTAAACTCGTTATGCCTTGGAATTGGTGAAGAAGTTTGGTTTGGAAAAGGCTAAGGATGCTCGCACTTCTATGAGTACAAGTGTCAAGCTTAGCTTGGATACTAAAGGCAAATATGTCAATCCTACACTTTATAGGAGTATGATTGGGAGTTTGTTGTACTTGACTGCCAGTTGACCTGACATGGCGTTTAGTGTTAGTTTGTGTGCACGTTACCAGGTAAGTCCTAAGGAGTCTCATATTACTACTATGAAGAAGATTATCAAGTATGTTAAAGGGACTGTGAATTATGGACTGTGGTATCCATCAGGTACTAATACTGATATCGCATATTTTTCTGATGTTGATTGGGTTGGAAATGTAGATGATAGAAAAAGTACCAGTGGATGATGTTTTTATGTTGGAAATTGCTTAGTTGCTTGGCATAACAAGAACCAAAATTATGTTTCTTTTTCCACTGCCGAGGTTGAGTATATAACAGTTGGTAATTGTTGTACTCAGGTTTTGTGGATGTGTAAGATGTTGCAGGATTATGGTTTTTCTCAAGGTACAATGACCGTGTTCTGTGATAACACAAGTGCAATAAATATTTCTAAAAATCCTGTTCAACACTCTAGGACAAAACATATAGATATTCAACATCATTTCATTCGTGATCTTATTGAAGATGGTATAGTGTCTCTAGAGTTCATATCCACAGATTCTCAGTTGGCAGATATATTTACAAAACCATTAGATTTTCAAAAGCATGTTAGTCTTAGGAAATCTATTGGTATGCTTTCTTTAGAATAGATATCTTCTTATCTATCATTCTAGGAACACGTTGCATTTTTTTTCCTAGAATTGATAGGTAATCATGCATTTGTATTATTTTTATTTATGCATGCATTTTATTTTGGAATAATGATAATAATTTTTTTTTGAGATTGTTGAGCTTGGCTAGAATACAAAAGTTGTCATATTTTACTATATTTTCACATTTACTTGTCTCATTATGCATATGTGAAGTAGAGGTATCAATCTGACCTAAGATTTTTGGATGATCACTTGACATGATTATTTTATGTTACAAAACTTTAATCTTAATTGCTAGGGGTGTTCAGGAACTGAACCGAAACCGAAACCGAACTGGAACTGAACCGGAACCGGCGGTTCGGTTCGGTTCCATAGGGGTTCGGTTCCGGTTCCAAAATTCCAAGAACCGAAAATTTCGGTTCGGTTTCGGTTCCGGCCTCGCGGAACCAAACCGGAACCGGAACCGATTTTTTTTGTTTTAATATATATTTTTTATTATTAACCAAAAAAACTAGCAATAAACCTCCACTAATTTCAATAACAATACAAATCCAAGCAACTTTTTTTATTCCACTAATTATATATTTGGTTTTGGGTTTGCTTTAATTCAAATACTCTAGTTTATAATTATCTTATTTTATAAAATTGAGATTTTTTTTAAAAATAAATAAATATAGAAGGAACCGGAACCGAACCGGAACTGAACCGAAAATCGGTTCAGTTCCGGTTCGGTTCCTTCCCCTTTCGGTTTCGATTTTTCAAGAACCGAAAAAATTGGTTCGGTTCTGGTTCCAAACGGAACTGGTCTTGAACAGCCCTATTAATTGCTAGTTGTTTCGGTGATGATTATAATGCATGTTGAATCTGTTAATTTTTTTTATTTAACCCGAAGTGGTATGAATGTTCATAAGCTATGCTAGATTGGTCTATGCATGAAATATTTTTTGCATGTGTATGAATGTTGTGATGATGTTGAAAAAAAATGAGGTGTTCAAAATATAAAAATGCAAAAAGTAGTTATTTAATCTGAGTAACAGGGCCTCTTGCCTCAGTAAGCATTGAGTGTTCGCGTAAAAAGGGGAGAAGGCTAATGAGCATAAATCCCATGGAAGAAGCTTAGACCCAGTTGATCGGGACTAAAAATCCTCGCTGAAAAGTCTGGAGCTTAGAAAGACAAAAAGGGATATGGTGAAAAAGATGAAAAGAAGAAAATTGTGTGACAAAGAGAAAGTATCTTTTATTTTTGCCTTCAAGTTTGGATCTTAGATTGAATTATCATCATGGGTGGTGGGGAGATTATCAGCGTTAGTATGTATTGTTTTCATCTTACCTTAGTGCTTGCACATGAGAATCTTCACATATATTTATTTGCAAAACTTGACTTGTGCATTCTTGAGTTTACAAGGTATGTGTGTTGATTCTCTTTTATACCGTGTGTATAATGGTAGAGTTAAATCTGAGAATATGATGTGTTAATGATTGGTTTTGTGTCTCTACTGCATTGCTCACAGATTTCTAAAAAACAAAAATATTTTATTTTATTTTTATTCATGACATTTTGCATTCATGCATTAGTAGTAGGGTCATGCATAGTAGTATTTTTTTCTTGCATCTCTCTACATTGTTGCTATGGCATATACTCTTTTTGTTTGACATTGTAGTGACAAAAAGGGGGAGAAGTATTGAGTAAGGGGGAGAGATTGCTTGATTAAATTTCATTGTTTGGTTAAGATTGTTTGATTAAAAGGGCGAAGTATTTAGCAAGGGGGAGTTTATTCTCAAGGGGAGAATGATGATCATTATGTGTGCATTGTTGTTATGATTTTCTTATGATCATTATGTTGGTTTATATCTGTTTTCCACACTTGCGTTTAATGGTTTGTTCAGTATTGTGGTTATAGAATTGGAAGCAATGTGACAATTTATATCTATGTTTGTTGGTGTGTGTTCATAGGTATAGATGTTATGTTGTTATTTGTGAGACTATATTGTAAAACATGATTTTGTCTTAGAAATGTCAAGGGGGAGATTGTAATAACACTTTTGTGTATTGTTTATTTATGGCATGTTCTAGACAATAACCATGTTGAGTGTTAGATAGGTTGGTTTGGTTTCAATGACATCGATAAGCTTCATTAAAGGCAGAATCAAACATTGAAGTAATGAAGAATACAAGTGAAGCACGAAAGTGAGCATATTGAGGAAAAATATCTTCTGGAGGGCGAAAATGACATTTTCTGAAGCTTTCACTTCAAGCAAAAAGTATCGTGGGTTCAAGAGAGTCATTTTGGCACAGTTGCGAAAAAGTTTTAACAAAAATGCCTATGTTTTCAGTTTCAAAAGGTGGCTGAAAAACACATTTTTATGCTTGTAGGTACGCTTGAAGCGTAGCTGCATCAAGTTTTTGCCTATTTTTGCCTCCGATGTCCAAATTATTTGGAGGATGGTTTTATGATATGATCACGACTTATATACATCAAATTCCATTCTATATACATTATATTCACCATAATATAGGGTTTCGATGTGAAATTACTAGAAAAGGCAAACTTATGGTTTAGATAATCTTTGTCTATAAATACCCAAGTCTACAACAAGAGGAGGCACGTCTTTGAGAATTCTCTGCAAGTTTTCTACAGCTTCATTTTCTTTTATAGAGATATACATATGGTGAGAAAAAATTATTGAGTGATTAGAGATAAACAAGTTTTCTCTTGTTTTTGGACGTCTTTAATCGTGTTTCTATATCGACGATTTCTATGCATAATTGAATGGTATAGTTGTTGAAAAATTCACACATCGTTTATTACAACGAGGTTGCATTGATCCATTGAAGAACGGGGCCATCTGTGTGTGGAGATCGAAGCAGAGGCTTCATGGTACGGAGATCGGAGCAAAAGCTTCGTGGAGCGCGAGTGAATCTAGACTTTCAGACGTCGAGTGAAAAACATAAAATTACAGTGGTTGTAAGTTCTGTTTTCATAGAGTCTGTAAAAATTCTCTGATTCATACTGCATCGATACCCGAGTGTATCCGTGGTTTTTACTTGGAGTCTTTTTAAGGTTTTCCACGTAAAAATCTCTGTGTCTTCTGATGATTTAAATTTCTGCACTTATATTCATATTTGCTTAATTGATCTGTTTTTGTGAATTGAATTGAGAATTAGGGTTTGTGACTAATTAAAATTGAATTTTGCTAAATAATTTTAATTGATCATAAAATCGACAAAAATCCTATTCACCCCCCCTCTAGGATGTTTTCACTATCGTCGAGGTAACTTCAATAAGGAAAAGGGAAAAAGAAGAGGCTATTGAAAAATGAAGTGAAAAATGACAAGTGTAAAATATATAGGGACTGGGCGCGAAAAATGAAAAGTCGCATTAAATGCGCGAGGGAGGCGAAAAGTCACCTAACCAAGTGCACCAAAATGGATCGCGGATCCTGGGGAGAAGATCATCTTGAGAATGCAAGTTCAGAAATGGAAAGGCAAAATTAGGCGCATACGCAAGGCCAGTTAATAGAGGTAAAAAATGACAAGATTAAGTCGCAGAATGAATATTGGCTCACAAGAAAAAATTCCCGCAACATCAATGAAAGAAAGGCTAAGGTATGTACAAAAGGGCAAGATTATTGGCTATGAACTCACGAGATAGGAAAATAGGGAATTGCACTTTAGTACTTGTCTAAGTACTAAAGCGCAATGGGGAAAAATGTGAGGGGGTACCTCGCAAGTATTTATTATGACAAGGGAAAAGGTTTAGTTGGGAACTGGACCAAAATGGTTTATACGCGAGAAAAAGTATTACACAGAAGTATCTATGGGGGGACTGATGTGGATATAACTAACGTCTAAACCCATAGCACTATATGCTGCTCGCGTAGGGAGTACAACATGAAAATCTAGGGAAATGCTTTGAGTATGAAAATAGCGGGTCGCGACTTTATTTGTGTCATTCAAAGCAAAAGTACCTCAGAGAGGCCAGTAGTACTCAGGGTTATGAAAATGATATCCATGCAAATAGGTCATGACCCAGGAAAATGATATAACATCACAGTTCCTTGGACAAGGAAATACAGAGGGAAAATTAGATTCGCGAGGAAGATGCGTGGATCGTAGATCGCGAGACATATTGTGGTTCTCGCGAGGGATGCTGACGTGGCAATAGTTGTGCGAATACGGTGTCGCGAGGTGCTTGTGGGACCTCGCGAGGTATGCTAGTCTAGGCGCGAGCTGGTGCTGACGTGGCAAAGATGTCTAGCGAAGACCTTCCTGACCTTGATGCCTATAAACAGACAAACCATAGCTCATTTTTGGGGACTTCCAGACTTAGAGAGAGAAAAAATGATCCTCAAGCTTGTCTGTATTGTTTCTCTTCTCTTTTCTTCTTTCTACAGTTCTGTAATCATCAAGGATAAATAAAATTATCATAATATTTCTATATTGGCAAGTGTAGAAACTATCTCTATATCAACTTAAATCAGAACCCCTACAATAATTTACATCAAATCCCTCTTTTATCACTTTTATCATTTTATATTTTAAAATTAACAAATAATATTTGCAAAAGCCTAATGGAAGAGTGATTTATGATATTGAAACCCTAATTCATTCTCTTTACATTCATATATATATGCAAGGGCATTTTGGTCCACTAAAGTGAGGGGCAAAATGGTCTTTTCAGTAACTGAGGGTAATATAGATATTTCCCCTCTTAAAATATGTTTGACCGGTGTTGACTACGCCTGAGCTCAGATAGAGGGGGAAAGTGTAACTCAAAAGCAAACTAGAGGGGGGAAACTATAATTATCCAAACAAGAGGGGGAAAAGTGTAATATGTCGAAACAAGAGGGTGTGAAACTGTAATTTACCCTTTTTATTTTTACAACTGAAGAAACAATTTTGATGAAGCTTTTACGACTTGTTTGATATGCAATTTTTATAAGTTATTTTCAATCGTGAGTTTTAGTCTAAGATGGTTGTTTTTACTTGAAATATGTTCCGGAAAAAAGAAAAAAAAAGAAAGTGGAGAGCATTTACAAATAATAAGCTCTCTATATACAGCAAGTAGAGATTGAGTTAACTGAGAAATGTATCAGTGAATTAACCGGCCTAGCATGAGGAGAAGATAATATGCTAACGAGATAATGTTGTTGATCAATACAAGTAGCTCATATTTATAGAATTGTATGTGAGGAAGCTTGAAGTATTTATAATTAACAAACAACCATTCATTTACTAACAATGTGTGACATTTGTGAAAGTGTACGTGACTGCTTAAGTTAGGTACTAGTGTATGATTTTCATCAAATACAGGAGCCAACAAGTCTGGTTCAAGTTGCATTCTCCACAATGTGCCCATAAACTACATACATGGAAACAAAATCTTCAACCAAATCGCAATTCGGTATGAGTCACAGTTGGTCACTGTAATGGTGTAATGAATTTTTGATAATATCAATATTAAATGCGATTATAAAATGAGTATAGTTATTAAATCACCGTATCAACATCAGAGGGTACATCAAATATTCGTCAATATGACGAACTTTGAATCCACTCAATGTGAAATTTATTCTGAACTCAATATATCCAACCTTAAACATGAGCCCAAGTCTTCAATCAAAACTCGATATATGCATAATGTAATATGACACATAGATTCGATTTAGGGAGGAGTTCAAATTATTCTAAACCTTAGAGTGGCCAACCTAAATTAAATTCAATTACACAATATGTCATTTTAGGATTCAAAAACTCTTCCCAAACATATCCAATATAAATAAGATGGCCATAGGAGCCTCAATTAAATTATTGAGTGTGTGCAATTTTCTGCATTTATAAGGGGGTTTTTTGAAATAAAGGGGGCTTTTTGAACATTTTTTAAATCAGGGGAGTTTTATGATAGTTAGCCTTGATTAACTTGGAATTCAGCTCGTTTTTTAAAAAAATTTGAAAACTATAGGGAGTTTTCTAATAATTACCCATGTTATTAAAAAAAAAATTTCCCTGTTCATGTATCTGACAAATTATTAATTTGATGGTCCATTTTTAATCTACCCTCTTTAATTTAAAAAGTTAGTCAACAAACTATAATAATTTATTTATACTTGGTAGCACCTAGTCAAATTGGACTATTAATTAGACTTCAGAGTCCAAATAAAACTTTACAAATAAAAAAGGAAGAAAAAAGTCACGAAACAGATACTATAAAAAAACATGTGAGGTGGGGTTTAGAATTTAGGCAAAACCTCCTCTAATTATTCTCATATTACAAATATAACTAATGTATTATAAATAAATTCAATTTCCCTCCGATTTTAAAAACAAATACTTGGAAAAAGGATCATTACCAATTTCATAGTCTTGAAGGGTTTCGAACTCAGAATTGGAGGTGTATTATATATTTTTGTTCGTGTCACTCATGGAATTTATTTTATTTTATTTATATTATTTTTGACTTCTGAACATGTAGACAGTAGTATATTGCTATTTGGTAAATGTTGTCACTTCCCTATAAATGGTTAAACAAAGTAACACAATCTTTACACCCCAAGAATATTAGCAAGAGAATCTCAAAAATAACTCAAAGAATATTAGCAAGAGAAACAAGGGCGGGGCCATGGCTCCACCTAAGCCAAGCTAAGCTAGTGGCACCTTGGCCTCTCCCGAATTTTGAAAAAATTCTTTTAGTATTCTAATACAAAAATATTTTATAAATAAAATTATAGAAAAATTTACATGGCTCTTCCAAAAATTTTAATTTTTTTTTTATTATCTCAAAAATATTTTATAGATAATTTTATAAGAAATTGCATACAACTCCCTAATTTTGTTTCAAAAATCTCTTTAAAATTCACAAATATATATATATATATATATATATTTAATATATATTGCATATGACTCCCTCAAATCTTTTTCCTCACTCGCAGCCGCCTAGGGCCCCAAGCCCAAGGGGGCCCAATATTTTTTCTCCTTTGTAGTGTAATAGGCACAAACAAGATTTTTATTTATAGTCCAATGCAAATTTGACCCCAACCCAATATTACTTGAAGATTTACAACTTCAATCCATAGCCCAACCCAATTAGCTAATGGTAGGGCTTTGGCACTTTACACGTGAAGTTAAGAAACTTAAAAATAAAAATAATAATAATAAAAATGACGAGAGGGTGAAGCTGTAGCCTGTAGAGACAACGGACAACTGGAGAATGACTCCAAGTGCGAACAACGACGGACCGAGGTTGCTGCTCCTCTGTGGTCCTTTCTTGCGTTGTCTACAAAAGAAATTCAAGGAAGCTTTGGAAGTTTGGAACTTGAAAAGTGAGTTTGCACTTTGCACATATGTATATATATATATATATATAAATTTCTTGAACCATGATAATGTTATATATTTATATATATGTATGCTTTTTTAATTGTGTAATAAATATATTTTCAATTTTTTTTTCTAAAGTTACTTGATAATTGTGTATTGAATATATATATATACATATTATAGCTCACCATCTTGTATGCACTATGTAATTTGTTTTTTCAACGTGTCTTGATAAATTCCTTGAACAAATTTCGGACATCACGGTTATCAGGGGAAAAAATATATAGATTTCCTCGTACAAATTTTTTTCTTCATTAGATACCCATTAGTGATACTTGTAACTAATTTTTGATTGTTAATTTAGCTGCATATTTTTTATATGCAAATATTATAAGCTCTAACAAAAAATAAATTATAAAATTCTTTAATGCAAATTGTATTTTTGGACAATGAAAAAATGACTAGAACATAGAAAGCAAGTTATTAGAATTACCTTAAAAGTCAATATAAAATTTAAAATCTAATTATTTAACTTTTTCAACAGTTATGTCTACTAGAAAATGTGAATCTAGATTTCAGAAAAGGAAAAAGAAGAGAGAAAAATAATTGATCCAATCTCAAAATTGAGCTATTCGTATGTTTTTTTATAACAGAACATAAACATATAATTTAGTTGACAATTTGGTGAATGAAAGAATATAGGAATGAGAATGCAACTGAAGAAAATATAAATGAAGATGATTGTAAAGGTGGTAACTCGCAATAAAAAAAAAAAACTAATCCGCAAGGCTTATTTATTTGGGATATGGCCCAGGCTTTAATTATCTGGGATATGGCCCAGGATTGGAATATTTGGGGAAACCGGCCCAAGTAAAAGATTATTTGGGAGATTGGCCCAAATAATTGATTACTTGGGGAAATAGCTCAGATATGGTTTTACGCGAGAGCTTGCATTATACAGAGGGATGCATGAGGGGTTGATGTGTTTTATAGCTCGCATCAGAAACTCATAACCCTATATGCTGCTCGCGTAAGGAGTACTACTCGGAATCTAGGGGAAATGCTGGGGATGAGTAAATAGTGGGTCGCGACCTCATTTACACCATCCTAAGCAAGAGTACCTTAGAGAGGCCGATAGTATTCAGGGAGATGACCAAGACATGCATGATTGGTCATGACCCAGCAAAGCTATAACGACATCCTTGGCTAAGGATAAATCAGATCCGCGATGAAATATGCGCGAATCACGGGGCATGGCGCACAACATGACCCATGCATGAGATTACGCGAATCCGTTTCGCATAGTCGAATGCGAGATAACACTGTGCAAGGTATTTATGGTGCACTGTATAAATCCGCGCATGAGATTACGCGAATCCGTTTCGCGTAGGCAAATGCGCGAGATGATACTGTGCAAGGTACTTATATTGCGGATTGGTACGCATGAGCCATGTCGCGAGATAGATGCTGACGTGACAATACAAATCCGCGAGGATTACTGAGCACTCACGTCTATAAATAGAGGTGCGAGAGCTCATTTGAAAGGGACTTTTCGGAGATTAAGAGAGAGAAATTCCTAGAGAGAGAGCATTTCTCAATCACTTGTACTTGTTATCTTTTCCTCCATTTTTTCTGTAAAGCAAATCAAAAGCAGTAAAAACATCATTGCCGTTATTTTACTGACGAACTTGTGTAGAAACTATCTTCGCATCATCTAAAAACTTGTGAACCCCTACATTAAAGGCGACTCTACTGGGGAGAAGATGTCTTCTGCACAAGTAGAGCCTCGTCAGACTCGGCGGAGAGGTCGTCCACCAACCCGGCATACTGAACAAGTTGAAGAGGAAACAGCGGAACAAACACAAGGAGGAGAACCAATCCAACCAGCGTGAAGACAACGTCGTCGCGCAAATATTGGTACGGATCAGGCAGAAGCCCCTCCGATGGCAAAGCCAGTACAAAATTCGGCAGAATTACCAACAGTTCTACTGCAAGCTCTTCTCAACATCCAAGAAACGCAAAAGGCCATACATCACTTCATGGAGGCCTCGCGCGTTTCACCACCAAATATTGAATCGCCAAGGATGGACAATCAGACTTTTCTAGAGGATTCAACACATGAGCTTCTTCGCGAGTCAGTAAGAACTGAACCTCTGGAGAAAGAGTCATACATCACCAAGGAACAGCTGCGGGTTATCCTGAATGAAAAATCTGAAACAGAGGAAGTGGAAATTGTCCCCCCATACCATCCCAGCATTATGGCCTCACCGTATCCGGAAAACTATGGGGTACCAGGCTTTCATTAATTTGATGGCAAAAAGGGAAATGCGAAAGAGCACATAGCCAGGTTCGCAGATGCTCTGGGACCTCACAGAAACAATGAATATTTAAAGCTTAGGGAATTCTCCAAGTCTTTAACTGGAACAGCATATACATGGTACACTGGCCTCGCTCCGGCTTCAGTGACCCGTTGGACGGATATGGTGCTCAAATTCTACACCAAATTCTTCCAAGCTGATGAGGAGGTCTCAATGATTTCACTTACAAGGCAAAAACAATGCTTTGGGGAAAAGGCGGCGGCTTATGTCCAGAGATTTCGCGAGACTGCTTTACAATGTCATGAACCAATTTCCGAACTGCAATTGATCAAAATTTGTATAGAAGGAATGCTGCGGGAATACAGAGTGCATCTGGTCAATAATGAGGTCAAAACGTTTTCTGCACTTGTTGATAATGCCCGAAGGTTGGGAGAAGTTTTGGCTCCCCCGACACGACCAAATATCAGTACTAGGCGGATACCGATGGTAGCAGCTACGCAGAGCGAAAAACCCAGGGAAGAGCTCACTGGGAGATCTGAACCGCCCCCTTTACCTTTTAGTGAAAAAGAGGCAGTTGCTTTGTTGAATCAATGGGTTGCAGATCGTGTCATAGCACTACCTCCAGTGCAAAGGGTGCCGCCGAGAGAGGAAAGGATGAAAAACAACTATTGTCCCTATCACAGGAGTATTCGGCATTTGTTGATGAGCTGCTGGGCTTTTCGAAGTTTGGTACATCGAAAAATAGCATCGGGAGACTTGGAAGTGGCAAAGAATGTAGTTCATGAGCCTTTCCCTGCACATGTGGCTGTGGTGACCGCTAGAGACAGTACTGAGGATATGACTAGTACCGCCAAGTATGAATGTCCGCCAGTACGTGAGGCTAAGGAGAATGCTAAGATAGACGTCTTCTTCAATGAACTCCCAATACAGGAAGATATGAAGGAATTCTTGAAAGAGCAAATAGTTGCCACACTCAATCATACCATTGTAATTTCGCAGCATGAGAAGGCCTCCAGTCAGATCACATTTTCTGAAGCAGACAGATAAGTGCATTTTCTCCACAATCGGCCTCTATATGTACCAGCCATTGTAAACGGTCGTGAGATGAAACGAGCTTTCTTGGATGGAGGAGCGTCAGTCAATTTGATCCCACTAGCCACTTTGCGAATGATCAATTTTCCTGAAAGTAAGATCGTGAATCATACTATTTCAGTTACTGATTTTAATGGAGATCAGCAAGCCACTATGGGATTCGCGACATTGGACCTCAAAATTGGGAAGATCCGGGGGCCCACCAAATTTTATGTCATCAAAGGGGAACCCTCGTATCAATTGTTGTTGGGCTGACCATGGCTGCATGCATATGGCGTAGTGTCGTCATCCTATCATCTAGTGATGAAAGCCAATTGGGGAGAAGGAATAATGACTGTAAATGCATCTAAGAGTCCTTTCTGCGCATCAGAGGCCCATTTTGCAGATGCAGTCTATTTCTCAGAGTACAGTGAGGAAGATGGACCCGGCGTTTTTTCTACACCGTTACCAGAATGGAATGAACTGGAAGAAGGTAGTTCAGCTAAACGGAAGCTCAAAGAGGTGAGCTGGTCACGGGTCAAAATGCCCGATGGACGAGTAGTGTACAAATTATGACGGGATTGGGGATCAGAAGCTTGCACAGTTGGTACTGACCCCGGGTCAGATAGGATTATACAAAGAAAACTTAGCACTGAGCCTGAAGTACTAAAAGTGGATCCACGACAAAAACATGGTCTATGTGAAATAGACATAGGCGACGGCACGGATCCGCGACCTACATTCATAAGCAGTACGCTGCCTGAAGATACTAATAATGCCCTGGTGGAATTGCTCAAAGAATTTCGAGATGTCTTTGCTTGGGACTATAATCAAATGCCGGGACTTAATGTTGGATTGGTAAACCACCATCTTCTTGTAAATCCCGCATCGGAACCAAAGAAACAAAAACAACGAGTATTTCACCCCGATTTAGAGGTACAAATTAAGGCGGAAGTGGAGAAGCTGCTGAAAACAGGGTTCATCAAGCCAACCCAACATCCAACCTGGCTCGCGAACATTGTGCCTGTAAAGAAGAAAACTGGGCAGATACGCGTATGTGTAGACTATCGCGATCTCAATAAGTCTTACCCAAAAGATGATTTCCCTCTACCCAACATTGACACCATGGTGGATGCAACCTCAGGACACGAGATTTTCTCGTTAATGGATGGATTCAGTGGGTACAATCAGATTAAGATGGCGTCGGAGGATGCTGAGAAAACTACTTTTCGCACCCCAATGGGGAATTTCCACTACACGGTCATGCCATTTGGGCATAAAAATGCAGGGGCTACATATCAACGCGCCATGACAGCTATATTCCATGACTTGATGCATAAAACTGTCGAGGACTATGTCGACGATTTGGTAGTAAAATCTAGAGCCATGCAAGATCATGTGGGTGATTTGCGAAAGGTACTGCAACGATGTCGCGAGTATAATTTGAAAATAAATCCCCTCAAATGTGCCTTTGGAGTACCAGAAGGAAAGTTCTTGGGGTGTGTTGTACATCGGTATGGCATTGATATGGACTTGACAAAAGCTAAGGCAGTATTAGAAATGGATCCACCCGCAACTCATAAAATGTTGAAAACTTTTATGGGAAAGATATCTTATCTGAGGAGGTTTATCCCGGCACTAGCAGAGGTAACTCACCCACTCATGCCTTTGTTAAAAGAAAAATCTGTATACAGCCGGGGAAAAGAGCAGCAAGAGGCTTTTGAGAAGATCAAAAATATTTTGGCATCACCAAAAACAAAGGTAGCGCCCGAGTCAGGAAAACCGTTGATAATGTATCTCACTTCCACCAATAAATCTGTGGGAGCTCTGTTGGCCCAGGAACATGAAGGGGAAGAAAAACCTGTTTATTTTATCAGTCGGGTGCTCAAAGGACCAGAGTCGCGATACACATCGTTGGAAAAACACTGTCTCGCTTTAGTATTCGCAGCCCAGAAATTCAGACATTATCTACTGGCACATCCGTTAGAACTAATCACCAAAAGTGACCCCATACGGTATCTCCTCACAAAGCCCATACTCAGTGGAAGAACTGCTAGATGGTTATTAGCACTGTCCGAATATGAGATCACATGCTCTAGGCCGAAAGTAGTAAAAAGCCAGGCTTTGTCGGATTTGCTAGCTTTGTTTCCTGGGGGAGCCGAACCTAAAGTAGAGGAGGTGGGAGTGGCAAGTATGGCTCAAAGTGTAGAGTTTTCTTTAGAGTTTGATGGTTCATCCACGGAAAAGGGAGGTGGGGCTGGTTTTGTACTGAGGAATGAGGAGACAAAGGAGGAATTAGTCATGGCTTACAAACTCAACTTTCCTTGCACCAACAATATTGCAGAATATGAAGGTTTAGCGCTGGGATTAATGATGGCTCAGCGGTTGAAGGCAAGAATACTTCATGTTAAAGGAGATTCCAAATTGGTCATTATACAGATTAAAGGGGAGTATGTTGTCAAGGAACCTCATCTGGTGTCTTACAGAACCCTTATTCGTTAGATGATAGAAGGCTTTGAGACTGTGAGCTTTCAGCACGATCCGATGCATTTGCCACATTGGGCTCACGACTTCATTTCCAAGGATCAAAGTCTTTTGTATAAATAGTGCGAAGAACCAACTCTGTAGTCAGTGGCGGGATGAAATCAGAAGTATATGAAGAGCATGATTGGAGAGCGCAAATAGTACAGGCTCTGCTAAAGAATGATAACAATGCCTTGAGACGAAAGTACCAGATCATAAAAGGCGTGTTATATTACAGAGCGGCCGGAGATATTCTAGCTAGATGCGTGGCAGTAAACAAGATAAGAGGACTGCTACAGAAAGCTCACGAGAAAATATGTGGTCAAGCAGATGTCAGTCTCTATCGAGTTTTGCAGCGAGAAGGTTTCTTTTGGCCAAGTATGAAGGAGGAGGCAGTAAAGTTACAAAGTAGTTGTCAGAACTGTAATGCATATCCATCTGTGAGCGAAGGTAATATATCAGACCTGATAGACTGGCGGGATAAATATGTGCACTATCTGAAAGATGGGATTTTGCCTGAAAAAGATCAACCGCGATTCAAAAAATTAGCCTCGCGATTTGTCTTACAAGAGGGAAAATTGTTCCGCAAAAGCTTCGAAGGAAAACTGATGAAGTGTGTAAGCGAATAAAAAGCAAGAGAAATATTGAAACAGGTCCACGTATTTGGTCATCAAGGCCCTAGAAAAATGTTTCAACAGATGTTATCATCCATATATTACTGGCCAACAATGGAAAGGGATTGCAGTGATTTTGTCAGGAAATGTCATGTGTGTCCGGTGCACGGGGATCTCATCCATGCTCCGGGAACTGAATTGCACAGTTTAGCTACACCCTGGCCTTTCCATACTTGGGCACTGGACATAGTTAGACCAATCACGCCACAAGCTCAGGGACATGCATGGATTTTAGTAGCAACTGAATTATTCACAAAATGGGTAGAAGTTATCCCGCTGCGACGGACAACAGCAGATAATGTGGTTCGATTCGTAAAGGACAATATCATTTGTCGATTTGGGATACCAAATGTGATACTGTCAGATAATGGGACTCATTTTGTTAATAGTAAGGTCGCGGATTTGTTGGGGAGATACTCAGTTATTCATCACAAGTCCACACCTTACTATCTAAAAGGAAATGGGCAGGTTGAAGCTTCAAATAAAGCGTTAATTCGAATCTTGTCCAGGTTGGTGCATGATAATCAAAATAAATGGGTGGAAGAGCTCCCAATAGCACTGTGGGCACATCAACTCGCATACCGGAGTGCGACAGGCATGACCCCTTATGCATTAGTCTACGGAGCAGAGGCTGTACTACCTGCGGAGATAGAAGTGGCTGCTAAAAGGTTGGCATGTAAAAGTAGTTTAGAAGACAGGCTATTGGAGATAGAAGGATTGGATGAAACAAGGGCCGAAGCATTTGCAAATCAGAAATAGTACAATAAGAAACAAGCAAGGAGCTACAATAAAAGGGTACGGTACAGATGGTTCAAGGAGGGAGACAGAGTGTTAAAAGTGGTACCGGCAATCATGAGGGGACAAAGGGTAAGAAAATTTGAAGCTAAGTGGGAAGAGCCGTATGTGATTATAAGTGAGAGTAGCAATGGGTATTACAGGATGGAGCATGAAGTCACTCGCGAGAGGACTGGACCTCTGAATGTGAAATGGATTAAATTGTATCAAGCATGAAGTTTCAAAAAAAAAAGGGGGACAAGGCAAATCAAACAAAACATCCCATGTATATAAAGCATGACAATATTTCTATCAAAATACAAGAATATACATAAAAAATGTGGTTACAATTAGAAGACAGTAAAAAAAAAAAGATAGGGGGGGGGGACACAAATGATGAGCTAGAAAAGGTTTCGAGTGATGGGATTTGATAACTTGAAACCCTCATGTTCCTCTAAATAAAGACGGGCCTGCTCAAGATGCTTAGTTGAATCCTGAAGTTTCTTCTCATCCTCCTCGAGCAGTGCTAACTGTCTACGAGACTCTGCGATCTCTACCTGTTTTCTTTGAAGAGCCTCGCGCCCCCTCAGCTCGACAAGATGGTAATCATAGAGCCTCTGAATGACAGCCAGACGGGTCTCCCACCAAGAAACATCCATCCCAACCTTTTTACAGTCCTTTATACGAGCATGACATCTCGGAAGAGTATCTGGGACGAGATCCTGAATGGAAGTCTTCGAAAGGGTCCTGAACACATTTGCAACGAGCTGGAGGTGGATCGTCTGCAAAAGCGGCTCATGAACTTCCATATGAGCAAAAGTCTCTGGATGAGCTGCCTCTATCAAATCTAGCACAGGAATGTCTCGCGGATAACAAAACCACTGACTCCAAGGTATTGGCACTAAAAAAGCAACATCATAGACAGGTGCAACAGCAGGCATGCGAGAAGTAGATACATGGTCGCGAGCAGACTCGGTAGGATCAGAGGTAGAGGCGCGAACAGGCTCGCGGGAATCAGGCACAATGATGAGAGATAGGGATGGAAGTATCTCTGTATGTGCCTCAACAGGAGTATCATGGAGTAGCTCATTAATCATCTCATGAGTTTCGGAGTTTGTACCTAAAAAAAAAATAGGGGGAAAAATGACATGATTAAAATCACAATTTGGCATTAAGGTTCAAATGAAAGGAGAAAGAGATAAAAGAAAGGTTACCTCCCTCAACCTCTGGGATAGGGGTGCCAAAAAGGGATCTCTCAATGTTAGGATGGTCTGCGAAAGTTGCAGCAACCTCGGATGCAAGATCACCATCAAAAGGCTGCAAATGCCTATCATCAAAATTCGGATCCTTTGCTCTATCATTAACGACCTTTGGGGAAGCAGGGATGGAAGACGGGTTGGGAAAAGTCTCGCGAGACACCATGGTCTCCTCAACCTCGCGATCTGAGGATGCCTCGCGATCCCTTTCTGGAGTAGAGGTCGCGGAAATGACGCTATCGCGAGAAGAGTAGGAGGTGTCATCATCTTCTGCCTCCTCAAGGGTAGGCTGTGGAGGCTTGCTGAATAATGAATTAATGGTGAGGTGATCCTCATCATCAGATGATGCTGAGACAGAGTGAGAGCCATCTCCTGGAGAGGATGGAACATGCAGAGATAAGGTCTCGCGAAGGCCTAAAAAGAGAATATGTACGACGTATAAGAAATAAAGAAATCTAAAGCGAAAAGTAAATTAAAGATAGAAACTCACTATGGGAGAGAGCTATTCTGGGTAAATCAGAAAGTATACTGGCAACTTCTGTTTCCTCCGCCTCATCTCCAGTCCTCATATCCTCGACCAAGCGAGCAACATTTTCCAATAATGTCGAGGTTGCATCAGCCTTCTTTTTGTTCTTTAGTTTGTCCAAAGCAAGTCTACGCCTTTCGGCCAAGGAAACCTCTTCTAAAGCAAGGTCCGAAACATTAGGAGCTGGAATGTTGTGAGAGGATTTGTGTTTTCGAACCAGAGGAACTTCCTGTGAATTGGTAGTCTCTTCTGCAACGTAAGTTGTTGAGGCTTTGGTGAGTTTTATTTTCCTTTGTGCGAGAGGCACACTATCCAGTACTGATGTATCAGAAAGATTTTTCAGACGAGTGGACAAGGGAATGTGGTCCAGAGAATCAATAGAAGCACTGGTAGTACCTGTAGCCTGAGCACTAGAACGCTGCAGTAGAGCAGGGAAGTTAGTACCAACACACGAAATTACATAACACGTCAAAAGAAATAGGAGTTAGAAATTTACCAAACGCCTCGCGATAGGTTCCTCGCGGATGGCCTTCTCGCGAATAGGCTCCTCGCGATTAGGTTGTTTCGCGATGGGAATCTTCTCGCGGGCAGTCCGTTTACGAGTTGCTGTCTTGGGTTTCTGAGGCTGTGAAGGCTGAGCATGATGTTTTGGCGTAGTCTTGGCCCTTACCTTGCGAAGCTTCAAAGACGGATCTGCAATAAAGACTGGAACTGAAATAGGAATAGGGGGAGTTTCAGCCATGAAGCTTTGGAATCTCACAAGTTGCTCCTTCCATAACTCATGATAGGCCTCAGTCACTCCACCTCTGCGAGTGTCAGGCTGGATAAAAATAACAGTAGAAAATATGCGGACACTCCTTTCAATAGACTCACGATAGGCAATGAAGCACCTGTCAAAATTATCCTCGCGATATAGAGGAAGTGGAGGGGGAATGACCTGATCAAAGCCTAATTGTCTTGCTACACGTGAAGGGTTATAAGGTGTGATAGTATCAAATGTCTCGCTGAAAATGGGGAGGTGACACTTGTGGGTAATGGCTGCAAAGATGAGGTGATCATCTACCGCTATGTCATACGATACTATCTCCTCATTTGGGTAAAAGTCAGGATAGTAGAAACCCTCCAGAGAGGTGGCGTATGGACGCCAAGAAAATTCAGAAAATGTATCAATGAATGAGAGAAGGGCTTGTGAGGACGAGAGAGAATTCCAGCGGGTAGCTCGCGACTTCAATGGAACAGGGACAGTGGTTTCTAAAGATTGAGGAGAAAGGGAAGAAGGAATGGGAGCATAATTGGGGAAACGCTCGAAAAGAAAAAGGGTAAGGAATGTACATGAAATGAGTACTAATTTCATACCTACCCAATGAACGTGTGAAATCACTCGCAAGAGTGTCCAGTTGCGAGTACAGGGTGCCAAGGAAAAGTGGGGCCAAGGCAATACGCACACCTCATGCAAGCATGCCTGCTAGAAGCTATACCATACGACTGGGACCGTCCTCTGGCTTGCCTTGAAATATGTAACGGTCTAGAAAATATGCAACGAAGCCTGCGAGTTCCAAAGGCCCATTGAATTGAGGTCCGGGAACTGACTCGCGATCTTCACCAGGAGCTGGCTTTCGCGAAGAGTACTCGCGAAAGAAGTGGTGGCACCAGGCATCATAGGACAACTTCGGGCGACTGGATATGGCCTGTTCAGGAAGAAGTACGCCCTTATCAAACCAGCTTCCTCGCTTGCAAGCATATTTGCCACAATCGCGAAGTTGATTAAGGATCTTCTTATCTTCTGGCTCAACTAAAGGCGCCTTGATAGGGCGCGAGTCCAGGACAGGGAGCCGAAATAGTACCACGACATCTTCTATGGTAGGTGTAAACTCTCCCCAGGAAGTAACGAAAGTATGTGAAAATGTACTCCATAGCGAAACTAAGGTAGTCAGTGCGTCCACATCGCGACGAATATAAAAATCTGAAAAAAGCTCAATGGACTCAAGAATACCAGCCTTTGCAAGAGTAGCGCGATGACGATTCTGGCTAAGGATATGGCTGGACCACATCCACATCTTCTAGTTTGTAATGGGAGCTACGTGTCCCTCATACTCAATAAAGGAGAAAGGTGCATCACCTCTTTCAATAGAAAGACGAGGCACAGAAAGAGGAGGGATGAAGGCAGTTTCTGCCTTATTATCTGGGTTAAGGGTAAGAGGTTGACTTGTAATTACCGGAGAAGGAAGATCTCTCGTGGATGCCCAGAATGTATCTCGAGAGACTAAGAATGGTGTTTTCTTCCACTCTGACGCGTCAGGTACAGAGGGAGCAACACCATAAGAAGGTAAAATAAGTTTTGGTGTAGAAGTCTTTGTCATGTTAGAGTAAAACTTGCGAATAAGCTTTGTATTTAGTAAGGGGGAAAGCGCGAAGAAGGAATGAGGGTATGAGAAACGGGTGCAAAATAAAAGGTTTGAAAAACGGTGCTCTGAGGAAAATATAAAATTGTGAGAGATAAAAATGACATGAGAGAATATATAGGTGTTGGGCGCGGAAACCGAAATGGCGCATTAAATGCGCGAGGAAGGCGAAAGGTCACCTGGCCAAACACTTATAAAAGAGTCACGAATCCCAAAAAATGGACAGATTGGGAAAAACATGAAGGATATGGGGAAAAGCAAAATTTGTACATACATGAGGTTGGCCGAAAAGCAGAAAAACTGTAAAAGGAAGGTCGCAGATTTGATCAAGGTTTGCGAGATGTAGCAAACATACTTCATCCGTGAAGGAAAAGACCAAAAAAAAAAGGCATGGGGAAAAGTGGCTTTCAAAACAACAGTATAAAGAACTATCAATCGCGAGTCACATGTTATTGCACTTTAATACTTGGCTAAGTATCAAAGCGCAATGGGGAAAAATGTAAAGGTGGTAACTCGCGATAAAAAAAAACTAATCCGCAAGGCTTATTTATTTGGGATATGGCCCAAGGCTTATTTATTTGGGATATGGCCCAGGCTTTAATTATCTGGTATATGGCCCAGGATTGGAATATTTGGGGAAACCGGCCCAAGTAAAAGATTATTTGGAAGATTGGCCCAAATAATTGATTACTTGGGGAAATAGCCCAGATATGGTTTTACGCGAGAGCTTGCATTATACAGAGGGAGGCATGAGGGGCTGATGTGTTTTATAGCTCGCATTAGAAACTCATAACCCTATATGTTGCTCGCGTAGGGAGTACTACTCGGAATCTAGGAGAAATGCTGGGGATGAGTAAATAGTGGGTCGCGACCTTATTTACACCATCCTAAGCAAAAGTACCTTAGAGAGGCCGATAATATACAGGGACATGACCAAGACATGCATGATTGGTCATGACCCAGCAAAGCTATAACGACATCCTTGGCTAAGGATAAATCAGATCCGCGATGAAATATGCGCGGATCATGGGGCATGGCGCACAGCATGACCCATGTATGAGATTACGCGAATCCGTTTCGCATAGTCGAATGCGAGATAACACTGTGCAAGGTATTTATGGCGTACTGTATAAATCCGTGCATGAGATTACGCGAATCCGTTTCGCGTAGGCAAATGCGCGAGATGATACTATGCAAGGTACTTATATCGCGGATTGGTACGCAGGAGCCATGTCGCGAGACAGATGCTGACGTGGCAATACAAATCCGCGAGGATTACTGAGCACTCACGTCTATAAATAGAGGTGCGAGAGCTCATTTGAAAGGGACTTTTCGGAGATTAAGATAGAGAAATTCCTAGAGAGAGAGATTCTCAATCACTTGTACTTGTTATCTTTTCCTCCATTTTTTCTGTAAAGTAAATCAAAAGCAGTAAAAGCATCATTGCCGTTATTTTACTGACGAACTTGTGTAGAAACTATCTTCGCATCATCTAAAAACTTGGGAACCCCTACAATGATGATTTTATTAATGATGACCATGAAAATTAGAATCAAAATGAGAATGATCATGCATGTTGATTTGATAAATGATGAACATACGAATGAGAATGATAATGTTCCTTCGAACATTAATGATTTGGGAAAATTTACTCTCACATCTCTTAATGGCCTCATATTTAATCTTGCCTAGGACCCCAAATTTGTTTCCAATCTCAGGGCCGGCCCTGGAAGAGAATATAACTATTTGAGTTCCTTATACTATAAGAATACTATGAAAAGCCACACTTTTTATTAGTTATTACTTTTTTTTTTCATAGGGCTCGACATCTAAGACCAAGTAGCCAAATATATACAAAGAAAATAAAGAGAGTTCGATTGTAGGATGATTGAAAGAAGTAGATACATTAGGTCTTTTTTTTTTTTTTTTTGACACTAGAACTAAGTGTTAATGTGGCGGGGGCAGGGCGGGGCGGACGCAAATATAATAAACAGTTAATGAGACGGATATGGTTTATGAAAAGGTAACCCGTGAAAAAGCCGTTAAGAATATGATATTTAAAAAAATTAAACGGACTGAAAATGAATATAGGCGAACTCGTTTCGTACCCGCCCATTATCATCCCTAGTTTAGACAACACCATCACCTTGGCACTTTGAGAGAGCTACAACATTATATCATAGACAACATTTAAATAAAAACACCCCATTCATAAATCAACAAATATATCCAAATAATACCATCTTTTATAAATTCAATTTCGATTTAGACTTATTAAATTGAAGTCCATTGAAGAAGGACTCTACTTAAAATTATTTTGAGTTTGCAACATGAAGAGGGAATTACGTTGGCACTGGGTCTCACAATCTGCTTCTTTAAACCAACAATCTCGTGTACGCACAAATGTACAACACCAGCAATCGTGGCCTCCATTACATGACTTTTTCGTGCACACTGGAATATTTATTTTTTCCCCATTATTCACCATCTTCACTGCATTTTTTGAATTTTCAACTTCCTCAATTTGTCCATCTTTGCCCCCACTGCTTTCATTTTCATTGCCTGAAAAAAAAAGGGGTGGATTATCAATTATGGCAGTGAAAAATCAACTATATATATATACACATGTCTAGCGTCATGATCTCTTGTTCAGTAGTGAACAAGATATTTATACACACCAAGCATATGGATCGTTGAATGTGATTTAAGTGAACAAAGTAATTATCATTGTGATTGGTGTGTATGAATTATCTAACTCACTGGTGAGTAAGAGAGCATTTTCGAATATGTACATGGCATTGTAGACAATATTATACTATATATTCACCGAAAAAGAGACAATATTATACTATATATATATATATATATATATATATATATATAATGCTCACATTCATGTGATGCAAATAGAGCAAGGAGGATGAAACAGAACAGAACCAAACGGCTGTAGCTAGTGATGTTTGCCATAGGTAAAAGGGTGATGGAGTTTGGATTTTCTATCTGATAAATTTTTCTTCAGGTTGATGGGATTTTATATACGAAATATTGATTCCCACATTTAATTTGCTAGCTGGAACCAAAAATTTTATTAATTTGTTTCTTTCCCTGTTCATGTATCTGATCAATTATTAATTAATTTCGAACCATCGAGATTTGGTGGTCCAATTTTAATCTAAACTCTTTAATTTAAAAAATGAAGTCAATAAACTGTAATAATGTATTTCTACCCGGTAGCACCTAGTCAAATTGGACTATTAATTAGACTGCATAGACTAATTAAAACTTTACGACTAAAAAAGGAAGAAAAGAGTCCACGAAACAGATACTATAAAAAAAACATGTGAGGTGGGGTTTAGGAAAAAATCTCCAATTATTCTAATATTGAAAATATAAATGCACAAAAGTTTAGTAATTTATTATAAATAAAAGTTGAGGTGATTAAGTCCCATTTCAATTTTCCTCGGATTTAAAAAAAGAAAAAAGAAAAAAAGGAAGTAATAGATTACAAATAAACTTGAGTGAGTTTCACGATCATTTTTTGGTAGGTGGTCTGGTCTCAGGTGGTCTGGTCTGGTCTTGCGTTTTATGGGACCAGACCATGTTTGGTAGTATTGGTCCCAAATTTTTTGTTAGACCAAATCACACCAAAATAACATCATTTCAGACAAAAAAAAATGGTGGTTCCTAGTGGTCCGGTCTGGTCTTATAATATATTTATAAATAATTAAAAATGAATAAATAATAATAATAATAATAAATTAAATAAAACATATTTTAAAAATAAAATATAAATCATAAAAAATAAACAAAATGAAATAAATAATACCTAATAATAATAAAAAATGAATATAATAATAATAAATAAATGAATAAATAATAAAATATATTTATAAATAATTAAAAATGAATAATTAATAATATAAATAATAAATTAAATAAAACATAATAATAATAAAAAATGAATACAATAATAATAAATAAATATAATAATAAATTAATAAAATAAATAATAAATTACATAAAACATATTTAAAAATATAATAAAAATAAAATAAATGAAATAAATAATAATAAATAAATAAATATAATAAAAAATAAAAAATAAATATAATAATAAATAATAAGTAAATATAATAATGAATAAATACTTCATAATAATAATAATAAAATGAGTATAATAATAATAAATTAATAAAATATATTTTTAAATAATTAAAATTGAATAAATAATTTATAAATAAAATGAATTAAATAATGAAATAATAATAAATAAATAGAATATATTTATAAATTAATAAATAATAATTTAATAATATAAATAATAAAATATATTATAAAGTGAAGAAATAATAAATATAGAAATAAATAATACATAAATAAATATTATAATAAATAATAAATAAATAATAGGACCAGACCGCTTACCAAACAGACTTTTCCAAATCAGATTAGACCAGACCAGACCGGATCGGACCAGACCAAAAAGACCGCCTACCAAACATGGCCTTAATAAAATAAAATAAAATCGCCTTTGTATGCATTTATGATGATTTAAGATTTGTGTTAGGAAGAACAATGGACTGTGTTTGGTACATCGAACATTCAGATTCATCACATCCCTTCATTCCTTCATGTTTATCCACAATTAGACATGTTGATGGATTCGGATTTGGATTAGTAATTTTTAGTAATAATTTCAATGGGATATGATTTCATTAATAAATTAGATATGAATTCAGATTCATCACATCCCTTCATTCCTTCATGTTTATCCACAATTAGACATGCTGATGGATTCGGATATGGATTAATAATTTTTAGTAATAATTTCAATGCGATATGACTTTATTAATAAATTGGATATGAATTTAGATGATTCAATCCGATAATAATCAGATCTGATTCTATATTCTATATATATATATATATATATATATATATATATAAATTATGCTATTAATTGTAAGATCTCTTGCTCCACATGGAACAGATAAGTTATACTCATTTTTTATACTCATTTTTAATAGTAACCATTAGATCTCATTTCACATTTCAAAATCATTAAAATATTTTTCAAATATCATGAAACCCTCTTCTTTATATTTCAGTTCCCTATTTAGTTTTTCAATACCACTTATACAAAACTAAGTAAGGTAATTCACTAAATAAAAAAGTCAATCAAATCAAAGATTAACCACTGTTGTTCTCCACCATTTCATCATTTTGCATTCAAATATTTGAATAAATATTATTAATTGGTGAGTGCAAACTAATTAAAGGTATTATAAATAATTCTATATGATTTTTATTTAATTTTATTTTATTTTATTAAATTAAATTAAATTAATTTCAACTATCATTAAGAGAATGTACACTAAAAAGAACACATTTTCATTATTCTAATGAACTAAAGAAAACTAAGATTGCTTGTGTCAATGACAATTATCAAATAATATGTAAAACAAAATACGTTAAAAAGAATTTTTGATAACGATGCGTCGATGACTAGCATTAATATTTAATCCTTAATTTACTTGAATTTGTTTTTGTTTTGGCAATTTCTTATTTAGTTTTATATGGGTGGTGTTAACAAAACTAAATATGGAATTTAAATACAAATTGGGGTTTTCTTTTCTTTTTATATTTATATGGCACACACTTAGAAAACTATTTTTTGAGGTTAATAAAAGGGGTAATTTGGGAAAGTACAAGAATATATTGTATTGAAATTCGAAATTGGACAATTACTTTGGAATGAATACAGTTATGAAAGTGGATAACTAATATGGAATGGAGGGAGTAATTAAATAATGGATAATAAATGGTTGTTTGGCCCCACATAGGAAATAAACTCTCATTTTCTGTCATTTTAACTACTATATTTTATTTAGGTAAATTCCACTTTTGCTCCTTCCTGTTATGTCAAATTACACTTTCTTCTTTTTTGTTTGGATAATTACACTTTCCCCCCTCTAAGTATTTTTTGGTGACCGATAATTAGAAATTACTTAATTGCCCATCATATTTTATTATAATTTTATTCAAAAAAAATCAAAATATTAATTTACCTAATGTTTCATCAAATGATCAGATTGTTCTATGGCCTATCAATTAACCTCCTAACCTTTTCAATTTGATCAATATCACCCTCCACCATCAAATTGACAATGGGTTAATTAACCTAACACCCCATTAAGTTTGCTCTATCTTTAATCACACCCCTCAAGTTTGACAATTATCATTTATACTCCTGATATTTTCAAACTCACATCATTTACACCCCTTATACCTAAAATATCCTCAAAGTTGAGATATTTGATATTTAAAAACAAGATTTACTAGCCTCATCTTTTATTATCCAAACAAGCCCTTAATTTTTTTTATTTTGGCATAAAAAAAAACAAATTCGTTTATAGTAAAATATTTTAAAAAATAGAAAAGTAGGCTAAAATAATTTTTTCAAAAAACAATAATAATAATGCCGATTGTTTTTAACTACCAAACAGGATAAAATATAAAAAAACAATTATAAAATATTATTATTTTATATAAAATAATTTTGCAAAAATATTTTTATTTTTATAAAAAAAATGATGCCGATTTGTTTATTTTTATATAAAATTAAAAATTAAAAATATTTTATATTTTTTTATATTTTACCCTGATTGGTAGTTCCAAAAAAATATTTTGGCATTATTATCATTATTTTTTTTTGGAAAAAATATTTTACCCTACTTTTTTTTATTTATGCGAAAAAAATTTTAGGGACTATTTTTTCAAAATAAAAAAAATTAGGGTAGAAAATATTTTTAACTACCAATTAGATTTTTTTATTATTTTTTTAAAAAATATTTTACTATTAACGAATTTGTTTTGGGATTTATGCCAAAATAAAAAAAAATGGTTGGTTTGGATAATAAAAGATGAGGCTAGTAAACCTTGTTTTCAAACACCAAATATCTCAACTTTTAGGGTATTTTAGGTATAAGGGTCGTAAATGATGTGAGTTTGAAAAAATCAAGGGTATAAATGATGATTGTCAAATTTAAGGGGTGTGATTAAAGATAGAACAAACTTATGAAATTACCTAGACGATTAATGAAACTAGCCTAGAGGGGGTGAATAGGCTTTCAGTCAATTTTAAGATCAATTAAAATTATCTAATGAAAATTCAATTTTTTTAATCACAAAACCTAATTCTCTAATCAGATAAATCAAGCAATCATAAACTTCAGTGCATAAAATAAAGAAATAGAGAAGACACAGAGATTTTTATGTGAAAAACCTTAGAAATACTCCAAGTAAAAAACACGGATACGCTCGGGTATCGATGCACTATGAATCAAAGAATTATTATAAACTCTATGAAAACAGAACTTACAACCGCTGTAATTTGTTGTTCTTCACTCAACGTCTGAAAATCTAGATCCGCTCGCGCTCCACGAAGCTCTCGCTCCGATCTCCGTACTCAGACACTTCCATTACTCAACGGATTAAAGCAAACACGTTGTAATTTGTGGTGTGTTGATTTTTCAGCAACTAGTTCATTCAATTGTGCATAGAGATTGTCGATGTAGAAACACAATTGAATAAACTCATACCCAAGAGAGATCTAGAAGATATAGAATCACTTAATGATTTTTTTTTCTCTCTCTATCTCTGTAGAAGAATATGAACGATAGGATACTATAGAGATCTCACCCAAAAACCCTAGCCTCCTTTCTTGTAGACCTTGGTATTTATAGACAATGATGAAGCAAACCCTAAGCTTGCCCTTTTTGGTAATTTCACCAACGATCAATCCAAACCCTACTATATGATGAATAATAGGTGTTATGCACGTACTTCAAGGTATATGAGTCGTAGACACATCATAGAATCAAAATAGGGGTAGATCGGACATTGCAACAGGAAATAAAATTTTCTGTTGTAGTTACGCCTTAGGCATAGGCTTGAGCATAGATTCTTCATGAAAATCACTTTTCTCCGTAACTCTGTCAAAATGACCGTCTTGATTGCACAACACTTTTTGCTTCAGGTGACGGCTTTGGAAAATGCCGTTTTTGCCCTCTAGGAGACATTTACACTCAATACGCTCACTTTTGCACTTCACTTGACTTCTTCACTACTTCAATGCTTGATTTTGCCTTTGTCGAAGCTTGTATATGTCATTGAAACCAAAATGACCTATCTAACACTTAAATGATTATTGTATAAAACATACCATAAATAAACAATACTCAAAAGTGTTCTTACAATCTCACCCTTGGCATTTCTGAGACAAAATCATGTTTTACAATATAGCCTCACAAATAACAATATAACATTTATACCTATGAACACACACCGACAAACATTGATATAAATGGTCACCTTGCTTTCATGACGGTTTACCAATCCTGTAACCACAATACTGAACAAACTATTAAACGTAAGTGTGAAAAACATATATAAAATGATCATAAGAAAAACACAATATCCATGTAAGCATAATGATCATACACCACACACTCCTTCTCCCTCTAAAACCATTACTCCCCTTTACTCAAAACTTCTCCCCCTAAAACCATTACTCCACTTACTCAATATTTCTCCCCCTTTTTATCACTGAAATGACAAGAAACAATAAAATCAATCAAAGCACGTGAGATAAACAAGGGAAAAGATAATTAGAGGAGACTCTAGAGAATCTAAACCAAATACTAAATACTAAGATAAAGTTCTCTATAAGATTATATCCAGATTCTTAAGTAACATAAATCTCTACAATGCATGAACTTAACACTAAATGAATGCATAATGTCATGAATAAAAATAAAACAAAAATATTTTTGTATTTTGAAATATGTTAGCAAGGTAGTAGAGACAACAAGCTAATCATTGACACATCATATTCTCAGATCTAACTCAGCCATTATGCACACAGTAGTGAAGAAAATCAGTACACATACCTTGTATATTCAAGAATACACAAGTCAAGTTTTGTAAATACATATCCATATGAAAATTCTTATGTGCAAGCACTAAGGTAAGATGTAAGCAATACACACTAATTCTAACAATCTTCTTACCAACCGTGATGATAATTTAGCCTAAAATCCAAACTAGAAGTCAAATCGTTAACTTGAACCTTATTGCTTAAAAATAACCACCATTTTCAAATAAGTTAATCTTTTGCACCTTTTCACCTTATACATTTTTGTCTTTCTAAGCTCCGGACTTTCCAGCGGAGATTTTGAGTCCCAACCAACTGGGCCCGAGCTTCTTCCATGGGATTTATGCTCATTAGTATTCTCCCTTTTTTACTTGAACACTCAATGCTTACTGAGGCAAGAGGCACAATTACTCAAATCGAAGAACTACTTTTTGCATTTTTATATTTTAATTATCACATTCTTTCTTCTTTCAACATTCCCACAACATTCATAAACATGCAAAATGTATTTAAAAGCATAGATCAATCTAGCATAACTCATGTACCTACATATCACTTCAGTTTAAATGAAAAATATTAATAGTTTCAACAGGCATTATGATCATCTCTGAAGTAAAACAAGCACCTAAGATTATAGTTTTTCAACAGAAAATAATCATGCCAAATGAACATCCAAAAACTTAGGTCAGGCTAATACATCTACTTTCCATATGTATAATTAGACAAGTAATTATGATAATAGAGTAAAATATGACAACTTTTATACTCTAGCCAAGCTCTTTTTTTAAAAAAAAAAAATGCATGCATGAATATAATACAAAAAATGATTATCTATCGATTCTAGAAAAATAAGACAATGTGTTCCTATAATGATAAATAAGAAGATATATATTCTAAAGAAAGCATACCAATAGATTTCCTAAGACTAACATGCTTTTGAAAATCTAATGGTTTTATAAAGATATTTGTTAACTGAGAATCTATGGATATAAACTTTAGTGACACTAAATCATTTTCAACAAGATCTCGAATAAAATGATGTCGAATATCTATATGCTTAGTCCTAGAGTGTTGAACAGGATTTTTAGAAATATTTATTGCACTCGTGTTATCACAGAACACAGTCATCGTGCCTTGAGAATGACCATAATCTTGCAACATATGTCTCATCCACAACACTTGAGTACAACAACTACCAACTGCTATATACTCAGTCTCAGCTGTGGAAAGGGAAACACAATTTTGTTTCTTGCTATGCCAAGCAACTAAGCAATTACCAACATAAAAACACCATGCACTAGTACTCTTTCTATCATCAACATTACCAGCCCAATCAACATTAGAAAAATATGTTATTTCAGTATTAGTCCCAGATGGATACCACAGTCCATAATTCACCGTCCCTTTAACATACTTGATGATTCTTTTTACCGCAGTAATATGAGACTCCTTAGGACTTGCCTAATAACGTGCACACAAACCAACACTAAAAGTTATGTCAGGTCAACTAGCAGTTGATAGGTGTCAAATATTAGTCATTTTAACCCCTTAAATCGCTATTGTTACGTCATTTCATTCCATTATTTGGTATTTTTATGTTGTTTGCATGCTAAAGCATGTTTCAAGATCTTAATGAAGAAATGAAGCTAACTTCGGTGAATTAACTGAAGAGTGTGTTCTTTCTATCCAAGATGAGAGTCAAAGAGGCAGTCCAAGCCAAAAATGGCTCTCAGAGGGCAAAAATGGCATTTTCAGAAGCCGTCATCTTCAGCAAAACGTATTGTGGGTTTAAGACGGTCGTTTTGGTGCATTCACGGAGAAAAATGGTTTTCCATAAAATACCTACGTTTTTTCTTACGCTTTTAGTTTTAAAAAGTGGTTGAAAATCACATTTCTACGCTCGGACCTATGCTTGGAGGTACACTTGGACCTACGCTTGAAGCGTATATGCGGGAAGAATTTGTGATTTTTGGAGATTTTTGCCTGTTCTGCCCTCGGTTCGATGTGAAGACGTGCCTGTGACTCCAGACCTCTATATACATGTATACATACTTATATATATATATATATATATATATATATATATATATATATATATATATATATATATATATATATATATATCAGAATTTAGGGTTTGCATGAAGTTGAGAGTGAAAAGACTTAAAAGGACCTCTTTACACCATTACCTATATATACACGATCATATATCAGTGTAAAAAAAGTTGACTTTTGGGGAGACGTTCATTAGGGTCGTTCATTCAGAAAGATTCATTCATTCAGATGTGTTGTTGTGAAGAGCTATATTCAAACCTAGAGATCCGGAGAAGAAGACCATGAAGATTGTCTTTACATCACTTATGCAGTCACCTTCCATTATGGCTAACTAACTCGGTATCTAGTGTTTTCTAGCAAAACCCTAGCTAAGTAATATAGTTCTTTCATTGTTATTTAATTATAATGAGGGGAAACTGTTGACCATACTATGATGATTATAGTAGTTAAGAGACTGTACTTATTTGCAATGGGTACGTTTGGAAACTAGTGTTTTCGTTTTCATTTTTTATCTCTTGAGAACAAAAATATTTCTTATTCTTGTCCTAAGGGTAATCCGGAAACAAAAACACGTTTGGTTGGAAATTTTGTCTAAAAAATTTTTGGGAACAAAAAATAAATAAATTTGGAGGTTAGGGTTTGGAAGTTGAAGATGGAAGTTAGGGTTTGGAGGTTGAAGATGAAGGTTAGGGAATCTGCAACAATTAATTTTTTTTTTTGCTAAGAACAAACAGTGCCGAAAACAAAAAAAATATCATTTTGGTGTTCTCAAATTTTGAACTAAGGGTGAGAAAACGCTTTTTTTACTGTTCACAAAAACAAAAACCATCAAAGGCTCCCAAACGCGTTTTTGTTCCCGTGAACAGTGGAAAAAATAAGAACAACACCCCTATCTAAACGCACCCAATATAAAATTATATGTCTGTTCTAAATTCTTGTCTTAGATGGAATGAATGTATTATTTTGCACAACTATGATTATTCACTATGGGCTGGAACTCGGATGCTTAATTATGGTTTTCTATATAATGGTGGTAATGAAACTTGAGACCCTAGGTGGACACAAGTCGTGCCTTGGCGACTTAATATAAACATGTTTTAGTTTATTTTCATGCAGTAGGAGTAGATTAGAGTAATATACTTGGCATGTACTAGTTAGGTCAATCATGAGATGGGTTATCACAATCCGGTTGATCGTATTCCTTTTTGGGGTCGCATTTAGCTATTTGCGGTATGACCTGATTCACAGTTATGGATCGCCCTCTTACAGTTGATACAGTAAGGAACTATATTATGTGGTTAGTGGTGGAATGATGAAAACCCTTGTTTTCTCTCTCAACTGAATCACAACGAATTTACTTTGCTTTCTAGATAATTATTAGTTAAAATAGATAATTTGGTCTTTGACCACCCAAACAAACTACTTTCAGAAAATATAATTCAGTATTTTTGAATTGCTAAAGTGAACAATCTTAGTCTCTGTGATATCAATATCCCTTACTCAATCCATTTGTTATTATACAATTAATACGTGTGCTTGCATAGGGTAAAACCACATATTTTTGTACGTCAGGTGTGCAAAAATATGTGATACCCAAGCGCACGTATCAATTATAGAATAACAAATGGCTTGAGTAAGGGATATCGATCCCACAGATTGAGATTATTCACTTTAATAATTTAGAAACACCGAATTATATTTTCTGAAAGCTTGATTGTTTGGGTGGCCAAAGACCAAATTATCTATTTTAACTATACATTATCTAAAAAGAAAGTAAATTAGTTGTGATTCAGATGAGAGAGAAAACTAAGGTTTTCATCACTCCACCACTAACCGTATAATATAGTTCATTACCGTTGCAACTGTAAGAGGGCGATCCATAAGTATGAATCAGGTCGTATCGCAAATAGCTAAATACGACCCCAAAAAGGAGTACCATTAACCGGATCACGACAAAGAATTACATTCTTTAAAAGACGAATTAGTCAATAGTTCTCAAGCTCAAAATCTTCTACAACCTCAAAAGACCAAGTTGGCTGAGGATTTGAATAAGTCTGAACTTGAAAGGATTGAGACTTTGAAGTTAGTAGATGGTCTAAATAAGAAATTGGTTGAGAAATCTACTAAAATTAAAAATTTGGAAAAAGAGTTGAAAGATGCTAACTCAACTATTCAGAAGTGGTCTAGTGGAACTCTTAAGCTTAATCATATGTTGAGTATAGGAAAGTCCGTAGGAAATACAAAAGGACTAGATTTTGTTGGAGTATTTCAAAATTCGAATGTTGTTGCAAAAATCACTTTTGTAAAAACTTTCCATGTAGCATCGAGTTCTTCAAAAAGGAAATTCAAATTGGAATCCTAAGGCTCAATTTTATTTCAAAAGACATGTTGAAAACAAACCTTTCCTTACCCCTAGATATCCTAGGAGGTCAACTGATGGAGCCCGGAGGTTTGTTCTTATTTGTCACCACTGTGGTGTCAGTGGTCATATTCGAACAAGGTGTTCAAAGTTAAGAGGGAAGACTCTGCAATCGGTGAATGAACAAAGAGTTCAACATGGAGATCATGTTCAAGATTGAATTCGAATGCTGAATGAAGAAATGAAGAATTTGTCAAGATTGACAAAAGGAGCTCCAAAGATGAAGAAGACATGGATTCACAAAGGTGAGCTACACTGTCTTGTAGTTCATACTGCTCTTAGAGCATATAAATCTACTTCTTGGTATCTGAATAGTGGATGTTCGAGGCATGTGACTGGAGATAAGTCATTTTTTGGATTTCTCAAGGAGTGTCATGGTGGGATAGTAACATTTGGTGATGGAAAGAAGTTAAATGTTAAAGGCAAAAGGTACAGTTGTGATTCCTGGTCTACCTAAACTAGAAGATGTGCTTTATGTAAAGGGTCTTAAAGCAAATTTGTTGAGCATAAGTCAGATATGTGATAACAATCATAAGGTCACTTTTTCTCCTGATAAGTGTTCAATCATTGTCTCTTCTGGGAATTGCGTGATGGAAGGTATGCATTCAACTGATAATTGTTATTACATTGTTCCTAGTTCTAAATTGTTATGCAATAGAGTTAAACTCGATGAAGTTGAAATATGACATCAGCAATTGGGACATGTTAATTTTCGTAATTTGACAAAAATTCACTAAGAGTGAAATTGTTAAAGGTGTTCCTAAGCTTGGTTATGAAAAAGAAATTGTGTGTGGATTTTGTTAGAAGGGTAAACAAGTCAAATGTCAACATAAGAAAACTAATATCATTAGTACTTCTAGACCTTTGGAGTTGTTGCACATTGATTTAATGGGTCACATTAGGACCATGAACAAATGAGGAAAGAAGTATATTTTTGTCATGGTAGATGATTATTCGAGATTTGCTTGGGTTGGGTTTCTGAGTGTAAGTCTGAAGCTCCTGAAAGTTTTAAGAGGATTTGTTTAAGAATTTAAACTGAGAAAAATTGTTTTATTTCTAGAGTAAGGAGTGATCATGGAAGGGAGTTTGAAAATTCAGAAATTGAAGTGTTTTGTGATGAAAGATGAATAAAACATGAATTTTTCAGCACCTAAAACTCCTCAACAAAATGGAGTAGTTGAGAGGAAGAATAGGGTTATTCTGGAAATGGCCAATGTTATGCTACAGGGTAGGAATGTTCCTAGGTAATTTTGGGCTGAGGCGGTGAACACAGCGTGTTACACTTCAAACAGAGTTTATCTTAAGTCTGGCACCTTAAAAACTCCTTATGAACCGTGGAATGACAAGAAAACCAATGTGAAATATTTCAAGGTTTTTGGAGCAAAATGTTATATTCTTAGAGATCGTGAATCTATTGGGAAGTTCGAGTTTAAGAGTGATGAAGGAATATTTTTGGGTTATTCATTGACTAGTCGAGTATATAGGGTGTTTAACCTTAGAACTCAAACTATGCTGGAATCTGCGAATGTAGTGGTTGATGACTTATGTGTTGATGAGTCTTCGATGTCTGCTAAGGAGGAAGATGGTAAGCCGTTCTTTATATTGGATAATGATTCTTCTGAGGTTGAAAAAGAGGACAATGTGGTTAATGATGATATTTCAAGTCATGCAGAATCACATGATCAAATTGGTGATGTTCAGCCTACTCTTTTTAAAGAACCATCTGCAAGGGTAAAGTTGTACCATCTTTTGGATAATGTTATAGGATTTGTTAATCAGATGATGGTGACATGGAAAAATGCTAGAAATGAGGTTTCGTATGCATGCTATACATCTTCCTTGGAACCTAAAAATGTCAAAGAAGTTCTTCAAGATAGTGATTAGATAAATGTTATGCAAGAAGAACTTCAGCAGTTTGTTAAGAATGTTGTGTGGTATCTTGTGCCTAGACCGAAAGAGATAAACGTGATTGGTACCAAGTGGATTTTTAATAATAAAAAGGATGAAAATGGTACAGTTGTTAGGAATAAGGCTAGGCTTGTTGCTCAAGGATATACTCAGATGGAGGGTATTGATTTTGATGAGACTTTCGCTCCAGTTGCTAGGCTTGAATCTATTCGGATTTTGTTTGCTATCGTTTGTCATCTTGGATTTAAGTTGTATCAGATGGATGTAAAGAGTGCATTCTTGAATGACATTATACATGAAGAGGTGTATGTGGAGCAGGCAAAAGGATTTGAAGATCCTTATTGTTCGAGTCATGTTTATAGGCTGAAAAAGGCTTTGTATGGGTTAAAGAAAACTCGTAGAACTTGGCATGAAAGGTTGGATGATTACCTATTGGGAATAGGTTTTGCTCGAGGGGGAGTGGACAAAACACTATTTATTTAGAAAGTTGAGAGTGATACAGTTGTTGCTCAAATCTATGTTGATGATATTGTGTTTGGTTCCACCTCTGATAAGCTCGCTCATTATTTTGGAGATCAAATGCAACATGAATTTTAGATGAGCATGATTGAGGAATTGAACTTCTTTCTAGGGCTTCAAGATAGGCAATTAAATGATGGGATTTTTGTTTCTTAAACTCGTTATGCCTTGGAATTGGTGAAGAAGTTTGGTTTGGAAAAGGCTAAGGATGCTCGCACTCCTATGAGTACAAGTGTCAAGCTTAACTTGGATACTAAAGGCAAATATGTCGATCCTATGATTGGGAGTTTGTTGTACTTGACTGCCAGTTGACCTGACATGACGTTTAGTGTTAGTTTGTGTGCACGTTACCAGGCAAGTCCTAAGGAGTCTTATATTACTACTGTGAAGAGGATTATCAAGTATGTTAAAGGGACTATGAATTATGGATTGTGGTATCCATCAGGTACTAATACTGATATCGCATCTTTTTCTGATGTTGATTGGGTTGGAAATGTAGATGATAGAAAAAGTACCAGTGGAGGATGTTTTTATGTTGGAAATTGCTTAGTTGCTTGGCATAACAAGAACCAAAATTATGTTTCTTTTTCCACTGCTGAGGTTGAGTATATAACAGTTGGTAATTGTTGTACTTAGGTTTTATGGATGTGTCAGATGTTGCAGGATTATGGTTTTTCTCAAGGTACAATGACCGTGTTCTGTGATAACACAAGTGCAATAAATATTTCTAAAAATCCTGTTCAACACTCTAGGACAAAACATATAGATATTCAACATCATTTCATTCATGATCTTGTTGAAGATGGTATAGTGTCTCTAGAGTTCATATCCACAGATTCTCAGTTGGCAGATATATTTACAAAACCATTAGATTTTCAAAAGCATGTTAGTCTTAAGAAATCTATTGGTATGCTTTCTTTAGAATATATATCTTCTTATCTATCATTCTAAGAACACATTGCATTTTTTTCCCTAGAATTGATAGGTAATCATGCATTTGTATTATTTTTATTCATGCATGCATTTTATTTTGAAATAAATGATAATAAATTTTTTTTTGAGATTGTTGAGCTTGGCTAGAATACAAAAGTTGTCATATTTTACTCTATTTTCACATTTACTTGTCTCATTATGCATATGTGAAGTAGATGTATCAGTCTGACCTAAGATTTTTGGATGATCACTTGGCATGATTATTTTATGTTACAAAACTTTAATCGTAATTGCTAGTTGTTTCGGTGATGATTATAATGCATGTTGAATCTATTAATTTTTTTTATTTAACCCGAAGTGGTATGAAGGTTCATAAGCTATGCTAGATTGGTCTATGCATGAAATATTTTTTGCATGTGTATGAATGTTGTGATGATGTTGAAAAAAAATGAGGTGTTTAAAATATAAAAATGCAAAACGTAGTTCTTTAATCTGAGTAATAGGGGCTCTTGCCTCAGTAAGCATTGAGTGTTCGCGTAAAAAGGGGAGAAGGCTAATGAGCATAAATCCCATGGAAGAAGCTTATGCCCAGTTGATCGGGACTAAAAATCCTCGCTGGAAAGTCCGGAGCTTAGAAAGACAAAAAGGGATATGGTGAAAAAGATGAAAAGAAGAAAATTGTGTGACAAAGAGAAAGTATCTTTTATTTTTGCCTTCAAGTTTGGATCTTAGATTGAATTATCATCACGAGTGATGGGGAGATTATCAACGTTAGTATGTATTGTTTTCATCTTACCTTAGTGCTTGCACATGAAATCTTCACATATATTTATTTGCAAAACTTGACTTGTGCATTCTTGAGTTTACAAGGTATGTGTGTTGATTCTCTTCTATACCGTGTGTATAATGGTAGAGTTAAATATGAGAATATGATGTGTTAATGATTGGTTTTGTGTCTCTACTGCCTTGCTCACAGATTTCTAAAAAACAAAAATATTTTATTTTATTTTATTTTTATTCATGACATTTTGCATTCATGCATTAGTAGTAGGGTCATGCATAGTAGTGTTTTTTTCTTGCATCTCTCTACATTGTTGCTATAGAATATACTCTTTTTGCTTGACATTGCAGTGATAAAAAGGGGGAGAAGTATTGAGTGAGGGGGAGAGATTGCTTGATTAAATTTCATTGTTTGGTTAAGATTGTTTGATTAAAAGGGCGAAGTATTTAGCAAGGGGGAGTTTATTCTCAGGGGGAGAATGATGATCATTATGTGTGCATTGTTGTTATGATTTTCTTATGATCATTATGTTGGTTTATATCTGTTTTCCACAGTTGCGTTTAATGGTTTGTTCAGTATTGTGGTTATAGGATTGGAAGCAAGGTGACAATTTATATCTATGTTTATTGGTGTGTGTTCATAGGTATAGATGTTATGTTGTTATTTGTGAGACTATATTGTAAAACATGATTTTGTCTTAGAAATGTCAAGGGGGAGATTGTAATAACACTTTTGTGTATTGTTTATTATGGCATGTTCTAGACAATAACCATGTTGAGTGTTAGATAGGTCGGTTTGGTTTCAATGACATCGATAAGCTTCATTAAAGGCAGAATCAAGTATTGAAGTAATGAAGAATACAAGTGAAGCACGAAAGTGAGCATATTGAGGAAAAATATCTTCTGGAGGGCGAAAATGATATTTTCTGAAGCTTTCACTTCAAGCAAAAAGTATCGTGGGTTCAAGAGGGTCATTTTGGCACAGTTGCGAAGAAGTTTTAACAAAAATGTCTATGCTTTCAGTTTCAAAAAGTGGCTGAAAAACACATTTTTATGCTTGGAGGTATGCTTGAAGCGTAGCTGCATCAAGTTTTTGCCTATTTTTGCCTGCGATGTCCAAATTATTTGGAGGTTGGTTTTATGATATGATCACGACTTATATACATAAAATTCCATTCTATATACATTATATTCACCATAATATAGGGTTTCGATGTGAAATTACAAGAAAATGCAAACTTATGGTTTGGATCATCTTTGTCTATAAATACCCAAGTCTACAACAAGAGGAGGCATGTCTTTGAGAATTCTCTGCAAGTTTTCTACAACTTCATTTTCTTTTATACAGATATACATATGGTGAGAAAAAATTATTGAGTGATTAGAGATAAACAAGTTTTCTCTTGTTTTTGGACGTCTTTAATCGTGCTTCTATATCGACGATTTTTATGCATAATTGAATGGTATAGTTGCTAAAAAATTCACACATCGTTTATTACAACGAGGTTGCATTGATCCATTGAAGAACGGGGCAGTCTGTGTGTGGAGATCGAAGCAGATGCTTCATGGTACGGAGATCGGAGCAAAAGCTTCGTGGAGCGCAAGTGAATCTAGACTTTCAGACGTCGAGTGAAGAACATAAAATTACAGTGGTTGTAAGTTTTGTTTTCATAGAGTCTGTAAAAATTCTCTGATTCATACTGCATCGATACCCAAGTGTATCTGTGGTTTTTACTTGGAGTCTTTTTAAGGTTTTCCACGTAAAAATCTCTGTGTCTTCTGATGATTTAAATTTCTGCACTTATATTCATATTTGCTTGATTGATCTGTTTTTGTGAATTGAATTGAGAATTAGGGTTTGTGACTAATTAAAATTGAATTTTGCTAAATAATTTTAATTGATCATAAAATCAACAAAAAGCCTATTCACCCCCCTTTAGGATGTTTTCACTATCGTCTAGGTAACTTCAATAAGGAAAAGGGAAAAAGAAGAGGCTATTGAAAAATGAAGTGAAAAATGACAAGTGTGAAATATATAGGGACTGGGCGCGAAAAATGAAAAGTCGCATTAAATGCGCGAGGGAGGCGAAAAGTCACCTAACCAAGCGCACCAAAATGGATCGCGGATCCTGGGGAGAAGATCATCTTGAGAATGCAAGTTCAGAAATGGAAAGGCAAAATTAGGCGCATACGCAAGGCCAGATAATAGAGGTAAAAAATGACAAGATTAAGTCGCGGAATGAATATTGGCTCACAAGAAAAAATTCCCGCAACATCAATGAAAGAAAGGCTAAGGTATGTACAAAAGGGCAAGATTATTGGCTATGAACTCACGAGATAGGAAAATAGGGAATTGCACTTTAGTACTTGGCTAAGTACTAAAGCGCAATGGGGAAAAATGTGAGGGGGTACCTCGCAAGTATTTATTATGACAAGGGAAAAGGTTTAGCTGGGAACTGGACCAAAATGGTTTATACGCGAGAAAAAGTATTACACAGAAGTATCTATGGGGGGACTGATGTGGATATAACTAACGTCTAAACCCATAGCACTATATGCTGCTCGCATAGGGAGTACAACATGAAAATATAGGGAAATGCTTTGAGTATGAAAATAGCGGGTCGCGACTTTATTTGTGTCATTCAAAGCAAAAGTACCTCAGAGAGGCCAGTAGTACTCAGGGTTATGAAAATGATATCCATGCAAATAGGTCATGACCCAGGAAAAGGCTATAACATCACAGTTCCTTGGACAAGGAAATACAGAGGGAAAATTAGATTCGCGAGGAAGATGCGTGGATCGTAGATCACGAGACATATTGTGGTTCTCGTGAGGGATGCTGACGTGGCAATAGTTGCGCGAATACGATGTCGCGAGGTGCCTGTGGGACCTCGCGAGGTATGCTAGTTTAGGCGCGAGCTGGTGCTGACGTGGCAAAGGTGTCTAGCGAAGACCATCCTGACCTTGATGCCTATAAACAGACAAACCATAGCTCATTTTTGGTGACTTCCAGACTTAGAGAAAGAAAAAATGATCCTCAAGTTTGTCTGTATTGTTTTTCTTCTCTTTTCTTCTTTCTACAGTTTTGTAATCATCAAGGATAAATAAAATTATCATAATATTTCTATATTAGCAAGTGTAGAAACTATCTCTATATCAACTTAAATCAGAACCCCTACAATAATTTACATCAAATCCCTCTTTTATCACTTTTATCATTTTATATTTTAAAATTAACAAATAATATTTGCAAAAGCCTAATGGAAGAGTGATTTATGATATTGAAACCCTAATTCATTCTCTTTACGTTCATATATATATGCAAGGGCATTTTGGTCCACTAAAGTGAGGGGCAAAATGGTCTTTTCAGTAACTGAGGGTAATATAGATATTTCCCCTCTTAAAATATGTTTGACCGGTGTTGACTACGCCTGAGCTTAAATAGAGGGGGAAAGTGTAACTCAAAAGCAAATTAGAGGGGAAAACTATAATTATCCAAACAAGAGGGGAAAAGTGTAATATGTCCAAACAAGAGGGGTGAAATTGTAATTTACCCTTTTTATTTTTACAACTGAAGAAACAATTTTGATGACGCTTTTACGACTTGTTTGATATGCAATTTTTATAAGTTATTTTCAATCGTGAGTTTTAGTCTAAGATGGTTGTTTTTACTTGAAATATGTTCCGGAAAAAAGAAAAAAAAAGAAAGTGGAGAGCATTTACAAATAATAAGCTCTCTATATACAGCAAGTAGAGATTGAGTTAACTGAGAAATGTATCAGTGAATTAACCGGCCTAGCATGAGGAGAAGATAATATGCTAACGAGATAATGTTGTTGATCAATACAAGTAGCTCATATTTATAGAATTGTATGTGAGGAAGCTTGAAGTATTTATAATTAACAAACAACCATTCATTTACTAACAATGTGTGACATTTGTGAAAGTGTACGTGACTGCTTAAGTTAGGTACTAGTGTATGATTTTCATCAAATACAGGAGCCAACAAGTCTGGTTCAAGTTGCATTCTCCACAATGTGCCCGTAAACTACACACATGGAAACAAAATCTTCAACCAAATCGCAATTCGGTATGGGTCACAGTTGGTCACTGTAAAGGTGTAATAAATTCTGATAATATTAATATTAAATGTGAGTATAAAATGAGTATAGTTATTAAATCACCGTATCAACATCAGAGGGTACATCAAATATTCGTCAATATGACGAACTTTGAATCCACTCAATGTAAAATATATTTTGAACTCGATATATCCAACCTTAAACATGAGCCCAAATCTTCAATCAAAATTCGATATATGCACAATGTAATATGACACATAGATTCGATTTAGGGTGGAGTTCAAATTATTCTAAACCTTAGAGTGGCCCAACCTAAATTAAATTCAATTACATTTTAGGATTCAAAAACTCTTCCCAAACATATCCAATATAAATAAGATGGCCATAGGAGCCTCAATTAAATTATTGAGTGTGTGCAATTTTCTGCATCTACAAGGGGTTTTTGAAATAAAGGGGGATTTTTGAACATTTTTTAAATCAGGGGAGTTTTATGATAGTTAGCCTTGATTAACTTGGAATTCAGCTCGTTTTTTAAAAAAATTTGAAAACTATAGGGAGTTTTCTAATAATTACCCATGTTATTAAAAAAATTTCCCTGTTCATGTATCTGACAAATTATTAATTTGATGGTCCATTTTTAATCTACTCTCTTTAATTTAAAAAATTAGTCAACAAACTATAATAATTTATTTATACTTGGTAGCACCTAATCAAATTGGACTATTAATTAGACTTCAGAGTCCAAATAAAACTTTACAAATAAAAAAGGAAGAAAAAAGTCACGAAACAGATACTATAAAAAAACATGTGAGGTGGGGTTTAGACTTTAGGCAAAACCTCCTCTAATTATTCTCATATTACAAATATAACTAATGTATTATAAATAAATTCAATTTCCCTCCGATTTAAAAAAAAAATACTTGGAAAAAGGATCATTACCAATATCATAGTCTTGAAGGGTTTCGAACTCAGAATTGGAGGTGTATTATATATTTGGGTAATTTGCATTGACACCCCCTGAGGTTAGGGTCAATAGCAATCAGAATACAGTCAACGTTTTTTTGGTACTCACACCCCCTGAGGTTTCAACTTCGTTGCAATGACACCCCCTGGGCTGGTGAAATGACTAAAATGCCCATTTAATTGTTTCACTTATTACATTAGGGTAATATATAAAGTGTGAAATTACCCATATGCCCAAACACTTCACCCCTCTGAAATTACTAATTACACTTCCACCCCTTATTACTATATATATATATATATATATATATATATATATTACGAAAATTACAATTTAATTTTTTTCTTTATAATATAATTTGTATATATAATTACAAAAATATATATATATAATTTGTAAAAATATATAAAATTTGAAAAAACATATAAAATTCAAAAAAATATATAAAATTTGAAACAATATATAAAATTTAAAAAAAACATATAAAATTCGAAACAAATATATAAAATTCGTAAACAATATATAAAATTCGAAAAACATATAAAATTCTAAAAAATATATAAAATTCAAATATATATATACATAAAGTGTGACTGAAGTTTAAGTGGACAAGCCTCAAAGTCATTAGCCAAAGTAACGGATCCTCTCCAATTCTCTGCAGAGCTATTTCAATGGCCACGATGGCGACACATGCCCCACGATGGTGACCGAAATCGGAATCGAACCGATACTTTATTAAAATATTTTAATCAAAATTAAATATATTTGCATCAAAATTAACGGTTCGGTTCCGGTTCTCATTTTTAAAGAACCGAAAGTATCGGTTTGATTCCGGTTTCGATCGGAATCAAAATCAAACCGCATCGTGAATATATTAATATTTGAATCAAAATTAACGGTTCGGTTCCGGTTCTCATTTTTAAAGAACCAAAAGTATCGGAACCGAACCGTTAATTTTGATCCAAATAAAAATTTACTTTCGGTTCTTTAAAAATGAGAACCGGAACCGAACCGTTAATTTTGATCCAAATAAAAATTTACTTTCGGTTCTTTAAAAATGAGAACCAGAATCGAACCGTTAATTTTGATCCAAATATTAATATATTTAATTTTGATTAAAATATTTTAATAAAGTATCGGTTCGATTCCGATTTCGGTCACCATCGTGGGGCATGTGTTGTCATCGTAACCATTGAAATAGCTCTGCAGAGAGTTGGAGATGATCCGTTACCTTGACTAATGACTCTGGGGCTTGTCCACTTAAACTTCAGTCACACTTTATATATATATATTTGAATTTTATATATTTTTTAGAATTTTATATATTTGTTTCGAATTTTATATGTTTTTTTTTAATTTTATATATTGTTTCAAATTTTATATATTTTTTCAAATTTTATATGTTTTTTCAAATTTTATATATTTTTTACAAATTATATATATATATTCGTAATTTTAATTTTCGTAATTATATATACAAATTATATTATAAAGAAAAAAAATTAAATTGTAATTTTCGTAATATATATATATATTTTGTAATAAGGGGTGGAAGTGTAATTAGTAATTTCAGAGGGGTGAAGTGTTTGGGCATATGGGTAATTTCACACTTTATATATTACCCTAATGTAATAAGTGAAACAATTAAAGGGGCATTCTAGTCATTTCACCAGCCCAGGGGGTGTCATTGCAATGAAGTTGAAACCTCAGGGGGTGTGAGTGCCAAAACATCGTTGACTGTATTCTGATTGCCATTGACCCTAACCTCAGGGGGTGTCAATGCAAATTACCCTATATATTTTTGTTCGTGTCACTCATGGAATTTATTTTATTTTATTTATATTATTTTTGACTTCTGAACATGTAGACAGTAGTATATTGTTATTTGGTAAATGTTGTCACTTCCCTATAAATGGTTAAACAAAGTAACACAATCTTTACACCCCAAGAATATTAGCAAGAGAATCTCAAAAATAACTCAAAGAATATTAGCAAGAGAAACAAGGGCGGGGCCATGGCTCCACCTAAGCCAAGCTAAGCTAGTGGCACCTTGGCCTCTCCCGAATTTTGAAAAAATTCTTTTAGTATTCTAATACAAAAATATTTTATAAATAAAATTATAGAAAAATTTACATGGCTCTTCCAAAAATTTTAATTTTTTTTTTATTATCTCAAAAATATTTTATAGATAATTTTATAAGAAATTGCATACAACTCCCTAATTTTGTTTCAAAAATCTCTTTAAAATTCACAAATATATATATATATATATATTTAATATATATTGCATATGACTCCCTCAAATCTTTTTCCTCACTCGCAGCCGCCTAGGGCCCCAAGCCCAAGGGGGGCCCAATATTTTTTCTCCTTTGTAGTGTAATAGGCACAAACAAGATTTTTATTTATAGTCCAATGCAAATTTGACCCCAACCCAATATTACTTGAAGATTTACAACTTCAATCCATAGCCCAACCCAATTAGCTAATGGTAGGGCTTTGGCACTTTACACGTGAAGTGAAGAAACTTAAAAATAAAAATAATAATAATAATAAAAAAAAATGACGAGAGGGTGAAGCTGTAGCCTGTAGAGACAACAACGGACAACTGGAGAATGACTCCAAGTGCGAACAACGACGGACCGAGGTTGCTGCTCCTCTGTGGTCCTTTCTTGCGTTGTCTACAAAAGAAATTCAAGGAAGCTTTGGAAGTTTGGAACTTGAAAGTGAGTTTGCACTTTGCACATATGTGTATATATATATATATATATATATATAAATTTCTTGAACCATGTGATAATGTTATATATTTATATATATGTATGCTTTTTTAATTGTGTAATAAATATATTTTCAATTTGTTTTTTCTAAAGTTACTTGATAATTATGTATTGAATATATATATATATATATTATGGATCACCATTTTGTATGCATTATGTAATTTGTTTTTTCAACGTTGCTAGATAAATTCCTTGAACAAATTTCGGACATCACGGTTATCAGGGGAAAAAATATATATATTTCCTTGTACAATTTTTTTTTTTCCATTAGATACCCATTAGTGAGACTTGTAACTAATTTTTGGTTGTTAATTTAGCTGCATATTTTTTATATGCAAATATTATAAGCTCTAACAAAAAATAAATTATAAAATTCTTTAATGCGAATTGTATTTTTGGACAATGAAAAATTGATTAGAACATAGAAAGCAAGTTATTAGAATTACCTTTAAAAGTCAATATAAAATTTAAAATCTAATTATTTAACTTTTTCAACAGTTATGTCTACTAGAAAATGTGAATCTAGATTTCAGAAAAGGAAAAAGAAAAGAGAAGAATAATTGATCCAATCTTAAAATTGAGCTATTCGTATGTTTTTTTATAACATAACATAAACATATAATTTAATTGACAATTTGGTGAATGAAAGAATATAGGAATGAGAATATATAAATGAAGAAGATGATTTTATGAATGATTACCATGAAAATTAGAATCAAAATGAGAATGATCATGCATGTTGATTTGATAAATGATGAACATACGAATGAGAATGATTATGTTCCTTCGAACATTAATGATTCGGGAAAATTTACTCTCACATCTCTTAATGACCTCATATTTAATCTCGCCTAGGGCCCCAATTTTTTTTCCAATCTCAGGGTTAGCCCTGGAAGAGAATATAACTATTTGAGTTCCTTATACTATAAGAATACTATGAAAAGCCACACTTTTTATTAGTTATTACTCTCTTCTTCTTTTTTTCATGGGGCTCGACATCTATGATCAAGTATCCAAATATATACAAAGAAAACAAAGAGAGTTTGATTGTAGGATGATTTGAAAGAAGTAAATACGTTAGGTCTTTTTTTTTGTTTTTTTTTTTTACACTAGAACTAAGTGTTAATGTGGCGGGGTGGGGCGGGGCGGACGCATGTATAATAAACAGTAAATGGGACGAACATGGTTTATGAAAAGGCAACCCGTAAAAAAGCCGTTAAGAATATGATATTTAAAAAAATTAAACGGGCCAAAAATGGATATAGACGAACCCGTTTCGTACCCGCCCATTGTCATCCTAGTTTAGACAACACCATCACCTTGGCACTTTGAGAGAGCTACAACATTATATCATAGACAACATTTAAATAAAAACACCCCATTCATAAATCAACAAATATATCCAAATAATACCATCTTTTATAAATTCAATTTCGATTTAGACTTATTAAATTGAAGTCCATTGAAGGAGGACTCTACTAATAATTATTTTGAGTTTGCAACATGAAGAGGGAATTACGTTGGCACTGGGTCTTACAATCTGCTTCCTTAAACCAACAATCTCGTGTACGCACAAATGTACAACACCAGCATTCGTGGCCTCCATTACATGACTTTTTCGTGCACACTGGAATATTTATTTTTTCCCCATTATTCACCATCTTCACTGCATTTTTTGAATTTTCAACTTCCTCAATTTGTCCATCTTTGCCCCCACTACTTTCATTTTCATTGCCTGAAAAAAAAAGGGGTGGATTATCAATTATGGCAGTGAAAAATCAACTATATATATATATACACATGTCTAGCGTCATGATCTCTTGTTCAGCTGTGAACAAGATATTTATACACACCGAGCATATGGATCGTTGAATGTGATTTACGTGAACAAAGTAGCTACCATACAAAATTTAGCAATTACATCCAACGATCATTGTGATTGGTATGTACGAGTTATCTTACTCACGATTGAGTAAGAGAGCATTTTCGTGTACATGGCATTGTAGACAATATTATACTATATATATATATGTATATAATGCTAACATTCATGTGATGCAAATAGAGCAAGTAGGATGAAACAGAAGAGAACCAAACGGCTGTAGCTAGTGATGTTTGCCATAGGTAAAAGGTTGATGGAGTTTGGATTTTCTATCTGATAAATTTTTCTTCAGGTTGATGGGATTTTATATACGAAATATTGATCCCCACATTTAATTTGCTAGCTGGAACCAAATTTTTTATTAATTTGTTTCTTTCCCTGTTCATGTATCGGATCAATTATTAATTAATATCGAACCATCGAGATTTGGTGGTCCAATTTTAATCTAAACTCTTTAATTTAAAAAATGAAGTCCATAAACTATAATAATGTATTTCTACCCGGTAGCACCTAGTCAAATTGGACTATTAATTAGACTTCATAGACTAATTAAACTTTACGACTAAAAAGGAAGAAAAAAGTCCACGAACAGATACTATATAAAAAACCATGTGAGGTGGGGTTTAGGAAAAAATCTCCAATTATTCTAATATTGAAAATATAAATGCACAAAATTTTAGTAATTTATTATAAATAAAAGTTGAGGTGATTAAGTCCCATTTCAATTTTCCTCGGATTTAAAAAAATTAAATAAAAAAAATAGGAAGTAATACAATACAAATAAACTTGAGTGAGTTTCACGATCATTTACTAATAATAAAAAAACTCACCTTTGTATGCATTTATGATGATTTAAGATTTGTGCTAGGAAGAACAATGGATTGTGTTTGGTACATCGAACATTCAGATTCATCACATCCCTTCACTCCTTGTTTATCCACAATTAGATATGCGGATGGATTCAGATATGGATTAATAATTTTTAGTAATAGTTTCAATGCTATCTGATTTCATTAATAAATTGGATATGAATTCAGATTCATCACATTCCTTCATTTCTTCTTATTTATCCACAATTTGACATGTTGATGGATTCGGATATGGATTAATAATTTTTAGTAATAATTTCAATACGGTCTGATTTCATTAATAAATTGGATATGAATTTAGGTGATTCAATCCGATAATAATCAGATCTGATTCTATATTCTCTCTCTATATATATATATATAACGGTTAATTTCAGTAAACCCCCCTATACTATCCAATTTAATCAACTAACCCCTACTGTGTCCACTTTGCCCCCTATACTATTCAATTTCATCAAATTGTCCCCTCAGCTCACATTTTGACTCAAAATACTTAAACTACCCTCAATCAATAGTATAAGGGGGTTTGTTGATTCAACCATTTAAAAAGATTATTTTTCAAAAATCAATTATATTTTTCACAAAAATTATAAATTCTGAAATATATATATATATTTTTTGGAATTTTGTTTTTCCGGAGGGAGCATATTATATTTCCAAAATATGAATTATTTCGGAAAAAAATATATATACTTTTTGCAAAAAAAATATATTTCGAAAAAAAATCATATTTTGGAACATAATAGTATATATTTTTTGCAAAAAAATATATTTCGAAAAACATCATATTTTGGAACATAATAGTGTATATTTTTTGCAAAAAATTATTTTTCGGAAAAAATCATATTTTGGAACATAATATTTATTTTTTGAAAAAAAATTCATATTTTGGAACATAATAAATACTTTTTCGCAAAAAAAAATTTTTTTGAAAAAATATCATATTTTGGAACATAATAGTATATATTTTTTGCAAAAAAAATATATTTCGGAAAACATCATATTTTGGAACATAATAGTGTATATTTCTCGCAAAAAAAAATATTTTTCGGAAAAGATCATATTTTGGAACATAATATATATTTTTTGCAAAAAAAATATTTTTCGGAAAAAAATTCATATTTTGGAACATAATAAATACTATTTCGCAAAAAAAAAAATTTGAAATTTTTTTTTTTCATATGCTGCAGGTTTTCGGAAAAAAATGATTTTTTGCAAAATTTTTTTTTTTTTTTTCATATGTTGCAGGTTTTCGGAAAAAATTGATTTTTTGCAAAAAAAATTTTGAATTTTTTTTTTTCATATGTTGCAGGTTTTTTTAAAAAAAATGATTCTTTTACAAAAAAAATTTGAATTTTTTTTTTCGTATGTTGCAGGTTTTCACAAAAAAAATGATTTTTTGCAAAAAAAAATTTGAATTTTTTTTTTTCATATGTTGCAAGTTTTCAAAAAAAAATGATTTTTTGTAAAAAAAAATTTGAAATTTTTTTTTTTCATATGTTGCAGGTTTTTGGAAAAAAAATGATTTTTTACAAAAAAAATTTTTGAATTTTTTTTTTCATATGTTGCAGGTTTTTGGAAAAAAAATGATTTTTTGCAAAAAACATTTTGAATTTTTTTTTTCATATGTTGCAGGTTTTCGGAAAAAAAATGATTTTTTGCAAAAAAAAATTTGAATTTTTTTTTTCATATGTTGCAAGTTTTCGGAAAAAAATGATTTTTTTTCGGAAATTTGTTTTTCGCAAAATATGATTTTTTTCATGTTCCAAAATATGAATTTTTGTGAAATATATATATATATATATATATATATATATATATATATTTCTGAATTTATAATTTTTTGTGAAAAATATAATTGATTTTTGAAAAATAATTTCTTTAAATAGTTGAATCAACAAACCCTCTTATACTATTGATTGAGGGTAGTTTAGGCATTTTGAGTCGAAATGTGAGCTGAGGGGGCAATTTGATGAAATTGAATAGTATAGGGGGCAAAGTGAACACAGTAGGGATTAGTTGATTAAATTGGATAGTATAGGGGGTTCACTGAAATTAACCCTAAAAAAAATTATGCTAATAATTGTAAGATCTCTCCACATGAAACAGATGAGTTATACTCATTTTTAATAGTAACCATTAGATCTCATTTCACATTTCAAAACCATTAAAATATTTTTCAAATATCATGAAATCCTCTTCTTTATATTTCATTTCCCTATTTAATTTTTCAATACCACTTATACAAAACTAAGTAAGGTAATTCACTAAATAAAAAAGTCAATCAAATCAAAGATTAACCACTAATGTTCTCCACCATTTCATCATTTTGCATTCAAATATTTGAATAAATATTATTAATTGGTTAGTGCAAACTAATTAAAGGTATTATAAATAATTCCATATGATTTTTATTTAATTTAATTTAATTTTATTAAATTAATTTCAACTATCATTAAGAGAATGTACACTAAAAAGAACATATTTTCATTATTCTAACGAACTAAAGAAAACTAAGATTGCTTGTATCAATGACAATTATCAAATAATATGTAAAACAAAATACGTTAAAAAGAATTTTTGATAATGATGCGTCGATGACTAGCATTAATATTTAATCTTTAATTTACTTGAATTTGTTTTTGTTTTGGCAATTACTTATTTAGTTTTATATGGGTGGTGTTAACAAAACTAAATATGGAATATAAATACAAATAGGGGGTTTTCTTTTCTTTTTATATTTATATGGCCCAACCTATTGTACTTATATTTATGTGGCATACACTCAGAAAACTATTTTTTGAGGTTAATGAATTGGGGTAATTTGGGAAAGTATAAAAATATATTGTATTGAGATTTGAAACTAGACAATTACTTTGGAATGGATAAAGTTATGAAAGTGGACAACTAATATGGGATGAAGAGAGTAATTAAATAATGGATAATAAATGGTTGTTTGGCCCCACATAGGAAATAAACTCTCATTTCCCGTCATTTTAACTGCTATATTTTATTTAGGTAAATTCCACTTTCGCTCCCTCCTGTTTGGTCAAATTACACTTTTTCCTTTTTTATTTGGATAATTACACTTTCCCCCCTCTAAGTCATTTTCGGTGACCGATAATTAGAAATTACTTAATTGCCGATCATATTTTATTATAATTTTATTCAAAAAAAAAATAAAATATTAATTTACCTGATATTTCATCAAATGATCAGATTGCCCCGTGGCCTATCAATTAACCTCCTAACCTTTTTAATTTGATCAATATCCCCTTCCACCATCAAATTGACAAAGGGTTAATTACCCTAACACCCCATTAAGTTTGCTCTATCTTTAATCACACCCCTCAAGTTTGACAATTATCATTTTTACTCCTGATATTTTCAAACTCACATCTTATACCTAAAATATCCTCAAAGTTGAGATATTTGGTATTTAAAAACAAGGTTTACTAGCCTCATTTTTTATTATCCAAACAAGCCCTTAATTTTTTTATTTTGGCATAAATAAAAAAAAAACAAATTCGTTTATAGTAAAATATTTATAAAAAGAAAAAAAAAGTAGTCCCTCAAACACATTTTCGTATAAATAAATAAAAAAAGTAGGCTAAAATATTTTTTTCCAAAAAAAAATAATAATGCCGATTTTTTTTAACTACCAATCAGGATAAAATATAAAAAAACAATTATAAAATATTATTATTTTATATAAAATAATTTTGCAAAAATATATTTATTTTTATTAAAAAATGATGCCGATTTTTTATTTTTATATAAAATTAAAAATAATTTATATTTTTTTTATATTTTATCCTGATTGGTAGTTCGAAAAAAATATTTTGGCATTATTATCATTATTTTTTTTGGGAAAAAATATTTTACCCTACTTTTTTTTATTTATGCGAAAATGTTTTTGAGGGACTATGCCAGGATATGCTAGAAGAGCTTTTAGCGTCACCCTAGACGGCTTTTCGAGAACATGAGATCTTGTGAGCTCACATTTTCTCTCAGGATCAAGATCCTCTTCATAGTCAAAGTTTACCACAAGACTCTGAGCCTTCGCGAGATCATGATATGCCATGAGCCCCTACTTCTCCGCAAAGAGTAGATGTTTTTGCTCCTACTTCACAGTCCTCTCTTCCAGTTCTATACTCTTCTCAATCTTCTCGCAAACCTCCTCAAGCACAAGTAAATGTTCCCAATACTTTTTCAGAGGCACCAGTGCTTTGGAAAAAATGGCTATGCTACCCTCGTTTCATTCATATTTTGGACCAAGTTGCACTAAGTCATCCTGATACCTTTGCCAACATGAAAATTTATGAACCTCTTCTTCAGCCTTTCCATCTTCAGTTCATTGCAGAGGTCTTCATTACACTTACTACGGTTCATGTGAAAGATCTTGCACCTTAGACTCTACCCCGATGCTATGCTCGTTTGAAAGATTAGAAGATCATTGGGATGGATGTAGTTTGGTGGGAAGCACGTTTGGATGTTGTTTGCAGACTACAAGAGCATCATACTGAAGAGCTTAATGCTCATGCCATCCTTCAAGAGAAACAAACCAAAATTGAAGAAGCTCGAGCTAGAGTTGAAAAGGCACAAAGACTTTTGTCAGCACTGGAGCAAGAGAGCATGGGGTTACAGGATTCAGCGGAACATTCTACACGAGCCCGCGAGTACCTCGAGGAGCATGAGGGCTTTGGTCTTTCAGACCCTGTTACCAAGAATCTGCTCTAGTTCTTCATATGACCTTGATTTGTGATTTTCTGGTTGATGTCCCTTGTATACACACACATTGTTTTTTACATGGGTATTTTAACTTTGTATTTGCAATGTCATGCTATTGATTGTGATACAACTTTTTTTTTTCATCAACGGGAAACTTTTATTTATTGATTACTACCATGAACTTATGCTTGATACAACTTTATTCATTTTACATTGAGAGGTCCAATTTGTTGGCCACATATTGACACCTAAGGAGGGGGGGGGGGGGGGGGGGGGCGAATAGGGTTAATTACAAACTTTGAGTCTTTCGGTTTGACTTTGTTTTAACAAAAGTAATTTTTGTTGAGCTCTAGTCAAACCCTTAGTTAGATAGATAATCCTTAAGTGACTACCTCATTTCATACTTTGAATCATGAACAATGAATTGCATTACCAAATATATACGTAATGGATTCAAGAATGAGAATTAGTTCAAGCATTCAAGTATTCATTTCAACTAAATATGTATAAGCATTTTTCTCACATATGTATATAAATAATGCAAAGTGTTATTTGTCATAAAGAATACTTTGAAGAGTTTATGAAAAGTAATTAAACACTTGGGGTGTATATGGACATTTTATGCTAAGGTGTGTTGAATATGAATTTTATCAAGCACTTGGTGTGCACATGGATTATATCTAAATGAGATGGTAGTCTAAGCTATAATCCAATCATGTTCACAATTCAATTCATTTCAACTATGCATTTTCCTAACATCTTCATTGATACACAAACACAAGCAATTCCATAGCATTGATATATAAAACTCAAGATTATAAATGACAATTGCTTTTAAAGTAAAGAGATAAGGGTTAGAGAAAATGCACACCATAAACACCAAGATTTTTACATGGTTCAACCAAATATTTGGTCTACATCCATGCCTTGAGATAACCTCCAAGGATTCCACTATCGTGCTTTTCTTACGGGGGTAAAAAGCAATCCCTCACATCTCCTTCTTTCCGGGTGAATGAGCAAACCCATACATGCTTCCTTCTTTCTGGGTGAATAGAAAACCCATACAATCTTCAACAAGCCCATCCCAAGCCAAGACAACTTCTTGGTCTTTCACTCACAAATAATAGGAATTGAATTTTAAGTGTTTCCAACATATCTCTCAATAGATGAATATAGAAATTCAAAGCACACTTCCTCACATACTTAGAGTCATAAATGAAATACTCAATTGAAAAGCTCAACTCAAGTATGAAGAATGAATCACAAGAAGAAAATATGAACGATGCTCATGTGGTGATTCATGTAGGAGTTTTCTACCCAAAAATGATTTCAAAATTGAAGCACAAATGATAGATTTTTCATACTCCTATCTCCCTCTATTCTCTTAACCATTTTTGTCTCATATAAGACATATATATAGCATAGGAACACAATATAGACATTTGGGGGTGTTTTAGGAAGTTTTGGAACACTTTGGATCCAAAACTAGCCGTTAGAATTCAAATTCCGGATGAGACAGTCGACTGGGTATTTTGGGGCAATCGGCTGGGTCTTCAAAAATTCATTCCAAAATTTAATTTTAGCTCTCTGACTCATCCAGTCGACTGGGTTGTTCAGCCTAGTTTCAACACAGTTCACTCTTTTGGTCATAACTGGAGTTCTGTAACTTGGATGAATGATTTATTTAGGTTTTTAGAAATAAGACTTCAATATATTGATTTTAGGATTTTGAATCACTCCATTTGACCCATTCTTGAGTGCGATATGGTCGTTTGAATGTGACACTTCATTTCAAACTTCTAACCCACTTGATGGTTTTTCGTGAAATCTTTTGGGATTTTTCCAAAATGACTTAGACACACTCCTAGGATGTCTTAGAAACTTATTAAGGTCCTTGAAATGCCTAAAGTCAATATTGAGATCATAAAATGTTTTTCCAATTTAAACAAATTCTCAATATTAGACAAAAGTTTTTCATAGTTTAACAATTTTGTTCAAAGCTTTAATATGCATCTAGAATCCATTTCAAGTGATATGAGTTAAGTTAATGGTTCTAGGACAACATCTTTGTTGAGTTCTTCCATAGCTTATGAAAGCTTGAACTAACTCAACGTTAGCAAAGACTAAATGATGTTCATAGTCTAATACTAATGATGCAATGACTCATGAATGATATGCATGATCCTATATGCTATATGGTTAAGAGTTAAACTTTCAAATAAGTTAATTCAAAAATAAATTTACATTTAATCTAGCACTCACCCAAGACTATTTTACTCATTTCTTTGATCTTCAATTTCTTTAAGCTTTGGGTTAATGTCTCCATCCTTGTCTCCAATGTCTTTTAAGCTCTAAGCACATTTGTTTGATCTTCTTATGGATCCACTAGCTTTCTTGAGTTTATCTTGAATCAATAACCTATTAAGCATAACTCAAGTAGACATTAAATTCACCACATTCAATAGTTTGTTATCATCAAAATGTCATGTTTACCCATGGTGGAAAACCCCGGGTCAACAATCTCCCCTTTTTTTATGATGACAAACATTGATGTATGTCAATAAACAATTGAGGACATTTTATAAATGTTCTCCCTATCAATATACAATCAATGAATATAACAATAACGCATATGCATAAACTTTGGGATTTCTTCCCCTATCACCATGCTCTAAATGATGTTAATACCTAAACATGTAGCATGTGATCATTTCAAGGAGTAAACATATAGCCTGTGATCATTTCAAGGAGCAAAGCTCCCCTTAAGAATGTGCATACAACATATACACATCAACTAAACTTTATCCCCCTTCGACATCATCAAAAAGAATAGATACAATAAAGTACAAGGAGAGGATCATCACATCAAGTTGCATATATGAATTGTGATCATAGAATATATCATTTGAAGTACAATTGCATATTGTTCATACATTTCATGAATATGCTTAAGATGATACTGAATTACAAACATAGCTTTGCATTCATGATGGCAACAAGGACATGCTAGCACGTGTAATCACTGATGACTAAATCATTTGCTTGCTTTTCATAGACAAATAGGATACATGATCAAAATAGATTTTCATATATGAAGTACATATATCAAGTGAATGACTCAAACGGAGAGTGACTTAATGTTCAAGTGTGTGTGTTTGAATGAAAGCTCAAATCATAAGTATTCAACATACTATATGCAAACAAGGAACACTCAATCACTAGATCATTTAAAATCACATAGTCATGTATGAATATACACTTAGCATCACATATGAGCATTTAAGAACGAGTCAACACCACCTCCATCTCAACCATTTGAAATTCAATAAACACATATGCAATATCTAATCATAGAATGTATGCGAATAAATTAAAAATCATAATGATGACTAAGAGATGAGTATCCTAAAATAAGCAAGTGAAAGATACACAAGACATATGTTAACACATTAATATTCAAAGACATTTCCATTTCTCTATGAATTTTACAAAATAAGTTCTCTTGGAAAAAATTGGTGGGAATATTGAAGAAGAATTTTATAATCATGAAAGTGAGCTCAATATTTCTCATAAATACATGTACTTGTAATGTAATGTAATGACAATGTATGCATTCTTCTCAAGTGCTAGAAGATAATTAACACAAAATATATCTCTTATATATATGGTAAAAATATTTATCTAAAATAATAAGAGATGAACAAGATAATGAATGTATATATATATACAAAAATAACACATAATATATACTTTTATTTATGTTACTATAATCATCGAAGTCCAAGAGTAGTCAACCAAGGAAACCATATAATCCCAAAATCAAAGTGTCGAAAAGTATTTGAAATTGTGTTCATGACACTTAAATGGATTTTACCCAAGAAAGAAATAAGTTCATCTATCATGCTCATTTTGAAATAGTTTGCATGTTTGTGATAAACTTCTTTGCACAACACATCAAATATTGGTAAATATAATACTCCAATGTAAATGTTATAACCAAATTTGATAAGTTATAAATGATAAACAACAAAAAGAATGTTTATCAATATAAGTTCTAAAATAACCTTCATCCATAATAAAATCACTTAAAGCCATTCAAAACACCCTCTTTGAGCATATTTCAAGTTAAGCACGACTTATGATAGTTTTAAAACCCATTATCTAAAACTTATACATTTCAAAGCATTGAGATTTTCTACATGAAAATTTTTCATTGTAAAATCATATAAGAATGCATTAGATAAAAACATATCATAAAAAGAGGCATGTGGCATTCTTAGAAATTTAATTCCATTCACATGTGCAAAGAATAATCTATATCCTTCTTGGTTAAGATCTTGGGATAATAATGGTCAAAACCTTGGGTCACCACTATTAGACATAGATTGCAACATTAATATGCATTATAAAATATACAAGAGTATGCATGTATGATAATGATATAAAAGTTTAAGATATAGAAAATATTATATATCATTGAGAAAATAATAATAATACAAAAATAATAAAAACGCATGTCTTTCATGATATGTGCACATAAGACTCATGATTCATATTTTTCAATAAACATTCAAGATAGCAACATTTGAGCACAATATCTCCATCTTTTCAACATGATTCCTTCAAAGAGGAACCTATAGTTTCTTTTCATAATAAAGATCCAAGCATATATTAAATAGCTTCAACCATAGTTTCAATTTGAAACAACAAAGGCTAAGCGTCATGAATATGATTTTTATGGAAATCTTTATACAAATACCTCTAGAATGATCACCAAGAAGTTATATAATAGAGGATGATGAATCATTTACCCACATAGAATTTCATCACATATTCCTTATCCTCATTTGCATTAGATAGATCATTCAAAGAATTTTGCTCTCTTGAGGTTTACTAGTTGTGGACTTAATTGATTAAACATATATTGCAAGTCCATCTTAATTTCACTTCAAGTTCAAACACCTCAATTCAATGTGTAATATGTCATATCAAGATAATTTAGATAAAGCACAAAAATCATAAAGGCTCGTAGACATATATCAAGAAATATCTACTCAATAAATCAACCAAATTCAAATGAAGTAGCCTTGAGATTCTAGAGGTGGTCATGACTTTATTCTTTAAATTTCACACATGATCAAAACTTTCTTTCATAAATCTAGTCTTTGAAAGACAAAAGACTAAAATCATGATATCATATATCCAAGTCATTTCAAAGCAAGCTACTTTCAATCATAAAAAATCTATTATATAAGCATATTCAATTTCATGCGCTAAGTAACCAATCATCAAATTTATTCCATGACATATCAATAAAGATTCAACATACTTTAATAAGCATATGTATGTCATGTTTAATCTCATCAATGAAAGCACATTAGTAATTGAGGTTAGAAAATGTGTACCATAGTGCTAGCTCTACCCATTTTACTTGGAGTTGCTTGTAGATGATTTGTATCCTCCACTCATCTTGTGAGAGACCTTGATTTCATCTCCCCTTTTTGAATTAAAGTTTCTACTATTGAGGAACCAATAGTTCTTGAGTAAGGAAACAATCCACACCTACAACACACTAAAGTAGCTTTCTTTGGTACCCATTTTGTTATTGGGTCCATTTGTGTTAGCACAATCATGGGCATAATTCATTATAATCACATTAGCACAAAATGAATGATCTTCTACAACCACTATGCTTCAATTGAATTTATCATTCAAGAACATTATCATGAAGTGCATTTGATAATTCAAATAGTAAGATATGCTCATGGTTATTTAACAAGTAAATGAACCAATATGAAAAATTCAAATAGGAGTGAAGCTCTATTTCATATATGGATCATACATGGGTCACAACAAACAACCATATGCATCATTCATGTTCAACTTCAAGAATTGACAAGAAAACTAAGCTAACTTCCCTTGCTTGGCAAAAATAAATTATATGCCTTTTTCTATGTAAGAACCATCAAATTCCAAAGTATATTCTATATTTTGTGCCATACTTACTACTCCCACCTCTTCCACTCTGTGGGCTCAGATCCTCCAGGGAATAAAGTCAACAAATCTGATAAGGCCTGACTTTTTACTGCCTTTGGTCTGGAACATGTGATCTCGTACTCAGATAATGCCAGTAACCATCGTGTTGTTCTTCCACAAAGTATGGGCTTTATGAGTAAGTACCGGATAGGGTCATTTTAGTTACTAGTTCCAGTGGATGTGCCGACAAATAATGCCTGAATTTCTGAGTCGCGAATACCAAAGCTAAACAATGTTTCTCCAAAGATGTGTATCGTGATTCTAGTCCCCTAAGCACATGACTGATGTAATATACGGGCTTCTCCTCCCCTTCATGCTCCTGGGCTAATAGTGTCCCTATTAACTTATTGGTAGAAGTGAGATACATTATCAACGGTTTTTCTGATTTTGGCGCCACCATTGTCTTTGGGGATGCCAAATTTTACTTTATTTTTTCAAAAGTCTCTTGTTACTCCTCCCCCCAATCATATGCAAAATTTTCTTTTAATAAAGGCATGAGTGGGTGAGTAACTTCTGCTAATGCTGGGATAAACCTCCTAAGATAGGAGATTTTTCCCATGAAAGTTTTTAACAGTTTGCAGGTTGTGGGCAGAGCCTTTTCCAATATTGTCTTATTTTTGTCATGTTCATATCAATCCCCTGTCGATGTACAACATACCCCAGAAACTTTCCTTCTGGAACTCCAAAAACGCATTTTAGAGGATTCATTTTCAGATTATACTCGCGGCACCGCTACAGTACTTTTCTCAAATCACTCACATGATCCCAGGCACAATATTCGCGAGCCAAGTTGGATGCTAAGTGGGTTTAATGAATCCCGCTTTCAGCAATTTTTCCACTTCTGCCTTAATTTGTATTTCTAAATCTGGATGAAATACTCGATGCCTTTATTTCTTTGGCTCTGATGCAGAATGCACATTGAGGTGGTGGCTTACTAATTCAGTGTTGAGTCCTGGAATTTGACTATAATCCCAAGCAAAAACATCACAAAACTATTTAAGAAAATCTATTAGAGATCCTCTAGTATCCTCTGGTAGAGTGCTACTTATAAAAGTAGGTATTGGTGTGGTTCCATCCCCAATATCCACCTTCTGCGGACCATGCTCTGGTTGCGAATCTGTCTTGGATGTCCCAGGATCTGTGCCTAACTTTAGTCGCGAATCTGCTTTGAATACCCCGGGGTCAGTGCCAACTGCACAGGCCTCTGACCCCCAACCCCGTCATAACTTGTATACCACATACCCATTGGGCATTTTGACTCGTGACCAACTCACCTCTTTGGGCTTCCATTTCGTCAAAATTTCGGCTTTCAATTCCTCCCATTTTGGTAATGGCGTGGCATAAACACTAGGTCCATCCTTCTCATCATACTCTGAGAAATAGACTACATCTGCAAAATGAGTTTCAAATGCGCAGAAAGGGCTTTTAGATGCTTTTAGCGTCATTATTCTTTCTCCCCAACTAGCCTTCATCACTTGATGATAGGACGTGGTACCATACCATAGACATATTGTAACACCTCGTGTGATTTTCCTTTATCCTGAAATTCTTTTCTATTTAATTTTGGTTATGACGTTACTTGTTCATGACGTTCTCGTTATTCTTGGTATTTCGCATGTAAATTTTTCATGTTTACATTTTAAGTCGACTAGATGACTTTACGGTTTTTCCTTGACGAAAATTCTCATGCACAGTTGGATGTTTTAGTTGCTGAAAAATCCACACACCGTCTATAGCAACGTGGTAGCATTGATCTGTTGAAGAATAGAGCCGCTTGAGTGCGGAGATCGAAGCAGGAGGTTTCGTGGTTATTCGATCTGTTGAGAAACAGAGCCGTCAGAGTACAGAGATCTGAGCGAGAGCTTCGTGGAGCACGAGTGAATCTAGAATTTCAAATGTCGAGTAAAGAACAACAAATACAGAGGTTGTAAGTTATATTTTCATACAGTCTGTACAATTTCTCTGATTCATAGTGCATCGATACCCGAAACTAGACAAATATATTGTATTATATTGAGATTCGAAACTAGACAATATATTATATTATATTAAGATTCGAAACTAGACAATTACTTTAGAATTGATAAAGTTATGAAAGTGGACGACTAATATGGGATGGAAAGAGTAATTAAAAAATGGATAATAAATAGTTGTTTGCCCCCACATAGGAAATAACAGAACTCTCATTTCCCGTCATTTTAACTACTATATTTTATTTAGGTAAATTTTATTTTCGATCCCTCCTGTTTGGACCAATTACACTTTCTCCTTTCTTGTTTGGATAATTACACTTTCCCCCCTCTAAGTCATTTCCGGTGACCGGTAATTAGAAATTACTTAGTTTCCCATCATATTTTATTATAATTTTATTCCAAAAAATATTAAAATATTAATTTACCTGAGGTTTCATCAAATGATCAGATTGCCCCCTGGCCTATCAATTAACTCCCTAACATTTTCAATTTGATCAATGTTCCCATCCACCATGAAATTAAAAATTGGTTAATTACCTTGACACCCCCTGAAGTTTGTTCTATCTTCAATCACACCCCTCAAGTTTGACAATATTCCTGATTTTTTCAAACTCGCATCATTTACACTCTTTATACCTAAAATATCCTCAAAGTTGAGATATTTGGTATGTAAAAATAAGGTTTATTTGCCACATCTTTTATTACCCAAACAAGCCCTTAATTTTTTTATTTTGGCATAAATCAAAAAACACAAATTCGTTTATATAAAATATTTAAAAAAAAATAATTAGTCCCTAAAACACATTTTCGTATAAATAAAAACAAAAGTAGGCTAAAATATTTTTTTCCCAAAAAAATAATAATAATGCCGAATTTTATTTTTAACTACCAATCATGATAAAATATAAAAAACAATTATAAGATATTATTATTTTTATATAAAATTATTTTGGTAAAATTATTTTTATTTTTATAAAAAAATGATCTTGAAATTGTTTTATTTTTATATAAAAATAAAATTATTTTATAATTGTTTTTTATATTTTACCCTGATTGGTAGTTCGAAAAAAATATTTTGGCATTATTATCATTCTTTGTTTTTGGAAAAAATATTTTACCCTACTTTTTTTTTATGTGAAAATGTTTTTAAGGGACTTTTTTTTCGAAATAAACAAATTTAGGGTAAAAAATATTTCGAACTACTAATTAGATTTTTTTAAAATATTTTACTATAAACGAATTTGTTTTTTTATTTATGCCAAAAAGAAAATAATGGTTGGTTTGGATAATAAAAGATGAGGCTAGTAAACCTTGTTTTCAAACACCAAATATCTCAACTTTGAAGTTATTTTAGGTATAAGGGGTGTCAAGGTAATTACCATTTGTCAATTTGATAGTGGAGGGGGTCATTGATCAAATTGAAAAGGTTAGGGGATTATTTGATAGGCTAGGGGGCAATCTGATTATTTGGTGAAATCTCAGGGATTTTGTGATAATAACCCTTAAATAATGGATAATAAATGGTTGTTTGGCCCCACATAGGAAATAACGGAACTCTCATTTCCCAACATTTTAACTGTTATATTTTATTTAGGTTTCTTGATTGGACAATTACACTTTCCTTCCTCTAAGTCATTTTCGGTGACCAGTAATGTAAAATTACTTAATTGTCCATCATACTTTATTATAATTTTATTCAAAAAAAAATTTATTTTTTTCTATTTTCCCTTCATTAAAACCTAACTTAACCAAAATTATAATACCCTAACCTAACCTAAGTTAAAGTAACCTAACATAAGTCAGTCTCTTCTTCTTCATCCCCTTCTTGAAAAACCCTAACCTTAATTCTCCCTCTAAACACACAAATACACACACGCACACACAACATCCATATCTTTTATCAAAGTTCATATGAAATCATTTTACAAACCATATTTCAAAAGATTTCCAAATTTTGTGAGAATGGGGTTTCCTTTATACGAGATAATTTTACAAAACCAAATTTTGTATACAGATTTATATGTATATGTATATATATAGTTGTTGATGTCGCTGTCGGACCGCCGCCATCTTCCTCTTCCTTTTCGCCACCTTTACATTGAAACCCATTTCCTGATGAACTCTGACTCGGCCGATGATCGGAGCAAGATCAGCCGACCCAACCCATTCACCACGCACATGCACCTGGTTCTATATATATATATGGATAGGTATAGCAGAGCTATATATAATAGTACAATACTTAGGTCCTGCCCCATGATGACCAAGTTTGTCATCCCTATTGGTATGGTCTAATACAAGTTGGACACGTGACCATAATATTTTTAAATGGAATTGATCTTGATTTGTGTATTTATTGATTTTATTTCAAACTTCCTTTTTAAAAATATTTTAGCCACATGTTCAAATTGTATTGGATCATACCAATGGGGAGGACGAATTTGGTCCTCATGGGGCAGGACCTAAGTATTGTCTAATATAATATAGGGTAATTTGCAGTGACACCCCCTGAGGTTTGGGTCGATTCCACCTAGTGGCCAGTCAACGTTTTTTTAACAGAGACACCCCCTGAGGTTTGTAAAGTATTGCAATGACACCCCTTAGAAACATGAAATGACTTATATGCCATTGATTATATTAATTTACAAACAAAATGTCTGAGTGACCCTCATTCTTAAACCCCACTTCACACACTATGCCCTCACTCTTATTACTTATGTTTTAAATAAAAAAAACAATTAATAGAATTTTTTTTTATTGAATAATTATAATTATTCATTTACTTAACAATTACACTAAATGTTACACAAGAAATGTACTAAATATTACTCATTTCGTCCCAAAATAAATGTCTATTTTCAAATCTCAATACAATTTTATCTGATACTTTCCCAACTAATCTCTCTTCATTAACTTCAAAAAATAATGGGCCCCACTGAAAACTAAAACTATACCATATTTTCAAAGAGCAAATTTGGAAACACAAAATACCCCAATTTTGTTTTTAAAAAATCAAATGTGGACACTTATTTTGGGACAGAGAGAGTACTAAATTCAATTACACACATAATCATCTAACCTAACCTAAGTCAGACTCTTCATCTTCATCCCCTTCCTGAAAAACCCTAACCCTAATTCAGCCTCTAAACACACAAATACACACACACAACATCCATCTCTTTCATCAAAGTTTATATGAGATCATTTTACAAACCATATTTCAAAAGATTTCCAAATTTTGTGAGAATGGGATTCCTTCATATGAGATAATTTTACAAACCCAAATTTTGTATACAAATCTATATGTATATGTATATATATAGTTGTTGTTGTCGTTGTTGGACCGCCGCTGTCCTCCTCTTCCTCTCGCCGCCTTTACATTGAAACCCATTTCCTGATAAACTCTGACTTTGCCGAAGATCGGAGCAAGATCGGCCGACTCAACCCATTCACCACACACATGCACTAGTAGATAGGGTTATTCTCACCGACACCCCCTCAAAGAGACCCTAATCCCACACGGACCCCCTCGATATTGAGTATTCCCACACGGACCCCTCTGACAGACGGCCGTTAGGTTTGCTGACGTTTTTATTGTGAAATTACTAATTTGCCATTCGATATATATTTAAAAAAAGGGTAAATTGCAATAGCACCCCCTGAGGTTTCACTTATTACATTAGAGTAATATATAAAATGTGAAATTATCCATATGCCCAATATATATATATATATTACGAAAATATATATCACGAAAATATATATATATTTTACGAAAATATATATATATATTAGAATAAATATATATAAAATTTGAAAAAATATATAAATTATAAAATTCAAAAATAATATATAAAATTTGAAAGAAATATTTAAAATTCAAAAAAAAAATATAAAATCTGAAAATGCAAAAAAATATATAATTAAAAAAATATATAAAATTTTGAAAAATTATATTAAAATCTGAAAATATATAAAAATTTAGAAAAAAATATATAAAAAGGGGAAAAATATATAGATTCAAAACAATATTTAAATTTCAAAAAACATACCTAAATTATAAAGTTCAAAAATAATATATAAAATTTGAAAGAAATATTTAAAATTAAAAAAACAATTGTATTAAATTTTCAAAATATATATAAAATTCGAAAAAATATATTTAAAATTATAAAAATATTATAAATTCGAAAATAAATATAATATTAAAAATATATATAAATTTCGAAATTATTTTTTTCAAATAAACATATTAAATTTCGAAAATAAATATAAAAATCGCAAAAAACATAAAAATTTTGAAACAAATATATAAAATTTTAAAAAAAAACATATAAAATTCAAATATATATATTAAATTTCGAAAAAAATTATAAAATTGAAAATAAATATAAAATAAAAAATATATATAAATTTTGAATTTTTTTAAAAAAAAACATATTAAATTCAAGACAAATATATAAAATAAAAAAAAAACATATAAAATTCAAATAATATATATTAAATTTCGAAAAGAATTATAAAATTTGAAAAAAACATAAAAAATTATAAAATTTGAAAATAAATATAAATTTCAAAATATATATATTAAATTTAAAAAAAAATACTAAATTCGAAAATAAATATAAAATTAAAAAAATATTTAAAATTTATTTAACTCTCTCTATCTCTCTCTATCTCTCTCTCTCACACACACACCACTGCCACAGAGACGCACACACCACTGCCACACAGACCCACACATATATATAGATCTATACATATATATATACACGGGTGAAAGGCACAAAACCTCCTTACACTATCAGGAATGTGCAAATAAATCTCCTGTAGGTTTTAAAACACCCCCATACTTTATAAAATGTGCACTTTGACCCCTCTAAGCCATTTCCGGTGACGGACTTGTGCTTTTACTATTATACCCTTATTATTTTATTTTTTAATTAAATATAATAAATGGGATAAATATGAAATGACGAAAAAGCCAAACCCAAATTAATTTGTTTTTCCCAAAAATAAAAAATTAATAATCATTGTCAACATAGACCAGAGAGTCCACATTCATCACCTCGAAAAAATAATAATAGTTCATATATGTGTGTGTATATATATATTTTTGGGAAAATAATAGACCAGAGAGTCCACATTCATCACATTCATCAACGCGCGAGCTCTGCCGAGAAGGCCACCGAGTCGTCGTCTTCGAGCGAGAACCCAACATCGGCGGCACCTGGATCTACCACCCTAAAACCGATTCGGACCCACTCGAGCTCAACCCAACTCGCCAATTGGTCCACTCCAGCCTCTACGCCTCCCTCCGGAGTCCAGACCAACCTGCCCCAAGAAATCATGGGTTTTCGGGACTACCCATTTGTGGCCGTGACCCGAAAGCCCACCCAGAGGGACCCAAGGAGGTTTCCGGGTCACAGGGAGGTGTTGGACTATTTGGATGATTTTGTGGGCGAGTTTGGACTCAGTGAGTTAGTGCGGTTTTCGAGTGATGTGAGATATGTTGGGTTGTTGGAGGATGGGAAGTGGAAGGTGAGGTGGAGGATTGGCGGGACTGATCAAGCGGATGAGATATATGATGTTGTGGTTGTGTGTAATGGGCATTATACGGAGCCCCGAATTGCTGAAATACCCGGTAATGTTTTTGAATGTTGGTATCATCTTTTTGGGGTTGTATACTGATATTGTATATAGTACCTAGGGGTAGTGAAATAATTTGAATAACTACTAAATCTAAATTGGTGGTGGGTTTTTGACGGAATTTGTTTAGTTTTGGGGTTTGAATTATTTGAATCTTCGAGTTGGGGAAATTATGTGAATCTCAAAATGTAAGCAATTTATTTATAAAATTACAGGATAATGTTATTAATATATATATCATTATATATATATACATACGAATATATATACACACCCATATATACTTCTCCATCTTCTCCACCGATCCAAAACTCTTCTTCCCCTTTCAAGACAAATCTAAAATTTGTCACCAATTTCAATCATCATTTAGCACATAATCACACATATTCGTATATATACTCATATATACACATATATCTTCATCTATTTCCATCAAATCAAGCTCCATTTATACTTCAAATGGCACCCAAGATCAATCAATTTTATGAAACCCCCGAGCTAGAGGCCGATGCCCACAATACCCAGGTCCAAAATACCTTGAATAGCCTCACCGGCGCGCACCTCATGATGTTTGTGCCTCTCAATGGTGCTTCCGGTTTAGGGCCTGCCTTCTCGAATTCCTTCCCGACCGAATTGAATCATTGTTACCCAATGGTTGAGAAACAACTCCCATTTCTCAAACTACTTAACTCTTCCTCCATCCGAGATCCTCCTAACTTTGTTCTGCGAAATTGGTAACAAACTTGGAAGGAATGGCGAAAATGGGTCGACCGATTGACTCCCGTTTCTGAGCACCAATGGCGAACCCAAGAAATTTTTGACATCATTCAACTAAGCAAGCTTACCATGAAGCCTGAACCCGAAAAAACCCTAATTGGTTCAGCCGTGATGATGTGGTCGCCAATAACAACCTTTTTTCATCTTGAATGCGGCATGACTTCTCCAACTCTTCGCGATATTTGCTTCCTTACCGGTCTTCCCACTTCTGGCGAAGAGATCAATTGCCTCATACCCGATTCTGAATCGTCCTCTTCATTTTGCTTCGACAAAACCGTCGGTGCCAAATTAGCAGGGGCGACCTATTTCAGCTTCATTGAATCACAACAGAAAACTGGGCCAGTACACGAGTCCGAACACGTTGTCTTCCTACTTTTATGGCTGATGTGATGTCTGTTGTGCGTTCCCACCATTCATGTAATGAAGGATTTGATCCCTTTAGCTATTGCATTATCACAAAGCCGCAAGATGGCTCTTGCACCTTTTGTTCTTGCTTACACTTATCGCGACCTTAATGATCTTATTTTTTCATCACTTACACGCTTTGGGGGTCCAATATGGCTATTTCAAATTTGGCTACAAATTTATTTCCCCAAACTGAGCCCACATGTCGAAATTGACCCCACCTCTTTTTTTATCTCATTTTCGTATGCTATCGCCAAACCCAAAGATCACTCATCTCAGGCTTGTATTTCCTTATTTTATTCAAAATGTCAAAGCCACACTTTAGCCCAGTGGATGCCTTTTCAAAACTGTCCCCAATGTCCGGAATGGCTTAAAAAACCCATTCCCTCTTCTACTCCCGAAGAATATGATGCTTATTGGGACTGTTGGGCCCATTGCTTAATTTCCCATGACCTTCACTTTGGCTTAGCCAAAATCGATGCACAAAATCGTCGTTCCGGTGTTGAGCACTACAACCCAAGTCAATGGGCTCAACAATTTAGTTTTGTGCAACTGGTGCCGATTCCACCTTCTTTTTCCTTCAACAAGCACTTTGATAAGCGCGTGACCTTTGATTCAAAAGAGCAAGTATTGAGGGTTACACATCTTTTTCAAGAAGCCAAGGCAAATTTTTCCCGATTCTCACAATCATTCTCGTCTTCATCCTCTCATTTCATTTCTTGGTGGGAATCACACATTGCCCAGAGTTGCCAACCTTTTGTAAATTCACTTCTGTTGATTTTATTCAACTATTTTTCATTAAAAATCCAATTCATGACTAATCATCTCTTGACAGGTACCGAGCGTTGATTTTTTGGTTTCACCAGCTTCCTCACCTGTTGTTTCTACCATGATTCGCCATCACTCCACCCCCGTGATTCCTATTACTACTCGTCGTTGCTCTATACGTCTCTTGGCTAATTTTCAAACTAAAGCTTCTTCAAAAATCATTGACCTTGATGATGGCGATAATCTTTCTGGTGATTCGTCTGGCAAATGTTCGAAAGCTTTGCCTATCACGCCTCCCAGGGTAAAATAAAACCCCCTCCAGTTCCGTTTCTTTTATTTTATGCTTCAAAATTTTAATTTTCACAGTTTGACATTTATTTTAGCCAAAAAGGAAAATTCTCAGAACTCCGAGGCCGAAACAAAAACGATCCCGGGGTGCCATTCCCTAAAGCTCTCAAACACTTAGAAGCTCTTCAGAAATGATTCAAACTCATGAGGTAAATTTATCATTAAGCATTCTTCTTTCTTTCTTATTCATTATACTTACACAAATATTTATTTTTAGGCCTCGGTGGATTTAGCATCATCTACCGACCCTTCTCTGGAGTATTCCGATATGTTTGACGTTGAAGCAAAGAATGAATCTTTTCAATCATCCCCTTCTAGAGTCGGCTTTGACCTAATGCCTACGCCAGACTCTGTTGAGGATTTTTCTATCACTTCGAGCAATCTTCGAACATAAATTCCTTCTCCCTCCAAATTGGTTGCGACTACTGAAACTCCCGCCCTTCCGGTACTTTCCACTATTTAAAAATTCTTTTACTTCACCTAAAGTTTGTCCAACTAACTTGTGATCCTCAAATTTTGGACTCAACAGGCTACCACTGCTCCATCTTCTAAATTGTCGATTGTTCTGACTACAACTGTTGGTTCATCAAATCCAAGCTCCTCTACAACCCCAGCATCACTCCATATGGTAACTTCCTTTTCATTTCACCAAACTTTGGCCATTTTTACTTTATGCACCACGATTTTGGCCTTCATTACTTTGATGGCCTAAACTTCGTGATTTCAACTTTAGTCTAAATTTGAAAAAATTCTTTGTGTTTGTCCTTTTGAGAAGTCTAGACTAAGTCATCTGAACTAATAACCGCTTCCTTTTCAGACTTCAATTACACCACAGCCCGCTTCGTTTATAGCTTTCAGGGAATTTTTTGATAATTTAAGTCGCAATGATATTACCCCCATTCCAAGCATTGCTGCAGTACCAAGTTAAAAACTATGCTTTACTGATTTCAGACCTCACATCACGAGGATTAGCAGTGCGGACATCCTCTAATTCCCAAATATTCTTGATGATGTGCTGCAACTTTTTGATGATCTTTTGAGTTGCTCTGACCTTGGGCAAGGCTTAACGCAACTAATTCCCATCATTCATAATGATGTTATTCAGATGGCCAACTCACTTCCTTTATGCACTGACGTTATTTTCGAAAATGACCAACTCCGTGAGCAACGTGATTTATGCAAACAGGAAGTCTCTCTCGTGTAGGTTGAATATAAAGCGATTGAACCTAAGTTGGTTGCCTTGGAGTTGGAAGAAACGTGTATTTTCAATATCATCTTGGACATACAAGCCCAAAAGAAGCTTCACATCGACAGGATCAAAGTATTGCAAGACAAAGGGGCAAAAACGGCTTCCCGGTCTCAAACCGCTACTTCGGCGCTTCAGACTTCTGACCAAAACGTCTTGACGTCGATACTGCTTTTCATGGGTTTCAACACCTGTGGGCGAGACTCAAAAAAGATCTTCATGACAACATTTAGCTTGTTAGTATTTTACCAATGATGTATTTTGGGAAAAAAACAATTTGGAACTTTCTGTTCTTTTATTTGTTTTAGAGAAAACAACTAACTTTTGAATTGCAATCTGTCACGTGATACTTTATTTGAAGACCAAATCAAAATTTATATTCCTACCTAAAACTTATTACTACTGACCAACTTAAATAAAACTTCTTATCCTAGTTTTATAAAATAAAATAGCCTATAACACAAATAAATAAATACCAACTCCTTCTAAGATTATTTTCCGGATTTTGGTTCAGAATTAGAAGCCGACTCCCATTGCTCATGTAATGACGGTTGATAGGACTTCAAGAATTTCCCATTAATCGGCCTCGGATGCCCTTCTACGGCAATATCCTTCAGTTTATATGCACCACCTTTCAACACTTCATAGAGTTCAAACGGGCCTTCCCAATTCAGCGACCACTTTCCCATTTCTTGATTATTTTTTCCCAATGGCAAAGTTGTTTTCCATATTAGTTCTTCTTCCAAGAAAACTTTCGAACGGACCCGTTTATTGTATGCCTGAGCAACCCTCTTTTTATGTGTCATCAAGTGGTCCAGTGCCTACAACCTTTCTTCACCCACATCTTTTAATTCGATGAGCATTGCTTCAGAGTAGTCACCTGGAGATAAACCATGTTGAAACGCCAATCGAGCCGACTGTACATTCATCTCTACTGGCAAAACAACATCATGCCCGAACATTAAATGGAAAGGAGTTGTTCCTGTACTTGTTCGCTTTAAATTTCAGTATGCCCATAATGCTTCTGAAAGTTTGTCATGCCACTATCTTGGATTCTCTTCGACCATCTTTTCTATAATCTCAATAATGAATTTATTTGAAGCCTCGGTCTACTCGTTTCCTTGTGTATAATACGGCGTCGAAGCCATCATTTTCACTCTCACTTTATTGCAATAATCCATCACCTTTTCCCCTCTAAACACTGATCCATTATCGGCCACAATTGTTTATGGTAAACCGAATCAATGGAAAATATGTTGCTCAATAAAGTCCACCACCTTGTCTTGATTTATAAATTTATACGTTGCGGCTTCGACCCACTTTATAAAATAATCAATAGCCACTAAAATCCAATGATGTCGCTTGGATGAAGGTGGGTGAATTTTTCCGATTATATCCATTGCCCATCCTCTAAATGGCAACGACTTTACAATCACTTGCAACTCCACAACCGAAACCCACTGAATCGGCCCATGCTTTTGACAAGCTTCGCACCCTTTAACGTACTCCATACAATCTTTTCGAATCCCTTTCCAATGGTACCCATATCGCCGAATTAGCCACCTCATCTTTATGTCGGCTTGATGCGCTCCACAAGTTCCTTCATGAACCTCAGCCATCACCCGAAGAGCTTTCTCTTTACTAATGCATAGTAACAATAGGTCATCTTCTACTCCCCTTTTGTACAGTCCATTACCTAAAATCACATACCCCCAAAGCCTTCCGTTTCAAATTCTTTTCCACCAATCCATTAGGATTTTTAACAAAATGAAAAATAGGGTAACGCCAATCATCTTTGACCATCTCTATCACATCTACCACAAACAATTCAGCCATCCATGTATTTCTTTCTCTAGCTGCAGGAAGACTTCTTCTCTTGATCACCACAAACTCTTCCATTAACCCGTCCTACACTCTTACCCCCGAAGCAATCTGTGCTAAATCATTTGCCTTTTTATTCCTCATTCTCAATTGGTGCTCTAACTTAACAGTGTTGAACTGCTGCAACAGCTGAGAGGCCATTGAATAGAAAGGCCTAAGTTGCCAACTTAAGCATTGAAAGTCATCTGCCACTTGACTTAATACAAGATTTGAATCACCCATGACATGGACGTCCTTGACATTAAATTCTAATAAAATTTCCAAACCAATCATTAAAGCTTCATACTTATCTTGATTATTTGTGCATGGGAAATCAAGGAAAAAATAAAAAGTAGTAGCTCGGCCCGTAGGAGTCCGAACTACCACACCAGCTCCAGCTCCATCTCTTGTACTTGACCCATCAAATTCTAGAACCCAAGGCTGTATAAAGATAGTATTCAATTCCAACTCGTCATGAACAAAAGCATCACAATCAACCGACGGGTGATCAGCCAACAAATCAGCTAAAACTCACCCTTTTATCGATTTTTGAGGCCGGTAAATAAAATTAAACTCCATAAGCGTCAAAGCCCACTTACTAATTCGTCCGGTGATTAGTGGTTTAGACAACATGAATTTAATTAAATAAGTTTGGCAAATTACGAATACCTCTATTGGTAACATATAAACCATTAGCTTCATAGCAGAATGGTACAAACATAGACGCAACTTCTCAATTGATGTGTAGTGGCATTTCACCGATGTCAAAGCCCGACTCAAATAATAAATTGTTTGCTCATGTGCAACTTCATTATTCTGAGCCAATAAACTTTCGATTGACTCCTTTGTCGCCGATAGATAAAGCTTTAAAGGCACTTTCTTCCGCGACGGTATTAGAATTGGTGGTTGAGTCAAATAATGTTGCAGCGTCTCGAAAGCAATTTGATATTCTTTCTCCCATTTAAACTCTTCTCCAGGTTTCAATTTTAAAAGAGGTGAAAAAATTCTAGTCTTTGCAGACAAATTAGCAATAAAATGCCTCAAATAACCGACTTAACCCAAAAATCTCTGTAATTCTTTCTTGTTTCCAGGTGTTTTAGCTGCCATAATGGATTTTGCTTTATTCTGGTTTATCTCAATTCCTCTTTGATGTACCAAAAATCCAAACAAATTTCCGGCCGTGACCCCGAAAACACACTTTATTGGGTTCATTTTTAGCTTGTGAAAAAACATTATGTTAAAAGCTTTCTCTAACTGCTTCAAGTGTCGCTACTGAGTTTTTGACTTAACGACCACATCGTCTATATATACTTCCACGAACTGACCTATCATGTCATGAAAAATTGAATTCATCATCCGTTAATAGGTTACGTCGGCGTTCTTCAACCCGAATGGCATCACCACCCATTCGAAAGTCCCAACTACACCCGGACACCAAAAAACCGTCTTTGTTATATCTTCCTATGCGATATAAATTTGATTATACCCCGAATGACTATCCATGAACGACATTATTTTATGCTTCGCAATTGCATTAATTAATTGATCGGCTGCGGGCATGGGGTATTCATCCTTTGGTGTTGTAGTGTTTAAATTGTGAAAATCAACACAAACCCGCAACTTCCCATTCTTCTTGATGACCGACACGATATTAGATAACCAATCAACGTATCGCGTCGTTCTTATAAATCCTGTTTTTAATAGCCTCTCGATCTCCTCTTTAAGTTTTAGAATTACCTCTTGTGACATCCTCCTTGGTGGTTGCTTATAAGGCTTAAATCCCTCCTTAATCGGTAATCGATGTTCGACTAATTCCCGATCTAAACCTGGCATTTCAGTGTAATCTCATGCAAAACAAGAATGATATTTCTTCAACAATTCAACTAATTCCCCTTGAAATCCCAGCTCCAAAAGAGTACTGATATATATTGGCCTTGATTCTCCCGCTTCTCCCAAATTTACCTCTAGAAGTGGGTCTTGAACCTCCGGCTTTATGTCATCCATTTTTGCCGATGCCGCCTCCAAATCTTCAAGTTGAATAGTATCTACACCTTTTTAAACATCTTCTACCTCGGCAAAACAAGCCGAAGCAATACCATCTATCAACTCTTCACGGGCTAACCTCTTTTCTGCCAAATATGCCTTCAACCGTACACAAGCAGCTCGGCAAGCCAGCTGCTTGGCAATTTCTTTCTCTTCATTATTCATCAAAAACTTCTTTTATTGCAAGAGGGATGGACACGGTGACGGACGGCCTAATTGATTCTAACACCAACTCTTCTAATTCCAATTCTTTAAAATTTCTCCTCATGGTGGCCTTTAAAGACCCACCATTTTTATCTATTCCTTCAAAATTTATAGGAGCAAACATATCCTCGTACAAAATTGTCTCAGCCGCATAAAACTTTGTTGAGATTGGTTTATTATCAGCCTCGACTATTTTTACTTCATCTCCGTTCCAAAAAATTAGCATTTGGTGTAAAGACGATGGTATACACATGTTCGTGTGAATCCAATCTCGCCCCAATAACAACCTATACGACGTCATGGTTTCAATAATGAAGAAAGTTGTAAAAGTCATCTTACCTCCTATGGTTATTTCGAGCGGCAATATCCCTTTCGTCATTGTAGAACCACTATTAAACCCGCTTATTGCCACATTTGTTGGTATCACATCTTCCATATTCTTTCCAAGTATTTTTAACATCATTGTTGGTACTACATTAAGTATCAAACCATTGTCGACCAATACCCGGTTGATAGGTTACCCCTTAACCCACACTTTCATATACAATGGCCTTAATTGTTGTGTCATTGACAGTGGTGGCTTTTCAAAAATAACTTTCGCCACTTCTTTTCAATTGAAATTTACTTTAGCACCTCCAACTTCACTTTATTCTACAGGCCCAACAATTTGGAAGTTAGTTTTGGTGCCCCCTTCTGACACAACATAAACTTATTTCTCAATACCCACTTAAATCTCAGCAACTTCTTCCAACGTCGCCGAAACCATTTTGGGCCCTTTTATATTACCTTCAATATTACTACTTACTTCCGAAACTAACTTGGCCACCCCAAGCACATTCTCGGATGCTCTTTTTGCACTAGCCGAAACTTCATTCACCATATTACTTTCCAAGTCACTCACATTAACGTCTGTCTCTTCCTCTTCGAGTTGCTCTTTTGGGGCTTGGAATTCTTTAGGGAAAACAAAAATCATATTACAAACTGCTATCTTCGGAAAGCTCCCAAATCATATCCTGTATTTCGCCGCATGCCAAGGCCCTTTATCCGAATCGCTACTTTCGTCATCTGATTTTTTATGCATTCTTTTCCCAAAAGAAACATTTACCTCAGGCGTTACTTCTCTAATTTCTTTCTCAGGAACTCGTAAATTTCGACGACGGGCTTCAGTTTCTTTTCTTTGCCTCCTACGCTTCTGGGTTTTTGTTTCTTGCCCCCCAATAGCTTCTCTTTGGATAGATGGGGCTGAAAATTTTGGATGAACCACTCTAGTCCACCTATCAACTTGCACCAAAGGCGGTCGAACCATCCGAATGTGTCGTTCATTTAATCTGCTACTTTCGACCCATATCTGAGCTCGAGAAGGAGGAGCTCTTTTAAACTGAGCTCAACCCAATTGGTCGTACATTGCTCTATATTCCATGAACGTATCTGCAGATCTCCTAATTTCTATATATCGGCCCGAAATTCGCCTTTCCCCAAGTCGATCATGCACCGAAATCCGTTTTTCTCCAAAAACTTTACGAGCTAAATTCTTTTCAAAGCGTTCACGAACCGGAATCCCCCTTTTCCTGAATTGCTCATGAACTGGTGGCTGCGGAATCATGGCTTCCTTCTTCACAAAGACTTGCCTTAATGGTTTTTTCCTTTCCGGAGACTCCTCTTGTTTTCGAATTTGCTCTTGTGTCTTTTTGAGTTGTTGTTTCAAACTCTCTAATTCGACACACAACGAGTCAATTGTATCTTGTGGAGGCTGTGCATTCTTATCGGTCAACGTAATCATGTTAGAATTCATGATTTTCAAAAACGGATCGCCATCAATACCCATCACCTCCGGCTGCTTCTTTTGATCTGGAAATTTTAGAGTCCCGTCATCGATCATTTTATGTAAAACGTTACGAAACACAATGCATTGTTAGTAGAATGATTCCAAGAGTTGTGATACTTACAATATTATTTCCCTTTAATTTTGTTTATAGTAGGAATTTTATGCCCTTTGGGAAAGGTAACTTGTTTATCTGCAACCAAGTGATCAAATATCTGCTCCGTTTTAGTTATATCAAAACTATAACTTTTGCCCGTTTCTGTTACTCCTCTCTTTCCCACTGTTGAAGGAATGTTTTGAGAACTTGTAATTGGCTTAGGTTTTGTAAGAGCTTCACATGTATAAGACTTCTTAAATACTATCTCTGCCACATCCACTTCCAACTCCTCATAGTCCGGTTCTATTGCGAATACTTCATAATTTGGGTCTCTAAAATAAGTCCCTTTAGAAAACGTCTTGCGCTATTTCTTCTCTTTCAACAAGGACTCATATAGAGTGGCTCGATGGGCTAATTCAAACAAATCCCAAAATTCCATACCCTCGAACCTTTTCCTCAGCTCCAAGTCTAGACCATTTAATGTCAAGCGAACATATTCGGTCTCTGGTAGAGCCACTCTACAGCGCATCCGAGCCTTTTGAAAGCATGTTACAAATGTCTCCACCAGCTCGTTTGGTAATTGACAAAGCCATGAGATATCGGCTAAAGTCACCTCAAATTCAGTACGGTAAAATTGAGCATGAAATTGCTCTTCCATTTGTTCCCATGTGAATATAGAATTTGGCAGTAACTTTATATACCACAAAAATGCCGGTCCGGTTAAAGAATTAGGAAACAAGCATAACTTAAGAGAAGGGTTATTACTTGCCTCACCGCATTGTACCGTAAACCGACCAATATGTTCAGTAGTGGACTGTATACCTTCTCCACTGAAAGTCACAAACTCTGGAAATTTAAAATTCCTTGGGAACTCAACTGAATCAATCTGCTACGGGTATGGCTTTCTATAAACCAAACATTGCGCAAAGCGATACCCTTGCCCCATCTCCTGTTGTATTAAATCAATTATTTGCCCCCGATCTATCACCCCTCGAGGGTCGTCCCATGTAGGAACATTCCTATTCGGTAGCGGCACTCTAGTCATTGGAAATGCCGGCATCGAATTTACTCTTGCATTATCAGTATAACCATGGTAATGAGGCCTTTGATTGTTGTTGCCCCCCAAGTTAAAATCGTCTCTTTGCGGAGTTCCATTATCATTTAGTGGTGGCGCACTGTTGTTTGCGGGTGCCTTCTCCATATTCCTTACAAACCCCCGCTACGACATTGCCATTAATACGTCGTAATTTATAGGCAAACGGGAGGCTGATGCGGCGTTTGATCCATCGACTGGCTCTCTCCCCACGACCGAAAGTCTAGCCATCAATTCTTGAATGAGTTCACGATCTTGAACGTGTTGTTCTTGAGACTGAGCCTCTCATTCTTCACTTTGGGTTAACTCTTGCTTGAGCCCTTGAAATTCTCTCTTGTGGTATGTTTTTAATACATCCATCTTACGCACGTATTGAGTCACCAAATCCATTTGTCTATTAATGACGGTTGGGTTGGTAACAACAAGTACTTCCTCTTCTTCATCGCCTATAACCTCGTTGTCCCGTGGTTGATTTTCAGGATCTGTTGAATCCAAATCATCACTGTTTCAGGAACTTCTCATTTTCGACGCCATTGCTATTGTAGTATTCCTCAATCACCTAGTGGTGTCCTACTAGGTGTGCCAAAAAATGTTCGCACTAAAAAATAAATCGGCCAAAAACCTAGGCCGAATATATTTTTTCGTAAATCGTGGGCGTGCCAGAACCGATGACGTGGTTCAAACGGTCCAAGACGAACAAATTATCGTCTCTTTTGAACGAATTTGTGAATCATGCGAAAACACGAGAGAGAACAAAACTCGTGTATAAGGGTTCTTTTGCTTCAATCAAGAGGACTTTCGGTAACCAAGAATCTATACTACGAAAAACCGGAATGAATGAAATTTGCAAGACAAAAATTTAAATGAACTGATAAAATAAAAATTGCAGGAAAAGTAAAATAGGCGATGTTATCGAAGCAAAGAATAAAATTTGATATTTGGTGCAGGACCTCTAAAACAGAAGTCTTGTTCCTTATTTATACTAAAAGTAAACAAAATAAAAGATAACTCAAACTAAGTTCTAATCCTATCAAAATAAAATACCCACTCAATTACAATTCAATTTCTTTGAAAACTTCCAATACTTCAAACGTCTTCAACTTGACTGGCACGAAAAATTGATCACCAATACTACTAAATCTTGGGCTTCTAGTTTATGGGCCAAAATATCTTGAAAGAAAATTGTCTTGGCCCATAACAACTCCAATCGACTCAGACTTTGCTTCCCTTTTAACCCATTTTTCGAGCCCAACATATTAGCCTAGCAACTGGCCCAATTTCGGCCACATCATCAATTCCTTGCTCTTGATTGTTTTGGCACAAAAGTGGTGTCAACACTGAGAAATGTATAATTGAATGAACCGGCCTAGCAAGCATGAGGAGAAGATCATATGCTAACGAGATAATTTTGTTGATCAATACAAGTAGCTCATATTTATAGAATTGTATGTAATGTGAAGAAGATTGAAGTATTTATAATTAACAAACAACCATTTATTTACTAACAGTGTGTGTCATTTGTGAAAGTGTACGCAAATGCAATTTTGCTATGGGTCACAGTGTAATGGTGTAATGAATTTTGGGGATATCAATATTAAATGCGAGTATAAAATGAGTATAGTTGTTAAATCATCGTATCAATAGCAGAGGATACATCAAATATCCGTCAATATGACGAACTTTGAATCTACTCAATATGAAATTTATTCTGAACTCAGATATATCCAACCTTAAATATGAGCCCAAACCTTCAATCAAAACATAGAGGCACAATGTAATATGACACATAGGTTTGATTTAGGGAGAAGTTCAAATTATTCTAAACCTCAAGTGGCCCAACCTAAATTAAATTCAAGTACACAATATGTCATTTTAGGATTCAAAAACTCTTATCAAACTTATCCAATATCAAAAAGATGGCCATAGGAGCCTCAATTAAATAATTATGAGTGTGTGCAATTTTCTACATCTACAAGGGAGTTTTTGAAACCATGGAGGACTTTTTGAACAATTTTGAAATCAGGTGGTTATGATAGTTGCCCTTGATTAAATTAGAATTCACAGGGGGTTTTGAAATTGCACGTTTTTTTTATTTAAAAAAATTGAAAATTATAGGGGGTTTTCTTATAATTGCCCATATTATTAAATTGTTTTTTTCTTTTTTTCCCTGTTCATGTATCTGACCAATTATTAATTAATCTCAAACATCGATATTTGATGGTCCATTTTTAATCTACTATCTTTAATTTAAAAAATTAAGTCAACAAACTATAATAATTTATTTATACTTGGTAGCACCTAGTCAAATTGGACTATTAATTAGACTTCAGAGTCCAATTAAAACTTTACAAATAAAAAAGGAAGAAAAAAAGTCACGAAACAGATACTATAAAAAAACATGTGAGGTGGGGTTTAGACTTTAGGCAAAACCTTCTCTAATTATTCTAATATTACAAATATAACTAATGTATTATAAATAAAAGTTGAGGTGATTTAATCACATTTCAATTTCCCTCAGATTTAAAAAAAAAAACTTGGAAAAAGGATCATTAACAATTTCATAGAGTCTCGGAGGGTTTCGAACTCAGAATTGGAGGTGTATTATATATTTTTCGTTCGGTGTCACTTATGGAATTTATATTATTTTAGACTTCTGTACATGTAGACAGCAGTATATTGCTATGTGGTAAATATTGTCACTTCCCTATAAATGGTTAAACAAAGGAACACAATCTTCAAAAATTTTAAATAACTCAAAGAGCATTAGCAAGAGAATAAGGGGCGGGGTCAGGAACCGGGCTAGAAAAAATTTTAATTGGGGATAATTCATGATATTAGGAGCAATAAGCCTAAATTTTTTAATATTAAATGGAGCCAAATTTCAATTTTTGCCTATATTTTTTAAAAATATATAAATTACCATTAAAAAACCCAAAAAAAAAAATTTGATTTGGGACAGTTGTCCCATTAGGGGCTAGTGGGGCCCTTACCTCTCCCGAATTTAAAAAAGATTCTTTTAGTATTCTAATACAAAAATATTTTATAAATAAAATTATAAAAAATTGCATATGGCTTATCCAAAAATTTTAATTTTTTTTAGTATCTCAAAAATATTTATAGATAAATTTATAAGAAATTGCATATAACTCCCTAATTTTGTTTCAAAAATATTTTTAAAATCCACAAAAAATATATATATTGCATATGACTCCCATAAAACTTTTTCCTCGTGGCCGCCTAGAGCCCCAAGCTCAAGGGGTCCCAAAAAAAATTTTGAACCGCCAAACAGGATTTTTATTTATAGTTCAATGCAAATTTTAACCCAACCCAATATTACTTGAAGATTTACAACTTAAATCCATATCCCAACCCAATTAGCCCAGACTAGTAATGGTAGGGCTTTGGCACTTTGCACGTAAAGTGAAGACACTTAAAAACAAAAAAAACGGACGAGAGGGTGAAGCAGCACAACTGGAGAACGACTCCAAGTGCGAACAACGACGGACCGAGGTTGCTGCTCCTCGGTGGTCCTTTCTTGCGTTGTCTACAAAAGAATTTCAAGGAAGCTTTGGAATTTGAAAAGTGAGTTTGCACTTTGCACATATGTATATATATATATATATATATATATATATATTGTATTATTATAAAGGGTAATTTGCACTAACACCCCCTCAGGTTTCGGTCAAACCCATTTTTCGGTTGACTTTCAAAATTTTTGCACTAACACGCCCTGAGCATTGGTTCCTTTTGCAATGACACCCCCTGACCAATAAAATGACCAAAATACCCATGATAAAATTCAAAAATATTATATGAAATGTGAAATGACCTTTATGCCCCAACCCCAAATATATACAATTTCGAAAAACATATATATAAATTCAAAAAAATATATAAAATTCAAAAACAAATATTTAAATATTCAAAAAAATATATAAAATGAGAAAACAAATTTCGAAAAACATATATAAATTTCAAAAAATATATATATAAAATAAAAAATATATATATAATTCCAAAATATATATAAATTTTGAAAAATATTTTAATTCGAATATATATACATAATTCAAAAATATATATATATTCAAAACCAAAATTCAAAAAATTATATAATTTCGAAAAACATATATAAATTTCAAAAAATATATATATTTTTCAAAAAAATATAAAAAATTTGAAATATATATAATTCGAAAATATATATATATAATTCGAATATATATATATAAAATTTGAAAAATATATAAATTCGAAAATATATATATATTTCAAAATATATATATAAAATTCAAAATATATATTTTCAAAAACAAAATTCAAAAAATTATATAATTTTAGAAAAATATATATATATTGGTAAAATGTCATATCTTTCTAATGAAGTGAATCAAACTACTTATCACCAACATCAATTAGTGGCCTTCTTTTATATATATTTTTCCAAAATATATATATTTTTTCCAAAATTGTCCACGAATTGTCCAAAAAAATTTCCAAAATTTTCCAAAAAATATATATTTTTTGAATTTTTACCCAACAACTCGGTTTGTCATAGATGAATTGTCCACGAATTTTTTGAGATTACCCATTTTATATATATAAATTCGAAATATATATAAAATTATAAAACAAATTCAAAAACAATATATAAATTCGAATTTATATATATTTTTGAAATATATATATAATTTTGAATTTATATATATTTCAAAATTTATACATATATTCGAATTTTATATATATATATTTTCGAATTATATATATATTTCAAATTTTATATATTTTTTTGAATTTTATATATATTTTTTGAAATTTATATATGTTTTTCGAAATTATATAATTTTTTGAATTTTGTTTTTGAATATATATATATATATATTGAATTATATATATTTCAAATTTTTTTATATTTTTTTGAATTTTATATATATATTTTGAAATTTATATATGTTTTTCGAAATTATATAATTTTTTGAATTTTGTTTTTGAAAATATATATTTTTTGAATTTTATATATATTTTTGAAATATATATATATATATATATATATTCGAATTAAAATATTTTTCAAAATTTATATATATTTTCGAATTATATATATGTTTCAAATTTTATATATTTTTTTGAATTTTATATATATTTTTTGAAATTTATATATGTTTTTTGAAATTTATATATTTTTTCTTCTAATTTTATATATTTTTTTCAGAATTTAAATATTTGTTTTCGAATTTTATATATTGTTTTGAATTTATATATATGTTTTTCGAAATTGTATATATTTGGGGTTGGGGCATAAAGGTCATTTCACATTTCATATAATATTTTTGAATTTTATCAAGGGTATTTTGGTCATTTTATTGGGGTCTTGTTGGATAAAAGAACCCATGTTGAAGGTTAGGTGGATTCAAAGTTGGTCATAGATACTTGATGTATCGTCTGTTTGATAATATTTTTGAAAAGTATGCTGATACGATTATCTAACAATACTCATTTTTATACTCGCATTTAACATGTAATAAAGTGCATGGGTTATTTTTTGTTGCAGGTGTGGATTTCAGTTTTGCCATGCATGTGGAGCTACTTGGGCAAAACATCACGGTGGTTGCCAGCCACCAATGCAACCAATCAGACCGCGATGAGCAGTGTTTCAACAAATGTGTGTCATAGGGATGTTTTGATTCAGTGTGTTATCTATCTAGGCGGGGTTAAAGCCTAAAGGTCCCTTTTCGCTACTTCTTTTTTGTCTATTTATCTTAAGAAATGAAACTAACATGAATAGTGTCAAAGACTGCAAATATGAAGTACTTGTATTGATCAAAAACATTATCTCATAAGCATATGATCTTTGTCCTCATGCTAGACTGGTTCAATGTAGAGTTGACAATTCGTGTCAGCGTGTTGACACGTGGGTCGATCATGTAATCTGACACTAATCGACACGAAAATCAAATATTTTAAATTTGACACAATCCAACACAAAAAATAAAAAAATAAAAATGAAATTGAAATTAAATTTGACATCATTCAGTAATAGTTTATTAATACATTTCAATCCATGACCAATTAAAAAATATAAAAAATCTGCAAATAAATATAATAATAAATATAATTGTGTCTCTAGTTCAATGATACATATCCCAGTTAACTCAATCTCTACATAGAGCTCATTATTTTTAAATGCTCTCCACTTCTTCTTTTTTTTATTAATTTCAACATTTATTTGGTTAGTTTTGACAACTATTTGTCACTAGTACACCAAATATGGACTTAGTGCATGCACAACACTAACAATTGGGATGAACTCTATTCACGATAATGTTTGTCTCATCTCATGTAAGGAGGAACTTCCTAGAGAGTTCACGATAATGTTTGTCTCATCTCATGTAAGGAGGAACTTCCTACTTACACATGATGTGGTCAAATAAAATTTTTTAAAACTTTAAATTATTTTTTAACTGGGTAGTATATTGCTATTAGAGGGAAGGTTAATATTATCACTTCCCTAGAAATGGTCAAATGTTTCCAAACGAACACAATCTTCAATAATTTTAAACTAGAACTTAAAGAATAAGGGAATGCTTGGTATGTAACTATGAAAACAGTTTTATGTATTTTGAGTTGCACAAAAAATAAAAAACTGTTTTCTACTTGGCAAGTTATTTTGTAAAACAGTTTTTGAAAACTTCAAGTTCAATAATATCAATTTTTGGACTCAGAAACAATAAAACAATGGTGTGTTCACTAACATGAAATATATATATATATTTTTACCTACCCGACTTATCCTCCTGCCTCAATTTCCTTTTTTTTTTCTTTTCCATTTACAACAGAACTTATGCGTGTTATATGCAGGAAATGGAATAAAATGAAATAGGCATTTTCTTAAGGCCTGTTTGGAAGGTGTTCATGCTTCGTGCTGTGAAAAAAAAAAGAAGGAAAAATGAAGCATAACAAAAGCATGTGTTGTGCTTTTAGTCTGAATTGGAAGCATGTTTGGTACTGATGATTTTGTTGTAAGAAAAATAAAAAATATTTTATTTATTTATTTATTTATTTATTATTTATTAGTTTTTAATTTTTTATTATTATTTTTATGTATTATTTAATTTATTTTATGTATTATTTATAATATTATTTATTCATTTATTTTTATTTGATTTATAATTATATTTGATTTATTTATTATTTATTCATTATCATTTATAAATATTATTTTAATTTATTCATATTTGTCTACATCCAAAATATTGCTCATTGCTACAGTAACAAAGCTCATGTCTTGAAAGCAAAACACATGTTACCAAAAAGACTTTGCTCATCCCAAAAAGGCTCTTGAGAAAGAAAATTTATTTTATTAATAAACTTATAGAATAGACATTTTATTTTCAGACAAAACTAAAAAAATAATTTCATTTCATTCCACATACCAAAGACAACCTTATAATAATATAAGACCTTGAAAACGCAGGAGTTACAAAACAATGAAACTAGAAAGTTGATGATTAATTGGCTAGAAATTAATCAAATTAATAAGATTCCTTAGTTGCAATTAGTTCTTTATTTTTTTGTAATTAAGAAAGCATTGACCCGTACATAACACAAGTCAAAATGATAAAGACTAAAATAAGACCCTTGATTATCCAATGAAAGAAGAGTACTTCAAAGCTAAGTCTCTTGTAAAGTGTAGAGTCACAAGTCCCTTCAATTCATATCATCGTATACAAATATTGCATAATCTGTATAGTCTATACAGAAGAAAAATCATTTGCAATATGGCAAAACAAGAATCAAACACTGATTTCCAATTTGTAGATGATTTCTACTTCTCAACTCTCTTTGATCAAGAAATGGTAGTAAAGGTAGGAATGGTTCTTTATTTGGTATCAGAGCCATGATAGTGCAAGCTCTTTTCTGGGTGATTCAGTTATGATTATTGCAATTCTAATTTTCCAAAAAAAAAAAAAAAAAAAAACTCATTTTTTCTACTCTTAAAGTGTTCTAGCGAGTGGTCCCTGGAGTATACGATTTGAGTGTCTTCGGACTGTGCAGCGTATCCCAAACCGTTCGCCGTAACCTTCCGATCTTCTATGTGAAGCTCTTTTCTTTGTGAAAATTTGGTAATTATTTGTTCAATTAACATAGATTGCTCCAATTTATTGAGGATAATAGTCCCTTGAGCGTTTAGGCTGGTGAATGTCTGTTTAGCTCGGGTTACCTTCATCTGTATCTTGGACTGATATATGTTTATTGTCACCTAATCAAACCTGAAGAGAGTTATGGTGCATGACTGGTCCATAGATCATGCTCTGCTTAGACCACTTCTTGTATAATATATCTAGTTTGAATTAAATAACTGTGTTTGGGAATTATAATTGTAAGTATGAGTAATTGATGAACCCAGATTTCCTCCATTATGTCTATGTCCAGATCTTCAAGTTCTAGATCCCTCATTTCACCCTCTTCTTCTTCTCGCATTGAATATTTATATGAGTATGACTACCTTGATGAATCAAGCAAAGTCCTTGTCACCGACCTTCCTATGGTTAATCCTTACACAACTTTTGCTAAACCAACCAATACAGTTAAGAAGATAGTTACCCGTTTGTTCCAAACCCCTCGCCCTTCTTCAGTAAAAGAATATCTGCAAGCTTCTCGATTCGACCAATGTTTCATTCCTGCTACTGAACAAGAACAATTATTTCCCCTCGAGTTACCCTCTGACCTTCCTAGCCAGTGGCAACAACAAGGCTTCACACATCTCCATTTCGGAGCTGTTCGTCTTGCTCTTTCTTTTCATGGTCGAAAAGGTCTCCCTGTTACCTCTCGTATTGCTCTGGTTGATACCAGATTCAACCACTATCAGCATGCCTGCATAACAACTGTCCAAACTACCTTAAATGTTGGCACGGTAGTGTTCACTTTTTTCCCAAACTTCAACATGCCCTTAGCAGATCCACATCTGCTTAGTGCCTTGAAAGTCCAAATCCAGATTGGTGGCGCCTCCACTGTCTCTACCACCTATGCTACTACCCTCCACTATCAGATGGCATACCGACTGCAAAATCATGCCATGGATATGTACTTACCATCCTCTGCCTCCAATGATGCGCTCCTGCTCGACATAAACACCACACATCAAACAACTTGTTCCCATATTCCCAAGCAGCTCTCCAGACCCAAGTTTCTTAAGCTGCTCCCAGAATCATGGGTTACAGCTTATGAGAAAACACATCAACACCCGAAACTAGTTCAGTCCATCAATCCTACTTTCACCACCAAACCTGATGGCTCCGTTAAGATCTCTTTTCCCAAGCCTGATACTCCTTCTCCAAATTCCATTCCTATATTTTCATCACAACTCCCCGAGATTAACATGATATCTCCTTCAGCTTTTCAAAACCAAATTACAATCAGCTATTTCCAATCCTCTGGAGACCCAATCTACTTTTTCCAAGACCCTGTCACTGGACACAAGTTTTTGTATGCTTGTGATTGTGATAATTGTCTGTATGACTTTGAGGATGAGCCCAAAAGAAAGAAAAAATCATCTCAGCAACGTTTAAATGAAAGATATGAAAATGGTGATCCCACTGTAGACCTTCTTAGTGAACCCTCTGGAAAATTTGATTTTTATGTTACCTATGGTAGATCCAGAACACCACAACCTAAGCCTTCTCCTTCAATTTGTAAACCACCCTATAAACCATGTACTCCAAAACCATCACCACCACTGACTCAACCTGAATCTATTCCCTGTTACATGTTTTCTCCTTCATCATCATGGACAGAAGCAGACTTTCCTCCTCTTTCCTACCATGATCCTCAAGAAAAAACAACTCATCACCACAAGATCCCAGACCCTCATGTCATCCACTCAGACGGATCTACCAAATCTGTCACTACCGCCGAAGTGGCTATCAATTGGCAATCTGTCAATGCCCTGGCCCAGAACAAAATTTTGCAAAGGATTTCACACTCCCAACAGTCCTTGGAAAACACTTTCCACCGAAAGCTCACCTCTTTGGAAATCCTTATCAATGATCTCCAGCAGAAGATGCAAGGCCTTTCTGGTGAACTTCTCCAGATAGCCTACTCCAACCAAACCTTCACTTCAGCCTTTCTCCATAAAGATGCTGAAATGAAACACTTGAAAATACAACTGCAGTCCTTGCAAGCTCAACAAACCCAAAGACGGCTTAGTCCTCCTGATTTCTTTGGCTCCTCACCCCTTTTCCCTACTTATACATCCCAACCTATGTCCCAACATTTATATGTTGCACCACCTGGACAACCTAGCCTATTTTCCTCTCATTCCTTACCGCCCTCCTTACCACAGTTACAGATCATATTACCTTCGGTTCCACCACCACCTCCAAGCACCTCCACACCACATGTCTTAGAACCTATTCTTGCCCCATTCTTACAACCTTTAATACCTACACCTTCTACATCTTCTGATCCCAAAGTCAAATCTCCAGTTCAATTCATGCTCCAGCCTGAAGATTCTCAACCCCATAACCCCATCTCAGAAATTTTACTAAAATTGGCTAACCTCCCCCAAGGCCAATCTGATTCTGACTCTGTGGCTGAAACTGTCGAAGCACACTCTGCCTCCTTTATCCATATGGTTGATCCCAACCCTCAGTATCCCCCTGATGCTGATCCTATTGTTGAAGAAGTTGAGGATCCTCCTCCTCCTCCAATATATCCTCAGCAAAATTTTTCATCTCAAACTCAATATCATAATGGGTTTTCTATTGAAGAAATCCCCCATTCCAAATGGCTGGACAAGTTCTATGAGATTCATGATTGGTGCACTGCAGAGATGCTTACTCCCAATGCTGAACTTCGCTCAGTCCTGACTCGTTGTGTGGCAAAATTCCTTGGTCGCCTCTGCCAATGGTACCTCGCTCTAGGAGAGTACCGATACCTCCAACTTGTTCAGCTTCCAACTATCTCTGCTTTCATTGATGTCTTACACAATGAATTTCTTGGTTCCTCTGATGGCCTGCTCAATGTTGTTCGTGAAGAATTCCTGAGTATGAGGTGATGTTCATTTAAGCGCAAAGATTTGGAGACCCATTTTCTTCGAATGTCCCAACGATTCTATGTTCTTGGTGGTATTGATGATGTTAATCTTAAACAATATTTCTCAACTCACTTCCAGAACCTCTTGGAAATGAAACATTCAGACTTCTTCAAACCAAAAACATGGTCTTGAACAACACATCCCTTGGTTCCATTTACCAACATGTTCTCTAATCCCTTGAGAAACTCTGCAACCACCAGAAGTTCTTTAAAAAACTTCATGAACAAGGAAAGCTTCTGGGAAAAGCTTGTGATCGATCTGATCTCCTTATCAAGTGCAAATCTGACAAGTCTTGTTCCTGCAGTCCTTCTACAAAGAAAACTAAGCATTTCAAGAAGTGGAAACCCAAGAGATCCTCTTTTTTCCCCAAGTTTTCTAGACGGAAGAAATGGCGATTCTTTCGCAAAAAACATGTTCGTGGCAAACGCAAATCTGACAGATGTTACATCTGTAGACAACCAGGTCACTATGCCAAACAATGTCCAAACAAAGTTGCTAGAGAAAAATTGATCCACTCTATTTCCAAGATCCTCCCGCGTGATGAAGAAGATGCAGATATTGAATCCCTCTTTTCTATAGATGATGAAGCTAGTGCTGACACTATCATGACTTTCTCTGCTGCCTCATCAGAATCTGAGGACACTTCTTCAGAAGATTCTGAGTCTGGAGTTGATTATCCTCATAACCTTTTCTCTATGGAATTTTCTTTAGCCCCATCCTTGCTAGTCCAACCCCTTGCCCAAATCCATATTATTCCGGACAAATATGTCAAACCTATCCCTGTTATAGCCTTCTTTGATACTGGAGCAGCCTCAACTATTATTAATTCATCCATCATTCCTAGGTATTACTAGCAGAAATGTTACTACCCTTTCACTACCGCTAATGGTGAAACTTTTGCCATTACCCTCAAGAGTAAGCCCATAATCCTCCAGTTGTTTCCTGGATATACTGTCAAACATCAAGTCCTTGGTTCTGAACTTCCAAACAAAGATATTCTTATCAGGTTTGACATTCTCCAGAAACTCACCAGAATCTCTTGGATGCCAAAAGGATTGAAGTTTCGTAATTACTTCCTTCCTTGGACTACTAGACCTAACATGTTCTCCCTTGACACTGTATCCTCCTTCAGAGAGTCTATTATCCAAACTTCCTGTGTTGATTCCCATTCCCATTCCCATTTCCTTACCAAATGTAACCATCCTCTGTGGAAAAACCCAGAGTTCTTCATCACCCTTCCCTTCAAGAAAAATGAAGACCTCAACCCTACCAAAGCCACCCACCATGGTATGAACCCAGAACATTACCAGTTAGTTGTCCAAGAACTTCACCAACTCCAAACCGAAGGCCTTGTCGAACCAACCCAGTCTCAGTGGGCTTGTGAAGCATTCTATGTAAATAAGCGTGCAGAGCAAGTTCGTAGTAAGCTCCGCCTTGTCATCAACTACCAACCCTTAAACCACTTCCTCCAAGATATCAAATTCCCTCTTCCCATAAGAGTTGTCCTCTTCTCAAATTTACCCAAAGCCCAGATCTTTTCTAAGTTTGATCTTAAAGCTGGTTTTTGGCAACTTCGTATCCACCCTGATGACCGTCCCAAAACTGGTTTTTGTATTCCAGATCACCATTTCCATTGGACGGTGATGCCCTTTGGCTTAAAAACTGCACCCTCTCTATTTCAGCAAGCCATGGTTCGTATCTTTGCTCCTATCCTACCTTCGGCCTTAGTTTATATTGATGACATCTTGTTTTTCTCTCCTGACCTTGAAACACATGTCACTCTTCTCCAAACTTTCCATATTGTTCAAAAATTTGGCATCATGCTTTCTAAAAATAAATTGATTTTAGCTCAACCTGAAATCGAGTTTCTGGGCATGAAGATTTCTCAGGGCCAGTATGCTCTCCAACCTCACATTACTACACAACTCCATCAATTCCCTGATACTCACCTCTCTGCTAAGCAAGTTCAACAATTTCTTGGTATTGTAAACTACATGTCTGAATTCATTCCTAACCTTGCTCAATACCGAAAACCTTTTTCTGAACTTCTTAAAAATCCCCTCCCCCTTGGACAGATCAATGTACAAATGCGGTTGTTTTCCTCAAATCAGTGTCTCAGTCTCTTCTTCCTTTGAAAATCCCTTCTGATGGGAAAAGAGTCATTCAAACTGATGCATCTGATCTTTATTGGGGTGTTGTTCTTCTTGAAGAACGTCCTGATAAATCTAGAATGATCTGTGGTTACAAAAGTGGTTATTTCTCCTCTGCTGAAACCCATTACCATTTTACTTACAAAGAAATTTTGGCTATCAAACGCAGTATTGAAAATTTTGAATTCCATTTGATAGGTCATCAGTTCCTGATCGAGACTGACTTTAGCAGTTTTCCTAACATGCTTAAGTTCAAACATAAACATCCTTCCAAGACCCAACTCCTGAGATGGGCAAATTGGTTTTCCCAGTGGTCCTTTGATGTTTCTCATATCAAAGGAAAAACCAATGTGCTTCCTGATTTTCTTTCCAGATTGAAAAAAGACATTCACCTTGTTCATCCTAATCTTCCCTTATGTTTTCCCCTGATTGCATGTTTCGAACCCTCTCAGTTGCCATTTGGACTTGAATACGGCACTCTTAGGAATTTTCCATTTCACCTTGTTTATCCCTTTCTCACCCACTTTGAAATTAATCCAGTGTTTTATTTTAGTCTTCCTCGTGAAGCGTTCTTTCTTCTTTGGTACCTTATAGATCTTTATCACATAGGTATTATTTTTGATAAATCCCAAATGTTGCAATATCTTGCTCAGTGTTTACTAAATTCCCTTCCTTCCTCTGAGTTAAGATTATGTATGTGGCTTACCCTCTTCGGAGATATTCCATTTTGGCAACAAAATTTTCGCCAGTGTCCATTTCAGTCTCCTATGTTCGTGTTTTGGTCCCGAAAGCAGTTTTATCCTACCCCTGATTTTGGTGTTCATATTGAAAAATCCTACCATGTCTCCTTCTTCATTGGTCATAAGAATATCATCATGTATGACATGCCTACATTTTTCAATCTTCACAGGACGCAGCTCTGTCATCACAATGGTATTCCTCTTCAGATTATATCTCCACAACTGTTTCACAGTGATACCTCTCATTGGCGTCATTCAAATTTTTATCCCACAGACTGGAAACATAAACTCATCGCTCTCATTTCTGAACATGAAGCCCAGTATTCATGGGACCTCCTTGATGAAGACCATCTGATCTACAGTCCATCAGTAGCCCTATCATGTTACAGGTTCTCCTCCTCAGAATAATTCTGATAATGATGATGAGTACTTCTCGCAAAGCCCTGATTGATGATTTCTGCAAAATGTTTGGGTCTTGATGCAATAAAATAAATTTTATGTAATTTTCATTATCGGCAAGGGTATACTTGCCATTTCAGTTGTATTTGTAATTTTCATTGTCGGCAAGGGTATACTTGTCATTTCAGTTGTATTTGTAATTTTCATTGTCGGCAAGGGTATACTTGCCATTTCAGTTGTATTTTATGCCATTAAGTATGTCGGCAAGGGTATACTTTCCCTTTCAGTTGTATTTTGTGCCATTAAGTATGTCGGCAAGGGTATTTCAGTCTTTTGTTAGTCTGATGTCATGGCTGACATATTCGAAGGGCACTTATGTATTTTCTCAGTCTCTCCTTCCTCTATAAAAGAAGAGCTCTCAGTATTTTATGGATCATTAGATTCCAGGAATAAAATCTTGTGTTTTCTTGTTTATATCTTACTCTTATTTATCATCTTGGCTCCTTTTACTTTCGTGCTTTCTTTCTTGATCATGTCCTACTTTGTGTTTGTATTTGGTATCGTAGCAAAAACGAGACACCTCTTTGTTAGTTGGTTAAACTCGAGTCCTCATCTTTTGACCAATTCAATACAACTTTTCATGTTATGGGAAAACGGAGTTGTCACCATCATTAAACCAAGATTCGTCGATTCAACGTAGGCTTTAGGCCACGGTGGTTGGCCTCGATCAAATAAATCTGACCAGTAATAAAAGTCCATTACATCTGCATGCCTTAGTCTATCTTTACTTTTTCATTTAGATCTTGATGAGATTGTATTTTAAACTCGATCCTCCAAACTAAACACTCAATGATACTTTGAGGAACTTGTGTTTATCTAGAAAGCTTTTCCTACATAGGTTTCACGAGTGGAAGAAATGACACGAGTCGTATGGGTGGCTTATGTGGTTATCTATCACGTGTACTAAGAGACTCCTACAAATATAAATGCACAAAAGTATACTAATTTATTATAAATAAAAGTTGAAGTAATTAAGTCACATTTCAATATATTTCCGATTTCAAAAAAAAATATACTTAGAAAAATGATCATTATCAATTTCATAGAGCTAGTTTTGGAGGAGTTTCGAACTCATAACGGAGCTGCCTTATATTTCGTTTTGTCTAGTGTCACTTATGTGGGTTTATATTATTTTATTTGTTTTATTTTTTACTTCCGAACATGTAGACAATTTATTGCTATTATAAGGGGACTGCCACGGTGGCACCAGGGATGGGCAAAAAAACACGCCCCATTGGGGAAACCACCCAATTTTTAATGGTTTTTAACCATCCCATTTAAAAATATGGTGACTATGGGGGTTAAAAAAATAAAATTGAAGATTATGGGGTGGGGGATGGTTTAAGGGGTTCTCCCATTAGAGAACCGTTTCGACCCAAACCGCATATTTATTATGTAACTTTTTAATAATATTTTATACAAAAATTATATAATTATATATATGTTTACGATTTTTTATATTACAATTACACTAAAATCCTTGAATAACACAAATATTTACTTACCTATCCTATATTTATATATATATATATCCCTATTTTTTATATCAAAGTTTGTTTATTTAGATTTAGATTATTTGTTGATTTAAAACTATTAAATTTATTTTTGTATTAAGAATTATTATTGTAGGCATAGGTATTATTTTAGGTTGCACTCGACTCGTAGAGGGGTCTCATTTAGGGTACTGGGCTACTGGGTAGAGCCTCGGACCCGCCCCACCGAAGTTGGTATACGGGTTGACCCAATGTGTCCGACGTTGTGGCGGATTACTCGTGGCAACTCAAAAGCTTTCTAAAGGTGGTCCTATTGTGGTAGCGCACCTGTGGAGCTGAAGAGCGTACACGGGAGTAGTACCTCCATGGTCTACGGGTCCTGATGACGTAGCAGTCTCTCAAGGGCGTCTACCACCATTTATGCACAGCTCTAGCGGTATATGCATGTACTGCGAAGGCTATTGGGGAGTGATCCGTTGCACAACTGATCCGGCTGTGGCCATAGATGCTGCGTAGCCGTGACACGTGGACAGCGCGACACCATCCTCACATTATGAAGGGATTGGAAAGAGCATGTGGCATGGAGGCTTGGAGTGTAGTTTAGTCATGATAAAGGCACATAATGTGAATTCTACCCATTATTTATAATGTGGAAAAAATTCTCCTTATAGGCCCACATCATGACCCTCATCACCTTATTAGAGAAAAGTGGAGCATTGGTAGGACTTGGGGACCACAACATTTAGGGCAACATTTTGAGCCTTGTTACCTATAAATAGAGGGCAATAGTGCATTGCCTAGGGACCGGAACCAGATCAGATCCTCTCCTCTCCTTTCTTTTCACAACATTCTCTCTTTCCTTTTTGGCTTTCTTTGCTTGGAGGCTACTCCTTCAAGGACGGCTACCATTTCCCTTCTCTATTCTCCCTGGTTTTCTCTGTGCTTCGGCCATGGAGAGCTGATTTCGCCTTCTTCGCGTCTGACATTTCTTCTCCACTTGCTTCTCTCTTCTCCATCTCTTGGTCTTTAGCTGTTTTGGGGGTATTTCATTCATTGGGACTTTGAGTCTAGATCTATCAATGCTCACTACCCATTCTCTTGCTGTGATGAGGCTACACTCTTTGCTCTTCTCCACCGATTCTTTTCTCTCCTTTCCTTTTCTTTGCTTGAGATTTTCGACCATGGATTGTGACCTCTTTGTTCTGACTTGCTAGTGGAGCCTTCTCTCCATTTTTCTCTTTTGTTTCTCACCTTCTTCACCCACAATTATGATTAAATCAGTTGAATAATTACTTGTTTCATATATATATATATATATATATATTATTATGATAAATTATTTATTTTTTACTTATTATTTGAAAACAAAAATATACCGTCTAATGATCTCGGTTATGGGGGAAATGGGGACGGTTTGGGCAGTTATGGAATTGAGAAAACCGCGACCATCCCTAGTGGCACCGTGGCACTTAACAATTTGGTTAATGTTATCACTTCCCTTGAAATCGTTAAACTTTCCAAAGGAACACAATCTTCAAAAAATTTAAACTAGAAATATACTATTTGAGTTACATTTCCATATACTATTATAACACTATGAGAAATCCACATTTTTTACCTACCCATCTTACGCTCCTGCCTCAATTTCCATTTCTTTTTTCTTTATTTTTTTTCTTTTCCATTTAAAACAAAACTTAGTAGAATACGAAATGCTGATGAAAAGCATGAGTTACGAAACATCATAGAAAGATCATCCTAGAAAGTTTATGATTAATTGGCTAGAAATTAATCAAATTAATAATATTCCATAGTTGCAATTAGTTCTTTATTTTATTTTTTTTGTAATTAAGAAAGCATTGACCCGTACATAACAGAAGTCAAAAAGATAAAGACTAAAATAAGACCCTTTAGATTATCCAATGAAAGAAGAGTCCTTCAGAGCTAAGTCTCTTGTAAAGTGTAGAGTCACAAATCCCTTCAATTCATATCATCATATACAAATATTAAATAATCTGTATAGTCTATACAGAAGAAAAATCATTTGCAATATGGCAAAACTAGAACCAAACACTGATTTTCAATTTGAAGATGATTTCTACATCTCAGCTCTCTTTGATCAAGAAATTGAAGAAAATCAAAATCTCCAAATATCAGACGACAAGTATGCTGAAGAGCTTCAGTTCCAAGAAGCCCTAATGGCCCCTCTGATCACTTCCCAAATGTCCAATTCCAAGCCAGAACAAGTATCAACAATGGAGACTGCAAAAGAAACAGGCGATTCGTCGCAGAGCTTCTGCGAAATCTGTGTGGAAAAAAAGGAAAATGATGACATGTTTCGGAACCAAACATGTCAGCATAGCTTTTGCTATGAGTGCATAAGCAAGCATGTTGCTACAAAGATTGAGGAGAACAAAATGGTTGTTAAGTGCCTGAGTTTCAACTGCGAAGGTGAGGTGGGGATTGAGGCTTGTAGGGGAATGATTAGTAGGGAAGTGGTTGAGAGGTGGGATGAAATGGTGTGTGTGAGTATGGTTTTGGCGGGAGAGCAGTTTTACTGTCCTTTTAAGGAGTGTTCTGCCATGATGGTGGATGATAGGGTGGGAGGGGAGGTGATCAGGGAGAGCGAGTGCCCTGTGTGCAGGAGGCTGTTCTGTGCTCAGTGTTATGTGCCGTGGCATTCGGGGGTGGAGTGCGAGGAGTTTCAGAGGCTGAATGAGGATGAGAGAGGGAGGGAGGACTTGATGGTGAGAGAGATGGCTAAGGAGAAGAATTGGAAGAGGTGTCCACATTGCAGGTTTTATGTTGAGAAGACAGAGGGGTGTTTGCATATGACATGCAGGTATAATTTTTTTTTACCTTCTTTAAGGCTTCACAATTTCATTTATTTTGAGAAATAAAATGTCCATTTCAATCATCTTTTGTTTGCTATAAATTTGAAGTTGGGAATGATCATTTTCTGGGAATGAAAATTTGAAAATCCCATCCCTATAATAATGAAATGGGCATTTCATTACCTAATAGAGTTTAAAATTTATTTCATTTAATATTTGGTGATGTTCTAATCAAATAATGAATGAGAATGAACATTTTATTCCATTGTCATTCTCATTTCAATCTCAGTTTTTTTTTAGTGTCTTGAGTGATTGATATTGGATAGATTTGAGAATATTTTTAAGCAAAAATGGAATGTTGTGTAGTTGAATTTAACTTAGGTGGAACTAGATTGAGGTGTTTTGATGATTTGAACTCATCCCAAATCAGAGTTGAAGACAAATCCAACTCTTTTTATGTGGGCGTTTGTTATACCATATTATATTGTACATATATGCTTTTGCCCATTTTATTGGACTACATAATCCAATCCAGACCCTCCCTGAGCCTTAACAGGGGACACTCCAAGTTCTAGTCTGATTTTAAGCTGGGTAAATTAAAAGACTTGGACTCATGTTTAAGTTCGGATATATTGTGGTCAGATTGAAGAACACATGTTGAAGGTCGGGTGGATCCAAAGTTCACGATATCAACTTTTGTAATAATTTTGAAAAGTGTTGATACCGTTATGTAATAATAATATTAATTATGTACTCAACATTACATGTGGTGAATCAGCTAATTCGTAGAAGTGTTGATACTGATATATAGATATATATATTACAATAATATTGATTCCATAGTTGCATTTAACAACTAAAAGTTATGAACATTTAATTAAGTGCATGGGTTGTTTGTTGTTGCAGGTGTGGATTTCAGTTTTGCTATGCATGTGGAGCTACTTGGACTAGCACTCATGGTGGTTGCCAGCCACCATTACCCATCGGACCATGATGAGCAGTGCATAATAAAATGTGTGTTATAGGGATGTTTTAATTCAGTGTGTCTTTTTATCTATCTACTCATGGTGGTCTAACTTCTAAGGCCCCATTTGGCTAGGTTGTTTTGGTCCATTTATCTGAAGGACTGAAACCAACATGAATAGTGTTAAAGTCAATGAATATGAGTCAGCGAAATTAAGGGCCTATTTACTAACGGCCTGTTTGGAAAGGGGTATTTTTATTATTGTCTTTGTTTGTGAAAGAACAAGAACAAGAATATGTTTTTGTTCTTGTTTTTGTTTTATCTACCTTAAAAACAAAAAAAATAAGTCCTTGTTTGGAGTTAATTCTTATTTTTGTTCTCTCAAACACACAGATTGGGGTTTCGATTTTGTTTCGATCGGGGGTGGATTTGAGTTTCGATCGAAGGTGGTGGTGGTGCCGATTGGTGGAAGTGGGGTGATGTCGGTTTCCATTGGGGGTTAGGGTTTCGAAGGGGTGGTGTCGGTTTCCATTGGGGGTTAGGGTTTCGAAGGGGTGGTGTCGGTTTTCATTGGGGGTTAGGGTTTCGAAAGGGTGGGGGTGGGGTGGATGGTGGTTTCTATTGGGGGTTAGGGTTTTGAAGGGGTGTTGGTGGTGGTGGTGCCAAGTGATGGAGGTGGGTGGATGGTGGTGGTGGTGGCGGCGGCGGGTGGTGGTGGTGGAGGGAGGAGGATGGTGCCGAGAAGAACTGCTTAAGTTTTTGGTGATTTTTTTTTTATTTTTTAGAACAAGAATAGAAAAACTGCATTTCTATGTTATAAATTAAATTTTGAACTAAGGCAAGAAAAACATGTGTTTTGTCCTCAATACTGTTCACAAAAATAAGAACAACTTTTGGGCAACCAAACATGTTTTTGTTATTGTGAACAGTGGAAAAATAATAACAAAAACAAAAACATGGGTTGTCAAACGAGCCCTAACTATTTTATTTCCTGTTATTATTTTCTAGAATGTGAAAACGAAAACTAGAAATATGTTTTTTAATTTACTTCTACTTTATACCTAGAGGAAACGTTTTTTGCATTAACAAAATAAAGAGTAAGCGTCAAATAGGTGTTTTCTCTGTCTGTTTCCTCTCACTAACTCTTTTCACATTTTCAGTTATTATTATTTTTATCTTTACTCCAAATAAAAATAACAATAACTAAACTAAACTAAATAAAAAAAATAAAGTATAATACACAAATAAATAATAATAATAAAATGAATAATAGATAAAAATATTAATTTAAATAGTAAATAGATAATGTAAAATGAATTAGTAACAAATAAAAATAAATAAATATGCATAATGAATAATAGAAAAAAATAATACATTAAATAAAATATAATGAAGAAAAATAAATAAATAAATAAAATTATTATATAAATATAAAATAAATAAAATAAAATAAAACAAATTAATATATAAATAAACAACCATCACTTTTCTCTATACAATTATATATACGTGTATATATATATATATATATATATATGTACGTATATAAAAAAATAATTTCATTCCATTCCACGTAACAAACACAATAATATAAGACCTTGAAAAAGCAGTAGTTACAAAACAATGAAACATCATAGAAAGTTGATGATTACAAATTAATAAGATTCCTTAATTGCAACCAGGTATTTATTTTTTTGTGACTTGTAATTGGCTTAATTGCATTAAAAATTAGGGTAATTTGCACTAACACCCTAAGGTTTAGGTTAATTTCATCTTTATGCCAATCAACGCAATTTTTGTCCCAACGCCCCTTGAAGTTTGATTTTTCTTGCAATAACACCCCCTAGGCCAATAAAATGACCAGAATACTCTTGAGAGAAATATATATAATGTGAAATGACTTTTATGCCCCAACCTCAAATATATAAAATTTCGAAAAACATATATATATATATTCGAAAAAAATATATAAAATTCGAAAACAAATATTTAAATTTTGAAAAATATATATATAATTAGAAAAAATATATATAAATTTCGAAAAACATATAAAAATTTCAAAAAATATATATATAATTCAAAACTATATATAAAATTTGAAATATATATAAAATTTGAAAAATATTTAAATTCGAATATATCTTTATTTCTAAAAAAATATATAAAATTCAAAATATATATTTTTTCAAAAACAAAATTCAAAAAATTATATAATTTCGAAAAATATATATAAAATTTAAAAAATATATATAAAATCCAAAAAATATATATATAATTTGAAATATATATATAATTCAAAAATATATATATATAATTTGAAAATTTTATAAATTTGAAAATATATATATTTTCAAAATCAAAATTCAAAAAATTATATAATTTTAGAAAAATATATATATATTGGTAAAATGTCATATCTTTTGTAATGAAGTGAATCAAACTATTTACCACCAACATCAATTAGTGGCCTTCTTTTATATATATTTTGATTTTTCCGAAATTTATATGATCTTTTCGAAATTTATATAATATATCCGAATTTTATAAAAATAATTTGAAATTTATATATATTTTTTTGAATTTTATATACTGTTTAAAATTTATTTATTTTTAATTTTATATTTTTTTTTGAATTTTTACCCAACAACTCGGCTTGTCATAGATGAATTGTCCACGAATTTTTTGAGATTACCCATTTTATATATATAAATTCGAAATATATATATAATTAAAAAAAAAATCAAAAATAATATATAAAATTCAAAAAATATATATATAATTCAAATATATATATAATTTGAAACAAATATATATAAATTTTGAATTATTTTTATAAAATTCGGATAAATTATATAAAATTCGAAAACATCATATAAATTTCGGAAAAATATATATATATTTTGGAAATATATATATAAAAGAAGACCACTAATTGATGTTGGTGGTAAATAGTTTGATTCACTTCATTAAAAAAGATATGACATTTAACAATATATATATATATATATATTTCTAAAATTATATATGTTGCCCAATAAATGACTCTAGAGGAGAGGGGGGGGGGGGGGGGGGGGTGAATAGTCTTAGCTTAAACAATGGAATTTAATTCGATTTTCTATTTGATAAATGTAATTGTAATGCTAGATGATTTAATATAAAAACACGAAGCAATATAAATCAAAATAAGAGTAGAGAGAGAAATATAAATACTTGGACAAGCGATTTTAGCGAGGTTCAGAATACCCTTGATTCCTACGTCCTCGGCTCAAGGTTCTCTTGAGACTTCCCAAATCCACTATGGCTTCTCCTTACGGATGGAGAGCAAACTTTCACAAGAAGCATACCGCTTCTCTTACCACTCCTCCTTACGGGTGAAGAACAAACTTTTACAAGAAGCACACCACTTCTCCTTACTAAAAGAACACCCTCTCTTAGCTTTAATTTGGGTCACACCAACCCTTTGATTACAATGAAATTGTACAGTAAAAATATCTCTCAAATATTGATTTGTACAATTATAGCTCTCTTGCTCACAAGACTATAGTAAGAATTTGAATCAAGATGGAAGCTCTAGACTTTGAAAATATATGAGTAATGATGCAAAGATGTGTATGAAAGTGTATTTTTGATATTGCAAGAGGTAGTTTTTGTAAAAAGAGTTTAAGCCCTTTTTTATAGCAAAACTTGAATGTTCTTCTAACACTTTAGATCATATAAAGTGCAATAAAGCCGTTTGAAGGGAGACAAGTCCGTTAGAAAAGAAACACAAAAGTCAAGAGCTGTTGGAAGTTCATTTTGTGTTGTTTTTAGGCAAGTTATTGTAGATAGTGAAAATCATAGGCCCAGGTCCATTTATTAGGCCCAAGATATGTCAAGCCCATATAAAATGTAAATAGTGAATAGCCCATATATTGAACCCACCAAATATAAGTGGGACCATGAGCATTAGGCCATTCCCTTAAAAAATGGAGTAACAACCCACTACCTAAAGGGAGTGGGTAGTTATTAAGAGAGTGGGTCATAACCCCATGAACTTAGGCCATGATCCAAGAGCACAAAAAATGTATAAATATGGCCATTTGAGCCTGAATAAAGAAGGTTTTTTTGGATGTGAGTATTTTTGCTACTTACATTTGGCGCCGTCTGTAGGAAAGATACAATATTTTTCCACTTGCAACAAATTTTATTTTATTTTTAGAAAAAATGGTGTCCACATGGTCAACAAACAATGAAGTCAGGTTCGAAGAAGTCATGAGGCGGTTGGAGGCTGTGGAGCAGAGAAATGCGACCCTCGAGCAGCAGAATGCTGAGTTACTCCATCGAGTGACTCAGGGTCATTTTCCTCTCCAAAATTCCAATCCAGCAGAGTGCACAGATGAGCCAGAGCCCTTCAACTCTCATCATGAGCAAAACGTATCAGCGGCCCAAAGAGATAAAGTGCCAAGGGAAGAGGAAGAATCCTCTCACCCCATAACAAGGGGAATGCCAGCGGTGCATACCCCGACCCAGAATGACCTACGCAAAATGGCTGCCAAAATCCAGAGAGACGTAATGAAAGATTTGAAATTGCAGACCCCTGATGATCTGGCCATCCATGCGACAACGGATATGACCCAGTCTCCATTTATAGAAGAAATTGAGGCAGCAGAATTCCCGAAGAAGTTTGTACTACCAACTTTTGCACTCTATGATGGTACGAAGGATCCACTCGATCATATCTACCAGGTGCATACCAAAATGACTGTTTATGGGAGAAACCAGGCACTCTTGTGCAAAGTCTTTTCAACCAGCTTAACGGAGGCACCACTCCTATGGTTCAGGAAGCAGACCCCCGGATCCATCGGCAGTTGGAATGACCTCTGCAGACGCTTCATCGGTCAGTACTTCAACAACCGGCGGTATAGGAAAACTATATCAAGCCTTTTCACCATGACCCAGGAAAAAGGAGAGAGCCTCAAGAGTTTCTTATCCAGATTCAACGTGGAAATGTCTTCTATCGATGACTGCGACCAATTGTCAGCGGTAGAAGCATTCCGTATGGCGGTCATCCATGGCACGAAATTCCACTCTTCACTAGTAAAACAACCCCCTGTCAACATCGGTGAACTCAACTCCAGAGCACAAGGGTATCTCAGAATAGAAGAGGAGGAAGCAGTCAGACAAAAAAGAGCCTCCCTGGTAACAGTGGAAGCAAAATCCAAAGAAAGGATGAAGGATCAGAGGCCTCAACGACCCGATCCACCCCGGCAAACCTCATCATCCAGAAATTTAGACAAGCATCAATGGACGGAAGAAAGAACCACTCCGCTCAAGACCAGCCTTGGAAAACTCTTCCAAGAAAACAAAAACAAAGGGATTTTCAGACCACCTCCACCGATCAGACAACCGATGGAGCTGAGGGACATGACCAAGCACTGCGCCTTTCACAGCGAGTATGGTCATCATACAAATGATTGCAGAAATCTCCGAAGGCAGGTAGAGGCAATGATTGCCAAAGGGGAGCTTGCAGATTACATAATGAGGGATCAGCCGAGACAAGACAAACCACACAGGACACAGCCCAATAGCACTATATCAGGACAACTGGTGAGGGTTATCCACATGATCCAAGGAGGTGAAGAGGTGTTGGAGGCCGAATGAAGCAAAAGGTCAAAGCTAAGAAAAGCACACAAACTCAGACGAGTCGGCGAAGTTTGCCAAACAACCCTCATTCAAGGAGAATCAATGATCATGTTTTCGAAGGCCGATATGCAGAATATTCAGACGCCCCACGAAGATCCTCTGGTAATCACTCTTCTGGTAGCTAATTGTCTTATCAAACGTGTAATGATTGATCCAGGAAGCAGCACCAATATCATGACAAAATGGGCCTTCGACAAAATCGGAATTGATGTATCGCAGCTTCACCCGGCTCGGATTCCTTTGGCCGGTTTTGACGGACGACGCGTTGAGCCGATAGGCGTAGTCCATTTGTCAGTATCAACGGCACACCGAACCCTAAAAGAAGCCTTCGTCGTAGTGGACGTTAAACCATCGTACAATCTGTTGATGGGACGAAGGTGGATCCATAGGATACAAGGAGTTCCTTCGATACTCCATCAGGTCATGCGGTGTCTCGACCCAAATGGAGTCGACGTGACAGATATTCCTAGAGACCAGGTAGCAGCGAAAGAATGCTACTCAATATCCATGAAGGACCTGGACCAGAAAAATAAACAAGTGTTGGAAGCACCAGAAGAGTCCTGTACAACGAGAAATAGCAATTACAGTCAGGCCCTTCCTCAGAGGGTCAGGAGATTCAGGCAACAACGGAACCCCTAGAAGAGGTGAAAGTTAGTCTGACGGATCACACCAGAGTCACATTCATCGGCTCATACCTCCAAAAAGAAGAAAATGACAGGCTGATTCATTTTCTCCAGCTAAACTCAGACGTGTTCGCCTGGTCTCATCTCGACATGCCGGACATTGATCCTTTGGTCGCTCAGCATAACCTAAATGTTGATCCAAATATCAGACCGGTAAGGCAGAAACAGAGGAGGTTCGGGATAGAAAGGAACTAGATCATATCCGAGGAGGTGGGAAAGCTGCTAGAAGCTGGATTCATAAGGGAAGTGGAGTACCCATCATGGTTGTCAAACGTGGTGGTAGTCAGAAAGAAGAATGGGAAATGGAAGGTCTGCGTGGACTTCACCAATTTAAACAAAGCCTGCCCGAAGGATTGATTTCCCTGCCGAAAATTGATCAGAGGGTAGATGCCACTTCAGGATATGAAAGACTCTCTTTTCTTGATGCATACTCCGGCTACAACCAGATCCCGATGAATCAAGCCGATGAAGAGAAAACAACCTTTATTACAGAGGAAGGTACGTACTGCTACAGGGTAATGCCTTTCGGACTTAAAAACGCAGGTGCCACCTATCAAAGGCTTGTCAGAAGAATATTCAAAAGTCAGATGGGGAAAACGGTTGAAGCCTACATAGATGACACGGTGGTAAAAAGCAGAAGGAAAGACGACCATCTCAAGCACCTGGAAGAAGTGTTCGATGCACTCCGAAAGTACAGGATGAAGCTCAATCCAACTAAGTGTTCGTTCGGAGTCTCATCCGGGCAGTTCCTCGGTCATATCGTCAACCGAACAGGAATCGAGGCCAGCCCATCACAAGTCAAGGCACTGATAAGATGCGAAGAACCAAAAACGCAGAAGGAGGTCCAGATTCTAACAGGAAGGGTAGCCGCACTAAGCAGGTTCGTATCCCGACTGATAGACCGCTGCGGACCATTCTTTCAGGCAATTAGAGGCGGAAGAGGGAGCATATGGGGGGCGGAACAGGCCGAGGCCCTTCAAAAATTGAAGCAGTATCTCCAGAATCCACCAATCCTCGCCTCACCAAGTCTAGGAGAGCCATTGCATCTATACCTTGCCATATCAACAGCCTCAACGAGCGTGGCACTTGTGAGGGATGATAAAAAGTGCCAAAAACACAAAAGGAGATCCAGATTCTGACAGGAAGGGTAGCCGCACTGAGCAGGTTCGTGTCCCGACTGACAGACCGATACAGACCATTTTTTCAGGCAATTAAAGGCGGAAAAGGAAGCATATGGGGGCCAGAACAGGCAGAGGCCCTCTAGAAATTGAAGCAGTATCTCCAAAATCCACCGATCCTCGCCTCACCAAATCCAGGAGAACCATTGCATCTGTACCTTGCCATATCAGCAACCTCAACCAACGCAGCACTTGTAAAAGATGACAAAAAGTGCCAGAAACCAGTCTTCTTCAGCAGCAAGTCCCTATCCGATGCGGAAACCAGATACACCATGGCGGAGCGAGCTGTTCTTTCTTTAATCAACGCAAAGAGACGACTGAGGCACTATTTTGAAACTCATCCAATCGTGGTGCCAACCACCATTCCGATAAGAGCCATCATGTCCAAACCCGATCTGAAGGGAAGAATAACCAGATGGGCGTTGGAACTCGGGACATTCGACATCACATATATGCCACGAACAGCTATCAAAGGTTAGGCCTTAGCTGATTTTCTCCTAGAGGCAGAGCCAGAGGCAATCCTCCAAAATCCAGTCGAACCCGAATGGACGTAGACGGATCAGTTGGTTCAGCTGGTTCGGGAATTGGGCTCGAAATTATAACACCAGATGGGACCTGAATCCAGCAATCAGTGCGCCTGGAGTTTCCCGCCACCAATAACGAAGCTGAGTACGAGGCACTCCTAGCTGGGCTGCGACTAGCTCAGAGCCTCTGTATTAAGAAGCTCCGTATTTTCAGTGACTCACAGCTGGTGGTGAAACAAGTTCAAGACGAGTACGACGCAGGAGAAAAGCTGCAGCCCTATAAGAAGTTGGCTCAGATGGAGCTAGACAGACTGGAGCAGTATTCCCTCAGTCAGATCCCCAGGGAGGAAAATGAAAATGCGGATCGATTGGCCAACATGGCTTCAGTCAATGATCAAGATCTGACCAGAGTCGCCCCGATCGACTATCTTGATGTCCCAAGCATCCACCAGTCAGACGTAGTGTGCGCAATACCTTGGGAGCCGAGCTGGATGGACCCCATAGCAGAACACCTCAGGAATGGTACACTTCCTGATGATAAAGCAAAGGCTCGGAAAATTCGCATGAAGTCGGCCAGATACGCCTTGCTACACGGCCAGCTATATAGAAGATCTTTTGGGGGACCCTACCTTCGATGCCTCACGCCTTCAGAGGCATCGGCCATAATGAAGGAAATCCATGAAGGGTCATGCGGAAATCACTCAGGGGGACGAGCTTTGGCCCATAAAGTACTAAGTCAAGGATATTTTTGGCCTTATCTTTCCCATGATACTGAAGCCTTTGTCAGAAGATGCAAAAAGTGTCAGTTCCATGGAGACTTCATCCATCCGCCACCAGAACTGCTTAACCCCATATTCAACCCGCACCCATTTGCGCAATGGGGGATCGATACAGTTGGACCACTCCCCATGGCTCTAAGATCAGTAAATCAAGCACTGATCGCAACTGATTATTTCACAAAGTGGGTTGAGGCAGAATCTTATTCCACCATCACTCACAGGCAGGTAATCAAGTTCATATGGACCAATATTATCTGCAGATTCGGGGTACCGAGGGTAATAATGATCGACAACGGAACAAATCTGGATAATCAGTGGACCAGACAATTATGTAATGAACATGGGATTCAGTTAAGAACTTCATCGGTCGCATACCCTCAAGGAAATGGCCATGCCAAAAGATCCAACAGAACCATATTGAATACCCTAAAGAATAAGCTAGAAGAGCATAAGGGAGTTTGGCCAGACAAACTTCCAGAGGTATTATGGTCTTACAGAACAACATCAAGAGTCCCCACATGAGAAACACCATTCTCAATAGCGTATGGGACAGAAGCGGTCATTCCAACAGAGCAAATAGTGCCAACAGCCAGAACAGAGCTGTATCAGGAAGAACTGAACAACCAACAGCTGGTTGATGGACTCGATCTGCTCGAAGAAAAATGAGATCAAGCTGCCATCAGGCTAGCAGCCTACCACCAGAGGGTCAGGAACACCTTCAACAAAAAAGTCAAAAGACGAGAATTCCAGGTGGGCAATATGGTATTAAGAAAGAAGATCAGGCTAATCGGAAAGCTCAAGGAGAATTGGGAAGGACCATACACAGTCACAGAGGTCATAGGACGTAGGGCTTACCGCCTCAGGAATAATGACGACAATATGGAACCCAATTCACAGAATGCCTCACGACTGAAGAGGTACTATCCTTGATATTTATTTCGTTTTCAGAATAATTAAACAGAGGCATCTGAGCCTAGCTTTATTGATATCTTTAAAAATTTCCATGTTTGTTATCCTAACTCAGTCAGATGTTGTTATCTTTGTAATTTCTCGGTTATAATAAAAGATGGTCATCCTTCTTGCAATCAAATAGCCTGAAATCAAAATATTTCCTAAGTGGTGAAATGACAGAGGCTTATAAGCTTGACTCACTCTCCCAGAGGAATGAAATCAAAATATTTCCTAAGTGGTGAAATGACAGAGGCTTATAAGCCTGACTCACTCTCCCAGAGGAATGAAATCAAAATATTTCCTAAGTGGTGAAATGACAGAGGCTCATAAGCCTGACTCACTCTCCTAGAGGAATGAAATCAAAATATTTCCTAAGTGGTGAAATGACAGAGGCTTATAAGCCTGACTCACTCTCCCAGATGAATGAAATCAAAATATTTCCTAAGTGGTGAAATGACAAAGGCTCATAAGCCTGTGAAATGACAGAGGCTCGTAAGTCTGACTCACTCTTTCAGAGGAATAAGTTTAAAAATAATTCTCAAGTAATGAGATGACAAAGGCTCGTAAGCCTGACTCACTCTTTCAGAGGAATAAGTTTAAAAATAATTCCCAAGTAGTGGGATGACAGAGGCTCATAAGCCTGACTCACACTTACAAAAAAAAAAAAAAAAAGTATTGGTAAAAGAGCTTGTCAGCCTGATTCATATCAGAGAAAAGTGCATATTCCATTAATAAAGCAAAAATTGTTGTTTTCTATTACAAAATTGCCTGAAGGGCATGTTACAAAATACAGCACTACATAAGGAATATGGAATAACCTAAGCATGGCTTGAACCACTGAAATCCTTTCCTAAGGAATCCACATATGTGGTCGGAGGGAAGAATTCTATGGAGGCGTTGAGAGGGTCAGCAGGAAGATATCCCTTAAGGAATTCTGTGAAAGGATTCTGAGCATGACTAGGCTCGGGGCTGGCATATGGCCTCTGTACCCCTAACGCCTTATCCATGGCATCAGGGTCTTTGATCTTCCTCCTTTCTGGATCCTTCTCTCCAACAACAAAGCCCTTCCTCCAGAATTCACCAGCTACAATCCTGTTCATCTTTAAATAGTACCGATGCATGTCAAACCCTCATTTCTTACACATCTCCAGGGCAGACTGAGATATGCCGAAGTGGTGTTGAAGAGCCTCATGGTCGGATGCCAGCTTCTCCTTCTCACTGGATAGCTTGGCATTCTGCTATTTTGCTTGAGCTAGTTCTTCTTCCAATTGAGCAACCTTGGAAGGGAGGTCTCCTAGTTGAGCCTTCAGCTCTTTCTCCTGATCGTCCTTCTCAGCTAGGTCAGCTTTCAGGCGTTCCAGCTCCTTCACACCCTCCTCGTGGGCAAGGCATAACCTATTGACACTGAAGAGAGCCTAAAAAGGAAAATGCAAGGCAAAATGGGTCAGTAATATATACAAAAGCAGGAATAAAACATGGGATCAAGCAAATACGTACCCCCAATAACAACCCTGGAGTTTTACGCACAATGCGGTCAGGGCCAGCATCTCTCTGCGCCTCGAGCTCCTTCGGCGTCCAGAGTCCCTACGCCCGAGTTATCATGGCAGACATGGATGTAAGGCTGGAGGTGGACTGGTCAGAAGAAGCAGAACTCTTCTCCCCCTTGTGCTTCCTTTTCTTACTGGGTCTATCTTCCCCCACCGGCCTGGTTCGGGCAGAAGAGGGTTGAAGCAGCTCAGGGATAGTGGTCTGCACAAGTGCAGACCTAGAAGCATCGCCCACCAGGCCGACGGTCGCAGCCTGAGGATTAGAATCCAGAGGCACTTGTCCTTGACCAGTTGGAAATGCAGTTATCTCCTCCATGTCATCATCAACATCCTCAATCACTGGTCTGATCGGATCCATCGTGATCTTGTACTTGGCTCCTAACTTGGATATACCCTACAAATTGGCATGAGTAAGCAGGTCAGCGCATGACATACGGTCAGACCAGACCTTGGACTTTAATAAAGAAATACGGACTTCTACATCCTGAGCCACTATATCTGCATCCCTATAACCTAAAGACTTATAAACAAAATCCGCTCTGAGCTGGTCACACCCGGAATAGAGGCAAGATTCCTTGTGGATAAATGAAAAGGGAAGAAGGGCTAGATGCTTAAAAACACTAGGGATCGGCCATCTCCTTGAATATGGGTAAAACCAAGCCCCCTTTACCAAAACCATCTTCTCCTTCCAGTACTTCTCTGTTTTCTCAGTCGCATGACAGATCGCCCGACCCTTGAAGGGGTAGAAGTTATACCTCCCCTCACAATCCTTCAGACCCACAATTTTGTAGCTAAGCAAAAGATCTACCAGACCCAAGGATAGCTTTTTCTCTCTATTAATCAGGATCAACACGGAAATTATCCTGAGGAAGTTCGGATTGACTTGCAGAGGGGCTATTCCTAGGGTGAAGAAAGTAAAATGAAAAAGATGGTGAAGAGGAAATCGAAGCATCTTTATCTGAAGGGCCGACAATAACACTTCATCCAGACCCACTCCGTCGCCCAACTTGAAATCATGAGAAGGATCATACTCCATCAAGATCACCTCTTTTGGGATCTTACAGTCCTTCCTCAGACTTTTAAGGTTCACAGATTTTCTTTTATGAGCTTCAAGTGGTTCTGCCACAAATGGGGATGATTCAGTAGAGGGTCCAACGGGAACGCCTCCAGGAGCATCGGTCCCAACCGGGTTGGATATAACAGAAGTCCCAACAAGAACAGTATCAGCGACATCTGCCTGATTATTTACCTCCGAAACAGTTGCTCCCAAGCCAGATAGGTCCCGACGACTAGGTATGGGCAAAGAGGAAGAAGGAGAGGATGAAGAAGATGGATTTGGAAAAGGGGGGCTGGGAACCTCATATCCCCCATATTCTTGAAGAATCATCCCCTCGGTAGATCTTGTGGCACTACTATCAGACATGACGAAAATGATAACTTACACAGAGAACCGGCGAGAAGAAGGAAGAACCTTTGGCAACCAAAGCATAATCGGTGGTCAAAGTTCGAACACTGCTAAAGATTGCTTACAAGATTTGAAAATGATAAAGAATGAAAATGAGGCCACACAAGGACTTATATACACACGGCATACCAACAGACATCATTAAAAGGCTGAAGGGGTGCGCCAATTCCCAATGCCTCAAATACAGTGAAACGGCGGCCGCCATTATAAAAGTTTGAAATCACACGTCTCTTCACAATAATGACGCTGACGTCATCAAAAACGGCTGTCATCAATCGATTCAGTTGAATTCGGTCCAGGCCCATAAACCTTAGGCCAGACCCGAATGGGGCTAGTGTAGATAGTGAAAATCATAGGCCCATGTCCATTTATTAGGCCCAAGATATGTCAAGCCCATATAAAATGTAAATAGTGAATAGCCCATATATTGAACCCACCAAATATAAGTGGGACCATGAGCATTAGGCCATTTCTTTGAAAAAGGGAGTAACAACCCACTACCTAAAAGGAGTGGGTAGCTATTAAGAGAGTGGGTCATGACCCCATGAACTTAGGCCATGATCCAAGAGCACAAAAAATGTATAAATATGGCCATTTGAGCCTGAATAAAGGAGGTTTTTTTGGGTGTGAGTATTTTTGCTACTTACAGTTATGCTATCTAACTTTGAGAGTTAGGCTATCTGACTATTTAAGTCAGGTCACTTGACTAATTAAGTTAGGCTACCTTACTTTCCTGAAGAAATGATTTGAAACTTTTGTAAAACTTAGGCTATCTGACTTGTAGAGTCAGGTTACCTTACTATTCAAAAACATTTTAATTTAGCTTTAAAAATGGTTTTGTGAGGTGATGCATGTTTAAATCAATTTTCTAAAGCTTCAAGGATAATTCAAATAATTACTTTGATAATTAAATCTTAAGCACTCACCAACCTATCTACCCAATTTTCAAGTAGTGGTTGATCCTCTTTGAAATGATTAACTTTAAGTTTCAACATATTTGCTCTTGATCATCTTTGAACTTCAATCTTTTTGCATTTAATCTTTTGTTCGGTCGCTTTAAATAGTAACGCCATGATCTTTTTGACCGCATGATCCATATATGATTTTCCTGTTTTTACAAGCTTAGACAAATACTCATTGTAACCAGTAGTACGAATACATCATTAATGATTTGTTATCATCAAAAATACGGAATTACCGTTAGATTAAAATATTAAGGCCAACAATATAATTTTTTGAATTTTGTTTTTGAAAAAAATATATTTTTTGAATTTTATATATTTTCGAATTTATATATTTTTCAAATTTTATATATATTCGAATTATATATATATATTTCAAATTTTATATATTTTTTTAAATTTTATATATATATATTTTGAAATTTATATATGTTTTTCGAAATTATATAATTTTTTGAATTTTTTTTTTGAATATATATATATATTTTTGAATTTTATATATATATTTTGAAATGTATATATATATTCAAATTTAAATATTTTTCAAATTATATATATATTTCAAATTTTATATATTTTTTTGAATTTTATATATATTTTTTGAAATTTATATATTTTTTTCTAATTTTATATATATTTTTTCAAAATTTAAATATTTGTTTTCGATTTTTACATTTTTTTTTAGTTTATATATATGTTTTTCGAAATTTTATATATTTGGGGTTGGGGCATAAAAGTCATTTAACATTACATACATTTCTCTCAAGGGTATTCTGGTCAATTTATTGACCCAGGGGGTGTCATTGTAAGAAAAACCAAACCTCAGGGGTGTTGGGACAAAACATTCGTTGACCGGCACAAAGCTGGAATTGACCTAAACCTCAGGGGTGTTAGTGCAAATTACCCTTACAATTAAGAAAGCATTGACCCGTACATTACAGAAGTCAAAAAGATCGGATTATCCAGTGAAAGAAGAGTCCTTCATAGCTAAGTAAGAGTAAAGTGAGTCACAAGTGCCTTCAATTCATATCATCATATACAAATATTGCATAATCTGTATAGTCTATACAGAAGAAAAATCATTTGCAATATGGCAAAACTAGAATCAAACACTGATGTTCAATTTGTAGATGATTTCTACTTCTCAGCTCTCTTTGATCAAGAAATTGAAGAAAATCAAAATCAAAATCCCCAAATATCAGATGACAAGTATGCTGAAGAGCTTCAGTTCCAAGAAGTCCTAATGGCCTCTCTGATCACTTCCCAAATGTCCAATTCCAAGCCAGAACAAGTATCAACAATGGAGACTGCGAAAGAAACAGGCGAATCGTCGCAGAGCTTCTGCGAAATCTGTGTGGAAAAAAAGGAAAATGATGACATGTTTCGGAACCAAACATGTCAGCATAGCTTTTGCTATGAGTGCATAAGCAAGCATGTTGCTACAAAGATCGAGGAGAACAAAATGGTTGTTAAGTGCCTGAGTTTCCACTGCGAAGGCGAGGTGGGGATTGAGGCTTGTAGGGGAATGATGAGTAGGGAAGTGGTTGAGAGGTGGGATGAAATGGTGTGTGAGAGTAAGATTTTGGCGGGAGAGCGGTTTTACTGTCCTTTTAAGGAGTGTTCTGCCATGATGGTGGTTGATAGGGTGGGAGGGGAGGTGATTAGGGAGAGCGAGTGCCCTGTGTGCAGGAGGCTGTTCTGTGCTCAGTGTTATGTGCCGTGGCATTCGGGGGTGGACTGCGAGGAGTTTCAGAGGCTGAATGAGGATGAGAGAGGGAGGGAGGACTTGATGGTGAGAGAGCTTGCTAAGGAGAAGAGTTGGAAGAGGTGTCCACATTGCAGGTTTTATGTTGAGAAGACTGAGGGGTGTTTGCATATGACATGCAGGTACTTTTATTTACCTTTGTTTTGGGGGGTTTCATAGCTAGGTGATTTAATTTTATGTAGGAGGGTCAACAAGTTTGATATTGGATATGTTTGAGAAAGAGTTTTTGAAGCCAGTACACTTTAGGGTTTAGAATAATTTGAACTCGTCCCTAATCGATTTGAAGGTAAAAAAAAAAATTCAATCTATGTGTCATATTACATTGTGCAACTATGTTTTGACCATTTTATGGTCTGTATTATCCACTCCATACCCTCATTGAGCCTTACCAGGGAAGAATCCAAGTTTTAGCCTGATTTTAACCTGGTTAAGTTCAAACTAAGATAAGAGTGGAAGACTTGGGGTCATGTTTAAGGTTGGATATATCGAGTTCAGATTAAAGACCCCATGTTAAAGGTTGGGTGGATTCAAAGTTAGTCATATCGATGGATACTTGATGTATAGTATGTTTCATAACATTTTTGTAAAGTATGTTGATACAGTTATCTAACAACAAATACTCATTTTTATGCTGTCATTTAACATTAATATTGCCTGAATCGACTATAACCGGCGAACCCATGGTGGATTTTGTTTTGGTTGATGGTATGGTTTTCATGTATGTTGATCCTTAATCAGAGAGGTAGGGCTTTTTTTGGCCTAATTATAAATACTTATAAAGGGAGGGGAAGACTTTAATTTGGCAATTTATGGGCACATTGTGGAGAATGCCCAGGCTTGTTGGCTCTTGTATTCATATAATACCTGCTTATTTTTGGATTTAGCTAAGCAGTCACATACACTTTGACAGATTGTCCACCAATGGCACACATTGTAAGTAAAACATATATATATTGTTACATTATTCAAGTAAAAGTTATGAATATCTAGTAAATTAAGTGCAAGGGTTGTTTGTTGTTGCAGGTGTGGATTTCAGTTTTGCTATGCATGTGGAGATACTTGGACTAGTACTCATGGTGGTTGTCAGCCACCAATCAGAGCACTATGAGCAGTGTTTCAACAAATGTGTGTCATAGGGATGTTTTAATTCAGTGTATTATCTATCTATCTAGGTGGTGTCTAAGGCCCTTTTTGGCGCCTTTTTTGTCCATTTATGTTAAGAATTGAAACCAAAATGAATAGTGTCAGAGTCTATAAATATGAGTAAGTGAAACGTACCTTGTATTGATCAAGAAAAAATTATCTAATTAGCATATGATCTTTTCCTTATGTCAGGTTGGTTCAATGATATATTTCTCAATTATATTGCATCTCAATTTTATTATATTATATTTTATATACTTATTCATTTTTACAACTCCAAACACAGTTTGTTTTTAGTTCAACATCCCTTCTCAATTGATTTGGTTGTTTTTGACAACTACCTGTCAACAATGCACACGGTATGAACTTATTAGTGCATGCACAGCAAGAACCAACAATTGCAATGAGTTTATAATACCTTTAATTTTTATTTTTTTTGCTAAATATAATACTTTTAGTTTGTACTCACCAATTAATTATATTTATTCAAATATTTGAATGCAATTTCATAATTTGAGGATGATGAAGTCATGGAGAAGATTAGTGGTTAATCTTTGATGTAATTAACTTTTTTGTTTAGGAATTTACCATATTTAGTTTTACGTGGATGGTATTAAAAAAGCTAAATATGGAATTAAAATATAGAAAAGGTGATTTTGAAATATTTAAAAAGATTTTAGTAGTTTTGGATTGTGACCGTTAGATTAAATCTAATGACTATTATTAAAAGTAAGTATATCTTATCTTGCTTCCAGGGAACAAGAGATCACATGTGTACAAGTTACAACCATTACAAGAAATTGAGACTTTAGTGACAGTCAAAACCGTCACTAAAAGTCAAAAACCCGTCTCTAAAATTAAAAAAAGATCGTCATTAAAAACTGCATCATAAATACTTATTAGTGACGGTTCTACGGTACCATCACTAATAGTTATTAGTGACTGTTCTAAGGTACCTTCACTAATAACAATGGTATTAGCAACAATATTTACCGTTATTAGTGTACGGTCACTAATAACTGTTCTAAGGTACCGTCACTAATAACAATGGTATTAGCAACAATAGTTACCGTCACTATTAGACTGTCTCTAATAAGGTGGTATTAGTGACGCTATTAATGTCCCTAATAAGCATGGTATTTGCGACAATGTCTATTTTCACTAATAAGTAATTGTGACAGTTAGGTTTGTTACTAATAACTTCAATAACTCTTTTTTTTCAGATTTCAGTGCTGTGTCACCTCACTTTTCCAATCATCCCAAATACTAATTGATTTGTTCATACAAAAAAAAAATATAGGTGCTATAAACAAAATTTAAACCAAACTTAATAAAAGTAAAAGAAGAACAACTCATATAGTTGCATCATAAATACACCATTAATCACAAAACATTGAAAAGTAAAATTCTTTATAAATACAAACAATAGAGTACTTGCAGCAACTTCCAAGAATGGAACAAAACTAAATTTACAAAAGAGAAATTGAAACCTAACAACATATGCCAACATTGTAGTGACTCCGAAAAACAACACTATTCCAATACATTATACCATAATAACTCTGCATTGAAAGGTTCCACTGATTATGAGAGAGACAAGCAAAGACGTCTCCATTTTATCCTGAAATAAAACCCAAGTCGGATTAGGCACATCAAAGTTGAGAGAAATAGTGGGGTGTTTCCTGTGTGGTAAATAGCTTCAAATTTTGATATACTTTTGCAACCTCCGACAGAGCTACTGCTTAGCTTATAATCATGTTTGCAAACATACAGGTTTATATTAGTTCTTACTATTACAATAAACAGAAATAAAAGTCTCTTATCACCGAACAAAAATGATTGAAAAGCCCTAATTTTGCTAGTGAGGCTAAATTTCTTACACATAATCAACATCTAAATTTTTTTGATTAAGTAACAGAATCGGCTAAACAAAAAGCCCTAATTTTGCGATTGGGGCTAATTTATTACACAATATAAGTTCCTTGAATCAACTCAAATCTTGCAGAAACAGAGTTATAAATGCTAATTTATCTCAAGAGGCGAAAGAGGGGATTATTTTACCCAGTTTTGTTTTCATTATGTTAATGAAAAACTCAAAATTTGAAAAACAAGATAATAATTATAATTTTATAAAAAAAAGCATAAAAAAAATTAAAATGCATAATAGATAATACTATGTAAAAATAATTCAAGTCCTATAATACATAATTAATTAATAAATAAATTTATGTTTTAATAATTTAAAATATTAATTAAAAAACAATATTATTAAAGTAAAATGTATTTAAAAATAAAATAATTATGAAAGAGATTGATTTATTATTTAAAATAATAAAAATATTAACTAAATTTTTTTAAAAAAAATACTTGAGAATTAATATATATATATATCAAAATTCTTACACTTTGTAAACTATTTTTTTATAAAAGATTATTGGCGGTATATCAAAAAAAATTAATAATATCCAAAATTTAATATTTATTATATCATTTATAAATGAGGAATAGAAAGTTCATATTATCATATAATTAAAATTGTGAAAATGTACAAAAGAGAATTTAAAAGACATTTACACTTTTATAATAATATGTACCCATAGATATATGGAGTTGGTGTGATTTACAGTGTTTTGCGTCCCCGTGTTAATCTGGAAAATCCACATCATCTATACATATGTTTATGTTTCTATATATAAAAGGAAATAAGATCCCTAATTTTAGGAGAGAAGAGAGAAAAGATAAACTAAAAATAAATAAAAATCACGCACTTAGGGTTCGATTTCCTCCACTAGTTTCTCTAACGAAGAACATCTGGTAGATGGGTGAATCATCGTATGAAGGCAAAATTAACTTTTCCATAGTGACTCAATTTTTTCATGCAAAAATTTTCATTATAGGCGTAAAATATTAAATTTTTAGACTTTTTGGCACAGTAAAATACTTCTTTTAATGACAGTTTTTTTTATGCTCATTAATAATACGCCCTTTAGTGACAATTTTTTTGACCGTCACTAATAATATGATCTTTAGGGACAGATTTTTTGAACCGTCGCTAATAATAACCCTTTAGTAACAGTTTTTTAGACCGTCACTAATAATGATCCGTTAGTGACAGTTTTTTAGACTGTCATTACTAATGGCCCTAGAAGCCCGAATTCTTGTAGTGAACTTAAATATATATATATATATATCCCTAACTCCAAACACAAAATTTGGAAACAACTGGCAACATCAGAATATCAAATGAAAAACTAGGGTTTCGAAACTCCAAACACAAAATCAAATAATTTGCAACATCATGAAAGATAAGGGTTTCGAAGCTCTAAATATGAAATCGAAACAACATCAAAGTATCAAATGAAATACTAGGGTTTCGAGGTTCCATCCTTGAGTTGTATATTCTGGTTTTTTTTCCTTTTTAAAAAAAAGTTACAACTGTACATATTTTATTGGATATGTGAGGAGGGAAGTATTGTCGAATAAAAAATAGCTTATGGAAATTTGTTCTTCAAATAAAAAAATTAAAATAAAATAGCAGTTAAATCCCCGGGAAAGGAGAGTTCCGTTATTTTCCTATGTCCCCAAACAACCCTTTCTTATCTATTAGTTAATTAATTCAAACGGTCACTTTGTATGAGCCTCAAAGCGAAGATCAGAACACAGAGAGTCTCAAACCCCAATCCACCATGCCTCTCTCTTGCACCTTCAAATTCACAGCCCTAATTTCCACTTCTCTCTCCTCCCATTCTTCTCTCTCTAAATCCCCCAAATCCAGAACTTTCTCTCTCCTCCCCCTCAACAAAATCTTCAATTCTTCCCCTTTCTGTGTCCGCTCACTCACCAGTTCCAACGGAAATGAAGAATCGGAGGAGAGTTCGAAGAAGAAGAGACTGTCGGAGCAGTCGTCGTGGGAAGCCAAGGACGCCGAGGGCGAAGATTATCTCTACAGACTCGGCAAAGAGGCCGATAACATGAACATCGCCGTCGGTGCTAGGGCTGGTGTCATCGACGACCTCTTCACCGGAAATTTTCTAGGACAGGACTGTCAGTCATTTTCTCCAACTTCATGTCTCTTTGATTGTTTCCCAAGAAAACCAACAAATGAAAATTTTAAATTTATTGGGACTGCTCAATAACACACATATATATGTATTTCAATTTAAGGGATTGTCATTGTATAGCCTAATTGAGGTGAATCTTTTGATCTTTTGTGTCATAGGGTTATGAGAGGGTTTTATGGTTTCGATTTTGTTGTACATTGGTGTAGGGTTTGATTTTTTATTTTTGCATTGCAGCGGATATTGTGTTTGATTACCGTCAGAAAGTAACCAGGTCGTTTGAGTATCTTCAGGGCGATTACTACATTGCTCCTGCTTTCATGGTATGTTACTTGATCATGATTATGTATATATATATTGGTATAGTTATATATGATTTTTTTTTCCCTATTCCATTGGAGTGTGCTTCACCCTATCGACTTTGGGTTCCAGTTTAAGTGTGCTTTCAGATCATCCATGTATGTTATAATATATAACATTGTATCGAAATAGCAAATTTTTGTATGGATATATGTTTGTGTTGCTATCTCCTTTTCCAAGTTGATATGGGTGTTATATAAATAACTGCTAAATTGATGAGATTTTTGGAGGTTTTTATTTATTTAGTTTTATTGTTGTGAGCTGGTGTCTGTTATGTAGTATACAGTCGCGATCTATATGACGTTATATCTGGATGTAGATGGGGTTTTCTGGGTTATATTAAGTAATCTTTTTCTTGTGGGATTTCTTTCTTGTTATTGGATTTTGTTGCCAATGTCGCTTTCGCAACCCAACAATTCGTATCAGAGTTTCTGCCTGCACAACAGTAACTGATATGGCCACTATACCTTATACTTCTACGCTGTTGCATTTTTGCACTACTACTTCTTAGAAGATTTCTGATTGTCCCTTCCATTTGCTTGTACATGCTACGCAAATATGAAGCACCTTATTTATTTATGCAGTTTACTTTCTAGTTCATGAATGCGTGTTACTGTTTTAATTCCCAATCTTGTTATCTTTTATTGGCTATAGTGACATGTAATAATGTATTTCTTTTGTGTTTAACTTTCATTTGACAGGATAAAGTTGGTAAGTTCGGTGTCTATTCAATGCGAAAGAAACTTTGATGAATCATTTTGAAACGGCAAGAAATTGGGTTAAACCAAAAACAACTGAAATAGTCTTTGCTCTGCCCGGCATGTATCTTGATGTTTGTTGCTGTCAGAAAAGGCCATATCTATCGCCATTTTTCTGCTTTCTTCTCCTCCATAGATGGTTACGAATAAATCTGCGAGGAGTTGTTCTGACATAATCCATTTTCCCGTCTGTAATTGCTTTCAAGGAAAATCTATTTGTCAGTGTATATTTCAGGAATGATGTCTTTCCATAGCATCCAATTCTAGTGTGGTCCAATTAGTTGTGGGTGTTGGGAAGATGGATCAGATACAGGCATAGCCTTTGTCATTACACATATTGGCTGCTCTAAGGATTGTAACTTTTGATCTCCAACTTGAGATCCTGAACATTTTACCTGTGCAACTGGCTGCCTTTTATGATCTTTTACCATCATATTCATCTGTGACCTCTTTATACATTTGATTGTTGAGTTTCAAGAGTGCCTAATTTCCAGCAGTTGTCCTAGACACCTGTGAGATTTCTCTCTCGTCAAGCATACTTCACCCACAAGCACTAGAACATGGGTATAGGGAAGGCTGCAAGGGGCACCTCTCCGCTTACAGGTTCAGTACTAATCCACAGGCAGGGGTGTATTGAGGATTCTTGCCTGAAAGCCCGATCCTGCAACTCCACAAAAGAGGAAGGGGAGGGTGGACAGGGTGAGAGGCTCTCCAAGAACCATGGGAGGACACCAAATATTAGAGCTAATAGGAACCGAACTGTGGCTCAAGTGGGACGGGCCCCCGCCTCAATGTTATGAAGACAATCACATAAAGCTTCCAGTAACGTCACATACAAGGTACATATCCACGCTGGAGCTCATGATCTATAAAGGATGAATTAGGCACATAGTGAGCTGCCCATTTGGGATTTCTTGGAAGTTGAGATATGATGATTGGGCTGTGAGCATAGGCGTGCAATATCACATGCCTACACAGCCATAGTGTAAAACTTGGTGGGAAGCATCATGTTCCCAAGCTGGAAAGACATGAACTGAGGATTGAGAGAGGGGCTCGTGGTGCGGGATGATACATGTCGGGCAAAATGTTCTGCGGCCCTTAAGGAAGGGACGTTAACGTCTCAACCTAGAAGTTCAGAATGTATAAAAGAAGGGACACATGACGCAACCTGATTGTGCCAGAAGGAATCCTCTCTCCCAGGTCATGTGCTGGGTTTATATAAATAGATGTATAGTCTATGTCAAGGCATAGAATTCTGGCAATCCTTTTCCCTTTCTAGATATCTTCTGTGATTTTTTGTCTCCCTCACCTTCACCACCTTTTTCCATTCTGCTTCCATACCCTCTTGGTCTACAGGTAAAGTTATCTTACATCATTTATTTAACCAGTTTTCTATACCCTAACTTTTACACTCACCTGGTCTGCGAGTGATACCCAAGGTCTTTTAGTTGGTGTTTATAACTATTTCTAAGATTACTGTGGTGGTTTCATCAACATTAAAGACTTGTAGTGGGAAATTTCATGTTTATTTTTTCTTTCCTAGTATGGCTGGACAAGTAATTACCTTTGTGATTGAATTTTGCTATTCTTTGTTTTACTTGTCAATGATGCATGCAGACTAGTAACCTTGCTTGCATAAATTGATGCAGGTTTTTGTTTTATGTTGCCTGCCATTGGGAAGATTTAAATTGCTCATCTTCTTAATAACAATGTTCCTTAGTTTCTCTGACATTTTCCCGTCCACATTTATTAATCATGCAGTATGCCATATTGTGAAGAACTACATTGCTCATCTTCTCAACACCAAAGTTCCTCTGATTCTAGGTAAATATTCAAAATGGGCTCCAGAGATTACTGTAAGAGTTGCATAAAGAAAAAGATGGTTACAGATGTGCATAACAACAATCTGTGTGTGTGTGTGTGTGTGTGTGTGTGTGTGTGTGTGTGTGTGTAAATATGGGTATTTGTATATCTCAAATAGGTTAATGCTTTCCCAGTTGTTTGGTGTTCTCTGATTTTCATTTTGTTTCAGCTAGAGCATGCTCTTCTTATGAGCCCTTTTTATACTTGCACAGTAAAAGTCCCAGTTTTAGTCTTTATTTATCTGTCATGGACTATAATACTTCTATAATAATTAAACCAATAAATATGCTGGTTCCTTTTTCTTTTTTTGTTTCTTTCTGATAAGTACAAAAGCCTAATGTACTAGAAAGCATCCAAAGGGGGGAAGACATCCTGAGGACCACAAAAGCCTAAGCCAAGAAGAGGTCCTACAGACCCAAAGAATCCTGAAAAATAACTATCTCCTCTAATGATTTTTTTTTTTTCTGAAAATTATCTCCTCCGAATATGTACAATCTTTCCCCATCACCCAACTAAAAAGAGAGCTAATAATTCTGGCTCTATTCATCTTATAAATATTGTACTAGTAGTTTATTTTTCTTGAAAATAACGCAATTTAACAGTGGGATATTGTCTAACAGGCATTTGGGGAGGAAAAGGGCAAGGGAAGTCGTTTCAAACTGAACTTATTTTCCAGGCCATGGGAATTGAACCTGTTATTATGTCGTCTGGGGAATTGGAATCAGATAGAGCTGGTAAAGTGGTTCTTAACAAGTTGCATATGATATTGCTTGTGCAAATTGATTTTTTCTGTATTCCTTCCATGACTGGTGAAAAAATATTTTAGCTGGTCAAATAATTCGGCTTGAAGGAATTAGTTCCTAAATACTGAACTTTTCTATTGACAGTCACATGTTTGGGGTTGAAGTGACAATTAATAAAAAAATTACTTTATTCCAGTTATTTGCAATTTTTGATATTTGAATTTCAAGTAAATAAAAAACCTTATTCGTCAAATAAGCATGTGGGATAAGTCCTGTGAAACCAGATTCTTACAGCCTAGAACAACTTACAATTCGTAGTGATCATCACAACAAGATGTCTTGCATGATCTTATTATAAGGTAATAACCTCATATTGAATTCTGTAAACTGACAAAAATCATATGCTAATTGGACAATCTTTCAGATCTTATTATAAGGTAATAACCTCATATTGAATTCTGTAAACTGACAAAAATCTTATGCTAATTGGACAATCTGTAAATCTTTCAGTTCTAGTGGATTTACTAGGAACTCACTTCAAATATACAAAGAACTTTTATGGGCAATGAACCTAAAAGGCTTGGCATGTCTATAGCAAACCCTCCTCAATTTTGTTCACAGTTTGAATTGTTTCTTGTACTCGCAAATGTTACTATATATATTTTTTGGTTTTAACAGGTGAACCTGGAAGATTGATACGTGAACGGTACAGGACTGCTTCTCAAGTGATTCAGAACCAAGTTAGAAGCTTTATTACTTTCACTACTGGTATATGTATTATAGGCTTGTAGCATTTATGAGGTTGTCTTGATTTGATTTATCATACCATATATGTATTATAGGCTTCTAGCATTTATGAGGTTGTCTTGATTTAATTTATCATACCATATCCGTATATCTATATATGTTTATATAATTACTTATTGAACTGCCTTTTGGACGAATCTAGCACATCCCTTTTGTACAAATATGTTCTGATTTCCTGCAGTGGATTCAATAACTAGTGACTTTCAGGATATGAAACCAACATATATAGGATGCTTTAAGACCATAGAGGCTACAAGAAGGAAATGTCAGGATTGTTTAGAGTAATTGGTAACTGCATATTATGGTGATGTATACTGTACCAAGAAAATAGATCCCATTTAAGATGTCTTTGCAGGATTATGGTGGATTTAGATAAAGAAAGAAAGTAAGGATGCCTTGGTCCTTTGTAATCCGGGCAGTATCAGACTTGGAGAGAGACCATAGGCTTCATGTTTTTAACTATCTTTCATAAGATATATCATCTAATCAAAGTACCCTTAGTTTTTGCACACATTATTGGAGGAGTCTTCATAATTGCACCTCCATCAGTACCACCAGTATCCATAGATCTCTATCCGACCTCATTATCATCTGATCAATACCTAGTTCATAATGTCCTCCATGCTCACTTGCACTAACTCCACTAGCATTACCTGGTGGAAGATTACCAAAACCATGACTACAACCTCTATCCACGTCATCCTCCACATCACAGTCATTATTGTCTATCCTCGCTAGGTGGACTCAAGCCACTCTGGTTAGTGAGGTACTTGATCTTGAGCTATGAACATCTTCATGAATTGAAAAGGAAGACGGATAAGCGCAGGAGATGAACCTGGTTGTGGAGTGTTGCGGGTCATTATCATCATGATCCAACTCCAACCATCCTGAAAAGTCCACTCTACCAATGGTGCATTTCTTTTTTCAAACCAAACAGAAAGTGAATTGTCCTCTCTCCATGATGTGGTTGTAGCTCAATCCCTTGTTGGCTCTTTCTAATGGTGTGTCAAATTTCAGCTTCATTTTGTAGTGAATGAAGTATGACCTTATGAAGCTTTATGCAGTACAATCCTTTCCTTGTCTTTGTTTGTATTAATAGAAAGTGTTGACATAATTGATTGGTCACCACTGTTTGTGGCTTTAGGAAGAATCTGATAGAATGTGAAAGATTCTCTTGTGAATTCTACTAACACTAGATAGAAGTTAATATACTCCACTTGTGTCGAACTCAAGACGCTAGATACATGTACGTGCAGTGACTGTTTCACTTTTTCTAGTTATGAAAGCATTAGAGAACAGAGGAAGATCACTGGGGTTATATATACACTAGCTTAACTTTGGTATATATGATTAGCTGTAGGACAGCTATCATCATTTTCAAAATAAGGTGGAATTAGGTCTTTCTCTTATTGATATGAAATAGTAGGGAACTGCTAGAAAAAATTGGTCACAAAAGTAGTTTTCTCTGAAGGGGAATTAAGCACCAGAGCCTACATTCTTGCTTTTTGTCTCCTTCCCTTAAGGTTTAGCTACATCCTTTCTGAGGAATTCTACACACAACGATTACCCCCACCGCCCTCTTTTTCAGTTTCCCCCACAATTTGTTAGAGAAGGGTTCAGTGAAAAATGCTCATACTCCATGACTTCATAGTTCCACCTATTTCAGGATATAAAGTGAGTAGTGGTCTAATAAATAACAAAGACCTTGAGCTAAATCTTGCATTTAATAAAGATGAAACAAGGGGAATTTCTTGGATAACAAAGGCTAGGGAATAAATACATTAATAAGAAATGGGAGGGCATTTCCAGAATTCTTATTTTTACATTGTCTTTAACTCCAAGCTGCAATTGTTAGTCTCCTTTTATATTATGTTAAGTGATGGATGTTTTATATTCTTTCTTTCAGACCTACTTCAAGTTACAGTTTAGTTTAATTTTTTGGATAATACAGGGGAAGATGAGCTGTTTGATGATCAATGATATTGATGCTGGCCTTGGTAGATTTGGTGAGCTACAACTAAATTGCAAAAATTTGGCATAATGTTTGTTTCATGTACCACTTTTACTATCAGCTTTTTCCCTCTCTTCTATAAGGTTTTTTATTTTCTTTTTCCTTCTGAGGTTAGTCTTCATTGTGAAATCAATTAAATGACACTCCCAAGTCCTTTTATTTAGCAATTTCTTTATTAATATTTCTATTTCTGTTTTCATCTAGGAAACACTCAAATGACAGTAAACAATCAAATTGTTGTTGGGACTCTGATGAATTTGTCAGATAATCCTACGAGAGTGAGTATCGGGCAAGAATGGCGAGAAAAGGATATTACACACAGAATTCCTGTCATTGTTACAGGAAATGATCTTTCCACAATCTACGCTCCTTTGATTCGTGATGGAAGAATGGACAAATTTTACTGGTACATCTTTTTACTATAATAAATTATTATTGTTTAGACATTCCAAGTTTTATCTAGAACGCTTCTATCTAGATAATGGGTGCATAATGCAGTTTAGAAACTTGCCTGCATGACAACAGTATCAGTACATTATTCTTCTTAATATAGAAACTGGGTGGAAGAATTAGTGCCACACACAATTCTGTAATATGGAGAATATTTTCTTTCTAATTCCTTTTATACCTTTCCACTTGTCTATATTCTCAATGGATTGGTGTCCCTTGGCTGTATTGGGATGACACGCCATTGGCTACATACATGGCCTAGCCTCCCTACCCTTAGTAATCTATCAATTTGATCATCATCTCAAAATTAATTTGGAATATTTCTGTCTTTTCTTGTCTCCTTGACTCATCTTCTTCCTGGCATAATAACTATTTGTTGGCACACTCTGTTTGGCTCCGAGGTAAATTGGTCTATACTTGGACTAAGTTACAAAGAACATCTTCTTGATTTTGAAAACATTTACAGTGTTCCACCCCTGGTTGTTCATCCAGGGAAACCTCATCTTAAACCTCCTTGCAATTTTGTATAAATATATGCTCATCCATAAACTGTTTGGCTAAATGTAATTTCCTACAACGATGTTCCATTTGTTATAAAAGTAATTCAAAATTTTGAATGACCAGCTTAGGCATCATTGACATGTCGACAATCTGCTTGCTCCAAATACTCGATTTTCATGTCATGCTTCCTTTATATTGTCTCTTAATTTCTGTTCTAAGACTGAAAACACGGACAAATATTCAACTTTAGGTTAACTAATTGGGCTGGAGACATGATATGAAGCAGTTATTGCAATTTTCCTTTAAGCCATATATTAAATGTAACATATTTGACAAAAAGTTGACACCTTTTTTTTACTATTATTCTTCGAATTATTACAGTACAGGTATGTAATTATTGTCATCTATTTTTCTTATTGGATTCGAACTTGGGGTCACATGTCATCCTACTTAGAGGTGTTGTTTGTCGGACAGGCAGCCTAACCAGGAAGATATCATAAATATTGTTCGCAGAATGTATGAGAAAGATGGCATATCAAAGGATGAGGTTGTAAAGATAGTGAATACATTTCCTAGTCAAGGTATCAGTCTGTTTTACATGTCATGAAAAATAATGCTCATAGCTCCAATATTTGGGATGTTCTTGTGATATTACTATTATAGTTTGATTTATCCTGTATTATTCATATTTCTTTTAATTATACTTTTTGTTAACTTGCATTTTCCATTTTCATGATTCTAACTGTAGATATGAGTATCACTATATGTGCGATATGGGTGTTAACCACCCATTTACTCTAAAAGCTTAAGCTGTTAGAGGGGGTGCAGTCTTACATGCCCCCTCACGTGTGGCCTTCTTTTAGGTCCAACACATGAAACAATTTTTTAATGCGGGTGATTGTGAGACTTGAACAAAAGACTTCTTGCTCTGATACCATGTTAACCACCCATCTATTCTAAAAAATTAAGCTATTAAAGAGGGTGTACCGTAAGTATTTATATATTTTAGCACCGGGAAATGTGATAAAATAAGGATGCTACTGTAACATCTTTCCTACACGTTACAAGAATCATTATGCTCTACTTTTCATGCTAGTATATGGCGATATATGTACATATATGAAATTTAAGGTTTATACCATAGGGCTTCTTCTTGTTATATTTTCATAGAATGGCTCTTTGCCAAAAAAAAAAAAATTATAGTTATTCTGGAAAATGCATGGAGATTATTGAAGTATCTTTTCTTTTGGGGTGATGGATGCAGCCTTGGATTTTTATGGCGCTCTTAGGTCCAGGACATATGACCGGTCAATCTCTAAGGTATTCATCATTCTAACTTGACAATAGAATATATAACATGTCCATTTCTAAGGTGTATATCGTTGTGACTTGTTGGACGAGTCATATCCTAAAATAGAAAGATATATGGGCATTTTAATTTATTATGATTGTGTTGTAGAATTAATGATTTTATATAATGTAATGTTGATATACTCTAGGTAGTTCACTTGTTTTGAATGACTAATGATGCGGTCAAACTGGGGTTTAAAATAGTGATTAAGAACATACCCTTACAATGACTTAGTTTTACCTCTCGCAAGTGCACGAATCATATTATAGTATAGTTTGGCTTGAGAAATGTTATCGAATCCAAGGAACTAAGTCATATTTTGAACTCGCGTAAAGTAATACTCTTGAATTACTATAAACGTATGATTTTTGATTTTTTTTGTTATTAACTAATTAACTAATAAAGCAAGTAAAGATAGATTAAGACAATAATAATAGAGATACAATCTAGGGTTTGTCATAACTCCACCACAAACCTCATAATATAGATATTCATTCATTCAATTGTAAAAGGGTAATCCAACACATGTGAATCAGATTAGCATTGCAAATAGTTAATCCTTAATCCCCAAAGAGATATTGTCAATCGGATTCGCTACAACCCATCTCTGAACAGAGTGTGATTAGTGCATGCAAACTACTTTATTCAAATCTACTCCTATAACATGAAATTAAACTAAAACATGTCTCTATCACCTCGCTGAGGCACGACATGTGTATGAAATTACCTAGACGATGATGAAAATAGCCTATAGGGGGGGTGAATAGGTTTTTTGTGGATTTATTGACAAATTAATATTTAATTGTGGAAAAGTTAATTTTAATCCAATCACAAAATCCTAATTCTCAAATCACATCATTCAAGCAATATCAAGCAAACATTAATATAGTGCAGAAAATAAAGCAAGAGACGACACAGAGAATTATACGTGGAAAAACCAAGGAAACGTTCCAAGGAAAAAAACTACAGGTACACTCAGGTACCAATGCACTATGAATCAACAAGTACAGACTCTATGAGAGTTTTAGACTTATAATCACTCATGATATGCCTTTCTCTACTCGCGGTCTGAAACCCTTGAATCACTCGTACTTCACGAAGCACGCTTGTTCCGCTAGACACTATGAGAGACTCACAAATCACGTCTGATTTGCCTTTCTCTACTCGCGGGCTGAAATCCTCGAATCGCTCCGTACTCGGACGGATCAAAGCAATCTCGTTGCAATGGACGGTGTGATGATTTTTCAGCAATCACTCATCCAATCATACGTAGAGAACTTCGGTGTAGAAGTACGATTGGAAAAATCCAACACAAGAAAGAACACCAATATGTATGATCATTGAATAATCACCTCTCTATGTGTATCACTCTGTTGAAGAATAAGAACGATAGAATATTGCAGAGCTCTCACCAAAAACCCTTTTCAAAAAATGTAGCATCTTCTCTTGTAGAACCTTGATATTAGACCAAGTCATAGAAAGCCCTAACCTTGCCCTCTTACGTAATTTTACAATACCTTGATAAATCCTCTAAAATTTGATATAAATATGTGTATATGCCAATATATAGAGGTCTGAAATCGTTGATCACTTAAAAACTCGAAGTAGGGACTAAACTGGAAAAATTCGAAAGCACCCCGAAACAAATCTTGCATAACAAGTGATCACGTGACCAAGCATTGGGACCTACGCTTGGGCGTAGGGTCCCCTCCCAGCTCTAAAACCACAACATAGGTTAGAGCCAATTGATCCTGTTTCAGCTTCTGCCAACGTAAGAATGTTGCATCTTTTGCAGTTTTTTCATATTTGAGCTAGACTAGTCATCTCAAACTCTTGATGCTTTTGGTTGAAGTCATAATGTCTGAAAATGACATTTTTGCCCTCCGGTGAAGTGATGATGTCTGGAAATGACAATTTTGCCCTCCGGTAACTTTCTTTGCTTTGACACACTCCTTGACTTCTCTCTCGAGATAGAAACAAACATATTAACAACTCGATTGCAAATATATACACAAAACTCTCAACATGACAATTCACTCAACATGGTTATTGTCTAGAACATGTCAAACACAAATAATACTATAAATGTTCTTACAGTGTAAACCTAGGGTTTCGAGTCTTAAGAACCATTGTGTAGAAAATCATAATTTAAGTATCCGAGTTCGAGCTCATAGTGAATACACACGATTGATTGAGATAAAACATTCATTCGTTCTAAGACAAGAGTGGAATAAATATAGAATCTCTTATATTAAATAATTACGGTCTCTCATCTACACAATCATCACATGTGTGATCTTCAATTTCCCTTCGTTACAATTAAAACAAATAAATGAACTACATTACTTGGCTAAGGTTTTGTTCAAAAAATTCTAGATACCGAATTAGTTGCTCATAATGGAAGAGATATGCGTTGTTGATGTAGAATCGCCTTCTATGGTCTTCTTCTCCGGATCTCTAGGTCTTGAATGACTCCCTCCTTTACATGATGAAAATCTCGAGAGAAAATCTCTAGAAATTATGTGTTGGGACTCCCTTTAATTCTGGTTCAGACCTTGGTATTTATAGCTCATGATGTGAAGAATCCTAGTTCAACTATATTCGCGTCCTTCTCCATCTAGGATTCCTTTTTGTGTGTTCCTCTTGCAATTAGGAGTGAATCTATCCAAATTTCGTGAAAATATACATCATGCATGTTCTAAAATGTCTTGGAGTGCACACAAAGTCAACCCAGGTCAAAACGGATCAATTTGGGTCAAACTGGGAAAATCTGGCCGAATCTACAGTTTTCTGATTTTTTCTATAGACACGTCTCACTCTTTTGGCCATAACTCTTGCTACACAACTCCAATTGAGGCGTTATTTAGCTCGTTGGAAAGCTGACTTTAAGATATTGAATTTAGACTCAATAATCACTCAATTCGGACCTGTTTTGACCGAGTTATGGCCGTTCGAAGTTTGTTGTTGTAGACCCTGCTGTATGCGCTCAACTTCGGCCTGAAATATCAAAATTCGATTTTTTGCAATTCTTCGTATTTTCGCACACCAGTTGTTCCTGTGGCACACATATCAATGTATAAAATATATTTCATGCCCACTTTGCCCTTCGGGATGCATCTTTTGGTTCAAAACTCCATTTTTCTTCATTTCTGAATAGGTAACAAACACGACTTCAGTTAATTCACAGAAGTTAACTTGTTTTCCTCGTTAAGCTCTGAAACACATTTAAAAACACACCCCATAAAAATACAAAGTAATGTGATGATAAGATTTAACAATACGAGTTAGGGGCCTAGACAACATTCGGCTCCTATCAACTAATATCATAGATTTGTTGTTGTTGGATATTTTTTTAAGGTGTATGTCCAAACAAAAGTCTCAACATTGTTGTACCCATGTCCGAGTATTGTGTGTTTGATATTGGTATTTCACCCACTTTTGAAGAGTCTAGATAGCTTGACACACTTTTTTCCCCTGCAAATTACAGACCCATCTCCACATATGGGCTTGATTTGTACTCTTGGAATCAATTTGCACAACAAAGAGAAAACACGAAGAGTACACAGTTTGAGGAATTAAAAGATAATAGTATTTTGATGACATTTCTTCTGGCCGTGTAGAGAAATATATATATTTTTTTTACACTAATTTTTGTTTTGGTTCTGTTCAACTTTTGGTTATTCTTTCATCTGGGCAATTCTCATCTGAACTATGCCACCCTTCTAATTTCCGTCATCTTCCTGGTAATCTCCTTTCTTCGGTTGAATTCCACACAGTTTAGAGAGAGAAAGGTTGAGATTAAGTGAGAGAGAGGATTGGCTGATTTTATATTTAGTAAGCACAATATTTTAAATTCTCATGTTCTGATTACAGATATTAACGCAGGTCACTTCCCTGGGAGGTAAGTATAATTTTCCAAAACTTGGGAGAGGCCAGTGTATTTCTCCCTATCTAGAGGGAAGATGATGTATGGATTAATCATGAAGAAACTAAGTTTTTTTTTTTTTTTTATTCAAATGCACATGTTTATTAATTTTAGTCTGCATGTCTTATCTGAAACTAACAGTCATTTGTTGTTGCTCCATTACTTATGATCACTACTGATATCTTTTGATTGTTGGTCTAGTTATCCTTGCAATATGAGTTCCTCACGTGACCGTTTCTTTTTCCAAGGCATTGTATTAACTTAGTGATGAATGTTCTTTTGCACCCTTGTGCCCAATTGCAGTGGGTTGATGATATCGGAGGTGTTGAAAATCTTGGAAATAAACTTCTCAAGCGAAGAAAGGATGAACAACTTCCAGTATATGTTCCCCCAAAGGTACCGCTTTCATAACAGTCTTTTCCATGGATCCTTGTATTTCTATAAAGGTTGAAACTTATTTTAGGTAGCAGATCTTATGTTTTGGGCTATGTAGCACGGATACGGAACATATACGGGTGCAGATACGATACGATACGGACACGGGGATACGACAAATCTAAAAAAAATAGAATACGGGTACGGCGGGATACAGCAAATATATTTTTTCCGAAATATATATTTTTTCCGAAATATATATTTTTTCCGAAATATATATATTTTCGAAATATATATTTTTCCAAAATATATATTTTTTCCCCAAAATATATATATATATTTTCTGAAATATATATATTTTTTCCGAAATATATATTTTTTTGAAACATATATATTTTTCCCGAATATATATATATATATATATATATATATATTGAGGGTAGTTGAGATATTTTAACTGAAATATGAGAGTGAGGGGGCAAGGTGATGAAATTAGAAAGTATAGGGGGCAATCCAAACATAAGAGGGGTTAGTTGATTAAATTCAATAGTACATGTTTATTGAAATTAACTCTTAAATAAAAGGAGTTTGTTTGCAAATTACCAATTGACCCCTTTTTTATTTAAAAGTTTTTAATATTACACTCAGATCCTGCCGTATCCTAAACGTATCCTAAAAGTATCCTAGCATATCCATGCCGTATCCTGGCCTTATCCGAAAATAAAAAATTAATTAAAAAAAAATGGATACTTCTATGGAGTATCGGACATGTGTCCGCGAGTATCCAAGGAGTATTGGTGCTGGATACGTCCCTGATACCGCCACGGCGCCTCCGGAAAAGTATTCGAGTTTCATAGGTTTTGGGGCTTTTCTAGTAGAATTTGAAAGCAAGAACTCCGCCCTTACCTACTTGAGCCGGATAATTTTAGGGGTTATCTCTTAATGAGGCTTCGTGAAGCTGCTTTGGGTAAATAAATAAATACATTCAACAAGGCTATGCATGTTTTGCTAATCTGAGAGTGCTTTCCGCGTCTAGAAAAGCTTTTAAAATTACGGAATGCTGTATTGAACTCTCCTCTAACAGAACTGAACACATTTGAATTTGATGCTGGAGCTTGGTTGAACCATTATGAATTTTTAGCTGCATATTCTAACCAGAGTTCATCATCCACATTGACAAATTTTTATCAGCCTATCTTAAGGTACCAGGAAAGAAAGAAAAAAAAAAAATATATATATATATATATATATATATTATGCAGCAGCAAGTAATCCAATTAATTTCAGGATAGATGGTAGTGCATATATTTTTGCTCATTTTCTGCTTGAAGAACAGAGGTTGCATCTATTTTTCAGCCCCTCATTTACCGGTTGCATTCCTGATAAGTCTAGCACTATTTTCCAGCTTGTGTCTTCCTTATGAGAGCTAAAGGATAGTTTCTGCAGTCAAACATTTGCTGGGGAACCTCTTCTGGGAAATTATGCTTTAAAATGTTCAGTACGACGTAACTATCAACTATAATAGTATACTTATTCTTGTGATTAGAGAGATGGCATCTTTAAACCTTATACCTTTATATGGCTTCTTTTTTCTTTGCTGTTTTCCTTGAAGTCTTCCGCTGACAAACAGTACATTAAGAGCTACAATATATGTAGTCCTTTGACTTAAAAGGTTTTCAACCCCAATATCTATCTGTTACATTTCTATTGAGTATATGTTGTGGCAATTGTTTAAGACACATCTTTTACTGATACCAAATATATGTTGCTTGCTCATACCTCTCCTTAGATCCTTCCTAATTTTGAGAAACACCTTATTTTTCGTCTTTCATTCTTTAATTGTTTGGTTTTGTTTATGACCTATGTAGCATGTAGCTGTTAGGTACATTTGCTTCAAGGGTACAACTGTTAGACAATAGACTCAAAACCTCCTTCAGGTGCAACATTTTCTTACAAATAGAACATAGAACATGGGAAAACAGACAAACAGAATATGGAGCACCTGTAAATGGAAAGATACATATTGAAGTCCTTTGAAATCAAAATCAATTTTATAATTTTCATACCATTCACTTTATGAGAAGCCGGATATAGTCAAAGGCACGGGAATAGAGGAATGATGGAAGTAGAAACAGAAAAATATTTATATACAGAAGCAAAAACAGAAAAATTTATTATTCGTCCCGGAATATAATACATACCCTGTTCAGTTGTGGCAAATCATTTCAAGGCTTGTTAAATTTTTATGACGGGGTTGGCATAATATTCATATTCTTGGAAGGAGGATGTATCTCTTTAAACAATTTTATATTTCATAGTTTTTCCCTTTTGGGGTCACATCTCAATTGTTGTTGCTTTTGTTGGTTAAACAGCAAACACTGGAAGCTCTACTTGAATCAGGATTTTCTCTTCTCAAAGAACAGAAGTTGATAATGGATAGTAAGCTTTCAAAGGAATACATGAAGAACATGGATGACTAGTCAACCACCATCGCAATGCCCTCGAGCTGGTATGTTGTAATTAGTTTGTTTCAACTTTTTAATTTGTATCGCAAGTACAAGTAGTATTTTGTCTGAAAAATATTTTGAAAGAGCTTAAAACTCCTCTTTCTTCCTTTGTCTTTGATCTGTTAATTGATCTGGTCATTCCAACCTGTTTTGTTGCTAAATATCGCAGTAATGGTATCATTCTAAATTTGTATCGTGTCCACTAACATCCCATCTTTTTTCATCTATGTTTGTGGTGCTTTCAATTAGGACCCATATAACTCCGTTAATAAAAAAAGGGTTCAGTGCATTAAACCCCCCTATTCTTTCTTCTCTTTCTCTACTAACCCCCTGAACTAAGCATTGCCCTCCTAAACTATTTAAGTGTTGCATTTAACTACATTCTGTCATAACACCGTTAGTTAAAATTAAGATAATTTGCACTCAGATCCTTTGAAGTTTCGGTCAATTGCACTCACCCCCTGAGATTTCATTTTCCTTGCAATAATACCCCCTAAAGGGGTGAAGACCCCATGAAATGACTCGTGTACCCTTGCTTTAGTGTAAAAGATATGTTGGCTAAATTAATAGACCAAACAACCCTTGTGTCTTAAGCTCAATTTGAAAAAAAATTCAAGTACTTTGGATATAATGATTTTTGAAATATTATCACATTTTTTAAAATTATTTTTCTTAAATTGTCATTTTTGTAATATAGGCCCCAAAAGTTATCGTTTTTTAATTTTTTCCTAAAACTAATACTGTGATCTTTTACATTAAATAATAATAATACATTTTATTTATGATAATATTTTTTTTTGTATTTTAGAAGGTGATACATGGATAAAATTAATTTAATATTTATTATTATTCTTTATTTATAATTTATTATTCTTTGTGTAAAATTAATTTAAGTCCTTACACTGTAAAATAATAACAAACTTTACTTATTGTAATTTTTAATATTTTTATAAAAATATGACAAATGGTTTATTATTTATTATTTTTTTTTGTAAAGTTAATTTAAGCCCTTACACTTTAAATAATGACAATTTTTACTTATTATAATTTTTTATATTATAAAATGTGATAATGAATCGAAATATTAGAAAATCTTTGTGTTTTTATTAGTGGTATATAGATAAATATATATAGATTTTTGTATTTTAAGTTATATTATTTTTTCTTGCCGAAATATATTTGTCTTATATCTTTACTCTATATCTTATGAAATATCTATTAGAATTACATTTCAATTAATATATATTAATTAAATAATATTTTTTTAAAAAAAATATGAAAATATTTATAACCCCTTGTCTTATATATTTTAAAATATTCATTAGAGTTACACTTCAAGTAATGCATATTAATTAATTATTATTATTTTTTAAAAGTATTGAAATATTTTCAACCCTTTTTCTTTTACTCTATATCGTTTTGACATACTCCATAGTATTGCACTTCAACTAATACATATTAATTCATTAATATTTATTTTGAAGAAAATATTTGAAAATATTCTCAACCACTGACATTTTAGAATAGATGTTATAGATATATATACATTATAGGGTTTTCATATTGGGGCATGGAGGTAATTTCACTACTTAAATATTTGTCTCATGAAATAAATGAGACAACATAAGGGCATTCCGGTCATTTCTCTCCTTTATGGGTGTCATTGCAAGGAAAATGAAATCTCAGGGGACGAGTGCAATTGACCAAAATCTCAGGGGATCTGAGTGCAAATTATCCTAATTTAACTAACGGTGTTATAACGGAATGGAGTGAATTGTAAAAATTGTGATAGTTTAGGGAGTTTTGTGTAAAAAGTATAGTTCAGGGGTAGTTAAGAGAGAGAAAATAGTCCTGGAGTTTTAATGCACTTTACCCATAAAAAAAATTATTAGTCTTTGTTATACTTGAACAAACAGTTCTGTGGGACTCCAATTCTAGTCCTCAATTTGTGCCAAGTCCAATTCACACTAATGCAGCCGGATCTGATTCCCATTGCTCTTGTTCCCATATAAATTACCCCTCCCACTTAATGTAGTCGGTTGAATTCCTATTGAAAATTTAGTGGTTTTAGCTAACTTATGCTTTCGGAAAAGGTGTTTAGTGGTTTTAGCAATGCCATGGTCTTGGGAAAGCTATTTTATATGTGAATATAGTTTATCCCCAAAAATTGACTAATGATTATGCCACATGGTTGGAACACAAAATCGATTCGTCTACGGTGATTTGGAGCTGTTATTTTACCCACATATTTTTAGGTGAGAAACTTCCGCAAAATAAGTAAGCTCGTTAGTTATTAAATAACTTACAAACTAGAGTCGTTGCTTCCTGGGTTGTGGCAGGTTATATCGTTCCTCTTGTCCACAAAAGGAACGCCTCGCTTAAGACAACTTAAACTTATTTTCCCTCTCTTAGATGTGCATTCGTTGAATAAATTATAACATAATTAATGTGTATATACTCTTCAGTATATCCCGCTCTTAATAATTATATTTACATGAATACACTCTAGTCATGAAACAGGAATTCTTCAGTATAACAAAAGACATTTCTCACATCTTACAAATTGGGAGTTCGAATTCCTTGGGGCCACCCGAAAGAATTTTTAGGTCATCATATAATGCATGAAGCTAAAAAACCCATCATTAACCAAGTTGAACTATACTCTTAGCGTATATAATAGTTTAAAATAATATGACATAATCGGGTTGTCATTTATAATTTAAAATAAGAAAAAGGAAATAAAAAAACACTCGACCCAGTCTTAATTGATCAAATAAAGTCATAAGTTGAGCGATTCATTTCTTGGGATATATGCTAGGCTGATACATATGTGGAGGGCATATACATATTTGTTCTTGTTTGAGCAAAACTTAGAATAGATAAGTGGAAGAGTTAAAGTTAATGACATTACCCAATTTTTTTTGGGGTATGTTAAGAGTAAAAGAGGTGGAGAAATATGTTTTGACTTTCGACATCTTTATTCGTCAAATAGAACCTAATTTGTTTTACTTGTCAAGTGGAGAGACCTAACTTTTGACATTTCTACACTTGGACTCAACCCCTACTTTTTTATATACTGGTCAATTCCTGAGTGCTTACATATGGATAACTATGTGAATACTATATATGTGTGTATTTCAATATGTGGGTGTTCCAATCTTCAATTTGGCAGGGTATTGAGTCTTGTATTTTCATTGCAGTTAGGAAAAAAAAAAACAATTTTGGCACACCTAAAATATTCATACAATTCCAAAACTTTCTAATGTTGCATCTAAATTTCACTTTTTTTCTTGTCCCTTGCACAACTTGGGAGGCTCTTTTGTTATTCCTAGTGCTGTGGAATGGAATATAAAAGCCTCCATATAGAAAGTTTGGATAAGGAAGACAAGAACAAATGGTAAATCTCTTTTTGTGGCTTGTTGCTTTTCAATTAAAGATGGTTGGTTTTTTTTATTTTTATTTTTATTTTTATTAAAGATGGTTGGTTTGATATTGGAAGATGCTGATCTATTGATAAATGAAAAAAAGTGGGTGTGATTGTTGATTTGGACTCACATTTAGTAGTGTTAATGTGTGTTTCTAATGAGTCACCTCTGTTGTAGGTCCCAGCTGAGGTGGTTCAGGTTGATCTCTGTGTTTATTCTGTAAAAATGACAGGTTGGTGGTGTATTTATCACTTCTTTTTTTTTTTTTTTTATGCCAAATTTTCTTTATTTGATTCTCTTATCATTTAGGTTCTCTTCTGAGTTGTGACCACTAGGCTCATATTGTAAGCCAGATAAAAGGTGAAGACCATTCTAATGTTTATGTTGTTTCAAGAGTGTGTAGATTGAAACAATTGGACGAATAAGAATGAAAATAATAATTGAGAAAATAAAAGACAGTAATAATATAAGTGTCTTTATGTATATGTCTTATCTTTTGTTTATGACATAATGTTTTGGTTTTCATTTAAAATAAAAATATGAAAAACAATAATATTATAAGAGGTACTGATTACCTATTATCTCTCTCTCTCATAAGAAGTGAATTCTTCATTTACCCTTACCATTAGCAATTTTTAATTATTTTCAGAACAATTATAGCTTTTCTTTTTTATCTACTATTTGAAATACAATGGAGGATTACTACTTCCAAATTTTTCTTTCTTTCATCTATTCTATCATCCGAACATGAACACAAGTTAACATTTTACTGTACTATTCCTCTTTTGATTCCTTATTATATAAGCCAATTGCGACCTCAAAATAACTTAAAAGAACCAATTTTGATTTTGATCACTGTCAGTATGATGTAGTTTAGTTGACATTAATCAAATTTGTTTATGATCCTAGTTGATTAAGGCAATGTCAAAACAAACTTTACTCTGCCAATAGGAAAGAGTCTAAACAGATTAAGATTCCATTGTCTTTATCTTTCCATATTCTTGTTGCAAACATTCTCTTATGTTTACATTGCTGTAAATTATCAAATACCAACAATTTATTTATCATATCCTTATTGCCAAGATACAAAATTAGTCAATTTGGGTCGACTTTAATTGTGCGTATATCAATCCTCTTAACCAGCTTAATTAAACGTGTGTTCGTATTTAAGATCTCAACTAATTTAATCAGAGTAGATCCTTTCAAGTCAACGCGATAAATTACTTATTTAATACAAAAAGATCAATTATTTCAAAGTATATATTATATTTGGTAGTCATTTTGCAATTTTATTTCATACATTATGCTCATTTTCATAAATTTAGTAGGGTTATTATGTTGATTTTTGATCTATTTTTAAATAAACACATTACATGATTCATTTTGAATTAAAAGGGTTAAATATGTCATTATATGTGTCGTGTTACACATTAATAAATGGGTTGTGTGGGTGTGGAGCGTCTCATTGATAGGTTTATGACCGCGAACTTTCGGATTGCTATTCGTTGTCCACACAATTTATATTTTGAATATAACTCGGGCTAGTTTACTAGAAATTCCGATTAATTGATAAGTTGATTACACCATATAAAATAAAAATACAAGTGTTGATTAGACAGATGGACCACTTGGGATTAATTAGCATTATAAAATGTTTAGGGCCACCACAGGGTCCATTCATTATTGTTAGGTGACGAGATAGTTCCACACACTAAAAGCCACTAACATTTCTTAGTTGAAGTTGACGAAACACACCACACGAAACTTATTAATCCACACCATACTCATGCTTTAATTTCTCAATTCCCATTATGTTATTTTTGGTCACCATCCAATTGGTAGTTCATAACCTTTACATCTATTTAATCTCATTTAATATTTTCATATATGACCAAAAAAAAAAAAAAAAAAAATATTACGCATTTAAAAATTATATTGATAATGGTCGGTTAAATTTTTATTACCACTTATTTGCAGACCAACCACGTGACCTATAGCAATGACACACTTTATTGTGGTAAGAAATTAACAGTAACCAAACTTTATGTTTTAACCATCCAAAAATAATTCCAACTTTACTATGAAAAGGCAAATAAGACTGCTATATAGAAGAATAATCTATGCCCACCTAACACTTGTGTTCTTTGAATGTACCTCTACTTAACCGTGGTTTAGTGTAGCTTAAGTTAACCCTAACTTCTTTTTTTTTTGTTTTTTGAAAGTAAGTTAAGTTAACCCTAACTTGGTTCATAGTGTAGCTTAAACAACATGTACATCTGAACCTGGACCAGTGTAGTCGTTTCTAGAACCTTATATTCCACTATATTGTAAAATTTAGTTTCATTATGTTTGTTCTATATTTTTTTAAGAAATGTAATGAGTTGAAATCTTCTTTTATTTATTTTTTCTAGTTTAAATACGATGAAATTTTGTTTCAATATTCATAAGTTCTTTTTACCCTCTTTCATTTGTGGTTATCAAAGGAGTTTTGTGGGCGAAAAATATGACAAAAATAATTTGAGAATCCAATAAACATATATTTTTTTCTATAACATTATTTTTATAATTTTTATAATTAATAATGTCAAAGTGTATAACTATTAAGTAATAATCCAAAAATAGACACAGGATGAACACACACGTTTAATGTGAATAACGCAGTATGTATCTATTTTTCTAAAAATTCAAAAAAATAACCATCAGTTTTCGCAACTTGATTACATATAAATATGTCTAATTTTTTTCTTTGATTGTTAAATTAAAAATAATAATAATTTGTTAAGTAAATAAAAAAAATAAGGTTGAATTTGCTTGTTATTATTATTAATTTTTCATAGGAAGTAAATCTTTATTGAATGAGCAGCAAAAATTGCAATTTACATTGTAGGAGAGCGTTATTGATAATAATTAGTCTAAGTGTGAACAATTAGACATTGTTAATAGATATGCAATGAGCTCGTTGAAATCTTAATTAATTTCTTCCAGTTTATAATCTCAAAGTACACTATTTAAATTTCAGAAATAAATATATTCAATTTTAAAAGTAGTTTACAATCCAAAAATTTCTTAATTTAGGATAATATAATTTAATTCTTATTTCTATAGAAAATCTCTAAACTATATAGGACATTCAAGTCATTTTAAATACAACATAATTTCTCAATTCATTGATTATTTTTTCTTGGCCAAGTGACTATTCATGCACTAAAAAGTTATAAGAAAGTCATATGTCAACTTCGATCTTAAAATTTTTAGGAGCAAACTTTAGATCTAATTGTACTTTTAAACCAAAATTCTGAAGGAAAAAATGCATGGCATCAAATAGAAAGAATCATATTTCATTATTCACATCAATTCCGTCACCGTAAATCATCGAACCAAAGTACTAGCCAATGATATTGTAAAATGATCTGTTTTGACTAAAAATGTTTATTACTTTGATTAATGGTAATTATATAAAAGCCAGAGAATAACTGTCGGTGATGACAAAGACCGTTTCATATACACAGTAATTAAAAACATCAAATATGAGGCGTGACATACAAAGTATATACTATATATAACATGTAGAATATACTTGATATATATATATATGTTATATATATGTTATGAGTGGTGTGTCCTAAGTGGATTTTAAGCCAATTTGATGAGACCACCTCATAACTAACAAGTAGCAGCAGTTGAAATGTGAGAGGAACTGAGGAAGGAAGAGATGAAAAGACAAAAGTACCCTTTGTTGCTATAAAATGTCCACATGTGATTGGTCAGCATCATTTCTCCAACGGAAACTTTGGAGCTTGTCGGATGACCAATCTCTTTCATACCGTATCCACGCTCTTGTTGACCACTACCATGCCTAAATCTTTGCCGACACTACGCATATACAATATGTATACAATACATCACATCATATATAGCTCGTATTTTATATATTTGCTTTTTATTTATTAAATAAATTAGAAGCGCACTCCTAAGAATTATTAAAGTGAGACATGTCGAGATTTTTCTTTTTTTTTAAGATACCGTTCACATTAGAGTTATATGTTTGAACTTATGGGAGTTGACATGTCAACAAATTATCATTGGTGGTATTGTATCATTCACATTTAATTATTTTATAAATGCATCTTAATTTGCAATAAAAAAAAATCCCCACTTCAAAAGATATGTGAATCCCCCATCATATACATTTAACAAAAAGAGTACCCACCCAATTTTAGAGCAATTTAATTACAGAAAATTCATTCTTATTTGACGCAATTTTTTTCAGATAAAATCTTGAATTTCATATAACAACTAGGAAATACATGTAAAATTTGTTATAGATGTTATAAATTTTTTGAAAACTAAACTAAATATATATATATATAATTGAAAAGGTGTTTGAAACTTATTTATGTTTTTTTTTTTCAAATTTGAAAATAAATTTTTAAAAATTGAATCAAACAATACATTTAACTCCCCCAATTTATTTTGACTTTTCAATGTGAATAACATATATAAGAAAAAAATACCACTTTGTGTAAGTTAAGTAACAATAAAAATCAAACCAGACGAGTCGAGAGAGTTAATTTGGATTGAACTCATTTGTTTGTTATTTCATCTTAAGATTATGATGAACTTGAAAAATGTGAGCTGAGATTCTACTGGTCTAGTGAAAATATCATTCAGACTCAAACTGCAATTATGTGCAAGTTCATTTTATTTTATGCATGAATAAATACAAATCTATATTCCTAAATACAAATGTATTTTTATGATAATATGCACAAATCTATACTTTCCCATGTTATAAATATACATAGTGTAGAGCTGCATATGAACTGAGTTGCTCATGAATAGTTCAAGCATGGCTTGTTAAGGGTTCGGCTCGTTCGTTAAGTAAACCAACCGAGCCCGATCTCGATTTTCAGGCTCATTTAAAAAACGAGTCAAGCTTGAGCAATAGTGAATTTGGCTCGAATATGTTCGTTAACATGAACTCGTATAGGGTCGTTTGAGTTGTAAACATCAGCTCATATAAAGTTCGTACTAGATCATAATTATACATTTAAATTTTAAGTATTATTTTTATATTTTATTTTATTATAAATGATTAAAAATTTATAATAAAAATCTAATGTTAATAAGCTATCTTGAACCAATTTTATATATTAATTATTATTTTTCCTTAAACGAGCGAAGCCGAAAATGAGCTCAAAATTTTCAAGTTTATGATGAATCCGAATCTGATCATATATTTAAAAGTCATCATGAACCCGAAGAGAACTCATAAACAAATGAACCGACAAAGCCAAAGACTCCCCGAGTTTAGCTCACAAATGACAAAATATATCTAAAGATGGAGTCCTTCCCCATATAGAGACATCCCTGTGTATACCCTTTAATACCCCTTGAAGCAAGGGTAAAGGTCTCGAAAATTGTAGTGAAAAAGAAGAGTGACAAACCGCCCAATGGTACCCTTTATAGTGATCTTCATCAGTATTCACCGAATCTAAGACACACACGTTTCAAATCTAATCCAATAAAAGTCAAAATTCAATTTAGGAAAATAGTTTCACTTCTCTGACACATAAAAACGCCATAGACCACATTATCAAACAAAGTCCCAAAAGTCCACAAGATTTGCACCACGTGTCTTCTTCCAATTTATTACATCGTCACGTGTCGGTGAGTTATATTCACATATATTTATAAATACCACCTATATGGAATTGAACCACTCTTGGTGTTAAACTCATCACTGCTACAAGGAGTTTTAGTTAGTTGGCCTCTCTCTCTCTATATTTTTTTTTGTTTCTCTCTCTATACGTATAGGCTATGTGAGTGTGAGTATAGAGGTGGGTATTGGTAGTTAGTTAAATAGAGAGAGAGGATAGGAGGTCTGGCCTGGTTAAGAGGGATAGCGAGTCGACCCGGTTGGATTCGGAGGAGGAGGGTCAAGATTAAGGTCATGGATGTGTGGCACAAGATGGTTTTTCCGGTCAGGAGGGTTTGGCTTTCTGTTTCTGCCCGAATCAAGAATCGCAAAAACGGTCAGTCATTCTATCTCTGTATCTGTATATCAGTATATATATATATATATAAATGAATCGTTTTCTTATATATGCTTCAAAAATTTGTTCATTTGGCAAATAAATTAATGGGTATTTTTTTTTTCTTTTCAAGAAGTGAGTATAATCACTTGTTTTACACTCTCCAACTCTTCTGTAAATTTAAAGGGTATATTTAGTTTGATATACAAGTATTATACTAGCTCTGTTATTGTGAACATGATAATCATTTGTTTGATTTGATTATAAGTGTTGATCTCTAATTTCAATCTCTACTTTTTTGGAATTTTTATGTATTAGAGATTACAAACATTTATAACAATTTATATATATATATTGTGTGTATATTCAACTTTCTTATGGTATTGTAAAATGGAATAGGATTACATACATGTTGGACAATTAGTAATAGAATTTAAAATAGAAATTGATTAAAAGGAAAAGAGAAAAGTAAAGGAATAAAGCAAATTCCTTGAGGAATGTTGTTCTTTGATCCTCTGCTTTTTTTATTCATTGCGTTGAAGAGAAGCACTATTTTTGCTTTTTCCAGGATATTTTTTTTTTAACCCATTTATTTAATCATTATATTCTCCATGTGGGAGGTTCTTTAGGACCATTGGTTCCTGAGTGTTTGGTAGTGACCTAAAAAGTGGCTCTCATTTATTCATCTCTGACTTCTCATGGATTCACTCATCAAGCCTTTCCTCAACTTGTTGGAGTGAATGGTCCATCTCAGAAATTGATGTTTTTGTCCAAGCTTCAACCTAATTTCTCTATATCAACCAGACCATAAAGAGAACAGAAAAGAAGAGGAAAAAAAAAGAAGGGGATTAATTGTGCTTTTAGTGGTGTTTTCCACAATAGGCTACTAAGGAAAATATATATGAATTAATACATGGGCAAGTTGTTAATAGAAAATCTATATAATCTACCAAAGTCATGTGAATTAGTCGAGTGTGTTGAGTGTGTTCGTAAGCTGGCCCGGACATCACGATTATATATAAAAAAATAAAAATAAAATCTATATAATCATAGATTAAAGTACTTTTTCAATCCTTTTTCGGCAAGTTGCTAATATGGATTATATAGGCAATTTGTTCTACTATAAGCAGTAATAAACATCATGGCCCCCAGCTTTTACTGTTGCTACTAAGATCATTGTTACATTTTTTAATGTTGTTCCAAAAGGGTGTTTATGAAAGGGTTTTGATTATTGTTCTCTTTCATATCCGAAACATATAAACCACAATTGAAAAGATTCCATTGATGATGGGTGTATCCACTAGGATAAAACCACTCAAAGATAGAAAATAGTGTGAGATATAGACTATAGTTCAGTGCTACTCTAATCAGAGATTAATTCCTAAATTATTCTAAAGTTATCCTTGCTAACTTCCAACATGATGATGGCCCTGCATATAATATTTGAAATTTTTGGACCACTTGAATGAAAATAAAATAAAAATTGAGGTCTTATGCCGGCAGAAGAATTGATTCTTCCTAATAATACAGATTAATTTCTACTTATAAAGGTATCATCCATCCCCACTTTGGAACCTCAACAGACCTAGAATAAGGTTCTAGAAGAAGATCATCTTTTTGAATTGTTTTTACATTGTGCACATATAAAATTTCCTAAGACATCATCAAATGATAATGGCGAGCCTAGCCTGAATCGACTCAGAAACACGGTTAAAGGGTGTGAATGGTGGAAGTGATGACACGGGTTGTTCATAACTCTAGCCTCCAACTACCAAAATGATGATGATTTTGGAATAATCTCGATGTGATAATGTAAATTTTATATGTCCCTGTATTTTACAAACTAGCAGATAACAGTCGCTCAACCTAGAATGAACGACTACAGAGCCCTACGTTTTTTTGTAGACGATTATAAGGTCCTACTTTCGGTCTGGATGCTATATGGACTTGAACAGGATAAGCAGATGAAAGTTTAGATGTTTCAAATTCTCCTTTCATTTGCATTGGAGTTACAGAAATGGGCAGATAAAATTTCCAGCGAAGGAAAAAGAGAGAGAGCAGAAAAAAGTTCAGAAGGTTAATTTTTCTTTTTTTTTCTTTTATGGGGTATTGCTGTCATTGAAGAAGTATTTGATCCCTTAATTGTTCATCACTGAAAACTAGGCCTAGAGATAGCAACCATTACCCAAATACCAAAGCAAATTTGTTAACAAATTTCTATATATCTGGCCTTTAGATTTTTGTATTATCCTTTCAATTCCCTTTGTTGAGGTTGGTGTGAATTCACATGTCTCAGTTCTAAGGCAGATAATATTACTCCGCGGCTTGTTTTAGGTGCTAGGACTTTACATGACTAATGTCACTTAATCATGATCGAGTGGCTATAACTATTTTTCTCTTCTGGAGCTAGTAGTTTTAGAAATATCACTTACCTGCTCTCTCTCCATGATGTCGTTCTACGCAGGTGCTGGGCTTTTAAAGCTTCATGATGATATACAGACCTGTGGATACGAGGACGTTCAGGTGATGTGGGAAATGTTGAGAAGATCAGAGTCGGAGTTGATGACCAACCATTCCAAGCGCAAGCAGCGGCCTTTTTGGAGAGTTTTTGTATGGTCCAATCATAGTGCTGCGTCATCTTTCTCCACAAATCGTGCTTCATAAGACTCGCTCAATCCTGATAATAATAATAATGACGCCTCGCTAGTGTCCTGCAACATGACATGACATTATCATCCCAAAATCCTACAACTTAATTTGAAGTGGTATGGTGCAGAGATATGTCAAGTGTGTCCATATCAGTAAGATAATGAAATATGTATCCACTTTACCTCTATTTGCCAGTATGAGACTACACTAAGAATAAAGAAATCACTTGTAAATATATCATGCTTTTTCATGATCCACAATCAAGTCATTTGGTGAAAAAGCTCCCCTGGTGAGCTCAATTTTGATCGTTCTCGTTACTTTCGTGAAGCATATGTCACTTGTATGACGTCGTGATCCTTCTACTTATATGAAGCAGCATATAAATTACAGAAAGCAAATACAGAGTACATAACATTCAGACATTTCTAAACAGGAGCACTTCACTTCGTAACAGCTCTGATTTGATTTACATGGCACTGCCACTCCTCGGTACAAAATCTCTGAAGCCATCTAGCTTGCTGACACTATTGTAGCGTGTTCTTGTCTCGATTTAACTGTAATAGATCCTTTTACCCTTCAAGCAGCGGTAATAGCCCTCCAGACTCCAGAGACCATATGACAAGATTGATCAATAGTATACTCTAAATTCCTACAAAAAGATCAGATCTTTGATGATAACTTCAGCCATAGAAGATACATCATTTGGTCTTGACCTTAAAAGCTACAATCTGAACTGCAAAAATGTATTGTGCCTTCTCATAGAAGTTCGGTGTTAGATACTACTGAAGTGATTAATAGAGCAGCATTATGCCGCTCCTTTGTTGATTAAGCTGTTCTACTGCCATTGCTGGCATCATACATCGGACGGAGATTTGCAGCATGTATCTAGTTGTATTTTTTATTTTTTTTTGCACCTTCACCTGGAAAAGGTAATTACTGGCAGTGGTTTCTCTCTATGGGATACAGGAATTTACGCCATCACACTTGTTTGTCAGCCCAAATTTCTAGCATTGGCACTATGTCTTGTATCCTCAACTAAATGTCAAAGACAAAAAAGAGTGAAACTTTACTCTGTTAGTATCTATGCCAATGCCTCGTCATGCTCTAGGAGTCGATGCTTGTGTAATGCTAAGAAGTTTGGACTGACGAGCGTGAGGATGCAGGTTCAAGTATAAGAATAACTACTTTGTGTAAAATAATGTCAAATGTCATGTCTATTTATAGCATATCCCTCTCGCACCCCGCTTAGACAGGCCCAGTAATGGCAATGGCTTTTCGTTTTAAGGGCCTAATGGCATCTGAGTTTCATCAGTGTCTAAAGAGAGAGCCGAAACACAGATCCTGAGGAGGTCAGAACACAGATATTGATGTTACACAGAAATATCCAGAATGTAAATTAAAGATTGCTGAAACCACACCCCAGCTGAGGTTTTCATAATGACTTCACTGAAGTAGGGCAAGACATAAGAGTTGCTCCCACAAAGAATATATGCACTGATTTCTCTGGTTAAGCTCCTGTTTTTCAGTCGGCAATGTTTGCAGCAGGTAATCAGGGGGAAATGATGTAAAATGAGGATAAGAGAAATTCAAAGGTGGTGCCTCTTATGGCAATTCTTAAGGCACGGTAACCAGCTAAGGTTTGAACAGTTTCTTCACCCACATAAAACAAGACGTAAGAGTTACTCCCGCCAAGAATAAATTTACTATTCTCTCTGATACAGCTTCTAGTTCTAGACTTCAATATTTGCAGTAGGTAATGCGGGGGAATGGACTAGAATGACAATTAGGAAAAATTAAAAGGTGGTGCCTCTACTGGCACTTTTTTAGGCGCCGGAGCTCTTCTCTGTTTAAGGCAGCAAATCGTAATTCCTAATATCAATGGTTAAATTTAGTTGTGTAGAATGTTCGTGGTAATAAATGACCCCTTCAAAATATGGAAGAATAATTAACGAATACTTAAAAGAGTGTATGCTTGATAGACATACAGAATGAGACTAAAGCAAAATCTGGAGTAAGTGCAAGTATGTTATCAGTGATGGGCAATTGTTGTCCACAGTTCCTCAATATTTTCAAGAATTTCGTACGGAAACCTAAATTATTTGCCTATAGAAGAACCCTGGATATTGAGGAAGAACTGGATAGAACAGTGGCTTTGGACCACGGCACTCAGCTGATCTAAACTACAATGGGTTTAAGTTTTACTTGGACAAATAAAGCGGGTAGGAGATCTCATTCACAAAGAATCTAACAGTGTCCCTAATAATAAATGATTGTGATAATCTAAAGAAGATGAAGCTGGAATCATTTCCTTCTATTATAATCTTTTATGAGAAATATCAACAGTTGATCAAAATATGCTACAAGAGACCAAATTCATGTAATCATTGTTACAAGCAAAACAAACTTCGAACTTCTCAACATCACGGAGATCAAGTATTTCATCACCCAACAAACTTCAAAGAAAGAGAAAACTTTCCCCCAAGGTCCTAAGCAAGTCTACAATGAATCAGGAGATGATCAACCAACTCCTCAGCAGTGTTACTGTAAGTGTCAAATTTCACTCACATCAAAAACATATCTTATTTAGGCTCAAATGACCATATTTATACATTTTTTGTGCTTGTGGATCATGGCCTAAGTTCATGGGGTCATGACCCACTCTCTTAATAACTACCCACTCCCTTTAGGTAGTGGGTAGTTGCTCCCTTTTTTAAGGGAATGGCCTAATGCTAATGATCCCACTTTTATTTGGTGGGTTCAATATATGGGTTATTCACTATTTACATTTTACATGGGCTCGACATATCTTGGGCCTAATAAATGGACCTGGGCCTATGATTTTCACTATCTACACTAGCCCCATTCGGGTCTGGCATACGGTTCGTGGGCCTGGCCCGAATTCAACTGAATCGATTGATGACAGCCGTTTTTGATGACGTCAGCGTCATTATTGTGAAGAGACGTGTGATTTCAAACTTTATAATGGCGGCTGCCGGTTCACTGTATTTGAGGCATTGGGAATCGACGCACCTCTTCAGCCTTTTAATGATATCTGTTGGTATGCCGTGTGAATATAAATCCTTGTGTGGCTTCATTTTCATTCTTTATCATTTTCAAATCTTGTAAGCACTCTTTAGCAGTGTTCGAACTTTGACCGCCGATTGTACTTTGGTTGCCGGAGGTTCTTCCTTTTTCTCGCCGGTTCTCTGTGTAAGTTGTCATTTTCATCATGTCTGATAGTAGTGCCACAAGATCCACCGAGGGGATGATTCCTCAAGAATATGGGGGATCTGAGGTTCCCAGCCCCCCTTCTGCAAATCCATCTTCTTCATCCTCTCCTCCTCCTTCTTTGCCCATACCTAGTCGTCGGGACCTATCTGGTTTGGGAGCAACTGTTTCGGAGGTAAATAATCAGGCAGATGTCGCTGATACTGTTCTTGTTGGGACTTCTGTCATATCTAACCCGGTTGGGACCGATGCCCCTGGAGGCGTTCCCGTTGGACCCTCTACTGAATCAGCCCCTTTCGTGGCAGAACCACTTGAAGCTCATAAAAGAAAATCTGTGAACCTTAAAAGTATGAGGAGGGACTGTAAGATCCCAAAAGAGGTGATCTTGATGGAGTATGATCCTTCTTTTGACTTCAGATTGGGCGACGGAGTGGGTTCGGATGAGGTGTTATTGTCGGCCCTTCAGATAAAGATGCTTCGATTTCCTCTTCATCCTCTTTTTCATTTTATTTTCTTCACCCTAGGAATAGCCCCTCTGCAAGTCAATCCAAACTTCTTCAGGATAATTTCCATGTTAATCCTGATTAACGGAGAGAAAAAGCTATCATTGGGTCTGGCAGATCTTCTGTTTAGCTACAAAATTGTGGGTCTGAAAGATTGTGAGGGGAGGTACAACTTCTACCCATTCAAGGGTCGGGCGTTCTGTCATGGGACTGAGAAAACAGAGAAGTACTGGAAGGAGAAGATGGTTTTGGTAAAGGGGGCTTGGTTTTACCCCTATTCTAGGAGATGGCCGATCCCTAGTGTTTTCAAGCATCTAGCCCTTCTTCCTTTTTCATTTATCCATAAAGAATCTTGCCTCTGTTTCGGGTGTGATCAGCTCAGGGCGGATTTTGTTTATAAGTCTTTAGGTTATAGGGATACAGATATAGTGGCTCAGGATGTAGAAGCCCGTATTTCTTTATTAAAGTCCAAGGTCTGGTCGGACCGTATGTCATGCGCTGACCTGCTTACTCCTGCCAATTTGCAGGGTATATCCAGGTTAGGAGCCGAGTACAAGATCATGATGGATCCGATCAGACCAGTGATTGAGGATGATGATGATGACATGGAGGAGATGGTTGTTCCTTCAACTGGTCAAGGGCAAGTGCCTCTGGATTCTAATCCTCAGGCTGCGACTGTCGGCCCGGTGGGCGATGCTTCTGGGTCTGCACTTGTGCAGACCACTATCCCTGAGATGCTTCAACCCTCTTTCGCCCGAACCAGACCGGTGGGGGAAGAAAGACCCAGTAAGAAAAGGAAGCACAAGGGGGAGAAGAGTTCTACTTCTTCTGACCAGTCCACTTCCAGCCTCACATCCATGTCTGCCATGATAACTCGGGCGCAGGGACTCTGGACGCCGGAGGAGCTTGAGGCGCAGAGAGATGCTGACCCTGACCGCATTGTGCGTAAAACTCCGGGGTTGTTATTGGGGGTATGTCTTTGCTTGATCACATGTTTTATTCCTGCTTTTGCATATATTGCCGAACCATTTTGCCTTGCATCTTCCTTTTTAGGCTCTCTTCAGTGTCAATGCCTTATGCCTCGCCCACGAGGAAGGTGTGAAGGAGCTGGAACGTCTGAAGGCAGACTTAGCTGAGAGGGACGATCGGGAGAAGGAGCTGAAAGCCCAGCTAGGGGAACTCCCTTCTAGGGTTGCTCAATTGGAGGAAGAACTGACTCAATCACAAGAGTTGAATGCTAAGCTATCCAGTGAAAAGGAGAAGCTAGCATCAGATCATGAGGCTCTTCAACACCAGTTCGGCATCTCCCAATCTACCCTGGAAATGTGCAAGAAATGAGGGCTTGACATGCATCAGCATTATTCAAGGATGAATAATATAGTGGCTGGTGAATTTTGGAGGAAGGGTTTCATTGCTGGAGAGAAGGACCCGGCAAGGAAGAATATCAAAGATCCTGATGCCATGGATAGGAAGTTAGGGGTGCAGCCACCATATGCCAGCCCCGAACCTAGCTATGCTCAGAATCTTTTTACTGAGTTCCTTAAAGGGTATCTTCCTGCCGACCCTCTCAATCCCTCTATAGAGTTTTTCCCTCCGACCACACATGTTGATTCCTTAGGGAAAGACTTTAGTGGTCCAAGCTAGCTTAGGCTCTTTTATTTTGCAACGCTGTAATTTGTAATATGTCCTTCGGGCAATTTTGTAATATAAGACAGCGATTTCTGCTTTTCAATGGATATTTTTATTTGCTTCTGTTGATGTGAATCAGGTTGACTAGTCTCTATTTTAATATTTTCTCTTGTGTAAGTGTGAATTGGGCTTATAAGCCTCTGTCATTTCACCACTGGGAAATATTTTAATTTCATTCCTCTGGGAAAGTGAATCAGGCTTATGAGCCTCTGTCATCTCATTACTCAGGAATTACTTTTAATCTTATTCCTCTGAAAGAGTGAGTCAGACTTACGAGCTTCTGTCATCTCATTGCTCAGGAATTCTTTTTAATCTTATTCCTCTGAAAGAGTGAATCAGGCTTATGAGCCTCTGTCATCTCATTACTCAGGAATTACTTTTAATCTTATTCCTCTGAAAGAGTGAGTCAGGCTTACGAGCCTCTGTCATCTCATTGCTCAGGAATTCTTTTTAATCTTATTCCTCTGAAAGAGTGAATCAGGCTTATGAGCCTCTGTCATCTCATTACTCAGGAATTACATTTAATCTTATTCCTCTGAAAGAGTGAGTTAGGCTTACGAGCCTCTGTCATCTCATTACTCAGGAATTCTTTTACATCTTATTCCTCTGAAAGAGTGAATCAGACTTATGAGCCTCTGTCATCTCATTACTCAGGAATTACTTTTAATCTTAGGCTATTTGTTTGCAAGAAGGATGACCATCTTTTATTATAACCGAGAAATTACAAAGATAACAACATCTGACTGAGTCAGGATAACAAACATAGGAATTTTCAAAGATATCAATAAAGCTAGGCTCAGATGCCTCTGTTTAATCATTCTGAAAACGAAATAAATATCAAGGATAGTACCTCTTCAGTCGTGAGGCATTCTGTGAATTGGGTTCCATATTGCCGTCATTATTCCTGAGGCGGTAAGCCCCACGTCCTATGACCTCTGTGACTGTGTATGGTCCTTCCCAATTCTCCCTGAGCTTTCCGATTAACCCGATCTTCTTTCGTAATACCATATCGCCCACCTGGAATTCTCGTCTCTTGACTTTTTTGTTGAAGGTGTTCCTGACCCTCTGGTGGTAGGCTGCTAGCCTGATGGCAGCTTGATCTCATTTTTCTTCGAGCAGATCGAGTCCATCAACCAGCTGTTGGTCGTTCAGTTCTTCCTGATACAGCTCTGTTCTGGCTGTTGGCACTATTTGCTCTGTTGGAATGACTGCTTCTGTCCCATACGCCATTGAGAATGGTGTTTCTCCTGTAGGGATTCTTGATGTTGTTCTGTAAGACCATAATACCTCTGGAAGCTTGTCTGGCCACACTCCCTTATGCTCTTCTAGCTTCTTCTTCAGGGTATTCAATATGGTTCTGTTAGATCTCTCGGCCTGGCCATTTCCTTGAGGGTATGCGACCGATGAGGTTCTCAACTGGATCCCATGTTCATTACAGAATTGTCTGGTCCACTGATTATCCAGATTTGATCCGTTGTCGATCACTATCACCCTCGGCACTCCGAACCTGCAGATGATATTAGTCCATATGAATTTGATTACGTGCCTGTGAGTGATGGTGGAGTAAGATTCTGCCTCGACCCACTTTGTGAAATAATCAGTTGCTATCAGTGCTTGATTTACTGATCTGAGAGCCATGGGAAGTGGTCCAACTGCATCAATCCCCCATTGCGCAAATGGGTGCGGGCTGAATATGGGGTTAAGCAGTTCTGGTGGCGGATGAATGAAGTCTCCATGGAACTGACATTTTCTGCATCTTCTGACAAAGGCTTCAGTATCATGGGAAAGATAAGGCCAAAAATATCCTTGGCTTAGTACTTTATGGGCCAAAGCTCGTCCCCCTGAGTGATTTCCGCATGACCCTTCGTGGATTTCCTTCATTATGGCCGATGCCTCTGAAGGTGTGAGGCATCGAAGGTAGGGTCCCCCAAAAGATCTTCTATATAGCTGGCCGTGTAGCAAGACATATCTGGCCGATTTCATTCGAATTTTCCGAGCCTCTGCTTTATCATCAGGGAGTGTACCATTCCTGAGGTATTCTGCTATGGGATCCATCCAGCTCGGCTCCCATGGTATTGCGCACACCACATCTGACTGGTGGATTCTTGGGACATCAAGATAGTCGATCGGGGCGACTCTGGTCAGGTCTTGATCATTGACTGAGGCCATGTTGGCCAATCGATCCGCATTTTCATTTTCCTCCCTGGGGATCTGACTGAGGGAATACTGCTCCAGTCTGTCTAGCTCCATCTGAGCCAACTTCTTATAAGGTTGTAGCTTTTCTCCTGCGTCGTACTCGTCTTGAACTTGTTTCACCACCAGCTGTGAGTCACTGAAAATACGGAGCTTCTTAATACAGAGGCTCTGAGCTAGTCGCAACCCAGCTAGGAGTGCCTCGTACTCAGCTTCGTTATTGGTGGCGGGAAACTCCAGGCGCACTGACTGCTGGATTCGGGTCCCATCTGGTGTTATAATTTCGAGCCCAATTCCCGAACCAGCTGAACCAACTGATTCGTCTACATAGAGCGTCCATTCGGGTTCGTCTGGATTTTGGAGGATTGCCTCTGGCTCTGCCTCTAGGAGAAAATCAGCTAAGGTCTGGCCTTTGATAGTTGTTCGTGGCATATATGTGATGTCGAATGTCCCGAGTTCCAACGCCATCTGGTTATTCTTCCCGTCAGATCGGGTTTGGACATGATGGATCTTATCGGAATGGTGGTTGGCACCACGATTGGATGAGTTTCAAAATAGTGCCTCAGTCGTCTCTTTGCGTTGATTAAAGAAAGAACAGCTCGCTCCGCCATGGTGTATCTGGTTTCCGCATCGGATAGGGACTTGCTGCTGAAGAAGACTGGTTTCTGGCACTTTTTGTCATCTTTTACAAGTGCTGCGCTGGTTGAGGTTGTTGATATGGCAAGGTACAGATGCAATGGTTCTCCTGGATTTGGTGAGGCGAGGATCGATGGATTTTGGAGATACTACTTCAATTTCTGGAGGGCCTCTGCCTGTTCTGGCCCCCATATGCTTCCTTTTCCGCCTTTAATTGCCTGAAAAAATGGTCTGCATCGGTCTGTCAGTCGGGACACGAACCTGCTCAGTGCGGCTACCCTTCCTGTCAGAATCTGGACCTCCTTTTGCGTTTTTGGCTCTTCGCAGCTTATTAGAGTCTTGACTTGCGATGGGCTGGCTTCGATTCCTGTTTGGTTGACGATATGTCCGAGGAATTGTCCGGATGAGACTCCGAAAGAACACTTGGCTGGATTGAGCTTCATTCTATACCTTCGGAGTGCATCAAACACTTCTTCCAGGTGCTTGAGGTGGTCGCCTTTTCTCCTGCTTTTTACCACCGTGTCATCTATGTAGGCTTCAACCGTTTTGCCCATCTGATTTTTGAATATCCTTCTGACAAGCCTTTGATAGGTGGCACCTGCATTTTTAAGTCCGAAAGACATTACTCGGTAGCAGTACGTACCTTCTTCGGTAATGAAGGCTGTTTTCTCCTCATCAGCCTGACTCATCGGGATCTGATTGTAGCCGGAGTACGCATCAAGAAAATAGAGTCTTTCATATCCCGAGGTGGCATCTACCATCTGATCAATCTTCGGCAGGGGAAAGCAATCCTTCGGGCAAGCTTTGTTTAAGTTGGTGAAGTCCACGCAAACTCTCCATTTCCCGTTCTTCTTTCTGACTACCACCACGTTTGACAACCATGATGGGTACTTCACTTCCCTTATGAATCCAGCTTCTAGCAGCTTTCCCACCTCCTCGGATATGATCTGGTTCCTTTCTATCCCGAACCTCCTCTACTTCTGCCTTATCGGTCTGACATTTGGATCAACATTTAGGTTATGCTGAGCAACCAAAGGATCAATGCCCGGCATGTCGAGATGAGACCAGGCGAACACGTCTGAGTTTAGCTGGATAAAATGAATCAGCCTATCCTTTTCTTCTTTCTGGAGGTACGAGCCGATGAATGTGACTCTGGTGTGATCCGTCAGACTAACTTTCACTTCTTCTAGGGGTTCCGTTGTTGCCTGAGTCTCCTGACCCTCTGAGGAAGGGTCTGACTGTAATTGTTATTTTTCGTTGTACAGGGACTCTTCTGGCGCTTCCAACACTTGTTTATTTTTCTGGTTCAGGTCCTTCATGGATATCGAGTAGCATTCCTTCACTGCTACCTGGTCTCCAGGAATATATGTCACGTCTACTCCATTTGGGTCGAGACACTGCATAACCTAATGGAGTGTCGAAGGAACTCCTTGCATCCGATGGATCCACCCTCGTCCCATCAGCAGATTGTACGATGGTTTGACGTCCACTACGACGAAAGCTTCTTTCAGGGTTCGGCGTGCCGCTAATACTGACAAATGGACTACGCATATCGGCTCAACGCGTCGTCCGTCAAAGTCGACCAGAGCAATCCGAGCCGGATGAAGCTGCGATACATCAATTCCGATTTTGTCGAAGGCCCATTTTGTCATGATATTGGTGCTGCTTCCTGGGTCAATCATTACGCGTTTGATCAGACAATTAGCTACCAGAAGAGTGATTACCAGAGGATCTTCGTGAGGCGTCTGAATATTCTGTATATCGGCCTTTGAGAACATGATCATTGATTCTCCTTGAAGGAGGGTTGTTTGGCAAACTTCGCCGACTCGCCTGAGTTTGTGTGTTTTTCTTAACTTTGACCTTCTGCTTCCTTCGGCCTCCAACGCCTCTTCACCTCCTTGGATCATGTGGATAACCTTCACCGGTTGTCCTGATGCAACGCTGTTTGGCTGTGTCCTGTGTGGTTTGTCTGGTCTCGGCTGATCCTTCATTATGTAATCTGCAAGCTCCCCTTTGGCGATCATTGCCTCTACCTGCCTTCGGAGATTTCTGCAGTCATTTGTATGATGACCATACTCACTGTGAAAGACACAGTGCTTGGTCATGTCTCTCAGCTCCATCGGTTGTCTGATCGATGGATGTGGTCTGAAAATCCCTTTGTTTTTGTTTTCTTGGAAGAGCTTTCCAAGGCTGGTTTTGAGCGGAGTGGTTCTTTCTTCCGTCCGTTGATGCTTGTCTAAATTTATGGATGATGAGGTTTGCCGAGGTGAATTGGGTCGTTGAGGCCTCTGATCCTTCGTCCTTTCTTTGGATTTTGCCTCCACCGTTACCAGAGAGGCTCTTCTGTGTCTGACTGCTTCCTCCTCTTCTATTCTGAGATACCCTTGTGCTCTGGAGTTGAGCTCACCGATGTTGACAGGGGGTCGTTTTACTAGTGAAGAGTGGAACTTCGTGCCAGGGATGACCGCCATACGGAATGCTTCTACCGCTGACAATTGATCGCAGTCATCGATAGAAGACATTTCGACGTTGAATCTGGATAAGAAGTTCTTGAGGCTCTCCCCTTTTTCCTGGGTCATGGTGAAAAGGCTTGATATCGTTTTCCTCTGCCTCCGGTTGCTGAAGTATTGACCGATAAAGCGTCTGCAGAGGTCATTCCAACTGCTGATGGATCCAGGAGTCTGCTTCCTGAACCACAGAAGTGGTGCCTCCGTCAAACTAGTTGAAAAGACTTTGCAGAGGAGTGCTTGGTTTCTCCCATAAACAGTCATTTTGGTCTGTACTTGGTAGATGTGATCGAGTGGATCTTTTGTACCATCATATAGCATAAAAGTTGGCAATACAAACTTCTTCGGGAATTCTGCTGCTTCAATTTCTTCTGTGAATGGAGATTTAGTCATATCCGTTGTCGCATGGATGGCCAGATCATCAGGGGTCTGCAATTTCAAATCTTTCATCACGTCTCTCTGGATTCTGGCAGCCATTTCGTGCAGGTCGTTCTGGGTCGGGACCTGCATCGTTGGCATTCTCCCTGTTATGGGGTGAGAGGATTCTTCTTCTTCCCTCGGGACTTTATCTCTTCGGGCGGCGGATGCATCTTGCTCGTGATGAGAGTTGAAGGGCTCTGGCTCATCTGCGCACTCTGCTGGATTGGGATTTTGGAGAGGAAAAGGGCCATGAGTCACTCGATGGAGCAATTCAGCATTCTGCTGCTCGAGGGCCGCATTTCTCTGCTCCACAGCCTCCAACCTCCTCATGACTTCTTCGAACCTGACTTCATTGTTTGTTGACCGTGTGGACACCATTTTTTTTTTTTTTTTTGTAAAAATAAAATAAATTTGTTGTAAGTGGAAAAATGTGCTCGTTTCCCACAGACGGCGCCAAATGTAAGTGTCAAATTTCACTCACATCAAAAACATATCTTATTTAGGCTCAAATGGCCATATTTATACATTTTTTGTGCTTGTGGATCATGGCCTAAGTTCATGGGGTCATGACCCACTCTCTTAATAACTACCCACTCCCTTTAGGTAGTGGGTAGTTGCTCCCTTTTTCAATGGAATGACCTAATGCTAATGGTCCTACTTTTATTTGGTGGGTTCAATATATGGGCTATTCACTATTTACATTTTACATGGGCTCGACATATCTTGGGCCTAATAAATAGACCTGGGCCTATGATTTTCACTATCTACAATTACATATGCAGCAACATTTAGGGAACATAGTGTCACGGAGGATTCTTGAGTTGTCGTGACAAGGCCATGAACATTGACGACAAGCATGTTGGTTGGCAAGTTGGCATATCATGACTGGGAATGGTTCCATGGAAGGTGCGTGAAGGGGCATATATTGTGGCTCTTCAGAGCTCAGTCAGGTTGACTCGGTTCAGTTCGAGATGTTTGTCGCTAGTCTTGGACTTGACCATGAAGAAGGGAATTGGTCATCCCTGCACAAACTGGTCGGGAGTTGGAGCCGTTCCCATGGTAGGCCGAAACCAGTCAGTGTGCAATCTATAAAGAGACAGGATGTGCCGCTGACCATGCCCTTGTGAGACAATAAGCAAGGCATGGTGCCGTTGTGCAAAAAACTATAGGTGCAAAAAACTATAGGCCCATGACAGTAGTCTCCCTTCTTGTCTCAGGCGTTTGTGCTCATTGTCATATGGTTGTGAAGGTGAAACCGCATAAGGAGTGCTGGTTTATATTTCTGGTGACTCGGTAGATACTTTTTCAGACTAATCATCTCAACTTGGAAAAGAGTTGATCGCAAAAATCCCACAGAAAAATGAAAAGAAGAAGAAACAGTTGACCTACCAGATCATTATCCTATCCTAGTAGAGTAGTGCTTATCAAGGATGTGCTACAGATTCATCGCAGCAGGATAAATTTGTCACGAAAGGTCATCAAGAGCAAAAAGAAAAAGGTTGAAACCTCACATTTTCAGATTCAGATATGAATAGTGGTCAAATAAAGTAGTAGAGCGGCATTTGATTCTCTAGAGTGCAGGTGGGTAAAGGCATCAAAGAATAGAAAAACAAAGCAACAATGAAAAGGCATGTATCTGTTCAATATTGCAGCTTTTTATGGGATAGGCTGGCTGGGATTTTCTTATAAATCAAAGCTGTTAGGACGCCATCATACCGTCTGTGTTGCAGGTCATGTAAAAAGTTCCCAACTGCTAGAGCTTACAGTAATGTAAAAATAGTTCGCTCAAATACGATATCAGTCCCTGGAGATATACACTTCACTCTTCAGTTGGATATCGGTGTCCACTAGACCCTCTTTTGCAGAGCTAGGGGCTAGAACAATCCGAGATGCACGTGTTCAAAAAGTATCAAAGTAGCAGTCTCGTGAGAGGATAAGGGCACTGCCATTTGTCCCCGAAACAGAATTAAGTCATCCAGAAACTTGTGCTTTAATGGCTTACGGAACTCCAGCTCAGCTTTAAAAAAAATTATGGGTTGAGGCTCCTATAAGTTGGAGCAAAATTGAAAAATCAAGATTTTAAGGTACTAGGGTACTTAACTGGGTGTAGGGAACCCCACAAGGGACTCGTCCCTTTGGGTGTGAAACCTTCCGGTGCTATTAAGCCTGAAATAAGTAAGGAGAAGCCAGGCCTTTTCGATTTCATTTTGTGGTTTGAAGTTCTCTTGTGAAAAATAGCAAGAAAAGGAGGCAAAGCATACTAAAGAATCAAAACAGATAGGTGGTGATTCAGTACATACCAGCATTTCTACTACTTCAAAAGACATATTCACCCAGAACCAAAAATCCAAAAAAGACAGGAAGCCTTCCACACTTGACAAAACGCTTCTCTAACAATGATTCCCATGCTAGCTAGCCTATCCAACTTAATTGTTATTGCCTACTGCACCCCATAAAGGGGCAAACTAATACACCATAATTTCCATGCAATGGGAGAAACGCGCAACTGATTTACGGTCTCTTCAACTCTGGTAAACTTACAACACCAATTTCGCAGCCACTGCATTGTTCCTTACATTGTCCGTAGTCACAATAGCCTCCAGGGCATCTGTCCAAGTGAAAAAAGGGGAATGAAACCTCAACATTCCAAGTGACCTTCCATGTAAACATGATGTTTTTCGCTCTGTACACTGCATGGTAAAATAAATTCATCCCAGACATGCCATTCTTCGGAATGCTCTATTCAAGGCATGGTCTTGATCTCCGGTGATCGAAGGAGCATCAGAAACTCAAAGAACTCGTCAACTGACATCAACTCCTAATCTCATAAAACTCTACCAAACTGACGTTTTCAGACCACATCACTCCAATGAAACTCACATATCTACTTATGGACATAAATTTATCCACTGTTTCAGCAGAGACCAATGAGCAGAAAGCTGTTGCTGATAAGGATGGACTGGAGCTATATCAGTTATGGCAGGTTACCCCATAGAGAGAGGAATTAAAAAATCATACTATTTTTGAAGAAATGACACTATATATTATACTTTCCAAGGATTTTAACAGTTTAACTAGACTCGTTAAGAGTTAAGACGGATTCTTCTTTGTTTTTGAAAGACAGGAAGCAAAAATAAGGAGGGAAGACATAACTACAATCTTATTACTTACAAGTGCTTTGCAAAATCAGTAGCTCTGGCCAGGTCAATGAAAGACTTGGTACAATACCCTTAATGCGGTAGGACAACACAATAACATTAATTCGAGCAAGAGATGCCACATGTAGGCCATAAATTTTTCTACCATATGAGTTCACTAACGATAGTTTATTGTTACTAATTGCTAATACACTGTTAAATCTGCCACTACAAAAACCATGGCATAGTTGCACTTGGGAATATCTAATATCTCTAAAGCCTAAAAAACTGTTAACTCGTAGTAAGAAATGCACTAAAAAGAAACAAAAATTTAAAAAGCAAAAACAGCTACTAATGTTGCAGGATTGCCATTTAGGTAGAAAGAACCTACGGACCTTTGGATTCCTCCTGAAACACCAAGCGTGAAAGCTATCAAATTCAAAGACTAATTACTACAAAACAAAGTTTTGGTAGAGATGTGAGCCAATAAACCTGACCGTAAAATCAAATTCAACCTTCTGCAATCAAAGAAAAATCAGCATATATGAAAATAGATGGGACCCAGATTTTTTTCTACTTTAGATACAACAGAAACTGAGGAGCTGGTATCAAGAGTCGATTCATTGAAAAACATCATACACTGAAGTTTAAGGAGATATCATTCAAGTGGTGGAGGAATGATCCATCAGCATAAAATTAACAAATAAAGTTAATGAAAGACATTTCCAGACAACAGTTTTTGCATCAACAGTTAAAAAAGTATATTGTGCACATACTGTTTTGCCCTAAAATAAAATGCACATGACTCAATTCATTATATAACACTGAGGGACTAGCCTAGTGGAATCCAATCACCTTTCCGAAGTGGGTTCAAGGCTCCACAGGGGCCCTGTGGGTGAGTGAGTTATGTGCCAACATTAAGAAAATAAACCATTAATCCACACAAATTGAATGGTATGCACTAAACATTCCAAGTAACTTTAGATTTGATATCCTTCGCAATGATTTTTTTTTTTGACAAGTATGGTATAAAAGGCACTCACAAGGGGAGTGCGTCCTGCAAACAAAAGAGGGGCCCTAGGAGTCAAGGGATCCCAAAAAATCTATTTTCTCATCTATGGATTACAATTACGGCCCTCCACCCAATAAAACAATTTGAAATAAAAAAATCTTTGATGACTCCCAAAGGGGACTCAACACTCTCAAAACAACGTCTATTACGCTCAAGTCAAAGGCTCCACCACATGCAAAGGGTGTTGGAAATAGAGGCCTAGAGTTTAGGAAGATAAGTGTATGAAGAAGAATTAGAGAAAATATTTTATTCCTCTTATTCAACTTAATTAAAATATGTAAATTACATAGCCTTATATAGGCCTTGAAAGATACATGTAACTATCATATATAAATACAAATAAATATCCACTAACATAACATTTACTAGGGTAACTCCCACTAACATTTCTATCAATTACTATAACAAGTTTATTATTTTCAACACCCCCCCCCCCCCCCCCCCCCCCCTCCTTAAACTTGATTTTACTTGTCAACTTCTGAAATTCTTTCAATCTTAAGGGACTTGGTGAAATTATCAGCAACTTGATCTTTTTCATGAACTTGAGGTCCACTTTCTTCTTGCACACTTCCTTCTTTTTTAGGAAATCTCAAATGACAAGTGTCATTCTTTTCTATGAACACTATTTCTTCATCCATAGTATTTTTCAACTTTTTCCCTAGAACTGCATCTTCACTTTGTTCACATTCTTCACTTTTGTATGCTAATAATAATGTATCATCCACTTCTCCATCAACAACATTAGCCTCTTCTTCTACATTATTAGTAGCATTTTTTCTTCCATATGGCCTCGAATTGCTTCCTCTTCCACGACCTCCTCTTTCTTGTTGTGAGTTGTAGTATTTTTCTTCGTGAGTAGTTATGTGATGACCACTTTTGTCTCCTCTTCCTTGGCCACGTGCACTTCTACGTCCTCGGACCCTTTGGTTTCCACCATACTTCTTATCTCCATCTTTCAAAGAAAGCTTTGTTTGAAGCACTTGTTCAAAAGCCTCTTGTTTCTTCACCACTTTTTCTTCATGGGCTTGCAACGAACCCATAAGTTCATCAACAGTCATGGAGTCCAAATCCTTTGATTCTTCAATTACGACAACAATGAAGTTGAATTTAGAATCCAACGACCTAGGGATCTTTTCAACGACCCTTGTATCCGTTATGGCGACTTCACCATATCTCCTTAGTTGGTTCACAATACTTAGAACCTTTGAAAAATAATCTGAAACTGATTTAGATTCCTCCATTTGCAATGCTTCAAATTCACCCTTTAAACTTTGGAGGCGAACCTTCTTCACTTTCTCCATTCCTTGGAAAGAATTTTGAAAAATCTCCCATAGCTGCTTTGCATTACTAGCACTAGCAACCCTTTGTAGTATTGCATCATCCAGACATTGGTGGATGATCATGCCCGTCTTTTGGTCATTTCTTCTTACTTGGAAGGCATCTCTTTGGGCTTGAGACAATGTTGCCTCATTTTCTGGCTCATTGTAACCTTTGTCTACAATATCCCACACATATTGTGCTCCCAATATTGCCTTCATTCGGATACACCAATTTTCACAGTTGTCTTTGGTGAACCTAGGCATGTGAAATGGAATTGAACTGTTTGCCATTTCCTCTCTCTCTCTCTCACTCACAACCTAGCTCTGATATCACTTTGTTGGAAATAATGCCCTGGAGTTTAGGAAGATAAGTGTATGAAGAAGAATTAGAGAAAATACTTTATTCCTCTTATTCAACTTAATTAAAATATGTAAATTACATAGCCTTATATAGGCCTCAAAAGATACATGTAATTATCATATATAAATGCAAATAAATATCCACTAACCCACTGACATAACATTTACTAGGGTAATTCCCACTAACATTTCTATCAATTACTATAACTTTATTGTCTACCACTAACACAAACAATAAGACACTAAATAAAACTATTGTAACTCCCACAACAAGCAATCAAGTTTATTGTTTTCAACAAAGGGGAGCCACCCTCCAAAACGGACAAGCATGAGGCCCTATCCACACACTCTTCCAGGACACCAAAACATCACACACCGAAGCCGGCATCACCCACTGAGTGCCGAAGAGACCGAGAAGGAGACACCAACAATCAAAGGCCACCGGAAAATGCAGTAAAAGGTGATCAACGGATTCTCCATCCTTCTTGCACATGAAGCACCTATTGACTACAATAACATTCCTCTGCCTCAAAATATCCCAAGCAACCGACCATGTGAAAAATGCAGCCTTGAGAAGGGCCTTGGATCGCTAGACCGCTTTCCAAGGAAAAGCCTCCTCCGCTCTGGGCAAAAGACAACCGAAAAACGAAGAGATAGAAAAACTCTGAGAGGGGGAGGGAAGCCACCACAAAGAGTCCGACTCGGTACCAATAGCCTAAGAGTACAAAAGTTCCAAAAGACTCATCTAACTCTCAGTCCTGAAAAGGACGCATGAACAAGATATCCCACACTAGCCTATCGGTATCAAGAAGATAACAATCGGCTATAGAAGCTTGGCGATCCTGAGCGATTCTAAAGAGCTAGGGGAAAGAATGAGCAAGCGAGCCCTCACCACACCACCAGTCAGTCTAGAAACAGACCCAACGGCCATCACCCACTCTGAATCTGAAAAAAGTAGCAAAAGGGTCCCAACCCCACCAAATATCCTTCCACACCCCCAAACCTCGATGGATCCGAACCAGTACACCATCCGCCCCTTTGCAATGATTTTTTATACACCAATTAAAAAAATATTGTTAAATTTCATACAACGAGGGATCCAACCACAACCAAAACTATGGAAAGGAAAGAACTTCTCAAGCACCCTAGTCACAACAACCAGATCAATCCTAGAAAATTATATCCCAAAGAAGAATATCATCATTCTACAACAACAACAACAACAATAATAATAGTAAAAGGATATTTATAGTATAATTTAAAACAGAGAATGTCATCTCACCAGTTTCTTTCATCCACCTGAAGAGTTGGAGAATATAAAGTGCCTGACAAGCAAGCAAAGTATACCTATTCTAAACAGTCTGTATTGGAGGCTTACAAATTTAGGAAAATTACCAAATAGTTTCATTCTAATAAAATGTGTATCTAGCGTATAGTGTGATATATTACAAGAGCAATTACTGATTTTAAATGCATAGATGCACAACAATTAGTGTGAATGCCACGTTCAGCACAAACAGTGAACTTCAAGCAATATTATGAGCATGTGAAAACATCATGGTTTCATGATATGTAACATTCTGCTATTATAATCAACCGCAAGTTGTTACTTGAAGAGTGAGTACAACCTAGTACAAAACCACCCAACCAAAATTTGTCCTGGAAAGGACTTGTACCGTGTAACCCTACTGTATCCGTCATGAAATTATCACTGTCAGGATATGGGCAATTCAATTCTACAAAAATATGTACACGTCAAACCCATAGTTGTCACTGGAAGGATGGTGCAACAACCACAGATAGACTTAGCTCGGAACTGTCACTGGAGAAGTTCATATATTATCTGCAAAATACCTATATCAGGTTAAAAGTTACAACTGTGATTGGAAAAGTATGTGGAGCTAGGACAATCCAACTTGAAGCTGTCACTATAAGGACTGATATCTAAATCTTACTTATCCAAAAAAAAAAAAACAAAGGACTGACATAATTACCCATGTCCAACAGGAAATTACCGTTGAAAAGATGTGCCAATATAATTTAATACTGCCTACTGTAATTTCTAGGAAGCACAACCTAACCAATTACTAGAAGAGTTGGCACCAAATAACATACCATGGCCAAAAACTGGGATTAGAATCAATGCAATTCCTGGTTGTACAAGGATCTAAATTAAATCTCCCACTAGAAGGAATGAGGAGCTTGACCATTCCAAGCAAATGTTGTCACCAAAAGAAGCACATGCACAATTTAAATATCTACCCCCATATTTATCTCCTTGAACAACATAATAAACAGTTTAAATGTGTCAGTCCAAGTTAACACAATTCAATTTTTAATAGTAATCCAACAAGCAATCCACAATGAGCCTGTCTCTCCGGATGTGAGACAGAAGGCATAATAAATATTCTGCAAGTGCTTCTCTCCTGTAGACACTCCAAAGATGATTCATGAATATCTAACTGTTATCGTTCGGTTCGGATTGCATCCATTCATACTAACAGAAATGTTTACAGAAATTGTTATACCTTCACAAGTCCACTTTTTTAACTAATCTATAACATGGTCCCAAAAGTTGAACAAAAATTATCCTATCATCAAATTTACCAGTAAATTTTGAACATGAAAACTAAAAGACCTAATTTAAGAACAAGAATCATCTATTTACACTGAGATTCCCAATAAAAACCTTCCACTAACAGGAATATCTCTTTTCTTTTCTTAATAAAACCTGGCCATTAATTTTATAATATGATGTGTACAAGTGCACAGTAATATTCCCTATTAAATATTTGGGTAAGCATACATAGTTAAGACTCCAAAGAAATGGAAACTGAAGGATGTTGCTATATTTTCCAACAGAAGTTTGAAGCCTGCCTGAAGAGAGACAAATGAAGAAAAATGACAATGCACTGATACTATTGACATTTTGACTAGGCAAGGGCATAGCTGGCTATTTGTGTCATATTCAGTAAATGAAAACAATTATTTACATAAATAGTGATGGAAAGATGATAAATATGGATTTCAAATTTTTACCTGATTGAATTTACTGCCATCTTTGGCAGATTCCTCAGTTTCAAAAATAACATCATTGGAGAAAGCAATAGCTCATCAGTCAGAAACAAGTTGTCGTTTATCAACTTAGTTCATATCAGGGTCCAAGCGTTCAAAATCAGCAATTTATGTAATTGGAAGTAACCAATTAGGTTTACGACGAAACCTAGAAATCGATCCTTCCGAATGGGCCTGATTTGACAGATCTTACCTTTTTCGAAAGGAGACAATAAAAAAATAAAGATATGCACTAACTTAAAGAGAATTTTTATAATTTTTTATTCTTACTTATTCTGACTCTGTTGTTATGTCAAATATCCATCCCCTATTAAGAAAGATAGGAGAGTGCCCTTCTCACTTTTTCTTTTTTTTTTATAGGTTCGACATTTTTAAATCCAATAAATAGTAGTTTCCCTCTCTTACATTCCTAATCGACTGAGCAGAGCGCTCCGAAGGTTATTGCTCCAGTACCAATGGACATACCGAAGCCATTGAGTTTCTTGAAGGAGGTCACTTATGGTGGAAATTCTTTGCACCCAAATAAGTGAAAGTTATTAATTCTTTGCAACAAGCAGGTTTTCATGATAGCTTTCTCCCAAGCGCTTAACTAAATGAGCAACTCAAAAAATAAACCATACAATATAAAAGCTTCAGAAAAAATGTGACAATGGTAAGGCTAAATATTGCAACCAAACAAAGCAAAGATAACCTTCCATATGAAAAACTAGAGACATATAACTTCAAAAAGGGGAGCTTTCTATATCATCAAGAATATTAACTGGCAATCACATGTTAATACTGAGATTTTAAAAAATTCTTCACAATGAAAATAAATACACAAAAACTAAAAACTAGAGACATATAACTTCAAAAAATGGAGCTTTATATATCGTCAAGAATATTCAACTGGCAATCACATGTTAATATTGAGAGTCTAAAAAATTCTTCGCATTGAAAATAAATACACAAAAACTGTTAATTCATGCAATCCTAATTTTCTACCAAGCTGAACAATTATTCTTCCAAAACTGTTCTAACTTTCCTCCCATGGGTTATAACTTATAAATTACAGAGAACGCAAACATACACAGTGAGATTATAACCTTGTATGCTAATACTACAACAGTACAACCAAACATGGGCATTCTTTCTTCAACTCCCTTTGATTGGTTGCAGAAAATCATAGTGCTTCTGACTAAAGACAAACTCCATAACAGGTTAATAAAGAGTTTTCAGACTCTGATTGCCATTATCTCACAAGGGATGGAGTTTTACCTCAAGGATAGTAAAATGGTGCAAGAAGGCCTTGAAAGAGAGATATCTGCATCAAAGCCACCCAGAGGTGCTTATACAAAGCAGACATGCCTTCCCAGTCATGACAGCTGGACACCAATTGTTTGCTCCCACTGTGTTATTCGTCAAAGGCATGAGTACATATTTTTTCCAGCAGTAATGGCCAGTCTTCACCAAGCTGTTTTGGGTCTAGCTCCATTGCAGTCTTAAAATCTAGCAAAGATATTGGACAATGGGATTTCTGTTCTTGTATGACTTGCAATGGCATGCCACTACTTTGCATCTGATAGTGATAACTGGGTGTGACACCGTTCACAAGCTTCCCTTGAGAGTGGTTCTTGAGGATATTTTTCTTCACAGGCTCACGTGTTGACCTTGCCCCTGCCAATTCAATGCAAGACCTAATTAAACCCTTCAAGTAAGCATCCAACCCACTATTCAACAGATTGGCACAGTCCATTGACACTCCTTCGAGGCCCTGAGTTGCAGCAATCAGCTCCATGCGTTCCCTCAGTGTCTTGGTGTTCAACGAACAATTTATTTCAACTGAGCTAGGACATTTGCCACTGCTTGCCAAAGGTATCGCCCTGCTGGCAGCACCTATACTAACTGAGCAAAAGGGAATGCCAAGTGGGGCATGGAGTAGACTTCTAGCAGACACCTCTTTTCTATCTCTAACAAATACTTCAATCTGGTCTTTACTATGTACAAGAACTGAACCATCTGGTGATGTCTTTATTTCTGATGATTTAGCTGGGGGCTGATGAATAACCCCCCTCGCATTATCTACTTGCTTTTTGATTTCTTGATGATGCTGCACCAGGCTTTGAGTATCATGTAGAGTCCCATTTCCCAAAACACCATTAGAATCGTTGTCACATATGGTTGTTGATTGTTGAAAAGCAAAGGTTGTCTTCCCATTTGGTCCAAGAGGAGTCGGATGATCTACTACCTTCTGGTCATGAACTCTATTCCTTGCTTTCAGGGGTGATGACAGCAATGTATCTCCATCCAATAAAACCAGAGAATTTGGAGTTTGGGTTATAGAATGATGGTACCCATTTTGCTTATGCCCATCAGCTGGAGGCTCTTTAGTTGCAGCTGCTCTTGCAGACTTGACAGGATCTTTATCATGAAGGGGCGGTGGCACTTTTGCTTCAGAAGCATTTTTCAGAATGGAACGAACTAAATGATTATGCAGTGAAATATTCTCTCTTCCAACAATCTGAAGACAAAGCTTATTGAACTCAACCTTGCTTAGCTTCAAACTCAGTAATCTATTCAGATAATGAAAATATTGTTTTGATCCCTCCGGCCCAAGTCGTTTAACCAATTCAGCTTTCAGTTCCACAAGATTAACGCGTGAATTCTGCTGTCGTGGTTGCATTTCTCAAGACATAAAATCCATAAAGAAAAAGAAGGATCATTTACTTCCACAGCTCCAAAACCCAAAACAGAAGACCCCAATTTCACTACCAAACTAGGGTTTTGCTCTATTTCAAAAACCCATCTTCCCAAGAAGGTTAAATCCCTCAACAGGCAACCCCAACAATGCTAACCCAAAACCCATCTTCAAAAACCACTCAAGTGTGGGAAAATTGGAGGGGTTGAGTCCAGGAGGATCAAGACCATAGATCCCAATCCCAACCAACTCTCCCTCCAAAATTCAATATCATAAGTTTCAAACCCCAATCCAACAAACACAAAAACCAACTCTAATCACAAGAAAGATATGAAAAAACCTCCATTTCCAGGCATACAATCCAAAACCTATGAATATATACCTTTCTGTAAGTCGAAGTAAACCTCAATTCTTTGGAAATTCGATAAGCTAGCACTATCAATGACTCTCCCTGAAACCTCAACCAACTCATGCAACAGAATTTACAGAGTAATAGAGCTCGTATTTTTCAGTGACAGGTTTGAACATATACAGAAAATTGAAATTGAACAACAGCAATTGAACAGAGATTCAAGCTCCCAGAGAAATATAACTATATCTATATATATTATACGAGTTTAGAGAGAGAGAGAGAGAGAGAGAAATGAGTATTGCAAATTTCGATTGAGCGAGTGTTTACAGAGAATCAATGCAGCTTCTTCTTCTTGTTGAGCCGTTGGTGTTCTTCCATTAGCGCTCTCTCTCTCTTGAAATCTCTCTGCATTGGGGTTTCGTCGGACTTTTTCTCTCCAGAAATCTCTCTCTTTCTCTCTCTAACTCGCGCGCATACTTGAATCAGAGATTGGAAGAGACCTCTCTCTCTCGCTCTGATCTCTCTCTCTACTTTCTCTCTCTATCGGACTCTTTTTTCGTTGTGTCCGATAGAGTATTTTTATTTCCTTTATATATATATATTCTGTTTTTATCTGTTCGTGTTAGAAAATTCGAATTCACTTCGGAGATATATTCACCACGCGCGTGACAAAATGTGGACTATACGCTCTATTTGATTAGAGATGTAAGTCAAGGTATGTTTTGTAGAGCGCGTAGAAAAGTGTTTGTTTCGGAAAATAGTTTCATTATAATTAAATACTAGTATTCTATATCTTTCTATCCGAATTGATAAGAATTCTAACCGAAGGGAATTAATCCTTGAAAAATAAAAATTTGCACAATTGAAATTTAACGAGGTTTTATGAAATGAACTTTGTCACATTTGTCACTAACATCCTCTTTTATGTTAAGCACATTTTGAGAATTCCCTACAATTTTTTTTGTTAATTATAATGTTAAAGTTAAGAGCTTGGCTTTATCCTATTTTTCTACGGTTAATTTGATTCGGATAGATGCCCTCGATTGGTTCCAATGAATGGCACCGAGGCCTTGAAATATTCTAGTTATGGCTATCCCAGGGTTTTATCTGGTTATTGGTATGGTAGCAAGAGGAAGATGGCTCGGCACTAGAAGATGGAGTAGAACATAGCTTGCTTATACCTCGAACGAGTTCCAAATTAGCATTATATACTAAGAATTTAATATACGGGTATGGAAAACATAGACTTAACAGTGTTGTAAGGGAGACTGAAATAAATGATTTCGACCAATCATTTTGTCATCAAATCTAGTTAAGATATTTTCCAAAATTTTAGTTTTAGCATCAAAAGATTCAGAACTGAAATTTGGGTAGCATATTGTAGGAGGATGGTGCTCGAGATCACATCGAGATGTTAGAAAACCACCTCGAAGCAACATGAAATTATGTTTTGACTTACCTATACTTCTTGCACCACCTCGAGGAGGTTTTCTCTACTGGGTATATTGAATTATTAAGGACTAGTGGTAGAAGGATGCATTTAGCCCATTAGTGTGAGTCAAGTCTATAAAGCGATAGGACTTGGATCTTGAATCTTACAGCATTAAATGCAACATTTGATGCCCCCAACATATTGGCGCACAACAAAGGGTCAGGTGTATTTATGTAACATTTAATGCTCCCGACCTACTGGGGCACAACAAGAGGACCATGTGCATTCCTGATCTTTTGCAGCGGCGGCGGCGACAGCTGATGTTAGTCCTAAATATAGGCATGGTCCCACCGTAAGGGACAATCTCTCAAGGTGAAATTACCTAGGAGACAATGGAAAATAGCCCAGAGGGGGGGGGGGGGATAATAGGTTTTTTATTGATTTAATGATCAATTAAAATGATTTGCAAAATTTTTAATTTTAATTAGTCACTGAACCCTATTCTCTAACAAGGTTAATCAAGTAATGATCAATATAAGTGCAGAAAAAAAAAATTAAAAGACGACACCGAGATTTATAAATGGAAAAAACTTGGAAAATTTTCGAGTAAAAAATCACAGGTAACAACGATACCGATGCACTATAAATCAAAGAATTTGTACAGACTATGAAGACAAGACTTACAATAGCTCTGAGTCTCTGACTACCATTCTTCACTCGACGTCAGAAAGTCTTAATCCACTTGCACTCCACGAAGCTCTCGCTCAGATCTTCGTACTCTGACAGCTCCGCCTCTCAATAGATCAAAGTTCCACGAAGCTTCTCGCTTTGATCTCCGTACTCCGACAGCTCCATTTCTTTATGGATCGATGCAAACACGTTGCACTAGGTGGCATGATGATTTTTCAACAACCAAGTCATTCAATTGTGCATAAAGATCTCAAGTGTTGAAGCACAATTGAATAACCTTCACAAACTTAGAGAAAACCTTGACATAGGATGATCAAACAATATTTTTTTTTCTCTCTGCAAATGGATCTAATCTATAATATAATGATAGAGCTCTCACAAAAACCACACCCTCAGAATCTGTATTGAACCCTCTTATTTATAAAGAGATGAATCATTCTTTGAGTAGACTTGTTTCCTTCTTGAACTATGATTCTTACCTTGTGTGGTCCTCTTCTGATTAGGAGTGAATCTAGCGAATTTTGGTGTAAATATACTTTATACACGTGTTAAGATGCCTTGGAGTGCACACCAAGTCATAATAGGTCACAACAAGCGGAATTGCTTCAGACTGAATTGCATGTCGGTGCCCTACGCTTATGCGTAGCCCCAAGCATAGTGCAATTCACTGTTATGCGTAAAAATGCACTTTTCAGCCACTTTTTGATCACTGTATGCATAGTTATGCGTAGCAAAATACTGAAATTTAACTTTTTGCAATATTTGATATTTTCGGATCTCATTTGCTTTTATGGCACACATAACAATATGTAAGACTTGTATAATATTCATTTTACCCTTCGCGATGTGTTTCTTGGTTCAAATTTGTTTTTCTTTTCATTTCTCTTGCATTTCTTTGCTACTTTAAGCTTGATTTGAGTTTGAAAAAACTTGTCGATGTCTTTTTGGCGCATTTGCTTGGCCACTTTAATTTTCCTAAACCTACCTGATCTCACAATTTACTCAAACTAATGTTAACTACCAACTACTCTAAAAGCTTAAGGGCATTAGAAGTGCAGCCCAATTTGGCCATTGAGAGCCTTTGTGACGTGTGATGAAGTGTAGAAGAGCGATGGAGTGGGGCTCTCCTTTTTGTGGGATCCATACCAAACATTGCACTTGACTCTCCACATATAGAGAGTCAAGTAGCGAGTGTTGAGAGAAAAAGGTGTCACACTTGTATATGTATGTTTTGTGCCACATGTCTCTAAAACTGTATTTTAAATAAAAAAATTAATTATATATTTTGTATATATTCTTTTATGTATTGTGTTATTTTATATAATTTTTTTATTTAAATAATTTTTTTTTAAAAAAAAAGAGATGAAGTTTTTGATGTATCAAATTAAATTTATTTTATCTTTTTAAAATTATTTTATTTTTGTATAATAAAATAATTAAGAAATTTTGAAATAATGCAATAGATAATAAAATAGTTTATATAATATGTACTTACCAAAGTTTAAAATAATTATGATTTAATTAATTTAAAATATATATTATCTAATTTATATAGTAATTAAATTTAATTTAAAATTTAAAATAATAATAAAGTGGAGAGTACAGTTCAAACACCAATTTTTTTGCATGTTTATTATTTTCCCTCTATGTAAGAAATTATTAATGTATTTTTTTATTTGTGGTATTTAATATTAATTTTTGTATTTAGAAATTTAATAGTTATTAAATTATTTTAGATAATAAAAAATAAATAAAGTGAAGTGAAAGATAGTATTCCACACCATGGGACATACACTCCCTAAATAAAGTGTAGAGCCACGAAGAGTATCTCACTCCTCATGCTCTAAGTTGTTAGAGAGGGTGTAACTTTAATATTTAATCATTCAACAAACCCCCTCATGTGTGACCTATTTTTTGGTATAACACGTGAAATAACAATTTTTTAATATGGGTGACGGTAAGGTTTGAACATGAGACATTTGACTATGATACCATGTTAACTACCGATTAATCTAAAAATTTAAGCTATTAAAGAAGATGTAACTTTAATATTTAATCCTCCAACATCTAAAACATGGCAAAAATAACAAATGGAACACGGGAAAAATGGATGCCTCGGCTCACAATATCAAATGAGGCAACCACGAGGTATAAAAGGGGGGAAAAGCGAGAAATCTAGAATACCCAGAAACCTACTCCATCTCAAGCTTCAAGACCACTCCTTCTCCTTCTATCTATCTATTTTTGTTGTCTGAATGTAAACAATGTTTCTCATTTCAATTTAATTTTCTATTTTTAGCAAATTCAGTTGTTCAGACCAACTCCAAATATACATAATAGGAGAAAAAAAGTTACACCCATGTTTCTTTGCTGCCTATGTATTATTACATGCTCAGAAATAAATCTGCACCCTAGTATTAGTTTTGGCTCCAGTATATATCAGATATTTTCCAGTATTGTCACATACGTATATTGCTACACTTTTGAACCTATTGTTGTTTGGAACCTGTCACCAATTGTAAGAAGCAATACCATATATATAATGTCTATATAGGTATGTATATCAAGTTTTGTTTGAAGGGCAAAGCAAATGTATCAAGAAGAAAGATACATAACACATTGTTGATCCAGTTCATGGCTTTATTGCTCTATTAGTCTTTGAAGTACTGTAAGAATTTTGCACATTTCTTAGTCTTTTATCAGGAGATTTGAAATCCAAAGCACTTTGCAGAAACTCTCAGTATGATTTATGCCCAAAAAAAAAACAGAAAAAAACAAATTCGTACAACCGGTTCTGCAATATAAAGTAAAAGCTCAAAACAAAATCCAAGAACTCAATTTATGCGAAACCGTCTTCATCTTCTGCCAATTTTACCAAATCATCGTCGCGAGAGTCGAAGTAGAGGACACTATCATCAAAACCAACCCAATGCTACTAAGCCCCGGAGCTGTGGCTCCACTCTTTCCTGGTGCATCTGCTGCTGGAGCATCAGCCATCGGTCCGCCACTAGCCATAGGCGGCGCGCTTGCAGGCGCATTCGAAGGCGAAGGCGCAGGAGCGTCGCTAGAAGGCGCGTCCCTAGACGGTCCCGGAGAGTGTGACTTTGATGGAGGCTTTGCTCTCCCAGTTGGTCCTGGCGCTGGAGCCGAGCCAGGCGAGTTCGCGTTTTCAATCCCATTAGGCACAATGACACTACTAACTTGCAAAACTGACAGGTTGTATGGCTGGGAAGCGATCGATTTCACTAAATTGGCGCCATTTGTCGAGCCTTTTGCAGCGGAGCCGAACATGATGTTTCCTCCTTTCTCACTGGTCACATTTAAGAACCCTTGATCCCCTGTGGCACGTCCACTTGACTGGAACAATGTGGTGAGGATCATGGACTTGTTTGGTAGGTGCTCGAGCTTTGAGACGTCGTAGTAATCGAGCACAATGTGGACACTTAGGACATATTTTAGGAGGTCACTCGACTTTCCTTGTACCGAGGACAATGCAGAGTTTTCGACAGCGAGGACAGTGATGGTTCGCCGCGAATTGATGTCCCCTGCGAGGCCGGTTTGAGTGAGGAGGTTATTGAACGTCGAAAAATCGGAGTGGTTGTTGAGGAGATGGGTGATGTTGAAGGCATTGGCACAACAGAAGAAGAAGAGAAGAGAGGAAGAGAACAAGAGAGTGATCTTGAAATTCATGTTGATGACTAGTGTGTGTGTTTCAGACAGTGCTTTTCTATTGTGTCAAGGGGTGGTTTTATATCCAAATGAGTGGGGGTAAAATGGGAATGTATTTGTTGTTCATTAGGAGGAGGAGGAAGTCTCCTCCCGCCAAATTTGGAGGACCTCTTTTGGCTGGGAAATTTGTAGTGAGACTATAGTGGAAGTGATCTGAATTTTGTAGAGCCATGTGCCAGTTTTGTAATGGATTTGAATAAATTGTTTCCCAAAATAGTCAAGTTGGAATATGAAATCCAAAATGTCTAGGATGAAAAGAGCCACATAAATATAGTTATTTTCATCACTGAGCACATTAAATTAAAAAAAAAAAATTGTAGATAAATAAATTAATAAAATAAGAAGAAAATAGTTGAATTTGAATTTTGAACTGAATTTAATTTATAAGGGTTCTTACCAGAACCCTAATCTTCCAAATGTCTTGGGTAAAGGTCAATGGCCCTTCTAAAGCTTTAGGATTAAGCCTGTGCAAAGCAGACCTCCTCCACGTTAAGAATTACAATAGTGGTGATGTCGTTCATGAGCCACTCGGGATTTTAAGTCGAGAACATGGTTTACCGTAATATTCATATGTTATGCATTGTCAAGTTTGTAATATTTTTAGAAGATGTTAATATTATTATATAATTATAATACTCGTCTTAGATTCAATTTTAAAATTGATATTATTCGAATTTATTATACCGTGATAAAAACCAATGTTGTGTTGATGAACCATGATGGGAATGTTTGTCAACGAATATTGTTTCATAACAATTTTGATTATCGACAAATTCGTTCTGTGGATACATATTGTCGACAGTCCATATATGCCTCGGACATTTACCAATGGCATAGAGAAGACACCAACTTTCGAAGTCTATGAATGCAGTAAATTCTAATGTTGCTATTTTATGTGTAGTTTTTTTCAGTAAGTAGAGCTGATCAACTTAAGTTTGTATGATATGATTCAAAAACATACCCTTGATGTTTCTTTCCTCTTAGACGGAAATGATCTACATTTTATGATATAAACCCGAATTTGCAGCACAGTTGGGAAAAGACAGGGACATAGTGCCTCAAGAAGCATTAAGTCTCATGTTTGATTTTCGCTAACTACAATTTTATTTGGGCCATGAGAGGTTTACCCGGTTATTATTTTCATGGCCCGGATATCATGGTTACCGAAAAAAATAAAAAAAATATTTTAGGAGATACATTGCAAGCCACATCAGGTTTTTACCAATTTGGTATCAATTATCAACCTATTACTAACCTACAATATAATTCAATTTGAATGAATTAACTTCATTTACGCCCCATGTTTGCTTTTACTTTAATCACACTTTCAAAGTTTGAGAATTTTCATTTACACTCCTTATTTTTTTTAAATTCATATCATTTACACTCCCTCAGGCATGACATCATCCTGATTTTTTTTTTAATATATAAACTACCCTCAAAGTGTTAATTAGGTGTGTTTGGAAATAAAGATATAGCTTTTATCAATTTGACCCCTCCCATTTCTAAAAATACAAAAATAAAAAATAAAAAATAAAAAAATATTTAAACATAATTCTATAATTTAATTTAACATAAATTTATGAAAAATATTATTCCTCTTTTTTAAGAGTTTAAATCAATTAAATTTCACATATTCAATTTCACATATTCATAATAAAAAAAATTGAATCTCATATATATGTATATATATATTTGAAAAGTTTGAATCTCATATAAAAAAATTAATATGTATTTGGAAACTAGTTTATTCTTTTATTTTTTACAAATACATATTTAGTTTTTTAAAAAACTAATTTTTTGAATTTGTGAATTGAAATTAAATCACAACACCCCCAACCCCTCCCCGGCCAGCAGCCCTTCACACACAAACACCTCTACACAGACACACGTATACACACACACAGACATATATAGATCTACACACTTATATATATAAATACACATATATATATACACACACGGGCAGCGGCGGCTGTGGCATGACTGGTGGTGGTTGGGGTGTTTGGTTTGAGGATTAAATTGATTTAAGGACATTTCATACCATGAGGGGTGTAAATGAATATTCTCAAACCTGGAAGGTATGATTGAAATAAAAATAAACATGAGGGGGTATAAATGAAGTTAACCCAATTTTAATTGGTGACTAATTAATGACTCGCCTACTGAAATACTCACCCATTAACTTATTTTTGGTAGGCAGAATTGAGACTTTATCACTCCTAATCGTGAGTAATAAACATAAGATAATATGAGTGAGATATCATGAATCAAATGAATCTCTCCATAGTAGGAGGGATATGTTATCAGTCAAATGAACCTAACCATGTTTACAATGTGTGTACAATTAACCAAAAAAAAAAGTATGTCTCAACTCAATAATGTTTAATAGGAAAACCAATATCTCTAGGTTCAGGAGTGCATAAAATATCTACTTTTCTTAATTAGAGAGATTGTGCCAATAAGCATCTCACATAGATGCAAATCATGCAACCCATCTCTATCTTTTTCTGTATATAACATATTAAATATCATAGTGCTTCTTACAATATTCACTTTAGTGTATATACAGCATGTGAAAAATGTAAATGACATTCATTTTTAAGAAGGCAGTCATATTATATATGAGTTTTGTGAATTAGTCGGACAAAAAAAATACCTCTAGGAGCAAAGGGTTTAATTGCACGTTAAAAAAACTCAAAAGTCAAAACAAATTTAGTGTAGGCCAACTGTGTCTCCACTATTAATTAATTGGATCTTGATTCTTGACACTGAGATACACTCATTCTAGTTAATTTCAAGAAATTCCATATGCTATTTAATTTAATCAATGTTCACTTTACCTCCTATATTATTCAATTTCATCAATATGCCCCTCCTCTTCACATTTAGAGTCAAAATGTCTAAACTACCCTCACTTAATAGTATAAGGGGTTTAGTGAAATCAATCCTTAAAAAAATTATTTTTCGAAAATAAATTATATTTTTCGTAAAAACTATAAATTTCAAAAAATATATATATATATTTCAGAAAATATGATTTTTTGCGAAAAATATATATTATGTTCCAAAATATGATTTTTTTTTCCGAAAAATATTTTTTTGCGAAAAAGTATATATTATGTTCCAAAATATGATTTTTTTGCGAAAAATATATATTATGTTCCAAAATATAAATTTTTTCTGAAAAATATTTTTTTTGCGAAAAAGTATATATTATGTTTCAAAATATGATTTTTTTTCAGAAAAATATATATTATATTCCAAAATATGATTTTTTTGAGAATATATATTATGTTCCAAAATATGATTTTTTCCGAAAAATATATATTATGTTCCAAAATATGATTTTTTTCTGAAAAATATTTTTTTTGCGAAAAAGTATTTATTATGTTCCAAAATATGAATTTTTTTCCGAAAAATATATATTATGTTCCAAAATATGATCTTTTCCGAAAAATATTATTTTTGCGAAAAATATATACTATTATGTTCCAAAATATGGTTTTTTCCGAAAAATATTTTTTTGAGAAAAATATATACTACTATGTTCCAAAATATGATTTTTTTCCAAAATAATTCATATTTTGGAAAATAATATACTCCCTCCGAAAAATAATTTTTTTGTGAAAAATATATATATATATTTTTTAATTTATAATTTTTGCAAAAAATATAATTGATTTTCGAAAAATAATTTTTTAAAATGATTTATTTCATTAAACCCCCTTATACTATTGAGGGTAATTTAGACATTTTGACTTAAAATGTGAGGTGAGAGAGCATAATGATGAAATTGAATAGTATATGAGGCAAAGTAGACATAACGGAGTTTAGTTGATTAATCTAGATAGTATGAGAGTTTCTTGAAATTATCCCTTCTATGAATAAGTCATGTATCCCTCCCAAATCCTCTCTCTATATCTCTCTCTCTCTCTCTCTCATTTGTGTGTGTGAGAGAGATGAAGGTTGAGGGTGGTGAAAGATATGCACTGTTATTGGCAGCAAAGGACTCAGAATATGTAAAGAAGGTGTATGGTGGTTACTTCAATGTGTTTGTGGACGCATTTGGAGAGGAAGGAGAGACTTGGGACTTGTTTAGAGTAGTTGAAGGACACTTCCCTCAGTTTGATGATATTCACAACTACACTGCCTTTGTGGTCAGTGGTAGCCCTTTTGATGCCTTTGGGAATGACCACTGGATTTTGACCCTTTGCTCTCTCTTGAAAACTCTATATTCCATGGAAAAGAAAATTCTTGGAATTTGCTTTGGTCACCAGGTACATATATATATATATATATATATACACACACATACATATATGTGATACAATCCTTATAGATGTAACTCAAAATTTCAATATTTTACTTGCATTACATACTGTATCATCTTCCTATCCATTTTATTGCATTACTAACTCAATTATATTTGTCCTTGTGCTATAATGCAATGACACACAATGGTAGAATTAACAAGGTTAAGCCTATGTTAATTTTTCTTTAATTTCAATTCTGTACAAATTCCATTCAATCTGATTTATGTTTTGATATATATTTGTGTCTACATAGATTTTGTGCAGAGCACTTGGTGGAAAGATAGGGAGAGCCATGAGTGGTTGGGATATTGGAGTGAGGAAAGTGAAATTGGTGAAGGACATATGCCCATACAATATTCTCAAGGATGATAAGCCTACTCTTTCCATTATTGAATGTCACCAAGATGAGGTACAATATTGTAGATATATAGCAATCATAATATACATGATAGAACACATGCCGAATTAGGATGTACAGTGTAGATATATATATCAATCATAATATGTGGATCGCATCAGAGTAATCCGAACGAGAAAAAAAAAAAATTAATCAAGCAAAATATATATATGTTTCCATATACAATATATTAAAAAAAATATGATTGGTTGAATAAAACAAGGCCAGTATTGTTCGATTTAATTATAGAGTAAACTATTTAATCGGTCTAATTTTTAAAACACAATCAACCCATGTTTAATTTGATATATTTGGTTTGTTACGTTTTTTAAATATACTTATAACATTAATATTGTCTGAATCTTTTACACCGTTATATTATGACCAAAATTAAAATCAATACTATAACAGCAAATCATGATTCAAATTGATCAAAATATTAGACATCAAAAGAAAGATTGAACCATAATCAACAATTCTTTTATTTATTTTTCCTTGTGCAACACTGCTTACATGAGAAGGGTGACCTTAACCCTCAAATATTAAGATTTCTTAGATATGTATATATATATATATGTCTGTGTACTATATAAATGAATCAGGTATGGGAGGTCCCTCATGGAGCTAAGGTGATTGCATTTTCGGATAAAACAAGTGTGGAGATGTTTTCCATGGGAAGCCACGTATTAGGCATTCAAGGCCATCCTGAGTACACCAAGGACATTCTATTTAATCTCATTGATCGTCTTCTCAACAATAATTCTGTAAAGGTAACAATATACTAGTATCATATTCATACATATATATATATATATATATATATATATATTTGTATACGTGCTTTTTGCCTCTCCTCGTTATAATCTAACCTAGGGCTTAAACAATGACCCAGAGTGACTTTGCAGAAGATGCAAAATTGACATTGGAGAGTGCAGAAGCAGATAACAAGTCATGGCAAAAGATTTGCAACAACTTTCTCAAAGGGGAAATAGCATCAAATTAAAGATATGTAATTGAATATCTAAAATAAATTGTTCATAATGAAATGAACATCTGAATTTAAAAGTGTTAAGACCATGTTTTTCACAAACAAGGTTTTTTTGGATGACAAAATTTGATTATTTCTGAACTACTTGATCAGTGTAGTAAATGCCCCCATTCGTGTTTTTTTTTTTTTTTTTTTTTGGAATTTTTTATGCATTTGGCACACAGTAAAGAATAGGCTTTTGATAAAAAAAAAAAAAAGTATTAGTTAGAAAATATGTTTTGGTTTCTTTTATTGCTAATATTTTATATGAAACTATTGAATACATTTTTTCCTCCATTTTTTTTATATAAAAAAAAAGGATAATGGAAGAACCACGTGTATTATTACATCACACACAGGTACAAGGGCAGCTATTAAAACTTAAATTTAGTTAGAGTGAGTTTAGACTATGCTTCAATTCCAACTCCATTTCCATCTCAAAATCATTTTTCACATATAAAAATATCATTTACAGACTTCTACTTTAAATAAATTGTAAAAAAAAAAAATTTTAAAAAAATTGTTTATTAATGACTAAAGTAACTTCAAAAACATGTATTAACACTCACTTGCCAAATTAAGCTTAATTAATCCTAATTTCACCCGACTCTTAATTTTGGCTAATTTGTGCAGTTGGTGTTAATAAATTAGTAGTTTGGGTTAAATAATATTTTTTGCTTAATCTGTTGGGTCAATGTTAATAAAATGGAGTTTTATATAATTAACGTTGATTTGCTTTAGTTTGTAAATTACGTGTTAATAAATTAAGAGTTGTGGTTAAATTGGAATTTTGGCTTAATTTATTGAAATAGTGTTAATAAAAATAGAGCTTTGTGCAATTAGGGTTAATTTAGTATAATTTATAAAATGAGTATTAGAAATTTAGGAATTTTGATGAAATTAAGATTAATTCATCTTGTTTGATAACTTTTCTAGAATTCTTTAATCACTATATACAATAAACAAATATTATAAAATTAATCTAAAGTAAACAGGTATGAATGATATTTTACTTCTCAAAAGTGATAAAAGTGAATTTGCGTAGAAGCCAAAACATGCATAAATAAAATTTGGAATCTCACAGAAAAGTAATTATTTTACCTCAGAGTAAAATATGACTAACTTAGGAGGATTTTTATTAAAATTTACTCGTAACTTGCAACTTTAGAATAATTGTGTAGTACTCGAAAGAAATAGGGTTAAGTTACTGCTATGCCCAAATAAATTCTAAACACACACACACAATAAATATAGACACCAAAATTTATAGTGGTTCGGCTCAATTGGTACCTACGTCCACTTTGAGAGAGTTTACTATCTTTTGAAGAATAATGGTGTGAAGGATGAGGATACAATTCACTCAACTCTACTTCTCAAACTTTCTGCCTCACTCTCACAGAACACTCCTCTGTGTATCTTGCTCTTGTTCATTTTCTTATATTTTACAATCCCAACAATGTCCATATATATAGCCGAAGTAGAGAAAACGAACAAAACACAACTTGCACAAGCGTGGGCATGCAAATCTTGACATTTGCATGTGGCTGTGATTCGGAAGCGTGATCCATGAGCTGCCAAAAAAATCTCGACTTGGATTTGAAGCATGCTTGTGGCTTGAGAATATTGACTTCGCTTGTATGTGATTTGTTTGATAGCAGAGAGATGGGGTATGGAACTTACAACTTTCCCCCTTCCATACCAATCAGAGGAGAACGTTTTCTGTTGTGTTTCAGTTGATGTTCATCCTGGTTATGTCTCTGCATAGCTCTACTTCTCTCGAGAAACCATTTTTCTCAACATGTCTGTCGGGTTCTTGTCTGTGTAGATATTCACAATCTTCAATAATTGTAGCTCCATTACTTCGCGTATCTAGTGATAGCAAATATCAATATGCTTCGTGCGAGAATGGTACATTGAATTCTTGCTCAAGTCTAGAGCACTCTGACTGTCACAATATACTTTGTATTCTTTCTGATTAACACACAGTTCTTGGAGAAATCGTTTTACCCACAACATTTCATTTCCAACTTCCGTTGCGGCAATGTATTCTACTTCAGTTGTAGATAAAGCGACACACTTCTGCAATTTTGATTGCCATGAAACAGTTCCCCCTGCAAAAGTAAATAGGAATCCTGATGTAGATTTCCTATTGTTAATGTCACCAGCCATATCTGAATCTCTATAGCCTTCCAAGACTAGTTATGCTCCCCCATAACACAAGCATAGTTTCGATGTACTCTTCAGGTACCTAAGAATCCACTTGATTGCTTCCCAATGGTCTTTGCCTGAATTTGAAAGAAATCTGCTGACAACGCCTACAACGTGAGCTATATCCGGTCTGGTGCAAACCATTGCATACATCAACCTACCAACGATTGAAGAGTAAAGGATTGTTTCCATCTCTTCCTTTTCTTTCATCGAAGAGGGACACGATCTCTTGCTTAGGTTGAAGTGATTAGCCAACGAAGTACTGACTGGCTTGGCATTTCCCATGTTGAACCTTGCAATCACCCACTCAACGTACTTCTCTTGTAACAACCACAATTTCTTAGTTTTCCTGTCACGAACAATTCTACCCTGAATTATAATCCCTTAGCTGGAGCTAGGCGCATGGTTCTTCCTACTCTTGTTTTTCATACCCAATATTTGTTGAGCTGGGCCTAAGTCCTTCATGTCAAAGGACTTGGACAGTTCTTGCTTCAGCTTGCTGATCATATTAGCATCCCGTCCAACTATCAACATGTCATCAACATACAACAATAGAATAACAAAGTTACTATTCGGGAATTTCTGAATGTAGATTCATTGATCTGCAGCAGTTCTCTTGTAACCATGACCCACCATGAATGAGTCGAACTTTATGTACCATTGCCTCGGTGCTTGCTTGAGGTCGTAAAGACTCTTCTTCAGTTTGCAGACCATATGCTCTTTCCCTGTAACTTTAAAACCTTCTGGTTGGTCCATGTAAATTTCCTCCTGTAGATCTCCATGGAGGAATATTGTCTTGACGTCCATCTGTTCAAGCTCTAGGTTCATACTGGCTGTCAATCTGAGTATCACTCGAATTGAGGTCATTTTCACGACTGGTGAGAATATCTCGTCAAAGTCGATGCCTTTCTTCTGTTGGAATCCTTTGACAACCAATCGGGTTTTGTGCTTTATCGGATTTCCGTTGGCGTCTTTCTTCAGCTTAAACACCCATTTATTTTTCAATACTTTTTTGCCTTTGGGAAGTCTCACCAAATCATAAGTCTGGTTATTCTACAAGGAACTCATTTATTCTTGCATAGCTTGCACCCATTTACCTTTGTTTGTATAGGTCTTTACTTCCTGAAAACATTCTGGCTCCCCTTTATCAGTAAGCAGAATATAGTCTGACTCTGGATATTTCCTCGACGGAATCAGCGGTCTCCCTCTTTCAGATCTTTTTAGCTGAGGCTCTTCAACTGAAGGAGCTACTTCTGGTTCCGTAGCTTCTGGTGGAGGGGTTTGTGGCTCCCCCTGCTTAACACCCTCAGGTTCTTCTTCTTCATCTACTTCTGGAATTTCATCATTATCTGGGATCAACTGTACTGGTGTAGGATCTGGGATGATGTTTGTAACACTTGGACTAAAACCACCGGTCTCTGTGAAATTTTCAGTGTGTTTGTATGTCTGGTTCTCTTGGAACACAACTTCCCTGTTTATGATAACCTTTTTCGATTCTAGATCCCATAGTTTGTATCTGAATTCTTCGTCTCCATAGCCGATGAAGATGCATGGAGTTGATTTCAGATCGAGCTTCTGTCATTGCTCCTTGGATATGTGTGCAATGCCTTACACCCAAATATTCTCAGGTGAGAATATGAGGGATCTCTTCTTATCCATACCTTTTCTGGTACTTCGAACTACAACGGTACTGATGGTGATATGTTGATTAGGTAGACTGCGGGTCTAACTGCTTCACCCCATAATGGCTTTGACAACTTAGTCATACTAATCATACTTCTGACTCTGTCCATAATGGTCCAGTTTATTCTCTCGGCTACACCATTATGATGTGGGGTACGTGGGACCGTCTTCTCATGTCAGATAACGCGTTCAAAGTAGTATGCTCGGAACTCGTTGGAAGTGTACTCGCCTCCATTGTCTGATCGGAGGCACTTTAGCTTCTTTTCGGTTTCCCGCTCTACCATGGCGTGGAATGCCTTAAAGTAATCGAGCATCTGGTCCTTTGTTTTCAAAAAATATACCCACACCTTTCGTGAAACATTATTAATGAATGTGAGAAAATATTTGTTACTGCCTTAAGATTCCACTTCAATAGGATCACAACCATCAATATGTATTAAACTCAACAACTCTGATCTTCTTCTGGTAGTTGAGTTGAAAGAGACTCTATGGTGCTTTCCAAATAAACAGTGATCATAAGGGTTTAATGGAATACCTTTCGATACTGCAATTAGTTTCTTCCTTGCCAGTGTAAGTAACCTTTTCTCCCCCATATGTCCGAGTCTTTTATGCCACAAATCTGGTGAAGTCTCATCTTCAACTGCATTGAGACTGTCATAAATTACTTTCACATGAGTTTTGTATAGTGTGTCGTGTACCTGTCCCCGGGCAATAACCATGGCTCCTTTTATCAGCTTCCAGGTGCCATTGCTGAAGTAGTTATCGTAGCCTTCCCGGTCTAAGGTTGTCCCGGAAATGAGATTGAGACGAAGGTCGGGCACATGTCTGACATCTTTTAACACCATACTGCAACCAATATTGGTCTTGATCTGGACATCGCCAATTTCCACGATCTTCGAGAAACTTGTATTGCCCATTCTCACTATACCAAAATCTCCAGCTTTATACGAGGTGAAGAAATCACTATGGGGAGTGGCGTGGTAAGATGTTGTGTCAACCACCCACTTGGCTTCATTTCTTCCTACGTGGAGGCATACCTCTTCATCAACTGAGCATATAGTGATATCTCTTGTAACAGTGACCATGGAGTCGCTATCTTCCTTCTATGGCTGGTGGTTGCTTTGACCTTGTTCCCTTTGTAATTTGCAACAATTATTCTTTAAATGTCATGTGATGCCACAATGAAAACAAACATATTTACCCTTTTGTTGATTTAAATCATTGTTGCGTTTGCCACGGGTTTGGGACCTTTCTCTACTTTTGCCTCTGCCTCTACCAGTTCCGTAAGATTTCCCTTGACCTTCTGTGACAAAGGCATGTGATTGGTTCATGTCGGTCTCCTTCTTTCGGGCTTCCTCGCTGAATATGGCATCATTTACTGTCGTCATAGTGAGTTTGTCGTTCGGTGCTGAGTTGCCGAGGGAAACCACCAGTGTTTCCCAATTGGGTGGTAAGGAACTGAGCAGAAGTAGGGCTTGAGTTTCATCGCCAAGATTTAACTCTACAACTGCAAGCTGGTTCACCTGGTTCTGAAACTCGCTGGAGTGCTCGGCTACAGAGGTTCCGCTTTCCAGCTTCAAATTTACCAGTCGCATCATTAGAAGAGCTTTATTTCGAGTGGTCTTGGCCTAGTACATATCTTCGAGCTTCTTCCAGAGATCATAGGCGTTGATCTCTTGCGCAACATGGTGGAATACACTATGGTCTATCCACTGTCTGATTTGGCCAATAGTTTTTCTGTGCATCTTGGTCCAATCCTTCTTCGCGATTAACGTGGGTTTTGCACCTTCATTTTCTAATGGGTCCGCCAAATCCTTGCAATTAACGAGATCCTCCATCTTGGGACTCCATATGGTATAATTCGATACCGACAATTTAATCATGGCTTCGGATCCTGAAGCTTCCATCGAATCGGATCAACTTTAAGCTCTTCCTGGCTTGTTTGATATGTTCGAAGTAGAATCATGCAAAACGAAGTGTACCATTGCGTTCAGAACGGTCAAAAACCTTAAGATTACCTCTGACTGAGCTTAAATCGGACTTAGAATGAGTCCGGAATAGTCACAATAACGACGATGGGCAAAATTATAATTTTGCAAAGTATTGATGACATGGCAGAATAAAGGAGTGACACGTGGCAGTGTATCAGGGTGGCATGTGGCAGGATGACATGGCCGAATGATGGCGTGACACGTGGCAGCACACGTGACACAATATGATGATGGCACGTGGCAGGGTGATGTCAGCAATGACGTGGCAATGCTTGATGACGTCAACAGTGACGTGTCAGCGCGTGGGCGTGTGATCTCATGGGCGCTGGAGCTTGAAGTTGTGTGCTGCGTGTGGGCCTCACGCACGCTGGAGGTAGACGACGCATGGGGCGCTTGACGTCGAGCTTTGGGCGGCGCGTGTGACGGTGATTGGGGTTTTTCTCGACGAAGCTTCTTCTGGAGATGGGTCGTCTGAAAATGTGATGGGTGAGGTGTTTTGATGAGTAGGTTGGTTCGAAATAGGTTCGCAAAAATGACTCTGTTTTTTATTCTAAGCTCTGATACCATTTTGTTATGCCCGAACCAATTCTAAACACACACACACAACAAATATAGACACCAAGATTTATAGTGGTTTGGCCCAATTGGTACCTACGTCCACTTTGAGAGAGTTTACTATCTTTTGAAGAATAATGGTGTGAAGGAGGAAGATACAATTCACTCAATTCTACTTCTCAAACTCTCTACCTCACTCTCACAGAACACTTCTCTGTGTATCTTGCTCTTATTCTTTTTCTTGTATTTTACAATCCATACAATGTCCATATATATAGCCGAAGTAGAGAAAACGAAGAAAACACAACTTGCACAAGCGTGGGCATGCAAATCTTGACATTTGCACGTGGCTGTGATTCGGAAGCGTAATCCATGAGCTGCCAAAAAATCTCGACTTGGATTTGAAGCATGCTTGTGGCTTGAGAATATTGACTTCGCTTGTATGTGGTTTATTTGATAGCAGAGAGATAGGGTATGGAACTTACAGTTACAACAATGTGAGAAGCTCGTTTTTCTTGGAGTTTTACTCCTTTATTGGTCCATGAGTAAAATTTACACTTAACTACATAAAAGTTGTTTCTATTCTTTTAATTTTCTTAAATAATTTACTTCAAACATTGTATATAGAATTCTGTCAAAGTAAGATTATATTGAGAAAATATGATTAAAAATAATCATATTTTTAATATGCAGATATTTGTGTTATATTTCCTGGGAGAGATTAAAAATACACCATTATTTAAAGTTTGTAAGCTTAAATTGTCATTGCCGTATAAAATAGATGTTCTATAGTTCTAATACAAAACAAGAGGTTAGATAATATGGTGGATAGCTCTGATAAACAAAGGAAACAAAAAAAATAGTTGTTATTTTTTTTATTATTCTTTTGATAGAAACTTATGATATATTTTATGGTTGGATGAACTAATTTTTAATTCGTTTGATAACCGGAATACGTCAATATTCATGAATATAAACTATATTTAAAAAGAACTATATTTAAAAGGAAAGTAAGTGTACAATTCAATTTTCTTCACCTTCTCGCTATATGATCAATGTAAATCACACATTTGTCTATATCTCCACAATAATCATATATTTACATGGGTAATGAGAATTCTCTTACTATTAGGATTGAAATTTGAATGTGTTAGTTCCATATCCCATATGCCAACAACCACTGCCGAATACAAACAAAGCTATATCAACATGCAACCACCAACCATCAACTTGCATGAAATCATCAGGTCAAGAAAGTTGGCCGGCGTGAAGAGTATTTTGGTAGTTTGTGATCATGCTTGAAGATTACATAATCCACGCCTGTGCAAGTAGGGTTTGGATGTATTCGGTTGTACACCTATATATATATATATGTATGGGTATTGTTTGTAAGATAGACAAGCCACAAGTGAAGAGAGGCAGAGAGAGTGAAAAACAGAGAGTGATATATTTGAGAGAGAAAACCACAGGTTGTACTGTGATGTTGTAAAAGAGAGAGTTGTGAGGTTGAGAGAAACACTTGTATCCTCCCTCATTCTCGGTTTTGTTTCAAACCGAAGATAGTGAAGCCTCTCAAAGTGGACGTACCCGATTATTTGGGGAACCACTATAAATTTGGTGTCTATTGTGTGTGTGTGTTTGAGTTTGCTCATGGTTTGGACCCAACAAAGTGGTATCAGAGCCATTAAAGCTCAATAGAGTCGATTCTTGCAACTCTATTTCGAACCATACCAGTGATCAAATCACCACACCACCTACATTTTTAGACGACCCATCAAACGAGGAAGAGTTTCCCGTCAACCGCCACCGTAACCGCCGTCACGCGCCGCCTGAAGATCGGAGCGTCAGCAGCCTCGGTTAGGGGTGGCAAAAAAACCCGCCCCGCCCCAAACCCGCCCCATTTATCCACCCCGTTTAGCTAACCGGGGCGGGTATGGGGCGAAAACAAATTCCCCGATTATAATCGGGGCGGGTATGGGGCACCCCCGCCCCTCCCCGATTAGCTATATATATATATATATGAATAAACATGTATTGACGAGTAGTTTATTATGCTTTTGAAATTTTTTATTTTGATTTCATATAGATTTATTGTTTGATTTTGATCTCTTATAGTTAGGTTTGATTTTGGGATTTTATTGTTATTTGGGGGAAAAATAATACGTAAACCAGCACACATGTGTTGCAATGGTATAATCTCACTCCCAAATTGGGAAGGTGAGGAGTTCGAGCCTCTTAGGAGGCATTGTGGGTGTGGTGTGTGAATTTTTTACCATTCAAATTTTTTTTTTTTAATAAAAAAAAAAAAAAAAGTAATCGGGGCGGGGCGGGGAAAAAAAAATTAAACAGGGACGAGGCGGGGAAAAATAATCCGGTACGGGGACGGGGCGGGTGATACCCGCCCCATTGCCATCCCTAGCCTCGGTCTCACGCGCGCCACGCGTCTTCTTCCTCCAGCGCGTGTGAGGACCACACGCATCACGCGCCCCAACGCGCTTCCAAGCCCAGCCGCCCGTGAGGACCACACGCTGACACTTCAGCAATGACATCATCAGTCATGCCACGTCACTACTGACGTCAGCAGTGCCACGTGTCACACCACCAGTCAGCCACGTGTCACCACTAACAGCCTGCCACATGTATTGCCACGTGTCACACCCTACTGCTGCCACGTCATCACCAACTTTGCAAAATTACAGTTTTGCCTATCGTAGTTGTTTTGACTATTCCGGACTCATCCTAAGTCGTAATTGAGCTCAGTCAGAGGCGATCTTAAGGTTTTTGACCGTTCTGGACGCAACGGTACACTCCATTTCATGTGATTCCACTCCGAATATATCAAACAAGCCAGGAGGGCTTAAAGATTCTATTTCGATGGACGATTCAGGATCCGGAGCCATGATCAAATTGATCGCAACCAACTATTCATTATGGAAGTCAAAGATAGATGATCTTTTGTATATTAAAGATCTGTGGAAGCTGATCAAAAGGACCGACGATGCACCTGACGGCAAACCGAAGGACATGACCGACGGAGACTGGACGGTAATCAATCGAAAATGTGCCGCCCAAATCAGACAATGGATCGACAAAAGCATTTACCAAAATTTTGCCAACGACAATGATGCTTATGCTCTTTGGCAAAAATTGGAGAAGATGTACGCACGGAAGACATCTCAGAACAAGGTAAATCTTTTGAGCCGTATGGTAAATCTTAAATACAAAGACGACAAAAGTGTGTCAAAACATATGAGCGAATTCCAGGGGCTGTTGGATCAATTCAACTATATGAAAATGGTTTTAGATGTAAGCAGTATTCCTATTACACTCTCTTCCGGAAAGTTGGGATACGCTAGTTGTCTCTGTAAGCAACTCAGCTCTAGATGGAATAATTAATATGGAAATGGTGAAAGATAGAATGCTGAACGAGGAAGCAAGAAGAAAGGAAGAAGGACATCATCTGGAGTTAGAAGCTCTTGTCACTGAAAGACGAGAAAGAAAAGAATGGCGCGGTATAAGCAAAAGCATAAACCATCGCAATCAGCCACAACATCGTGGGCGATCAAAGTCCACTTTCAGAAGAGACAAAACCTGTCATCACTGCGGCAAGCCAGGTCATTTTATCAGAGAATGCAGGAAGCTTAAAGCCGAACAGTCTGGACAACATACTAGAAATAGAGGTGACGAAAGTACCTCAGAAGCAGCAACAACAGCTGGATAAGGGCTCGTCATCGTTCAAGATGATGATTGTGTCAACTTCACATCTGAAGATTCAACCTGGGTTATTGAATCAGGTGTTTCCTGTCACGTCACTTCAAGGAATGATATGTTCACATCCTACACCAGTGGTGACTTCGGACTTATGAAGATGGGGAACCAAGGAGCATCCAAAATTACCGGTAGAGGTGATATTCTTTTGGAAAGCAGCAATGGATGCAAACTAGTCCTCAAAGATGTGAGACATGTCCCAGATATTTGTCTTAACCTGATCTCCACCGGCAAGCTCGATGATAAAGGCTACAACAGTCACTTTGGTGATGGTAAGTGGAAGCTCACCAAAAACAATCTTGTGGTGGCCAGAGGAAAGAAGACCAACTCGCTCTACACAACTCAAGCAAAACTGTGCAAAGTTGAGGTGAATACGATGGAGAAAGAAATCTCCACCGAGTTATGGCACAAAACACTCGGTCATATGAGTGAGAAATGACTCAAGATCCTTGCCAGAAAAGAACTCTTACCTAGAATGAAAGGTACTCCATTACACACCTGTGTCGACTGCATCATGGGGAAACAACATAGAGTTGCATTCCGCAGTTCCCCTCCATCTAGAAAACCAGACATTCTAAATCTCGTACACACGGATGTTTGCACCATACAAACTAGAACTCATGGAGGTGCCCTCTATTTTGTCACATTCGTTGATGATCATTCCAGGAAGTTATAGACATTTGCCTTGAAAATTAAAGACCAGGTGCTGGAAGTGTTCAAGCAGCTCTATGTAAAGGTTGAAAGAGAAACTGGAAAAAGGCTGAAGTGAGTATGTGCAGACAATGGTGGCGAGTACAGAGGACCATTCGAGGAGTATTGTAGAAGATTCGGCATCAGACTCGAAAAATTAGTGCCAAAAACTCCTCAACATAACGGTCTTGCAGAAAGAATGAACAAAACCATATGCGAAAGGATCAGGTGCATGTGATCTAATGCCAAGTTGTCAACTCCTTTCTGGGGTGAAGCAATGAGAACAACGGTTGACTTAATCAACCTATCTCCCTCAGTTCCATTAAACGGTGATGTTCCAGAGAAAGTATGGAGAGGGAAAGATGTTTCCTATAAACACTTGAAGGTGTTTGGTTGCAGAGCATTTGTCCACATTCCCAGAGATGAAAGATCCAAGCTTGACGGAAAGGCCAAACAGTGCATCTTCCTGGGATATGCCCATGAAGAGTTTGGTTACAGACTCTGGGATCCTATCAACAAAAAGGTCATCAGAAACAGAGATGTGGTATTTTTCAAAGATCAGACTATTGAAGATCTTGAAAAATAGAAAAAATCAGATCCATCTGAAAAGTTATCAGCCAACCTAGACCCGGTTCCTTCACCGGGAGAAAAAAATGATGGGGGAGCTGTTCAAGGAGATCCAGCTAATGACGGTGTAGAACCAGAACCAGTTACAGAAGAAAATCCGGTTGACACTCTAATAAGGAGATCTTCTAGAGAGCGACAACCGAATCGCAAATATTCCTCCGCAGAGTACGTGATGCTTAGTGACGGGGGAGAACCAGAGAGCTATCAGGAAGCTGTTGCAGACAGTAAAAATACGGAGTGGATGAAAGCCATGCAGGAAGAGATGAAATCATTGCATGAGAACCACACATATGACTTGGTCAAGTTGCTGCAGGGAAGGAAAACTCTCAAGAATAAATGGGTATTCAAACTGAAGTCTGAAGAAAATAATCCACAACCAAGGTACAAGGCAAGACTGGTTGTGAATGGATTCGGTCAGAAGAAGGGCATTGATTTTGAAGAAATATTTTCACCTGTGGTGAAAATATCCTCCATCCGAGTTGTTATTGGCTTGGCAACCAGCTTAAACCTAGAAATCGAACAACTGGATGTAAAGACCACATTTCTACATGGTGATCTAGATGAAGAAATCTACATGGAGCAACCTGAAGGATTCAGAACTAGAGGAAAAGAAAATCTTGTGTGCAGATTGAGGAAGAGTCTCTATGGGCTCAAACAAGCACCAAGACAGTGGTACAAAAAGTTCGATTCATTCATGGACCAGAATGGGTACAACAGAACCACTGTAGATCATTGTGTATTTGTTAAGAAATTTCCTGACGGAGATTTTATCATCCTCTTGCTATATGTCGATGATATATTGATCGTTGGCCATGACAGCAGCAAGATCAACAAGTTGAAGAAGGAATTGAGCAAGTCATTTGCTATGAAAGAGTTGGGACCGACAAAACAAATATTGGGAATACAGATCTCTCGAGATAGACAGAAACATAAGCTCTAGTTATCTCAAGAAAAATATATCGGCAAAGTTCTTGAAAGATTCAACATGAGCAAAGCAAAACCAGTCAGTGCTCCACTTGCAAGCCACTTCAAGCTGAATATGAAGTAGTGTCCTTCAAGTGAGACGGAAAAAGCAAAAATGAAGGAAGTGCCTTATGCTTCAGCGGTTGGCAGCTTGATATACGCCATGGTATGCACGAGGCCTGATATTGCTCATGCAGTTGGAGTTGTTAGTCGGTATCTGTCAAATCCTGGAAATGACCATTGGGCAGTAGTGAAATGGATCCTCAGGTATCTTAGAGGAACTACTAATATTTGTTTATGCTTTGGTAGTAGTAAACCTTTATTGGAAGGTTGCACAGATGCAGACATGGCCGGAGACAGTGACTCGAGAAAATCCACATCAGGGTATCTAATCACTTTTTCAGGGGGAGCAGTTTCATGGCAATCCCGATTACAAAAATGTGTTGCCTTATCCACTACAGAAGTTGAATACATTGCAGTAACAAAAGGATGCAAAAAGATCTTGTAGATGAAGAAGTTTCTTCAAGAATTGGGACAAGAGCAAGAAAAATATGTCATACACTGTGACAGTCAAAGTGCTATTCATCTTAGCAAAAATTCCACCTTCCACTCAAGGTCCAAGCACATCGACGTCAGGTATCACTGGATCCGTGACGTGCTAGAAAACAAACTTCTACAGCTAGAGAAGATTCACACAGATGATAATGGATCAGATATGATGACTAAGAGCCTGTTCAGAGAAAAACTAAAAGTTTGCAAAGAAGAAGCTGGTTTAACACCAGCCCCAAATTAGTAGTGATGGGGAGATTAGCTGAAGACGTTCTCCTCTGATTGATATGGAAGAGGGAGAATTGTTAGTTCTATATCCCATATGCCAACAACCACTGCCGTATACAAACAAAGCTATATCAACATGCAACCACTAACCATCAACTTGCATGAAATCATCAGGTCAAGAAAGACGGCCGGCGTGAAGAGTATTTGGTAGTTTGTGATCATGCTTGAAGATTACATAATCCACGCCTGTGCAAGTAGGGTTTGGATATATTCGGTTGTACACCTATATATATATGTATGAGTATTGTTTATAAGATAGACAAGACACAAGTGAAGAGAGGCAGAGAGAGTGAAAAACAGAGAGTGATATATTTGAGAGAGAAAACCACAGGTTGTACTGTGATGTTGTAAAAGAGAGAGTTGTGAGGTTGAGAGAAACACTTGTACCTCCCTCATTCTCGGTTTTGTTTCAAACCGAAGATAGTGAAGCCTCTCAAAGTGGACGTACCCGATTATTTGGGGAACTACTATAAATTTGGTGTCTATTGTGTGTGTGTGTTTGAGTTTGCTCATGGTTTGAACCCAACATAATGCTTCCTATTCATCATTCTCGTCCCAAATACAAATAAGTTGAACAACTTCCACCCCATTTCTTGTAGTAATACTCTTTATAAATGCATGGGTCGATTGGTGTGTATTTCCACACCTTTTATGGTAGTAATTTTGAAAGAAAAAACAACAAAAGTATCCATAAAAATGGAATTTGTTTTAGAATAATAGTGAAATATTGAATATTTTTTTAGAAGCTTTTATACTTCTACGTAAATAAATAATTAACTATGAATACATTTTTGGGTAAAATTTATTTAAAGTCTTCTAGATATACTAATAATCTACACATCACATGTATCATTTTAGATAAGCGTCTGTTTTTTTACCAACAGTTTCTACTTTTATGTCACATTGTTAATTTCATCAGCCAAATATATGAATAATGCTAAAATTGCTTCCCATGCTCTCTTCATTTCATTTGGACAATAATATGATAATCTCCCTCCTATTTAATTTATTATTTTATCCTATGGCTCCACAAAAAATTAAATCGAAAGAACCGAAAAACTGATATTTCATTCCAGCTCTAGAATGGCTTGGTACGGGTTTCGGTTTTCAAAAGAGAAGAACTGATTATATTGGTTCGGTTGCGATTCTTGATCTTGTGGAACTGAACCGAATCAAACTAAATCAATTTAATTCTTATATTTTTATGTTTCATTTTTAATATTTGATTTTCATATGCAAGTCAAGTGACTACTATAGAAAAAATTTCAAAATTATCAGAATTAAAGTTTACGTCATAGGTGATTCAAGTATGTTTATTTGTTCTCTTTCAATGCCCTTATTTGTTTGAAACATTATTAGTTTATTCCTTTATGGGATGTAATAGTGACATTTTGGATTTAGTAGGGTTTGTAAGAATTGACAAATTCTATTTAATTCAATTATGATAATATATTAAATTTATTATTTGACATTTAACACTTAATAATGTGTATTTTAATTTTTTTTCAAATTTAATATTTGAAACCGGAATGGAAACTAATCGAATCGAAAAAATATGATTTGGTTCGGTTTGGTTTCTTGTACTCGATTCTAATTCTTATTTTGAAAGAATCGAAAAAACAGTTTAATTCTGATTCGAAACCGAACTGAATCGTATGCACCCGTGGTTGCAAGGTATATTGATCCTTTTGTTTTAAAATTAATTAAATCAACTAACTTGCCGACCAAAAATCTAACTGATATTATGTGGTCTTGAATACAATTATTTTTTCTCAAAAAATTGAAAATCCTGAAAAGAGAAAAGAAAAAAGAAAATCAAAAGCTAAATTGGAAAGTCAGGTGCATCGCACGTGACGCACTATATAAGGAAATGGTGAATCCGTTAGTTTCCTCATAACCTGCAAGCACACACTCTTTTGATCCCCTCTCTCTGTGCAATTTCTCGATCCGTGAAAGCGTTTGATTTAGGGTTTTGAATTGAAACTCTTTCCCTCTCTACATTCGATCCAAAACCCCATTAATTCACCGAGATGAAGCTCACTGTAAAGACTTTGAAAGGCAGTCATTTTGAAATTAGGGTTCAGCCCTCCGACACCGTAAGTCCCTCTCATCTCTCTCTCTATATATATCTTTTTATCTCTCTCTCACACACACACGCACACGCACGCATAGATACACACATATTGCAGTTTCAGTGTCTTATTATCAAATGATCATATGCTATAGCAAGATTAGTGAACTATTAAATTGTTGTTATTATTTTCTTGATGTCAAAATTATTACATTTTCGTTGTAGTTGTTGTTATTATAGTTTTGGTTTTCTGTTCTTGAATTCTGATTCATACAGAGGCTTACACGGATTGATGTGTATTGGGGAGTTCTTGAAATACTTGGACACTGAGGGCATTTATTATTGGTGAAAAAAGGGGCAATGTTGGGTTCATGAGCCTGGGAAATATATTATGTATGAGCCTCTGAAAACGCCTAAATAGTGTTGGTGAAAATATGGAAATTTTGGCTATTTCTTCTGGGGTATACAGTACTCGAGGAAATTTTAGTTCAATGTTTGAGGAGGGTATACACTATACACTATACAGTACTCTGGTGTTTAATCTTACAAGAAAGTACTTAATCTTGACTGCTGCTGGGGTATGTAATTTTGGGTCTATTTTTTCTGGGGTATACGGTACTCGAGGAACTTTTGGGTCAATGTTTGAAGGTATACATTGTACTGTACTCCGATGTTTGATCTTGTAAGAAACTACTTAATCTTGGCTGCTGTTGGGGTATGTAGTTGAGCATGCTATGTTTATAGAATGAAACTGGAGAGTAGAATACTCGAATCTGGTGTCAATTAGACCTTAAAATGATCCTCAACAAAGCAAGTTTCGATAGAACTATAGAATAGAAAAATAATTTTGAGTCGGCTATGAAGTTGATCTCTGTCAGTGAGTTTCCAAATGATTGCCAATTTTAACTTGCATGAGTTTCCGTTTTTTTCCTCTCTCTCTTTGGGTAGGAAACCTAATGCAGAGTTGGTGTATATATTTTGGTGGTTTTCGCTATTGTTACTAGTATCACTGCCTCTAGTTTGAGTAGTTAAACACAAGAGGTTTCCCAAAAAGAGAGATTGTAATGAGGCGGTGAGAAACAAAATTGTAGCATTTTGATATGTTGACTTAACCTATCATAAAGTGTTATATTCAAAATATGTGACAAAGCCCCTGTTGTTTAAAACCCCCTTGCGGTTTTCAAATTGAGCAGATAACGATATTATTTAAATAAGAAGATTGAAATACTTAAAATGACCTTAAGAAAATTAAAGATCAAGACCAAAGCACTTTCTCCAGAAGAAAAGCAAAATGCTTATTTTTATTTTTATTTTTTTGTGTTTTTTTTAAACAATGGTCTAAACTGATGGTCAACTGATATTAGGTGGCAATTTATACAAGTATCCAAATTTTGAGGGTTATATGCTTATACTAAACTGAAGAGGCCTTTTGTGCATAGTTTTCATTTTATGGGGGTTTCTTGCTCATTGCCTTTTAGCCTTGCTCTTGCGAGAATTTATCCAAACGCAAGGATAACATGAATCTCTTAGTTATATAATAGGAGGAAAGGGGCAAAGAGAATAAAGAGAGGAGAGAATATAGACTATGGAGGCACGAATGAGAGAGAGAGAGACACTGAGAGAGCTCAGAGTTTTATGCATATTCTTCCTATTTTACCTCGGAGACTCATTGTTTATATATTGTTTTCTCAGAAGAGCCACAGAGCTCTATCTTAATCCTATCCAGTATATAGAAGAAGAATTATATTATTGAAACTTGAAAATATCTAAAATGAGATATTCATCATTATGTTTTAAACACAACTTTGAAATTAAACAATATTCTTGCACTGGAAATTTCACCTCGATCAAAGGCCTCTAAAACCCGTGTATCACATGTAGTCCAAGTGCCTGACATGATAGGACCCTCCGTAGATTTTTTATGGTGAAGAAGGATTCTTGTGCCCGGCCATAAAAGAGCTAGCATCTTAGGTTTTATTTGGGATCTATAATGTATTATGTTTATCTATATTGACAGATCAAACACAAGAAAGCAAAGTTGTTTAAGAAGATGTCTAGAAGCAAGGATGGTATATTTTTGTTGCATCATACTGATGTGACTATTTCTTATGATAAAGAGAGCTTGAAGAGAGATATACCTGAAAGCAACATAGGAAAATATCAAATTTTCAATACTCTCAATGTTATCTCAGCGCATACATATTTTTGTCTTGTTTTCTCCAAGGGGTCAGCTCATGAATCCCTCTTGAAAATTAATCCTACTTGGCATGTATAAGACAAAGCTTAGGTCCGTCATGAATCCCTCTTGAAAACTAATGTTAGATAACACATGTGAAATAGTATATTGAAATAACGTCCTTCTGGGCACCCAGAATTTCAATATACATGGCAAGTAGGATTAATTTTCAAGAGGGATTCATGAGCTGACCTAAGCTTAGGTCAGTCATGAGCATGAATCCCTCTTGCTTAGGTCAGTCATGAGCATGAATCCATCTTGAAAACTAATGTTAGATAACACATGTGAAATAGTTCATAACAAAAGTATACCAAACTAGCTCTTATAACAAAACTGCCGAGGATTAATTTTCTGGGTGCCCAGAAGGATGTTAGGCAAAGCTTAGGTCAGTCATTGGCAACTGAAGTAGGCATCAATGATTTAGGCCAAGGCACATGTGCTTCGTGGTGGTTTGCTGAGGTGCCAAAGCTGTGGAGATCAAATGTGCATGGTCACCTAAAAAATGCCCCTAACAAATTAAACCAAGGCATCTTATGTGTTGTTCTCTCATAGAGGACCGACATTGCATCTTGATGAGCTGACCTGGGTACTTACACATCTTTATAGTGGTGAACTCCTTAGCTAAAGAGGGATGATCATGTCGAGGTCTGGTACGAGCAGTTTTTTGTTGATTTTTTTTTTTTTCACACATGGATTGGATATTTGGATGGGATCTTCTGTCTACAAATGTATCATAGCATGTATCTAGTCATTTTTTAAAAGAAGTGCAGTTGCACAATTGGTTGTTATGTATGAGCCTAGTACCAATGGGCCATTAGCCCCCACGGTATAACCACCCTACCATCGGAAGAGGAGGGGAGGGTTCAAGCCCCGGGGGTGTGCAATATGTTTGTGAGTACTTGATAAATAATCATATATACTTGTAAAAAAAATAATCATATATATGTCTGAGTATTTCAGGCTCGTTCACTGTTGAATGAAATGTAACTTTATGCCATTTTAGATTATGGCAGTTAAGAAAAACATTGAAGATGTGCAAGGAAAAGACAATTATCCATGTGGACAGCAGTTATTGATTCACAATGGTAAGGTTTTGAAAGATGAAAGTACTCTGGTAGAAAACAAGGTTACTGAAGATGGTTTTCTTGTTGTCATGCTTAGCAAGGTAATCTTTTTTGCTTCTTGGAGTTTTCTGAATACAGTGTAGCTCTGGCGTGCTAGCACATGCTCTATTGCTTTCATGAATTTTCTTTTTAAAATTTCTTGCAGTTATCTCTCCTCCTTGCCACCATAGAACTGTGATATATAGAATCTCCATTTATTTTCCCCATCACTCTTTTCCTACATTTCTTATATCAGTTTTTGTTCTTTTGTTACATCTACAGAGTAAAACTTTGGGCTCAAGTAGTGCCTCATCCACCCAGGTATTTTGCTGTCTTTTAACAGATAGTCACCTTCTTGTGCTTTCTAAAGAAAACACTTTATGTGCTTTCTAATGACAACACTTCTTGGACAAACCTTTGAACAGCCTTCATCTACAATAGCGCCAACTTCTAATCCTACTCCGGTGCCTGAAGCTCCTGTTCAAGCTCCGTAAGTTAAAATGTCAACTGTATAATATTGTACTTTTGATTGAAGAAGTCTGAATACCAATTCATACTGTGTATTTGTTTGTTATGTAGGGCCCCAAAGAACATTACTTCTACTTCAGATGTAGCTACAGCTAGGTGTGTGATCTCGTCTTGGACTACTGCCTTTTACGTTTCTTCTCGGTACTCGTGAACCACGGCCAACACTCTTGGGGTGTGAGGAGATGTCTCTTGATTTGTCTCCTGTGAATATAGTAAGGATAGGAAGAAGGCTTGACCTTATATCATTGGTGGATCACTGGAACTGGTTCACCTCAACAATTTAAGCTGAAAGTTTATTTCTAAGTGCACTGATTTGCCTGAAGTTGGTCCATAAACAACATCCAAGTTTGTCCAGATTAAAAAGCTCTCTGGCCTCCTTTTTCTCAATCTCTTAACCTATATGCAAGGGTCTTCTATGGTTTTAATAAAGTGAAATTATTCTTCTCGTCAATGAATTATAAAATACAAATTTGGTTAGAGCACCTGTTTCTCTTGCCATGAAAAGTTCATTGTTTGCCTTGTTTTAGGAATTGGTAGATCTCTTCTTAATATTTTTTCAGAAATTCATGTTGTATGTATGTGTTATAATAATTTTCTTTGTATAAGATAGAATAATGGACCCCCAGTTCACGAGGCTTCCGCCGTTGCGGGGTGTGGGGAGGGTCAGAATTGCAGCCTTACCTCCTCATGCAGAGTGGCTTTTTCTGTGTTTTATAAGATAGAGTAATGTATTAAATATTATTTTTAGATTCTTACAACTATTGTTAGGAAAGTGTAGATCAGACCAACAAGTTTGTAAAGACTATACCAATGAGATGAAGAGGCTAATATGTCATCAAGGAGAAACATTATATTACTGAACCCTTGGAATATTTAAGGGTATTCCTCTTAAACTTTTGTGCAATAATTTCTAGCTTTTGAAATTTTGAGTCATGTGGTTCTTACTCGTGGTTTTTTTTTTTCTCTTTGTTGTACAATGCTTTCTAGCAGTAATACGATTGCTTTGTTTGAGTTTATTTTGTTGTGGGAGTGGGATCTGGGAGTTAGTAGGAAGTGCGTGAAGCTGGGAAGGTGTTTGAAGATGTTTTGAAACGTCTGTTGTCCACCTTCAATACTTACATAATTAATTTTGGAGCTGGACTCACCACATATGTTTGATAAAATAGGTTCTTATTGGGTTTGAATTTGGTAATACTTTTATGCACGGTCTTACATCTGTATGTTCCCCAGAGCTTCAGATAGGTGATCTGGTAAATTTTATCATCTTCAAAACATAAAAGAAAAGTACCATAAATCTCAATTTTAGAATGTGTGTGTATATATATATATGATGTAACTTGATGTCACCACAATTATGTAATTTGATGTCATTACAATTATTTTATTGTTCTTCCAGGGCGCCTTCTGACACCTACGGTCAAGCTGCTTCCAATTTAGTTGCTGGTAACAGTCTTGAGCAGACTATTCAACAAATTATGGACATAGGTGGTGGCATCTGGGAAAAGGAAATCGTTATCCGCGCACTTAGAGCTGCTTACAACAATCCAGAACGAGCTGTGGATTACTTATATTCTGTATGTTTTTAAATTTTTGTTTCAATATCTTTTATGGCTATTAGTCTCTTATACTGTTCTAATTTTCAGGGTATTCCTGAGGCAGCAGAAGTTGCAGTGCCAGTGGCTAGTGGGGCTAACACCATGCCTGGAGCAGGTGCAGCAGGTGTTGTACCTGCTGCACCTGTGTCTGGAGTACCTAATTCATCGCCCCTGAACCTGTTTCCGCAGGTCTAATATTGTTATTGGTTGGACATTTACTACGTTTTATAGGGTTTACTGGTTTTTATATTATTTATACTGGGATATTTTCAGGAAACACCTTCTGGTGCTGCTGCTGCTGGACTTGGATCCCTCGATTTCCTTAGGAATAATCAACAGGTGTTGTTCCTACTATATTGTAAATGTGATTCATGAATTATGACGCACCCACGTACCCGCACACCGCACGTATATTTCATATTTCGATGACAAGTATTTGCTTCGGACTAACTGGAACCTTGTTATTGTCAAAGTAGTGTTTACCACAAATGATTAAATGAGATCAGATGGTACCATTATGGTATCTGTTAAAAGTTATAAAATGATAACACATACACATTATTCAAGTCTTTGCATGTTAATTGCATTTTCCATCGACACTGAAGGTTCTATATTGTTTTATTTTTCGCATTCAAGTTCCAAGCATTGCGTTCAATGGTGCAAGGAAACCCACAAATTTTACAGGTATATACGCTCCTTTTTCACTTGGGTTTTTTTATCGTTTCTGTTGCCTAAAAGTTGATGTTTTTTTTTGTCTTTTATGGGGCTCCCCTTGTTACAGCCCATGCTTCAGGAACTAGGAAAGCAGAACCCTCAACTTTTAAGACTAATTCAAGAGCACCAGGCAGAGTTCCTTCAGTTGATAAATGAACCTCTTGAAGGTTCTGAAGGGTGAGTAACTGACCGAATGATTGGTGGTCAATATTGAGAAAATAACTTATCTGGTGGGTTCAGTTTTTTGGGAACAGTTCTCAAGAAATTAGAAAACAGAAAACTGTTCTTAGAGAACTGCCTTTTTAGTATTCCATAAAGACCTCGTAAAGAAAATGCTATTTAGATTTATAGTGCCTGCAGGGTTCAATTTCATGTCTATTTTCAGAGAAGGGAAATACAGGAAATAGTCAAAAAAGTTGTTTGGATGACAGTTTTGTACTGCTCATGGGAAACAGAGTTAACAATTCTTGAGTTTTTCAAACGTGTTCCATGTTTCTGGTGTTATTGAAGATGCTTAGGGAGAATTAGACCAAACAAGCCCTTAACTTCAGGTGGCCAGTTATCTTCTTAAAAATCCTGAATCAAGTTTTAATAGGGTTGCCCTGTTGTTGCCCTTGAAAGCGGAGATCCTATGACTGAAAAAAAACTTATTAATCAGTTATTTCTGTAATGTGTGTGCATATATATATGTTTGATTTTTTTTTTCCCGCAGCGGTTGAGCTGATTTTGTTAGCATTTTTCTGACATTTGTCAGAGCTCCAATATAATTGAATGGTATTATCGACACTTCTTTCCTTTACCTCTCAGAATATCTATGAGCTTTTATGCCTTTGGGACTAGGCCGACTTACGTTACCCGGATCTCCTGTTACCCTAACGTACTAGTGTCGATATGACACATACATAGGTATAAACATGTGGCTGATACACGTAACCCAACGTACCCATCGGTAGGGCTGTTCAGGACCGGTTCCGTCTGGAATCGGAACCGAACAGATTTTTTCGGTTCTTGAAAAATCGGAACCAGAACTGGAACCGAAAGGGGAAGGAACCGAATCGGTTCGGTTCCGATTCCTTCTATATTTAATTTTTTTTTTTTAAATCTCAATTTTATAAAATAATATAATTATAAACTAGAGTATTTGAATTAAAGCAAACCTAAAACCAAATATATAATTAGTGGAATAAAAAAAGTAGCTTGAATTTGTATTGTTATTGAAATTAGTGGAGGTTTATTGCTAGTCTTTTTGGTTAATAATAAAAAAAATATATTAAAAAAAAAAAACCGGTTCCGGTTCGGTTCCGCGGGGTCGGAACCGGAACCGAACCCCTATGGAACCGAACCAAACCGCCGATTTCGGTTCGGTTCCTGAACACCCCTACCCATCGGACACCTAGATTTATGGATGGTAAAAATTCCCCCTCTGATGGGGAACCGCCCTGCCCCGATTTAAGCGGGTTTGGGAACCCAATTAAATAAATGGGGGCTGGTATGGGGGAGAGGAAAAAAACTCGGGGGGTTCTAGGGCGGGTATGGGGGAGGGTCGGCCCGCTCCGATTATGTTGCCCCGCCCCGCTTACATAATAAATTATATACTTACCCTTATTAATTTATATATTACACTCGTATACCTATATAAATACATATCCACAAGTAAACCTTAGTCTCCTAGTTTTTTATTTATTTTTAGTTTTCATTCCATACCAAATCCTAATTTCCTTACCTCTTCACTCTTCTCGTCTTAATCTCATCTCAATTATGTAAAAAATTACATAAATGGGGAGTGCGATCCCCGCCCTACCCCATTGCCATCCTTACCTAGATTATCCTTAATGAAAGACAGAAAGGGAACAATTACTGGAGAAGAATTCCCAAGCTTGTGAGATCCGGGAAAATTTTCTGCTTTTTACCATATTCTATTTTATTTTATTTAGTTTATGTTGAAGGATTCAAATATTTAAGTTACACTCGGAGTTTAACTGTGAACTGACTCTTCTTTAACAACTTAAGTTTTTAGAGTAGTTGGGTAGTTAATATGGTATTAGAGCCTAATGTCTCGTGTTCAAACATCACCGTCACCCATATAAAAAAAATTGTTTCACGTGTTGGACCAAAAAGAAGGCCACATGTTAGGAGACATGTTGAAGGATTTAAATATTTAAGTTACACCCTCTCTAACAACTTAAGCTTTTAGACTAGTTGGGTAGTTCACAAATTGTTCTCGAGTACCTTAATTAGCATTATCACCTCATTAAATGGTGCACTATATATTTAAGCATGCAAACTTGTCCACAAAAAAGTTCTTTAACACATTTTATGCCAAGTCTCTGTGTCCTAGATTTTGCTATTAGGGATGTCTTGAGAGACATACCCGGACCCGATAAAAATACCCTTGTGTAATGTAGAGGCTTGTATTTGTTTTCAATCCCCAGATTACAAGTTTTAGAACATGGTCTTGCCTGCTGGTTGTGGTAACATGAAGTTTCTTCTTTCCAGGGATTTATTTGATCAGCCTGAGCAGGACATGCCTCATGCTGTTAGTGTCACCCCAGAGGAGCAGGAGGCAATTGAACGAGTATGCATTAATTACCTTCCTGGTATCTGGTGTTCTTTTGTTATTACAGGTGTTCTACTATGTTTATTAATTAGTTTTGTTTACCAATCTAAAGCTTGAGGCAATGGGATTTGATAGAGCCCTTGTTATTGAGGCATTTTTAGCCTGTGACCGCAATGAGGAATTGGCAATCAACTACCTTTTGGAGAATGCTGGAGATTACGAAGATTGATTGGTAAATTTTTACACTCTAATCTCCATTTCAAAGTTTTTTTTTTTGGGGGGGGGGGGGGGGGGGGGGGGAGTGTGTTCATATTGTTTTCCCTATTGAAGACGAGGAACATTTTGTTGGCTGAGCAACCCAAAATAGGTCATATGAACTGCAGACTGACAATATTTTGCATTCTTGTAGACCGAAAATTTTGGTCCAAAAATTGAGTTACGAAGGACTATATTCCGGCCTAGGTAAATGTGCTGCCAAGTTGTATGTTCTTTGTCGTCGTGGTTTAAGCTTGCAAGATTGGTTTATAAACTTCTTTTTTTTCACGACATCATTTTGGTTTGTCCAGCTCTGCTTTATCTCTCATTTTATTGTTTCAGTTTCATTGGAACCTCACTGTTTCTTGAAAACTCTATGCTAGGTACTTGCTAGCTCTGCCTTTTGTCTTCTGCCATTTCAGACCTGCAGAAACATATTCCTCTCCTCTCCTCGACTTTAAACTTTATATTTCCTTGACTTATATGTGATGTTATTAGGACTTGGGTATATGTGTTAGTGTGGGTTTGTATCCACATCTAAGATTTAACAAATCTTTATGTCCAATTATAATGGGAGTCGGGGATGTGGGTAAATATTCATGGTTTTTAGTATTCTTTTTTAAAAAATTGGACAAATTGGATTTCACATTCCATTTATTATGAAACAGTAATGTAATACAGGGAATATAAAACTGTAAGTAAATATCTGTCATATAATTCAGTGATCAAATATACTTGCTATGTGTTGCGAAGATGCATCATTCTGGTAGGTTATTTTAACATAGATTGGAAGTGCCTTAAGAAATCGGGGCCACTCATTTAGCTAATATGTTGTAACATTTAGACGATTCTTCACATCTTGGAATGTTTCATATCCAGTTTATTGCAGCTGCCCCTTGCGATTACAAGATTTTGCCTGCCCGTGATATGCGCATTTCCCCTTGTTTCAGTCTGGATTTGTTTTTGTGTTTTATGTTGTATCAAGTGACATGCTGGCACTTGATGGGGCATGGTCTGCTTTGTCATCAGTAGTTGGTGGATCTTTGTGGCTTTTTGTTTAGAAAGTAAAAATATTTTTCTACTTCACAAATAATCCCTCTTGTTTTATTTTATGTTGATGATTCATCAGGCAATTTCAGTTGGAGTTCTGAGTTCTGTAAGAGCTGCACAAGGCCCAGAGAAGTTGAGTGTGACTTGGTATTATATTGTGCACAAGTCTGGATGGTGATTGAAGTATTTCCCCCTTATTTGTCCATTCCAAAATCTCCAAGAAAACTTGGGATTGTGCGCTCCAATTGTTTTGGTGACAATTCTTTGCTGTTTTCTCATCTTATGTGTCCAATGTTCTACACACTTACTTCTCCATTGTTTGAACTTGCATAGCATGCTTCTATGACTTCTGAAACTCGGATTCTAATCGACATCCATATCAGACAAGTATATTTTTTTTTGTTCCCATACATTAAATTTGAAGGGTAGAAATTGTAACACTCCCCACTCCAACACTTGGTACGATATTGTCCGCTTTGGTCTAGCCCGCACAGTTTTACTTTTGGGCTCCTCCCTAAAAGGCTTCGTACTAATTGGAGAGACACATGAACATATAAGCACGTCACAGAAATGCGCATATATCATTTTTAGGAGTAGGAGGAAATAATTGATAAAATTGAAAATAACTCTGAAAATTTAAGAACCTGAGGCTGACCTCTGATTTTGCAAAAAATTTTATGATTGAGAATTAGTATTTTACTGTTTTAACCTTCATTATACATTATAATATCATTTCCGGTTATTAAATGTTTTTAAGTATGAAAAAAAAAATGTTTATCAGTAGGGTAAATTAATATTACCTTCAGGTAATCAACTAGCATTAGATTTTGTGTGCGGATTATTATTTGTTAATTAATTATTCGCTTTAATGTTCATCACACTCTTTTAACCATTGAGCCTCAGTTCAGTTCAGAAAAGTTACACAATAGATATTTGGTTAAAACTTTGGATCCTTTCTCATTAATCAAAGTCCTCTATTTATACAAGTTGTGATAAATGGGTCAAGCCCATGTACCTAGGTTTATCAACCCTTTAAATAAAGGGATTTGATAAACCCTAACCTTATTTGGACTCTTCATACTATAATTGGATTACTTCTTACCTTGTGGACCACACTTTAGCTTCTAGAATTTTCCATGGGCTCATTGTTGTTTTCGGCCTGCTTGTTTTCAGCCCATCCGCCTTCCGGCCCATCGGTCACTGGCCCATCCGTCGTCGGCCCATCAGTCCAGTGGCCCATCTATAATTGGGCCAAATATTTCAACCATTACACAGGCCCTTGAGGTTATGGGCTTGACATTCTTTCTAAAGCCCATGACCTAATAAATGTAAATACCTATGTATATATACACTAATAGCTTTTATGGGAAATGAAGATGATGAGTTGTCATGTCATCATTGTCTACTTAATGATATGCCAAAACGTGAGGCCATTACTTTCTTAAATCTCGCACCATGACGGCTTTGGCGTGCCTTTCGGACTTTGTGCAGCCTTTTTGGCTTCCTTCTCTCCTTCTATAAAAACCCCCTTTTTCTTCATTTCTCATCACATTTCATACTTTGTAACTCTATATTCTTGTCTCTGCCTTCTTTAGCTCTTCATTACTGGGATTCGTTTCTTTGTCATTGCCGCCGTTCATTCCGTTGCTCATCCCAGATACCATAGAAACCTGCTGTTACTCAGAGCTTTTGTAACTCTTCCTTCGCCAACTAAGTAAGTCGATCGGTTTTCTTCCTTTCTTCTTTCTTTAATTTATCACCTTTACCTCCTTCTGTCTCTTCTACATTTCTTAACGTTATGTCCGATAGTGACGATACCCGGTCGGTAGAGGAAGTAGCTTTACCTTCTGCCTCAGGTACCGATTCTACTAGCAGTGACACTCCCCAGCCTGTTTCTAAAGGAACCAGAAAGACCACTCTCAAAAGTACTAACCTTCCGGTTCCTCAACGACCGGTCCTGCGAAATCCAAACCTTCTGAACCATTCGTAGTGGCCCCACTTAAGAGGACCCGACCTGAAGTGGACGTCAAACACCTTCGGGCTGAGACCCATGTTCCCCAGGACGTTGATGTGTCCCCCTATCCTGGTTACCTAGACTTTACCCAGAGCCAGGGCCTAGCCCCCGGTAGCATTCTGCTATCGACATCTCATCTTAGGGTTCTAAGGTTTCCTCTTCATCCCTTTTTTCACTATGTATTTTTCATGCTTGGGTTGCACCCTCTTCAACTGAACCCGAACAACATTAGGATCATATCCATGCTACTATTGTACAATAGGGATATGGATCTGAACTTAGGGTTGGCCGACCTCCTCCTTTGTTATTTTTTCCAAAATGCCAGAGCGAGTAGAGGTAGATACAACATTTTCCCCTTTCACGGCCGCAGCATCTGTACCGATACTGAAAAATCGGACAAGGGATGGAAAGAACGAATGGTAGTAGTGAGTGGCAAGTGGTCGTACCCTTTTTCTCGTATTTTCCCGATCCCCAACAAGTTCAGTCCCATTCGCCTGCCTGTCTACCGCCCCCTTCATAAGGCTTCTTGCCTCTGTGACCATTGTGACCTTCACCGGGGGGACTACGCCTTCAAATTTTTAGGTTATGAGGACAAGGATCTTCCCCTTATCTTTATAAAACAGCGGATAGGTCTCTTGAAAACCCATGTTTGGGGCAAGACCCGATCGGCTACTGACCTGCTGACCCTGGACAATCTTAAATCGATCTCTAACTTGGGCGTTGGTGTTGATAGGATGGACTTGCCTGACAAACCTATGTCCGCCAGAATCCCTCAAGTTCCCGAAGGGATTACGCTTGTTGATGCTGTGCCGTTGTCAACAGCACCGCCTTCGACTTCGGTGCCTCCTCCTGTTCAGAGCCCGCCAGCGCCACTAGCGCAGAACCCATCGGTTCCTCCTCCGCCTCCTGTCAATGCTCCGACTGTGAGGACCCGATCTAGTACAACTGGTGGAGTGGGTACTAAAAGGGCCAGGGCACAAGCCGAGAATGCTTCTTCAAGCAAGGCTCCTGCTGCCCCTGAATCATCCCAAGCTCTGATCCCTTGGGAGCCTAAGTTTCTGTTGCCAGATGGAACTCCAGTTTGTGCTGATCAAATCACTTTTAACCATCCGGAAGCTCTTCGGGCTATGGCCAAAGGGATCTGGACACCAGCTGATAGGGCGGCTCAGTAAAAAATCACCAGGACTGATCTGGCTAAGAAGACTTCGATAATGGTTATGGAGGTAAAAGACTTCAATCATCAGTTTGTGTTTTCTATTTCGTTTATTGACCGCTATTTGTGTAATAATCCAATTTTTATTGTGCAGCTTCTCTACGGCGTTCAGGCCTACAACAGCCTCCTTGAGACTGATGTCAGAGAGATGGCCGGTATGAAGGCCCAAATAAAGCAGAATGAGATCCACCGGGTTTCTCTAGTCAAGGAGGCGGATGGTCTGCGCCAGACCGTTTCTGAACAGAAGACTCTTCTGGAAACCAGTGAGGCGGAAAAGCAAACCCTGATTGCCGAAAAGCTGGTTCTGGCTGCCGAGCTGGAAAAAGCGAAAGAGGTTACTAGGCAGATGGCAGCTGAAAAAGCTGAATCTGATAAACTCTTGGCAGAATCAGAAAGGCTTCTTTCCCTGGAGCGGGAAAAGGTAGAGGTGTGCCGTCTGGGAGGGCTTGACATGTTCAAAAGATACAGTGTCATATGTGACCTCCGAGCGGTCAGGGCCTGGAGATTTAGGCATGAAATGAAGCATATCCCTCTGGAATCCCGGGAATTCAAGACCGCAGAGGCATTCGATGCCCATATGGGAATACCCTTTCCTTATGAAAACCCTCATGCCTCTGAGAACGAGGAGCGCTTTGCTGCCCTCCTGAAGGGGAAAGAATATCATCCTCCCGAACAGTAGCCAGGGCAATTTTATATGTTTTTGTTTCCCCCAATGGGCTAATTTCTTGTAACTTCCTCCATTTTTAATGAACAAGAACTTTTATCCCTTTTTTCCAGTAATTATTCGTCCTTTGTGTGGGTTTTTATCGTTTCGTACTTAGCTTTTATGAAGCAATCGAGTCTTCGGACATATGGCTCCTGAGGCTATTTATTATTTATTCTAAATTCACACATTTAGGAATTTTCAATGAGTCACAACGCCTTCGGGCAATGAACCCTTGAGACTTGATTTCATCCTCTGGTTAGTTCAAATCAGGTTTGAACTCAAACACTTTAGGAAATTTTTAGCAAATTGTAAAGCCTTCGGGCATTTGGCCCCTGAGGCTTGGTTTCATCCTCTGGTTTGTTCAAATCAGGTTTGAACTCAAACACTTACGAAATTTTAGCAAATTGTGAAGCCTTCGGGCATTTGGCCCCTGAGGCTTGGTTTCATCCTCTGGTTTGTTCAAATCAGGTTTGAACTCAAACACTTAGGAAATTTTAGCAAATTGTGAAGCCTTCGGGCATTTGGCCCCTGAGGCTTGGTTTCATCCTCTGGTTTGTTCAAATCAGGTTTGAACTCAAACACTTAGGAAATTTTATAATCCTAGAGCCTTGCACAAAAGTAGAATTTATTTTTATTGAAATGAATTTGAAAATCATGAAGCAGAGGTACCGATATCGGGCACAGATGCTTCGTAACAAAGGTGTCATAGAAAGACACAGTTTTATTTCTTAACAAGAAAAACAACTATCTAAGGATAATATCTCTTTAACCGATAAGCATTCTGAGAGTTGGACTCGAGGCGGCCTATTTCGTTCTTCCGAACCCGATAAGCACCGCGTCCGATAACCTCAACCACTGTGTAAGGTCCTTCCCATGTCTCTCGTAATTTGCCTACAATACCAATCTTCCTTCTGAGCACCATATCGCCTACTTGGAATTATCTTCTTTTGACTTTCTGATTGAAACGTGCTCTGACCTGCTGCTGATAGGTAGCCAGTCTTATCCCGGCGGCTTCCCGTTTTTCTTCCAGGAGATCTAGATCATGGGCTAGGTGCTGATTGTTTGGACCTTCTTCCCAGGCTTGACTCCTTAAAGTAGGTACTTTTAGCTCGGTCGGGATAATTGCTTCGGCCCCATAAGCTATGGCGAAAGGGGTTTCTCCAGTTGGCTGTCTCGGAGTAGTCCGATAGGACCACAACACCTCTGGCAATTTCTCCAACCAAGCCCCTTTTGCGTCTTCAAGTTTTTTTCTCAGTGTGTCAAAAATTGTTCTATTCGTCCTTTCGGCTTGCCCATTTCCCTGCGGGTAGCCGACGGAAGAAGTGTTTTGATTGATCCCATGCTTTGATAAGAATGCTTGAACCCTTCTGTTGTCCAGGTTGGTGCCATTGTCCATCATTATGGTTCGGGGTAGGCCGAACCTACAGATGATGTGGCTCCAGATGAATTTTATAACATGGCTGCCTGTTATGGTGGGGTATGCCTTCGCTTCCACCCATTTGGTAAAATAATCGGTGGCCAGGAGAACATGTGTGGTACATCGTATTGCCTGAGGGAGAGGACCTACGATGTCCATGCCCCATCGGGCGAAAGGGTGAGGAATAATAGTTGGGTTTAAGAACTCCGGCGGTGGGTGAATGACATCTCCATGAAACTGACATTTTTTGCAGTGTCTGACATAAATTTCAGCGTCCCTTGCCAAGTAGGGCCAGAAATACCCCTGGGTGAGGATTTTATGAGCCAGGGACCTTCCTCCAGAGTGATTGCCACAAGCTCCTGCATGGATCTCTTCCATGACTGCCGATGCCTCTGAGGGGGTCAGACATCTCAAGTATGGTCCGGAAAAAGACTTTCGGTATAGTTGGCCGTTGTATAGGGCATATCTGGCTGCCTTCATTCTTATCTTCCGGGCTTCTGATTTTGATTCAGGCAATGTACCAAATCTCAGATAATCTACTATCGGATCCATCCAACTTGGTTCCCATGGGATAACCATTACTTCTTCGGGGGGTTCCAAGCTGGATCGGACAATGAAGTCCATTGGTACAGTGCGAGTCATACTTTCTTTTGTGGCGGAGGCTTGGTTAGCCAGATGATCTGCTGCAGAATTATCCCCTCTGGGAATTTGTTCAAAGTTTATTTGCTGGAACTCTTCAGCCTCTCTTAGAACTAGATTCTTGTAGGCTTCCATCTTCGGCTCTCGGGTTTCATACTCCCCATGTACCTGTCGCACGACTAGCTGGGAGTCACTTCGCACCTCTGCTTTCTGGACCTGAAGGCTTCGGGCTAACCGAATTCCTGCAAGGATGGCTTCATACTCCGCTTCGTTGTTAGAAGCTGGAAATTCCAGTCTAACGGATTGTTGGATTTTGGTACCATCCGGTGTTACGAGTACTACCCCGACCCCTGCTCCGTTGATGTTGGATGATCCGTCTACGAACACGAACCATAATCCAGGTTCACCTTCTTTTGTGGAGTCAGCAGTTTCTGTTTCTAACAGGAAATCAACTACTGCTTGTCCTTTGATGGCCGTTCGGGGGACATAGGTTATGTCAAAAATCCCCAGTTCAATCGCCCATTTTGATATTCTCCCAGATAACTCAGGTTTCGCCATTATGGATCTGATCGGAGTTACAGTAGGTACTATGATCGGGTGTGCTTCAAAATAATGCCGTAGACGTCGCTTAGCATTGATCTGCGATAGTACCAGCTTCTCCTGCTTTGAATAACGGGTTTCTGCATCAACAAGGGATTTACTGGTGTAGAAAACTGGTGTCTGGTACCCTTTGCCCTTCTTGACCAGGGCGGCGCTGGTAGATGTTACTGAAATGGCCAGATACAGGTGCAGCGGCTCATCGGCTTCGGGGGTTGCCAGAATCGGGGGCTTTGCCATGTAACTTTTGAGTTTGTGTAGGGCCTCCGCTTGCTCTGGCCCCCAGACTTCTCCTTATGCCGCTTTTATTACCTGAAAGAACGGCCTACACCGATCGGTTAGCCGAGAGATGAAACGACGGGCTGCTATTCTGCCGGTTAGCACCTGGATTTCTTTCCGGGACTTTGGCTCAGCTGTTTCTACGAGAGCTTTGACTTGCGCAGGGCTAGCTTGTATTCCCGTTCGATCAACTATGTGTCCCAAAAACTGGCCTGAGGATACTCCGAAGGAACATTTGGCTGGATTGAGCTTCATACTGTACTTCCGGAGGGTATTGAATACCTGCTGTAGGTCGGCTAGATGGTATCCTTTTACCTTGCTTTTGACCACTGTGTCATCGATGTAGGCTTCGATGGTGGATCCCATCATCCCTTGGAACACCCTTCTGACCAACCTCTGATAGGTAGCTCCTGCATTCTTTAGTCCGAAAGGCATAACTGTATAACAAAATGTACCTGACTCAGTGATGAAGGCAGTCTTTTCCTGGTCCTCCGGATCTATTCGGATCTGGTTATAGCCAGAGTATGCGTCCAGAAAACTCAGGCGTTCGAATCCTGCGGTGGCATCTACCATCTGGTCGATCTTTGGTAAAGGGAAACAGTCTTTTGGGCATGCTTTATTCAGATCAGTGAAGTCAACACATACCCTCCACTTGCCGTTTTTCTTCTGGACCACCACCACGTTTGCCAACCAGGAAGGATACTGAACCTCCTTAATGAATCCTGCTTGCAGAAGCCGATCGACTTCTTCAGCTATGATCTGATTTCGATGGGCCCCCATTCGTCTATGTTTCTGTCTAATGGGCTTTGCGCTGGGATCCACATTGAGAGAATACAGGGCTACTGATGGATCAATACCAGTCATGTCCATATGGCTCCACGCAAATATGTCAGCATTGGATTGGAGAAGGGATTCCATTTCCTTTTTTTCCTGTGGATTGAGGCCTGAACCAACATAGGTAAATCTTTCAGGGCGATCGTGACAAATTTGAACTTCCAGTAGTGGTTCAACTGCTACCGGTGATCCCGAACCGCCCTCCTGTAATTGCTATTTGGCATCAAGTACTGTCTTGGACTGCGACTTTTGTTCCGGTTCCGTACTCCTTTTTAGACTTTTCATCGTGACTGCGTAACACTCCTTTGCTGCTACCTGATCTCCCATGATATCGATTACGTCAACTCCGTTCGGGTCGATACACCGCATGACCTGATGCATGGTAGAAGGGACTCCGTGCATACGATGGATCCATCCTCTTCCCATGAGGAGATTATAGGAAGGTTTGACATCCACCACCACGAAAGTCTCTCGGAGTGTGCGCCTTGCTGCCGTTACTGGTAGCTGGATTTCCCCTACCGGTTCCACTCTCTTTCCATCGAATCCTGCTATCGGGCTTCTGGATGGGACTATTTCTTGGGGGCTGATTTCCAATTTCTCAAAGGCCCATTTGGTGATAATGTTGGCGCTGCTTCCTGGATCGACCATTACCCTCTTGATCAGGCAATTGGAGACCATGAGGGAGATAACCAGGGGGTCGTCATGAGGTGTCTGAATATTCTGCATATCCGCAGAGGTGAAAATAATCCGGGTATCCTCCTTCGGGCTTCGAAACTTGGTGACTTCTCCAACCCTTCGTAACTTCTGGGCTTGCCGCATCTGTGATCTACGAGTTTCTTCCGCTTCTGACCGACTGGGCCCTCCATGGACCATGTGAATGACCCGCACGGGTTGTCCCAAAGCCCCCTTGGTAGGGGCATGCGTCGCTTGATCTGATCGGGCTCCTTCCTTGGCAACATACTCGGTCAATTCTCCTTTAGCAATCATGGCTTCCACCTGTCTCCTGAGGCTTCTGCACTCATTAGCGTGGTGCCCGTATTCGCCATGGAAGGCGCAGTGCCTCGACATATCCCTTTGGTCCATCGGCTGTCTGATGGGAGGTGGTGACCGGTAGATTCCTTTGCTCTTTGTTTCCTGGTACAGCTTTGCCAAGGTTACTTTTAAGGGGGTGACCTTCTCCTCAAACCTTGGTCGTTTCTCTGGGGCCGGGGAAGAAGCAGGAGGTGCGCTCGGTCTCTTCCGGTCTGGTGCCCGATCCTTTATCCTGGAAGGTTCGGACGCTCTGGCCTCTACTGTTGCAAAGGCGGTCCTTCTTTGTCGTATGGCCAACTCTTCTTCTATTCGGAGGTGCCCCTGTGCCCTAGAGTTGAGCTCTCCAATATCGGCCGGCGGCCTTTTGACTAGGGACTGATGGAACTTGGTTCTAGGGATCAGGGCCATTCTGAAGGCTTCGACGGCTGAATGTTGATCGCAGTTGTCAATTGAAGACATCTCCACATTGAACCGTGAGACAAAACTTTTCAGGGATTCGCCCTTTTCTTGGATCATGGTGAACAGACTGGAGATAGTCTTCTTCTGCCTTTTATTGCCAAAGTACTGTGCGATAAATAACTCGCAGAGTCTGAGCCAACTACCGATCGATCGGGGCGGTTGCTTTCTGAACCACAGGAGGGCTGCTTCGGTCAGGCTGGTGGGGAAAACTTTGCAGAGTAAGGCCTCGTTTTCGTTGTAAACATTCATCTTGGTATGAACGTGATAGATGTGTTCGGTTGGATCTTTTGTACCATCGAACAGGGTGAACTTCGGTAATCTGAACCTTTCCGGATAGGGCTGGTGATCGAGACGGTGAATGGTGTCTGAACGGCGTCTATAGATGCCTCGGATGCTAGATCGATTGGGGTCTGTACTTTCAGGTCCCTGAGCACGTCTCGCTGGAATCTTGACATGATTTCTTCCAGTTTTTTCATGGTCAGGACCTCCTCGGGGTTGCGTACCCCAAGAACCTGTAAGGATGACTCGGCCTGTTCTTCACGACCGTCGTGGGCTCTAGCGGGTAGGTCTTCTTTGTCTGTCTGGCGGCCCACGGATAGTTCGTGCTGGTCGGATTGTTCGTCATCATGGGTCTCCTGTAGGTTCTGCAGTTGAGCCAGTTTTGCTGCCAGTTCGGCGTTCTGTCTTTCTAACTCGGCGGTTCTTTCCTCAAGGGCTCTTCTGATCGGATCTTCTGGTTGTTGGCCTCCGTTTGGAGGCAAATCGGTCTGTTGTGATCGTGTAATCGCCATTGGTGGTATGAATCTTAGCTTTTTGTAGAGGGTGGGAAGCTTATTGAAAAAAAAAAAAAAAAGACTTCAATAATAGGGTTTCCCACAGACGGCGCCAATTGTGTAAATGCAGAAAAGTTACACAATAGATATTTGGTTAAAACTTTGGATCCTTTCTCATTAATCAAAGTCCTCTATTTATACAAGTTGTGATAAATGGGTCAAGCCCATGTACCCAGGTTTATCAACCCCTTAAATCAAGGGATTTGATAAACCCTAACCTTATTTAGACTTTTCATACTATAATTGGATTACTTCTTGCCTTGTGGACCACACTTTAGCTTCTAGAATTTTCCATGGGCCCATTGTTGTTTTCGGCCTGCTTGTTTTCAGCCCATCCGCCTTCCGGCCCATTGGTCTCTGGCCCATCCGTCGTCGGCCCATCAGTTCAATGGCCCATCTATAATTGGGCCAAATATTTCAACCATTACAGCTAGCATTAGATTTTGTGTGCGGATTATTATTTGTTAATTAATTATTCGCTTTAATGTTCATCACACTCTTTTAACCATTGAGCCTCAGTTCAGTTCAGATGATACTAGCTCTTCTTTCTCAAACAGAAGGTGGAGTTCGAGTTCCAAACTCAATGTGTGTCACTGTGAAAAAAGTACAAAATCTCAGTTTAATTTCTTGCAGAAAAGACCTCCCTGGGTCGTGTTTGGTTACTATTTTGAATACGTTAACCTGACAAATAATATAATAAGGTGTAACGTGCACAGGTCACTTCAATCTAGCCTGATGTCTTTAAATCAATTTTGTGTAACTTTTCTTTATTATTATTATTATTTTATTTTGATTTGAGTTAAATTTGAGACTAAAATATGTAACTAGGCAACATGGATATCAATCTGATCCTCACTTAGAACTACTCAATTGTCTCAAATTAGAAGTCTTTTTGGGGAATCCTACTTTATAAAATGATGACTTTTATTGGTGTGATAGGGGATGAAAAATTAATTTTACCCTTGGTCTTATCAAGTGATGTGATGTTTGTAGTTTAAATATTTTATAACTTGAATGGTTGAAGGATAAATTGGTAAATTGATCAAATAAAGTGACGTTGATCTATTTATTTTGAAATGGATTGAATAGTGAATGTGAAGACTTAAATTGAGACGGAAGGAGTAGTTTATTATACCACGATAGCAGAGATTCAAATGTAACACTGAGAAATCCAAATGTAGATCAAAATTATGTAATAATTAAATTTTATTTCACCATATAACAAATCATCAATTATATGAATATATTTGAAAATAATACTCAAACAAAAAAAAACAATAGGAAATCATACTCCCTTTGTCTCATTTTAAGGGGTACAAATCGTCTCAAGTGAGCTCCTCAAGTGAAGCCATCAAGTGAGGGTCCCACACTAATCCAATGGTGTGCATCCACCCATCACCTTCTCTCTCTTATGTCTAGGGATCCGAATTTTTGGATGGATAAATCCACACCATTGGATGGGTGTGGGACCCTCAATGGATCCATACACACACTTCAGACGATTTTTTCCCCATTTTAAGTGTCCATTTGAGGAATCCAACTTTGTAAGTTGATGATTTTTAGTATTTTTTATTGTATGGAAAGTATATTAATTGTCAACTTTATCTATAGTGGGGTCATGATAATATGATGGTTTGTAGTGTAAGCTTTTATTATTTTAATGCATGTAGATTAAATTGGTAAATTGATAAAATAAAGTACTTTGACTTTTCAAAGTTTGACACTTATTTTGGGACGAACAAAAACATGAAAGTGGATACTTAAATTGGGATGGATGAAATAATATGTATGCATACATGGAAGAAGTGGTTTTTTACTAAAGGTAAATTTCAGTGACACCTTTGAGATTTGGTCATATTTCATTTAGATACAAATTTTGATTCAAACTTTCAATAACAATCCAAAATCACTTTTTATCACTTTGACAAGCAAAATGACCATACTATCCTTTTTTAACTTTAGTTAAATTAAAAGCAACTAATTTATAGTATAAATTAAATAAAATGTCTCAAATAAAGTACTTACTTTTATATAAAAAAATAATAATAAACCTATATTTTATAATTATCTAAATTAATTCTATTTGTTCACCTTGGTCTACTAATTTAATAAATTATTTTTAATAATTTGAGTTTTTCATGCAATTGAAAATAACTTGTGTTAATTTTTTAAGTTAGTGCTAATAAGTTGCGAGTTTTAACCAAATTTTTATTTGGTTTCGTCTCTTAAATTAGTGTTAATAAATATTAAATATTTTTGAATTATTGTTAATTGCGGATATTAAAAAGATAGATCAGAAGCATATACTTACAATGAACTGCAACACTGGTTGTCTTTATTACACAAGATAATATTACAAACGTAGGGACAAATTACAAACTAGAGGCACTCTGAAACGAAGAGAGAAAACAAGCCCTGAAAACTTGAGAGAAAAAGAAGAGAGAAAGAAATGACAACTCTCTTGCCTTATAAAGACTCAGAGAAGAAAAGAGAAAAGAAAAAGTCAGAAAGTCAGAAAGAATCTCTCGGGTGCACAACATGGGCCCCATCGACAGAGATGTCTCACAACTAAATCCGACCAGATCCACAAATCACGGGGATATGGGACCTACATAACTGACAGACCTCAATTATCTGCTACATTGAAAAATAAACATAAAACAACAAAAGAACCAATAATTGCAAGGACGTCATTGCATACGTCTGAGAACACAATCATTGCTTCAAAACGTCATGGATGACGACTGGTGACAAATACTTCGTCATGGCTGAAGTCATGGCTTGGTAATCTTTGAAGGACCCTTGGGGGCAGAGGTGGAGACAGCAGTGATCATAGCATCCCAATAATCACCCATAGTGGCTTCACCATCATCATCAAGCTCATCCTCTGGATTTTGAGCTTCACCAGCAAGACAAGAGAAAGCATTAATGTCGTCCTGACTAGCCATAGATTGATCATCAGGAACAGCTTCTGGAACAGCAGAAGTAGAAGGAGCAAAAGAACTCATGAACTGATTCTTCATAAATTCCATACACTTGACCATCAATTCTGATTCTCCCAAATTAGGGAATTGGATTCTGAAAGAGGACTTAATTTCCTCAAATGGATTGGAAACTGGTTTAATTACCAGTTGAGAAGACCTCTGCACATTCTCAACATAGACATTAGTTTTCTCAATAATCTGGGTAGCCAAATCTTCAGAAGAAACAGAAGACCACCAACGATAAGAAAACTCTCTATAAAGAGTAGGAACTTTTAAATGATCAAAATTGCAATTTAATTCCCATTTAGAAATCCAAGGAATACCAAATTCAGCAAAAAAGAGTAATTTTGAAAAGCCTTCAGGAAGATTTTCCTGTCCTCTTAATTGAGGATGATGGACAGCCCAAGAACTAAATTCATCACGAATTATCTTAGGTAATATATCAAGATCAGGGCCATATAAACGCCACCAATAGAAAATCCAATTTGGATACGAGGTCTTTAAAGATTCAGGACAGAATTTAAAAAACCAAGTATGCTTGTATTTGACATTTTGGTATAAAAATGCATGTTTCCATGCTTCCTTATAGTCCCAATAATTAAATGAAAACATTTTTCCAGAACGAGAAAAAGTCCTGGGTCTTGCAGGGTCAAGCCCCCAATCAGTGGGTTTCATTACCCTTTTGATAACAGCTTTGGAATATGAAATTGGGCTTTTGACTTTGTCATCAGACTTTTCATAAGTATGTGTGATGATAACAGAATTTGTTTCTTGCAAAATCATTTCATAAACATATCTCTCTTTATTGAGAGGTGCACCATAATTTTGCACATCGCCCAAATAACGGCGTTTAATCTCCCTAGGATCAGGCATCCATTGGACATCCTGAGGTTCCAAGGTTAAGACATACTGGGTTATCCTTGTATTAGGAATAAAAGGATGAGGCTCCATAAGAAGAGCTTCCTTAGCAGAAGTAGGGACTTTATTTCCCTTTTTAGATAGAAGGTGAGGGAAAATTTCCTCATTTGTAAGATTCACTCTATTTGAATCTTTCTTTTTCTTACCCTTGCCTTTATTGGCTGGGTTACCCTGTGAAGAGCCGCTCATTGAATACCCTGCAAAAATTCACGGGTTAAGAAATCAGGTAGAGAATTTGACTCTCCTTTAATATATTCAATATCAAAATCAAATGCAGAAAGATCTGCTTGCCATCCTGCAAAAATCTGTTTAGAAGCAAGATTTTTAATATCTTTTTTCAAAACTTGTTTTGCTGCACTACAATCAACTCTAACCAGAAAATGCTGATTAAGTAAATCATCATGAAATTTATAGACACATTTTACAATGGCTAAAACCTCCTGTTTAATTGTGGCATAATTAAGCTGTGCATTCTTCCAAGTACCAGAAGTAAATCTAACAAGTTCTTATTTACTTGTAGAAGGATTCAACTGCTTTAAAATACCCCCATATCCTTTATTGGACGCATCAGTTTCAACAATTTTAGACCATAAAGGATTAGCTAAAGATAAACAAGGTAATTGTTTAGCCTTAAGCTTGATCTTCTTAACAGCCTCAGTATGCAGATTGGACCAAGGAATAGGATTCTTCCCTAATCTTTGGTACAAGATAGCACTATCCTGAGCAAAATCCTGATAATAATCAGAGATATAATTCAGACTACCAAGAAATCTTTGGAGCTGAGTTTTATCAGTAATTTCATCAGGAAATTTAGAAGCAAATTCAATACTTCTATCAATAGGAATAATTTTTCCTTGATTAATATTGTGACCTAAAAAATGAACTTTATCTTGAAAAAGTTTCATTTTAGGAGCAGAAATAACTAAACCACTACGTTTCAAAACATCTTTAAAAATTTTTAAATGTTTGAAATGTTGTTCAATGGATTTAGAAAAGACAAGAATGTCATCAATATAAACAATCACAAAATCAGAATAAGGATTGAAAATATCATTCATGACATGCTGAAATTCAGAAGGAGCATTCTTTAGCCCAAAAGGCATAACGTTCCATTCATAATGACCAAAAGGGACAACAAAAGCAATTTTATATCTGTCTTTAGGATTAACCTGAATTTGCCAAAATCCAGATTTTAAATCAAAATTTGAGAATAAAACAGCAGTGTTGAGTCTATCCAACAAATCTTTTTTATTTGGAATTGGATATCTAATCCATTTCAAAACATCATTTAAAGGTTTATAGTTAATAACCAATCTGGGAACACCTCTTTCCTTTTCAGAATGTTTATTGACATAAAAAGCAGTACAACTCCAAGGAGAATTACTTGGAACAATTAATTTCTTATCAAGAAGGTTTTGGATTTCCTTCTTACATAAGTCCATGTAGTCTTTTTTCATTTGACCTGCACGGGCTTTTGTAGGAATAAATCTTTCATCAAAACTTTCTTCATAAGGAAGGGAAACAATATGTTTCTGTCTATCCCAAAAAGCATTAGGGATATCACTGCAAACTTCAGAAAGAAACTGATTCTGAATAGTTTGTATATCATTTTGGATGTCGTAATTTGACAACCTTTGATTGATAGTAAGGGACATAATTTCCCTTTGCAAATAATTAATTTGCTTTTCTTTGAAAAATATATTATCTCGAAGAGAGTTAATATTTTTATTAAGGGGTTGTGTTATAAATTTAAACACAATTGACGTCCCCTGCAAAGTAGTGAAAATACCTGTAGAATCAATCTTGTCAATAGGCATTAACGAAGTGAGAAAAGGAGTACCCAGTATTACTGGTAAACTCATATTTTTGATTAACAAGAAACTAGTTGGTAAACAAAAACCTTCATTACAAATATAAACTTTATTAAGCTTATAATTGATTTGCATTTTACTACCATTAGCACGTAAAAGTCCTTGGGTAGTTTTCTCAAAATACTGTGTAGGAATTAATCCTTCCTGGATGCAATTTAAATCAGCACCACTGTCAACAAGAGCCATTAAATCAGGTAAAACATACTCTTCATTAATGACAATTTTAACATTAATGTACCATTTCTGAAAAGTAACCTGATCAAGAAGACACAAATAATCATCTTTAACAGTTTCCTTTTCAGTATGTGGTGAAACATTTTCTTCAGACTCAAGTCTAGAAGAATTAAGAGAAGCCTGGGCTAATTGTAATTGGGTTATAATTAACTCAGTCTTAGATTGATTAGCTTTCAACATTTGAACCTCAGTTTTCAAAATATTAACTTCCTGACGAAGGTCATTAATATTAACAGGTCTTTGGGAACTTGATCCTTCTAACCTATTGAAAACCTCTTTCATGGTAAAGGGTTGATTAGGAACCTTAATCGTATCCTTTTCCTCCTTAATATGATTTTGGTAACAAAACTCAATCATTTTAAGCTTAATCTGAGGATCATTAATTTGATCTAACAAATCAACAAAAGATTGTTGTTGACTGGTTAAGACATTTAAACTTAAACCATTCATCTCAACAATAGCTTTCCAATAATTGGAAGAGCCCTCATTTGTACCACAGTTACAAGAACTAGTAGTACAAAGGGGAGCATCTTCAGATGAAGATGTGGAGGTTGACAATAACATAATTTCATTGTCAGATTCAGAATCAGAATAACTCTGTTCAGAATCACTGGAATTAAGAAACAATTTACTCAACTGAAGCTTAAGACCAGGTTCAATCTCCAGACTATCCAATTTAGTCTTAGTTTTACATTTATTAGCATAATGGCCAATACGTCCACATTTATAACATTTAGCATTAATTTTAGAACTACCCCTACCCTTATGTTTAGAACTTGATCTGGGTTTAGACTCCTTATTAGTGCTTGGACGTTTACTTTTACTTTTAGTATAACGTTTTCTGTGATAAGGTTTTCTATCTTTAGACACCTTATCTTTCATCTTATTAGGATAATCATTAGTGACATTGTAACCAAATTGGTCACAGAATTCTCCCAACTCCTTTCTACCAGAAAGACGTTGAGCCTTCAATTGGTGTCTTAATTTTAAATCATTACACAAGGAGAGACCTTCTTGTATAACAATACTAATTAAATCACCATAATTGTAATCATTATAAGGGATTGACATACCATTATGTTTATCCTTTAATTTATTCCTAACCTTTTCAGCAAAGAAAGTTGGAAGACCATCAATGAATTTAGCTTTCCAATGCTCACTATTAGCATCAGTTCGTTGGGTAACTCTAGCTAAGAAAACATCCTTATACCATCTAAAATGGGTAAGGGAATGACATTTAAGATTCTGTAACATCTCACGGCCACGCTCATGGTTAATACCCTCACGACCAATGAAATGATGAATGATAGTTAATACCAATGTGTAAACAGCATCAGTGATAAAAATATCTTGATTAACTTCATTCTTAACAATCTTAACAGAATTTTGAATCTCATTCTTTTGATGTTGAGAAAGGATATTATCCCACCAACCTTTCAAAATGCCAGTAAAACCACATGTAATAAAACCAACAATTTTGTTGTTCATTATTATCAGCAGTTTTACAGACAGTGCTGTACATCATCATTTGATGTACCATCTCATAAATAGAATATTCAGATTTACCATCAATATTCCATTCATAGATAGTTTTTTATTTGGAATTGGATTAGATATCCAATTCCAAATAAAAAAGATTTGTTGGATAGACTCAACACTGCTGTTTTATTCTCAAAATTTGATTTAAAATCTGGATTTTGGCAAATTCAGGTTAATCCTAAAGACAGATATAAAATTGCTTTTGTTGTCCCTTTTGGTCATTATGAATGGAACGTTATGCCTTTTGGGCTAAAGAATGCTCCTTCTGAATTTCAGCATGTCATGAATGATATTTTCAATCCTTATTCTGATTTTGTGATTGTTTATATTGATGACATTCTTGTCTTTTCTAAATCCATTGAACAACATTTCAAACATTTAAAAATTCTTAAAGATGTTTTGAAACATAGTGGTTTAGTTATTTCTGCTCCTAAAATGAAACTTTTTCAAGATAAAGTTCGTTTTTTAGGTCACAATATTAATCAAGGAAAAATTATTCCTATTGATAGAAGTATTGAATTTGCTTCTAAATTTCCTGATGAAATTACTGATAAAACTCAGCTCCAAAGATTTCTTGGTAGTCTGAATTATATCTCTGATTATTATCAGGATTTTGCTCAGGATAGTGCTATCTTGTACCAAAGATTAGGGAAGAATCCTATTCCTTGGTCCAATCTGCATACTGAGGCTGTTAAGAAGATCAAGCTTAAGGCTAAACAATTACCTTGTTTATCTTTAGCTAATCCTTTATGGTCTAAAATTGTTGAAACTGATGCGTCCAATAAAGGATATGAGGGTATTTTAAAGCAGTTGAATCCTTCTACAAGTAATGAAGAACTTGTTAGATTTACTTCTGGTACTTGGAAGAATGCACAGCTTAATTATGCCACAATTAAACAGGAGGTTTTAGCCATTGTAAAATGTGTCTATAAATTTCATGATGATTTACTTAATCAGCATTTTCTGGTTAGAGTTGATTGTAGTGCAGCAAAACAAGTTTTGAAAAAAGATATTAAAAATCTTGCTTCTAAACAGATTTTTGCAGGATGGCAAGCAGATCTTTCTGCATTTGATTTTGATATTGAATATATTAAAGGAGAGTCAAATTCTCTACCTGATTTCTTAACCCGTGAATTTTTGCAGGGTATTCAATGAGCGGCTCTTCACAGGGTAACCCATTTAAATAAATATTAATACTTGTTTGAGACATTTTATTTATTATATACTATAAACAAGTTGGTTTTAATGTAACTAAAGTTAAAAAAACAATGGTTGTATGATTTTGGGGTGTTACTAAATTCGTAAATTCGTATCTATATGAAATATGAAGGGGGCGGGGGGGGGGGGGGCTAAATAGTCATCTTGAGATCTGAAATAAATGAGAAATGTGTCGAAAGCATGAGACTTGAGTCTCTTCTCTCTCTCTCTCTCTAAAACAGAAAGACTTTCTCTCTCTAACTTTGGTCCCGGCAAATTCCTTAGCTCAAGCCGAGACACAAGGAGTCAGCCGCACACTACCAAAATTGCTCATCAAAAAGATAAACAAATTCAATTAATTAATTAATCAGATAGTGATCCTCAATAATAACACCAGCAGATCCGTCCAATTCACCCTTCCTCTCCATTTTCTTCAACTGTAAGTACCCATTTCCTAATCTTCAATTCTTCGTACTGGGTTTTCTTTTTTCTGTTTAAATTAGGTTTTATTGCTTCATATCGACGCGTATACGCAGATCTATGCTGTTTGCGTTCTTCCTTATATACATATACATATATATATATATATATATATATTTTCTTGTATTTTATGTTTTTCCGGATAATTGTCTGGGCTAATGTGATGATGATGGGTTTACTTTGATCTTTTGTTTTTGAATTTGATTGGGTTTTGTGTTGGTGTTCTGTTGTTGGGTTATTTGGATATGGATTATGGAGTTAATCTGCGGTCAAATTGGAAATTGTAATGTTTATTGAAATGGGTCATTAGATTACTATTAGATTCAGGTGGAATAACTCTTGAATTGGGGATGAAATGATTTAGTTTAATCTGCAATGCATTCCTTTGTATTATGAAGAATGAAGTGAACAATGTCTACACAGCACTCAAATGATCTGAACCTCCAGATCCAATTCTGGAAGAAAAATGGGTGTCCAGAATTAGTTATATGTTGGCAGTTCCATCAGTAATTCAAAGTTGGGTATTGTTTGTTCTGATGCAATAATATAAACACAGATTTGTTGGGCACAAGGAAGTCGTAGATCTGATATATTATCTGAAATGGCTGCTGAATGTACTGATGCATCTGATATAATTGATATTGTAGCTCATGTGACTGATCTGGGGAATGCCCGCGTTAGGAATCCATGATGCAATAAAATGAAGAAATACGTGTCTCGTTAATGGTACATGATTTTGGAATAGGTGTCTAAAGTCCACATTTATGTATAATTTTTCTGATTATGGATATGTTTTATTCCTAAACTTCCCCCATCACCTTCCACAATTTGGAATTTTCTCAGTATTTCTGGGAAAGTTCATTACTTTTTATCCGAGCAGTGTATGTGTTGTAGGAACTAGTCCATACAGTTGGGATAGAAGAATATTTTTAGCGCTTGTAAGAGTGGAAATGTCCAGCCCAGCTGAGCCTATCTGTCATCAGGCCCATCAGAGTCCATCTGTCATCAGGCCCATCAGAGCCCATCTGTCATCAGGCCCATCAAGCTTCTGGGCCAGCAAGTTTCCTATGAATCCAGTAATAAAGCCCATTGAGAAAATGTATATAAAGGGAATCCGAAAATTAATAAAGGGATTCGAAATAGTATTGAGCATTTTTATGTCTTTACACATTGGCGCCGTCTGTGGGAACGAAGGAGGAGTTCCTGATTTTTCAAATGCCCTTCGGTACCTGTAAAATCGCCTCCTTCTTCCCATCTCAAAAAGCTAAGTCTGTTTGATAGGCAAAAGACCCTCCACCTCCAAAAAACTTCCACTCACTACCTCCCCGGACGAGAATGCCGGTCACTTGTTCACAGGCAGACATTCTGCCCACTGAGGACAATCGTGCAGAGGATTCCCAGACCATGGAGCAAATTCTTCAACGTTTGGCGGCTGCTGAGGAACGTAGCGTGGCCTTGGAGAAACAGAATGCAGAGCTCAGGGAGAGGTTGGCTCCACCAGCAGCTGCCTTACCGGCAGTTACGCCCAACCCTCCGGTGGCGGCGATCGACCATTCTCTAAACCAACCTGAAGAGCACGCCGAATCTTCTCAGCGCTCAAGAAAGGCTCCGGCAGCCGACGAGTCTATAACCCCCCAGAAACTTCAAGCAATGATGGACGAGTTCCAAAGGAAAGTTCTCGGGGACTTGAGGTCCCGATCTACGGACGACATGGCCATCCAGGCGTCCACTGAATTGATACAGTCGCCCTTCATTCAGGAAATAACCCAAGAACCTTTCCCAAAGAAGTTCGTGATGCCACAATTCACCCCTTATGATGGCACAAGGGATCCCGAAGAACACATATACCAGATTCATCAGAAAATGACCATGTACGCCGAGAACGACTCCCTGCTGTGTAAAGTGTTCTCCACAAGCCTCGCTGAGGCCGCCCTATTATGGTTTAGGAAGCAGCCACCCCGATCCATTGGTAGCTGGCAACAGTTGACCAGGCTCTTCATCGCCCAGTATTATGGAAACAAGAGACAGAAGAAGACCATATCCTGCCTCTTCACCATGATCCAGGAGAAAGGAGAGTCACTGAAAAGTTTTCTATCCCGATTCAACATAGAGTCCTCTTCTGTGGATAACTGTGACCAGCATTCTGCGGTTGAGGCATTCAGGATGACCCTCATTCCTGGAACAAAATTCCATCAATCCTTGGTGAAGCGCCCTCCATCGGGCATTGGGGAACTAAACTCTAGGGCCCAGGGATACTTGAGAATTGAGGAGGAGGAAACTATCAGGCAAAGGAGATCAGCCTTTGTCGGCCTTGAAATCCAGTCCAAGGATCGATTGATCGATCGGAAGCGATTAATTCCACCGGGATCGTCAGCCCCAACGGGAGTATCAGTCACAAAGCCATCTAAACGACCCAGGTTAGAAGAAAGGATAACACCCCTGAAGGTTAGCCTTGCAAAACTTTACCAGGAGAACAAAGCCAAAGGAATTTTCCAGCAACCCCCTACCATGCGACAACCACTTGACCAGAGAGACAAGACAAAACACTGCGCTTTCCATGGTGATTTCGGGCACATCACGAACGAATGCCGCAATCTAAGGCAACAGGTGGAGGCATTACTACTTCGCGGAGTACTCCGGGATTACGTCCAACAAGACAGGCCAAGAACCGATCAGCGCGCCCCCGGCGTCCCTCGAAACCCCTCGGATGCACAGTCGGTTAAAATCATCAACATGATTCATGGTGGCCCCTCACCCAAAGAGACCGAAGGATCGCGCCGAAGCTATCTACGGAAAGCCCACAAAATGAGAAAAGTCAACGAAATTAGTGAAGCCCGATACAAAGCTGAAGAAACTCACATCACTTTCTCGGTGTCGGACCTCCGAGGAGTCCAAACCCCGCATGAAGACCCTCTGGTTGTGACCCTAATGGTGGCCAACTGCCTTGTGAAAAGAGTCGTGATCGATCCAGGGAGCAGTGCCAACATCATCACCAAATGGGCTTTCGAAAAGCTCGAAATCAATCCATCTGAAATTATGACATCCCGATGCCCCATCGCAGGTTTTGACGGCAGGCAAATCGAGCCGATCGGTGAAATTCAGTTACCTGTGTCTGCCGCTCATAGGACCCTGACCGAGACATTTGTTGTGGTGGACGCCAAACCTTCATACAATCTGCTTATGGGAAGGGGATGGATTCACCGAATGCAAGGTGTGCCTTCGACTCTTCACCAGGTCATGAGATGCTTGGGCCCTGACGGTACTGGCACCATTGATGTGAAGGGCGACCAAGTGGCCGCCAAGGAATGTTATTCGGTCACTCTGAAAGAGATCCGGAAGGCCCAGGCCCCAGGGGTACCCCGATCGAAGGAGCAAAGTTCATGCTCCAAATAGCAATTAAAGAATGGGGGGCCGGGCTCCCCAATTGTGGTTGAACCACTACAATCGGTCTGTGTCGTGCCCGACAACCCGGAAAAAGTTACTTTTGCAGGTACAACCCTGACCGATTCTGAATTTGAGGAACTAACACAATTGTTGCAGGACAACTCTGACGTCTTCGCATGGGAGCATACAGACATGCCGGGAATAGATCCTGACGTTTCACAGCACTCATTGCATGTTGACCCAAACGTCAGGCCAATCAGGCAAAAGCAAAGACGCATGGGGGCACATCGGAACCTAATTATAGCAGATGAGGTATCCAGACTGCTCCAGGCCGGCTTCATCCGCGAAGTCAGATATCCCGAATGGCTTGCCAACGTCGTGGTTGTTCAAAAGAAAAACGGCAAATGGAGGGTTTGCGTCGATTTTACCGACCTGAACAAGGCATGCCCAAAGGACAGTTTTCCACTCCCAAAGATCGACCAGATGGTTGATGCTACCTCGGGCTATGACCGTCTAACTTTCCTGGATGCCTATTCAGGTTACAACCAAATAAAAATGAACCCGAAGGATGAGGAAAAGACTTTCTTCATTATTGAAACAGGTACATACTGCTTTAAAGTTATGCCTTTCGGACTGAAAAATGCAGGTGCTACCTTCCAGAGATTAGTCAACAAGATCTTTAAAGGTATGATGGGCACAGTAATCGAAGCCTACATCGACGATACTGTAGTCAAGAGCAGAAAGAAGGAGGACCACATCACTCACCTACGCCAAGTGTTCGCTACCCTCAGGTCCCATGGCATGAAGCTTAATCCGGCAAAGTGTTCTTTTTGTGTATCATCTGGACAGTTCCTAGGGCACATCGTGGACCGGACTGGTATCCAAGCCAGCCCGACACAGGTCAAAGCTCTCATAGAAATGAAGGAGCCCCGAACACATAAAGACGTTCAAGTCCTGACGGGAAGAGTGGTAGCACTTAGCAGATTCATCTCACGACTCACTGATCGGTGCCGACCATTCTTTCAAGCAATAAAGGTGAAGAAGGGAGAGATCTGGGGTCACGAACAATCGGAGGCCCTGGCGGGGTTAAAAGAGTACCTGACCATGCCCCCCATCTTGTCTACACCAACCCCCGATGAAGTCTTATACCTTTATTTAGCAGTATCCTCCGCTTCAACCAGCGCCGCCCTCATCAGAGAGGACGGGAACCTTCAAATGCCAGTATTCTACACCAGCAAATCCTTGGCTGAGGCAGAAACTAGATACAGCAGGCAGGAAAAACTGATTCTGTCACTGGTGAACGCCAAAAGAAGGCTAAGGCATTACTTTGAGGCCCACCCGATCGTCGTCCCAACAGCTACACCCCTACGGGTTATTATGTCGAAGCCCGACCTCTCAGGACGAATCTCTAAGTGGGCCATCGAATTGGGCATATATGATTTGACATACATACCTCGGGTTTCCATCAAAGGACAGGCTGTAGCGGACTTTTTGCTCGAGAGTGAGACTGAGGAGCCAGACCAGAACAGTGAACTGGATACATGGAAGATCTTTGTGGATGGGTCAGCCAACTCTTCCGGCTCAGGAATTGGCCTAGAAGTTTTAACACCTGATGGAACACGCCTTCATATGTCGGTGCAGTTGCAGTTTCCGGCCACAAACAATGAGGCAGAGTATGAGGCCATCGTATCCGGTTTGAGGATAGCCCGAAGCCTTAAGATCCAGTCCTTAGCAGTACACAGTGATTCTCAACGTGTCGTCCGTCAGATCAACGGAGAATACGAAACAAAGGACCCGACAATGAAGTTGTATCGAGCGCTAGTTTTGAAGGAGACGAAAAGTTTTCACAGAATCACCTTTACCCAAATCCCCAGGGATGAAAACTCTGAAGCTGACCACCTGGCCAATCAGGCTTCCTCAGCCGGAGAGGATCTAACCCGGGTGGCACTGTTGGATTTTATTCAGAGGCCCAGCATTCAAGAGCCTGAACGAGTAATGCTCATCCCATGGGAGCCCAGTTGGATTGATCCCCTGATAGATTACTTACGTAGTGGAACTCTTCCCGAGAATAAAGCTGAAGCTCACAAGGTCAGGAGGAATTCGGCCCGGTACTCAATCATAAACGGGCAACTCTACTGAAAGTCCTTTTCCGGTCCCTACCTGAGATGTATCACACCGTCAGAATCTAGAGCAGTGATGCACGAGATTCACAGTGGGGCTTGTGGAAACCACTCCGGTAGCAGGTCCCTTGCCCATAAGGTACTGTCTCAAGGGTACTTCTGGCCCTACCTGTCTCGGGATGCCGAGGAATACGTCCGAAGGTGCAAGCCCTGTCAAATGCACGGGGATGTTATCCATCGCCCACCTGAGTTCCTGCATCCCACTATAGTACCGCACCCATTCGCCCGTTGGGGAATGGATATAGTGGGACCCTTACCGAAAGCAATCCGGTCGAATGCGTACGTCCTTCTGGCAACCGACTATTTCACCAAATGGGTGGAAGCCGAGGCCTATCCCACCGTCAAAGGGAGTCACGTCGTCAAATTCGTATGGACCAACATTATATGCAGATTTGGGCTACCAAGAACGATCATGATGGATAACGGGACAAACCTGGACAACAAGGAGGTTAGAGCATTCTTTGCCGAACATGGTATCAACCAGAACACGTCTTCCGTCGGCTACCCGCAAGGGAATGGGCAGGCGGAAAGGACAAATCGAACTATATTCAACACTCTGGCCAAGAAACTTGAGGAGGCCAAAGGGGCCTGGTTAGAGAAACTGCCCGAAGTTCTCTGGTCATACAGAACGACCCCCAGACAACCCACTGGAGAGACCCCTTTTGCCATGGCGTACGGTGCTGAAGCTGTGATTCCGACTGAGATCCGGGTTCCAACCCTCCGGAGCGAGGCCTGGGTCGAAGGACCAAGTAACCAGCATTTGGCTCAGAACCTTGATCTTCTGGATGAAAGAAGGGAGGCCGCCGGGATCATGCTGGCCGCTTACCAACAGCAAGTCCGGAACCACTTCAATCAAAGAGTTAAAAGAAGAGAGTTCCAGATCGGAGACATGGTCCTTAGGCGCAAAATCGGGCTTGTAGGCAAGCTCAGGGAGCCTTGGGAGGGCCCGTACACCATCTCTGAAGTCATCGGTCGTGGAGTATACCGAGTCCGAAGGAATGTTGATGGCGGAATGGAACCAAACTCCCAGAACGCCTCTCGCCTCAAGAGGTACTACCCTTGATGGGCCAGGTCCTGTTTCCTCTTGGATCTTTTTGTAAAAAGGCTACAGCAACTGGTCGGTAAAAATCACTACAATGATTATTATAAAATCTGCTGAAGAGCCCGAAGTCACAACACAGATCCTGAAGAGATCATTGTTCCAAAAATAAACTAAGTGTTGCATTGACTTTCGCATGGCCTGAAGTGCCCGAAGTCACAACACAGATCCTGAAGAGATCATTGTTCCAAAAATAACCTAAGTGTTGCATTGACTTTCGCATGGCCTGAAGAGCCCGAAGTCACAACACAGATCCTGAAGAGATCATTGTTCCAAAAATAAACTAAGTGTTGCATTGACTTTCGCATGGCCTGAAGAGCCCGAAGTCACAACACAGATCCTGAAGAGATCATTGTTCCAAAAATAACCTAAGTGTTGCATTGACTTTCGCATGGCCTGAAGAGCCCGAAGTCACAACACAGATCCTGAAGAGATCATTGTTCCAAAAATAAACTAAGTGTTGCATTGACTTTCGCATGGCCTGAAGTGCCCGAAGTCACAACACAGATCCTGAAGAGATCATTGTTCCGAAAATAAACTAAGTGTTGCATTGACTTTCGCATGGCCTGAAGTGCCCGAAGTCACAACACAGATCCTGAAGAGATCATTGTTCCGAAAATAAACTAAGTGTTGCATTGACTTTCGCATGGCCTGAAGAGCCCGAAGTCACAACACAGATCCTGAAGAGATCATTGTTCCAAAAATAAACTAAGTGTTGCATTGACTTTCGCATGGCCTGAAGAGCCCGAAGTCACAACACAGATCCTGAAGAGATCACAGAACTTTGAAAAAATAAACAAAGTAACCAAGAATCGTTATAACTGTAAAAGTCAAAAGTGAAATGGACAAAACCTATTATATCTCATTCAAAATGGGCCCCTGTGGCCAAGGCTTACAATGCATTTCATAAACAGTAAATACTAAAGGTCAACGCTGGTGCCCGGTACATTTGGGTTCACTGAAACGATGGCCCCATCGGGAGCCGGAGGATCAGGAGGGGCGGTTATGCTCATTCCTGGGAGAGGCTTGGTCAGGAACTCGCAGAAACGAACGTCGTCTGGACCACCAACCGGATCGTCGTACGGAGGGGAGATGCCCAGACTCTCATCCAGCTCTTCCACCGAGGCGAAAGTCCTTTCTTCGACGGGTTTCTGCATGTCATTAAAGCATGACCTCCAACCAAACCCGATCCGGTATTGGGAGGTTTCGCAGAAACGCTTATACACTTCGTTCCCACCCCGGTGACACATCTCCACCACCGACCTCTCCGTGGCAAGGAGATTCTCCATCTCAGCCCTCTCCTCCAGGAGCTTCGAATTGGAAACTGTCAAGCTCTCATTATTAGCTTTCAGATTCCCATTCTCAGCCTTCAAGGCCTCCGTCTCAGCAAAGAGGGCCCGCCGAACTGCCTCCATTTCCTTAATTTTTTCTTGAGCCGCCCGAAGTTGTTGCTCTGCAGCGACTGCCCTTCGGGTCTGGACATCCAATTTTTCATTGGATATGGACAGTTGGTTGGCGACCTTCATCCGGGATTCCTCCTTCAATCTCAGGAGCTCGTTGGAGTTCTTGAGCAACTTAGTGTCCTCCTCCATTTTTGCATTATAGGCCTGTGTCAGGTAGAGCATCTGCCAAAAGGTTAAGTGTTAGCCTGATAAGAAAGTAAATAAAATATTAAATGCAGTTGGGAAATCAGCAGATTCAAGCACTACCTTCATAGCAATCTCTGGACCTGTCAGAGCCAATTCCTCCCGATCGATGGTTCTCAGCCTCTTTCGGTCTATGGGTGTCCAGATCTGAGATCCCATAGCCCGTAGGGCAGTGTCATTGTCAATCGTCGCATGCCCCGCAACCAGAAAGTCGCCGCCCGGGAGTGTAATCTTCGGCGCCCAGGGCACGGGTAGCTCCTTTTCAGTTGCGGCCCCACTGTCATCCAGTACGATGGGAGATGATTGTGTCTCCGTTCGGGCCCTTACTGACCGTTCGGGTAGATTCTCCTCCGATCGGGGATGTCGCGCCCCCGTCAGGCTCGTTTCCCCTTCAACCAACCGGAATTCAGGGACGGGAACATCCCCTGAGGATGGAGCAACCTCCTCTGATCCTTGAGGAGGAGTCTGGCCGGTTTGCACATTTCCCATTGGTGGAGATGGAGTTACCGGGCTATTCTCTACATGAGGCGAGAGAACAGGATCAGCCGGAGGGGTTAGAACACTTTGTGATCCCTGCCCGATCTGGATCTCACCGGAGGCTGAATTTGAGGCCTGAGGTCCAACTGCCCGCTTAGACTTCTTCTTCAACACCGCCTGCGGGATCCTCAGCATTTCTGTAGATAGGGCCTGCAAATTGGAACCTGTCAAGAAACTGGTACACATCCTCAAAGGCTGTCCCCAAATTTTCGATTTAAGCAATTCAAAACGAGTTCTGATATAATTTAAAGTTTTATATTCGTCGGGCGCCCCCAGAAACTCAAGCACATGGAGGCCTAACTTATCATTGCACTGATCACAATTGCACGCCCCCCTATGGAATGGCTTGAAAGAAGGGAAAAGGTGTTGGTCAAACTCGTTGGGGACTTTGAATCTGGATGAGCTGGGGAGTCTCCAACTCCCACTCACAAGGACCATCCTTTCTTTCCACCCTTTATTGGATTTCTCAGTACCATCACAAATTTTCCTCCCACTAAGGGGAAAAAGGTTGTACCGGCCCCTGCACTCCTTTTGGACCTGTATTTTGTAACAGAACAGAAGTTCCGCCAGACCAAGGTCAAGTCCTAGATCCCGATTGATCATCAAGATCATGGCCAAGACCCGGAAGAAGTTAGGTCCCACCTGAAGTGGGGCCAAACCTAAGGTAACTAAGACATAAAGGAAGAAGGGCTGGATCGGGAATCTAATGACCTGGAGGTGAAAGGCCAACAACAAAATCTGGTTATCCAAAACCCCTTCACCCTTCCTAAAATCATACTTTTTAGGATAATTTTTAATAATCACCCGATCGGGTACCCCGCATAAAACCCTCAACCTTTTTAATACCGACTCTACCCTGTTCATAGGGGGAATGGGATCGGCATAAAACTGATCTCCCGAAACCCCCGCAACCGGATTTCCGGCTGCTGCGACGTTCCGGTTAACTTCCGGTGGGCTAGGCACAGTTGTCCTAACCACCTCAACTGAGGGTGAACTGAGGGATACGTCCGGGTCTACAGGGGAAGGTAAACGGTCGCTACCCGACCGGGTATCATCACTATCAGACATTTCGAAAAGAAAGACGTTGAGATGGAAAGAAATAACTTACTCTAAGATGAATCCCGAAGGATTTATGACGCTTTCCTGAGAGAGAAGGTGGACTCTGGCAACGATAAGTCAAGATCTCAAGTGCAGGGAGTTCTCTAGAATTTTTTAAATTGTGAAACGGAATGAATCCATAGCACTGCAGTCATTATTTATAGAAATCTCAGGGGGGCCTGAAAAGCCGTGCGCTCGGGAACCGAAGCGTCATTTCACTTCACGTGCGCCTCCACAGCCTCCCTTTTCGCCTACCGAGGCCACCCGGACCACGAATTTCAAACGTTGCAATGATTGTACAACCGTCATATTAATTGCGTCAGTCACGTCACCCCGATCAGGGGTGATGCATCTCATCCCCACTCTGTATCCTTTTTAATGGGCCGGGAAGATCGACGACCCATCACAAAGGATAGGGCCTGTTTAAGAGTGGAAATGTCCAGCCCAGCTGAGCCCATCTGTCATCAGGCCCATCAGAGTCCATCTGTCATCAGGCCCATTAGAGCCCATCTGTCATCAGGCCCATCAAGCTTCTGGGCCAGCAAGTTTCCTATGAATCCAGTAATAAAGCCCATTGAGAAAATGTATATAAAGGGAATCCGAAAATTAATAAAGGGATTCGAAATAGTATTGAGCATTTTTATGTCTTTACAGCGCTCTAATATTTATCTCTGAGTAATGGAAGAGATTGCCATTTCCTTCATTGGAAAGATGAATATTTGGTATTTTGCTCTAAAGTCAATGATGGCCGATTTATATTTCATGGAATAACGTGGTAGTGGTATGGCCAATAGGCATTATATGTTTAATTGCTAAACAGGTAATGAAAAATTTGTAATATGTTACATAAATATCAAAGATGAACTGTTTTGGAGTAAGGCCTGCATAAATTAATGTGTGTCGTAGATTAGCCGGCATTCGAAATTTTGAAGGCATTTCTGTAAGCATGAATGATTTTTTTGCAAATGTTGAGTGATATGTTGGTTGGCTCATCAATGGGTGCTTTACTAGTGGGTTATCTTCATGCCATTTATGGCTTCATTACCATGTCGAAATGAGACTCGAGCCTAGACTAGGGAAGCTCAGGTAAAATATGTTTGTTTACCATCATACCACATTGGCCCAATTCGTTTTGTTCTCTATTATAGGGTAGGACTGCTATCGTTGTCCAATGCTTCTTCCTGGTCAAATCCTTTTGCTCCCAATTGTTTTGTTGCTCTAATGATTCAACTAATGAGTTTATTTTTGTAAGACTCATTTCGAGAAACAAATGGGGCTTGGCATCTCTTGTATGATTCAGCAAATCTGCCTTACGTTTTATGCTTTTAGTAGCTGCAATGCATTCCTTGTTTTTATGTCTTATGGTTATGCTTTTAGTAGCTTTCTATTGTCTAAATGAGTCAAGTCTTGCAGCATGCTAATTTTAAACTTTCCACTTCTGTTTTGCTATATCACTAAATTTCCATGTCATTAGTGAAATCTGAAACTGTTTGGCCAGAGAATGTACTGAATTTTGTATTGCCTACTTCCAATTGCTTTAATTTTTTTTTTGTCTTTGTTATGTTACTATTAGTTTGACTCAATCACACCTATTCAGGTGTAGTGGAGGAAGGCCAGTGCATTAGTCATGGTTCTTGATGGCATAATATCATCTCCTCACCGGAGGACACAGACTGTGTTTACTTCACCTTCACCGAAAAAACAATACTCAAAATTGGACGAACAACCAGGAAGCTGCTCAGTGCTCCTCCAACGTCACCGCTTCCTCCTAACAGCTCTTGCTCTCCTAACTTTCCTCTGTACGATTTATCTCTACTTTGCTGTCACTCTGGGGGTTGGCGAATCATGTTCCGACTTGACAGGGACTCAAAAAGAAGTATGCCTTATGGAGAAGGCAAAAGCATCTGTGGCCAAAGGAAAATTGAAATTCTTTTAGCAAACAGGGCCTTTCCTTACTGATGGTTCTCTTTTACCAAGAAATTTGAAGTTCAAATGTAGTGTTGTCTCTTACTTGGGTTTTTTTGGGGCTGTTAGGGTTTTCTTGATTTCTTTGATGAAGATAAATATTGAGGAATTTTGTATCTTGAAGATGTTATAATTACTGAATAGTGTTCGAAGCAATATTGAAGGTTTTGGAGAGTCATTGTTACCTTCTTTGAGGGTCATGTTGATGAATGATGAAACAATTGAATCATTTCTGTAGAAAATTTAAGAATTGTGTTTGTTTGGTTCTAGCTTATGGCTTCTACATGTTGATTTTATCTTTGGGTAATAGAATAAATGCTTTGTATTATACAATTTATACTTGATTCTATACCTTGTTTTCTCTTTTATGATTCATATGATTAATGGTAAGACTTCATATTTGAGCACCCATATTAAGATTAGCAATGGTGATGTTTCCAACTTCCAAGGGAATTGACGAGTTGGAGGAGTTGTGATATTGTATCAATATAATCATCTATTTTGAAAAATATATAGTAAGTTGTATCCATTTCTTTTAAGTGATTGATTTATTATTATTATTTTGATATAAATAATAATAATAAAAATAAATTAGTGTTAGAAACAAGGAAAATTGTTGCTTACATAGAGACGCACATAACTAGCTTGTTAATGGGGCTGCAAATGAGCCGAGCTGAGCTTTGCAATATTCAAGCTTGTTTATTTATTAAACTGGTCTAAAAATTGTGTTCAAACTTGATTCATTTGTTAAACGAACGAGCACAAGCCGATCACTAGTTTTAGCGAATCGAGCTCGAACATGTTTATGAACGGCTCGATTTGGTTGTAGCATATATTACTCTTACCAATAGTCACCTAGATTGAGTTATTTAATGGAGATTAGGGTCTTTGATAATTTTTAATATAATAATATTAGACTTAATATGTTTGTTGGGGAGGACTTTGTCCTACATGAGATTAAATTTGTGTAAAGTAAATTAGGCTTTAAATATCTTAATGTGTTATATATTACATAATATAATAATTTATAATACGTATACATATATATAAGTGAACTTTTAACAATCCTTATTCACGAGCTTTGTTCGCGAACATTTTCGAGTTGAGCTTATACTTGTTTGAATTTGGTTCATTTATGAAGCGAGGTTGGTTCACTTTATTAAATAAACAAACGTGTTCCGAGTTTTTATCGAGCCGAACTCAAGTAGTTTGTCGAGTGCTTGGTTCATTTGCAGCTAGGGATGGCAATTTAGCCCGACCCCACCGGGTTCCAACTCGCTCCAACCCGAATGGGGTGGGTTTGGTAAGCTCTTAAACGGGATTGGTATTAAAAATTAAAACCCGAAGCAGGGTCGGGTTTTCTGTAAAACCCATCCCGAACCCGACCAACTTATATATTATTATTTTATTTTATTTTAAAAATAATAATAATAAGTATTCTAAAAAGCATATTATAAGAATAAATGTCTATTGAAAATGTTATAGTAGTACATTTTCTTAATAATCAAAAGAATCAATAAAATAATTTAACTATTGAACTTTAATTACTAATTCTATTTTTTTTTAACCCTTCTTATGAAAAAGAAACAATACATACCATATTCAATCACTTAAGTATTTTAATTGTGTAAACTTTTGTTGTCATTACTAACATCCATAATTAAAATTTAAAAACCCCTCATCCATATGAAAAAATTAACAATATTGAATAACAAAAGGATCACATAATAGTTCAAATATGGTCTCTTTCATGTTCGGAATAATGTTTTATAATAGTATATAGATATAGATATTTAGAACAATGTTTTATATTTCTAATATAATCTCTTTCATGATTCGCCACTGCTTTTGAAAAATAATTGGATTAGTGCTTTAATGAGTGTTTATTTGTCATGTTGCTAAATTAAAAAAATTTAGACTTAAAATTTGATATAAATAATTTAATAGAACCGATGGTAATCCTATGAAATCCGTTTAATCTGATGGGTGGTAATAAATTAATAATATTACTAATTGTAATATTATTATCGATAACAACCCGTCGCGGGTTTATAGTGAATTTAGTATTAATAATTTTTAAATGAGATGATAATGTTATTAGCCATTTATGTTTGCAACCCTACTTGTTAGTTTTCTAAACATAATTATAGTAAGATTTATAATTAGGGTAAATACCTTAAACCCCCCCTAAATTTTACTCTCTTTCCCTACTATCCCCCCTCAACTATGAAATGAGCTTAAAACCCCCTAAAGTTTTATAAAATGTTGCACCATGGGCTTGCCTTCAATTTTTTTTACCCTTTTACCCTCCAAACTTTTTGTATTTCCACCTTACCTTTAATTCTATCCTTACTATTATATTTCTTAATTCTTTATATTACAAAAATATTATTTCTTTAAGTTAGAATATTATTTATGTCATTTACCTTTAATGTATTAGACTAAATATATTTTCAAATGTTAATTTTTTTTTTGTAAGTTTTAATTATTTTATTTGTAAATCAATTAACTTGTTATTAAATTTTAGTTTGATTTAAATCATAAAACTCAATCCTAATTAATATATTCATAAATAAATAACAATTTATGAATATATTTTTATGAAAAGAAAGTTTCATTTGGGCAAAAAAAAATTTTAATTAGGACAATGAGTTTTATGATTTAAATGAAATTAAGTTTTATTGGAAAATGATATATATTTTGGAATATATATATATAATTCGTCAAAAAAAATATTTTTCGAATTGTTTTAAAAAATTATGATTTTTTTCCAAAAAATAAAAATTTTGGGAAAAATATATATTATGTTCCAAAATATGATTTTTTCCGAAAAATAATTTTTTTGAGAAAAATATATATTATTTTCCAAAATATGATTTTTTTTCCGAAATATATATTTTTTATATTTTAGAAAATAATGTATATTTTTCATAAAAAATTCATATTTTTTAAAACAATTCAAAAAATATATACTTTTGACGAATCATATATATATATATATATATTCCAAAATATACATATTTTTTCAAAAAATAATTTTTTTGAAGGTTTGATTTCACTAAACCCTCTTATACTATTGATGGTAGTTTAGGTATTATGACTCAAAATCATATTTTGGAACATAATATATATTTTTCGGAAAAAATTCATATTTTTGAAAATAATATATATTTTTCTCAATAAAATTTATTTTTCAGAAAAAATTATATTTTGGAACATAATATATATTTTTCTCAATAAAATTTATTTTTCAGAAAAAATTATAGTTTGGAACATAATATATATTTTTCCCAAAAAAATTATTTTTCGGAAAAAATTCATATTTTTTAAAAGAATTCGGAAAAGATATATTTTTAACGAATTATATATATATTCCGAAATATATATATTTTGTTCAAAATATATATATTGTTTTCATAAATTGGATTTATTTATGAATATATTAATTAGGATTGATTTTTATGATTTAAATCAAACTAAAATTTAATACCAAGTTAATTGATTTACAAATACAATAATTAGAACTTATTAAAAAAAAATTACATTTGAGAGTATATTTAGTCTAATATATTAAAGGTAAATGGCATAATTAATATTGTAACTAAAAGAAATAATATTTTTGTAATTTAAAGAATTAAGAAATATAATAGTAAGGATATGATTAAAGGTAAGGTGGAAATAAAAAAAATTTGGAGGGTAAAAGGGTAAAAAAATTTGAGGGCAAACCCATGGTGCAAGAAAATGAAAGTTGAGGGGGGTATAATTAATTGAGGGGGTATAGTAGAGAAAGAGAAGAAAATTGAGGGGTATTTTTAGCTATTTACCCTTATAATTATAACTATAGTTGGGTCTCACTCTAATGCATCATATTAACATTATCAAATAAGGTAAGAGAATAAATACAACTGCATCACTATATTTTGATCGCACTTGTATGCATCAGTCATGCAGGTAAAAATACCATAAAGTATTATTTTATAAGAAAGGGTTTTGGGATTATCTATAAAAATTTATAGATTTTATTGTCAAATTATAGTTGGAGGAGATTTGGATAGGTGTATGTAATTTTTGATATTTATCCAAACCCAATACAAACTCCCAATCAGAGAATAAAACTATTTTCAAGTCATTTCTCAATCTCAACTAAACCCCATTCCTCATAAACCCTAATTTACACACCCCTATTTATATTTGGTAAATCTTCCAAAATAAAAAATAAAAAAAACTGACAAAAATGGCCGATACTACTCTCAAGTCTCACCACCGACGATGCCGCCACAACCGTTCGTTTCGGCCAATGCCGATACTAAAATCGTATCCCGCGCTTTTCATGATCGCGTGGACCGTCGGAGTCGTTTTTCTCTGGCTCTGGCAACGCACCGCCGTCGATCGGGCAATCCACCGGTGGGCCCCACCCGTGGGACCCACTAAGGCGCTCCGGCCGGTGGTCTTCAGTCTCACTGATTTCGGCGGCGTGGGCGATGGCGTCACCGTAAATACCGAGGCATTCGAGAGGGCAGTATCGGAAATTGAGAGGAGAGGCGGTGGTCGGCTCAATGTTCCGGCTGGGCATTGGCTCACTGCGCCGTTCAATCTCACCAGCCACATGACACTCTTTCTCGCAGAAGATGCCGTTATACTTGGAATCGATGTACGTCATCTTACTTTGCTTTTACCCTGTTTGGTTTCCGAGAAAATGTAGGAAAATGATGGAGAAAAGAAACTGTTTGCGTTTGGATCCTATGTTCATGTTTGTCAACCCTTTTACTTTTATTGTTTGTTCTGTTTTTAATTTGAAAATCGTTTTCGTGAATAGTAGAAAAAATAATGGAACAACAAAAACTTATTTTCTTTGTATTTTTGGGATTTTTAAAAAAAAAAAAAAATTATGGTAGAGAGGAAAAATTATGTGAGAATATGTGTATTTTTTTGCCCCAAACATGTTTTTTTGGGTGAGAAAATAAGAACAAGAATAAGAATAAGAATTATTTTTGTTTTTTGATTCTCAAAACAAAAACAAAAACGATGGTTCACAAACGGCCCTTTATATGTTGGGTTTATGTCATTGTCTTAAGTTTAGTTCAGTTATTTTAATGTTTAGTTTAGGGTATATTGAATACTATTTGTGGTTAAATTAGGTTAGCATTGGCATTGTTTAAGACATTTTGAACAAAATATTAACTAGAACCTCTACTTTTAGTTGATATATTTTATTTGTTATATTTACTATTTTCTTTGCTGTTAAACAAAAAATTTCAGTTGAATTAGGAGAAAAACTAAGCATATTTAAGTTAAACAAGTATATGAAATAAGGAAACTCTTTGTATTTATAAAAACAGTTTTCTGTTATCTGAAAACTGAAAATCATAATACTGTATTGGTTTAGTTTTCTGAAAACAGTTTTCAGAAAACTCGACTATAAAAATGCCTTTTGTCTGATAACTCATTTTTATTGTTCTAAGAATTCTTAATAACAGTTTTTCAAAGATATAAACCAAGCAGGCCTAGCGTGTGAGGAAATCCTTTTCTTGGCTTCTAGAGGAGAAGGGAAGGGATATATTTTCTCTCTTAATTGCTATTTGTGTTTTAGTGTATCATGGGTTCGCTCTTAGCCTTAATGCTATTAAAGATTTTATTTTTTTTAGTCAAATTAGGTAGGGCTCTACAAATCTATGAAGTTTTTCCTTGCAATAATCAACATGGGGTAGATAAAACTTGTCTTTTGAGTGGAGCTTGAACTATTTTCATCTAGATTCTTCAAACCATAAAAGTAGTATTTTGGGGCTCTTCCTGTCATCCTAAGTCCATTTGCAAGAATTCCTTCATAGAAGGTATTTTATTAGAAATAATTCAAAACAGAAAAGATGTTTGTTGAACAAAGACTGTAATGACGATCCATAGTTTGAATTTCGGAAATTATGGATATATAATTTTGTGAGTTTAGAGAAAATGTAGGGGTAGAGTTACATGCTACTTTTGAAAAAAAAATGTAGGGGTAGAGTAGAGAAGCAATACTTGTGATAAATAAAGAAATGAGGTTAAAATAGGTAACATTCTGTTATAAATAAGGACAAAATGGTTTTTTCATGGTGAATAATTATTGGAAGTTAATGAGTTTTAAGAAGCAACAATGTTGTGTGTGGATCATGCTAATCTGATTTGTTATAACTTTTGAGCCACTTCATGATTAGCATTAACATAGTTTGTTGGTAAGTGCAACATTCATGTTGGACCCGAGTATATAGTACCTCCTAAACTTCACCACGAGTTTACTCAGACATTAAATTGTGGTTAAAACTGTACAAATCCTTTCCCCAGGTTAGACTATTTCCTCCAACTGTCAACAGTTGTTTGGTCTTTTCTCAAAATCTGATTTCCATTAATGTGAACCATCTAATAAAAGTATATTCCATTGTTTTGTAGTTTATATTAAGGCAACATATTCCTTTCTTAAATAGGTTTCCTCCTATACCTCATTAGGTAACCACATGTAGGTGTTTATGGGCTTAAACATGGCATAAAGATTTGAACTTATTCACTGAGACCTTGAGTTTGTATATTAGCTGTTTTTCTTTTCTAGTTATTTTTGTATATACTTTTTGTCTTATAAGCCCCATAACAGGATGAGAAATATTGGCCGCTTTTGCCTCCCTTGCCATCTTATGGACATGGAAGAGAATTCCCTGGACCTCGTTACGGGAGCTTAATCCATGGTCAAAATCTAGAGGATGTTGTCATAACAGGTCAGATCATTAACATCCATGTTATCTCCTCTCCCTATCTCTTTTTGGTGGTTGTATGAAAACATTAAATTTGAATGTGAAAAGTAAGGTGGGACTATTTTGTTGCTCAAAGCCTTAAACTTAGCTGGTTGATAGCATCTGTAAACTGGATTGATCAAACCATAAAAGTCTGATGAGCAATTGTTCCAGTTTTTTGGATTTGAGCCAATCGATTATTTGCACTCACTGTAGATCATTGCAAAGTTCACCTTCAACAGCTAGAATTGTGTTTTGCAGTGTTCCAGTTTTTAGGTTTGAAAATGTTTCTGTTTCTGTTTGCTCTGTAAAACTGAAGTCCAACATATCTTTTGTGCCAAAAAAAGAAGAAAAAAAATGCATGAAATTCCATAATTAAAGTAATGGAACATGTCACACTACTCTGCCATGTTTAAAATTTAAGTAGTTATAGTGAATTGGGAATTGCTTTTAATCAATAATTTTCCTCTTATTCAATCGCGAATCTCTGTACACACACATATATAACATTTATATTTAATATGTCCAATTCACACAATGTAGACATGGCTAGTACGTGGTACAAAATGAAAAAATGTGAGTACAAAATTAAGATATCCATTATACACATACTACACCTTAAACTAAGTTTTCAACGTACCCCTGATACAACCAGAGTTAAAACTCACAATTACTTAAGCCTAGGGAACCACATTAGATAAGCAGGAATACCTAGAGGCAAGTTACATGAAGCCATCTCCTTGATGCATTGCAAATTAAATTCCTTTGACTTGAAGAAGATGAAGCTCATTTCTCTCTTTTCACCCATTTTGTTTATTGGTGTTTTTTGTTAGAAATACAATAGATAATGTATGTACCATGTATCTTTATTCTATGCAGGTGTGCATTCCTATATGCATATATATTCATTTTTTTTTTTATTATTCGAATGTTCCAAGCTATGGTCAAAATTGCAAGCTTGATTTGTGCAATGTGCTACTAATTTAGCCCTGTATGTAATAAAAGAAGGTGGTTTCCTTCTTATTCAAGTATATGACTGGCAATGATCTTCTTACTGATCAACAGGGCATAATGGTACCATAAATGGACAAGGCCAAACATGGTGGAAGAAATATCAACAAAAACTACTGAACCACACAAGGGGCCCACTAGTGCAGATCATGTGGTCCAGAGACATTCAGATTTCTAACATTACTTTGCGTGATTCTCCTTTCTGGACGCTCCATCCCTATGATTGCAATAACGTCACTATCAGAAATGTAACCATTTTGGCTCCCGTTTATGGAGCCCCGAACACTGATGGAATAGATCCTGGTAAGTTTGCATCACTGTTAGACCATTTCTCCTGTTGACTGTATGATGGGTCACAGGCTCTCCCTCTTTCTCCCTCTTTAACAATAGGAACTGAAACTCATGCAATACTCAGTGGAGTTTCATAAAAGCAAATTTGATGATAAGAGTCCACATGAAACTTTTTGTCAACTTTTATTTACTTGTATTCTGCTATTAAGTTAGTATGGAATTCCTCAATTATGTGGTAATCCAAGAGTCGAGTATTGATTGCCTTCTTATGAAACTTATTGCGAGTGATTTACAAGATATGAGGGTGTGAGGCCTTTTCTAGGTGTGATTCCAATAGGTTTTTGTTATTTGTAAATTCTCTCTCCACTTACACATTTTCAACCATAGGATGTCCATCTGAATTTTAGGGGAATAAAATCTTATTTTGTTTCAACTATTCGAGGCTGCCTTTGTCCATCATCACGAATTCTCTTGGAATGGCTATTCGGAATATGTTAATAGGTTTGAGGGTCGATTGTTTGATAGGTTTGAAGGTGGGTTGTAGGATGATGGTGATTGAAGAACCCCAAAGTTGTTAGTTTACTGTGCATGTAATGCTAGTTATGGGAATAGATTGTAAAGCTGGGTATAATAATTTTCATTTTTGATACAGATTAGCATTGCTAGAACTGATAGCCCAATTATATTGCAGAGGTTAACCTTTTGCTTTTATATAATTTGTTTTGACCATTTGAAGCTGAATTTGGTGTCGGTGGCTCATGCAGATTCATGCCAAAATATGGTGATAGAGGATTGTTATATTAGTGTGGGGGATGACGGAGTGGCAATAAAGAGTGGTTGGGATCAGTATGGCATTGCTTATGGACGGCCTTCAACTAACATTATCATTCGTAATCTTGTAGTACGTACTGTTGTAAGGTGAGAGTTCTTCATATTTTGAATTTCAGTTCAGTTTCTGCATTTGCTTCTTTTGTCTTCTGGCCTCTGGGAAGTTGCATAGATATTCTCAATTGATTTAGAACAAAGTAAAAATATAGCATATATCATGCTTTTGCATGGTTGCCTTCGTAGTTCTATGCAACAGAATTCTCCCAAGTGTTAAACTATACACACTTGGTCATCTAGCATTCACAGATATCCTATTTGAATTATTTTCCATCTTATCTAATAAGAATGTTGTCATGAATTACATATACTTACTTCCCCATAAATGGTGACTATTAAAAGGATTTTCATAGTCCTGGTTCCCCCCTTTAATTGCTCCTTCTGGACTTTCACGCTATTTTTCCACTCAAGTTTTTTCTCTAAGTCTGTGAATGACCAGCCTTGCAGAGCCTGTAGGAACATGTTCGAGCTTTTAGCTCGATCATGAAGCAAGAATATGTAAGATCACCTTGAGCTCAAGTCGAGCTGTGACATTAGTCATCAAATTTTGCTGTCTTATTGTGAATAGTTGAGGAAGCTCTAGCTCAGCTCGTTAGGTTGTTTAATTTGCAAGCCGAGCTCAAACTTCTCAATGACTATGAATTATTTAAACTCTACCGAGCTGAACTTGTGCTCCAGTTCGGTATCAATAATGGTTAAGAAAATTGTTTAGGACTAAATAACACTTTTTTTTTTGTCATAATAGTCTAGTGATGTTATGTTTAACAGTTGCTTTAAACTTGGAAAATGCCTTTAAAAAGCTCGAAAACATTATTTTGTATATATCTCGTAATATTAAATGACCATGAGTATAATAGTCTTTTATTAATGTTGAGTCAACGGCAAACTGACATGAGAGATTAGCGTATTTTTTAAACTACAAAAGTCCCTATTATTTAGATGTTCTTGGAAGATGCAAGTAATTTTTCAAATAATCAATTGTTAGAGTCACACCAAGTGTACAGTATGCACGAAGTTAAACTTCATCTCCATTCTTGAATGTTATTGACCATCACTTCATATTTTGAAACATACATTATCTTGAATTTCTCATTTAATAAAGAGTAGAATGGCCATCAGTGGTTGTGGCCTCAAGTAGTGGTCCTTTTATGACAACAAAAATATATCTCTGTTTATTTATCAGCCACTCTACTCTGGCTTGGAGCAGCATTCATATCAACAAATGTGCTGCTCTTAATGTGCTGCTTGGTTAGGGTTGAAAATGTTTTAAGATGATAGAAATTCTTTATAATATTTCCATACCCAAGACATTTTCATATATGTTATTATGTTCACCGAGTTCTCTGTTTTTTAAAATTTAACAGTGCTGGAGTATCAATAGGCAGTGAGATGTCCGGTGGAGTCTCGAACATCAGCATTGAGAATCTCCATGTATGGAACTCGAGAAGGGCTGTTCGAATTAAAACCAGCTCTGGCAGAGGTGGATATGTTCGACATATATCCTACCGGAACCTTACAATAGACAATACACTAGTGGGGATTGTGATTAGAACAGACTACAATGAACACCCAGATGAAGGGTTCGACCCAGGAGCCCTTCCGATCCTAGAAGACATAAGCTTCGATGGAGTCCACGGTCGGCGAGTTCGTGTGCCAGTACGTCTCTTTGGCACCCGTGAGATTCCTGTGAGGAATGTCACTTTCCGGAACATGTCAGTTGGAATCGTATACAAGAAGAAGCAAAACTTCCAATGCTCCTTTGTTCAAGGCCGTGTGATCGGTCGCATTTTGCCTGCCCCATGTGTGAATTTGGATCAGTATGACAAACATGAAAGGCTGATTAAGCAATCAACATCAGTGGATGCCACTAATATAGATTATGACCCTTGAGAAGGGGATCCTGAGTTCTGAAATTGAAAGTTCTGCTTTTCCCGTGACTCGGCCCTGTACCAAATGCCCTGTATACGCGTTTAACAACTAGGATGTGGACCAGTGGTAGATGGATTTGCCACAAATTTGAGCCTGCCTTCCAAAATTTGGTTAAGAGGATGGCTTTTCCATTATGTTTACATGCCAGGAGATGGTTATTGGTGACAAAATGACGGGAAAGCGGTGACTGCCATCTACAAAAGGCTTGTGGTACCATCCTTCTATGGCTGGTCACTCCTTCTCATAAGGCATCGTGCCGTAGAAGAGAGGGGGTTCTGGGACGGGGCATTGATGATGATATGTGGGTAAATGGACATGATACCCCCTACCACCCATGCTGCTGCTTTATTGAGAGAGAGAGAAAGATTTATGAATGTATTGCTTTTGGAAATAATAGATGATTTTTGTTATATATCCTTCATTTTCTGTGTTATTGAATAAAACAATTTGTTTCAACATGGATAATGGATTCTTTATGATGCTATTTTTGGTGGCAGAGGGAACAGGAGAATCATTGTTTCGGCCTGTAGTTCTTATTACGTTTAAATATTCTAAACTGGATGTGGTGGTTGTGTACAAGTTACAATACCACCATGTTTTGCTCACTGGAACAAATCAACTAGCATTTGGAGGCAATGCAATAACCCTCGCATGTTCGTTTTCCTAGCATTAGGCCAAGCACTAAAGAGTGTATGGTGCTCCAGGTATTACCGTATTATCGATGTTATTATTATCCGAAAAGAAAAATATGCATATAATATAATCGTATGTGTGGGTGAAAAAGCTAAGAAACAAGAGAAAAATGGAGAGAAGGCTCCACTAGCAAGTCAGAACAAAAAGGTCATAATCCATGATCGAAAATCTCAAGCAAAGAGAATGAAAAGAGAGAAAAGAGATGGTGGAGAAGAGCAAAGAGTGTAGCCTCATCACAGCTAGAGAATGGGTAGTGAGCATTGATAGATCTAAACCACAAAAGCCCCAAGAAGTTAAATACCCCCAAAATAGCTAAAGACCAAGAAATGGAGAAAGGAAGAACAAGTGGAGAAGTTAAATACCCCCAAAATAGCTAAAGACCAAGAAATGGAGAAAGGAAGAACAAGCGGAGAAGAAATGTCAGACGTGAAGAAGGCGAAAATCATAGCTCCATGGCTGAAGCACAGAGGAAGCAAAAAACAGAGAGAAAATGGTAGTCGTCCTTGAAGGAGTAGCCTCCAAGCAAAGAGAGAAGAAAAGGAAAAGAATGAATGTGGTTTGTGAATGAGTCAGCTGAAAAGATGGAGAGAGAATCCCTAGGCAATGCACTATTTCCCTCTATTTATAGGTGACTTGACTCAAAATGTTGCCCTAATTTTAGTGGTCCCCAAGTCCTACCAATGCTCCACATTTCTCTAATAAGTGATGATGGCCATAATGTGGGCTTATAAGGAGAATTTTTTCCACATTATAAATAATGGGTAGAATCCACATTATAAGTCTTTATTATGACTAGACTACACTCCAAGCCTCCATGCCACATGCTCTTTTCAATCCCTTCAAAATGTGAGGATGGTGTCACGATGTCCACGTGTCACGACTACACAACATCTGTGGCCACAGCCGGATCAGTCGTGCAACGGATCACTCCCCAATAGCCTTCGCGGTACATGCATTTATCGCTAGAGCTGTGCAGAAATGGTGGTAAACGCCCTTGAGAGACTGCTACGTCATCAGGACCCGTAGACCATAAAGGTACTACTCTCGTGTACGCTCTTCAGCTCCACAGGTGCGCTGCCACAATATGACCACCTTTAGAAGGCTTTTGAGTAGTGTGTGGCACCCCGAACCGACAAATGATCTGCTCCTTTATAAACTTGACCACAACAGCTGCCACGGTCCGCCTTAGTGGAATAGCCTCGACCCATTTGGTGAAGAGCTCAGTAGCGGCCAAGATCCAGACGTACCCACCGGACTTGGGGGTGATAGGTCCAACGATGTCCAATGCCCAAGTGTGGAACGGCCAAGGCGTGAATAAAGAGCGAAGGCTAACAGCAGGGGCGTGGATAAGGTTGTCGTGCTTTTGGCAAGCCTCTCATCGCCGTACATAAGTGGCAGTGTCCTTCTCCATCGTAGGCCAATAATAACCACAGGTAACCAAGTGCTGGTACAACTTTGCGCCGCCCTGATGGTCACGCTGGTGCGCCTCAGTCATGACAATGGTCGCCTCCTCATGGTTGATGCACTTCAACGGCTTTTCACAAAATCCTTTGCGATATAGGGCGCCCTCGAGGAGGAAGAACCGTGTCGCCTTCTTCCTGACAAGTGTCGCATCCATTCGGTGGTCGGGTAACTTGCCCTCCTGGAGGAAGTCGATGTATGGCCTTCGCCAGTCAGACAAGTTGGCCTGAAAAACACTCTCATCACCTTGAGGGGTGCGAGCACAGAGAACACAGCTCCTTTGAACATCCTTGGCGGTTGCCGTCATACTGGGCCAATAGAAACCCCTGCGCTGGATCCTCCGATAAAGACTAACATCCTCCACGCCACATACGATCATATGAGTCTCTTCAAGGATGGTAACACCTTCCTCCTCGGAGACACATCGAGCCAGTACGCCCTCGGCCCCCTTGAAGTAAAGATCCCATTTGATAAGCACAAATCCTTTAGCTGATGGCCCGTCGAAGTCGTCATTTGCCAAGCCTTCCATGATAGGGACACGCCAATCATCGACCTTTATCGAGTTGGAACCTTCCGTCGTCGCGGGGGCAGAACAATTCCGCACCTCCAATGATAATCCTTCTTGCTCAAGTCTGATCTTTGATGTCAGAGTTGCCAGAGCATCGGGGAAGCGGTTCCTACATTTAGAAACATGGGTGAACTCCACAACGTCGAAATGCTTAAGCAACAGCTACGCCTGGGTACGATAAGGAGCAAGGTTGGCCTCCTTCACAACAAACTCGCCTGTGACCTGCTTGATGATGAGCTGAGAGCCACCCTTGACCTTTAAGCGCCGGACACCCCGTCTTTGTGCCTCTCTCAGTCCCAAAAGCAATGCTTCATACTCGGCCTCATTTTTGGAGCATGGAAAATCCAAATGATAGGAAAGATGGACCTGAGTCCCGCCACCGCTCAGTGTGAGGACGATACCGGCCCCACCATTACGAGTAGTAGACGCTCCATCGAATGACAACTCCCATTCCTTGGCCTCGGCCATCAACAGGTCGGTCGAGCCCCGGCTACAAGAAGAGTGAGATAGAAGATCCGCCAACGCCTGCCCTTTGATGGCCGTGGGTCGCACACACTGAATGTCGATCCCTAACAAGCCTATCAACCACTTGGTCAGACGTCCACCAAAAGGGGGTTGGGTCACCATGTAGCGCACCGGTTCGCTCTTGGTCATTAGTTCCACATTGTGCGTAGACAAGTAATGCCATAACTTCTTTACAGCGAAAACCAATGCAAGACACTGCTTTTCAGCTGCAGTGTACCGAAGTTCGGCACCATGGATGACCCTACTAGCATAATAGATAGGTCGTTCACGCCCATCCTCCTCTTGGGCGAGGATTGCCCCGAGTGAATGGTCGGTCGCTGAAACGTAGAGTCGGAGGGGCACTCCCCGCGTGGGTGCAGTCATAGTTTCTGGTGCATCCAAGATCCTCTTGATGGCCTCGAAGCTCTGCTGACACTCGGGGGTCCAAACATAAACAACATTCTTCTTAAGAAGAGGTAGAAACGGCTGCATGAGCTCGGCGAGATCAGGAATGAAGCATCGCAGGTAGGAAATCTTGTCAATAAATCCTCTAAGCTGCTTCAGTGAGCATGGTGGATCCAAAGCGATGATATCCGTCGTCTTATCACCATCAACCTCAATACCCCGCTGATGCACGACAAATCCCAAAAAGTTCCCTTTTGTCACACTAAAAACGCATTTTGCCGGGTTCATCTTCAGCTGGTAACGCCTGCACCTGTCGAAGACCTTCCTTAAATCGTCAATGTGGTCCGTTGGCTGCTTCGACTTGACCACCAGATCATCAACATAACACTCGACAGAATCGTGGATCATGTCGTGGAAGACAACAGTCATGGCCCTTTGGTAGGTCGCTACAGCGTTCTTCAGTCCAAACGGCATTACAGTGAAATGAAAGATTATGAGTCTTTATTATGACTAGACTACATTCCAAGCCTCTATACCACATGCTCTTTCCAATCCCTTCAAAATGTGAGGATGGTGTCACGATGTCCACATGTCACGGCTACGCAGCATCTGTGGCCACAGCCGGATCAATCGTGCAACGGATCACTCCCCAATAGCCTTCGCGGTACATGCATTTACCGCTAGAGCTGTGTAGATATGGTGGTAAACGCCCTTGAGAGACTACTATGTCATCAGGACCCGTAGCCATAGAGGTACTACTCCCGTGTACGCTCTTCAGCTCCACAGGTGCGCTGCCACAATAGGACCACCTTTAGAAGGCTTTTGAGTTGCCACGAGTAATCCGCCTCGAAGTCGGACATATTGGGTCAACCCGTATACCAACTTCGGTGGGGCGGGTCCGAGGCTCTACCCAGTAACCCAGTACCCTAAATGAGACCCCTCTACGAGTCGAGTGCATCCTAAAATAATACCTATGCCTACAGTATGCTTAAATAAAGCCTTTGACTTGCTCATTCCAATGGTGTCAGCATACAACTGAAAGTACCCTAGTGTCCTGGTGGGTTGAAATTTCTGTTTTAGGGCTGTGATTTTTCAGGTTTTGGGTGCGTAGGCCTTTGCCATTAGGACATAGAAGTGTATTTGTATACAAGGAAGCATCAGCAGGACTGGAGCTGAGCACTCTCTCTATGCAAGCTCTTATAATGATCCATGTCAGGTTTCCTTTATGCCATTCCTCTATATCCTTATTAGATTTTGTTGTTTCCTTTCAAAATTTTGACTCGTATACTTTCCTGTAATATTATATAATCTGCTTTTCTTCGAAAAGTGATGTATGTTTAATGTCTAAATTCTAGTTTTTATGTAGTGGTTCTATTGGGGACTGGCTGTATTGATAAAAAAAATAAGTAAATAAGTTTTTTGAGAAGAAGCAATTCTCGATGTTCCAACCATGTATGCACCAAATTTTCCGAGAATTTGGAAACAAGAAAGAAGGATCATATACTTGAACGAGTACAGAAACATGGAAATGATATCCCTGTCAAGAGTACTTGAACAAAAAACAAATGTGTTCAGATGCAATACCAAGGAAAAATAGTTTATGGCAGCTACTATGTTAGACTACTTTTTTTGAAAGGATTTCTAGTTACTAATTTACTGGAGTTAATTTAGACACTGTTCTTTGCAGAATATTTGGTAACAAATAGATTAGAAAAGGTCTTTAGCATTAGGGAACTGACTAGGGGCTCATAAATCTCCATCTTCCTATGAAGGGAGCAAACATTATATTTACACAAATATATGATGAATCTGGTTTTGACTGTGATTTGAACTCTCTACCCTATCTGGCTTTATCCTGATTGTAGTGTTGTTCAAGCAAATGGAATCATTTTGTACCAGGACTGCAGAGTCTCAGGCAATATTATTTTCCCTCTCTTTTCTTTATTTGATTTTCTATTTTTCAATGGGAGAATGGCAGTAAACACCCCTGAGGTTTGAAAAAGGTGCAGAAAACCCCCTTCAACTTCACTTTGTGCAAATAACCCCCTAAAGTATCCTCCGATTGGGCACTTTGCACCCCTGCAACACTGTTCCGACAATTTTTTCAGAAAAATATGGTCACATGCAGATCACATGACTTAAAAAAAATTAAATTCCAAAAAAGCCCTTGCCTGATGACTAACATACCCCTCTTCCAATTACAGGTATTTACTTATTTAATTGGGTAAATTGCTTAAACCCCCCTCAAGTTTACTCTCTCTCTCTCTCTCTCTCTCACACACACACACACACCCCTCTGCACACAGACGTACACACTTTTATATATATGTGTGTGTCTGTGTGTGTGCAGAGGGAAGTGTGTGTGTGAGAGAGAGAATTAAATAAATTTTAAATATATTTTTAATTTTATATTTATTTTTGAATTTAGTATTTTTTTTGAAATTTAATATATTTATTTTCAAATTTTATAATTTTTTTCGAATTTTATAATTATTTTCGAAATTTAATATATATTATTTGAATTTTATATGGTTTTTTTTTTAATTTTATATATTTGTCTTGAATTTAATATGTTTTTTAAAAAAATTCAAAATTTATATATATTTTTTATTTTATATTTATTTTCGATTTTATAATTTGTTTCAAAATTTAATATATTTTTTTGAATTTTATATGATTTTTTTAAAATTTTATATATTTGTTTCATATTTTGGAACATAATAAGTACTTTTTTGCAAAAAAATCATATTTTGGAACATAATATATACTTTTTCGCAAAATAATTATTTTTCGAAAAAAAAATTCATATTTTGGAACATTATATATAAATTCAAAAAAAATAGGGTATTTAAGTAATTTTGTATGCAAAATTGGAACATGCAATGATATGAGGGCAAAAATGGAAATTCACTACAAAAACAGTCTTTGTTGACCAATACACAAAGTTTCCGGCGTTGACTTTGAACAGAAGGGGCTAAGTGTTACAACGGAGGTGGTTTTAAGGGTAGTTAATGATATTATTGAAATATAAGAGGTACCGCGTGCAATTAAGTCATAGTACAGGGATAGTTTATGTAATTTTCCCACATATTTTAGCATCAAATATGTTTTGTTACAAGTAAACCAGATGTTCTTATATATCTCTGCATTTGTTTCCATGCTTTGTGCACATATTGGTTTATTGAATCTCTGTTTGATTTCTAAGAAAAGTTCCTGGAATCTTTAAAATGTTTCTTGTAAGACCAGAATGAATAGCTGCATAAAAATACTGACACCAATTTTACTGCCATGAATATACAATTCAAAAGTTTATCCCCCATCGGGATCATAGAATTACATTATTACACTCAAAACACACAAAAATCACCAAAAAATGCGTTCATATATGCTATACCATCCCCCCAACGGTAATAATAGATATCTATAAACTGAATAAATTACTACGAGCAAGTATGTTGCCAAGGAGTTACTTGGCTTCATTTCAAACAAATATATTCACAATGACACACACCTACTGATCTTCTGGTTAAATGAAACTGCAAGTTTCTTTTGCAAACCCCACCATAGAAGCCTTAGAATCATATATAACCCTAAGGTTCCTTTGCTGATAATTTCCAATGATGGCGACCTCGTCTTCGTATGAGAGGCTAGCAAGTGCCAAACAGACCTGAGATGCATCAGTCTTTACAAAATAAAAGATCCCAGTTACATCCACATTCAGTTCGGCATTGCCCTCAAAGTGCATCCTTATTGTAGGAATGTTCACTTCCTCATAACCAGAAAGGTCAAAACAAGTATCGAGGATTGAAAATCCAGGTGCAGTAGGAAAACCCGAAAACTGTTTAAGAAATTCGGCTTTTAGAGCGCTATAAAGTGATGGGGCAAGCCTTGTAATGACAGTCCCGGAATCAATTAGAATTCCGCCATCACCAAAACCTGGGGCTTGTAAAGCCACCCCACCAATACTGACCCCGGTCATGTTGAGAAAATAGAAGGTGGAGAGTAGTGGATTAGGGACCATTCTAGTGTAGGAAACGGGTGTGGAATTCTTGTAAATGGACGAATTACCGCCTAAAGTTAGCGAACCTGAAGCCTCGGCTCCAGATGAAGGCAAGCAATAGGAGAAAACCCCACCAAAAACGGGGGATGTTTGAGAAATCAATGAGAGGTTACTCCTTCCAAGTCCCATAAGACCTGAAGCTCCCCCAAAGAGACCTCTGTTGTCCTGGCCACACCCAAATATAAAATCATCAATGTGAGTTGCCCCGAGATTGAGGCGATCACGGGCTAGCTCCCCGTTAGTGTATGAACCATCACCATAGCTGACCGCATAGTTACAGACCGGTGGGTCAGTCCCACACACTCCTGAATTCCCTGTGGCGGATAGTAGAGATTGACAAGCCGGTGAACTGCACGGAACGGATTGGTATGAAGGAGACGAGGAAGGGTTGAACAGAGGATCTTGTTGGTTGTAACACAGTTTGCAAGGTTGACATTGAATCCAAGTAAGATCACTTCCCGTGTCCACTATTACTGTCATGTTTCGACCACCCAATTGAACCGTGACAATGTAGTTTAGAGTCTGAAGCTTAAGACCGGAAATTATAGGGATCCGAATATCAGAAAGGTCTTCGATTTGGCCGTGAACTCCGCTTCTGATACGGTTTTGCAGTGATTTAACTCGAATATCGTCAAAAATCAAGTGTTTTTGAAGCCTCTTGTTCCAGTCATTTATGGGTCCAGAGCAGTAATCTTTGTGCTGAATTTCCAATATAGTAGCACCACTTTGTCGCACTAAAAGTTCATAAAAATGTTTAAGACTCTAATTTAAGCACTATGGTCTTGAATCAAATAGATTTGATTACAAGTGCATTAAGTTGAAAGAAGAAATAGTTGAGCAAGCTGAGTAGATTTTAAAAAATAACAAAAAATAATAATAATTTTAGACAGTTAGATACTGCCAAAAACATGACCAAATTAATATATAATATTAGTTTTTGGACCTTTGAAGCATATATGTCAATATTTGATCACAAACCTAATCTAGATGAAACAAAAATGAAGCCAAGAGATAAGCTTTATCCTAAAAAGTAATTATCTGATCACAGAGAGCAATTGGTCCCCCTCTTTAAGTGTGAAAGATTGTAGACTATTTCTTTTCAGATGAAAGATTGGTCCCCCATTCTTCTCTAATACTGTGAAACAACAGCTTTTAGATGAATTAAGATATTAGGTCTCCCTTAATTAGTACTCTGCTTTTTTCCTTTTCCTCTTTTTTTAATTTTTATTTTTTTTTCATTTTTATTTTGAGCTAAATGGTAAGTGCAGCATATGATTGTATTTGTTTATAGTATAGATAACTCACTGGTTATGAATTTTGCTTTATCCTGTACTAGCTTGTTTATTATTATAGTTAAAGATCTTGCATGTTGTAGAATTTGGAATTGCTTTGTCTAGTGAAAGTTCCTATACAGTACAACTACAAGCAAGTCTTTTGTAGACAAAGGAACAAATTTGTATTGGTGAAATTAGTTTCTTCCAAGTAACTGAACTAGCTAGTAGACAGTGATTGTTTTGAATCTCAGCCCCATATTGTACATTCCACAGTTACAAGACTAGCATAAATTTTAATCCAAACCCATAAAATTAAACTTCATTTTCTCCTATTTACTGTCCAGAATTGCCCACATAATTTCCTTAACTTAAATTTTTATTTTTATTTTCAAAAATAGCTAGAAACTTTAATCAATTATCAATCCACCATTACATGATACTTGTACCTTTTGTTATCATTATTTTAAAGCACTAATCCATCATTACTACTTGATTGAAGGACAACATAAAGCAAAAAAAATTAAAATAAAAAGATAAATAAAGTTGAGAATAGCCAATGCCACATAATAATTCAAGAGTAAAAATTTAAATTACCTGATTTGTGAGTGAAGCAATTACTTGGGGTGACTCTGTACTGCTTCCATTGAGAATTGTGCAATGGGAGGACTGTCTTCTCTCCAAAACTGTGAACTCCATGAGCATTAAGAGTACAAGTGATGAGTGGAATGAGGAAGAAAAGAGAAACCATCAATGGCAAAGGAGATGTATTTGCTTCCACCATTGTTGTGTATATTATTAGAAAGATAAGATGAGATGGGTTGGAGAGAGAATTGGAAAAAAAAAAACCCAAGTATGAGTGTGTGTGTTTGTGTGTGTGTGTGTGTGAGAGAGAGAGAGAGAGAGAGAGAGAAGAGGTGGAGATTCTTTGTAGTTGGAGTTTGGGAATGAGAACAAAAGGGCAGGGCTGGCAATTGAGGACCCACTGTTGCATGAGAAATTATTGGAGTTTCACGTGCAGAGATCAAACACTCAGTTTATGGGTGGGCTTCAATTTCATCAACAAAATATATATATATATATATATATATATATATATATCATGGTTGGCTGTATTGTCCAATACATTACTTAGCCTATCGGTTTTGTAATTCTTTTTTTTGAATGTGCTAATCTTTCTAATATTTTTTTTTATAATTGATATTGTTCGAGTTAATTATAAAATTACATCGCACACGCAACCACGGGGAATGATGATACATATATATATGATATGAATTACAATGATTTTATTGGTTAATTTCAGCTTCCAAAGATAAGGAAGGACTCAATACTTGACGGAATCAACTGTCACGACTTAATTACACACCCCACACACAAGTAATGTTAGACTTATAGATAGGGAGAGGTCTGCGTATATGTTGGTCCCTTTGTCTCATATACATAGTCTCAAAGTACCATTTGTTAGCTAGGTTCTTTTATGTGATTGGAAAAAAGGAAGTTTGCTATAGGGTGTACCATTAATTTTGTGGGTGGCGTACAATAAGCTAATTTAATGGACCATTAATTTGTTTCAACTTGAAAATGTTTTCTATTTAAAGCATGATTCACCATATGTTTTTTTTTTTTTATAACCGTAATGTCCGGACCAGTTTACGCGCACATCGATTAATCCACAGGACCCGTGCAAGCCCTCTCCCTCCCGGCGAATCGGATAAGACTCGGACTATGTCCGCAATCATGTCCATAGCGAATTGTTTGCACATAATAAGAATCGAATATGAGACTTCATGTTTCTTGAGATACCATATGTTCATAATATTTTTAGGAGGCGCCAATACCATTATGCAATACGGATGTTTGCCCGATACTCATTTTTAAAATTGATATTATCGTAGATATACCGTTCCTGCCAGCGCAACTAAAATCAAACCATGATTTAAAGATATTATTCAGATAAATATAATTCATAAAAAAACACATTTCTTTTCTCTTTCCATATTTTGGTATTTGGTTGACATTTTGAAAATAACCTTTTTAGCCTGAATAAATGTTCATAAAAAAAGATGGCCATATATGAGTATGTGCATAAATGTGAAAATAAGGATTTTATATGTATGTGTGGGTCACTGAGTGTCGGTAAAATGATATATCCAAAGACTTACAAATTTGTTAGTTTATTTATTTATTAGGTTGAGTGGTTGTGTTTGTTACATGTGATTTATTACTTGAAAGTTATGGTTAAATGTTTCTACCCCTTCTCGTGATACATGCAAAGTGGGTGGAAAACTCAGTATGCCAGTGAGCCATGCAAGTGGACTATAAATATAAAGTTAATATTGCTTGTATACGTGGATGATGATTTTTGTTATTTCATTTTCATTTTGTCCTCAAAAGTTTAGAGTGCGTTCACTAGCGTGGAACGTTTCACGTTTTCACCTACTAAAAAATATAAATAGAAATAAGAAACATGTTTAATAAATTATTTCTATTTCCCAATAATGTAAAATGTTTCCCATATTTCTCTTAAAAATGAGAAACATAAAAAAGATGTTTCACATATTTCTGTTCCAATAATATGAAATGTTTTTTTTTGGATAAATCTCAATTACACTCCCTCAAATTCATAAAAATATATATAATTCAAAAATAATATATTAAATTTTGAAATATATATAAAATTAAAATATATATATATATAAAAATTAAGAAAACAATATATAAAATTCGAAAATAGTATATATAAATTACGAAAATAATATATAAAATTCGAAAATAATATATATAAATTACGAAAATAATATATAAAATTCGAAAATAATATATAAAATTAGAAAAAAATATATAAAATTTGGAAAATAATATAAAAATTAGAAATATATATATAAATTTCGAAAATAATGTATAAATTTTGAAAACAATATATATATTTTGAAAAATATATATATAAAGTTCGAAAAAATATAAACTTCGAAAATATATATAATTCGAAAAACATATATAAAATTCAAAATATATATATAAAATTTGAAAAAAAAATATAAATTTAAAAAAAAAATTATTTCGAAAAACAAAATTTGTAAAAATATATGAATTTATAAAAAAAAAAAAAGGAAGAAAAGAATATATATTGGTAAAATGTCACATCTTTTCTGAGGAAGTGAATCAAATTACTTATCACTAACATCAATTAATGATCTTCTTTTATATATAATTTTTACAATATATATATATATATATTTCGAATTTTATAGACTGTAACTTTAACTTCTGATAGTTGAGTTTAATAGTTTCTTTAATCTAATTTATTTTACTCAAGTAAATGCTAAAATAAAAATTATAAAAAAAATTACCAAAAATATATGTGAAACAAATGCATTTACTAAACATAATTATTTGTTTTTGTTCCAAAAATTATGAGAACAATTGGAATTAACAAACGTCATTTCTGTTTTTTTGTTTCTCGTAAGAAGAACGTTATTTTGTTTCTGTTCCTTCGAAAAACAGAAACGAAAAATGTTTAACGTGAACGCACCATAAATTCCTAAATGCAAAAACAAGTGATTGATTGTTAAACTTCAAAAAAGAAAAAGTATTTACCGAAAAAAAAGAGTAATAATAATTAACAAAAGATAGATACATCTAATTGAACTATAAATCTCCAAATTTCAAAAGTATATACATATATATCTATATCTATACTACTATTAAAAGTGTGAAGAAAATTTGGTGTTTCAGTATTTATAATTTAAATTTTCTATGTGATTTTTAAATCATGTTTCCACTTGAATTATAATTACAAATTTTAATTGAATTCTACAACTTCAATTCATTGTACATGAATTATAAGTTATAACTACCAAATTTAATTGAATCTATAACTACAATTTAAGTATAATCCTATTTAGAAACATCAATACTTATTTATATATGAATTATGTATTTAAATTCTATCACTAAGATCTAATTGAATTTTAATTGTATTAAATTTAAATTATATTGAATATATAAAAATAAAATAATATCTACAATTATAATTAATAATACTAATCTTAATTTAATTGTACATTGGATAACTTGGGACACCTAATCCTAATCCTAATTGGATAAAAATAAAATAATAGACATTTAATCTTTATACATAATGTCATGATTGCATGTGAAACTCCATTTGTAGGTGTTTTAGTGGCGGTAAGAAAGTGAAAAATATGATGATTTTTTTTCGGTGAAAAATATGATGATTTGCGGGCTTGAAAATTAGAAACTACCATAAGTGTTAGGTGAAAATAATCATAATCCCAAACGGATTATAATAGTGAATCCTATAAAAATAATAATAGATCACTTCTACAATTGTATTTAACAATCCTACGCAAGCATCTCTCTCCACCCTCATTATAATTCTTTTATTATACTTTAATTTCATCTATGTTATATTTGATTGTATATATATATATATTTTAATGGTAAGAAACGTACACACCTCCCCTTTGAGGAGGAAATGTGATACCATAAGACTACAAAGTCTTTGGTGATAAATCATTTGATTGTATTTATGTTGTTCTATTATTTTTTTGTGAATGGGCAATGATATCAGTTAGGTTAATATTTCTTTTTCTATCTTTCTTGTATTATAATTTAATATTTATTTATTAGCTTCCGATATATATATTTTGATAGGTATTGTGGTTTGATCAAAGTTAATTTATTTATTTTTTCATTTAATGTCTGAATTTATATTAATTTTCTTACAATATTATTTCAATAAACTTTTATTAATCATTATTCTTGAGGTACTATTTTCTTTAATATTTGTATATGTATAAATACATATATATATATATATATATATAATTAATTGCAAAAAAAGAAAAACACAAGAGTTAATTTCAGTAAACCCCCCTGTGATTTCAAAAAATATCACTTTATTCCCCTCATATACAGAAAACCCACATGCACTTATCAAATTGTAGCAACTTGCCTCCTTCTTTATAATTTTGGACCAAAATACCCCTAAGATTTAATAAAAAATGATTAAAATTCAAAAAAACATATAAAATTAAAATATATATATATAAAATTTGAAAAAATATATAAAATTAAAAAAAGAAGATATAAATTTCGAAAAAAATAATAAAAAAACATATACATTTCGAATTTTATATATTTGTTTCGAATTTTATATGTTTTTTAATTTTATATTGTTTTTGAATTATATATATATTTTTTGAAATTTATATATTTTTTATGAATTTTATAAATATTTTTTAAATTTTAAATCATTAAATCATTTTTTGAATTTTAAATCATTTTTACAAATTATATATATATATATATATATATATTTATGAATTTTATATATTTGTTTATAATTATATATATATATATTTTCAAATGTTATATGTTTTCTTCGAATTTTATATATTTTTTTGAATTTTATATATTTTTGTCGAATTTTATATATATTTTTTGAATTTTTAATTTTTTTTTATGAATTTAATACATATTTTTCATATTTTAAATATTTTTTGAATTTTAATTATTTTGCATTAAATTTTAGGGTATTTTGATTCAAAATTATAAAAAAGAAAAACTGATACAATTTATAAATGTATTGAGTTTTTTTGTACAGAAGTGGGGCAAACAACAGGGATGTATGAAATTAACTCAAAACACAATCACATGGTAGCTGGTATAGGAAATGTACTTGAATAATTTTGCAAATACTGTGGGGCTCAATTTTAGGCCCACACGTAACCGCAACCACAAACACCAATCGTTATCAAACTTCATTGTAACATCTAGCAGCAATATTTAGTTAGGGTCACTATCTATTTATGACATTAAACAATTTTCTAAGAGTAATGATTATCTAACTTCGTACTCAATTTTTACAAAGAAATTAGAAAAGGAATTTTTGGTTTTTTTTTTTTATTTTTTTTTTTACATGGATAAGGCAAAATATAACACTCCTAAAGTCCTATATGATATATGCACAATCAAAATTAAAGGGTGACATACTGGAATATAAAATTTTCCTTAAATGATTTGCAATAAGATTATTATCGTGATATATTTCGTATGCTCTCTAATTACAATTTTTTTATATATAAGGGTCTATTCAAAACCTAAGTAGAAAATCTTACAAGTCCAGTGAATTTTGCTAGGCAATCATTGAAAGCTTTGCATTATGAACCAAGTATAAAATATCTAAAGAATCAGCCCCACACCAAAAGCAAAAACCTGTTCAGATTACTTTTAATTATAGGGTGCGTTTGGAAAGCCTGTTTTTTGTATTTGTTTTCTGTCTTTAAATATAAAAACTGTTTTTGTATTTTTCTTTGTTTTTTTCAACGAAAAACTAAAAACAAAAAAACGTTTGGATGAAGATGTTTTCACCACTTTTATTTAGTGAAAGTTGTATTTTATGGAATTGGTGTTTTCACTGTTTTTACTACCTAAACAGTGAAAAAACTCAAAAAACAATTAAAAGTTGTATTTGGTGTTTTTATCACTTTTACACACTATTCACAGAAAACAGTTTTCTTGGAAAAAAAAAAGTGAACAGTAAACGCGTTTGCCAAACGTGTTTTTTTTTTGAACTTGGTGAATAGTAAAAAAACAAAAACTGTTTTTCCGTATCCAAACGGGGCCATAAACTTCAGTATTTTTAGTTTTGATTTTTACTGACCCATATAGTTAAGAAATTTCATACGTGAAGATATATTTTATTTACACATTGACATATGATTGAGGATTTTTTCATTTGATTATTTTCATGAATTTTGGAATGACATAAGTGCAGAAGGGGAAAAGATGGATATTTAAGTCCAACTAAAATACATACAAACTAAGGTTGTTTGACATAACTTTTACTTCTGATTTTTTTTTTTTTTTAAAAAGAAACATAAGCCGTTTTGAGAAACTGATACCTCATAACTTCTTTTAAACGTTCTTCCAAAATCCGGAAGCTCTTTTAAAATTTTTGACAACCACTGTTCAAAACAATTTTTTCCTTCAGAAAGCCAAAAATAGCGTTTGTAAAACCAATCCAAACATGACCTAAGTATCATGGCCCAATCCCCTTATTAAATATTTACCTAAATTCCCATTACACAAAGAAATTAGAAAAGGACTAGATGCTTATTTTCATCTTTAATTGGACAAGACAAACAATAACATTCCTCTTATATGCTATCACTACATATACCATTTTAAATTAATGGTTATTTCATGTTTATACAAATATTTATTTGATTTCTTGCAATAAGATTATTTAACGCTAATCACACCTTCACAATTAATGGTTCTTCTCTCAAATTATTGGTTTTTTTTTTTTTTTTTTGCACTATTACTCTCTTTAGGAAAATTGCAATATTTTTAGAAGGTACATAAATCTAGTAAAAAAAAATTGTTGTCTCTCTGAAAAATGATAAGTCTTTATTGATTTTTACTAAAAGACTATAATTTGGCATCATGAAGCTGAAACCCTCTAAGAAAGAGAGAGACTCAACTATCTACTATTGGTTAAGAGTCATTGTTAGAGACTAATTTTTGAATACTTTGAATTTGCCAAGAAGTCAGATTCGGACATTGTAGCTCTACTACTCTTTATGTTATATATATAATATGAATCATTTCATATAATACAAAGAAATCTTAAATATACACCGACATAAGTGAACACCTATATCTATATTTAAAGCAATCTTCATACTTAATTTCAAAGCTTAATAGAACTGTCAGTTAGTTTTTTATTTTCTTGACAGCATAAATTAATAGTTCGAATTTAAAAAATATATAATATTATATATATATTCTCCCATATCTTATTGGAAAAAGGAAAAACTTAAGGCCCAGCTTGGTGGCCCAACAGGCTTTACAGTTCATGATTGGCCTATTTTAAAATGATGATTTGGGCCACCCTGTTTTATTTGTCAGCTGTTAATTTCAAATTTACATGCCCAATTAGAGGATACTTTGTCTAGAGGTGCCGTACCTAATGTTAGACACTCGGATAAGGCACAAAGACGTGGACAGATGTCGAACACGTATTCGACACATTTTTCAAGTGTCCTGAGATATTTTTTATTGGACATGCGAAGAACATGGCGGGGTGTATTTTGAAAATTTTAAAAATGAAGTATTTAGTGTTATTTTGAATAATGAAATTATAAACCTAAAAGATAAAAAAGAATGGGAATGTGCATTTCATTTTCTTATAAAATTAAAAAATATATATTATTTTATTCTCTATTTAGTGATGATCTAACCAAATAATAAAATGAGAATGATCATTTCATTATAACCAAAAGTAAAATAAGAAAAAAAAAAACTAGAAAATTTTAAAAATGGAAAAACTGAAGCCCTTGTGGCCTCAGAAGTCCAATTTGAAATTCAGTTAAGTTGACAACATTATTACATATTCCACTACTTTATTGAAAAAGGTAGAGCTTAGGAGTAGAAAATGGTTGGTAGATTTCATAATCTACCAATTATAATTATTAATTATTGATAACTGACCACTCCTCTTGTCCTACCAATTCCACTACTCGTCATGCTCTTGTTTATGTAACTGTAGCATAGTCTGCGGCCAATAGTTACAAGTATTATTGCTTTCCAGAAATTTAAATCATCTTATGATATGCATATTTTAGTTAAACATGAAACAAAATTTATTTTAACAGTTACTTCAATAGATCATTTTTCTGACAAATATTTCTTTGAATATTCATATTATCCAGATACCGTAATTGTTTCTTCTCTGCGAAAAAAAATTTCCGACTCGTGAGTCACAATATTATTACGTTAGGCTTTCACCCATTGCTAGAGGTGCATACGGTATAGGCAAGGAACCGAATCAAACCAGAACTTTAATTTCATTGAGTGCATACGGTACAGGCAAGGAACCGAACCAAACCAGAATCTTAATTTCGATTCGATTTCGGTTCCTACTATCTCATTAATTTTTTATTTGTCTAGACTTTTTCCTAAATAAATTGACAATAATATAATGAAATTAACATCCCAGCAGTCCGATTCTTCGATGAAGTAAGAAGCTGGGGTTTTTATTAATTTTGTTAAATCCAATCTTACTATCAGGCAACCATGTACGTGCAGGATGATCAAAACTTTGCCAAATTGGATTTGTTGAATTTGGGCTCTCCCCCCAAAACAAAATTACCATCATCACGAAGAACAACCACTAAATTACTTGAATTCGTAGAGCTTAAATTTGTGGACCAAATTGGGATTTGAGACTGATTAACAAGTACTAAACTACCATCTAAAATTTTCACGAAGAACAACCACAATGGTTTCGTCCCCAGAGAGAGATTGGTTTGCAGAGATAGCATCAGTTGCAAAGAGGGATTGGGTGTTGAGAGAGAAGCATAGGAAGATGAGAAAAAGAGAGAGCATGAAGCTTGGATTGTTATGGTGAAAAGTTAGGGGCATGTATTTAGGTTTAGAAAATATAACGCTATATATATATATATTATAATAAAAACTGGTTCGGTTTGGTTCTAAAGAGGGAAGAACCGGAATCGAACAAAAAAATTCGATTATTTCATATTAGGAACCGGAACCGAAATTGAACTAGTTTGGAATCGAACCGAACCGACGGTTCGGTCCGGTTTTCGGTTCCAGCAATTCTTTTGTGCATCCCTACCCATTACAGAATATTCTCCATTGCTGCCTCTCGTAGGAGTTTGAGCCGTGTCTCAGTTCCAGTGTGACTGACCATTCTCTTGGCCTAACTACTAATTATTTCGTTGAATATTCATTACGACTTCGGCCCATTTTTTAACATTGGTTCAAAACCGAAATTTAAACATGGTAAAAAGAATTTCAATATTAATTCAATTTTAGATCCAACTAACTTCCTTGCAACTTGCAAGCTCCACTTTAGTTCGAACTACATCACCCTATTATTTGGGAGTAAAATGACTTTAACACTTTGCATTTTTTCTACTTCCATTCAATTGATTTTGTTTCTTTTACAAAGAAATTCAAAATATGTCTCATGTGATTTGTGTTTAGCAAGTATTCTTTCTAATGCAGCAAATAAAAAAACATACTCACACGAGACAAATAACCCAAGTATCCTCAACCACAACATAATCACCATCTTGGAACACTTACACAGAGTAATTATAATTATTTTATTATGTCTAATATTCTCCCTAACTCAAACTTACAATGCCTCATTATAATTGAGTTGCTACTCACATATGTACAATTCAGACACTTGACCTGCAAGAAGGTATATGACTTTAATACCAAATGTTTTATTTATTTTTTTGTAGTTTGACACAAAAAATTAAAAAAATTTGGTAATTTTTTTTTGGTGAATACCAAAATGTTATGTTTTTTGTAGTTTGACACAAATTTTTTTGAAAAATTGGTGAAACTTGAATCCAAACTATACATACTCGATGCACTTCTCATTTGGATTTAAGGTGGCATCAAATCAAGGAGGTCTGGATAATGAGTGTCAGATATTTTTATAATTCAATTTAAAATTTCGAGTGAGGCTTATTTTTAATGCATGTGACAGTTTTAATCAACTCCAATAGGGTCGTTCGACTGCACCGTTTTGAGTATTGGATTTGAGATTGTATTCTAATTCAAAAATTTTCATTGTTCGTTTGATAAAAAATGATATGGATTTGGAATTGCATTCCAATTCCACAAATTTCAAATCAACAAAATGAATTCTACGGGAGACATGTATATATAAATACACATGTATATATATGCATAGTTTCATACATATATTTAAATACTTAAATCTATTTATATTATCAAATTTAATTCAAAATTTATGATAATTTATACTTAAATTGGGTTTGAAATTGAAATCCAATTATACTTTAATTCCAAAATTTATCCGAACAATGTATTTGGACGTGAAATTAAAATTTCATGGAATTGCATTGGAGTTGTAATTCCAAAACTGTGCAGCCGAACGAACCCTAAATATTATTAAGATATAATTTCTAGTGTATGGATAAGATAAAAAATTTCTTCTCTTAGGAAATTAATCTCAACGGTTGTCACATGAATGATAATAATAGTTTCTCATATTAATTATCCCTTTTTAGGAATTAAATCTTACGAAGAACATGTACAATTAATGCATATTTTCTTTAAAAGCAAATTGCTCTTTAAAGTAAAAAGCATGTTATTATGGAAGTTTTTTTAAAGATTTGAACATAAATAATAGAAAAAATTACCTTCATTATACTCTTAACTTTCCAAATCAAAGAAAGTAATGGAAGACAAACTAAAAAAATAAAAAGGGTCCATTAATATTGGAGAGGAATTAATTAAAAAAGAATCCAACACTTTATCCTTGTAAGGTTATTAGTATAATTAGACCATTAATATTGGAGAGAAAGTAATTAAATTACATTATTATCCTTAAAATTTAAGCCTTTTTTAATCATAAAGAAGTAAATGCTTTTGAGTATAAAAACAAAATTTCTCAAATCAGACTTTGACTCCAAAAGGCTGCGCGTGAACGTTGAGCCGCCACAAACACAGTACAGACACGCATGTTCCTTTGGACCACACCGCGACAAAACCGCAATCATGCAAAACATTATCTACAACAGCTATATATTATTCCAATTTCAAAATTTAAACTACTACGTGTCGACCTCACAAATTGCCACGTGTTCAATCACCCCACTTACTGCCGTCTTAAAAACCACAAATCCATTTACACCGATCGTCCCCAAAATGTGGGACCCACACTTTATCACGAAACGTCCACATAACTTCAAAACCGAAATGAATAAGAATTTCACTTTTATTTTCTCGAGATATATTTTTAGTGTATTGTTATATGTGATCGATATGTGAAATTACTTAATATGTATTTTTAAATAAATAAGGTACCATAATGATTTCACCCCAACAAAATTTCTAATATACGCGTTACGTGATATTTGTTATTACTTACAAATTATAAGGAGCTAGAATTTGTAAATATACAAAAGAAGAGAGAGGGTGCGGGTATAATTTAACATATATCATGGTGAAACTGTAATTATCCCCATCGTCAGATTCACCACCCACCTCGCACGTGACAGAGTCTCCGAAGCGCGTGGTGGCACGTGAGTGTGGTCCACTGAGCTGAGTTAATAAACTACGAAGCTTTGGTTGGAAGCAACTTGATTTTTTGTGTTAGCTTTCGAGGGTTTCTTTCGCTCTGTTTCTCCGAGTTGACTCAGTGACCTTTGATTTTGTGGATAAATTAGTGGGCGTATTAGGATTAGGATTAGGGTTAGGGTTAGGGTTAGGGTTTGAATTTGATCGGAAGTTTGATGGTTGAGTTGATGAATTATTCAGGGAAGAGACGGCCGGAATCTGAATCACAGAGCCGGAAAATGGTACCTGTGAAGATGGAGCTGGAGGACTTCATAGAGGACCAGCACGGATCCCTCAACAAGCGATCAAAGTTTCTCTCTCCTTCAACGGTTGATCTCTCTCTCTCTCTCTCTCTGTATATGTATATATATATATATATATAGATTGATACATATGTTTGTAGATGAATATATATGTGGACTGGTGATTTATATTCTAAAATTAGATTTCATTTGGTGAAAATTAAATTCGAATTTATTGGGGCTCTGTTCGTTTCGATAGAATCTCTTTTCTGCAAGAAGGGAAAGGAAGGGTTTGGGCAAATGATTTATGAGTAAAGGCTTTGGTCTGGTTTGGAGTATTTTCAAGCTTGCAGAAAGAGAAGTCCGGAATAATTTTCTGTTCAAACAAACATGAGGGTTGGGGTTTTCTGTATTGGGTTTGTTCTTTTAACAAGGCAGTTTTCAATATTTGTTGCCAAAATCTATTAAACTTTTGAAATCTCTAGTCATTACTTGGATAAATCATTATAGTTATTTTGAGTCATTATGAAACATTTTTGAGGTTGTAACCCTGATACGAATAAGGGGTGCATATGTACTATAAAACTTTCTAAAAAAGGAAACGGATGGCGCGGGATAGGGCAAAATAAATTAAGAGAAAACTGAACTTTTGCCATTTATTAAAATACCACGGAACTAAATGCAATCATTAATATAACGTAGGAGTTTCTTTTATTACTCTTGAAGCAAGTATATGTAGTCGAACACTTGATAAGAATTTAGTTTTTCTTGAGTATTATACTATAATGATTTTGTTGAAAATTACACTTTAGTGTTTAGTTGTTTTTAAAATGTATTAATTGGTTTCTTAGAAACATTTGATACGTGATCAAAGTATATGAAAACGTTTAGATATGTGATCGAAGTATTTTAGAAGTACTGGATACGTGTCATAAATTGAAAAATATAGTTTAAAATTGTGGTTACATTTAATAATTATCGGATACGTATTCGCACGTATCTAATGAGTATCTTTATTGCTATTGTAGAAATATACATGGTCATAGTTTCTAACCTATGCAAATAAAAAGTATTCAGTTTTTGCGCTCTGTTAATCTTGTTATTCTTTTAATGTTTTAATTTTTTATAAAAAATAAGGTTATGATGGTTTTTAAGATAAACTGATGTGTTTATTAAAACTATGTTCTTATATATCAGCAGCAGTGTAATATGGAAACTGGTGCTTTTCCAGCACCACCATCACAATATAACCCACTTGATGATCCCAGTCCATTGGGTTTGCGGCTCAAGAAGAGCCCATCGCTTTTGGATTTGATCCAGATGAAGCTTATGCAAGGAAATGCTTCTAATGTTGGGATAGAAGTGAAGAAAGAGCAAAAGGGTATTGCTGCTTCTGGCGCTACTGATAAGCTCAAGGCTTCGAACTTTACTGCCTCGTTTCTAAGGATTGGGACCTGGGAGGTATAGTTACTACTGGTGTGGACCATCTTGTAATTTAATGTTCATTCTTTTTTGCACCAGGCCTAACATTATGTTAAATGGAATTTGATTCATCTCAGTACAAGTCAAGATATGAAGGAGACTTGGTGGCAAAGTGTTACTTTGCAAAGCATAAGCTTGTATGGGAGGTTCTTGATGGTGGTTTGAAAAATAAAATAGAATTACAGTGGTCTGACATCATGTCTTTGAAGGCAAATTACCCGGATGATGGACCTGGCACTTTGGATGTTGTGGTAATTACCATTTTGTAATGTAACAGTCACTGGTACAAGGAATGGTGTTGTTTTTATTATTCGTGCTGCTACTACTTTTGTTATAGTGACAAAGGAATGTATTGATTTCTGGTGCAGCTTGCTAGGCAGCCTCTTTTCTTCAGGGAGACCAATCCACAACCAAGGAAACACACCTTATGGCAGGCAACATCAGATTTCACTGGTGGACAGGCAAGCATAAACAGGTACTATATAAAAGCTTTAGCTCATTGTTAACACTTGTATGTTTGTATAATCAGAGAACATTATCTTCTCATGTCGGAGATCCTCTCTTCCTAATGATCTAGACCAAGCATCATTATTGTTATTTTATTGTTGTACTTCTGATAATTGAAATCTTAGAAATGTTAAAAGATAATGGTTGTGCATCATAATAATTTGACTCCAAATCAAATGATTTTAAAGTAAATCTGAATTGAAGTTACATAAATGAGATTTGAGAAGGGAATTGGAAGAGGAGACCTTGAATGTCTTTTGTCTAAGAAGGTATGTGTGGTGTATCCTTCTTTTCAGGGGAGACTGCATGACTACTTCTTCTTCAATATAGAACTATACATCTCTAGGCACATGCTTAGAGAGGTTGAAGATATCACATGACCTACTTAAGTGATTAAATGGAAGTTCTTGTACAGAAGCATGTGTGTGTTTGTATCTTTCTGAACTGCATGAGTTCAATTTTTAGGAAAAGGCACAATAACGTTGGATAATATGGGATGTTGCTCTATGTAGTTTTTATTGGAGAAGAATGATTTGTGTAGATGAATTTTTGTGGTTTGATTAAGGCTTTGTTGGTTGGTGCTGTAAATATAAATTCGTGAAGCATGAAAGCTACAAAGTATATCTTTCGTCAGTCTCTTAGTTTCTTTCTCTTTCTCTGGCCACCTTTCAACATTTATAAACATGCTTCACTTAATAAAAGTTTTTGGTAGGTGTGTTGAGCTTTCCATATCGTCTTAAAATTCACATCCTCTTTTATTGTTTGCCTCGTCTCATCTTCTTCTTGTCTCATCTTCTTCTTGTATGGTTGACACTACTTTTTCTCCTCACATATTATTGATTCTATTAGCACATGTGATTAGAGATTGCCATTGTTTTTTTTATTTTTTATAGGTAAGTAAGAAATAGTATAAAAAGCACTCCCCAAAGTACAATGAAGGTTGCTCTACGAACCGAGCAAACCTAAAAAGTCAATCTTCTCATTCATAGATGTACAAAATCTACCCTCCACCCAATAAAATAAAAGAGAAATAAAAGTGTCCTTAAAAAACCCCGCCGGGGACTGAATCCCCTCAAAGCACATTTTATTTCGTTCGAGCCAAATAACCCACCAAATGCAAAGAGGGGCCATCCTCTAAAAAGATCTAGCATGAAGTCCCGCAAAGTTGTCCCACCAACCATCAAGAACCTCACGGACCATAGCCGGTAAAACCCAAGAGACACCAAACAACCCAAACAACAATCCCCAACAATCATGCGCCACCTGACAATGAAGGAGAAGGTGATCAACCGACTCAGCGTCATTCTTGCACATGAATCATTTATTGACCACATAGAAATTGCGACGCCGAAGGTTATCCAAAGTGAGGATTTTGCCCCACGCTGCCGACCAAGTAAAGAAAACGACTTTAGGGGGAGCCCCCGAACGCCAAACCTTCTTCCAAAGGAAGACCATACAAGGACGAGGGGCAGAGACCCTAAAGAAGGAAGAGACCGTGAAACGTCCAAGGGAGGAGGGAGTCCACACCAATCGGTCCGATCCGCCACCCTAAAGGGGCATGCTATAGAAAGTCTCCAACAGCCTGGCAACCTCCTCGAGCTCCCAATCTTGAAAAGATCTCACAAACAGAACATCCCATACGATCCTACCGTTATCAAGACAATAACAATCGGTAACGCGGGCATGACGGTCGCGAGTGATGCGATAAAGTATAGTAAAAGAAGAAGCAAAAGAAGACGCGCCACACCACCAATCTGACTAAAAACAAACAGAGCCGCCTGCACCAATAGAACAACGAGTATGAGAAGCGAAGACATCCCATCCACGATGAATGTCTTTCCACACCCCATATCTTGCCGAATACAAACAGGGCGCGAACACCATCCGCTGAAGTCCTCCCCATACCGGTAAACGATCACCCTCCTCCAAAGCCGATTCTTTTCAATCCCAAATCTCTAAAGCCACTTTCCCAGAAGGGCTTTATTTAAAGGCACAAGTCTTTGAATGCCCAAACCTCCTTCCTACAAAGGACGGCAAACCAGCTCCCACCTAACCAGATGAAGAAGAGAACACTCACTATCACCTGACCTCCCCACAGAAACTGCCTCTGAAGTCTCTCAATCCTCTGAGCAACACTGCTAGGAATCTGATAAAGGGAAAGGAGATAAGTAGGAAGGTTGGACAACGTGCTCTTTACCAAGGTGAGTCTCCTGCCTTAGGAAAGGTATTGACGTTTCCACCCAGCTAATCGCCTCGCCACCCGTTCGACCACTGAATCCCAACAAGGCAGATGCTGCGTAGCAGAACCCAAAGGCATACCCAGGTACATAGAAGGAAGTTGGCTAACACCACAACCAAACACATCACGAGGGAAGAAATTTTCCTAACCTCGCCGACCGGAATCAAGGAGCTCTTCCCCGCATTCACCTTCAACCCCTATACAGCCTCAAAACAGATCAAAATACACCTCAGGTTCCTCAATTGATCCTCCTCCGGGTCGCAGAACACAAGAGTGTCGTCGGCGAAGAGCAAATGAAAGACATCCACAAACTAAGAAGCCTCGTCCCCTATTATGAATCCACGAATAAGAGCGACCTACGAAGCCCGGGTCATCATCCTACTGAAGCTTCCATCATAACCAAAAAGAGGAACGGAGATAGAGGATCCCCCTGTCTCAGACCACGCGAACTCCCGAAAAAACCTGATGGAGAACCGTTCACCAAGACCAAGAAATAAGCCGAAGAGATGCAAAATTCAATCCACCTACGCCACCTCGCGCCAAAACCTAATCGCTCCAACATATATATCAGAAAACACCAGCTGACATGTTCATTAGCTTTCTCAACATCAAGCTTAACCAGAACCCCCGGAGTCCCACTCTGCAACTTGGCATCAATCACCTCACTCGTGACAAGAGTCGAATCAAGGATCTATCGTCTCCCCACAAAAGCATTTTGCGAGGCGGAGATAACCCCGTCAAGAACATTACTCAACCTCGAAGCTAACACCTTAGCGATCAACTTGTAGATGCAACCAATCAAACTGATGGGTCAAAAATCTTTAATGTCCTTCGAACCCCCTTTTTTGGAGATAAGGGATATAAATGAAGCATTAAGAGATCTCACAAAACGACCCTCATAATGGAAATCCCGAAAAGTGCCCATCACCTTCTCCCGAACCACAAACCAACACTCGAGGAGGAAACGCATAGTGAAACCATCCGGGCCAGGAGCTTTGTCCCCATTACAAGACTTCCTCGCCCTCAGCACTTCCTCTTCCGAAAACGGAACCTCCAACCCGACACTCTCCCCCGCAGAAATAGAGTCAAAATGAAGTCCATCCAACCTGGGCCTCCACGACTATCTCTCCTCAAACAAATGACGATAATAACCCGTAATCCCACGGCGCATCTCCTCCTCAGAGCTCAACAGAGAACCCTCAATAGAAATACTCCCAATATGATTGGACCTCCAATGAGCATTCGTGACATAGTGAATTTTTTTTGTGTTCCGATAGCCCCCCTTAAGCCAAACCGCCCTATATTTTCGTCTCCATGAAATCTCCTCCTGGATAGCAATCTCCTCAATCTCAGCCAAACAAACAACTCGCCTAGCACTCTACGCCTCATTCCTACCTCCATTCAACACGAAACTATCAATCTCGCCTATCTCCGCGACGAGTCGGTTCCTCCTCCATTCCAAATTCCCAAAAACCTCTTTGTTCCAAGAAATGAGGTTGGCTTTCAAAGTGCGCAACTTAGAAGCCAACATGAAACTCAGGGACCCCTACCTGACAGGAAGAGCCCACCACTCCATCATCCGGATCTGAAAGTCCTTTGTTCTCAACCACATATTCTCGAATCTAAAAGGGGCTTCCCCTTCGCTATGCCACCACAATCCAGCACAATAGGAACATGATCGGAAGTGAGACGAGAAGTAATGGACTGCGACACATCAGGAAACCGCTCCTCCCAATCACCGGAAATCAAAAAACGATTGAGGCGAGAAAATGTTGGAGGCACACGACAACTGGACCGAGTAAAAGTAGCCCCGATCAAAGGCAAATCATGGGAGGAGTACTTGTCAATAAACCTAGAAAAGTGCTCCATAACTGGAGTCCTCCGCCTACTTGTGGATCTCTCAGAGGGGTCCCGAATAGCATTAAATCCCCCCCCCCCCCCCCCCCCCCCCAACACACTAAGGTAACCGCTAAACATCATACACCTCTCATAGCTCTACCCAAAGCGCGAATCTCTCCCCATCCTCCACCGGACCATAGACACCTGAAAAAACCCAACGAAAACCATCCTCCATCATAGAAAACAAACACGAAACCGAAAAACGCCCAATCATCGAGTTGGATAAAGACACCCAACGCCTGTCCCACATCACAATCACCCCTCTGGCGGGCCCAATAGACCTCAACACATGGCAATCAATGAATCGATTCCCCCATAAACTCCGAACCACCTTGACAGTAATAACCTCTATCTTAGTCTCTTGCAAACAAACCACATGAGCTAGGGCTGACAATTCGTGTCGGTGGGTCGTGCTCGTGTCGGGTTGAGATTGTGTCATGTCAAAAAAAACCTGATTAATATACGTGTCAAATATGTTCAACCCTAACTCAACCCACAAGTTATCCGTGTTGACCCATGTAATCCATTTAGCCTATTTATTATAATATATATTAAATTAAATTTGACACAATCCAACATGAAACGAATTGTTTAACCTATTATCAGCAAAATTAAATTGAATTTGACACGATTCAGTAATAGTTTATTGATATATTTCAATCCATGATCAATTAGAAAGGAGAAAAAATAAATATAATCGTGTCAAATGTGCCGTGTTCGGGTCGACCCTTATATTTTCGTGTCGTGTTCGAGTCGACCTTTATACAATTTCAACCATTTTATGGTCAACTCTAACCCTTTTAATTTATGTCGTGTTCGTGTCGTGTTACCATATCGTGTCTCATTTTGCCAGCTCTAACATGAGCGTTCCATCTACTAAGAGTCAACCGAACAATCTTCCTCTTCTCCGGGTTATTTAAACCCTGGACATTCCAAGAAATAATTCTAAGCTACATAAAAAACAACCATGGCGCCCTCCTCGGCTCCCCCACTCGCTAAACCGCGACCCATAACTCCTCCCATTATAATTGATGCCACATTCAAGTCTACGTAGCTCCTTTTCACCCTTCCAAGGGTGAGATGGGTGAGGTTCAACACTCAAAGCCCTTTCTTTGTGACCCTTCTCAACATTGCGATCCTTGCCCAAAGAATGAAACAAGGCCACCCCCTCCTCCAACTGGTCACCAAAAGCAATACCCATCAACTCCCCAACGTCCATGACCTTGCTTTGGAACCAACCTTGAGAACCCCACTCGGAGCAATCCACAGCAACCGGCCTAGCATTCTCAACCACCATCAACTCTCTTCCGACAACAGGATCCATCTCCTCCCCGACAAAGCCCAAAGACAACTCATTCCCAAAACATGACCCATTGAAAACATCCCCCTTCACAAGAGGCTGCAGGCCTCTAATCCATCCACCGCCCAACTCACAATCACCTAGAGTAAAGCAATTCGAATCATCAATCAAACTCTCTGTGCATACATCAGAAATACCCCCATCACTCACCAACATCTTCATTCAATCATCCATAGCCTTACACATGTCATCCCCCGCATCACCCAAACCCTTAACAGGGGCAAAATCCCCATCACACGTCCGACAGTAAGAACATAAAGGAGAATCCAACCTTTGCGAACCAGTGGTAGTCCCCATACCTGCTGCAAAAGAATCGGCCTTAGTGCCCTTGCACCTAGCTTCGCCCAAGCCACCATTGTCTGCAGCAAGACCCACCTCACTGGAAAGAGGGCCAACAGGAAGGGAAAGAGGGGGCGAAATCAACACCACTAGATCTGCCCCTTTTCCTTTCTCGTCCCTACTCCGACGCCGGAATAGTGTCGGCGAACCCCTCATCTCTATCGCCGGTATCGCCTCCCTCATACGTGGCTTCCTGTGACGTTGACACGCTGCACACGCCACCCTCTGCTCATTAAAGCCATTACGACCCAATCTAGCCTTGACCCATCTCCTCTCGTCACTAGGATCCGGTCGAAGAACATGAAGCCCAGATCCACCGGGTTGCCCCAAACCCCGATGGATACCCGGCCCGGTCCTATTAGGAAACCTGTGAACTGGGCCTGAAAAGAAAGACCCACATCGTCGCCTGTCAAAAGGCCCATGACGAAGATGAACCGGGCTTAAAACACGAGTCCCACCTGCTCCAGCCCTAAAAGCCCTTGGCCTAGCCCAAGGAGGGAACAACCGAGGCGCACATGCCGCACGCATCCAAGGAAGGCCCCGTCTCGCACCTCTATCAAACATCATCCTTCCATGTGTCCCCCTACAAGAGAATTCCCTTGGCCTATTCAAATTTGAAGTGGAATGGCCTCCAGCTGTAACAGCAAAACCAGTGGCCAAGAGCTGACCACGTGGATCATTCCTACCAGCCTCCACGTGTTTTTCCCCTAAAATTCATCAGCGCCGTTCATGGTGTGGGAAAGCCACGCGTCACGATCTCCCATCCAACCAAGCGATCATGTGGACCATGTCGTCTTCTACAATCACCCACCGCCATGACATCACGACACGCACACCAGGGCTCCGACCACACACCTTTCTTCCCATCGGCACTAATCAAGAAGGGTCACGTTTGATATCGCCTCCCTCCAGGCTATCAGTGGTTGGCACCAAAGAGGGGGAACGGACATCAATGACATCAACCTTGAAACAGAGGTCCTCATCGTAAATGAAAAGTTCAGCAGGGCTTTCACCGCCTTCCGCCACCATAATGCGAGCCAGGTCCGACTGTCTCGAATCATCAATGTCCACCCCTCTAAAACCACCACAAAGGTCCCCAATGGCGACGAAAAGGTTGTGACACCAAAGATGAAAGGGGAGGCCGAAAATCCAAATCACCCTCACCCCCCCACTTCTTCAAATAACCGACACATCCCAACCTCGGATCCCAAACATCTAACGCCAGAGAAGCAAAACCCAATGACTAGCGACCCTTTCTCAAAACGTTCCCTGCCACCGCCGATGAAGGAAATTTGAAAAGGAAACAGTCCTCAGCCATAAGAGCCACCGAAACCCACAAGAAATACTCCAAGCGCGTTTCGCCCACTCGGTGATCTCCAACACATAACCCACATCCTTGTCAAAACGACCCACCAAACAACTCTAAAATAGCACGACGACCCCCAATGGAAGCCTCATCGACGTAAAAAAAACCCTCGCCTTCCCTCTAATGGTCAAGCGAGGAAGCTTCATCACCTCCAAGAAAGAAGAAACCATCACACCCTACTTAAGGTAGGCTTTTGGCAACTTGAAATTCACCCCGATGATTGCCCTAAAACTGGATTTTGTATCCCTAACCACCATTTCCAATGGAATGTTATGCCCTTTGGGTTAAATACCGCTCCTTCCCTATTCCAGCATGCAATGGTCAAAAGATTTGCCCCATCTCAGAGATGAGAAAGATAGAGAGGGATAAAACACGAATCAGAGACAAAAAACATAAGATGAAAGAAAATGGTCTGAGAAACTCACCGGAATGTAAGATTCCGGTAGCGCGAACGTAGGGCTCGGCCAGACTCAATGGAGACCATCGCGTTATGAATAATTAACTATTAATACTAAGGTCTCTTTGCATGAGGTAGGCCGATAGCAATCGATCAATATTTTATAAAGGAGCATTTTTGTAAACTTCTTCATGGACTCAGAATATTTTGGTTTGATGATTTCAGCATATCAGATATGTGGCCTGGCTTTATCAGGTTATTATACGTAATGTTTATTTTGGTGGGTGATTGTTGACATTGGGAGTTGAACAGGTCCTTGATTTAGTATAATTGAGTATTCTAATTCCCTCCTCCCCTACTTTGTTATTGCATTTAAGAGATCAGATGATAGCGGAGAGTTATTTTTGTAATAAATAGCATACCCAGGGTTGGAGTGTGTGCTTAGATTGTGGTTGGGTCTGCAGCTAGTTTCAAAACTTCTGCAATTTTTCTGTTCTTCGAGGAAACAAAGCGAGGAGGAGAAAGTTTTTCCTCATATTGTGCTTTTCGGGAAGTCTGATATTGAAACTGAAGACATGTTTGAGATTACACTGTTTTTCATGTCTTAAAAATACCAATTACGGATTGTATTGGCCATTTGCAAAAAGGTTTGCTGTTGGATGTGGATCCACATTATTATTATTTTTTAGGATTGCATAGGAGTTATGAAAGTAAAGAGCTAGTGTGGATGTGTCTGAGCGTCAGATTTCAAAATGGGAACTTTCTCATTTTGAAGTGATGACAAGAGGAGCATAGTAACAGTGTTAAGGAAAATTAGACCATAACTGATCTAGTTGCTAGGTCATGTCTTATCAAATATTTTAGCCACATATTCCATATTCATAGTGTGCGTGTGCGTATTCCTGCCTTTGTTGGCTGTTCTCTCTAAAACTTTATAAGTACTTGCATAGAATTCCAGTAACATAGGTGGAGATATACTCTGAAACCCTAGTTGTGGTGACTCAAAGTGATGAGTTTGGAGGGTGAATATTCCTGCCTTTGTTGGCTGTTTTCTGCAAACTTTCACATATTTCCCACCGAAGATGTGTGTATTTTCCTTACCTATATCTGCATAGGATTTCCTATTTATGTTACTTATTTCTTTCTTTTACTATTGATTTTGGATGATTGTTCTTAAAAGTGAAACCCATATATTTTCCAAATCAGTCCACATGGCAGTCCTCAAAATTATCAAATTTCCTTCTTCCTTTGTAAGTAAAGTTGATAGGTTTGCCTTGCGTATGCCTTTTTTATTTCTTTACTTTGGAAATTGCATGGATATTTAATTTTTCGGGTCAGAGAAGGTGGCTTTAATTAAAATATTTATGAATTTTATTTTCCTTTCTTATTTCACTTTAGAGTAACGGTAGAAGACTCTTAATTTGCTGCAGGCGCCATTTTCTTCAATGCCCCCAAGGCTTGTTAGGAAAACATTTTGAAAAGCTTATCCAGTGTGATCCTCGTCTCTATTTTCTGAGTCAACAAGCCGATATTGTATTGGAATCTCCGTATTTTGAACCCAAACTTTCTGTATTTGATGACTCGAATGAAGTGAAAGATGTGTTCAATTTGAATAGTGAAGGGCATAACTACTTTGATTTGCAAGATGCCGGATCACCGTCTGGATTTCAATCTTCTTCCTCCAGGAATGAACAGCAAGATCGTGTCGGTAGAACTCCAGAACATTTTCACCGAGAATCACCTTCGCCTAGTTCAGGTAAAATTATGAACTTGGAATTAAAAATATGGTAGATATCAGGTTATTAATCTACTTGTTATTCTTAATTGCATTCACTTATATGAATATATATTTCATATTTCAAGCCTAGCTTTCTATTTGTGGTTTTAATCTTTTACCCTCCCTTTCCTTTCTAAAGTCTGGAGACACTGTATCAAAGTGCAGGAGTGCTATCTCATCCCAAATATGGAGAACACAGGGCAATAACCATAGATATGGATGTTTCTTGGCTCTCTTCATATCTGTAAATTTCGTAGAATAAGTGAATTGGTTTCTGGTGTAGTTTTTCCAAGACTTCTATTCCACATCCTCAAGTTCATGTTGTTTACACACACACACACACAGGTATATCTACGTAAATTTTATGGACGTATCTTAGAGGGTTGAAATTCTACGACATAATTTGTCAGGTCAGATGGGCTGTTGTTTGGCCATTCCTATCAAGCTATGTGCAGTATTCATCCAGCTTTAGTAAATGTGAAGGCATGTTTGGACATGGCTTGTGTCTTTGGTTTCTCTATCACACGACCACTGAATTTTTTTTGCATGAGCTTGAATTGATATGGATTTCTTCTTTTTACTTGAAAAAATACAATGTGAAACCAAGCATAGAAATCAAATGCTTCTTTCATCCAGATCTTTGTATATATCTCTAAGAATTCTGAATACAAAAAAAACTGTTTTTAGAAATCTATAAGGACTATTATCTGAGAACATGCATTTTTTCTCGACTCAGTTTTCAGAAATCTGTCAGCCAATGAGTTTTTGGAGTCCATTCTATTTTCTACTTCTCTAATATTAGAAAAATGTTTCTCAAAAATAAACTAAACCCCAAGTTGTTACTGCTATTCTGTAGTCGCTCCCATTATCTACTCGAGGCAAAGATTGTCTGGAAATTAAATAATTCTCCAACTAGACAAAACAAGTGAATGAAAGCTCCTTTTATTGTTTTGCTGCATTGTTTTCCTTCCGTAGTAGTGGCTCTTATTGATTGTGGAACCCCTTCTATTTGATACTTCCAACTGTAATTTCTGTGAACAATCCTTCTTGTATCCAGTAATGGACACACATGTAATTGAAGAAATTAGGAGCAGCAGAGCCGAGGAACTGAAGAGGTTCATAGATCAAGGTCAGAACAGAGTATCTGCGCTCCATCCCTCAATGTCAATGAGTGATCTGGTGAGCCAACTCGAGCATCGGCTTTTGGATCAGAAAACATCCAACAATTTTACCCTTTCTGGTGAAGAACAACAAAGCTTGCAGATGTTGGAGGACATTAGCCGGTGCTTGTTTAGTGACACTCAACATGCTTCAACTTCTGACGAGCAATCCATAATGTCAAGGGTCAATTCTCTTTGCTGCCTTCTGCAAAAGGATCCTGCTGTAAAAAATTTGCACATGATGGGTAGTAATGGTTCTGACGTAATGACAGACAAGAGAATAAGTGATCCGAACTCCATATATGAATCAGCTGGTGAAAGCAAGGCTGCAGAAGATTTTCACACACCTGAGGGAGAGTCTAGCTATATCTCCGGTCTCAAGAAGGCACCAGCCATGACCAGGAAGGATTCAGTTGGTGAGTTGCTGCTTAATCTTCCCCGAATAGCATCTCTACCTCAGTTTTTGTTCAACATCTCGGAAGATTTTGACCAACAAGCTAGATATTAACCTTCCTTTTCCTTCCTCAACTGATCGTTATGTCAAAAGCGTGTATCTAGAAGATTGTTCTCACAGTGATTTGTGAATATAGAATTTGCAGGTTCTTTGTGGAATTTTGTGAAGCTTGGGGATCTAGAAAAAATGTATCCTGATGAAGAATTCTGTCATGTTCATTTCAGTATCTAGTGTCTATGGTCGATGTCCATAAGTCTTCTGTTTATATACCAGGTGTAAATCGTCTTTCTGGTGTAGGCGTCGTGTTCTCTTGAAGTTAACACATTTTTCTTATGCTATTTGTTTGGTTCTGTTTGAAGGAAAATGATTACCTTTTGTGTTTGAAAATGTTGTTACAGGTTTACTAGACAATGTTCAGTGTTTCTATGATTGCTTTTATTGGAAGATTGTCATCTTGCAAAAGTTGCAGCACTCAATTGATATGGTTCAAATATTATGCCATCCTTTTCCACAGAAGAGCTAATGATTTTTCTCTCTATCATATTCAGATGATTATGACTTGCTTCTTTTACACACAATATTAACCCCGTCAACCAAATAAACTATTAAATTGCGGATTTGTATCAAATTTGGTGCTATTTTCCTTAATCAACTGTTTCATAAACTTGGATAATATTGTTGACAAAAACGACCCTTTTCTTTATTTTCTTTGATTGACTCATTTCTCACCATCAGTTATAGAATAACATAAGAAGATAAAATATGTATATATATATAAAACATTAGTCTCGCTGCTATACTCTCTTCTTTTAGGGGAAGTCCATGTGATCATAAAAATAGAAAATATAAAGATAACATAGTTCAGGTACATAGTAATCCTTAAAGTACTACACACATGACACATCTAGGTGATGGACCTTTTTCTATTCCCTAATGTTCTATTCTTCTTTCTCTTAACAGCATATGATAATATACAGTAATCTGTACATATCTCACATCTTGGTGATAAACCTTTCCCTGTCTTCATTTAAGTGTTAATATTATTCTTCAAATTTCCAGTTCTACCTCTTGAGAACAATGATCCATCTAGCTTAGAAAACACAATATGGTATATTTCCAAATGCCATTGGAAATTTAACATACTCCTGACCAATTCAAAGAACAGAAGATAGCTAATCTCCATTTTCGTCATCACTACTATCTTCACTGTGGTATAGAGCTGCACCGGAAAATCAGTTCATAACAAAACCTACCAGCAAGTTAATCCACAGCTTTTGAAACAAAACAAATGGGGCTGTGGTACCCCTTACTAGACATACTGAACATAACGGAGTTGAAGTTCCGCCATAACTAGAATACAAACCGAATGCACAAACAGATATAACAATCAACTACTACAAACTTTCATTTCAGGATCAAGGTAGAAAGAACTGAATGTCGACGTTTTAAGCATGTTAGAAAGCTCCCTGTTTAGGAAAAAAAATTTGTAACCAAAAAAGGGTGGTCATAATGTACACCCTAAGTGCCTTAACTACCCTCTCCACCTTTGGGATCATATTATCACCCTAACATTCTGTATGTACAGGTATAACCCTACTCCAATTGCTATTCATCTCTAAGAATTTCCAATTTTTTTTTTTTTCTCTTGCTAGGTAAATGGTATAGAAGATTGGACACTTGTTCCCTCTTCCAAATTGCAAAATTGAGAGAGACAAAAAAACTTAGTTCCTGTTAAGAGCGCAAGGAATGCATGGAGGATCTTTGGCTTGTTCCTTGGGAGTAATATTCTGCAAGCAATGGTCATGGAAGGTGTGGGCACATGGAAGAACAGCAACAGATGGTGCATTAGCCGGCTGGTATACAGGGCCATCTGGTGTGAATGAAAGATCCCTATTGCATAAGTGGCACTTCTCTCCACTTGGTTGAGGAAGTTCATCAAAACCTGCAAACCACAATCTTTTGACAGTCACTGCTTGCATTGCAAGGTTACTACCACAGCAAAAAACGGTGTCAATTTTTGAGTCAAACAACTGCAAGAAACGATCCCTTCTGGGTCTTAAAGGAAAGATGATCATAGTGGCAGGAGAGACATGGTCCTAAGAAGGACTAGCCTGTGGTGAATCCAGTATTGCAATTCTTTTTTTCCTTTTTTAATGATGTACCATATTCCAAAGACTGACATGACCGCAGGATGAGCCTAAGATTATCCAGCTTGACATAAGATGGCCATAAGCTTTGCGAAAACAGGGCTTAAGCTTAAACCAGGGTATAAGAACCCCTGTATGAACATCACCAAACAGGTTTCTGAAGTGCACTGACAAAAATTTCCTAGGCAAAGAAAAGGAAGAAGACGACTTTTCAAAGCCTTGTTAAGCGCAGGCAAGCTGAAGCTGAGAATAGAGTCCAGCAAATTGAAGATACATGCTGCACAACTCTGACCTAATCCAGAGCAGGTCTAATAAGCCAGCATAGACTAACCAAACTATTTTTAAAAAAAAACTGTGTTTTTCTTAGCATGGAGACATTACAGACGAGAAATTAACCATCTTCACCTGACATCGCAAAATGGGTCATCCCCATTTCCAAGGTGAATATAATGCAACAAAGAGCATGCAATAAAATCAACGTGAATACAACTGTTGAATGCAAGAGTAAATATATATGTTAATCAAATAGTTGCAAACTTTAAGGACATGTTATGCCATGGGGAAAAATATGTGCTGATGCCAATATAAAAGGGAAATCAGAGCATTTGGAAATTAAAGAAAAGATTTTACAAATAAAATGAGTCCTAGAGTCTAGAGATTCAACAAGGCATACCTTGCCATTTTATATGCACAGAAGCAGGAGCAGGTACAGGCAGAGCAGTCCGATTTGGGGAAGGTATAGATGGACGAATGGGAGGTGGAAAAGATACCCTCCTGCGCTGAACCCTGGGAGCAGCTGGTGGGGGTTGGCTTGCGCCCCGCTTAGGAAATGGCCGACGAAGAACACTAGAACCCTGGGATAATCCATTATCTTGTGCATTTCTTAATGGATCTGTGGATTCGAAAACCTTTCTATCATATTCACAACTAAAATTCTTACTGTAAATTGCACATAGTCAAGATGTTGATACCTATGGCCGAAACAGGTCTCAGGAAATCTCTAGAACAATGACTAGGCCCACCTTCTTGAGAATAGCCTACTTTATATGATGAATTATAATAAAGCTAAGATTATTATCATTACTCAAGAAAGCATACTAAAACTTAAGAGTTAGCAACTTAGCACGAGATCAAGGAAATGAATAACGAATACCAGTAGGTAAAGAGCGTCCACAACCATGTATAGGGAACTGACCACGCACATTGTTTTGTAGTTGACCTGATAAATGCGAAATCAATTGTCAAATTTTATGAAGAGAATCAAAACAACCGCAAGTGAGCAATGGGAAATACGTTTAATCTACAAGCAGAGGAGTTGAACAGTGGATACCAGTAGAAAAAGCAGATTCAGGAAAATTTATAGGACACTGATCAGGTATGCTACCTAGAGGTTGACCAACTTTACCTGAAAAAAACACCAAAAAGAGTTGAATACTGTATACTGATAAACAAGATAACTTGTATGGTGATGCAAGCCAGCCAACCAATATCTTGGACTATCTCTGCATTTAGTCGGTGTCTATATTCTGCTGGTGGTTATTTAAAGGGGCACAAAAGAAATCTGCATGTCTCATTTATAAAATAAGTTACATAATTTTGGGTAATTCATTATTGCCTTCCTCGTTTTTCTCATCTTTTGGTAATTGGTGAAAAAGAAAACATAAAATGTGGTTTAAGGACGAACAAATATGTGCTTTTCAATGACTAGAAGACTGGGTTAACCGTCTTGTTATGAAAATGGTCACCCTAGATGTAGCAGGTCTGAGGCTTATAATAACAAGTTAGATGAACTTCAAATGTGAGGCTCCACACACAAACAGAAAGGAGTCGCAAATTTCCATTTCTCATTGGAAACTTGGACAGTTAGAGGGGGAGGAATGCTTTTTAATTAACAGACTACTTTGGTTTTAGATGTAGCAGATGCCCTTACAAGCTGTTTGAGGCCCTATCCCTTTGGGACACAATCCGTGCTCAGCAGCTTGATTAGCAATAGCTTCAGACACTTGAATGCCGAGCCTCTTGGGGAACATGCCACCTCTAGCAGCAGCTTGAGCGGCACTACCCTCAGTATCTTGAACCATTATCCTATGGGGATATAGATCACCTCCAATAGCTCTAGTGGCACTTCCATCATGAGTAGAAAACAGCTGCCCTGCACACAAATACACTAAATGAGGATGTTGTTGACCACCAATAAATAAGTTTCATTCTTCACCAATTACTTGACAACCTTATAAGTTCATTTAGTATGGAAAATAACACAATTGTTGCATGGCACCTAAGTCAAAGGACCTGTACAAGTAACAATAGGACATCCAATCTTAGTGTTAACTGAAAATTTGTTCCAAACAGTCCCTAGGTCTGCTTTAAAGATTTCCAATTTAATTTTTCCTGGGTCAGTGTCATCAAAGCACCAAGCGTATCTCACGAATTACTGGAGAGGAGTTTCCAATTGCATAGAATAAAGAGTTCCAAAATCCTACGAAGATGGAAAATGAATACAAATAATAGAAAGCCTACAGCAATAGTTTAAGAGAAAAAAACAAAGGAAAGAAAAGGAACAAGAAGAATGAAGCAACAAGGAGACATGAATTCAGTTGTTGCTTAAAATAAAAGAAGTATTAAGTCCATTTGGAAGGTTAAACTCAATGAAGAGATCAATACGAGTTGAACTATAAATTTAAATTTAACCAAAAGTTGAATAATCAATTAACCTTGGAAAATATATGCTTACAAAAATGGCCAGAAACTTCTGTTAACCACCCATCTACTGTAAAAGCTTATGTTGTTAGAGAGGGTGTAACTTACATATTAAATCCTTCAACATGCCCCCTCATGTGTGACCTTCTTTTTGGTCTAATACGTTAAACAACTTTTTAACATGGGTGACGGCGAGGTTTGAACACATGACTTCTTGCTCTAATACCTTGTTAACCACCTATCTACTCTAAAAACTTAAGCTATTTGAGAGGGTGTAACTTACATATTTAATCCTACAACTTCTTCATCTGCGGAAACGAATGCCCTTAGGATGTTATAACTAGAGAATGACTGTCCAGGACCATAACAGCAAAGGTAATTTGAAAGTGATTTTGGACTGTAGGATAAAAACAGAGGCTCCTTGAAAACTATTGCTATCACTTGAAGACTTCGATTGTTTTAAGTTGGTCACCAATATATTGACCAAGATATTTTGGAGGACTGAAGTTCAACACACCAATATATTAATCCTGTTGAGGAGTTTCAGCTACTGCCTTTCCCAATAAGGCCTACCCCTACTCGCTTGCTCATAGCAATGAAGAAAGATGGGACATAATAGATGAGGCTTTGTTCCCCTTCCTAAAACTGATAGTCCGAACTGCCTAATGTGTTTAGGAGGATTGAAGCTCAACACTTCAGGATATAATACCCGTTGAGGAGTTTCGGCTACTGCTTTTTGTAGGTGTAGGTGATATTGAGATCACCATCGAGCCACCAAATTCTAGCACAGAGGCAAAATATACTAGTTGCCTCTCGATATTCTGGGATTCGAGATGGATGTTGGATTGGAGAATGAAGTGATGATCGAACCTAAAGGCCAAATCAAGAGATGAAATGAATAATGTATCCTACTCAATGAGGACTCACCGGTTGCATCCGATAATGCCTAGCACAGTCATGATGAGGTTTAAAGGAGGCTACTAGAGGAGGTCAGGCAAATTATATGCTAAAGTACATTCCATTAAAAGCAAATGACCCAAGCTATCACTTGTAATAGCCTCGGGCCATGGACCCTATGACACCATAGAAACATCACAAAGACCAAGGGATAGTAGGGACTATAAGTAAACCACATCTAAACTGGTGAGGGTTAATACAAAAATTCCTATGTGCATCATCGGTGTCTCGATGAGTCTACACTTCTCCTTCTTTAAGACCTTCCTGACTCCCTCATAATTGTGTTCAACTTATCCTTATTTATGTACTGATGAAGTAACACCCCATTCATTTGGCAACTCTACAGGGGAATTTCGGTACTATCTAACCCGCTGGATAGGGCATGTGCATGGTGCTTTTGGGAAAAGGGGGGTTCTTGTTCAAAGGCCAAGGCTCGAGCATATGTGGGAGAGTTCTTAACGAGGAAAGCCCATAATCGTGTTTTCGTGAAAAATGGTAAGGATTTCATTGGTGGGGTGAAAAAGAATTGATTTGAGTATCTACTTGGACTTTCATGGGGGAAGAAAAGGGTCATTCATCAAGTTCAACAGGGGAATGGGAGGAACAGATGACGTTGCCACAGAACTCTCTTGTTGCAAACATGCCCTTTTATTGGCCTTAGCTTGCAAGTTCTGAAGGATTAGTGACTCAATTCTACCTAAATAATCTCCCAGTAATTTTTGAAACTTGAGGAGGTGAGTTCAGCAAATGGTTATCTGGCTCTGCCAGCTAGTGCGGATGACCTTTCACGGGCCACATTTTCTGCTCCTGCAGATCTCTCCGGACGAGCCATTGATCCATCTCCTGGTTCCATCTGCTTATGCTAAGTATCCCAAGTGGAGTCGCCAAATGAATGGTGTTCTGCTTAATCATTATAATTACTTGAACACAAATATGAGGGAGTCCAGAAGGTCTTGAAGAAGGAGAAGTCTGGACTAATCGAGAGACTGATAATGAACATAGGAGATTTTGAATGTTGCTAATGCCATTAACATCACGAGTCACCATACCTACAAGGCTAAAAAGAGATCCACTTTGTGTATTGCATGCTCAACACTATTCCAAATTCTGATCCCAAAAACCAAAATTGTCCAAGGAATTTTAGACAAAAATAATAACTTCACAGTGGTGTATCTGTTAGCTTCTCCAGTCAAATACAGGAACAACTCAATTCAATTCAATAATATATAAATATATAAATAAAGTCAAACTCGGAAATGGAAAACATGTATATATCCATCAGTTATACAACTTATTCAAAACTTAAAGAACTATAATTAATGAACGTTTACACTAAGAATATGTCTCGTCTCTTTTTGTTGCACAATAAATTCAAAATTAGGATATTAGTATTTGACACTACAAACTGTCTCCACTAGTAGCCTTTGATGCCCCGACAAGCTTATACACAGTTTGGTTAAGAAGTAAGAATATCTGTGTGGAAAGACTTTTCTACCTCAAACTTGGTCAGAAACTCGTTAGTGAAAAAAAACATTCTACGGTATATAACAGAACTTGAAATTTTCTTAAGAGCAGAAACTGTGCAAATAATACAAAGGTTAGCTCTATATCAAATTTGCCCCTCCAATCACCCTCGATTAATGGAAGCCCACATAAACCTTTGGGCAGATGCAATTCTCTCTAGCAACAGAAGAAGATGAGCATAATAAACACATTTCTAATACCCTTTTTTGGTTGCTTTATGTGAATAAACACATTTCTACGAACCAACAAGTAGCTCAACAGTCTGAGATTCGAATGCATGACTCAGTGCACCAGAAGAATGAGGCCATGAGCACTATTTCATCTCATCTAAACCCTGCTGAGAAGTAAACAAAACACTGTCTGCAAGATCTCTTCCGTATCTATCCACAGACTGCAAATTCAGATGTTCTCATTATAGTACAAAGTTCTCCTCCTCCTTCCTCGTCCTTCATTTTTATACTTTTTATTTTACATACTTAAGTTCTTTCATCGAGAACTATGAGGATTCTTGAAACATCCGACAGTCCCAATCTGTTTTATAAATCTCAGTCACATGTTGATAATTTTATTTTAATTATATATCAGGGGCATCTGTAATTTTATGCAGCTAACTTCGCAAATTTATATGTATAATTTAGATTTGGGTGATTAACTATCCTTCAAGAATGAAATGGAGGAAAACAAAAATGCAAGTATCGTGAAACCAAGCACCTCTTATAATTCAGTCTAGGATTTCCCTCGTTGAAAAAACACTAGTGACCGTTTTTGCGAATTACAAAGATCTGCATCCCATCACTTTAGTGCAAATGATGGATTAGGTTCACAGGAATATTTTTAGGAGTAGGTTGATCATACAATGTACAATGCAGCTAGAGTGGCAATTTATGGTATTTAAGAAAAATGTTAATATTTCTGCCTCGGTCTTTCCCCTGTGATTTAACACTAGAATATATACATGTAGGAACTTTAAAGATCAATTATGTAGTAAGCATCTTAAAATACAGGATGCGACAAAACCTTTAATATGCCAAGGATTTAAAGGGATGGTATGACGAAACCAGAAATGATGTCAGCTAACCAACAAAAGCCATACTAAAATTGGACAGCTAAAAAATAGTAATCTCATTCCTTTCTTCACGTAGGGAAGAAATGGGAATAATCAGTTACCCTTACCTGAATGATTTTGCATGGTGGAGCTTCCTCTGATTCCAACAAAAGGAGAAACCATGAAAGACTCCGGTGAGAGGTTCTGGACATTTCCCATAGAACATTTCTGAAGTTGGTCAGAAGTTGGTCGAGTAATGGCCTCTTTAAGCGGGACATACGGTGATGCCGAACCAGACAAACTGGGTTGCCTGGGATCAGCTAATCCAGCTGAGATGCTACCAGATGGTCCTGAAGATGCAGATGGATTACCTATAAGTCCCCTATAAGGACCTAAATTTGCATATCTTGCATCTCTGTCACCGAGAAAACCTGAATTCCTGTTGCTGGACATAGGAAAATGGGGACCTAAATTTGCATATCTTGCATCTCTGTCACCAAGAAAACCTGAATTCCTGCTGCTGGACATAGGAAAATCATATTGCATACCAATTTGCGGTTGTTGTAAGCTATGGAATGGGCTTGAACTCGGACCAGTGTTGGTACCACATATATCTCCCAAGGACTGGCCACCTACATTGTGCACCAGACTTGAAAATCCACCAACATTATTTTGGAAACTTGAAAATCCGCCAGCCAAGTTCAGACCCAAGTTTGAGAAATTTCTTGTGGATTGTTGAGCATGGGCAATGTTTAACTGGGAAGGAATGGCTTCATCCAATTTATCAGTAATGACTTCGCTGTTGAGATCAAATTCAGTTCTAGCTTCATTGTCACATCCAACTCCAAGTGTCAAAAAACTACCATCAACTTGTTCAGATGAACAAAATGGAACTGCACAGACCATTCCATTGTTGTTAATACTGAGATTTCCTCTACTTTGGTGATGATTCAGCATAGGTGCATTACCTCCTATGCCAACATAATTTCTAGTGATCCCCGTCCCATGAAAATCACTACCGTATGCTCTTCCGCCCTGTCTGGATATTTGATTGTCACCAGCTGCATCACCCCTGATCAGTTCGGAATTTCGGTTATAATGAGCGTGCTGAATGCTATTGAAATGGGTGGCACTATTTATCACATTATCAGCTGTCACTCTATTATCATGAGTCTGTAATGAAGACATCCCTTGCATATTCTCTCCATGAGATGACATACGGAGCACTGGCCCATATTGGCTGGGTAGGTTACTCCTGATATTAAGGAAATTTGGGCCAGTTAGGGGATTTTGCAAATAATTGAGCTGGGTATAACCAGCGGGAATGGCACTTCTGTAAGATTGATATGGCTTGTTCACGTTCATCCCGGGAAAAGGAGCAACTGGTGCCGCCACGAAATGGAAGGACGAAGAATCAGCTTCAGCATCATTAGGATTACGAGAAATCCCAATCCTCTCAGCAGCTTCATTCTGCATACTTGTGGATGACTCATCACTCACTCGTTGCACCAAAGAACACGTAGGTGGCTTCTCCTCGTTGCTTGGTTGGTCACTTCCCATTACTTATTCAATCCCAAATACAGAAAGAAAAAGAAAAGAATGAGAAAAGCCACCCAGAATTTCCTATTTATATAAGTAAACAGTGTAGCTTATGAGGCAGCGCAGACAAGTAAGGAAGCTAGAAAAATACTAATGAAGTTCAACCTTGTTTAAAATCCCAAAATTGTGACTAATTCATGTACTTTGTATTTTTTTATTCCCTTCTTAGACATGAGTTACATCAAATGAATTTTGATCACATTCACAGATAGCATCTGTATGTTATGTGTGATTTGTTTTTCATCTAATTTAGCCCTCCATCAAGTTTCTCCATAACTCAAACTAAGTCCACAAAAACCCTAAAAGTACCAAGGTCGTCAACACAAAAAAAAAATTCCCCAAATTTTTTTCTTGAACCAGAAAAGGGTTATTAAACACAACTACAATATCAGAAAACAAATCTGGTTACAGTTTTAATCAACCAAAAAAAAAAAAAAAACCCATAAATCTAACGCAGAAAATCATCAAGAAATTCCAACACTCCAACCCTAAAAAAATAAAAATAAAAATAAAAATAATTCAAAATTTAAAACAAATTTGACAAACAAAGGCGGTTTGGTTTGTCTTTAACTCTGGAGAGAAAGTAAGAAAGATCGAGAAACAAAATCAAAGTAGCAGATAAAAAATATAAAGAAATTCAAGAAAAATGATCGCAGTAATGGAACAATACATACAAACATGGAATGAGAGTATCCAACACCTAAAAGTGCGTTACATCATATGAAACCACATCAAGAAATGCAATCGATAAATTCGAATCAGATATACACATAAAACTGATACAGTACAGATATACATATAGATACATACACATATATAGAGAGAGAGATATTGAAATTCAAAAATTGGTCATTTCGAGGGTTTAGAAGAGAGTTCTTACTGTGATGCTTTTGATCGGAGACGATTTAAAGCAATTGCTTCTCTAAGAGAGATTTGAGAGAGAGAGAGAGAGGGTTTTTTGGCGCTTCTGGGTATGAGAGATTTTAAAGGGTTTGGTGTGGGCCTCCACCAGAGCCACGTGGAAGCCTATGAGGACGCCCACTCTGATGACGTGTCGGTGACTGCTCTCGATACTTTAATCTGCCAATTACAGCGTGTTAAATGGTTAAACTCAGGGGCCTTTTCGTACTTTCACTTGTCGGTGTGATGACCTGGCGTGATAAGAACGCGAACCTGAGGGTTCTTGAACCGGAGCCAAACACAACCCAAGATTTACCGTCAGGTGCCAGAATCTTCCCGCCTTTGCCAACTCAGCTCAAACCACGGAACGGCTTAATTCTGCTAGACTCGGCTTGGAGCCTAGCTTGTTGGCGGGTTCAGACTTAGCTTCGCCTACTTCACTTTCCTTCTTATCCATTTGTTTGGATGCCAAGAAAATCAGGGAAAGGAATAGAATATTTGCAATCTGAATCAAGTTTTCTATGTTGACTTTGAATCAAAGTTGTAACTGAAGCTCATTTTCTTTTTCCTTTTTCTTTTTGAGTTATACAACATCATCGATGTCAAGGCAAGAACTTTCTGGCCTAAAAAATGCAAATGCAGCTCACACACAGTGCTTATGAATGTGTGTTTCGCACCCGAAAAGTGCTCAAAATACAATTGGCTACCTCCATTAGCAAGGCCCGGACGAGAAGAGTCTTCTCTTCTAAAATGTTTGTCTAACCATTTCTGGAATGAGACCACTCACCTGTGACAATAAGTGGTGACTTACTACTGTGGGTTTTTGTCATTTTTTAGGGTTTGTTGCGTTTGAAGTACATTTTAACCAGGGAAAATTATTGGTTACCCGGAGATAAATCTGACGTGGTATCCCAAACTAATTAGGAAAAGTGGTTCTATCACGCGTAAGTGATGGAATACCTGCGTGTATTACTGAATTCAACATAAGTTACATTGAAAGGTTAAAAAGATGGCTCGAGCAGAAATTGACATGAGCATAAGTAGAGGAGGGGAAAAGTGTGTGTGTGGATCATATTCCTCTTCAAGTTGATGAGCATGTAGGTCAAGCAAATTCTGCAATTTGGGATTAGTATGCAATAAACAAGTCCTCTTCTTGCTGATTAGTCTCCTTTGACCCGATGCCTCGATCCTTGAAAGAGTACAAATCCAAAGGACACCGCTAGTGAAACCAAGTACCCAGCCATAGCTCCATAACTAACGGAAATAGGCCATTCCTACAAACGAGATATAAGAGATTCAGGCATCAGAATAAAAGAGAACACGGAGACATTAACCCTAGGTGATGAAATGGATCACTAAGCAACGAAATCAAAAATTGTTCTGATGACGAATGATGCCAAAAAAACTTGAAACTGTCGGAGCAAAACTATAAATAATCAGTTTATAAAGTCAATGTAGAGAAAAGAAAGAAAAAAATACAAGAGATGAGAAAAAAAAAATCATGGGTAAATTTTATTTGGGCACATAACCAGTATATATATTTAACAATCCTAATTTTCTGCAAGTGAAGGAAGGTACCCATATGGAGCAAGAGCAAACTGAGACTAACACAGGTGATACAAATAACCAGACACTCCTTTTCAAGGAACACTATAAATTAACAGCAACTAGAGTGAGGACCATTACTGTGCCACACGCAGAGCAATTTGAAGATGGGAAGGTAATTTTTTGTGCTGCCTAGGTGAGGGAAATGTGTGCTATGGGCCTTACGTTGAATTTTAAACTGCAATTAAATAACTCAACTAAAAGGTATCAGTCGGACATGTGTGTGTGTGTGTGTGTGTGTGTGTGTGTGTGTGTGTTCAAGCATATTATATATTACATATACCAAGAAGTGAAGAAACCTTAGATATCATACTAGCAATTTATTGATCAACTATTGAGAGGAAAATGGATTGAAGAATGAAAATATGATCTACAGAGTTACAAAATTTCAGAAAACAAAGATATAGGAAGTTAGAAGGAAATTGTACTCAGTTTTGATATATGAGTAGCAATAGGAAGGAAATAGTACCTGCCATGGCTTTTCCCAATCAAGTGGCATAGGCCAAGCCCCAAACCAAGCTCCAATTACAGCTCCATGTGCAGGTACACAAATCATAAAATCTATAGATTCAACTGGCCTGCAAGTGAATAATTTGAAACATCATAACAACAACACAACGTATAGTAACCGACCAAATGGATAGCAAATGCATAGCAACAGTTGCCAACTTACAATGATAGTTATAATTTCATACTGCAGAAGATAAGAGAACATACTTCGTGTGTGCAAATATCCGCTGCCAGTCAGTCCATGATGAACCAAAAACAGAGGCTGCAGGAACAAACTGCAAGAACACAAGTACTCAAGTACATCACTATATGTAAGCATACATAACAAACATGAGAAACAGCAAAACTCAACTCGCAAGCGAGTTGGAACCAAGGGTTAAAGTAGGGGGCGCTAAATAACAGTATCAACAACACATGAGGTCTAACTTTAGATCTTAGATCAACAGCTTCAGACATTTCATTCAGTAGATAAGCTTTAACCCTTTTTTAAAAAAAGATAAACAAATAAATGAATAAAATTTTCATTTCATTTACACCAGTCTTGCCTAGTTTTAGTGTTTATTGTTGATATACGACAAGTTGAAGTAGATCTTGCCTGGTCTGTAAATCTGCAAATCTGAATCACATTTTTTCATGGCAAAATAAGTTACTTGTATGAAAAAATATTTTATTTATTCTGTTCATATCTATACGTGAAAGTTGTAAATAACGATTATACTCCTATATTACTATAGTTTAGATTTCTGATTTCATTATTCTTTCTACATTTAAAATCTGATATACTACTTGATGCATGGTAGTTTCTTGATTATCCATAAGTTACACATGTTCAATACTTCAGCATACAGTTCTATTTCAAATTTGAACTCGAAATATAGAAATTCGAAATTTATTTATTTTACTTTATCGTATATTATACATTGTTTAGGTTCTATGTCTGTTTAATATATTGACAGTGTGATCTTGAAAACTTATTAACTCCTGGGGCTCCAATAAGTTTCTTCTTTCTTTAGTTTTTATAATCTCTTTGTTTTGTAGAACTCACACGCATTACCCAGTGCCAACTTGAACCCTCAACCTTCCATACCAATTGCCCTTTCGCAAAACTCCTACCATCTTTCTCAACCAACTTCAACAAACACAACAACTATTGCTTTATTTCTCACAGAATCATAAAAATGTGGTGGTATCTTCCATGATTAGTGTCTGTAACATGAAAGCCAGAACCTTACAAGTATTGAAATAAAACTTGGAATATGTCAATCTGTAAATTCTAGCTCTTAAGCCTATTATACCAACTGTTAACACCAAACGGAAAGAAAAGAGAGAAAGAAGGAAGAAATGAGACGGGGTAGGGGAGGGAGGAGAGGTTCTGGTATACATGGAGTTCGCTGGCCAAATCAATTGAGCCGTAACTTAAAAGACAAAAGGACAGAAATATCAAAAAGTCGCAATGAAAATGGAAGAGATAGAGAGATCATTAAAAAGAAAAAGGAAACTCTGTAAAATAGAATAACAGAAAGAAAGGGAAGAAGAAGGCAGAAAGGATATGCACATTGGCAAGAGGGAAGTCATCAAAATCCATGGAAGGCCAGATCAGACAGGGAAGTGACTTTGGCAACAGAAGTAGTTTTATGCCCAAGGTTCATCAAGTAAAAACGAAGACAAACAGGCATTTTGCCAATTAGTATTTAACTAAATTAGCAAGGTTAAGTGTAAAGTTGCTCAAATACCCCGTATATTTATAGGCTTAGAAGTAGTGTCTTAAGGGAGCATTCATCTATTAGAGAAGAGGATAAGCTTATCATCCACATTTAGGTGGGGAGGTTTGGCTTTACCCTGACATATGAAGTCATGAAACATAAAGTAACAGACAACTATTTCATAAGTTATTTTTCCCGTGTCTTATTTTGAATATATAGGTCATCAGTTAGTATTCCACAATTTATATCAAGTTAGTATAAAGTAATAACATCAAAATTACGAACATCAATTCATTCCAAACTGTTGGTACTTGGCAAAGGCTCACATCTTGAGGAGCTGTAGAATTGCTCTCATCAGCCACAATGACATATTGATTAATAGGTTTCTGACTAGTTTGGGTTGTATCTATGACTTGTGTAGTGCCCATCCACATTTACGGGGAAGCATCTTCCATGTTAACAGTCCCAAAAGGGTCATCACTTCCAACAGGTTGCACGCCCTCTGAGTTAGTAGTGTCATCTGGGACAGTAACGGCTTTGCCCTTCTTAGTGACCAACTCATGATCCAAATTATATAATTAATGTTGTATGTGATTTTCAAGGAGAATTGAGAACGCCATGTCATTGTGACAACGAAGAGAATAACAATTCACAGATGATATTGGCAGAAAATTTGCAAGCCTCATTAACCATGATAGACATTATATGGTTTACAAGTCTCGTACAGTTCTACAATATTTTCAACACCATTCCCAAGTCTCATGACCGACTATGAGACTACCCTTTAAGTTGCTGGGAAGATGTTAACAAGGACAACTTGTTTGGACGACTTGCGCAACTCGTTGCATTAACCCCATACTTTATGACATGACTGGAAAAGAGGAAGCATCCAAAGGTACTTGAGAACAAAAAAATTATGCTTCAATACATATCTCTACTTGAACTTGAAAACAAATACTACAGATAGTAGACAATTGCTTCACCCTACTATCACCAGTTCTACAACAATTTTCATGGCTCTTGAAATCCGAAACTATTGAGAGTGTCTACTGTGTGAGAGAATTCTATAAAAGGAAACAAACAACATTCGTTTACATAATTACTTGAGCAAAATCATGATGGGAAAGGATTTTCTAAATTGCTGACACTATGAAGTAGGAGGAAGTAGGAACGAGGAATTGATAAGCCAAGCATCTCAAAGAGAAAATTAAGATCCACTAGCAAGTATTACTATTTTTCGGAGGCCCTAATCATCATTTCAGATAAAATTTATTAGAGAAACCACATAAAGTTGTCAAACAACCCACTAGAAGAAGCTGAAGATATCCAATTTTAATTTCGTACACAATGAATTGCTACAAAGATATTGCATAATGAGAGGAAGAAATTAAACGGATACTCACAGTTAAGAGCGACATAAGAAGAGACCAATTCAGGGTCTTTGCAAAGTATCTGCATCAAAGATAATACTTTCAAAACAAATTCATGCTTTCATCCCACATCTTCTAACAGTAATAAAGAAAATTGTATCCATACTTATAACAGTCCTAATAAAACCAAGTTTTGGGTCCTCTGGACAATTTCTAATTGTGTAGTTCTGAAAACAAAAACATTGTCGAGGAGAGTGCAGTGAATTTCGCAACCTAATTCTCAGATGACCTGCTACCCCATGATTGGATGAAATTTTGAAACTTCAATATAATAAGCACGTGTGTATATATATATATACATATATAATTACGAGCCATAATAGGTTGTACAATTCCTTAGAAAAAAACAAAGGGTCTTTCTGTATTGTTGAAGTTAATTTCATTTTTTTCCTTGTGTGTGTCCTACATAAACATGAAAAAAATCAAAGAAACAGAATGAAGAAATTCATGTTGTTCAACCCTTACAACAATAATTCAGTTTTCCAAATCCCAATAACAGAGATTCATTCGATAAACCTCTTATTTGACATTTCACATACCGAGTGCCAACAGGTGCCCCCAAAGCAATAGCTCCAAGCGCATTCACTAAAGCCCCTATAGGTATAAAAACACATAATGCTAAGCCCTTTTACCAATAGAGAAAATAATCAAAGATAAACTCATGAAGACAAACCAAACAAGTAATTTCAATTACATGAAAAATCAACATAGCACTCAAATATGTCGCCTACACATACAGCTTGGCTGTGCATAATTTGAAGAAAAACGTATCCGAAAAACAAAAAAATCTAATGTCAAGAAACAATTGACTATCTTCCGCGAAGAAAGATAATGTCCCCCAAAAATATGTAAGGCGAACAAAATTGCTTTCCCCATGAATCATTTCCATCAAAAAACCACATGGATCACCAAACCACTTCAATCAACTTTGAGACAGCATATCATTTCAGATAATCTAAGACTAATTTGTTATAGAAAACTTTATGCAGCAAAAACATTTCAAATAAATAGAGCCTACCCAACTAAAATATTCATCTCCTAATTTCATCAGCTTAATTCAAGTAAAAACCAAATCCTAATACACCCTTTTGTTCACACCATAAAATCAACATACATAATAAAAACATTCTTCTTGTACACATGTAAATATATGAATATGTGTGTGCACGTAGCTATGATTTGAAGACTAACCAGCAAGGAGCCCCAACAATCCTCTTCCCACAGCTTTCACATACTGCCACAACACACACACACACACACAAAAGAGTATAAGAAGCCCAACAAAAATTGAATGCTCAGTTGAAAAAGACTTAGAACTTGGTGAAAAATAGTTGCAGCCACGACTGTGGACATAGTCAGAGCCTAGATTTTTGTGGTATCAATTAACACAACCCCCGGAAATTAGTCAGTGAAAAGCCCCGGGTTATCATACGTGTATATATATATATATATATATATAATGAAATAAAAACAGGATGAATAAGAAGTACCGAGCATTGATTGGGATTTTGTCGAAAAAGACTGTAAAGAAGGATGACAATTGGGGCTTCAATACCCTGAAAAAATTCAAATTCAAATTTAGATCCAAAAATAGTTCCAATCAAAATGAGAAAAAACAAGAGAATGAAATGAAATTAAATTTATGTGAATAATTGATGATGTCATGATGGCATACCCAAATTAGACGGAGGGTTTGAGAGGTTTGGGTGACGAGGTCAATGGAGTAAATATTGCGGGAAACCCAGAATGCTGATGCTAACCCTAATCCACATATCAGATGCACCAAAAAGGCCTGACATAGTGAGGCTGATGGCGGTGGAACGGTGTCGTTTCCAGATTTTGAAGCTTTGAGGGTCTGGTTTTTCTTCTTCGTCTCCATTGTGTTGTGTTCTTCACTGCTCATGCTAATACCAGTCCTTACCTGAGATTGCAATACTGAGTCGACCCAAATTTTTTTGTTTTTACTGCTGCCTCCAGTCGTTCCCACAATAGTTGTTCAATTTGAATTTTTTAATATTTTATTGATTTAGATGGACTAATGTGCAATTTTTAATTTTACATATAGTATCATGGTGGGGTCGGTATTTGTTTAAAGTTAATGGAATAATGGTAGTTAGGGAAAGTAGAAGGTTAAATTGTATTGAAATTCGAACTGGAAAAGTATTTTGAGACAACTAAAGTTATAAGATAGTATCATTTTATTTTATTTTTTATTTTAGAATATAAAATATGTGTCCATTAATTTATGAGACCCATACAAATTTAAAATAATTAATTTTGCACGAATTGATTAAGGTTCACATTACCTTCGCAAGGTGGAAATGTGTTTTTTCTATAAAAAAATTTGTTTGCAATGAAAAAGCTAGAAAGTGTTGACACCTAAATGAGCCAACACATGGCAACGGAAGCGGACCGAAACTAGGCCGAAAATTGGGCAGAACTAGGCTGATTTTCGGACCAGAAATTGGGTTGTTTTCAGGCCTAATTTGGGCTGGAAAATGGGTTGAAAACTGGGCTGCAAAGCGGGTTGAAAATGGGCTAAAACTGGACTGTTTCGGACCTAAACTGGGTTGTTTTTCAGGCTGGAATTTAGGCTTAAACTGGGCAGAAATTGGGCTGAGAATGGGCCAAAACTGGGCTGCGAAAATGGGTTAAAAGATGGGTTGAAAATAGGTCATATCATGAAGAAACCTTGTTTGTTAAGACTAGAATGTTATAAAGTTTGTGGAGTATTGGACACTTTTGAAAAGAGGTGTAGTTGAGTTGGTGAAAGTGTTTAGATATGATTAGAATTTAGGTTGTTTTTATCTTTTATTTATTTATTTCTAGTTTATCCTTAGGTTAGTTTCAAGTTATAAATAATGTACGTAGACTTCTGTTACAGAGGTCCACGACCAAATACAAATTGTCCCTGCTACAATGGCAGTTTTTCATTATATTTCATTTTAGTCATTTATTTGCTTTCTTTCAATACCAAATTTACTTTCCTGCAAATTTACATTCTCAGTCATTTATATGCTTTCCTTCAATATCAATTTATTTCAATTCCATGTCATTGCACCTTTTCAATTCCTTTCGCAATTTCTTTTAGTTACCCAAAAGTCCTAGGCAATCAAAACCCTTCACGAGAGTTGAGTTCTCTCTCTCGTAAATCGTCTGATTCTATTCCACATGTTCAAAAGAGACGAAGATCCGTTCCTTTTGAACCGGTTGAACTCCGTCATCGGTTCTGGCACGCCCGCACCCTACGGATACGAAGAAAATTATCGGCCCTACTATTCGGCCGATGATTATTATTTTTCGAAATCGTACGAAAATAATAATTATTATCGGCCCTGCTATTCGGCCGGTGATGAATATTATTTTTTGGAGCGAACAATTGGCACGCCCAGTGGGACACCACTAGGTAGCCGAGAGAATTGCAGCATGCCACCACAAGGTTCAAAGGCCGCACATGTAGATGAAATCCTACAGTTGTGGGAAATCGCTCGACAAATGCAAACAAATCTTGCTAAGGAGAAAGCACAGAGGCTTCAAAGGCAAGTTGAAATTGCTAAATTAATGCAAGATTTGCAAAAGATAGTTGATATCAATCTATCCAAGAAAGTATTGGCCGAAACTCGGCCAATTGGAAGGGTTTCGGCTAGTGAAGATAATCTAGCCAAAAATACGAAAATAAATCTGCTCAAAATTGCAGTGGTAAAAACTGGTTTTTCAGCAGCAGAAATGGCAGTAGCTGATGTCGAAATGGCAGTGGCCAATATTAGACCTCCAGCGACCAAAATTGGCTTTAAAGCGGCCGAAAATAGTTGGTTTTCGGGCGATGAGAAAAATATGATTGAGGGCGAAACTTCATATTTTATAATTTCAGCAAATACAACTGAAATTATAAAAAGATATAAACTTTCAAGAGTAGTTGCCGTGAAAATTTTTCATGGGTTTTGTGCCGTTCTTCGAATGGAATCGGCTGTAAGATCGGTTAATATGACTTTGCACAATTGTTTAATTTCGGCCGGTCGTATTTTCTCCCTACTTCAAGAGTTTGAAGTTTTGAGTGTTGGGGTCTTGTATGGGTTCATTGATCCACTATCGATGAACTTTAATTTTTTTAGTTAGAATTAGGATTAGGGGAATAAAGATCACTTTATTGTTGGTCTTAAACAATAAAGCACTGAGCTAACTCAATTTTATTTTTCTTTCCAAGTGGCGGACTTGGGGGGCAAGGAAAGTTGATACAAGCATGTGTTGGCATCATTTTGGGCTAAAGAAAATTCCAACAACCATATTTTCGAGCAAAAATGGTGTTGGAATTGGGGGGCATTGTTGACACCCTAAATGAGTCAACACATGGCAACGGAAGCGGACCGAAACTAGGCCGAAAATTGGGCAGAACTGGGCTGATTTTCGGACCAGAAATTGGGTTGTTTTCAGGCCTAATTTGGGCTGGAAAATGGGGTGGAAACTGGGTTGCAAAGCGGGCTGAAAATGGGCTAAAACTGGACTGTTTTGGACCTAAACTGGGCTGTTTTTCAAAGCTGGAATTTAGGCTTAAACTGGGCAGAAATTGGGCTGCGAATTGGACCCGAAATGGGTTACGAAATGGGCCAAAACTGGGCTGGAATTTAGGCTGCGAAAATGGGTTAAAAGATGGGTTGAAAATGGGTCATATCATGAAGAAACCTTGTTTGTTAAGACTAGAATGTTATAAAGTTTGTGGAGTATTGGACACTTTGGAAAAGAGGTGTAGTTGAGTTGGTGAAAGTATTTAGATAGGATTAGAATTTATGTTGTTTTTATCTTTTATTTCTTTTATTTATTTATTTCTAGTTTATCCTTAGGTTAGTTTCAGGTTATAAATAATGTGCGTAGACTTCTGTTACAGAGATTCACGACCAATACAAAAAAATTATCTTTTGCTTCAATAGCTTCATATATTTTACTTTTCTGCAGAGTTTATTTATCAGTTCATTTACATTCTCGTCTTGCAATTTTCTTTACTTTCATTCCAGTAAATCGTATTTAATTTTCTTGGTTACCGAAAGTCCTCTTCATTGAGGCAGAAGAATCCAATCACACGAGTTTTGTTCTCTCTCGTGTATTTTCGCCTGATCTGTAAAACCTGTTCAAAAGAGACGATAAAGTGTTCGTCTTGAACCGTTTGAGCCACGTCACCAGTTCTGGCACGCCCGCGATTTATATAAATACATTCGGCTGAGTTCTTCGGCTGGTTTATTTTTAGCGTGAACAGAAAGAAAAAGATTCCAAAATGTTTGCTTTGAAAAATATTCATCGTCGGTCGAATAGCAGGGCTGATAATAATATTTTTTGTTTTTCAAAAATTAATCATCGGTCGAATAATAGGATCGATGATATTCTTCGTATCCATAGGTTGCGGACATGCCAAAACCGGTGACGGAATTCAACCGGTTCGAAAGGAACGAATTTTCGTCTCTTTTGAAAATGTGGAATAGAATCAGGTGATTTATGAGAGAGAGAACTCAACTCTCGTAAAGGGTTCTGATTGCTTCAACAAAGAGAACTTTTGGGTAATCGAAATAAATCACAAAAAGAATCGAAAGAACGAATGCTGAGAAATTAAATTGCATGAAAGTAAAGATTTGCAAGGAATTGAAAGAAACTGTTAATGTAAAGATTGACAAGAAAATAAAATTGAAGGTGTAAGGAATTGAAAATAGACGATAAAAAAGTAAAATGTAATGAAAAGTTGCTATTGTAGCAGAGACATTTTGTATTTGGTCATGGACCTTTGTAACAAAGGTCTACGTACATTATTTTTATAACCCTAAAATTATTTGTGAAATATAACCCAGAGATAAATAAATAATAAATAACCTAAATTCTAAACTTATCTAAATAAAACAACAACTCAATTATAATTCAAATTTCTTCAAAGTGTCATATACTCCAAAAAGTCTCTACTCTTTATCGGCAAGAATTCTTGTTCTTCTAAATTGTTTTTTGCTTTAACTAAAGGATGAAAATTGTTGATCAAATTCCACTCAATTTATCGGCTTATTCTTTGTCCAGCACTAGCTCCAATTTTAGCCCACCTACTGGCCCAATTTCCGCCAAGCTTTTGGCCCATCTTCTGGCCAGATTTTGGCCCATTGTATGGCCATTTTCGCAGTCCAGTTTTGGCCCAAATTCTGCTCCATTTTTTTGACCAGTTTTGGCCCCATTTCGGCCCAATTTCCTCCACATTTGTCTTGCCATGTGTTTGCTCATTTAGGGTGCAAACACAAAAAATAAAAATAAAAATTGAGAGCTCGGTTGAATTTAAAGTGAAAGTGAGAAGAATAGGACTGCCGCTTTTACTAAATTTTCTTTGAAATCTTTCTGAAATTTGCTAAATTAATTTTTTTTTCTTAAAAAAAAAAAAACCTCTAAGCAAGATATAGGAAGGATAATAAGGAATACTTTGATCAGATTGAGGTGCTGAGATGCCTACTGAATAAGCCATTTGTATCAAGATTAAACAATGATGATGATAATAAAGTTGAAGAAGTTATTGAGTTATATGGTTTCAAATTTTTGAAATTATTTTTAAAAATGGTTTCAGATTTTTAAACAATGTATTATCTTGCCCAAGTTCGTTGTTATGTGATATGTAATATCAATACTTGTTTGGTTATTTCATTCAAAACTTAATACTATTCCAATTCATTACCAAAATTTCACTACAAACCAATACTTTGGAAGGTGATTCGTGATTCCAAATAAAAAGGAAAGCAAAGCGTAACGAATCATGTTTAGTGTTGATAATTCTAGATTGAGAAAAATGAAAGGTGAAACAAGCATAACATGTTTGGTGGAATTGATAATTCCATAAATATTGGATCAAACTAAAATTTATTTGATATTTAAATATTTAATTAATTATTTTTATTCAAATGTATTTAATATTTTTAAATAATAAATAAAATTTTAAAGTAATTTAAATATATATTTATTCATTTATCCATTTTTTCAAATTATTTAATATTTAAATATTTATTTATCTATTTTTATTTAGTTATTATTAACTATTAATTATTTATTTTTTTCATTATATATTTTGTTTTGTTTTATTTATTATTTTTTACTATTTATAACTCTTTTTTGTTTAATTATTGTTATTTATTAATTATTAATTATTTTGATTTATTTATTATCAATTATTAATTATTTATTACTCTTTTTTATTTAATTATTGGAATATGATTCTCATTTTTTTAAAGCAAAGACGAAGCAGGCCTCATTTTTTGGAAGTAGGTTGTAATTGAGCCTGCATGCTACAGTACTGGAAGCGGTGATTCCAAAATTAGCCCAAATTTGAAAACATGTTTTGGGTTAATTTCAGTTTGTGAAAATAAAAGCAAGGGACTAAACAAACGTGAGGTGGTTTGGACCCTAAAATTAGGGAGCAAAAGCAGCGCCCCAAACACACCCTCAGTCTTACTTTGCATGTAATGGGATCCTAATTCTTGTACCAAAGTTGTGGTTAGACAAAGCTTACACGATTGTTGAACTATTGTCAATAAAAAAAATAAAAAATATATATAGAGAAGAAGAAAAGGTATATAAGCATCCTATTCGGGTTAGACTTTGTTAAATATTGCTCCATGAGCATTGTCCTGTATTCTACAGCAACCCACTAGAATCTAGATGATAATTTGGTGCGTCATTTGTAGCTTTACAAGCTCTCTCTTTTCTGCTTTTGGTGGCTCTCCAATTCGAAAGAGATTCTCTATTCCTCTAGAAATAAGTATAGAGGACCAAAACACAACAAATTAGTGTGAACTGGCTCAAACTAAGCATATCCAATCTTTCTCTCCATATCATAAGATCATAGTTTAGAGCTAGCACTTTTTCAAAGTTAATTAGAATATCATATTCACCACGTGACTCTTTTTTGTTCTCTTTTCTAGAGAACATTTTCTCTCGTTCTCTTTAAACTACCAATGAAACACTAACCTACATACAGTGCCCCCTCTTATCTGTCAACAAGGCCTATCCCTCTATAGGAATATGAAAATGAAGCTTCTTTCATGGCTTCTCATCATCTTGTGTGCTCAAGTCCTATCAAGCTTGGCTCATCATAATTCTTTACCAGACAAAGGACTCACTGTCTCTATTCATGGTAATAACTCTACAATATACGAATTGTATTCATTTGCATTTGTGATTTATTCTTACTCAATTTGCTGTAGTACTGATGTATAATTTTTCAGCAGCTGCGAATGGGACAGTCGCTTTGTATGGCGATAGAAATGACATAGAACACGCTTTCAAGCACGGAATGGGGAATCCAAGCAAGGCACAGAGAGGGAAGGGGGCTTATGGTGGCGCAAATATTGTTCGTGGCCCCCCATCTAAATCAAGCGGAGTGCCATTCTTAAAGAAGAAGCCTTCTTTCTTCGTCCCAGCCTTGATTTCGTGTCTCAGTTTTGGCTCGCTCCTCAATCTCTTCTGATCTCTGCTGCTGATTTGAAGAACTTGTGATTTGAGATTAATCGTGTCTGATGGTACTGGATCATGTTAAACTGTTTCTTTTCCCCTGCAAGTTTGTCTATCAGTTCCCTTGTGCTCTAATATGAGTTATATAGAGTTGCGTGTAATGTAAGCGGAAGTATATTTAAAACCGTTCATGTAATTGTGGAGTGTGAAGTAATGTAATGTTAAGAGTTGCTTATGCATGAGAAGAGCATGAAACTAAAAGCTACGAGTACGCTTGGTTTGTGTTTCTGAAAAAAGAATAAAAAATTTACTATATATAATCTGAAAATTGAAAAATCTGAAAACTAATAAAAAAAAATTCCGAAAACCCAAACTGTTTTCAGAGTTCTCGAGAACCGTCTTTAAAAGCACAAACCAAGCAGACCCTAGGATTCCTTCTGAGCCCAGATGACACTGTTCTTATGCAGTGTTCCACTTAGTATACTCAAGGAAGAGGGAGCATTGAGCAGAAGACGTCATGTATTGATATGTACTACAGTACTAGCTAAGTGTGACCACTACATGTATACACCGCAAATATAATGGAGTCAGACAGCGGTGTAGATTACAGTTGAATTGAAGAAACTGTGATTATGAACACCGCAAATGTTCAGAATCACAGCTCTCGCTGTGGTTACGAGAAATGATCAACAACAAATGACCAAATTATCTTTACCCGGTAGTTTAAATGCAAGTGATCGGAACAAACAATCACTTGGAGAAACTTTAAAAACAACACAATCATGTTCATGCATCACTTGAATCCCCCAAAACATGTCACTACACTCCCTTGCATTTCCATCCTCGAGCTTCCATTAAGCAGATGTTACTCCAACACTGCATCACCATATGCACACTCGACTGATCAATCTTTATAAGGTTAAACAAATCACCCTTATTCTATTTCAATCTCATAAAAGTGTTACAATGCTCTCAAGTTCCTCTCATGCACAATGGCATGTTTTTTCGTGGTTTAAGACATAAAATCACATTACATAACCCTGATAGGAGTTGTGCTTCATTACATGCACAGTGCGTGGAAGAAAGAAAAAAAAAACCTATGAAAGAAAAGCCCCATGAACTTCTCGAATTAACCGGCTTGATATAACCACAAATTGATCCCCGTTTCTTTAAATGTCATACAAGAACTTCTCAAAGAGCTTCATGTGTTCTGTTTGCAGTGAAATCGCGACTGATAAGCTCCCGTCGTTGGTAGGACTTGGTAGCATAAATGCTAACCCTTCATATGCAATCCCGCCAGGTCCCATGAATATCGGTCGGCCCCAGCCAAAATCGGCATCATGGATGGGAAGCCTAACCCAGCTGGTTATCCCGAGATTTGGGCACTTAAAGGTATGAGCTCCACGGACGAGGGCTTTTAGGTCAGGCTGCAATTCCAAGTAATCGAGAGCTGACCTAAGGTAATTGTCGTCCATCCGCCCCAATGCATCATGAATTCTACTTGCAGCAAACCAAATTGGCTTTGATTGAAGATCACCAGCTACAGCTATAGGAGTGGTAGTAAAGATCACATTGCCAAAGTAACCAGGTGGGAGTGAGGGTCGGAGTCTGGCACGTCCGTCTGTGGCAATGTACAGCTTGGTTTCTTGCTCTTCCGTAAGTCCACGGGCCTTGCACGTGCAGCGCCATACGTGTCCCGAAAGCATTTCATACGAGCTATAGTTAACCGTGTTCCCGCCTTCCTTTGACTTGCCTTTGAGAGTGCTGACTTGCTCCTTGGTTAATTTGAAAATGGAAACACTTGCCTCGGGCACGGATTGGGATTTCGTGGCATGAGGAGGGGATATCATGGCAGGAGGGGGCTGGTATTCGATGTGTTGGAATGCAGGCTTGGGTGGGTCTCGGGCACGGAGTAGGGTCCGGTCGATGAATGGCGGGATTGTGAGGTCGAGACCACGAGCCATATCGGACCATGTGTTGATAAAATGGAGACCAGAAGCTCCATCTGCAGCGTGATGTTGCATGCCAACGCCGAGGGACACTCCGCCACATTTGAAATATGTGACCTGCTCAAAGTTCAAATTAAACCATACTAAGCTCCACCAATCATGTCCTAAAAGAAATATAGTGGTAGCTTTGAACTAAAGCTGATTCAAATATGGTTAATAAAAACATCACGATCAAGTTAAACCAGATATATACCATTGAGGTCCAGGAGTTCTTGAATTGATTTTAATTTCACATCAACATAGGGTTGAATAGTTTCAGAACTTGACTGAATAAAAGTGCCTAGTACCATACATTGATTGTCTTAGGTTAACAAAGTCCTAATGGTCCAGTGGTACCAAACCCTTGCTCTCAAATGGACGGTACAGGGGTTCGAGCTTCATTAGAGAGAGTGTGTATGTAAATGTTTAATTTTAAAAAAACTTCTTAGGTTTGAGTTTGTCATCACATTGCTTCACCGAAACTATTATTTATGGCAAAAATTAGGTGAGAACCCTATCCATTCTCCTAATCAATCACGAGGCTGATGGTAATAAATGGCGCTTGTCCAACACCCCTCAGACATAACCAATCCCGCAAAGCATGTGATCTTCACATGGGCATTAAATATAAGATTAATTTCAGTAAATCCCCATATACTATTGAATTTAATCAACTAACCCCTCTCATGTCCGAATTTTTTCCTATACTTCCCAATTTTATCACATTACCCCCTCACCCTCACATTTCAGTCAAAATATCTAAATTACCCTCAATGTATATATTTCAATATATATATATATTTCGAAAAATATATATATTAATTTTGATATATATATATCGGGAAAAATATATATATTTCGGAAAATATATATATATATATATATATATTCCGAAATATATATTGTTTTCCAAAATATATATATTTTTCCGAAAAATATAGATATTTTATATTTTTTTCCGAAATATATAAAAAAGATATATTTTTCAGAAATATATATATATATATATATATATATTTTGAAATATATACATGAAATGTGAGAGTGATGGGTAATGTGATGAAATTGAAAAATATAGAGGATAATTCGAATATCGGAGAGGTTAGTTGATTAAATTCAATAGTACACGGTTAACGGGGTTAACAATACCAACAACCTTATTATAGCAATTTTTTCAATTTTAAAAAGCTCAAATCAACGAGCAACAAAATTAGAAGGCAACTTTTAGTTGGGTTGGCCTGTTTCAGAAGTCCAGTTGAGTCATACTTGTTCAATTAGTGTATAATTCCCAGCTCATGTTCCAAACTTGGTTAGAGTCCCATTATATTTGTTCTAGGGGTCTTAGACTCTTAGGGTCAGTTTGGATAAGGATATTTTCGTTTTTATTTTTATTTTTTGACACTATTCACGGGAACAAAACACATTAAAAATTATTATCCGCTAGGGAGGAAAATTTCGGTAAGTGAGTCAAATATGTTAAAAATTAAATAAATAAAACAAAACAATAGTATAACTCATTTAATAATTGAATCATATTAATTTTAACACACTTTAACACGAAACGTAATGTGTTTAACACGTATATCAATTTGACACATACTAAGTTACAAATTTTTGGTATATTTTTAATTCATGATCATTTACAAAGAAAAAAAAAATGTTATACTCCTTCGTCCCAATTTAGTTGTCCACATTTGATTTTTCAACAATTTTTTTATGTGTTTGTGTTTTCTATTTTGCCCTTTGATAATGTAATATAGTTGTAGTTTTTAATGGGGATAAATCATTTTTTGAAGTTAATGAAGAGGAAGAATTTGGGAAAGTATATAATAATATTGTATTGGAATTCGAAAATGGACAACTAATTTGGGAGAAGTAAAGTAGACAAAGTGGACAACTAAATTAAGAATTTGAGTTGCTTGAATTTGATTTAAAAAATAAGAGTTAATTTCACAAAACCCCCCTATACTATCCAATTTAATCAATTAACCTCCATTATGTCAACTTTGTCCCTATACTACTATGCCCCATCCGCTCATATTTTGAGTCAAAATACCTAAACTACCCTCAATAGTATAGGGGAGTATAGTGAAATCAACCCTTTAAAAAAATTATTTTTCAAAAATCAATTATATTTTTCGTAAAATATAAATTTCAAAAAATATAATTGATTTTCGAAAAATAATTTTTTTAAAGTGTTGATTTCACTAAATCCCTCTATACTATTGAGGGTAGTTTAGGTATTTTGACTCAAAATATGAGCGGAGGGCATAGTAATGAAATTGAATACTATATGGGCAAAGTGGACACGGTGAAAATTAGTTGATTAAATTGGATAGTAAATGAGGATTTTGTGAAATTAATCCAAAAAATAATAATAATAATATTTTTTATGTCGTATTAGATATCGTACTAACGTAATGTTGTGTTTTACCCAGTCCACTGGCAACTAAAGAAAATATAATTTGCTTGGATTATACATGAAAAGCTAAAGTACCTGGAGGACAAGAAGAGCATAAGACGAGATCCCAGCGGAATAATCAACGGCGGGAATGAGTTGCCGGAGCTCCAAGGTTGGCGCGAAGTCACCGAAATCGTCGACGACGGAGTCGGTGACGGCCTCGACGAAGAGCACGCCCTCGGCGTTGCAATCGATCTCGATACGGCCGTCTTCGTCGCGCCGGAGCCGTCCCGCCATGGGGTAGAAGGGCACCAGAGCGCGGGAAAGTGCGTTCTTGAGGACGGCGGCGTCGAAGAAGCCGGCGGCGGCGGTGGGGCGGTAGAAGTAGACGCTGGGGGTGTGGAAGTTGGGCACCACCAGGTCCACGTTCGAGTTCCACAGACCCCGCCTCGGCGTCTCCTCCGCGGGACGCACCATAGTCGACTCCCTCACCTCGATCTTCATCGCCCCCTTGCTATCCTGCGCACCCCTCCTCCTGCTAACCTGCGCCGGGATCAAAAACCCAAGAATGCCCCCCCTTTATATATGTGAATAAATACAGATATATGGTTTGTACCAAGATGATCTATTTACGACCTATCACAATGGCTGTGGGATTGTTAAATTTTAAATAATAATTAATTTATTTATAAGTGCAAGTTTTCAAGAAACTTCAAATTTTAGCAAAAGCTACTCTTCGTCGTATCCATTGGTTGAAAGGTCCGAAAGAAAACGATGTTGTTATGGGGATTATAACAGTTGGTACCGGATTCAAAGTATTATATTAGTGCACCCTTCAAGGCTCTTATTCTCATATTCAATGTTTGATGTGTATGTCTTTAAGGCTCAAATTAAATGTTTGATGTGGATAAATTTTTCAAAAACATGAGTTATTATAAATGATTTATAATAAATTATTAGCGGGTTAATTAATAATGGCTAGTCACTTGGAAGGGGAAAATAATGTCACTCCCACTTAAAATATGGTGGTATTTTTGGAAATATAGAATACCTTTTCCATCCTGCTAACTTGCGCCGCCAAGGAAAATGGAAACCTTTTGTTTTTTTTTTTTTTTTTTTTTTTACAGTATTAGCTTGGACTTGAGCAAAATTTTTGTTTGAAGATGGTTGTTAATATTGGGAGGGGGAAAAAGGTTACCTTTTTTTTGTTGTAATGCTAACTTGCGCCTCCCGTTATGCTAAATTGCGCCGGCTGAGGATCAACTGCAGAATAAGTGTGCTTATGTGGAAAACAAATCCTTGAAACTAGCCAAATCATCAAAGAAGAAAAATGTGGTGATGTTTGGGGATAAAGATTAATGGGGCATTTGGAGAGAAGGAAGAAGAGAAATGAATTACCTGAAAAATGCAGAAGACAGAGAATGCAGACGTATGTTAGAAGAATGTGGTAATGTGGTGGTGGTGTTTGGTGTGTGAAGCTAACTTTAATTTGGGTATTGATTTGGTAGAAAAGGGTTGAGATGTGAGAAATATATACTTAAAAAAGGAGAGGAGAGTTCAGAGTAGTGCTAGGGGGGACACTCACCTACCGCGCCTACTGAGGAAGACTAAATTACAATTTTAAAAAAGAATTACCAGAAGCCTCTTTCACCACAAGCAAGAAGAAACATTATAGAGGTTTACTTGTTTAATTGGGCTTATATTAAATTAATTGAAATTAAATTAAGCTATAAGATAATAAAATTGATAATATATGTGTGAGAAAAGTTGGTGAGACGGTGACCTAAAACCATGTTACTATCAAAGTGAAAGAATTGTTTTCATCAGTTCTCACCAACTCTGTTGTGGGTTTTGTGGTGGGACCCAACTCCAACTCCAAGGATTGATTCCTACTGCGGTAGGTGGGTCGATCTTGGAGTGCTGTTCATGTCAATTTGCCATCCGTCATTGTGCTTAATTGTTTGGTGAATGGATTAGGCATCCATCTCTTAGGATTAACAAAACTATTTTTATTCACATTTTATTTTTAAAAAAATATAAAAAAAAATTGGTTAGGTACGTGCATCTAGATTGAATAAATTTTCACATTGGCGAAGATAGGAGCATGAGAAGAAAAAAAAGGATTGGGATTGCGGTGAAAAATGGCATAGATGATTAGTATCGTTGGATCTTTCATAAATTTTTTGTGTCGATTTTACTCCGCTAGGGGCGAAGGGAGTGGGCAAAGTTTCTAGTTTTTGTTAGAATTGTATGCGAGTTTAAAGAGAAAAATCAGTTACAGCTCAAATTAGCCCCTCCGAAAAAGGTTTAAGCCCAAAGATTACAAAACATAAGTTTCATTTGTAGCCCCATAATTTCCAAAATGAAGAATAAACAAAAGTCTATTTGTAGACCAAATTTTAAAAAAGAATAAATATATAGATTATATGACAAATCAAGGAATGTGGTAAGGTTTTGTTATTGATTTACTTCAATTCTAATTTAGCTGATTGATTGAATTCTAATTTTAACATGACTTCAATTTTTATTAACCAAAAAAAAAGGCTCATTTTTTTTTTATCTTATTTATTATTTTATATATATTCATCCATATCATTCATTATTCTATAAGAAAATTAGTTTCAAAATGGTTTAACATATTTCAATAAAAGAATTACAATTATGATTAATTGCGTTATCTTCAAAATATTAAAATTGTACATTTGATATTTTTTGATGAATTTGAGACTAGAAGAAGAGCTAATTAAATAGGTATCATAAATTTTCTAAAAGGGCATCTTTTTAAAATACAATTTTTCCAAACACAATTTAGTTGGAATATGTAATATGAGTGTCTTGCAAATTAATTGAGTATCAATATTAAAAATAAAATTGTTCAGACTTTTAGTGTGCATATTCTATAAAATACGATGTATGATTTTTTATTTGTTTTAAATCCTCGCGTTCAAATTTGAGGATATATTTTGGGTTTTTTTTTCTTTTTTCTTTTTGATTAGATAGAGTCTAATTTTTTGTAACAAAAAAAATTAGCTAGTTATATATTTATAATATATATAAATAATTATTAAATAAAAAAATTATAAATAATTCAGCCGAATATTAAAATCGCGGCTCCGCGACTGCATACCAAATACGTGAGACCAACATACTTGAATGTATGGTGGATTGAGCCTGTGGGCAATCTTTTGTGTCATTGGGTGCTTATAATTGAAGTCGTATTAATCTTTCAAATTCCGTGAGAAATTTGTTTTATCTGTCCTCATTAATTAAATTTGGCTTGAAAGGAATAATCGTGTCTTCAATAAAAGAAAATTATCTCAAATAAAATTGGTAAATATTGTTTATGAGTTGATTCGAAAGAGACTCACCGTGATTCAAGCAAAGGATTCTACCGCACCGTGCAACTTGAATTCTTCCTTCATCCCTGTTTTGTAAGGCAGAATTTTGCACAAATGTATGCTTAGTTACCGGTAGAAGTAGAAGTTAGAACTGTCACGGATTCAATTTAGTTCAATTCAAATTCAATTTGTTAAGAAATTGGATTATTTGATTCAGATCTTAATCGGGTTATCGGATTTTATTTTCAATCCATATCCGGCTAATCGAATTTGTATCATAATTAAATTATTGACAGGTCAACTGATAAGGATGACAAAAAATCCCGATCCGCGATCTGAATCCGATAATTCGACTGTTTTTTACTTAGTTAATTCATATCTAAATTTTTTCATTATCTGATATCTGATCCGATTATCTAATTAAAAAAATACAAAAATTAAAATATCAATAAATAAATTAAGATTTTTTCTTGTTCTCCAAGAATTAATAAATGATTAATTTCAGTAAACCCCCCTATACTATCCAGATTAATCAACTAACCCCTTGTGTGTCCACTTTGCCCCCTATACTATTCAATTTCATCAAATTGCCCCATCATTTCTCAAAATGCCTAAACTACCCTCAATAGTATAAGGGGGTTTAGTGAATTATTTCGGAAAAAATAATATATACTTTTTGCAAAAAAAAAAAATTCAAAAAAAATCATATTTTGTTCCAAAATATGAAATTTTTTTTCGAAAAATATTTTTTTTGCGAAAAAGTATATATTATGTTCCAAAATATGAATTTTGTTTTCGAAAAATATTTTTTTTGCAAAAAAGTATATATATTATGTTCCAAAATATGAATTTTTTTTTTGAAAAATAATTTTTTACGAAAAATATATATTATGTTCCAAAATATGATTTTTTTTCCGAAAAATATTTTTTTTGCGAAAAAGTATATATTATGTTCCAAAATATGAATTTTTTTTTCGAAAAATATATATTATGTTCCAAAATATGATTTTTTTCCCGAAAATTATTTTTCAAAAAAAAAATCATATTTTGGAACATAATATATACATTTTTGTTCCAAAATATTATTTTTCGAAAACAAAATTCATATTTTGGAACATAATATATACTTTTTCGCAAAAAAAATATTTTTTCGGAAAAAAAAATCATATTTTGGAACATAATATATATTTTTCGCAAAAAATTATTTTTCAGAAAAAAATCATATTTTGGAACATAATATATACTTTTTTGGAAAAAAAATATTTTTCGAAAAAAAAATTCATATTTTGGAACATAATATATACTTTTTTGGAAAAAAAATATTTTTCGAAAAAAAAATTCATATTTTGGAACATAATATATACTTTTTCGCAAAAAAATCATATTTTGGAACAAAATATGATTTTTTTTCAAAATTTTTGTTTTTTGCAAAAAGTATATATTATTTTTTCCGAAATAATTCACTAAACCCCCTTATACTATTAATTTCACTAAACCCCCTTATACTATTGAGGGTAGTTTAGGCATTTTGAGAAGTGATGGGGCAATTTGATGAAATTGAATAGTATAGGGGGCAAAGTGGACACACAAGGGGTTAGTTGATTAATATGGATAGTATAGGGGGGTTTACTGAAATTAACCCATTAATAAATACAAAATTACCAATAAATACTTATAAAACATGTCCATGACAAATATAAAAATCAAAAAACGAAAAAAGAATTGGAACGTTATTAAGTATACTACATTTACAAATTTATTAATAAATAGTATATAAATTTAAAATATAAATACTGCAAACACTGAAATTATTCACACTTTTAATAGTGGTATAGATGATCAATCATTATTAATAAATAATCAATTAATTAATAATTAACATTTATATACAGGTATAATACTAAATATATACACATTAAAATATCAAATATATATTGATATATATATATATATATGGTAAAGTGCAATAAAACCCCCCTCAACTATCACCTAGCAGAAAACCCCCCTCAACTATCAATTGGGTGCAATGTACCCCCTCAATTCGTAAATGACATATTTATCCCTAAATTAAATTTTGAAAAGTATATAAAATTTAAAATATATATATTAATTCCGAAAATATATATATAATTCGAAACAAATATATAAAATTTGAAAAAATATATAAATTCAAAAAAAGTTTATAAATTTTGAAAACAAAATAATATTCGAAAAACATATATAAATTTTAATATATATATATATATAATTTGAAATATATATATATATTGGTAGAATGTCATATATTTTCTAATGAAGTGAATCAAACTACTTACCACTAACATCAATTAGTGGTATTTTATATATATATTTCAAAATTTATATTTTTTTTTAATTTTATATTTTTTTCGGATTTTATATATTTTTTTCAAATTTTATATATTGTTTTCAAAATTTATAAAAAAATTCAAATTTTATATTTTTCATTCAAAATTTAATATATTGTTTTCGAATTTTATATATTTGTTTCAAATTTTAATTTTTTTTTTGAAATTTAATATATTGTTTTTGAATTTTATATGTATATTTTTTGAATTTTATATATTTGGTTCGAATTTTAAATTTTTTTTGAAATTTAATATATTGTTTTTGAATTTTATATATTTTTTTCAAATTTTATATATTTGTTTCGAATTTTATATTTTTTTCAAAATTTAATATATTGTTTTTTGAATTTTATATATATTAATTAACCCTTAAAATAATTTATTTTATTTTTATAAGGGTAAAATTATAATTTTGCAATGGGATGGGGTAAATTGCACACAATTGGGATAGTTGAGGTGTTTTTTTTGCCCCTTTTGTAATTGAAGGGGGTATTTTGCTCATGAGGAAATAGTTTAGGTGGGTTTTATGCACTATATATATATATATATATATATTATAATTTTGGATCGGATTATTTTCGGATAGAATTAACATAAATTCAAATCTAATTTGTTAAGAAATCGGATTATCGAATTCAGATCCTAATCGGGTTGTCGGATTTTATTTTCAATTCATATCCTGCTAATCGGATCGGATTCAGATCAAAATATGATCCATTGACAGGTCTAGTTAACTAGGGGTGGACAAAAATCCGGCAAATTCGAAAAATCCAATCTGTTCAATCCAGTCCGGATATATTAGATCAGTTTGATTATGGATTGGATTGGACATGGATCCAAAAACACCGAATCCAGTGTTTTATGAATCGATTTTGGATTTGATTTTCAATAATCCGTCAAATCCAATCAAATCCGTTATTGTTCATATATATTTTAGTATATTTATATTAATATATATCAAATAATATATTATCTTAAACTAAATTATTATATCTTATATTACTAATATACTATTTTAAACTAAATTATAATATCTTATTTTATTGTAAATATTATCTATTTATATCTATAATATTATAAACATGTAAGACATTTTTTTATTATTTTTATACATTTATCTACTAAAAAATAAAAATAAAAATAATTTAAATATAAGATTCAAAAAACTACATTAAAATATGCATCATTAAAGTACATTATTACAATTTATTGTTTCAATATATGCATCTTCCTCAAACAAGTAATTATAATTAAAGTATCTTGAACCCTTACAAAAAAAGATATAGGAGATAGATATACGTCCAAATTTAAATTTTAAAATAAATTATATTCAAATAACTATAATTAAAATGTACTATTAATAATTTATTATTTAAAGACCTATATCTTCTTTAAAAAATGAAGTATAATTGAATTATCCAACAACTATAAAGAGAGATAGATGTGCACCCAAATTTAAAATATTTTAATTTCATGCTTAAATATATATATAACGTAGTTTAACTAGAATGCATTATATTTATTCAATTAAAATATTTGTTATAATAAATATTAGAATAATAAAAGATAGAACTTGATCTATTGAATTAAAAAAAAAACAACTATGATTATTACTAAAAAAAGTATTTTTGTATGAATATTTAGTATTCTTATATAATATTATATTAAGAAAATTATTTATTCATTCAATGTTTGGTTGGTTATTCTTTTAGTATATATAATATTTATTTATGATAAATACTAAAAAAGATTATTTCTTGATTCAATGTTTGATTAGTTATCTTTTAATATTCTTATAACAGACATACCGAAATAAGTTTTAACCTATATACGTTTGTATAATTACTTGAAATTAGATGTGGAAATCGAAAAAGTTCTCTCTTCATTCAATTTAATTATATATTCCTATTTTTTATTTATAAACAATTATCAATTTAATAAGAGGAATCATGAAAAACAACAATTAATTCTAAAAAAGTGAAGCCTTTGTATTATATTTATACATTTAAAATTAATATTTCTAAATAAAAAAATAATTAATAATTTATTTTATAATTTCATTGAATATTGATCTATCAACTTACAACTATATTGTTTATATATATATATATATATTTATTTACACACAAAAACCAAACTAACTCTAAAAATCTTAAATTAACACACAAAAGCCTTTATATTATATTTATTTACACACAAAAGCCTTCATATTATATTTCTACATTTATATATATATATATATATATATATATTAACTTAATATTTCAATCTCACAAGACTTTCACGTGAGCATGTCTAACCTAAACCGTGTATGAATTTGTTTCCTCAATTTAGATAAGGTAATTTTGTATTTTAATCCGCAAAACTGATCTAATCCAATTCAGCTCACTGCGGTCCGGTTTGGATTGATTTCATTGGACAAATGGATTGGATCCAAAATATCTTTAATCGGGTCCGTGTCCACCCCTAGTTATAACCCTTTGGGCTCGTGTGTGTGTGTGTAAGAATATTGGTTAACAGTATTTTTACTCTCTGAAAATTAAATCAATGTGAATTAATGAATTTTTCAGTTGAAAAAATTGTGAACTGTAAATATTATTATAAAATCAATACATTTATTTAAATGTTGAATCGTGTAATTATTTTTGACTAATCTAACCAATCGTATAATTACAAATCATGCAATTATTTTTGTGGAATTACTTGACACATGAATTCAACAAAATAGGACGCATTTATAAGTGAAGTCAGCGGCGTCAAGAAGATGTGTGGGGTTGCCGAGTTGGTGAGCAGCTATTAATTAGTTTATATATGGTTAAGATCAAATCAAAGTAGTTGCCTTTATACGTATATTATGAATTCTTGCACTTTCGGCCCAACTGTCTCATAATCATATATGTGCCCCCGAAATCTGCCCTTTTCATCATTCATTAATGGCTATTAATGAAAACCTTCATGCAAGTACATTATTTACATGGAAGACACCAATATCCTTGTATTAAACATGCAATATTCACTATTATGAAATGAAAGTTGGTTGCATTGTATGAGTGTTGTACTTTTTAATATAGTAAATTATAATTTCAGCCTCTTTTATTTGAATTTATTACAGTTTGACCTCTCTAATATGAATACCTTCTTTATTATTCATATTTTGGTTTCACTTCCTCCATCCTGCAAACTACTAGCACTGTCAACGATGACGTCATTTCATTTTTAAGGGTGAAATGATTATATTAACCATCAGTTCTTCTAAAGATCATTTTGCCCTTCCTAAAAATAAAAGAAAATAATATGGGTAGAACTATAAAATTTTTGTGACAGTCACCGGAATTAAATGTCATGATTATTAGGAGAGGAAACTATAAACATTTAAAACATAGGGGTCAAATTGTAATAAGTTTAAAAATAGGGGGTGAAATTATAATTTATTCTTTTTAATATAATACATTATATGAATAAATTTTTTATTTTTTTGCATAATCATAACATTTCTAACAAATTATCAAATTTATTCACCATATAGTTTTGACTCATAATTCAGTTGGTTAGTAAACACTACTATTTGATTATTAGATGCAGACCAACTTGAATATTTTGAACAAGTTTACAACCTTACGCGAAAATGAGAAGTCGGGACCAATTTAAATTCATATAGAGATTAGAGACTGGAGAGATATAGATATATTTTACGTACACATAACTTATGTAGTATTAAAATTGTGATTACCTATTTTGTCTTTTTTTTTTTCCTTTTTTTTCCTTTTTGTTCCTTTTCTTTTAATTTCTTCTTTACTAATATTTCCTGATAGCTATTGCTGTGAAAGTTTGGATGTGGAACCATGTTATGGGCCCTACTTCAATTTTCTGTGAATGTTTAACATGATTTAGATTTTTTCTTTAAACAACTAAAAAATAAATACTTCTGACAGAAATTAATGAAGTGCATTCATCATTTAACTTTTTATTATTATGTTTTTTTAGGAGTTGTTGGCTTTCCTAGGGTCCCAACTTCTATCCTCCCTGAATATGGACCATTTCCATTTAATCATTTGAGATAAAATGTGGCGAAAAACATAATATAAATAAATATATATCAACTTCTTTTACTCTTTAGCACAATATTTTTGACCATACTATAAAGTTGAATAGAGCTTGTTAATAGATTATGGAGCTATATATTTTATAAATAAAATTATAATACTATTTAACACTTTTTGTTTGATTTTTTTAGCGCCTTTGAAGGAGTCCAACCACTTTAATATTGCAAAAAAAAAAAAAAAAAAAAAAAAGCTCATTTAAGCTAACCATATATAAGAAATTTCACTTAAAAATTAAAGGGTCCACATCTCATTTTTCTATACAAAATCAGTATGAAGCAAGGATACGGACACGGACACGGGACACAGACACGACACGATATGATGACACAATTTTTTTTTTTAAAAAATGGAAACGACACGCCTCCGACACATATATAAAAAACATAGGTTATATATACATATTATATTGCACAAATATTTCATTTATCATTTAAAAAATTAGAATAAAATAAATTTATAAACAAATAGGTTAAATAAAATGTCTTACATGTTCTTTCTTCATTCCACTATCATTCAATAAATCAAATGTATCTCCCTCAACATCCGACATCTTTGTTTATCCCTCGTTAAATTGTGAAAATTTTCTTGATTGAAATGTATAAATACCAAACATCATCTCTTAGTGGTGTTATCTTGTTCCTCTTCAAAAAGTGGATAAAAGAATAGGTGCTCCAATTCCTCTCATAAAAGGTTAATTTCAATAAACTGCCCTATACTATTCAATTTAATCAACTAACTTCCACTATGTCCACTTTGTCCCCGATACTATTCAATTTCATCACTATGCTCCCTCCCCTCACATTTTGAGTCAAAATACATAAACTACCATCAATAGTATAAGGGGTTTAGTGAAATCAATCATTTAAAAATTTTATTTTTCGAAAACCAATGATATTTTTCGTAAAAACTATAAATTTCGAAATATATATATATTTTTGAAATTTATAGTTTTTACAAAAAATATAATTGATTTTCGAAAAATAAATTTTTTTAAAAGATTGATTTCACTAAAGCCCCCTATACTATTGAGGGTAGTTTAAATAGTTTGACTCAAAATGTGAGAAGATATTAGTTGATTAAATTAGATAGTATAGGGGGGTTTTGTGAAATTAACACATAAAACAAATTGGTTGATGACATCATGAGCATGCCCTATATTGGGATTAATTTTGACAATTTAGAAGTCCTAAGCTGGTTGTGATTTCAATGTCTCTTTGACAACTAACCTTATCCTCAGTTTGGTGGAAATAATATCTTAAACCACACCATATATGTGTGAGGACTAAATCATTAATATTAATAGATTTGGTGTGAAAATCAAAATAACACAAGCAAGCAATATATCACAAGATGATCCGGCTAACTTCTAAAAACACTTAAAACTGTTAAAACTGTGAAGTGTGAACTTACTAGCCCATTATTACTCTTGATAATATATATATATACATATATATATATATATATATATATGTGTGTATATATATATATATGTGTGTATATATATATATATGTGTGTGTGTGAGGACTAAATCATTAATATTAATAGATTTGGTGTGAAAATCAAAATAACACAAGCAAGCAATATATCACAAGATGATCCGGCTAACTTCTAAAAACACTTAGGCCTGTTTGGAAAGGGGTTTGTCTGGTCTTGTCTTGTCTGGTTTGGTTTTGTCTGGTCTTGAATCTAAAACTCTGTTTGGTAAGCGGTCTGGTCTTTCTGGTCTGGTTTGAGAAAACAAAAACTTTATATATATATATATTAGTTTATATATTATTTTATGTATATAACTTTATATATTATTAAATATATATAATATATTATATATATTTAATAATATATTTAAAAATATTATATATATATATATATATTTAATAAAATTATTTAATATATTATTATAAAATAATAATATATATTATTCTATATATTATTAATATATATTATTTTTAATTTTATATATATTTATATATATATATTATTTTTTAATTTATATATTATTATATATATTTTTCATATTATTTTATATATATTATTATAAAATAATAATATATATTATTCGATATATTATTTATATATCTTTAATAATATTATTTTATATATATATTTAATAATATTATTTTATATATATTATTATAAAATAAAAAATAAAGTTTATTCTATATATATTAATATATATTATTTTTTAATTTTAGTACATGAATTATATATATATATATATATATATATAGGAGAGAGAGAAAAAAAAAAAAAAGAGAAGTCAAAAATTATGGGCTAAGACCAAGAAATACCAACTTTTTTTTTGTCTTGGTTTTACTTTATTTTGAACTAAATCCAAGACCAAAGTTTTAAGTGGTTTTGGTTTTGAATTTAAAAACCAAACCTACCAAACAAGTTTTGTCTTTGAAAACAAAAACAAACCAAGACAAAACCAGCAAAAACTGGTTACCAAACATGGCCTTAAAACTGTGAAGTGTGAACTTACTAGCCCATTATTACTCTTGATAATATATATATATATATATATATATACCTCTCACACTCATGGAGCTCTTTTCCTTTTCTTAGAAAATGGGCCTAAATGGACTTTATGATGAAAGAGAGATTACACGACCAAAAAATGACTACAAATTAAAGCATATATAATAGTATAGCATATCATATAGCATTGTTATGTTTGTTACTCCACTTTAAAGTAAGGAAACGATGAAGTAACCATTTGAGTTATGGTGAAGTGATCCTAAAAGATAAGGCTCAGATCATCTCTGACTGTATAGATATCAATTGTATCAGAAACAGATCAACAGAAGCAACGAACTGATCAAACTGGGTCATTTTCAAATGCACAAGTGATTATATATTGGCAATTGGTTAATTAGGTGTTGAGATAGACTTAATTTATGTAGAAGAATTCAAAGCTTTAACAATCAGCTTTCGTTCATCATCAATACAATGAATTTCTTCATTCCAATTTCCTTTTTATTGTCTTTACTTTATTTATCCTAAAATGCATATTACATTCCTGTTTATTTTATTTTTAGTAGCCATTTTAATGAAGTTACTGCCAACCTTTTATTTTTATTTTTTACGTAATCAAATTACTCATACAAAGACGAGCTAGACATCCCTAATTTTATTTTATTTTACTTAATCAAATGTTTGTTTTGTGTCTCCGAGTCGTGAACATTTGTTTCATCAAATGCCTTTTTGTAAAAGAAGTCTACAATGAATTCAACACAAATGTGGCTACGTTCTATACTAACCCTAAATCATGATGGGAGGATTTCCTAATTTGGACGTCTTCAAATGAAAAGTAGAAACTAAAATCAATTAGGATGTTAACATAGAAAGTAGCTTTGTTTCACGGATTAATTCTCAAGTCATGGTGACAATGCCATGAATATTGAAGACAAACACACTGCGCATATGAACTACAAAGACTGGGTAATGGTTCTAGATAAAGGGTATACGAGACACAAGAGGTAACTTAGGTTAACTCGGTTTAGTGTGAGGTGTTTCCTGTTAGTTGTGAACTTGACTATAAAGAAGAAAGTTGATCACCCCTACACAAACTGGTTAGGAGTTGGAGTTGTTCCCTTAACTAGTTCATGGTAGTCCGAAACTAGTTAGTGTGCAAGGCATCGCGGGGCATGGTTCCGCAATGACTGTGCTGCTTTGTGAAAAATTATAGGGCATTTGGCTAATTATGCTTATTTAGGCTTTGTTTGGATTGACTTTTCAAACGTTTATTTTGATAATGTTTATAATTAAATTTTAAGTTAGATTGATAACTAAATATATATATATATATATTGATAATGTTTATAACCAAATTTTGTGAGACTTGAGGTTTTTAACTCCATTAATTTCAGTTTAATTGAGTTTGAATTTTAAATTGCTTAAGATTCATAGTTTGTTGTATTGTTCAGATGATTTATAATATTTTTAAAAGGTGTTAATATCGTACATAACAACAATAATCATTTAATACTGATAATATTGGTCGAGATCCTGACAACGACCAAAACCTATATATACTAATTGCGAACTATATTAACATCTCATTCTCAAGTTCAAATCAAATTCATTTCTCTAAGTGAGAATTTTAGATTTAAGTCCAATTTTAATTCTAAATGTACTGTAGAAATTTTATTTATTTATTTTAATTGGTTTGGATAAACTTGTAATTTAATTCATAAGTCTTCTTACCAATAAAAGAAGTGCTTGGTATACCTACTCACTGCTCAGTGGTTTGCTTTTGAAAGGGACTTGATCAACAAGGCCAAGGTCAAATGTCTCAGTTGCATGGACTCTTTAAGAATTAAGAGTATTCACCAGATCAGCTATAAGCTTCTTTTTATTATATATATATTATTTACCTAAAAAAAATAGAATTTTGAAATAAAACAACTTGGTTGATGACATCGCGAGCCTGCCCTAAATATGTCAAAGTAGAAAATCAAAATTGAACCGGTCAGTAAACGGGGCCTTAGAAATCCTAAGCTGGTTGTGATTTCAAAGTCTCTTTGACAACTAACCTTATCCTTAGTTTGGTGGAACTAATCTCTTAAACCACAATATATATATGTGTGAGGACTAAATCATCAATATTAATAGACTTGGTGTCAAAATCAAAATAACACAAGCAAGCAATATATCACAAGATGATCCGGCTAACTTCTAAAAACACTTAAAACTGTTAAGTGTGAACTTACTAGCCGATTATTACTCCAGATAATATATATATATATATATATATATATGGGCCTGATTAAATGGACTTAATGACGAAAGAGATATTACAAGACCAGAAAATGACTACAAATTAAAGCATATACAAGGATATCATATAGCATTAATTATTATGTTTGTTACTTAAAAGTAAGGAAACAATGAAGTAACCATTTAAGTTATGGTGAAGTGGTCCTAAAAGAGATAAGGTTCAGATCATCTGGGGCTTTTTGATAAAATTAAAAATTAAATAATATTTTAAACGGTGCTTAAAAAAATTATATTTTTTGATATTTTTGTTAATTATCAGTCTTCAGACTTCAGTATTAAGTGGTAATTCTATCACTTAAAATTTTACTTCATTTTAAGTGGTATTTAATATTTTAAGTGATGTTCAAATTTCTTATCAAACGCATTTAACTGAATAAGTATTGATTATTTTCAGACTTAAGTGGCAAATAAGTGTTATCAAACGCACTCCATGTATATATCAACGGTATTAGAAACATATCAACAAGAAGCAACATTATGAGTTATGGCTGGCCTATGCGTGTTTGTAGTTTTATTTTCAAAATAATTTTTCTTCTTGTCAAAATTCCTTAAACTCAATTGTTTTTTATTATGAAAAAATTGTTTTCATGAAACACTTTTAAGTGAACTTTCTACTCAACTTGTAGTTTTTCGTACCACATAAATTTAATTTTTGAAATACAAAAATTAAAATTGGATCTCATGATTAAAGCCTTTTTTTAAACTTCAGAGAGGGAAGGGGTAAAAAATCACAAAATAGCCCAACCCAATTTCACCTATATTTTTTTGCTTGAATTTTCCGGAAAAAAACAATTAACCTATTTTAAAATTGATAGCCCAATTCAACCTTTCAAACTATCAGCCCAATCCCATATATGATTCCAAAACTTTGGGTCCAAGCCCATCTATAATTCCCAAACTATCAGCCAAAGCCCATCTATGATTCTCAAATTATCTGCTGGTATTCATAGTTTCATGAGACAATATAAAATTAAGGTTTTAAAATAAATAATGAATACAGTATTAAAAAGATTGGCTTAAGCTAATGAATATTAAGTTCCAAGATAAATAATAAATATATATATAATTGTTGTTTTCTTAATGCATCCCTAATCTCATGTATTCTTATTTCACAACATATTCTAAAATGAATTTTTTTGGGGGTAATATAAATTCTCGTATAATATTTTAAAATTTTAGATTGAACTGCTAATGATTCGACCCTTGAAAAGTGGGGTCGGAGGAAGTCCAATAATTTATTTGGTGTCATGTCAAACGATCACAAGAAGGTGTTTACGTCAATATCATATACTTTCCCGAAAATAAACGGGAGCAAATGTGAGACCCCTTTAAATGTAAGATTTCAAGCGCTTAAAAAATTATAAGTGAAAAAAAAATTACTAAAAAATACATTAAATTTATTAATATTTAAAAAATTAAAAATAACTTTTATCTTGGTGTTGTCGTGAAAATTTGTTTTTGTTGGGAGAGTGCAACAGTCGCTTGAGTCTTAAGTATAGTCGCGTAAAGAATTATTTTCGTTGTACGAGTGCGGCAGTTACGAAAACACTAAGGCTTCGTTTGGTAATAGAGATTTGAAAAGATTTGGAAAGAAAAAAAAAAAAAAAAAAGATAGTGCTAGATGTGTTTGAGTTGACATCTTGAAAAGAAAATAAAGAATTTGGAAAGATAAGTATGTAACTACAAAACTTTTTGCTACTATCCCTTAAAAAATGAGAAGATTTGGAGAGAAAAGAAAGTATAATAACTTTAAGTATTAAAATGACAAAATTATCCTCTATAATTAAAATAACAACTTTATTAACTAGATGATATACTAGTAATTTAATTATTATCCTTTATTTTCTTTTCTCTCATTTGACTTATCCAAATAAGAATGATATCATTTCTTTTATTTTATTTCATAATCTATCAAAATATAAATTTAAAACATTGCTATCATTTCATTTCATTTCTTTTCCCTCATAACTAATGTTATCATTTCTTTTCTTTTCTCTTTTGTCCATCCAAACGATGTAGTCACCAAACACATTGTGCAATTGCGAAAAAAATCTTCTAGATATAATAATTAATTTAAATTAGACTTTAGTTTAAGTAAGTTGAAAAATTGAGATTGTTTTTTTTTAGCTTATAGTAATTGAAATATAAAGTTTTGGAGTCCAAAATTGTGAAATTGGGTTTGAAAATTTAGGCCTTGTTTGGTAGGTGGTCTGGTCTGGTCTTGCGTTTTATGGGACCAGACCGTGTTTGGTACCATTGGTCCCAAATTTTTTGTTAGACCAAGTAAGACTAAATCATACCAAAATGACCTCATTTCAGACAAAAAAAAAAATTGTGGTCTGGTCTGGTCTTATTAATAAAATATATTTATAAATAATTAAAAATGAATAAATAATAATAAAAAATTAATAATAATAATAAAAAATTAAATAAAACATATTTTAAAAATAAAATATAAATAATAAATAATAAACAAAATGAAATAAATAATATCTAATAATAATAAATAAATGAATAAATAATAAAATATATTTATAAATAATTAAAAATTAAAAATTAATAATATAAATAATAAATTAAATAAAACATAATAATAATAAAAAATGAATACAATAATAATAAATAAATATAATAATAATAATAAATGGACTAAATAATAAATAATAATAAAAAATTACATAAAACATATTTAAAAATATAATAAAAATAATAAATAATAAACAAAATGAAATAAATAATAATAATAAATAAATATAATAATAAATAATAAGTAAATATAATAATGAATAAATAATTCATAATAATAATAATAAATGAGTATATTAATATTAAATTAATAAAATGTATTTTTAAATAATTAAAAATGAATAAATAATTTATAAATAAAATGAATTAAATAATGAAATAATAATAAATAAATAGAATATATTTATAAATTAATAAATAATAATTTAATAATATAAATAATAAAATAATAAAATATATTATAAAATGAAGAAATAATAAATAAAGAAATAAATAATACATAAATAAATATTATAATAAATAATAAATAAATAATAAGACCAGACCGCTTACCAAACAGACTTTTCCAGATCAGATTAGACCGGACCGGACCAGACCAGACCAGACCAGAAAGACCGCCTACCAAACATGGCCTTAGTACAAATGGGTTATTAAACAAAATATTACTTTGTTTTTGGATCTATAGTAAAATAATTTTTATTCTAAAAAACACAAAGTCATTGAATTGAGCCGAGAAACTAATTAAATTATTTAAAAAACTAAAAAATTATTAATATTTTTTAAAAAATACAAAATAAAATAAAATTTGGGGCCCTCAAATCTCGAGCCCTAGACGCCTTGGTCGCCTAGCTTCAGGGTCGGGCATGCTTTCATCTCAAGGTGGATAAACAGATAATATGAGTCAACCACAATAAAAACATCAAACGGGTGATCGAAGGTTTTGGTCAGTACTATCGAGTACTTTCCTTTTAAGCTCGGCGCGATAGTCATGATGAATCAACTACAATGAAAGGGTGTTGCAAGTACTAGTGGAAAAAAAAAGTGGTGAAATTTTCTCACATATCAAATCTAACTATGAATTTTTTTAAGTTTATAAGATCCTATATTAACACTACTTAAATAAGTTTAGCTTTTTATTACAACATAACACGGGATCCATAACATTGTGCAATGGTTTGTTTTTAACTTCTCTAACTCTTTTAAAACTGAAGAATATAGGAAAAAAATTAGGGGCAAAATAAAATAAAAAAACCAAACCAAACAAAATAGGAATATACCAGGAAAATATGCCCCATTTAAGAAACTAATCCTATTCCAATCTGACGAGGACCAATTTAACGTACAAAAAGCCGGATCAACTCAAAACGATCGAATCCACACAATACGACATGACACGTTGGATAAGGACCGCCCATCTTCCATGACCCATCATTTTCTCTCTCTGTCTATATATATATAATAATAAGGGTAATTTGCATTGACACCCCTGAATTATTGGTCAATTGCATCTAGATACTGGTCAACGAATTATTTTGCATTGACATCTCTTGAGGTTTGTAAAGTGTTGCAATGACACCCCTTGGAGGCATAAAATGACTTTAGTGCCCTTAATTAATTTAATTTTCATATGAAATCTCTAAATTACCCCATGCCTAAACCCTATACTTTACCCATTACACCAACCACCCTTATCTACAACCATTATAGGTATTACATATCTACAATTTACCTTTAAATATATTTTTCAAAATATTTTTGATGTTTTTTAATTTTTATGTTTAAAATAAGATTATATATATTGTATATCTTATTTATTTATTATAAATTTTTTAGTAATAGAAGTGTGATGATAATGGTGATTGATATAATGGGTAAAGTATAGGGTTTAGGTATGGGGTAACTTAGAGATTTCACATGAAAGTTAAATTAATAAAGGGCATTAAATTCATTTTATGCCTTCAAGGGGTGTCATTGCAAGACTTTACAAAACTCAGGGGGTGTCAATGCAAAATAATCCGTTAACCGGCATCTATTTGCAATTGACTAATACCTCAGGGGGTATTAATGCAAATTACCCTAATAATAATATAACATACTATATTATTATATTGTAGTTATACATACATGCATTACACGCCCTTTGAATACTCCTCTATAGATTATATATATATAAATAGCATTGAATATACATTCCTACAATAACAACTCCCATTGTTTACAGTATTCAACTCTTCACACTTCATTTTCATTTGGCCTTGCCGTACCAACTTGGTTTTATTGTTCAAAACCTCTGTTTTGGTCATTCACATTAAATATAAACATATATATACACACATAGATAGATTCATCGATCACCAACCTAAAAATAGAGAGAGATTGATTTTTGAGCTAGATAATTGAGAATGGCTAGCTGTGGTGCTATGATTGGTGGGTCTTCTTCTTTTTCATGGATTCAATTTAAAAATATAGCAAAAAATAAGAATATAGTGAGAAACAATAATAGGGTTTGGTGTGTTTCCAATTCTTCAACCATGAGTACTGATGATCCCTACACAACTCTCAAGATTCATCGTGGTGCTTCTGAATCTCAAGTCAAGAAAGCTTTCAGACAACTTGCTCTACAGGTATTATACTTATATATATATATATCTGTATTATTGTTTTGCAAATGAATTTGATTGTTATAATTTCTTTGGTTGAACTCACTAAATTAGAAAAACCAACTTAAATATCCTCTCTTTTTCTGGGGATAAAAAAATATGTTCCTTTTTCTTCGTGGATCTATAGATTTTTTCCAGTGTTTGGTGTCAATTATGGTGAATCTAGATAATTTTTTATCTGTTCAAGGCAATGATTTTGTTATGGTTGACTTGTTTGTGATAATAGGGAAATGAGTGATTAGTTTATTTTACCGTTAAATTGTTATTATTAATCAGTATTATTTACATGTCCTATGCAAGGAGATTTTTCGAAAATTGAAAAAGTCACCTATAATATATTCATATATCCATATGTATATATATATATATACGTAATAGAATTAAACAGACAGTTTGGGAAAGTTTAAAAGAGGACTCGAAGAAAAACAAAATTTTGTATATTACTATTGGTGGGAGTCCACCTTAATAATTATAATTCTGTTTTAAATCATTAGAAAAAGCTTATATATTAATTAAATTGAGCTTTGATGGAATTTCAGTATCATCCAGACGTCTGCAGAGGAAGCAATTGTGGGGTCGATTTTCACCTCATTAACGAAGCTTATGATGTAAGTGATCACCAGTGTTTTTTATTTTTATTTTTATTTTTCCAATTTTTGAATTATTAATGTGAATAGTATTGTGTTTGTACTTTATTCTAATTGTACATGAAATTACTGCGATGATATTTGTACAGATTATTATGAATAAATTGAGAGGAGATCCAATGGCATCAGAGATGGAATCATATGAGCCGCACGATGATGCGGGTGAAGATGAAGCGATGAGAGGGATGGACGACCCTGATTGGGACTTGTGGGAAGAATGGATGGGATGGGAAGGAGCAGGAATTCGTGATTACTCCTCTCATATTAATCCATATATCTAAAATACATATAGAAGTGTGTGTATATATATATATATATATCTTGGTTAATTTGCATTACCCACAAAAGCCAGTCAAGAATGTAATTAAGTGGGTGTGTTCATTTTTTATTCGCTGTAAATGTTGGATTATGTATGATACTATATCACAACCTACAAGCTGTAATAACTTTGTGTAATAGAGAAGATTAATAAAAATAGGGGAAATACATCCTTGAGGTTTGATCATATTGCACATGATATCTCTTAATTTTTAAATATATCAGTTACTTTCCTCCAGGTTAGCTTTTTCTATCCCTTTCACCCCTCCATCCAAAGTCAATGCGGTCAAAGGGGTAAAGTACCCTAAATACCCCTCAAATTCATATTACAGTTTCACCCCTTAAATTATTGAATTTCATATTGCCCCCACCCCAATGGGTAAATTACAGTTTCACTTCCTAAAATTTGAAAAAATATATAAAATTTGAAAAATATATATAAATTTTGAAAAAAAATATAAAAATTGAAAAATATAGATATAATTGGAAATAAATATATAAAATTAGAAAAAATATATAAAATTTGGAAAAATATACATATAATTTGAAATAAATATATAAAATTAGAAAAAATATATATAAAATTCCGAAATAATGTATAAGTTTTGAAAAACATTTATAAATTTCAAAAAATATATATAAAATTTGAAACAAATATATAAAATTCAAAAAATATATATAAAATAAAAATATATATATTCAAAAAATATATATAAATTTCGTAAAACATATAAAATTTAGAAAAATATATATAAAATTTGAAATTTTAATGGTTAAATCTTCCAAGCAAAAAACTACATAATAGTTACCAGAATCTATCAGATCTATTATAAAAAGAAGAGCTTAGGATTTGATAGAGTTCTCACCATTTGCACAACAAACATTGGAACACCTTACTGTAATGTAGCTTCTACAAATATATGCATGTTTGAACTTGCAAATTAACCCATTTCGAATTTATACATTTTTTTTGAATTTTATATATTTGTTTCAAATTTTATATATATATTTCAAAATTTATATATGTTTTTTGAATTTTATATATGTTTTTTCGGAATTTTATATATATATTTCAAATTTTATATATTTTTTCTAAATTTATTTATTTATTTCGAATTTTATATATATTTAAAATTTTATATATGTGTTTCAAATTATATATATATATTTATTTATTTTCAAAATTTATATATTTTTTCCAAATTATATATATATTTGAATTTTATATATATATTTCGAATTATATATATATATTTAAATTATAAATATTTTTTAGAATTTTAGGGGGTGAGGTTGTAATTTATCCATTAGGGTAGGGGCAATGTGAAAATTCAATAATCTAGCGTGTTTATTGAGGGTCATTTCATAATTTTATATCTCCAAGAAAGAAAAGTAATTGATATATTTAAAAACTAAGAGATTCACGTGCAATATTACCAAACTTCAGGGAGGTAAGTAATATTTTCCCATAAAAATATTTTAGGTAGATTCACAAGTAATCTCGATTATATTTGTGATTGAAAGCAACAGAAGATGGTTCATTGTCACGAATTATGTTATTCACGTTTTTTTTCTTTCCATACACGTCATTCAAAAGAGCGAAACGCACTACATACTGAAATTTGTAGAAGAAAATACCATTAATAAATAAATCACATCAATCAGACTTAAATTTTGTTCGTTTAGTCGCTCATAAACTTATATCACCAAAAGTAATACTCTCTTTGTACCAAATTATGGGTTTATTTTGGAGAATTCAAAATAAACCCATAATACTTTCTGTCCCAAATTATAAGAAGATGATTTTTGTTATAGTGTCAGTGAATGAAATATCAACTTTACTTATAATCCTACCATAGTGATGTGATGATTTATAATGTTAGTGAATGGTTGAAGGTTAAATTAGTAAATTGATCAAATAAAGTGCTTTGACTTTTCAAAAGTGGACACTTATTTTGGGAGAAGGAAAAAATGAAAAATAGACCTATAATTTGGGACGGAGAGAATAGTTCATAAAAAATATTTTATTCAATTATTTTGAATTATAATCCCCCCCCCCCCCCCCCCCCCCCCCGTTTTATGGGAGATACTGTCTTGAACTTGTTGGGTCCGTTTGGATACCCTGTTTTTTGTTTTTGTTTTTTTACTGTTCACCAGACAAAAAAAAAAAACACGTTTGGCAAACGCGTTTACTGTTCACTTTTTTTTCCCCAAGAAAACTGTTTTCTGTGAATAGTGTGTAAAAGTGGTCAAAACACCAAATACAACTTTTAGTTGTTTTTTGAGTTTTTTCACTGTTTAGGTGGTAAAAACAGTGAAAACACTAAATCCATAAAATACAACTTTCACCAAATAAAAGTGGTGAAAACACCTTCATCCAAACGCTTTTTTGTTTTTAATTTTTTGCTAAAAAAATAAAGACAAATACAAAAACAATTTTTATGTTTGAAGATAGAAAATAAATACAAAAAACAGCATTTCCAAACGCACTCGTTGGATGACTTCAATAGTTGTCAACTACAATGGTGTTAATGCCTAACGGAAAAGAACAATCCAAGCAATGAAATATTGTAAGCGTCTTTTTTAAACTTTCATAATAAATGTTCATAAAGTCAACGCGTAAGAAGATTATTTTGCAAGTTACTTTACAAATAGTAAAACAAAGACTGTTGGAATGTAGTTTATGAAAATGATAAAAAATAAAAAAATAAAAAATTCAAACCGAGTGTAGTTATTGAAAATATAATATTGTATTTTGCATTTTGGATTTTCAAATATGAATGGGATATAGGACAAGTAAAGTATATACCTTTTACTTATTCAATAGTATTGACAAATGAAGTTCGAGAATTTGGCTTTTACTACGGACAAATGTGGTAGGGTTCAAACTCGACCCATTTCACTTATCTTTCATGTATGTAAATATAGTTATATACACATATTTCTTATTTAAATAAATAAATAAATAAAAAGTACACTTTCTGATATTCTTTATAAGAACGAGTCGAATGAAAGAGAAAAGAAAGGCTTCTTAAAACCAGCCCAAATTGAGTCCGGTCAGCCCATATACACAGTAGCCCAGAAGAAGGCTCGACAGGATCAACCAAGTTGTGGGCCTCAAATCTTAGGACGTGAAGAGGTAATTCGAACACCGAGCGATTAAGGCCCATTGGTCATTGGGGAATGCATAATTATATAATTTTCACATTTATGTTCTTAAAACCGTCCTATAAAGCATAACTTCATTCGACATGTTATGGTTCAATTTACATTTATGTATCATACTATCATCAAGTTTGAAAAAAATTTAATGTGGAGTGAGGTCAGCCTGCGTTGTGCATAGGGATGGCAAAAAAATCCTACCCCACCCCGGTGTGGTACCGTCTCGCCCTGCTCTGATTTAAGTAAATTTGAGGACCCGATTAAATAAATGAAAACGGGTATGAATGTGGTTGGTCATTGGGGCGCGTATGGGGTGAGGGTCGCCCCGCCCTACCCTGATTATACCAATTCTTTAATAATATGCCTTGTAATATTATCATATATTATTACTATATATCCTTTATACAAAATAATCTCTTCATTTTTTTTTATATTTCACCCAATATTATACCAAATTATAGTTTCATTATCATTTCACTATTATTGCCTTAATTTCATATCAATTATGTTAAAAATTACATGTTTTACTTTGATGCTCTCGTACAATAATAATAAATTAAACATATCTTCATTTGTATAAGAATTTTTATTTTTATTTTTTATGATTAAAAGCCGCCCCACCTCGTTTAATAATCGGGTTTGGAATAAATATTGAGATAACAAAATTAAATAGGGACACCCTGCCCATTGCCATCTCTCCTAGTCGTGCAACTTGTGATTGGTTAAGTATATTACATAGGATTGCGTTAATTTTCAAAATAATTTAAAAGAGTAGTAAGTGCAAAATGTTGAAGCCTTAAAACTTTAGAAAGTGTGATATTTTTTTTTACTTTGTCACATTATTATTTAACTCGCTCCAGTTATTTTCTTTCTAGTGATATCTAATGGACCATATCCCATCTTATTATATGACGGATTCATATTGATAAAGTCATTATTTAACTCGCTCCAGTTATTTCCTTTCTAGTGATATCTAATGGACCATATCTCATCTTATTATATGACGGATTCATATTGATAAAGTGCGTGCGATGAATTCTAGTCCATTAGATCTCACCGGAGAGTTTTTTTTTATCTAATTAGAGAATGTTTCTTCTTCTACCAAGACTACCATTCAAGACATGTGACAAAAATACTATTCTATGCAACAAATAAATTTTAACACATTAAGGTATGTGCATGCAAAAGAGAGGAGAGGTGGTTTGTACTCATACCTTCAAATTTACTAGAAATCATATATCACGGACAGACTTCATGAATCTCTTATTTACCCAATTATATTCATGGCCTCATTTATGAACAATAAAAGTTTATAATTTCGTGTATACTGTCAAAAGATGTTTGTTTATAATTTCGTGTATACTGTCAAAAGATGTTTGTGGAATTAGGCAATTAGTCACTTGCATACTTTTATTGCGTTATTTAATAGACTATATATATATATATATATATAATGCCTCAACCTTAAGTAAGAATTCCCCAGTGTTTAGATCCTAAGAATTTTTTTTTTTGATAGAGTGTTACAAGTCGCTGACACCATAACTCCTATAATATTTCAGTCGTCCGTTCATTTGCGGAGAGGCGGGGTTCGAACCCATGCTCGGAGCCTGAATAAAATTCAGGAAAGAAATTGTACCACATTTTCCGAGAAAAGCCTCGTCACAATATTTTATTAGATCCAGATTAAAGTTTGCACCAACGATTTGTAAGACATGGGACATAAGGATTGCATATTGGGAATAAAGTATAAAACTGGTTTCTGTGAAACTTCTTCCTTTTCTCTCTCCTTCGTGACCAAATCAAACATTTATGATTCATCATTGGCACATGTAATTTTGTTTTCACATATTTTTATAAGGGTAAAATGCAGAAAACCCCTAGACTATTGGCCTTTTGCAACTAACCCCTGAACTTTAAATAATCTCTTAAACTATTAATTTGTTGCAACTAACCCCCATTTTATTTTAAAAGATTATTTTACCCTTTATTTTTTAAATATGTCCCTTCTTTAAATTATACCAATATTCTTTTACCTTATTTAATATATTAATAATACCATTCACCTTAATTGTATTAGACTATATCATCCTCAAATGAAAAAAATATAAAGTTATAACTTATAATTATTTTTATTAATAATTAAATCGCTATTAAAATTTAGTTTGATTTAAATAATAAAATATTTATCTTAAGTTAAAATTTTTTTACCATAAAATAAAAAAAATCATAAAATATACCTATAAAAACCTTAAAATTACTTAAATAATAGATACATTTTTTCCTCATGTAACATACATGAAGTTTGTTAACTAATGATTTAATCATTTTAAATATTTTATTTAATTAAAGTTAAACAAACTAAAAGTGTGATTTAATAAATAAAATTTAAGAATTATGTATTTGTTTTTGAATATTTAAGTGGTGAATGTGTTATCAAATTAGTATCAATTGTTTTGTAATATATGTTAACAATTATTAAGAAATGTATTAAGCATAATTCAATAAAAAGGGCATTGTGGTCATATTATGAAAAAAATCAATACAATGGAGCATTTCGCAACAAATTGTTATAGTTTAGGGGGTTTGTTGCTAAAAAATAGTTGAGGGGGGTTATTTGCAAAAATGGTCATAGTTGAGGGGGTTTTCTGAATTTAACCCTTTTTATAATAACATAAGACATAGAATGATTGATATATATATCATTGTTAATGAATAATTTAAGATTAGGATTCGTCCATCACAAGGATACTTTATTAATCTATGGGTTATTAGTCAATAATTTATGTTTATATCTATATCGCTCTCTAGAAAAAACAAAAAATGGGAGAAACACAAATTATGAGAAAATATGAATCCAGCGTGATTCACCTCATTGTTCGAAACATTACCTCTTATCTTATCTTATCTGTAATATACTTTTATAAAAATTTCACGTATATTACACAACACCAACATTAATTTGAAATTTATTTTTAAAATTAAAATTATCTTATTTATTTACACTATTATAAAAAATTAACGAGAATAATATTAAATAAGTACATAGTAGATGAACTCGAGGATAAGGTCTAATATTAAATGAGTTGAAAAAAAATTGAAATTTGGTTCCATGTCTCAATATGCATAAAGGTCTAACATCAATTCCTACTTAATCTGAACTAAGAAAATGTCAAAAAAAATAAAAAAACATAACTTCGTGGAGTATGTCTTTTTCCCATTTCTATTATTTTGTTGTTGGTCTTTAAACTCGAATTAAGCTCCACAATTGTTCCACATGTCTTGTATAGTCCTGTTGCAGCACTCAAACTCCCTCCTCCTCCTCCTCCCATGGCGGACCTCAAAGAGCGCCTCCTCCCGCCAAAACCGGCGTCGGCCATCAACCTCCGCGACGCCTCCTACCGCCCCTCCGCCTCCGGCCGCCATCCCATAGACGTCCCCGGCCTCAAAAAGCGCGGGCAAGGCCTCCGCTCCTGGATCCGCGTCGACACCTTCGGCAACTCCCAGATAATCGAGGTCGATAAGTTCACCATGATGCGCCGCTGCGACCTTCCCGCGCGCGATCTCCGCCTCCTCGACCCCCTCTTCGTCTACCCCTCGACGATTCTCGGCCGCGAGAAGGCGATTGTGATCAATTTGGAACAGATTAGGTGTATAATCACCGCCGACGAGGTGTTGCTGCTGAATTCGCTGGACAACTCTGTGTTGCACTATGTAGTGGAGTTGCAGAGGCGGTTGACGAGTGGCGGCGGCGTGAGTGAGGTGTGGCAGTCGGAGGGGGCGGAGCTGGGGCGGAGCCGGAGGGGGAGCAATAGTGGTAGTCGGAATTTCGATAATATGTTTGGGAATTCGTCGCCGGATTACTTGCCCTTTGAGTTTAGGGCTCTTGAGGTTGCCCTAGAGGCTGCTTGTACCTTTCTTGATTCTCAGGTGCGTTTCGGATACGAAACCCTAAATTGTAGGGCACTATTATTGGCTATTTGTGTTTATTTAATCTGTTTGAATAAAAGCTAAAATTCTTATGCAAAATGATTTGATACCCCAATATATCATTGCCTAATGCCTTAATACACACACACTGACACACACATCTATGTAACATATATATGTGTTTGCATGTATAGGAAAAAGCTGAGATCCCATCTTATGGGAGAGGGCTACTTTGTTCTAATTATGATGGATTTTAGTATATACTTCAATTTACCATGAATGTGAATTTTTGTAATCAATATTTGGAAAAGTTCCTCTCTCGGAAGTTCTATGATGGGAAAGTTCTCAGTCGATTCAGCTAATAATATAGGAATCAATCTGATCACCTCAATTATGAACACCAAATAAAGTTCGGTGTTAAAAGATTTTGGATGATTCTAGAGTAGATGAATTTTTTGAGCGTGGGACTTGATAAATTCCGGAATTAGCTTACGAATCGAGTTGGTGCGAAGAAGAATGAAACAAGACAGAAGAAATGCCATGGAAAGATGCACAAATAAGTGCAGGGGCGATGTGTTCTTTGTGTTAATGCTAAGTAGATTATTGCAAGGGTGTTGTCCATGCAAATGTAGCGAAAAAGAGGGTGGAGTGCTTATTAGCTGTGGGACTGTGATGATGGTTCTGAGGAGGAAGAAATAAACAAAGTGGAAATTTTATTCTTCATTTGAGAATTTATTTTTGCAGTGAGGTTTTGGTGAGCAGATGCAAAAATTGATGGATATTTTAGAAACTCGTGTGTGATGTTGGTGTGAGCGAAAGGGTGAGGCTGCATTTATTACTCCAATGGAACAGTGGACTTGGCCACTACTTTTAGGTTGCGTTCAAGCAAGAGAATGGAAAGGGGGAATTTCACTGCAATGGTCTAGCGGGGAATATTATATTTCCAAAAGGGACTCTGATTTCATGCATCATTATCTCTCTATACCCACCTAAGTAATACACATTGAATCTCATCATGCAATACGTCATATGCTTCTGTGCATTTTCAGCTGCTTGTTTTCTATCCACTTAATTTTATCAAATAATGAAATGCAGCAAATTAAAAAGAATTTGGTTCTATTGGGGATGTGCACATGTATTATGATTAAGGATAATGATAAAGGTACATTGGAAGTTAGAATGAATTTGGTTATTTTCCTGCCTAAAATTGAAATGACACAAAAATCTGTGGGGAACCATCTTTCTTGTACTCAGACTTCCAAACTTATGTGCTAATATGATGATACTAGGGTTTTCTGCTGGTATTCTCTCACGTCGAAACTTTAAACTTAAATCTAACTCTGGATTGGCAATCATCGAAATTGATCAGGCAGCAGAATTAGAAATCGAAGCATATCCGCTGCTAGATGAACTTACTTCAAAGATCAGTACCTTGAACTTGGAACGCGTGCGTCGATTGAAAAGCAGACTTGTAGCATTGACTAGGAGAGTTCAGAAGGTATTGCATGTTCTAATTGTTTTAGTACTATTTTATGCACACAAATGATGGACATCCAACAATTTTGTCTCTCTTTTTTTTTTTGTTTCACTTTCATTAAAATAGGTTAGAGATGAGATAGAGCAGCTAATGGATGATGATGGAGATATGGCTGAAATGTATCTCACTGAGAAGAAAAAACGGATGGAATCGTCGTTCTATGGTGATCAATCTTTGATGGGATTCAGATCAACTGATGGTGCATTGTCTGTTTCGGCTCCAGTTTCTCCTGTCTCTTCGCCTCCAGATTCCAGGAAACTTGAGAAAAGCTTGAGCATCGCAAGAAGCAGGCATGACAGCATGAGAAGCACCGAAAGTGCTACAGAGAGTATAGAAGAGTTAGAGATGTTGTTGGAGGCTTACTTTGTCGTCATTGACAGCACCCTCAACAAGCTGACTTCGGTATCTGCAATACTCATTTAAATCTGTTATATTCCATCTCTCTGAAGTACCCTGGCTCAACAGAAACAGATTTTCATTTACTTATTTTCTTCATTTCAGCTGAAGGAGTACATTGATGATACAGAGGATTTCATTAACATTCAGCTGGTATGTGTCCTCTCCTCTTTCTTCCGTGAGAATAACCACTACATTCTGATGGCATTCATGCCTATAAACTCTAAAATGGATTTAGTTCAATTGAATCAGACAGGTCCAATATCTCTCTCTCAATAAAAGAATTTGGTGTACGAGATTTCAACACATTACCTCCAGGAAACATCTCTTTGCTGCACCTTATATTAATGTGAAAGTAGATTCTTCACCTGAAAAAGTGCTTTGTCCTGAAAACTACAAAATTAGAGGGAACACTGGGAAGATTTTCTAATGTCTAGTTTAGAGAGTGATAAATTTATAGGGGTGAGTAGGTAACTGTTACAGAAGGGAAAAATTCAGGAATTAAAATTGGCATAAATTCAAATTTGTGGCATAAATCTGGAGTTAAAAATTAACTAGTTATGTAAAGTCATATTCCTTGTAACTGAAAACCCATAGAAATGGAATATTTTGTGTTCTATGACAGTACAATATCAATCCCTCGCCTATTTTAATAAAACATGAAGACAGCCCCCCTAAGTGGACAAAGTTAGAACATTGTGTATCATGAAAGTGACAAAAGGCCTTGTACATCCACTCAGTTTCCATCCTTTTCAAGAGTCAATGTAGATTATGCTTTCAAGTTTCAAATGAACAACGCTTAGACATACATTGTCCTGCACAATAATTTTAGTGCTCTCTTATACAAGCTTCTCAAGCTAGCATGCTGCAGTCTTGTTACTCATTTCAGTTTCATGAGCACTTTTGGGAATTAGTCAAATTCTTAAAAAAAAGCAGCCCTTTCATGCTTATAGATGGCTATCAAGCATGGTCTTCTAAGAGATTTAGAATAAATTTTGTCTTCCAAATGGTTATAGGATCACACACATTTCCACCTTAGTGATGAAAAAGAATTCAAGTAGATTTTATAGTGCATGTCCCATAACTCTCCAGTTACCCTGTCAGCAGCATATCTCCATCTCTTACTTTTGGTTTGCATGAACTTCTCAAAGATCCATGATATACCTGCCAACACATGTCATGATGATTTCCATTTGATTGGTATGGTGTGTTCAACACGTATGGTTGGACATGTAGCTAAGACGTAGTTTTCAGTAATTTACATATAAGACAGTTATCCATACACCCCTTTTTGTCGAAACAAGTGAAAACATTGTTTCTCTCAGTTTTTGAAATATTTTAAATAAGATGAATAGTCAACCATGTCCCCATCTTATTGGGTTAGGATATGGTCAGCATAATGCATTTGGCTTCTTATGGGTGGCCTTCTTTTGGTCCAACACGACTACGTACAAACCTCAAAACTCCTCTAATCAACATCTTCCTAAATTTTTTTGCTTTCTTGGATTGACGCTACTTGAAAATTTTCACTTGGACGCGTACAACTTAGCTGTATTTTGTATGGACGACTTTTGGCCTGATCATTTGTTGGTTAGAAGAGTAAGAATTAAGAGGTTGCGATGATTGAAGGAATTTGAGCCGAGATTAAAGGTTAAAACAATAGCATATTGGACTTGCAGAAGCAGCAGCAGTGGATGGAGGATTGCTTAGAAGGTTAAAACAACACCATATTGGACACACACTCATATAGAGAGAGTATTTAAATTTCTTGAACGGCCAGCATTTAGGGAGCACTGAATGCCCACAATGTACACCCCCTACAATAATTATCAGGGAGATGGCGAGGTTTTAACATAGGTAGTTGTCTGATTTGATACCATGTTAGCAAGCATCTAGACAAAAACTTTAAGCTCTTAGAGAAAGTATATCTTGATTATTTAAATCCTTCAAAACTTTACTTTTGCTATTCATTTAAAGTGAAACAAACAGCTGTAGGTAGACGCTGAATTCTTATAGCCGTTTGATGCTTGTGCAGTCCACAATTGATATTCTGCTAGTTGTTAGGCACTCATATGGGCAGCTCATCAATTCATCAACGACTAAAAGAATTTTTGTCTCTTCTTTGGCTATTTCTATCGGTTAGAGTAGCATGATGCTGTATATAATTGTCATCCATGACTCATATAGTAACATCATTATTATCATGTAATGAAGGGAAGCAGCTATAAGATGGTAAATAAATGTGTGTAAGACCATAACAATCATCAGTTTTAGTAAATATTTTTTGCAGTCTCATCCACTCTAACAATCTTTTTCGCTTTATTTACGAGGGTATGATGATAAAATTTGCATGCCAACGTGTCATTGTCTGGAAGGCATTAGATTATATTGCTCTTTATTTTTACATTGAATTGTGTTTGTGATAGAATCATCACTTAAAACATAATCATTAAGCATCTTGAACCAGCAGAATGATGTATAATACTAAATCTTTTATTTCTACTGTTAATTTGGTTGGAATTCCCCCAAGACTAAATAGTTTATGAAATATAGGACAAAAGGCGAAAGACCCTGATCTATCAACTTTTGGCAACTAGCGCTCTAAACTTACCAAAAACGTTGCAATCATTTCCTTTCTTTGCCATTGGTTTATAAATAGGACATGACATATAACTTTGGTTAGATGATGATAATATCCTTGATTCCTTGGTTGGATTAGATATTTCCTTTTTTTCCCTCCCCTCTCTATTTTTATGGCAAGGGCACTTCGCTTCTTTACAACTATGTTAAGTGTTAGCGACATGGAAATGATCCTCTCTTTTGGTGTTGGATTATGCTGTGGGCTTATCTTGTAGTCTAGATTCACCACATCCTTGTAGTTTCAGATTAAAAGAAAAAAGTCCACTTAGGAATGATGTGGCCTAATCTTGAACCGCTGGAATCAACCCTGAGTAATCCTGCAGACGGGTTTTCAAGAAGAGAATCATTTCCCTTTTTTTGGGCTTTCTTGGGCCTTAGGTTTTGGGTCTCCTTGTATTGGGATGCCTTGAGTGCTCTTTTATATACATCTTATCAGAAAAATATAAAAATAAAAGAAGAAGAAGGCTAGGTATTTTGGCCTTAAATTTTTTGTAGCGCAGAGAGCAGTTGCCAAATTGATTACAAGGGGGTTAGTTGCCAGAAGTTTATTGTTCAGTATGTTTCTTCCTTCTTCATTTTTCCCTAAATAATATGTATATTATGTGAATAGAGTATATATACACACAAACACATACGATTAGTTGGGTAGTATACTACCCAGGGAATAGTTCATAATTTTTTTGCAAGTTTGAATGCACTGCATGGATTGGGTTGCGAGGTACATTGCTCTCTATGGGCTGGCTCTGAGTTTATAACGTATATTGTGTGCAATAGATATCTTCCAGCTTAAAGATATACTAGCTATAGTCTTGTTCTACATTATGACCATCAAATATGCCCATCCCAGACTCTGTGTAATCCGCCAAGTGACTCATTAACAGTAGATTCCTCGTCTGTTGAAGTTCTCTTTTGAAGTCTTGAGACTGAAAATATATCACTGTTTGTATATATTTCAAAAAGATTGTATGATCTGAAACAAGAAACACCCCCTTTATTGTAGTTAACAGTTCACCATGATCTTCAACTGCATTTTCTCTCCTTGCAAAACTAAAAGATCATCCAAAATGTATTGAGAACTTTTAAGGTTATCTAAAATGTATTGATAATTGTTCTTGCAGGATAATGTCCGTAACCAGCTCATTCAATTTGAGCTGCTGCTCACGACTGCAACGTTTGTGGTCGCCATCTTTGGTGTAGTAGCAGGGATATTTGGGATGAATTTTGCTGTACCATTGTTTGATGATCCAAGAGCATTCAAGTGGGTCCTAATAATCACAGGAATAACGGGGTTTATCATATTTTTTTCATTTCTGTGTTTTTTCAAATATAGAAGACTGATGCCGCTGTAGACTGAAGAAAACTGCAATCAGTGAAGCTTGGAAATGCTACAAGTATTATTATGTCATTGTTTACTTGTTCTTTTACTTAGTAGACCAATGGAAAAATAGGAAATGAAAAGGTTGCTTCATTTTTAGAGCAATTCTTTTATAAAATTTAGTTTCACTTTTCCAATTGTATAAATCTCATTTTACCAAATTCCTGTATATTATGGTTCAATGGAGGATTAAACCAGGACCTATATTAGCAGGGCCACTTTTGCCAGATTGCATATCTAGCAAATGGAGTCTGGAGAATATAGTATACAACTCATAATTGATAAATGTAGCTATCTTTCAGGTATATCTTTTCAGGGGGCATGTGAATGCAATTTTTACAATATTTATTTATTTACTAATTTGCTTTTTACAAATATTATTTTTGTGTGAGGTGTGTGTTTTTGCTTTGTTATAGTTGTTCTAGGATTTTTTTTCTCCCCCAAGTAAGAATGTATTGTAATTTGGGTTGTTGGATTAGTTGTTATCAGTATAATAATTTCAAATATTTGTTAGAACAGTGAATTGGATTAGTTGTTATCAGTATAATAATTTCAAATATTTGTTAGAACAGCGAATGATCATACAATAATATAATGACAATTTGGTGAACAGAGCAAGATTTGATAGTTTAAAAACATCCAAATCATCATAGTTATAAGGGTTGATTTTTGATTTATAAAGATCGATTCGAACACAGACATGAAAATATTAGTATTTCATCTTATAAAAGAAAAAAGCCCTTTATCGGATTTGAACCGATGACTTACGCCTATTTCTTATCTTAAGGCCTTTAAAGTTTGATTTTTGTCTCATAATTATCAAGTTTAATTTATAAAGATCGACCCGAACAAGACATGAAAATATTAGTATTGGGGGTTAATCATAACACGAGAATATTAGTATTGGGGGCAGGGTTGAACAACCAGATCATGACCCATTTCAATCTAACACAAATACGAACCAGGACACAATTTGCCACATAAAAAAAAAAAAAAAAAAAAAAACATTTCTTAAAAATATGATGTTTCTAAAACAAGAAAGTGGCTTGCATTAGAGAGAGAGAGATAGAAAAAAAAAAAAAAAAAATTGGAACTAGGTCTGGACAAGGGCCGCGCGAACGCAGGCCCCCACTGTCACAAATTATGATGTAGGCACCACTTGGGTAGACCTTAGATGGGCACCCCTCCTTTATGTGCAATGGAGATCACCAACCCAGGCCATGGGCCTCTTTGATCGCCCATTGACCCCATCCAGGTAAGTATGTTTCACTTTCACCTTTCATTACTTATATACACTTCCACAGCTGTCTCGCTTTCGCAATCTCCCGATGTGGGATCACAAAATACATTTCAAAACCTCATTTCTGTATTGCCTTTGCCCTATGATACAAGACCATAATGAGTTGATTTTGTCACAAATAAATGTCTTGCAATTCATATGTAATCCATTTACCTGCAATTCCTTATATCCATTTTGTCAACTAAAAGACCACAAATTAATTGAAGGATTGAAAATAACAATTAAGTACACGGCCTGGAATGCTAATGCCCCTCTAAATACGCGTTTTCTTTTTCCCTTCCGCGTCTCACTGCATAACATAAACATAAGTTCATTCTCGGATGTTACTGAAATACAAATACAATCCCCTCACATTCACCCGAAATTGATATATCGATTTTATATCATAAGGTGGAAGGAGGGGTATTTTTTTTAACCCTGAATTCGAGGGGTGGTACCAGGTTAACAATTGTTTCGTCCTCCGGTTCTCTTGTTACTGTTCTTATAATCTTCTATCTACAAGGAGCATTAACAGTAAATGTATTTCACCTCAGATACATTAACTAGGTCCTTACAGGATCAAATTGCACTAGAAATAACAATCTTTTGGAAAATATGATTACTAATAGATATCCAAAAGTTTGTATAATATTAACAACAAAATGATTCAAACCTCTTAACTGTATCATGTATCCTCCAACTTTGTGCTCTGATCAATCGTTAACACTCTCAAGTCTCACGCTTATGAAGTTCCTATTTCTGCTACCACTCTTGCAGCTCAACTACGCCATGCAGAAGATAACTCCAAATCAACATCTTCTTCCCACCAAGTAGCATTCTACAAAATCATGTGAAATTGCATTGTTGAAACCAGAGAAATATATATATATATATAATAATAATACTAATAGTTTCGAAATAATTAATTGTACCTTTTGCAGATTAATTATGCAACTATTACTTTAAAAATCAAAGATAATAACTTCTCGGTTCAATGCAAAATGGGTTAATGCTATGGGATACTGATATAAAGAATGGGCACATATGAAAAGGTACTCGAACAAAGTACAGACCTTATAGCCTCTTCGAAGAAATTCAAGCGAGGTTCCTTGTTCCTCATCAAGTCCCATGACTCTCAACAGTTCCTCCTTGGTCTGTGGATATCAGATTATGTCCAAAATAAGACCGACATATTTCTCACAGCAAGAAGTAAACAAATGGGACTGCAAGGTAAGATGAATATTACTTCACCCAGTGTGAAGCGAGTTGCACTCTCCGCTACGCAAGCAAAAGAACCATCCGCTTGTTTCAACATAACCTGCCAAGGCCCTGTAAAAATGCCAGTAGTAACTCAGGGCTTGAGTAACCAATTTCACCCAATTTCTGATGACTTGAGAAATAATAATCAAAACGAGCTACATAAAATTTCCATAGGTTCCCTAACTTTCCCAAAGTAAATCACCCCATTGTATTTTAATTAAAAATTTGAAATGTATTCATCTGGATCTCACAGGATTGAAGGGATGATTCAATATATGATAAATTGTAACCTTTGAGAAGCAATGGAAATGAGTGGCTGAAAATACTAACATTGTAATGGTTATGGAAAAAGGAATGTTAACTTAAGCATGACTAGGGGTGGCAATGGGGCGGGTCAGGGCGGGTATTCCCCGCCCTGTCCCCGAACCCGGTTTAATTTCCCCTCCCCGTCCCCGACTATTTTTTTTATTTTCCCCCCCGTACCCAGTTATCCCTTCCCCGCGCCCCGCCCCGCCCCATGACCCGGTTATATATAATTTTTTCCCCATTTTTTATATAAAAAACAATTTCTGAAATTCGTTCATTGCAAAAATAATAGATGAAATGTAAAAAATTAAAATCATTAACTTTGAAATGTAAAAAAAATATAAAAAACAGTTTATGAACTTCATTCATAGCAAAAACAATAGATAAGATATATATATATGGGTTATGTTTATAATATGTTAAATATATAAGGTTAGTTTAGTAAATAACTAATTAGGCGGGGCGGGGCGGGTTCGGGGTGACCCATACCCGCCCCATTTATAATCGGATATTTTTTTGCCCCATACCCGTCCCGATTAATTTAACAGGGCAGGTCCCTGTCGGGGCGGGTTTTTTTGCCATCCCTTAGCATGACCGCATTTACAAAAGAATAAGCATCAATTGGAGATCAAATGAGTTTGAAAAACAAATTTAAAAATAAAAAAGAAAAAGAGAGGAAATGAATATGGCCAATTTACCAAAGATTAATAGCGAAACCGTCCATAATTAAAAGAATGCTTGGAAAAGGGAAAGACAAAAAGACTATATTCTGAAAAGGTTTCCCATGACCTGAAATGACAAATGACAAGGTCTGCCTGATTAAGACCTTAATTTTGCCACTTTCTTCAGCTTCTACTCACTTCAAAGACTGACTCTGGTATAGGAAGTTGGATTCACTAATTTGGAGGATTGAACAACAAATCAAAGAGTATCCAGCATATTGGGCCCATCAGACTATCGTCCAAGTTCTGATATTTTTTGTAGGATTTAAACTATTTTTTGCTTCATACGGCGTAAAGTTAAATGAAGCACACACATATAATATCATTAGAACCTGCAAAAAGTCTTTTGGTGAAAGTAACAAATCATGAAAAGTTCTCTAAAAGTTCACCTCTTTTAGATTAAAGAAATATCTACTGCAAATTATTTTGGCAATGCATACAACTCCCCAGTTAAACCATTTTTATTATGTAATGACCAACACTCCACTCTTCAGGATGAATTTGTGCTTTCAAAAGCAATGGAAGGTAAAAGGAATGACTTTGGTCACTATAGCCTATCTAAACACGGCACAATTTCCAAGACCTGAATACTAGAACAGACAACCAAGACGAGGATTCACCATTCACATGCTACATTCTAAAAGAGCAATTTCGCAATCATATAGCAACCACCTCCCCAATGTTTCTACACCTAGGAACTCTGGAAGCAGATCACCAAAGATTCCAACGGTGTGAAACCATAACCTCATGATAATTATTTCAAATATACCTCCCACAAAGGAGGATATGCTGCAATACTTTCCATAGTCGAGAAGGTCGAAGTGCATTGCGGTGTGGCAAATAGCAAAGCTTGTACAGTACAATTTTCCCCCATTAAGGAACTTTCCCACATCCATGGTTTGAGATAACACAACAGGCATTTGTCAAAGAATGAAACACTAAAGGAATCGTGTAATAGTAAATTCTATATAAGCTATCCTTTGTTTTTTAATTTTGTATATGTCCCTCTCTCTTGTTGTTTCATTGGATGTACTCTCAAAAAATAAACAATTTCAAGTACATGTTCCAATTGATGCATAAAGCGAATGCACTAGAAAATGAAAGGCTTTGAAGAGAATAGCCTTGACTTTTAACACAAGAAATTGCATTCTTACCAGGGTATTGGCGGAACAAAGCCCCACTGTAGTTTACAATATATGGTGCCACTCCAATTGTCTTCCATATTAAGAGACATCATGTTATTCAAAATCATTAAACAATGTAACCAACCAAATAAATAAATAAATGAGCGAGCTAAGATGAGGTACCTTTGAATACTCTCTTACTCTAATATAGAACACCGGAATGAATTGAGAAAGAAAACGGTACTGTAAATCTTTGGTCGGAAATCCCAGAATACCCAAATCAGCACTGGAAAGTTCAACATTGTGCGACCCAAAGAAAGTTAATTCCATGAAAACTGATAAATATTGAAGAAAAGTTAGGCTACCCAATTTATTTACCGCAATGTGTCAAGCTCCAAATTGAAGAGAAGGGTGGGGGTAGTCTTAGCAAAGGTTTCCTGCACATCCCAAACATGGTTGTGTTAAAAAATGACCGAACTAAAAGATGTGCCTAGAAACAAAACCAAACCAAGGAAGTTGCTTGTAACAGTGACAAAGTTTTTTCCAACATGAAATTAGCTAGTAGCCAACAAAATTCCTATACATTTTTCTGTCTTTCATGCACAATTGCAATTTAAGTTAGTAGAAAATGAAAGGGAAGATGCCTTTAGACCCTAGACAAGTCTGTTCTGAAACAGTTGTTGTATGTCTTAAACTAGATGTGCACTTGCCAAACTTAATAAGATAGTTACATGATGAGTTACAAATCCAGATAACAAGGGAAGAGGAGTGGGGAGGCAAGGGAGAAAAAGAAGGATCTAGATCACATGGATTAGAAATAATCACTGACAACGGGGTTTAACTGACTGCATCCTGATTCCTGAATCTTCTATTCAATCTATGGTCATGTGTAACAATGAGCATATACTTAAATGAGCAAATTTAACATTGAGCAGTATATGGGTATTTGACACCATTCTTTGTGCATACATCAAGCAATATGCTCGAGTCAGAGGTGGATCATATAAGAAAAGGCTGAGATCAAATTCACATGTCAAAATTTAAAATCCAAGGAATATAACATTCTATAAGCAAAGACACCATACCACATACTTCTCTATAACAGAAAGTTCGCGTGTACTGCAGTTTATAAAAATATAAAGTGATGGTGGCATGGTGGACTGCCAACGACCTGCATTTGAAAGAAATGGCACATATTAAAACTGTTAAAAGATATCAAATGCCACAGGAATTCATTAGAACTTTCTAGACTCGGAAATATGCAGCCCCTAATTGGCAATTTAATTTATAGTGAAGAAAAAAAATCCAGAATTTTACAGAAAGTGGGATTTCTCTATAGCAAAATTGAGCAAAAAAACACAAAAAAGGATGTTGATTGCATTGTAGAATTGTTCAGTCAAAAAGGTAATTCTGTGGAGGAAATAGTCAAAAACACTTACCGGCATATTACTTTTAGTATACTTATCATACATGCATGCAAGCCCTGATTTTTCCTAGTATTAGTATTCAGATTACATCCGTTACTGTAAAAATCAAAATTGTTAGCGGCGGCTCCACTTTCCAACTGTAAAACACTCTCTTATTACTTAAATGTGAGAAAAACAACAATATCTTTTGAAATCTAGTGTTCTATATCCTATGTAATTGAGAACATTTCTTTTTAGTTCATACTTTTCCTTTTACCTAATGGTAGGTTCAGTAGTTGCTCCCAAGTCACTAGCAACGAACTGCTTGTGAGTATCAAGTCCCGCATGATGGAATAGTCATCAGTAACTGTTTGACAGTTAAGCAGCAAGGCCTCCTTTTGTCCAATAATTTATTACTCCCATTGGGAAAGCCAAATCATTGTACCTCTATTGATGTATTTTTAATAGTTTTAATACATATAGGTTATTTGTACAAGTTAAAAAAAAAAAAAAAAAACACCAACTGGCCTGATTGTAGAAACAGCTTAACTGTAAACTCCTCATATATCCCTTAACAACCATGAAACTATGTTTGGACAAAGAAAAATTCTAGACCACAAAAGCAAGCACAATCCAACCCGGGGAGAGAGTTTTCCATTTTTCAGATCCCTGCATTTGCTTCATGATTGATGCATCCAAGCGCAATCCCAGTATAATAGCAGTTTAAGTAGTTAGTAAGAATAGGAAAACCATGCGGAGTTTCATATAAAATTCAGAAATCAGCAGTATTTGAAATTTCTAGAACCAACCTTCATTTTCATCATCATAATCAAAATCCAAGGTGTCTCTTATAGATTTGAAGAAATTGTTGACAGAATTACCCGGGACATCATCCAAGGAACCTACGGTGATGCCATCAATCTGAAAGACATAATCAGAGGTGAAAACCAGCTAACCTTTCAATTCTGATAGTAATGTTTCCCAAATTTTGAAATTGCTCACATTTGAGAATCAATGGGCAAAAACAAATTTGTAAAATGTTTCTGCTCTTATTAATAAAATCAAGAAAATGAATTTCGAGTCCATAACAATATAAATTGCATGTAGACTGGTAATATTTTCAAAACCTGCAATATGTTGTCAACGTTACAGTGTGGAAATGACATTGATTTGCATATATAGTTGTGGTGCATTCTCTTACCCTAAGTCTTACTCAAGGCATACCTAGCCATGCACCACAGGCTGAATGGCTGAATGAAAGCAAATCATTCTTACCAAAACGATGGGGTAGTGAGATTGTAATACTTAGCCTACTTCAATTCTACAACAGAGAAAAATATGTTGCAAGTCTATAGTGAGACATTCTATTACCGAGTCAAAAGCTGCCTTGAAAAGTTCAGAGGCCCTACGCTTTTCTGGCTTATCAGGAAACACCTAAAATCAATATACCATGTCAAAACTGAACTTTTCCCTTCAAGTCAAGAGCACACAGATGTATATAAAATTTTTTTTTGACTCTTCTTACAATGCAAGCTCTTGTTTCTTTCCTTTCTTGAAGCTTCTTAACAACTGTCAAGACAAGTTGAATGTTGGCTTCACTGAACGCGTCTGAAGATCCCTTCACATATATAGGAATTTGAGAAAATCATGCATCTGGTATAATATGAAAAACAATTTAAAAAAAAATAAAAAATGTAAATGAATAGATGTGGTTGTAAATAGAGAGCCATAACGGGAAACTAAAAATAATACACATCGGCGTTGCGATAAATCATGAGCATGACAATTTCTGACTAATCATACTTTAGCGAACAAAATAATTTCAAACTGAAGAGGGTACCTTATAAGAAGAAATCTCGCTCGGCAATGGCCTGTTGACACAACTCAGTGGAAAAGGAGAAGTTTAAAAAAAATGTTAGGAGAGAAAATGGCATCTATCTCTAGAACCAGAATATGAAAATTGACAAACATGAAGGAGCATGGAAACAAATGTAAAAGCCTCAAACGAGAACTTGGTTAGAAACGTCGAAATAGGATTGTGATGCATCTGAAAATTTCACTTGAATTTGATGATTTTCATATTTAATGCTATTTCTATTGTGATCCGAAAACTTTATCCCATTGCATACAAATAAAAGAATTTTCAAATTATTCATCAGTATCATAAATGAGCCATATGTTACTTGTGGATGATTCATATATTATATCCCTTTTGTATGTCCATATTCAGTTTATAAGGCAACAAGAGAAATTGAATAGAAGATATATACAACTCCTTAAAATCAGAAACCCATGTCCTAGAAAGCATTTAAAAGTAAATGTGCTTCTCAAATATTTATATATATAATACTAAATTATGGGTGTTGCTTCAAACCCAATTCCTAGCTGAATTGTGGAAGATATAAGCAAAATGAATAATAAAGGGTTTACTCTTTTGGGTATCATCTACATTTGGGTTTCATAACAAGGGTTTATGCAATCATGTCCATGGGGCTTAAATTGAAACGGCTATTTGTGTGTGGGTCGGTGGGTATTTTATGTATTTAAATGAATATTTTATATGTAATAGCTCAAAATTAGATACTCATGTCCTAGAAACCATCAACAAGTAAATGCGCTTCTCAATATATATATATATGGGACAATTACGCAAACTTCATCCTAACTATGGCATAATTGCAAGGGGATCCCTTAATGTTTCAATAATATCAAAAACCTCCCTTAATTGCACATCCGTTGTAACATTTAAGGGCAATGTAGTAAAATCACCATCCTCTAAAATATTCTCTAATCTCTAAAAATAGGAGGGTATATACGTTATTTCATTATTATTTCTTGTCAGACCAATATTCCGATGATACTAAGGGAGATTTCTGATATTATTGAAATGTTAGGGGAATCGCATGCAATTATGCCTTAGTTCAAGGGAGGTTTGTGTAATTATCCCTATATATATATAAAATTATGGGTATCATCTGCATTTAGGTTTCACAACAGGGGTCTATGCAATCATGTCCATGGGGCTTAAATTCAAACACCTTTATGTGTGTGTAGTACGCGTAAACGAATATATTTTATATGTAACATCTCAAAAACTAGAAACCCATGTCCTAGAAAGCATCTATAAGTAGATGTGCTTCTCATATATATATATATATATGTACATAATAAAAAATTATGGATATTGCTTCAAACTCAATTCCAAGCTAATATTAATTCGAGAAATAATTCATAATCCAGTTGCTAGAAACACAAACAGAGAGTGTTAAAGAGGGAAGAGAGTTACGGAAAATCGATTTCGAGACGGATCTTTCCATCATCCAGAGCATAAGCAAGACAATTGGCGGCGTCAGTGACAAGAACCTCGTAGGATTTGGGCTTATACACTGCGACTCCAACCTTGGGGTCGGACTCTGACGTGGCAGCTTCTTTGTTGATGCAACGAAGTGGGTTTGAGTGGAACCTTGAAGAAGCTTGATGAGATGAGAAAATGGAGGAAGACCAAGTTGGGAGGAGAGAGAAAGAAGGGAGGAGAGAGAGAGAACGGTGAGGAGAGGATGTGATAGGCACTGTAAAGGGCATGGACATGGCCATGTCAATCTATGTGGCTGGTCTCTGCTCTGATGAGAGAGAGTGATGATAACTGATGAGGAATTTAAAGGGCCCAAATAAATTGCATATTGTATATTGTCTTGTTGTTTTCAAGGAACCGTGCGGCCTTATACACCTCTAAGATGCTTGAGAAATGCTAAATAAGTTTTTGTGGGTCTCTAGCTTAGTGAGCAACTAAAGTTAGGTGAATGCGAAAGCTAGGTGTGTAAGAAGAGAAAACTAGACAAGAGAGCTTAGAAGGCAATTGAACTCAGAGAACTTGTATTGCTTGAGAACTTGTATAATTATTTGGATGGTGAGCAAATGAGCTCCCACCTCTATTTATTGGCCAAGGGCCTTACAAGGAAAAGTGGGGAGATTTCTAGAATCATCCATGTCTAGTCTACTCTAGAATGGTCTATACAATTCTAGTATATTCTATACAAGTCTAGATAATTCTACAATACTCTAGAGAATTCCGGAAAAGTGTGGAGAAGTCTAAAATATTTCAGGTGCCAAGTAGGATCCTACGAAGCGTTTGCGTGGCGCCTGTGTGGCGTAACCTCATAAGGCAGGACGTGACATTCTCCCCCACCTAAGCGCGTGACGTCCTCGTCGCGTTCTGCTTGAACTGCTGGATGTGCTTTGCAAACTGCCAAAGTGTGTCTTCATGCTCCCAGCTTGCTTCGATATCCGGCAAGTTCTTCCATTTCACCAAGTACTCTGTGTACTTGGGTACTCCTCTTCTGCTTGCCTGTCGGTCGGCAAGGATGCACTCTACTTCCTTGTCGACGGAAGTGACCACGGCAGTAGGAGCTCGGTGTGATATGCCTCGAGTTGGATCATCCTTGTCTTCGTGGTAGGGCTTGAGCATGCTGACATGGAAAACTGGATGAATCTTGAGCTTTGGTGGTAGCTCCACCATATATGAGACCTTTCCAACTCGTTTAATGATTGGGAAGGGACCCTCGTAGCGTCGTACTAACCCCTTGTGCACTGCTCGCAAAGACTTGAACTGTTGGGGTAGCAGCTTGATCATGACCAAGTCTCCTTCCATGAATTCTAGGGGCCTTCTCTTGGAGTCAGCCCACTTCTTCATTTTCTTGCCCGCCTTGTCTAGGTAGGCTCTAGCCAAGTCGGATTGGTCATGCCATCCCTTGGCGAATCTGTATGATGTCGGACTCTTGCTATCTCCACTTGATGCCATAGCATTAGGCGTCATGGGTTGTCGCCCGGTCACTATCTGGAAAGGACTGTGGTTGGTAGCCTCACTCCGCTGCAAGTTGTAGGAAAATTGTGTTGCTCCAAGGAGCTTGGCCTAGTCCCGCTAGTTGGCACTAACATAGTGCCTCAAGTATAGCTCTAGGAGCGTGTTGATACGATATGTCTATCCATCGGATTGGGGGTGAAAGCTAGTAGAGAAGTTGAGACCCGTACCCATCTTCTAAAAGAGTCCCGTCCAGAAGCGGCCTGTGAAGCGTGGGTCTCTGTCACTCACTATGTTTTGCGACAACCCCCGTTGCTTGACCACATGGTCGAAGAAGAGCTCCGTTGTCTGCTCGGCCGTGCAATCTGCTGGGGCAGGTATGAAGGTGGCATACTTGCTAAATCGATCTACCACTACAATGATGCTGCCATAACCATTAGACTTGGGTAGGCACGTGATGAAGTCCATTGAGACACTCGCCCATGGACCTTCTGGGATAGGTAGTGGCTCTAGTAGACCGGCCGACTGCTGTTGCTCTATCTTGTCTTGCTGGCAAGTAAGACAAGTGTGTACATAGGCCTCGACGTCGTCACGCATCCGGGGCCAGTAGTAAGAATCCTCAAGGATTGCCTGGGTGCGCCTCATTCCTGGGTGTCCAGACCACATGGTGTCATGGCACTCTTTGATGAGTTCCTTTCGCAGGTTCCCCTACTTAGGCACGAATAGCATGTCGCCCGTAGTGAGGAGAAGATCATCCCTAAGGCAAAAACGCCGTGTCTTGCCATCCTTGGTGAGTTGAATGAGACTCTTGGCTAGGGGGTCATGTTGTAGTCCCTCTTTGATGCGATCTATAAGAGGGTGTTGTGGTCGACTAATGGTCGTGAGTTCTGCCTTGCGGCTAAGTGCATCCGCTACGACATTGGCTTTGTCTGGCTTGTACTCCAAGCGATAAGTGAACTCGGCCAAGTAATCTTGCCACCGTGCTTGCTTGGGGCTAAGCTTATTCTGCGTCTGGAAGTAGCTAGTGGCAACATTGTCCGTCATGATCACGAACTGTGCCCCAAGTAGATAGTGTCTCCACGTGCGAAGACAGTGGATGATTGCGGTCATCTCTTTCTCCTGTACCGTGTAGTGCCGCTCGGCATCGTTGAGCTTGCGGCTCTCATAGGCTATGGGGTGTCCCCCTTGCATGAGAACTCCCCCAATGGCAAAGTTCGAGGCATCGGTGTGTACCTCGTAAGGCTTAGAGTGGTCCGATAGGCTAAGTATGGGCTCCTCCATCACTGCCTTCTTCAAGTCATCAAAGGCAGTTTGGCATTCCTCCGTCCATCTCCATATGCGTCCCTTCTTCAGCATGTCCGTCAAAGGGGCGGCTTGTGCTGAGTAGTGCTTGATAAAGCGGCGGTAGTAGTTGACAAGGCCCAAGAATGATCGTAATTCGGGCACTTTGGTAGGCGGCTCCCAATCCCGTATGGCTTGCGCTTTGCTTTCATCCATCAAGAGCTTCCTATCTTTTATCTTGCTCATTTGCCCATCACCTCTTGTTGGGCAAATGAGCATTTCTCCCTCTTCACATAGAGGTCGTTTTCCCGGAGAACTTGGAAGACGGTCTTCAAGTGTTGCACGTGTTCTTCCAAGGTGGTGCTATAGATGACGATGTCGTCCAAGTATACCACCACAAAGCGATCCAAGTAGGGATAAAATAGGTTGTTCATCAAGGTGCAAAATGTAGTCGGTGCATTGGTGAGACCAAATGGCATAACTAGGAATTCATAAGAACCATACCTCGTCACGCATGTGGTCTTGGGCTCGTCTCCTGCCGCGATTCGCACTTGATAGTACCCCGAGCGCAAGTCCAGCTTGGTGAAGTAGTGTGTTCCTCCAAGTTGGTCGAACAAGTCTGCGATGAGAGGAATGAGGTACTTTTTCTTTATGGTCACCTTGTTGAGAGCTCTATAGTCGATGCACATGCGTAGTGACCCATCCTTATTTCGTTAAAATAGGACTGGTGCGCCGTAAGGGGCCTTGGATGGTCGAATGTAGCCCGCATCGAGTAGGTCGTTGAGCTGCTTCCGCAATTCCTCCAACTCTGGGGGTGCCATACTGTAAGGTGCCATGGATGGTGGCTTGGAACCTGGTTCCAGCTCAATCTTGTGATCTACCTCCCTTTTGGGTGGTAGTCTCTTTGGTAGCTCCGAGGGCATGACATCATTGTACTCCAGTAGTACTGAGTGGATCTCTGTGGGCATGTCCTCATGTGGGGAAGACTCTGAGGGGTCTTCTGGTGAGTCGAGTAGGGCGGCTAAGTAGCTAACTTCTCCCTTCTTGTACCCCTTGTTGAATTGCATGACAGATAGGGAGCGAGCCTTAATCTTATCACCTCGTTCAACTGGCACCATGCATGTGGTATTGCCTTCCATGATGCATATAGTGTTGGTGTAGGGATGAGAAAGGCCTTTACCTTGTCAAAGAATTCTAGGCCAAGGACTAAGGCAAAGTCATCCATGGGTACCACCGAGAGATCGATGAGGCCATTCCATTGGCCTATGCGGGCATGTATGCCTCGGGCAGTGACTTATATGTCCTTGACTGCTGAGTTGACGGCCTTCATGGAACCGTCCTCCTTGGTGTACTTGAGGCCTAGTCGTTTGGCCTCGTCGATGCTTATGAAGTTGTGGGAGGTGCCAGTGTCTACCAATGCTCTAGTAGACGTCCCTCATATGGCTGCTTCAACGAACATGAGCCCTTTAGGAACTGCCCTAGGGGCCTCCATCTTAGCCTTGATGGCGTTGAGGATTTGAAGCGAGCCCATGTGTGCCTCCTGCATTTCCGGGTGCTCGAGCGTCATGGCATTGGCGGTCTTCTTCTTTGGGCAAAACCGTGTCCAATGCATCTCACCACATATGAAGCAGGGTGATGGAGGTTGTTTCTGGGTCTTGTTGCCTCCATCTTTCCAGAATCCTTCCTTGTGAGGGGCAGTGTTGGTGGCATTAGAAGTGTTGCCCTTGTCTCCCCTACCTTTGCCGAAGTTCCGGGTTTTATCCTTGGGCTTGGCAAAGTCTTTCTTGGAGCTGAAATCGATCAATGCCTCTGCTTCCGTGATGGCAGTGGCAAGGTCCTTCACTCCACGTCGCCTTAGCTCCGTCTTGGCCCATTGTTGTAGGCCATCCATGAAGAAGAAGAAAGACTCCTTCTCTGAGAGCTCAGGGATCTCAAGGGTGAGCGAAGTGTACTCCTTGACATAGTCTCGGATGGTCCCTGTTTGCTTGAGCCGGCGAAGTCTGCCCATAGCTTCTTCCTTGGCATTCTCAGGATAGAAGTGCCTCTTAAATTCTTTACGGAAATCTGCCCAAGTATCAATGGAAAGCGTACCTCTATCGATGTCACCATGTCTATGCCTCCACCATAGCATAACATTGTCCACTAGGTCTCAAGGCTTGGTTCTCTACCTCCTTGGCCACACGTTCCCCCTTGTAGTACTTAGGCTTGGGGACGTCGATTCTGGGAGCTTCGGCCTCCCGAGTAACAGTGGCGCCGTTTGCTACGGCTTGCTTGCAAATGGTCCAATCGGCACGCATGTCCTCCATGAATGCTCGAATGTTGCCAAGCTCATGATCTATGTAACCACGTAGGGTGGCTATCTCATCACGAAGAGATCGTAGCTCCTTGCGATGGTCTCCATCTAGGGCATTGAGTTGCCCCTTCATGGTGTCTTGGAAGTCGGCGTCATCGGACTCTAATTCTTCCAAGCGTTGGTGAGTCTCCACTATACGCTCTTGCATGATGGCCATAGTTCCTTCTATGTCATCAATGCGTGTCTCAAGGCTTGGTTGAGCGTCCTTGGTCTTGGACTTCGACCTTGCCTTGGTGTTAGTGGGTGGGCATTGTTTCTCCCTGCCGCGTTCTTGCTCCTCCACGGCTGGGGTGATGGTTGAATCTATCTCTGCCATACTCTCTTGCAAGTAGGTTGTGATCCTTCACGAACGGGGCTCTGATACCAACTGTCACGGACTTGGTATTTCCAAGGAACCGTGCGGCCTTAGACACCTCTAAGATGCTTGAGAAGTGCTAAGTAAGCCTTTCTGGGTCTCTAACTTACTGGGCAACTAAAGCTAGGTGAATGCGGAAGCTAGGTGTATAAGAAGAGAAAGCTAGGCAAGAGAGTTTAGAAGGCAATTGAACTCAAGAGAACTTGTATTGCTTGAGAACTTGTGTAATTGCTTGGATGGTGAGCAAATGAGCTCCCACCTCTATTTATAGGCCAAGGGCCTTACAAGGAAAAGTGGGGAGATTTCTAGAATCCTCCATGTCTAGTCTACTCTAGAATGGTCTATACAATTTTAGTATATTCTATACAAGTCTAGACAACTCTACAATACTCTAGAGAATTCTGGAGAAGTGTGGAGAAGTCTAGAATATTCCGGGTGCCAAGTAGGATCCTACGAAGCGTCCGCGTGTCGTCTACGTGGCGCTTGTGTGGCGTAACCTCATAAGGCAGAACGTGACAATATGCTGAATTGCATAAGGCTCGCTTCTAAATTAGTTACAAAATTCATTTGAGTCCCTCAAATTTTTGGAATATCATTTACCTATCTAAGGGTGCGTTCACTAACGTGGAACGTTTCACGTTCTCACCTATCAAAAAACATAAATAGAAATAAGAAACATGTTTAATAAATTATTTTTGTTTCCCAATAATGTGAAATGTTTCCCATGTTTCTCTTAAAAATGAGAAACATCAAAAAGATGTTCCACATGTTTTTGTTACAATAATGTGAAATGTTTTTTTTTGGATAAATCTCAATTACACCCCCTCAAATTCAAAAAAAATATATATAATTCAAAAATAATATATTAAATTTTGAAATATATATAAAATTCAAATATATATATATAAATTACGAAAACGATATATAAAATTCGAAAATAATATATATAAATTACGAAAACAATATATAAAATTCGAAAATAATATATATTAATTACGAAAACAATATATAAAATTCGAAAATAATATATAAAATTAGAAAAAAATATAAAAATTTGGAAAACAATATAAAAATTAGAAATATATATATAAATTTCGAAAACAATGTATAAATTTCGAAAACAATATATATATTTTGAAATATATATATATAATTCAAAAATATATATATAAAGTTCGAAAAAATATAAACTTCGAAAATATATATAATTCAAAAAACATATATAAAATTCAAAAAATATATATAAAATTTAAATATATATATATAAATTTTAAAAAAAATTATTTCGAAAAACAAAATTTGTAAAAATATATAAATTTATAAAAAAAAAAGAAAAAAAGAATATATATTGGTAAAATGCCATATCTTTTCTAAGGAAGTGAATCAAAGTACTTATCACTAACATCAATTAGTGGTCTTCTTTTATATACAATTTTTACAAAAAATATATATATATATATATTTCGAATTTTATAGATTGTAACTTTAACTTCTGATAGTTGAGTTTAATAGTTTCTTTAATCTAATTTATTTTACTCAAGTAAATGCTAATATAAAAATTATAAAAAAAATTACCAAAAATATATGTGAAACAAATGCATTTACTAAACATAATTATTTGTTTCTGTTCCAAAAATTATGAGAACAATTGGAATTAACAAACGTCATTTCTATTTTTATGTTTCTCGTAAGAAGAACGTTCTTTTGTTTCTGTTCCTTCGAAAAACAGAAACGAAAAATGTTCCACGTTAGTGAACGCACCTTAAAAAACTCAGGTCCCTATTATTTAATGTTGACAATATTTGAGTACATGTGATTAATTATTTTTTTTAAAAAAAGGGTTAAGTGCATAATAACCCCCTAAAGTATTGCACTTTTGCATCTAAATCCCGAACTACAACTAACCCCTCAACTATTGTTTTGTTGTAATTTGCCCCAATTTTATTACAAAAGACTATCCTACCTTCTTATTATATTTATTAGTTCTTTAAATTATATCAATAAACTTTCACTAGTTAAAAAAAATCATAGCAAAATGAAAACTTTTTTTCATAAAAATATATTACTAAATAACTTACTAATTCCTTAAATAATAAACACTTTATAATTTTCTCATGTCATATATAAAAATGATTTTGCATAATTACTTAAATATTTTTAAATTATTACTTAAAAAACCTTAACACATTATTTAAACATTGTTTTTATAAATTATGCATAAATTTATGCAATTTTGAATGAAAAATATGCCATAAATTTAGGATCAATTATTTCATATTCTATGTTAATAAGAAAAAATTTTAAAGTAAAATTCAATAAATAAAGGACAATTTGGTCACTTACAAAAAATATATAAGAGAATAGAACAATTTGCAATAAAATGTGATAGTTTAGGGTATTAGTTGCATAATTTATAGTTTAGGGAGGCAATTGCAAATTTGATCATAGTTTAGTGGGGTTCATTGCATTTTATCCTACAAAAATGAATATAAAATTCATAAAAATATGAATTAATGTCAATTTATTTTTTAAAAGATTTTGGCTAACGAGGAGCGAAAAAAATAAACTTCTTTTTCATCAGGCATAATTCAAATATATTCTTATTTAATAAGGCTAATAATATAGTATTGTAAAAAATACATAGGAGAAATGGATGTATTTAATATGAAAACACCATCATATAATGTCGTTAAATGTCTTTTACTCAAGTGAAGATGTAATTTAGAAAAAAGTCTATTTAAATCTCTTAAAATTAAAGGAAGGTGTTTGAGTTTTTAGTTGATTAAAGGGAATGTGAGTGTAATTTAAAAAGAATAACGTTAAAATTGGAGAAAAAATATTTGCTCAAAAAAGTATTATATATATATATATATATATTATTTTCATTATTAATTCATTTTTCATTCCAATCCAATTCTAATTCAAAATCCCGAATTTTTTTTAGACAAAAGTGCATAATACCCCCGTGCTTTGGTTGAGTTGCAAAATACCCCCTTGCGTTATTTTTTTGCCCCAAATCACTACCTTGTGTTTTTCAAAAGTTGCAACATACTCCCTTGTGTTTTGTTTAGCTCCAAATCACTACCATGTACTTTTCTAAAGTTGCAAAATACACCCTCGGTTATGTTTTACACAAAAATGTTGATCATTTTGCCCCATTTTTCTTGTAATAACTAGACCTGTCAATGGATTGGATTTTGACCTGAATCCGATCCGAATAGCCGAATTTGGATTGGAAAAAAAATCCGATAACCCGAATACGATCCGAATCCGATAATCCGATTCCTTAACAAATTGGATTTGTATTTGCCTAATCCGATCCGATAATAACCCGATCCGATATATATATATATATATATCAATATAAATATTATATTTTATGTGTATATATTTGGTACTATATCTAATTATCTATATATAAATATTATTTATTATTAATAATTGATCATCTATATGACTACTAAAGGTGAATAATTTTAGTATTTTGGTATTTATACTTTCAATTTATACAATATTTTTAAAGATATAAAATAGATTTTAGTATAAATTCAATTCTAATTACAATTCAATAGCAATCCGATCCGATATAAAATATATTTATATATATATAAATATATATTTGATATTTTTATGTGTATATATTTAATACTGTACATGTATATAAATGTTAGTTGTTAATTATTTTATTATTTATTAATAATGATTGATCATAAATACAATTATTAAAAGTGTGAATAATTTTAGTGTTTCAGTATTTATTAATTTTTGTATTTTTTTAATTAAATATTCGGATCAGATATTCTATAATAAAGAAATTCGAATATGAATTAACTAAGTGAAAATTCGTCGAATTATCGGATTCGAATCGCGGATTGAGAGTTTTTGTCATCTTTATTAATAGACCTGTCAATAATCCGATTATAATCCGAATCCGATCCGAATCCGATATTAACCGGATATAGATTGAAAATAAAATCCGATAATCCGATTATGATCCGAATCCGATAATCCGATTTCTTAACAAATTGGATTTAGATTTAACTGATCCGATCCGAATCCGATCCATTGACAGGTCTAGTAATAACCCATTTTTAGTATTTTGTTTACTTTTTTTTTTTCTCTTTTCAATAATATAATTAATAATTCAAAACTTCACACATATATTTATTTATAGGGATGTTCAAAATCGGTTCGGTTCCTTAAAAATAGGAACCGGAACCAAAATTTCGGTTCCAGTTCCGATTATTACTATCTTTTTTTTTTTTTTAAAAGTAAAAAAATACCAAATTTCAAAAGATAATATTTATTTTATATATGTCAATATGTTCGTTTGTAGACAAGACGAGGAAAAAGGGATAGAAAGAAAGGACGAGGAGAGCTAAGATCTAGTGAAATACGTAATTCAAAATTATTTTTGTAGTTTTTTTACTTATATTTTTGGTTGGTTTTTTTTTTGTAACTTTAAATAGATTTTCACGAATTATGTATTTTTTTCACGAATAAAATATAGAAACATATATAAAATTAAATTATCTTTTGATATGTGGTTGTTTTTTAATTTTTTCTAAAAAAATGATAGTACGAATTGGAACCGAAATTTGGTTCTGGTTCAATTCGGTTCCAATTCTTATTTTTAAATAATCGATTTTGAACACCCCTATAAATAAATGTGGGTGAAGTATTGAATTATTAATTATATTATTGAAAAAGAGAAGAAAAAAATAAGGAAAACAATTAGTTAATTTTAGTAAACCCCCAGTGGTTTAAAAAAATATCACTTTGCCCCACTCCTATACAGAAAACCCCCCTACACTTATCAAATTATATTAGCTTGCCCCCTTTTCTATAATTTTGGACCAAAATACCTTTGTGATTTAATGAAAAATGATTAAAATTTTAAAAAACATATAAAATTAAAAGAAAAACATATAAAATTAAAACAAACATATAAAATTAGAAACAAATAAATAAAATTCATAAATATATATATATATAATTTGTAAAAAAATATAAAATTCATAAAAAATATATAAAATTCGAAAAAATATATAAAATTTGAAAAAACAATATAAAATTAAAAATATATATAAAATTTGAAAAAAAAGCATGTAAAATTCAAAACAATATATATAAAACATTTTAAAATGATTTAATGAGTTAAAATACCCCTGAGATTTAATGAAATGATTTAAAATTCAAAAAAAAATATATAATTCGAAAAAAGTATAAAAAATTCGAAAACAAACATATAAATTTCGAAAAAAAAACATATAAAATTAGAAAAAAAATATAAAATTCATAAAAATATATATATAATTCATAAAAATATATAAAATTCAAAACAAATATATAAAATTTGAAATTTATATATTCTTACTTGTATTATCTTATAACCTTAATATATTCTCTTGTTTTTACATCTTCTTACTTATTTTTTCAAATTTTATATATATTTTTGAATTTTATATATTGTTTTATAAATTTTATATATTTTTACGAATTACATATATATTTTCCTAATTTTATAATTTTTTTTGAATTTTATATGTTTTTTTTTAATTTTATGTATATATTTTTGAATTTTATGTTTTTTTCGAATTGTATATATATCTTTTCGAATTTTATATATATTTTTACAAATTTTATATGTTTTTTTAAATTTAAATTATTTTTCATTAAATCTCAGGGGTATTTTGGTCCAAAATTATAGGGAAGGGGGCAACCTGATACAATTTGATAAGTGCAGGGTGTTTTCTGTATAGGAGGGGGGCAAAGTGATTTTTTTTGAAACCACAAGGGGGTTTACTGAAATTAACCTGAAAAAAATACTAAAAATGGATTATTACAAAATAAATGGGGCAAAATGGTCAATATTTTTGTGTAAAATATGACCAATGGAGTATTTTGTAACTTTTGAAAAGTATAAGGTAGTGATTTGGAGCTAAACCAAGCACATAGGAATATTTTACAATTTTTAAAAAGGATAGGGTAATGATTTGGGGCAAAAAATAACGCAGCAGTAATTTGCAACTGAACCAAAGCATAATAGGGTATTATGCAATTTTGCTTTTTTATTTTTATTTTTTTATTCCAAACAAAGTAATTATTGCTTATGATTTACGCATGTGGGATAGATCTTTCCTTAATTGCCCAGTGTTTAGACGAATTGAGTCATTGTTACGCATCTCTCAGCTATAAATTCTCATGGTGTGTTTACTTCGTATTTCATTCTTTTACTTCCTGAAATTTGGAAATAAAAATAAAAAGATGTTTCTTAATTTGCTTTTGTTTCTAAATTAGAAAAACGTTTCCTCTCGTTATAAAGAAAAAAAAAAATTAAAAAACAAGTATATTTTCTCTTTTTGTTTCCTTTCACTAACCTTAATCATAAATAATAAAGAATAATAAATTTCAAGTTAATAATAACTAAAGTATAAAATAAAACTATAATAAATAAATAAATAATTAAAATAATAAATAAACAAAATGAATAAATATATAAAATATTATATAAATAAAATAACATAAAAAATAATTAAAATAAAATAAAATGAATAAAAAATAAATTAATAAATTAATAAAAAATAAATAAAATAAAACAATAATTGATATGTAAAAATTTTAAATTAAAATAATAAATGAATAAAAATTAATAAAAAAATTGATTAATTAAATGATAAACAAATAACATACAAAAATTGAAAAAAACTCGCTTAACTTTTTTTTCAAAATAGTTTTAATATTTTTTAAATAAAAAATTGCAATTCTTTTATTGATGATTTTGTTAAACATATTTTTAATAAACATATCTTCTATTTTTTGTTTTTGTTTCTATAAATAAATGATAATTAGTAAACATGATTTTAATTTTTGTTTCTCCTACAGGAATCATAATCATAATTCTTATTTTCCAAAAAACAGAAACAATTCGGAAACATGCCCTCATTGTGTTTCTCTCTTGCTTCCAGGCTCGGCCATGGCTCAAGGCAGTTTAGGCAGCCGCCTTGGGCCTCAGGGCCGGGGGGTCTCAATTTTTTTTTATATTTCTGTTTAGTAGTATTAGTATAGGTCCAATATTTACTGACTAATTTTGGCCCAAAACAAAATAAATATTCAATTCAAAAACATAAATTTAAAACACACTGCAATTAAAGGACCCATAAATATTCCACCCAACAAATTTCAAAAACATTGCAATAAAAGGGTCCATAAATATCCAACCCAACAAAAGAACTCCAAATGGCCTACAAATTACATTTGTGTTTTTCATTCTTTATACTTCTTTTCTTTTAATTTAATTTATGGGAAAATTACACAAATTATCTCTGAACTATGACCTAATTGCAGAGAGTATCCCTAACGTTTGAAAAAATCAGTTACTACCCCTTAGAACAGCCCAGATTTGTGCGTGAATTTACTTAAAAGCCCTTGTTTTATATTATATTTTAGGGTTAATTTCAAGAAACCCCCTATACTATCTAGTTTTATCAACTAACCCCCATGGTGTCCACTTTGCCCCAAAAATTATAAACTCAAAAATATATATATATTTTTCGGGAAAAAAATATTTTTCGGAGGGAGAATATTATTTTCCAAAATATGAATTATTTCGGAAAAAATAATATATATTTTTTGAAAAAAATTATTTTCAGAAAAAAATCATATTTTGGAATATAGTATATATTTTTCGCAAAAAAAATATTTTTTAGAAAATATCATATTTTGGAACATAATAGTATATATTTTTCGCAAAATAATATTTTTAGGAAAATATCATATTTTGGAACATAATATATATTTTTCGCAAAAAAAGTATTTTTCGGAAAAAAATTCATATTTTGGAACATAATATATATTTTTCGGAAAAAATTCATATTTTGGAACATAATATATACTTTTTCGCAAAAAAAAAAATTTTCGAAAAAAAAATTCATATTTTGGAACATAATAAGTACTTTTTTGCAAAAAAAATCATATTTTGGAACATAATATATATTTTTCGGAAAAAAATCATATTTTGGAACATAATATATACTTTTTCGCAAAAAAATTATTTTTCGAAAAAAAATTTCATATTTTGGAACATAATATATTTTTTTCGGAAAAAATTCATATTTTGGAACATAATATATACTTTTTCGCAAAAAAAAAAATTTTCGAAAAAAAAATTCATATTTTCGAACATTATATATAAATTCAAAAAAATTAGGGTATTTAAATAATTTTGTATGCAAAATTGGAACATGCAATGATATGAGTGTAAAAATGAAAGTTCACTACAAAAACAACCTTTATTGACCAATTCTGGCGTTGACTTTGAACAAAAGGGGCTAAGTGTTACAACGGAGGTGGTTTTGAGGGTAATTTATGATATTATTAAAACGTAAGAAATACCGCGTATAATTAGATCATAGTTCAGAGATAGTTTATGTAATTTTTCCTTAATTCATTTGATTACTACGTTACTTTTTCCCTTTGACCTAACTATTTCTCTCTCTCTGCCCGTGGCCGCGTGGCTTTTGTTTCAAGAGTGTGATTTTCTTTTTTCGTTTGCTGAAAAAATAGGAGGGACTGAAGTTACTAATACGGGCATGTTTGGGAACTTGGTTTTGGTTTTGGTCTTGTGATTTTGGTTTTGGTGATCTTGGGTGGTTTTAGGTAAATTTAAAACCTATATATAATATTTGGTAAGGAGTTGATCTTGGTCTTGGTATAATTATATATATATATACTAATATGTATTAAAAATATATAAATATGAAAAATATATATATAAAATTGGAAAAGATATTAAAATGAATATATATATATATAATTAAAAAATATTTAAAATTCCCGAAAATATTTGACATTTTTATTTTTTTTTATTCCAAAAAATATATATATAATCGAAAAAAATATTTTAAAATGTGAAAATTATATATAAAATTCAAATAATATATCTTAAATTCGAAAATATATATATAATTCAAAAAATTATAAAATTCTGAATAATTTTATTATATATTGAAAAAATTTAGAAAAAAAAAAGATATAAAATGGGGAAAAATAATTTTTTTTCTGAAAAAATAATTTTTTTCCGAAAATTAATTTTTTTTTCCGAAAATTAATTTTTTTTCCAAATATTATATATTATTTTTTTCAAAATAATTCATATATTCGGCCATATATATAGAGAGAGAGAAAAAAGTCAAAATTGGTAGGCCAAAACCATAATTTTAGTGGTTGGTTTTAAAAAGCCCAAAACTAAGTCCAAAATCCACCAACCAAACATGGTTTGGTCTTGAAATTAAAGACTAAAACCACATATCCAAACAGGCCTAAGTGCTTGAAATCAAAGAAATATAAGTTAGTTGATTTTTTCTTTTTATTTTTTCATTTTAATTTTCTTTGTTTTTCAAATTAAAATTTTGTTACAGTGTTTTATTTATGGGTGCCTCAAATTTACAGCGGGCCGAGGTGGTGTTGTTCTTGTTCCTAATGGCGTCGATTTTCTGTTTCTGTTATTGAAGAAGCTGCGCTGAATTTACACTATAAATTCCTACTGAGATTTCAATCTCACAATTAATAGTGTAAATCAAATCAGGGCAGCTTTTTTAATATAAGATTCTTTAAACACACACATTCTTCTATTTCAACCCAAATTCATAGGTTTGATATGCTTCATCTCTATTTTTCTTTAAATTTATTTATTTCAACTGACTTTATTTGATCTGGGTTTTTGCCTTTGTCCATTTTATTCTTTTTGTTCGGTGTATATATGTGTTGGAACACAAAGATACACTATCACTCTAGAATTTATGAAGAACAAAATATAAATGAGGGAAATAGAGAACTAATGAAAGAATTCCTTGTAAGATTGCTTGATGTGAAACTAATGGTTACATATGCCTTTTATAGGCTTACAAATCCTAAACACACAATAAACTAATACACACACATTACATGAGTTTCATTTTTTGTCAAAAATGGCAACTCACATACTAAAACTTGCCAAACCTTATTTGACTAGAAAGAAGCATCCATGACAACCACATGAATAACACATGGGTTGCTTGGGTTTTATTTGACCAATTTACCTAACTTTCAAAACCTAACTTTCAACAGCCTCCCTTAAATTGGTCTTTAATAACCCCCAACATATTCTTCAATTTTTCAAACACTTCAGATTTTAACGGTTTAGTCAAAATATCTGCCGCTTGATCTTCTGACCTGCAAAAATCTAGTTCGATTTCTCCATCTTTGACCAAATCTCGAATGTAATGATATTTGATCCCAATATGCTTGCTTCGACCATGAAACACTGGATTTTTAGCAAGTGCAATTGCTGACTTATTATCGCACATGATTTTGGTTGGACCTCCATGTTCGTAGTGTAACTCATCCAGCATGCGGCGTAATCATACAGCTTGACATGCTGCCGATGTAGCTGCCATGTATTCCGCTTCCGCTGTTGACAATGCAACAACTTGTTGCTTCTTCGAGGACCAAGAGAACACTCCTTCTCCCAGATAGAAAACATACCCGGAAGTGCTTTTCCGAGTCTCCACATCACCTGCCCAATCACTGTCTGTATAGCCTACTAGACTGAAATCGTCAGAATAGGTATAAAAAACTCCATGATCCCGAGTACCACTCACGTACCGTAAGATCCGCTTTGCTGCTTGTAGATGTGATTGTCGAGGTGTTTCCATGAACCGACTGATAAGCCCCACACCATAAACAATATCTGGTCTAGTGGAAGTCAAATAACGTAGACTACCGACTATACTTTTGAAATATGTTGGGTTTACCAGTTCACCGCTTCCTTCTTTCCTCATCTCCAGACGTTCTGCCACTGGAGTCCGAATTGGCGTCCTTGAATCCATATGAAACTTTTTGAGAATATCATTTGCATATTTATTTTGTGAAATAAATATGCCATCTTCAGTTTGATGCACTTCGATGCCTAAGAAATATGACATCAATCCCATATCCGTCATTTCGAACTGGCGAGTCATCGCCTCCCTGAATTCAGTAAACATCGTCTCGCAATTTCCTGTAAATATCAAATCATCAACATAAAGGCATACAATCATTATATCACCATTAGTCTTTGATTTGATATAAAAGGTGTGCTCATGAGGACATTTTTGGAATCCATCTTTCAACATGTATGTGTCGATCTGTGTGTACCAGGCACGTGGTGCCTGCTTCAGTCCGTACAACGCCTTCTTCAACTTGTACACTAGTTTTTCATGACCTCTTTTAAGAAAACCAGGTGGTTGGTCAACATATACCTCCTCCTCAAGAACGCCATTGAGAAAGGCGGACTTGACATCCATCTGATGAATCTTCCACCTGTTTTGAGCTGCAAGTGCTATAGTCATTCTGATCGTATCCATCCTTGCCACTGGTGCAAATACTTCGTAGTAGTCAATTCCTGGCTTCTGCTTATAGCCTTTGACTACCAATCTCGCCTTTAATCGATCCACCTGACCATTTGGTTTATATTTTGTCTTGTACACCCACTTGACACCAATTGACTTCTTTCCGACAGGTAAAGAAGTTAGCTCCCAGGTATCATTTTTCTCAATTGCATGAATCTCCTCGTTCATTGCATGGATCCACCGCTCATCATTCTCTGCTTCCTTATATGAAACTGGATCACAATCAGCAAATAAGCAAAAATTTACTAGAGTTTCATCAGTAAAATCATCATCATTATCATTTGTGACCACATAATCCTGGAGACGTGCAGGCATCATATGCGTTCGCTTTGGACGACCTGCAGGTGCCGGTGAAGATGTTGGTGAATGTGATGAACTGTCCGGTGAAGAGAAATCACTTGTTTCTTCTGGTTCATTTTCAATGATGACACGTTGCTCCGCATGTGGTGTTTGATTACATGCCCAAGTATCATCCTCGATGAATTGGACATCTCGGCTTACAATAACATCTTTTGTGAGAGGATTATAAAGCTTATAACCTTTAGTTACCTCACTGTAGCCGATGAAGATACACTTTTGGCTTTTGTCATCAAGTTTCTTTCTCCGTTGTTCTGGTACATGAGTGTATGCGACGCACCCAAATACTCGTAGGAGTGAAACATCCGGTTTGCTACCGCTCCATGCTTCATGTGGAGTTTTTCCCAAAACACTCTTCGTTGGACACCTATTCAATAGATATATAGCACATGCAACAGCTTCTGCCCAAAAAGACTTTGGCAAACTTTTGGCTTTCAACATGCTTCTAACCATTTCAAAAATGGTTCTGTTTTTTCTTTCAGCTATACCGTTCTGCTGGGGTGTATAACTGGCGGTTAATTGGCGTTTTATCCCTTGAGATTTGCAATAATTGTTGAATTCGTTAGAGGTGAATTCTCCTCCTCTATCCGATCTCAATGTCTTGAGATTAAAGCCACTTTGTTTTTCAACAAAAGCTTTAAACTCTTTAAATTTTGTAAACGCCTCTGATTTTTGTTCTAGAAAATACACCCAACTTTTTCTAGAAAAATCATCTACAAAAAGTAGAACATACCTCTTGTGCCCGAGAGATTCTACCTCAACTGGTCCACATATGTCAGTATGAACCAACTCCAACGATTGTTTGGCTCTTCGCGTTTTTCCAATTGGAAAAGATTCTCGGTGGTGTTTTCCGAGAAGGCATCCTTCGCATAGGTGATCAGGAGCATCGATTAGTGGTAACCCCGTTACCATGTTTTTCTGCACCAGGAGTCTCAAGCCTCGAAAGTTTAGATGACCGAACCGAAGGTGCCATAGCCAATTGATATCTTTCGACCTCGCCATCAGATTCACCTCGGTTTTTGTGTAAAGATCCAATGGGAACATTCTATTCTTTGTCATTTGCACCTTTGCCACTTGTTTCCCGTTTTTGCTATGAACGGTACACACACCATCCAAAATATGAATGTCATGCCCTTTTTCTGAAAGTTGTCCCATACTCAACAAATTCCAGAACATTGCCGGCACAAAAAAAACATCAGCAATAGTGACATCGGTGCCATCTTTCGATAGAATTTTTACGTCACCTTTGCCCATTACAGGAACTTTGGATCGATTTCCAAAATTCACTTCACCGCGAAACGATTCGTCCAAGTGTGAGAATAGTTCCTTCTTCCCACACATGTGGTTGCTACATCCGGTATCCAAATACCATATATTTGTGCATACGCCATCTGGCCCAACATCGTTGCAAGCTAGAGCTATGTTTTCTTCTATGTCAGCAAGATTTGCATACTCATTTTTTTCGTCCGGCATATGGGTTCGACATTCATTTTTGTAATGTCCGAACCGTTGACATCGATGGCATTTGACGTTGGTTTTGTCACGTGTTTCGGTATTACCACTACGACCTCCAAAGTCATTTCTACCTCTGCCACGACTGCGTCCGCGACCTCGACCTCGCCATCCTTGACTGCCCCCTCGATTTGTTGAAACAAATCTGCTCTGCAACGCCTGCTCCGTGCTAGAGTTGTTGGCCTTCTGGTTCATCCTTTGCTCGTGAGAGCCTAATGAACCCATCAACCGTTCGATGGACATGGTTGATATGTCTTGCCCTTCTTCGATCGCCGCCACTACATAATCAAATTTTGTGGTCAAAGATCTTAAAACCTTTTCCACGATCTTTTGATCATCAATCATTTCTCCATTAACCTTCAATTGATTAACGATGGATTGCACCCGATCGATGTACGCCGAGGTTGATTCCGAATCACCCATGGTTAGAGATTCGAAATCACCTCTCAACGTTTGTAGTCGCACTCGTCTGACCCGATCATCGCCTCTGTAGGATTTTTGCAAAATATCCCACGCCGTATGTGCCGTTTCTGCCGCCGCTATTTTTTCAAATACCAACTCGTCTACGGCTTGAAAAATGGCATATAATGCCTTTTGATCCTTTTTCCGGATCTCGATCAATGCATCTTTCTCCTCTTTCTTCAACGCCTCAAATACTTTTGAGTCCGCTACTTCGATGTAGCCGGTCTCCACCAAATTCCATAAATCTTGGGACCGAAAAAATACTTTTAATTGGACGGACCAACTATTGTAGTTTTTTCCGGTGAGCTTTGGAAGTTGTAAATGAATCGAATTGTTTGCAGACATGATTCAATTTGAAACTTCGGGATCGTTGGCTCTGATACCACTTGTTGGAACACAAAGATACACTATCACTCTAGAATTTATGAAGAACAAAATATAAATGAGGGAAATAGAGAACTAAGGAAAGAATTCCTTGTAAGATTGCTTGATGTGAAACTAATGGTTACATATGCCTTTTATAGGCTTACAAATCCTAAACACACAATAAACTAATACACACACATTACATGAGTTTCATTTTTTGTCAAAAATGGCAACTCACCTACTAAAACTTGCCAAACCTTATTTGACTAGAAAGAAGCATCCATGACAACCACATGAATAACACATGGGTTGCTTGGGTTTTATTTGACCAATTTACCTAACTTTCAAAACCTAACTTTCAACAATATGATATATATATATATATACATGTTTGTATGATTGTATGTGTTAAATTGTGATTCTGTGGCATAAATTTTTTACATTGGTTTGTTTACTCTCTTTTGAATTTGTTCGTATTTTTCGAATTCCTATGTGTTGATGTGGGTATTGACTTGTTTTGGTTTTGTATACTGTGGTTTTTTGTTTTTTTTTTATTCTTCTTCTTTATCATCATCTCATCTGATATTGTTCTTTAGCACTACTAAATCATTATTCATAATGTTTACCGTAGGTGCTGTTTATGTAGTCTGTATCATAGAAATAATTAATTTCTTCCAAAATAAGTTGTGCAAAAAACAAATTAATCCCGTGTAGGCCCAATGATATGAAATTACGCAAAAGGACTGAATCACGGAACCATGAACACTTGAGTCTGCTCCGATTTGTTGTTATGAACTGTCTCTCAACAAGAATTCAAGAAGCAGTATTAATAGTCTCATACCCTTTATGGCAATTCAATAAAGTTCAACTAATTATTATAGCCAAAGAAAGAGGGTGAAACGGGGTATGGCCTAAAATGATTCTTGAATCAGTTGTGATAGGATTAGCAGAACAATATACAGGACGATCCATGTAATCCATCATGATATGGCTTACTTTTAGTGCATATAATTGAAGAAACATATACAAATAAAAGGAAAACGAGTCGTTTTTTAAGCGAGAACTAGGGGCGTACTAAAAATCTGGATTGCACTTTTAACAGCTTCAACGTCGATATCAACTAACTTTCCTGTCTGGGATGAAATGATTTTGCATTTCTTCTCTTCTGAGTTTGGAACAAACAGCTTTCCCTTCTCTTCGGAAGAAAACAATGCAATGCTGCGCGAAAGTCGCACACAAAATAGAAATCAGGGCTTATACCCCTTACATTTTACTTGCATTCAGCTAGGAGCTTAATTAAGCTAGCAAATATGGTACTGAATTGTGTTTTCATTGTTAGTGGATTAAGCTTAGATAATCGCTTTCTTTGACATAAAAAGATGAAACTTACCTGGGCTTTTCGCGTGCATTTGCAAGCTGAATAGCTGCAGTGTTTGTAGCTATTACTCCGATTGAGTCGTTGATAAGAGCAGCCAGCTGAAAGATAAACAATTTGATAAGAGCCATCTTTTGGATTTTACAATGTTTCCTATATATCATGCTGCGATATTTGATTACATCTATGGGACCATTCTTGATGAGAACAGTACATATCACAAGGCAATATGATGCCAACAATATGTGAACATTATGATTCTGTGTCTTTTTATAAAGATGTAAACGCAAAATTTAAACTTTTGATCCCCGAGGGGGGAAATCCCCATGAAAAAGGGGCAACTTTCGTGTAGTTTGTGATATCATGTTACACGACATACTTGCATATTACACCATGATGTGATGTGTACATTAAAACTCAAGAGATTACATTTAAGAATGGTAATTAGAATGGAGGAAATGTACCTGTCCAGGGGTAGTAATGAAAACAATATTGGCATCATCTCCAACTATGTCCTCTACGCTTTCCCTTTCTTTCTCATGTGGAATGACAAATAGTGGTTGCACTACCCTGGTGTATGATGAAGTAACAGTTAGGTTACATCTCATGTCTATGCAATTAGAGTTCCTTTCAAAAAAAAAAAATCTCAAACCTGGTCCGCCATTTCAGACAGCACATTGATTAGTTGAACACATGACTTTTTAGCATATATTTATATGTATATATGTATATAGAAATGAATTCGTGAAAACAGATTTGGTCGGATTCTAGTGCTCCGAGTTGAAAGCTGCTCTGTCCAAATTCTGTGTAATTTCAAGGGAGGTAGACATTCAACTTGAATTCCCTTAGATTGGCAACAATAGTCTACAAGTTTCCACAGACACACGCAAGATGAAAGAAACACTGTCAAAAGATTTGTATGGTTGTTCGATATCTTGTCTGATTTCTAATTCCTAGCCAAGAGGTAAGTTGGACAACGATGTGCTTCTTGGTTGTGAATCTTGTGATGAATCTGAGCCACAGGCTCGATGCATGGTGGAGTTGAAACGATATGAACATAGTTCAGTTAATTGACCGAAACTAGTATTTTTGTAAGCTAATACTATCTAAGAAGAAAGTTTGCTAGTTTGATATTATGTCATACCTTATTGCCTTGGCTATTTCAGCCCACAGTTGGATGGGTAGCAAGCTATCAGTGTCCCCCCTGGACTGCATAGAAGCTTTAGAATCTGATTGTATCCCATGGATGACAATATATTTCCCTTTCTCTGCACCAGCCTTCTTATATTTTGCCTCCACAACCTCCTTCACTTTCCTTGATATCGAAACTTTTAATGGCGGCGTGGGTTGCCTCGGTACATTGCGAGCTGGTCTCCCTAACCAATCAATCATTTGATGGTACCTGAACCATATCACAAATAAAAATCACACCAAACTTCCATGTATATATAATAAGCCTATACCCTCCTCTTGAAGAATGCTAACCTACATAAATAAACTAATTGCATGTGTAATGATGGCTATTTAATCTTCGAACCAGAAGGGTGTATAGATTTTTGTCCAAATTGGGGCTATATAATTGAGATATGTTGTTTCTTTAACTCACATGTTATATCCACCTTCAGAGAGATTCATGCTATCTGGTGTAAATGTTTCGGAGAGAAGCAATCCGGCTCCTGCAGCGTTTACATTCGGGTATATGTAGCTAACTCTGTCTCGGGCCGTAGTCATAAACAAGAACGATGCGTGGCCTAGCCCTGCTAGTTTGGTTGATAAGATCATGTCGTAGTACCTACCCTGCAAGTGACCACAAGGTAACATGCATTACATACCATTCCCAGCTATTCATTATGTAAGACAGACACAATTGCTCATTGTGATTTTCAATCCATGACAAACTGTTTTTTTTCCGTACAAATGCTAATTGTCGAATTGTTTTTTTCAGTAAATTAATTAAGAGGAACTCATACCATTTTTGAGTAGGAGGGAAAAAATAAATGATTAAAAAAGCAATGCTGCCGCCATGAAAATGCTTAGTGTCGAAAACCACATATGAATTAGAGCTAAGCATTAATTTTCCCTATCGAGTTAAACTATGATGGCCATAAAAGGATAATTTTTCAGCTGAAATAAATTACATTGGGTGTTTTTTCCCTAAGATTTTAGATGTGCAGGTGAGAAAACATGCCCCATCCAACGGTAAATATCATGGGTGAGTATGAATTTCTTACTCACCGGGGAACGAGAGATCATTTTGGGCGGCCTAATATGTAATAACTACTAACATATTGATAAGTAAATAACTACAAAACTTGAGCTAACAAGTATGAGAAATGCAGGTTGAAGTTTCAAAAGCAGCCACTTTACATAAAATTGATGTTGAACATTTTTTTGAATAGCCTATCATACAATAAGTGTATATGAGACATAACATTTTTGTACGAGACACCAAACATTCTAAGTTTGCTCCCTATTTGATTGGTATGATATAAGAATCAAATTCATGAACCACAAACGTTAACCTTAAGAATTCCGACCATGTCAGTATACTCCATGGGCTCGGGAAAATCATTATCCGGATCATAAGCATCAGCCCACCTCACATTTTTATTGAGCTCATAAGTCTGCTTCCCTCTAGCTGATGCCAACACATCCACTTGAACACCAGGGTACCTATCTTTAATCAACTGAATCGCGGGAAAAAACAGCAAATTCTCATACACACCGCCCGAAACCACGCAACAACATCGTCTAACATCCCCTCTGAGCTTCAATCCCAGTGAAGCAACCTCCACACTGTACCCCATTGGGAACTTCAAGAACCCGTATGGGTTGTTCGGGTTATCGGGTGGCCTCGGATCTTCTTCTTGCTTCCCATCGGCGTACATTGAACCATTCTCCATTTCCGGGTCATCGCCGTAGTCGAAAGGGTCGAGCCAGGGGTTTTTCTTCTTTGCGTTTGCTCGGGAGGTGTTCCATCTTTTGCCGCAGAGAGGGTGGGGGTGATCTGAGGATGGGTGGTTGAGGAGGGAGGCGGTGGGGGAGTGGGTTGAAGGGATTGAAGGTGGGTTTATGAGGAAGGGTGAGAGGGATTTGGGTAGTAGAGAAGAAGTGGCCATTTTTGAAAGTATATATATATATGGTGTGTGCGTATCAATCTAGTGCCATTGTTGGTGGTGTTTCTGGTTATATGGTTCTGAAGAAGTTTGGACAAGTGGACGTTGGGTTTGAATGTGTGGAAGTTGGTTGGATAAGCGGGTCCCGCGTTTAGTTATAAACTTTAGTTTTTAATGATTAATTAAATTCTAATTTTAATCTTTACTTATAGAAAAATTATTTATACTTTTTTATTTTATTTTTGACATTCATCAAGTCATACATTCATTCACATCATTCATGATTATATCATAAAATTAGTTATAAAAAGTTTAGCAAAAATTGTAACATTGTGATATTAACTACCCTCATCCCAAATTATAAGTCCATTTTGGGGAATTCAACTTTTTAAAATCATGAATTTTATTGTAGTATTAGTGAATGAAATACCAAATTTACCCATGATGATGGTTTATAGTGTATTTGTTTTATAACTTTAATGTTTGAAGATTAAACTAGTAAATTGATAAAATAAAGTGTTTTGACTCTTCAAAGTGGACACTTATTTTGGGACAGTTAAAAAAAAAAAGTAGACATTTATTTTAAGACGGAGGAAATAATTTCTATTTTACTCGTGTTGATTAATTGAATTTTAATTTTAATAATATTACTTTAATTTTACTTACCTAAAAACACATTTAATAATTTTGTTTTATTTACTTTTTGGAGGATCATATGTTGGTTCAGATTATTCATGATTATAACGACATTAATTTAATAAAACTTAATTTAATTTTTTTAGACTAATTCCCCTTAATTGAGTCAATTTTTTACTAACCCTCTTATGTTTGAATTATATCAGTTCCACCCCTTCAAAACTGAATTCATGTATGCATTTTCTCATCCTTATTACGATATCAGCATACTTACAAATCTACCAGTTCACGTTAAGGGATAAAAAGTAAATTTTTGCCCTTTTCATGCATGAATTTAATTTTGACTTCGTGAACAAAAACGTAAAATTATTAGCAACTACGAGGAGATGTAATTGAAATATGACGGAGCCTAGTTTAATCATGTTTATTTTTTACCACAAGAAAATGTTCACACACTTTGCGGAAAATATAACTTGCTACGTCCATTCACTTTGATAAATTAAAAATATCTGATTATAATCTTTAGTGTTTTATCATTTTCTTAAATAAACTAGAGACTAATTCATGTACATGTACAAAGCAACCTCATGGTCCGGTTTGGTTCCGACCGGAACCGAACGGTTTTGTTCGATTCTTTAATAATAAGAATTGAAACTGAATAGTTAGTGTATCGAACCGACGACCGGAACCGAACGGTTTTGTTCGATTCTTTAATAATAAGAATTGAAACCGAATAGTTAGTGCAATGAACCGACTCGGTTCGATTCCGGTTTTTACTATTGCTTTTTAAAAAATGAAAACATCAAATACCAAAAAATAATATAATTATAAAATAGAGTATTTCAACTATTACAAACCCAAAATTAAGGGAGTATTTGGTAAAGGGTTTAGGCTGGGAAAATATGATTATGGGTTATGAAATTCCAGACCAAACCGTGTTTGGCCCAATTTGGATTGGTTCAACAGTGTCAGCTCATGGGGTATAGTTTGTGAAATTTTGAAACCATGTGAGGAGGTGGTTTTGGCATGGTTTCCCTACTATTCACAATTCATAACCCCAAATTCATCATTGGTGCATTATTCCATTCTTAGCAAAAGTCAACATTGTCATGCTTGTCATTTTATTAAATAAATAAAATATAATTAAATCAAATCAAATAAATAATAAATAAAAATAATAATTAATAGTAATTAATAATAAATAAATAAATATTAAATAAACAAAATAGAATTAATAATAATTAAATAAATTTGTACTAATAAATAAATAAATATTTAAATTAGTTCATTTTATTTTTATTAGTAATTAGTTCATAATTTATTAATTCCTAATTTTTTTCATCACCAAACACATTTCAAGTTACCAAACACAGTTTGGTTTCAAAATTTCAGACCGCACCAACTTCACCAAACATGTGTTTGGTTTCTTCCGCTTTACTTTTTTTCAGACCAAAACTATTAGCACCAAACATGATTTTAATTTAGAATAAAACCAAACCAAACCCACACTATTTACCAAACGGGCCCTAATACATAATTAGTGGAATGAAAATAACTATATCAATATTACATACCATAAAATTACAATTGTCATATAATAATCAAACAAAAATTTGCATTTGAAAGTTACAAAAAAAGAAAAAAAAAAATTTTTGAGTCGGTAATGCTAAGTCTTGACTTGCATCTCAAAACAAAATAGACTCCCATTCCCATGCCTTTCTTGGTCGAACCAACCCAACCAATGATTTCCGACAAGTCTTTCTTCATTTTTAAAGCAAGAAGTGGAACTACATGGATGAAATTAAAAGTTTTTCTAATGATTACTCCAAACAGTCCACTTGAGCATTTTTTCCATTCTCCCATTGATTCCTATGAATACAAGAAACTTGTATTTGTCATTCACAAATCCATCTTTGACAATAGCAAAATGATCGTACATTTGTTCTTCAAAACAACAGTAGAAAAATGGTTTTAAATTTGTCCTTCAAAACAACAGTAGCAAATGTTCTTAATTATAAGCAAAAAAACTAACAATAATAAAAAAATATAATATATATATAAAAAAAATCGGTTCGATTCCGGTCCGATTCGGTTCCAAGGGATTAAGGACCAAAACCAAACCTAAAATTTTGATTCTTCACTTTTTGGAACCGGAATCGGAATCGGAATCGGAACCGAACCGTCTGTTCCGGTCCAGTCCTTCAGTCCACGAACACCCCTACTTAAATATGACAAGTGATTTGAAGAGAAGATTTCTTATTCTGATATCATCTTAACTACCTAATTCCTTTAAAAACTTAAACTATAAGGGCCCGTTTGGGAACCAAAAAATAAGAACAATTCTTGTTCTTGTTCTTATTCTTATTTTCTCACCCAAAAGAACAAGAACAAAAAACATGTTTGAGGCAAAAAAAATTTCCAATTGTAAAACACACACACACACATAAACACACAAGGGCGGACCACCTAACTCATCCTCCACCTTTTTCACCTCCACCTCTCATGCACCACCCAACTCTGCTACTCCCTCGCCGCCGTCCTCCGCCCCTAGCCCGACCTAGGGCTTCGAATTAGTGTTTTTGTGAGGAGAGAGAAGAGTTTCGAATTAGTGTTTTTGTGATGGTGGCGATTCGATTGATGGTTTGGATGTTTGCAGTGGGGTGTGTGTATATATATATGTGTATGTGTGTGTGTGTTTGGTGGTGGCGAGGTGGTGTGATGGAGGGTGGAGGAAGGAGTCGACTATGGTGATGGTGGTGAGAAATTTTTGGTTTTTTTTTTCCTGGGAGATGAAGAACAAGAAAACACCTTTTGGTTATTCTCATGTTTTCTGCACTGTTCATCAAAACTTGTTTCCAAAATCAGAACAACCTCAATAGTAAAAAGCATCCCAAACATGTTTTGTTCTCAAAATTGGGCCGAAAAAATAGAAACGGGAACAAAAATAGGGTTCCCAAACGAGCCCTAATAGAGTGTAACTTTAATACTTAAATCCTTCAACAATCACTACAAATTTCTTAACAAATAGTTCCAATTCAAAAAATAGACTATTTAATACATGACCATTACCTTTCAATATATAATCATCTCCAATATTCACTTATACAATGCACACCATGCATTTATCATTGTAAAAATAAATCTCTCATATCCAAATTTTTGTTGTCTAATAAATTTTTATTTTATTTATAATTTTACTTTTGCATGGTAGAATTATAAATAGTAAAAAAATAGTATTATAACAAGTTAATGAGAAAATATCACTTACCTCCCCTGAGATAAGGCATAATTACACATGGTACTCCTATTATTTCCAACATAACATAGACACCCTATGAATGCATAAGAGCTCTGATTTGGTCCGACTAACATGTAAAATTATCAAACAGTCATCTATTATAATTTTTAATAGGGTTGCGTGCGAAAAACCCCCACTAGTATCCATTCAGTGCATATAATCCCCTCTTGTTTGAAAATATCCCCTATACTTATCTAAATGTGTGCCTTACCCCCATTTTTTTAATTTCGTTGACTGAATGTGTAAGAAGTCCAAAATAACCCTAATTATTTAACAAAAAAATAAAAATAAAAAAATAATTTGTGAAATTACTGAAGTGTCCATGTCCTAAATTACTTCGTTTTGGAATGCCCTAACTTATACCCATTTCCTTACATTTTCTCTTAATTTCTTCCTTTACAACTGAGAGACCAAAAACCCTAGATATGGAGCACCGTTTTTTGTCTCTGTACCAGTGGAGAGAAACCTTGCTACGATTCATTTTCTAGGCTCAAGGTACGCATCACTTCCCATTTTATTTGCTTTTGGTTCATTTTATCGGCTCATGTGTATAATATGGATGATTTCGGTATTGCGATTTTAATTTTGTTATTGATTTTTGGTACGGGGTGATGAAATATGGATGATTGGCGGTAATAGAGGATATTGTTTGATAGTGTGCTCAATTGAGGGTTTTATGTTCTTCAGTAGTAGATAAGTAAAATTTGAATACTCATCTATAGTTCTATCCATATATATATATACATATATACACACACACATATGAGCAGTACATGTATATATATAGCTATATACAATTATATATGAGTAATACATATATCTATCTATATATATATACAACTATAATATCTAGCTCCGTTTTTTTCTTTAATGTTGCTCTGTGCTTTTTTCTTTAATGTTGCTCTAGTTTTGAACCCAACTACCATATAGTTGAATATTTAAAAGTTAAACTTTGAATCAATCAAATGCATAAATATGCCATTGTCAAAAGTTAACTGAATGTTTGATAATATGCCATTGTATGCTGATATTTTTTTTTATTGTTTTACTTAGGTCCATAATAATGGACAAAGAATACACATGTGACATGGATGTTGATAACTGTGATTATATGAATACTATCACTGTTGTCAGTGAAAGTGGTGAGGGAGACAGTGATGGTGAGACTATAGATAGGACACTTGAATCCACTTGGGGTGTATTTGAGAATATAGAGGGGATTCAAAGTATGCACCTAGTGATGAACTGTGGAGTGTCCATAGTACTGATGAGGAAGATGATAAAGTTGAGAGCATACCAAAAAAGTTTTTTATTAATAGAGATTTGGGTATAAAACCATTAATAGTTGGGATGAGGTTTGTTTGTGTAAATGATTTTAGAAAGGCATTGAGGGACCGTGCTCTTATAAATAGATATGACTTTAGGTTTAAGAAAAATGAATCAACAAGGGTAACAAGTATTGTGTGAGGAATTGTGGGTGGTCTATACATGCATCTATGAGCACAACCAGTGGGGGATTTCAAATTAGAAAATTCACATCAATACATACTAATTGCCATCCAATTGAAAGAAATAAACAAACAAACTCAAGCATACTTGCTGAAAAATACTTAAACAAGTTTAGAATTAATCCTGAGTGAAAATATGGCCTTGTAAGGGACTCTATAAATGACGACTTTGAAGTTAGTGTTAGCAGGTATCAGTTGTATAGGATGAAGGAAAAATCAAGGGAAACAATACAGGGAAATCATGAGGATCATTTTAGCAAAGTGTAAGAGTATGTTGATCTTGTGAAAAAAACAAACCCTGAAAGTGTTGTCTATGTTGATACTGATTTTGATGAGAATGGGAATGAGAGGTTCAAAAGAATGTTTTTCTATCTTGATGCAATGTGGAGGGGATTCAAAGAAGGTTGTAGACCTTTTGTAGGATTAGATGGTTGTTTCTTGAAGACACCTTACAAAGGACAATTCTTGAGTGTAGTTGGAAGAGATAGTGATGGCAGTTACTTTCCAATTGCTTGTACTGTGGTGGAGGCTGAAAATAAGGTAACATGGAAATGGTGTTTAGATGAGTTGATGAGGATTATTGGACCTGCAAGTGGTTTAACTTTTATTTCTGATAGACATAAGGTATATTCTAAGATTTATGTTCCACTTTTATTGATAATAGTTTTTTTTTTAATTATATCAATTTTATGTTATATTGTAGGGATTAATTGATTGTTTGCACAACTTACGTGAGAACAATGACCATAGATTCTGTGTTATGCATATGTATGAGAATTTTAGAAAGAGTTGGGGTTCTTTGGAGCTAAAGGCAGAGGTTTGGGGAGTTGCCAATGCATACACTGAAGAGGAGTATGAACAACACAAGAATACCATCAAAAGGATGAACACTGATGCTCATAATGGCTAGAAAACGTGCCTCATCATATGTGGTCCAGAAGTGGTTTCACAACCAACTCAAAATGTGACTTGAATTCTAATAACATGTGTGAGAGTTGGAATGAGACTTTGAAGTTTGCAAGGAGGAAGCCAATCATCTATATGTTTGAGATGATTAGGAGATATTTGATGAAAAGATTTCAAACTATAAGGAATTGGATGGAAATGCATGGTGGTAGAATATGTCCAAAGTTAGAAGTAGATATTGAGAAAACCAAGTTAAAGGCAAGGAAGTGTGAGGTGCATCCAGTAGGCCATCTACCGTTTGAGGTGGACAATAGAGGTTTAAATGAAATTGTTGACTTAGGGAAAAGGACATGTAGTTGCAGATAATGGGAAGTTAGAGAAGTCCCATGTGTACATGCAATTGCATGCATTGTGTTGAGGAGGGAAAATGTTGAAGATTATGTGGATCCTTACTATTACAAAGATATTTTTTTGAGGGCCTATGCTCCACTGATTAAGCCATTGTCACTTAGAAAAATGGTGAAGACAAGTAAGGGTTCACTTCTACCACCAGTTGTGCTTCCAATGTCTGGTAGGCCATAAATCAATAGGGTTAAAGCACCAGGTGAAGGCAAAGGCAAGAGAGTGAGGGCTAAGGTGAGATGCACAAAGTGTTTACAAGTTGGACACACTAAAAGAATATGCAAGAATCAGCCGGCTCCACCTGGGGAGAAAAGAAAAAGTGGTACATCCCCATTGCCAAAAAGGGGCATCATGTTTGTGAGTAATAGATGTGGTTCCAATGGCAGTGGGTCTGGTTCTGTACAAAATGAAGAAGCTACTACAAGTGGAGGACATAGGACAAACATAAATAGGGGTGGGAATGAGGTGAGCCAACATTGATTGTTTAACTTTCTATTCTATTTTAAATATTTGAACACTCGAATTCTAATTAAGTGTAAACTAGTGCATGGTACGATGGGAGGAGCATATGGAAGTGAAATGCATGAGGTACAACCTACACAAGAATCAGTTAATCGGTCCGACATTTGTGAAAACTGAAGATGACATGCAAGATGAAGATGACAGTGCTTAGGGTGTCTTTTTGGTGTCATATTTTGTAATGAACAAGTTTTTTGTTGTTAATCGTGAGTAACCCAAAATTTAGAGTAACCCAAAAGATAGATTAAAATAAATGACTAAAAAATATATTTTTGGAGGTTAATTATGTATGAATTATGCACTTATCAAATACCCCCAAACTTATATTTTGCTAGTCCTCGAGCAAAACAAAAAAAAAAAAAAAAAAAAAACTAACTATACCACTTTCGCAGGAACTCTCGATTGCATTTAGCATATGCAATAAACCTTTGAACCCCTAGGTTACCCCTAGTGGACGAGTTATAGTCTCGTGAGGGTTTCCAGTGATGATACCCACAAACATCCGAAAAATAAGTTTCAAAGCAATATACAATCACATATATAACCTTAAATAGTAAATTGTTATCAACTTGAGATTTTTGAATCATTAATTTATTTGAGATGTCAAACCCATATTCTCCGTCTAAATTAAATTTAAGCTAAGTCTAATTCACTTATCAAAATTTAGTTGAAGACCCAAATTGTCCATCCTTGTTGTAAAGTGCAACAACTAAACACTAATTCAGAATTTGTTAAAACCTCATGACATAACTCCAAAATCTCAAAAATCATCGGGTTTCCAGAATAAGAACAATTTTACATTGGTAACTCAAGTGATTTTTTTTTTTTTTTGACATACTTTCACAAGGAATTGTTTACCCAAGAGGAGCGTAATTTACTCTCAACCTCAAGCCAACCCTTTGGATTTTTTTTTTTATCACAAGAGTCATGATTGAATCTCATCCTGGTCTACCGAATTTTTTTTTCTAAGATAATAGAACGATATCACCAAATTTCAGACCTTTTCTAAAAAAATATAAGCTAACAGTGCTCGTGAAATATGTTTCAAGGTTTAACTATGAGGGTTATCAACTAAATAATGATAAGTATAAAAGACTAAGGACTATCATTCATTCTGACTAGATTAAATATTTTAGTCTCAAATATACTAATGATTTTCAAATCTCAACCAAACTGATGACAATTCAATACTCAAAGATATAGAAATACTAAACATATTGCATAGGCTTTGAAACCTCTTTTTTTTTTTTTCCTTAATATGAAAATATATACATATATCTATAAAAAAAAATTCCCTTTACCCCCAAACTTAGATAAAATATTGTCCTCAATATTTAAAAATGAAAATCACAATGGCAAGTTTGAGAATTACCTTGGATGACGTACTATCCAACTTCGAGCAAGAACAAGGAGAAAAAAAATAATAAATAAATAAAATGGATCAGAAGGAATCATAAGTATGCCACCCCCAAACTTGGATTATAAGCATCCACAAAAATCTTTTTTTTTTTTTTTTTTTTCAAACTCAACAATTTTGATAAATGGAGTCTTCTAGACGAATACACTCCACATCTCTATCTACCAACCCATCTAAGTATGGTTTCAACCTCTGCCCATTCACTTTGAAAATACTACCATCCTTAGGGTTTTGAATCTCGACTGCCCCATGAGAAAAAACATTTGTCATGGTGAATGAACCAGTCCATCTAGAATGCAACTTCCCAGGAAAGAGACGTAATCTAGAGATGAATAAAAAAAAAATTTGGTTGGGCTCGAAGGACTTCCTAAGAATAAATTTGTCATGAAACATTTTAGTCCGCTAGCAACCAAACAAGCCAAACAAGTATTTTTTATTTTTTATTTTTTTTATTATTATTTTTTTCTAATTTTCTTTGTGAGAATTAATTCAAGGGCAATGTTAATGTTTATTTTCTAATCTTGTAGAGAATTATCAGGAATAGCCACAATAATTCTCTCATAATTAGAGCTCCTACTCTCTTCCAAAATAAATCAAAGAATGACCAGTTAAGGCCCGCTAATTAAACAACCAGGTGGGTTCCCAGGTAGGTGGAGAGGCACTAGGCCTGCTTAATGACGGTACGTCCACACAACCTTAAGCAACAGAGTCGCCGTTTGACAGAACCTTTCTAGACATTGTTAAGTTGGAAGATGCTCACTGGAGTTACCAAAGATTATCTTTTTCCAAGAGGGTCCTATGAGCTATATGAAAATCCTAGGGCCAACGTCTACTTGATTTTAGATTAAAAAAGTTTAGGCTTGGGTTTGACAAATGGAAGGAAATTTTTAACCTAGGTGGGCAAGGAATTGGTGATAAAATCCAATCCTTATCTTGTTAGGGGTTAGTGCCCTTACTAAAATTTTATGCAAAATGCTAAATTAAAATGCACAAATAAAACAAGTAAGAAATAAAGGAGAGAAAAAAAAAATACAAAAGAATAAATAAATACAAAGGAGTGAGTGTGTGAACTTTCTTCTTCTTTTTTTTTTTCAAAAATAAGTGTACTAACAATAATAAAAGAAAAGAAGAGAAAAACAAAATTAAAAATAAATATAAATGAAGAAAGTGTGCTCCTAGAAAAAAAAATCCTATGTTATTCTAACCTGAAAAAATAATAATAATAAAATAAAAAATAAGGTTAGAGTCACCTACCTGAATTGCAAAATTATGCAATAGTGCGATTTTTTTTTTCTTCTTTTTTTGTTTTTTTACTTTACGCCCCTTTTCTATACCAAGCGTCCTGCAGTTGAGGAAGCAACAATATCAAACCTGTAAAAGGATGACAATGACTTGGATGTTGCTTGGAATTAAAGGAATCACAGAAATTTGGAATGACAAAATAAAAAATAAAAAATAAAAATAAATAAAATAAAATAAACCTAAACTAAGAATTATGATAAATAATAATCTTCAAATTTAATTGTATTAAATACAATCCCCGGCATTGGCACCAAAAACTTGTTGTGAAATTTAGAGTAACCCAAAAGATAGATTAACCCAAATCAAATTTTACTCGCAAGTATACGAATCATAGTAGTAAAGAGTACAAGTATTGCGAGGTCATTCCCACGAGGATTGATTAAGACAAATTAAATCTAAAAACTACTATCTAACTAATTCAACAAATTATTGATGATTGTGAAAAAATAATATAAATACAATAATACAAAAGGAATACCAAAGCTTTGATTCCACCACTAATCATCACAAATCCGATTTTCAATTGTAAATTCATTAAATATCCAATTAATTTTCACACATCTAAATAATAATTATTATTACGTTCATAGATGGTCTATCCGGGTTAGGGCATAGGTTCAACTCAATATTTTATTATCTTGGCCAAAAATAATAAATAAATCATTGAAGGAAAATATAAATCATAATTATCTATCCATGGTCAGGCATAAACAATTATAATTTATTATCTTCTTCTTAAATTGCCAAGTAGATTACATGTTCGTGGTCAGACACAAGTAACATATATGCTAGGAATGAAATACGTTCAATTTTAGTCTCAGTTAAAGCACATAAAATCGAAAGCATTAACATATATATAATAATAATAAGAAGAACTCATTAACCAAAATATTCAATAATGTCTACAATTGAAAACTATAATATTGAACATGACTAGGGTTTCCTCTCGGCCTTGGCCGAGCGAATTAACTATACAAGAAAAATAAAACAAGAACGACCAAACCCGAAATCATAAGTGGAAGACATCTTGGATTTCTTCGTTGATCGCACAGGTCTTCCCCTTCTGTTTCTTGGTCGTCCATGATTTGTGCATCCACATATGCCCTATTTATAGGGGTCCTCAAGGTTTCATCTAGGAAAGTAAATAAAAGAATACAATATTCTCATATTTTTTTTCCTAATTGGTGATATCTTGCAGCCCACTTTTGACCAATTTGGAGAGTAAATTTAGAAGATATTGGTGAGATACTATTTTCTTGTTAATCAAGTCCTCTTCCCACATCCCTTGATTTCACTCCATTCTGATTGTTCCTTCAAAATCTGTGATTATATATTACCAAGCTGATGCTGATTTTCGCACAAAATAGTATGCCAGATTTAAAATGTCTTTTTCGCCCTCTAAACTTTAGAATTAGGGTTTCTATGTGAAATACCAATATTCTTTAAATTGAATCAGCTTTCTAGGAACACTGGGCTCACACCAATCCGAAAAACGGGCTGAAATTTATGGCCCAAATACTAAGACGTGGTCTAAACAGATTTTGGGCTTGTTTAGATGGATTTAACCCATTTGTACCAGAAATCACCAATAACAAAAAAAAAATATAAAAACACACATATTAATTAAAATAAATGACTAAAAAATATATTTTTGGAGGTTAATCGTGTATGAATTATGCATTTATCAGTGATTAATACAAATATTGATCTTGTTTGAGAAACATTTATTTTGTTGGGTTAATTTGTGACTGTTCTTTTCATTATGTTGAACTTTGTTGTAATGAAAATTTTGAATTCAACAAAAAATTGTGATTGTTGGAGACATATTTCAAATTCAGTGAAAATTTATAATGGTTGTAGTAGACAGTGACAAATGACAGTATATGAGAAAAAAATTATTGTATAGAGAAATATAATCATAATTGCAAAAAGTATGAATGAGAGAGCAATGAATGTAATTTGGGTTTGTGAGGATAAAAAATGGCCGATTGAGAAATAAATGAGATAAAGAAGTGGGTTTATGGTTAGAAGGGGTAAGGGGCATTTTGGGCATGCAAATGGGCATTTTAGGAATTCCATATATTTTTAAAGTCATGTGCAACGCACATGTTGTTTTTGGGGGTAAGTCGCAACATTTTTTAATTAGACTGGATTTATTCGCACATTATCAAAGTAATGGGGGGTTTTCGCACCTTTGATCAAACCAGGAGGGGTTTTCGCTGAAAACCCTATTTAATATTTGGTTCAAATATTCTTATATATATATGTAAGTATGTATATAACCTACACAAAACAACAATGCATCCAAACATTACAGAACTTATACATACACCTCCCTATGTATATATAACTGTGATTGATTGTTATTTTTTTTTATGGAAAATCAATTTTTGTTGAGAATTTTTTACTATTTGAATCAAGAATTTGAGAAAGTGATGGTTTTGGGGGGGAAATTTAGTCTGAATGGTTTAGGGTTAGGGTAAAGGATGATGAAGTAGGTGGTGAAGCTCACAACAACCGACGAATCCACTCATCTCCTTCCTCTTCAAATCCCACAACAACGCCATCTTGTGCCGCCTCCATGACCCAACTTCGTCGTCCGCTCCACCCGTGTCGCAACCGCCGCCACCATCTTTTCCCACATCACCAAACCTCCCTTCGCATCTAAAAGAAAATTAGAGAATAAAATTTTCTAATTCCAATAAAAACCCATTTGCACTACCTTCAATTCCAAATTAGAAAATAATTTTTTTTGCCATCTTTCCTATTTCCACCACAATTTCTAAGAAGGTGGTGATTTGCATAACCTGATTGGAACAAAGAACCATAAAAAGCAATTCCAAAAGAAACCCATAAGAAATTTCAATTATTTCATAAACCCATTTACACCACTTGATTAGAACAAAAACCTTAATTTTTGTTTGGATCTTGCAATGAGCAAGAGAGAGAGATGAGTTATATATATATATATATATATATATATATATATATATATATATATATATATATATATATATATATTCTTGTATATTTATGTGATCAGTCCAGATCGTGTGAAAATAAAAGTGTTTAATATAATGAATTAACACGATCTAGTTTTACCTCTCAATCACAAGTACGCGCGTAGTATATAGTATAGTTGGGTAGAGAGGGTTATCGAATTACAGAGATCAAAGTCGTATTCCAAATAATCACAAATTAGTAAATTGAATTATATTATAAATAGTTTGATTGGTTTGTTGTTTATAATCTACTAAACATAAAAATAAATAAACAGATAATTGTTTTGGTTGAATTCAAGATAAACAAGTTTATGGTTTTTTTCCAACTCCGCCACTAGCCTAATAATATAGTCCTTTAATTATAATATTGCAATAGGGAGATACGTACAACTCATATGAATCAGATTAGTAACGCTACAAGGAGTTGCCTAATTTCCAAAGAGATGCAATCGGTCCAATTCGCTACAACCCATCTTTGAATAAAGTATGATTAGTGCATGCATCTATTCTACAACTACTCCTAAAATATTAAATTAAAATCATGTCTATATCATCTTCTCTTAGCATGACCTTTGTAAACCTAAGACTTTATCATGTCAATTAAGAATCATTATATAGAAATCATTATTAAACCTTCGGGGTTCCAGCCCCTAGTGATAAAACATAGTTGTTAATTTCACGCCCCAAAATCCCAAAGACCTTAAGGGTGACGTGAGAAAGAGAAACTAAACAAATAATAACCAAAACTCGAAGCTGAAAGCCGAACGAACGACTCCAACTCGAAACAAGATTGACAATGCCACAACCTACCGAGAAACACAATGGAAGTAAAAGTTAAAAACCACCCATAACCATCCCCATTTGGAGATTAAGGGAAATGCCGAGAGTACAACCTCGATCTGTGGCACCTAAAACCCATCCCGGAACCATAAGAGGAAACGGGAATAAGAAACGTACAAATTCCTCAAATAAACCTCAAATGAAACTCAATCAATTCCCCAAGATACCTAGGAATAATTCCAATAACCTCCTAAGAAGATTCCCAACGAATCTCAAAACAAATGACGAAATGTCCGAAGGATCAAAAAAGTCAACTACGGTCAAACAGACATAACTTGGTCATGAAAATCCTAAATTGAGTGATTAAAAAGCCCAAACTCATGGCTATTGAGTCAACTATCCAATTCACTTTGAATCACCCAAAAATTCCAAACATAGCTCGAGATATGACCAAAACAGTGAACAGTGGTCGAAATGTGCGCGAACCTGCAGCCGACTGCTTGAAACATGCAGTTGACTTCCATAAGGCCGGAGGTCGACTGACCAAACCTGCAGTCGACTGCCCAAGGTTGAAGATAAACAAAAAATTTCGGAAATGGAAAATTTAAAGGCTCAGCTAACTACAAATGTGCCCAGTCGAATGCATTGATCCGAAAAGTTGAAAAACTGATCTAAAACACAAAAAATTTGGCTATAGAAACTTAATGTGATTACCCACCATGATCCACATATAATACTAATCCCAAAACATTGAAAAACATGCTAGTCTAAATCACATCAACATTTATATAATCGAAACCGGCTTCACCCGGTACAACACAAATCCCATTAATTCTTTATACAAACTTCACGCTACACATAACCCAAATAAAATATAGTTTCAAGTACAAGCTAACATACTATCTTTTATTCAAAACACACAAGTACTATTATTCAAAAGTACACACAAGGGAATGAGAACCCCTTTTATATCCACCAAGCTAAATATCGTCCGTAGCCAGCTCATTTCCTGGAAAAAAAATCTGTATGGGGTGAGCAATGAAGCTCAGCAGGAAAATGTTATCCGTTTCATCTCCCGATCGTACAAGAATGCTAACCAACCCAAGATTCATGCTTCTAAGTCTAATTCACGAGATTTCTCACCATGGCCAAAGTGCCAATTTGAGACCCAACGCCCATTCACCCCAAGTCCACAATTTATATCAAGATAAACATATCTAAACTGGGATAAGGATATAAATGTGTATGGAACATGTAAAACATACAACCATGAAATAACCACAACCGTGCATTGAGCACGCAATAGATATATAACCGTGGAATAACCATAACAGTGCATGGAGCACAAGAAAACATATGATCATGGAATAACCATAACAGTACCTCGAGCACACAATGCATCATAATGGAATTACCATAACCGTGCATTGAACACGCAATATATATACAAGAAATGTATCGTAACCATACATTAAGCATGCAATACAAATATATATATATAAGAGTGAAAATAAATCACCATTGTACATTAAGTACGCCATTCCTATATCCTTGAACGACTCACTACTATACCTCGAATTTACAATCTTTATCTCCAAATAATTTCTATAATCACACTTCAAGTCATAACTTAGCTAAGATCACACCTCAATTTTCATAGTTCATACTTCAATAAGCTCTACAATTGTACCTCAAGACCGTAAATCACACTCCAATGAAATACAACTTGCAAATCTCAAGTTTACAATCCATAATATAATGAATTTACAATAACACACCTCGAAGTTCCCGAATTCATATGACCACAAATCAACTCAACACACTTTGAGCAATGATCCATATACACATGAATAAACTCAACACACTTCTAACCTCGATCCATGTACACATGAATAAACTCAATACACTTCTAGCCACGATCCATGTACACATGAATTAACTCAACACACTTCTAGCCACGATTCAAATATTTGTGAGTTAACACGACTCACCTCAAATCCACAATTCTTGTATCCAAGAATTGACACACCACACCTCAAATTCATAATTCATATTATAATGAATTGACATGATGCACCTCAATTTCACAATTCATGTTACAATGAATTCACATAACGTACCTCAAATACATAATTCACATTACAATGAATTTACACAACGCACCTCAGTTTCACAATCCTGTTATCCAAGAATTGACATGTCATACCTTAAATTCACAATTCATATATCCATGAATTTACATGATGCACCACAAGTCTCCAATTCACATTTCAATGAATTAACACACATACCTCGAATTATAACATATTTCATCATGGATTAACACAATACCTCGAGAACCAAAATCCACATCTCAATAGATTTATAAACCTCAGAATCTGTAGTACCTCAATAGATTATTGCAACTTAAGCCCGCCATCCATACTTTAAAGGATTATTATTCACACACCTTAATCCGTAATCCACATCAAAATGAATTACCACAAACCCACCTTAATTTCCTTAATCCACCTCTAAGTGAATTATCATAATCATACCTCAATATCACAATCCCAAAATCCGGGTTCATGTTTACTAACCTGAATTATACAACACTCCCACATTGGCATTAATGTCAAGCCCGAGCTTCAAAGCTACAATCATATCTCAATGATTAAATAAGAAAACATATGTACATATATATATACATGTACACAATTCATATCACAATGAATAACGATACAACAACTCAAGTTCATAATTCATATCACAATGAATAACTATACAACAACTCAAGTTTGCAAGCAAGTATAACATGGCATAAATCATATCTGAATACTTGGTTCACAATTCAATATATCAATTGAGCATAATAATCTCATGACAATTTATAATCATGCATCAAATTCCATGAATAAATGTACATGACCCATGAACACACCCGGATGCAATGAACTCAACTCACGCACCCGAAAACTACTGACTTTCAAACATACGGTCGAAGCTCAAATATGTTATACTGCATTCGTTTAATTGGAAAACTAATCCAAAGGTCCACGCGCAACCTCATGGCCATGTCTTAGGGTCTTCCACCCTAGGGCTCCGGGCCCTTCTTGCTATTGCCGTAAAAGTTTTATAAAAAGCCTTTTTGGAGGATAATTCCACACCAAACTTTTATAAATACAAACCCATGTGTGAATGGAATGCAACCCATGAAACACATGAATGCAATGATCATGCAACAATACACAAGCAATATTCATGCTTATAAACCTGAAATTACCACTTAGGAAATTTACCAAAAGCCAACATATAATTTAATTCACGCACTCAATATGAATTTAACAACCATGAATCACAATCATGTTTTTAAAACGGGAAATTTACACTTAGAAAATTTACCAAAAATCATCATACATTTCAATTCACATACTCGATATGGAATTTAAAACCATAATATCAAAATTATGCATGTTAACCAAAAATTATACATTTAAGCAAATTTACCGAAATTCCTTATATAATACAATTCACATATTTAATGTGAAACTAACAATCATAATATCAAAATTATGCATTTAAATCAGAAATTAACATTTAAGCAAATAAACCTAAATTTCAATCATTTCCATAATACTCATATATGTATATATGTTCACAAAATAAGTTTAATAATTCGAATTGTTCAATTTCATGTTCAAATAAGTAATTAATTCGCAAACTCACGCATCGAAACCAAAAACAGATAAAACCCTCTACCTCAATGATTAGGAAGAAAAATTCCAAAATCGGACGAAACGAAAACGAAGCTATGCCGAAACCAAAATCATAGAAAACAAGCCCACGTCCTCGGGAGTACACTTTTCAACTCGGTTTGCCCAAAAAATCAAAATCAAAAATCCAATCGCCAAAAAAATTACTCCGATCACCGAACCAAAGGTAGATCCCGGAAGCCCTCGGCCTCCTCTACAACATACTAGAATCCTACGATTCAATTCCAAGAATAACTAGATCAAAGCTAAGAAATTAATTCTAAATTATAAAATGAAGAATTAACCAAAATAAAAGAACACACATACCAATATTGATATCAAATCGAAGGTCTCACCGCGAGAAAGACAAGTCCGGTTCAGCACGAGACCCGAAACCAAACTGAGAAACAAGAAAAAATCAAAACAAAAGCTTAAGGAAGCTTTAATGGTGTGATAAGAGAGAAAAGAGAAAAGAGAAAGGGTCGGATGAAGAGAAATGAGAAATGAGGAAGAAAGACTAACTTTGGTATTATAAATTAAAATGTAAAAATAATTACACTTCGACCCCTCATTTCATCTAAAAACGCAACACGACCCCGACAATAAATACTGCGAATCTGAAAAGTCACGGAATGCAACAGAAATAAAATAAATCATCACGGGAATAATACCCGAACAGTGGGACCAACCGAAATGCTCCGTACCCCTTGAAAAACATTCGGGCCTATGTAAAGCCCGAAAATGAAAAACTACCAGAACGGTGCAACTAACTTAAAAATACTATTTACGCCTACACTGGCACATTTAATACATGTAAAATAATTAAATAAGAATTATTCAACAATGGTTAATGACGTAACGTGCCAAGACAAAACAAACAACAAAAACAAAAATAGCCTGAAAAATCGATAGAAAAATCCAGGACATTATAGTTAAAGATTAATTATTAATTCAATTTAAGACAAGAAGAGAATCAACAAAGAATCTTATTTAGGTAATATGAGTGTTCTTAAGCTTCCTTTCTTTGCAATAAAAATAATTAAAGTTCTACATTATTCGGCTAGGGTTTCGTTGGAAACCCTAGATACCGACTTAGTCGCTCATGGATGGAGAAAACTGCATCACTGATGTAGAAATCATCTCCATGATTGGGTAATATGTTCTTGGGTTCTTGAGAGGAATATTCTCCCTAGAGAGAGAATTGTTTGTTATGATTTGGTGATGATCTGATTCTTATTTCTTCATGAAGTCTTCACATATTTATAGACAAAAGTTAGTGTAATTATGACATGTATTTGCTTGCACTCCAAAATGACTTGGTGTGAGGACCAAGTAATAGCTTAAATTGACCAATCTATCCTTCATTTGTATTTACACAAGGAATCAGAAAATAGCAATCTATTCGCACAGATCCCAATGTCGGCCGACTGATCATTCGGTGGCTTCTGAATTGCTAATATTTTATTTTCTGCGAATTTGTGCTTTGATAACTTGTACTCTACATAGTTGACTTGTACCTTGCTCTGAATTGAGTGCTTTTATTCTTTTAAGTGTCATTCGGGATTATACATTTTTGCTAAAATATTTGAATTAACTCATATTTGCATTAAAGTCATTGTAGCATTAAACACACAACTTGGGTAAAAATATCATATTAATAAAATAAAGAGACTAACAACAGGTTATTTAACACCCATAATAACCAATATTATGGTCTCATCATTGTGTGGATATATGAGGTTTGTATATTTGTAAATGTATAAGGGTAATTTTGGTACTTTAGGATAAAAAATGAATGAGGTAATAAAAAAAATCCCTTGGCCGACATTGACTATGAACGGAAGGGGCAAAGTGTTATCCCGAAGTTAAATTGGAGGGAGGTATCTGATTAATTTGAAACATTAGGGGTACCACATGCAATTATGCCAATTATGCCAAACCTTGGGGGAGGTTAGTATATTTTTTCCTAAGTTAATAAACATACAACGAGAATTTGAACTCACACTCGATATATGGGATACGATTTATCCGAACACCGAAACTTTGTTCTTCCAGCCATCTTCAGTACACCCGCCCGCGAGACACTTATGTGTATGGGTGCACATGGTTCAATTCGGTTTAGTTCCGACCGAAATCAAAACCGAACCAAACCAAACCATTGTTTTGGTTTGGTTTTGATTTTCGATTTCTTAAAAATGAGAATCGAAACCGAACCTAACTAAACCGTTTTTTTGGTTCAGTTTCGGTTCGGTTTCAGTTCCTACTATAGTTTTTTTTTCAAAACATAATATAATTATAAATTCCATATTTTTAAATGATATAGAAAACCATGTTTTGGCTGATATTGTTATGAATTAATAAACAAAACTAATTTGGTTGAAAATTGTTTTCATTTGTATTCACTTTGACTTGGAACAAGAAATGAGACCTGAAAATTTGGTTTGTGGTAAAAGAAATATTTGATATCTGCAAATATGCAATGAACTACAACTGACTTAGTTAATTATCAGGTAGGCAACCATTTTTGTCAACAATAACAAATCTATATGTATTTATGATTCCTTCCACCATATTGGACTTCGAAATTGTACCAGGAATTGAAAGACAATATTTCTCATGTGGACTGTGTGCAATACAGTGCAACAGAAGTCTAAAAGCAATGTAGCAGCTTGAGAAGAGGTGTGATACCTTTTGAAGGCTATGAATGGTCATATGAGAAATGGCTCACTCAGTAATACATAATATATATAACATATATAACTTATATATATATATTTCACTTTTACAAGTTATAATTTTTAAATTATATTTATATATAAATATAAATATTATACTAAAAAAAACTGGTTCAACAATTTGGTTTTAGGTGGTCAAGAATCGAAATCGAACAGAAAAAATTAATTTTTAATTTTGAGAACCGAAATCGAACCGAATCATCTTGGAATCGTCGGTTTTTTCGATTATGTGTGGAGTTAGTTATGTGTACATAGTTAAATTATGTTTTTTCTTTTATATTTTGGTAACTGTTTACCATTTGGAATTTGAAAACAATGGAGAGAAAGAAATCAAAATCCTTTCCGTCCAACCGGGTCGGACAGAAAAGCCTGTCTCTTTAAAGAAAGGAAGCGGAGCAGGTTCAAAACGCTGACGTGTCCTTATCCCATTCGCCACCCACCCCATTTTTCCCCTCTTTCTCTCTCTAAACTCTCTCTCTCCAACTACACTTTCCTGTCCATCGTTGCTTCCTCTGATCGAAACCCCAACTCTCACCATTTTCAAATCACTGTTCCAAAGCTCCTCACCGCCATCATCGCCAATGCTGAACCACCCCTCTCTCCTTCTAGGGTTTCCAATTCTACATTCCCAACTCTTCATTCTCTGATTCACTTCACACTCCACCTACATTCAATCTGTTGATCCTCACAAATTTTTAGGGTTTATATAATGCACTCCATCTTCTACCTACACTTGTACTGTCACTCTGTATAATCTGTATATATGCCCTAAATACTGAATGTTACACATATATTAGCCCTAGTTTTTTCCCCTCTTATCAATGTCGGGACCACCGCGAGTCAACTCGGTGAACTGCGCGGAATCGGAGTCGAGGCCGGTGCTTGGACCCGCGGGAAACAAGGCCAGATCGGTGAATACGCTCAAGCCGGTGACGAAGCCTCTGAGGAAAGTTGAGAAGCCGCAAGAAATCGAGGAAGCCAAGGCGAAGAAAGCTCCTTCGTTGTCGCCGGCGTCGCCGTCGCCGCCGCATTGTGTGATTGCGCCGCCGTCGATTCTGAGGCAGCAGAGTGGTAGGGGGTTGAAGGCGAATTTTTCGATGAATGCGTCGTGTTCGTCGGATGCGTCATCGGACTCGTCGCAGAGTCGGGCGTCGACGGGGAGGATAAGCCGACGGACGGGGACGCCGATTCGGAGGAAGCATTGTGGTTTAAAGACTGAGAAGGTTGTTGTTGATACTGAGAGTTGCTTGGTTGCTTCGAGTGATACTTCATTGGTCAAGAAAAGGTGTGCTTGGGTGACTCCCAACACTGGTATGATATTGTTATTTCTGCTGTTTATATATTTGCTTATCTTTATCATATCTGTGTGTGATTGTGTGAATTGCGGCGACCATGAAAAGACTGATGACTAAAAGAGTGGTTACAATGTGTTTAGATGAAGAACAATTTGGGGTTAGTTGCTGTGAGTGTCCCTTTTCCCCATAATTTTCAGTGGGTATGGTAAGGGTTGAAATTATGTTACTATTAACTTGTAAACCCAGTGGGGAATTGTGCTATACTGATAAGGACTATGAGTAGTATGTATCAGAGCAGATGTATATTCTAGAAATCATATTAGAGCAGAGCAGATGTTATACTGATACACACCTTCCATTAGAATTGAGTGTGAATTTTTTTTCATCTTGGGTTATGTAGGTGACAAGAAGACACTACTGTGTGAGTTGGCTTAAACTAGATTCTACATCTTTCATGTGAAGCATAAATCATAGTGGTTGCCTTATGCTAATGCAAATTAGTGTCCCAACACTTAGACAATTCTCTATCTCAGCCATGTGCATATAGTATGATAGATCCCTTTCCCCCATTTGACCATTCACTGTATGAGGGATGGGACACTTGATCTGGATTGAACTCTCTTTCTCTCTCTTTTCCTTTTAGTACTTTGGACTAGCTTCTTCATATTTCTGTTTTGGACATGATCAAAACTATCTTATCCAACTTTCTAGGATTTCTTTGTCAATGTCAAGTTTATTATGAATGAGTTTGTTGTTTATTTTTGCCCTCTCTTATACTGCTATTTTTTCATTAGAACATTCTTATACGGTAACATTATAATAACATGGTTCGAAGGTTTACACAATTTGATTTCAGTTCGGATGTTAATAAACATGATGACGGTGAAATAAATCTATAATAGATTGGTATATGGCGGAAATAGTGCCTCTAGAAAGGGTTATATTGCGAAGAACATGTCATAACAATGGTCCCATGTGATGAATTCTCATAATTTCATCAATTATTGGAAGTCATACCCCATAGATGGGGTATGATTCCCTCTGAAAGGACAAAAGACCTCACAAAAAATGGTTGGCAATAAGATAAGTATCACAAAATGTTCTAGACAACCCGGTCCTGGTGAATTACACATAAATCCCACATGTATTGGACTTTCTAACTGATGTAATGTACAAAAAGAATGCTAGTCCCTGCCCCACCTTCCTTCCTTTTTCATTTTTGGTAGTACTTTCTTCACCTGGTGACCTAGACAATATGGTAACCACGGCTCTCTGATTGTTCCTTACATGGAGTGATCTCGGGTTCTTGACCACAACACACACACACACATATTTGCTAAATGATCTTTGATATACCTTACACATGTCATAATTTGAGGATTAATAAAGTTGCGGACAACTTTTGACACTTCAAGCAGTCTTTAATATTGAGACAAAGAAAGGGGAGCCAAAAGGGAGTTGTTATGATCATGGTGCTACGTGTGTACACATCCATAAATGCTCACTAACACAAACAAGTGCATGCATATTGTCTTATTCACATATTTCTGTATATGATTCTTCATGCTTGTGTTGATTTCTTTCAAAAAATTATTGCTTTGGAATGTCTGTCAAATCTATGTTTCTGGTCCATTTCAATACAAGATAACAGAAGGTAAGGATATTTGCTTTAAAGTCGAAAGGATGATTTTTGAAGCCATTGAAGGAGAAGGTTACCACTCTGCTAGTAGAGAATCTATGTACATGGGAATGGACACTATTTACTTCTTACTGTAGAAGCCTATATATGACATTTATATAGTATGTTTTTATTTCTATTGTAACTAATATATGTTCTTCATGAATTAAAAAATGGTTATAATTTGCGAAAGTGTTGCGGAAGGTAGATACTTCTTATTGGGATGTGGCATGGTAAAGGAAGTGTCATATATAAGATAATTCCTTTTTCAAATAATTTCTTTTATTAATTTTTTAATTCAATTCTTGCCTTGGAATCGAATGGAGGATCTATCCAGCCTGCTTGTTTACTCCCCTTTTTTTCGCAAGTAAGGTAATTATAGTTGATTGAGGAAAATATAGCACCATACAAAGGACAGAAGCCTCCAACAACTCAAAAGAAAACAGCGGCTTAAATTTCCCAAAGCCTAGCAGGTAACTCCATCTACAAAGACTAGACACTGCAACAAACAGACTCAAAACGTAAAGCAACAAAAATATGAATAAAAAACAGATACTCAAAAGCAAAAGTAAGCCAGCCTATGTTGCTTCGACATGGGAGGAACTGGGGTGCGATGTGGTCTGGACAAGAATATATGGGTAGTAAGCTATATGAGTTTGCGATAGCTGCCATTCTCGTCCTTCAGACTGTTTCCTTTTCCACATGAAATTGTCTATTAGGCTTCCCCCCTTCCCCAAGATCTTTCATATATAATATGATATTGTTTGTGATTTACTCTTTCTAAAACCATGTTCTTCCAACATATTCATCTTTAAGATCCTTTCAGCATTCTGGACTCATCTGGTGTGGTTTTTATGGGTGATCAAGTTCTCTTATTGCCGGCTGTTTTTCAAGAGTGTTCCTTTGCTAGGATTAAGCATGATTGACGAGGAGATTCCAGACTCTTGAAAATTTGTTCTTACTGAACGAAAAGGTCAAATCTTTGATGATTCCATCATCTATGATTGAGTTGTGAGAACTTCTAGATAAGATAACTATATCTGAACCAAACTCTTTCTGGTTAATTTCCAAAGTGACCTGGGATTGAAAGAAGCTACACATAAGCATCTGTTCAGTGTTAATGCAAAGGAAATTCTCTAGAAGCTTTTTTCCGAAAAAGAAAGAAAGATGGAAAAAAGAAAAGTTTTAGCAGCTGCGAAATAGTCATGATGTAGACAGCAATTCTATTGGAGGGCATATAACTAGGTCAAGGAGCCGGGCTCACTTATAGAAATGGTTCAATTTTCATATGGTTATAAAAATGGTGAAATAAGAGGGCTATGTTATTAGAAAATGTGTCGCTTATTAGAATTGAGTATTCAGTGGGACCTATATATGCATGTAGCTAGCATATCCATCTTGTGTATTTTGATTATTCTACCATCTTTGTGCTCCATTCTTTTATATTTTTCTTCCTTCAGTGCCCTACTGTGTAATACCAACTGTTTGAGGTCTACTATCTTCACTCCATAATTTTTGGGGTTGTTTACAGTTGGATTTCTGTGGCTACAGAGTAGTGGGATATTTGTTTTCAGTGTTGTACGAGGTGAAGATAAAAGTGTGAGGCCTAATTTTGGCAAGGATGAAAAATGTGTGTGTCAATTTTAAGACGAGGCTCACGTGACACCTTGTATATTAGAGTTATTAATTTTTTTATCCATGTATTATTTTATGTTAATTTTTAGCTGCTGCAGGTTAGGAGGGTATTTTCATAATTCTAGGAATTTCTGGAATGTTTATGATTGTGGCGCATGAGTTCCCCTCCCGGGTCAAGATTTATTATTGGATCTTATTGTATTTAGTAGGTTTATATGGCTTTGATAGTCAATCCTTAGCTTCTCAACGCTTGACGTGATACGTGCACAATGCATTTGATTGTAATCCATGTAAAGTGGGTAAAGGAAATATAGAAGAATGTGCCTGTGAAAAAGAAAGTTAATATATGTAGAAAACTTTATCGATGCCGTGGCATCTGTTAGAAACGTTTTGACCCCTTTATTACCTTATGTGCAAATAGTGACATGGATAGCTCATACAGTCAAATAAAAGTTTTTCTGATAATAACCTCTTGAAAGTTGGAGTTGGAGGTTTGCTTCGCACTCTACATAATAATAGCTAAGTGCATGTCCTCTTAGAATAAGAAACTCCTAAACGTCTATATGTAGCCATGTAATGCTTTCAATTTAGTGATCAGCGAGATAGAGAATGTTGAAAACACTTTTGAGGTTCTTTTGGGGATTGAAGGATGCACTTTTCTTGGACTACCGTCCACAGCATTTAAACAACCCAGAACAACCTTCAATTGTTTTCACTTTTTTCTATTCCCAGAACCCTACAGATAATCCCTACCCTATTGTAAACTGTTACCTCAAGATAGAAGTTTATGAACCTTATTTGTTGGTTCAATATATATATTCTACATCAGTTTTGTGTCAGAAGTTGTAGGAGAACTGTTCCTTTGCAGTGTCCAACAGCGCTTCTCTTTTACTTCTACTGTATTGTTCTCCAATGGTCAGGGTGGGGTGTAGGATTTTCCTTTTTGTTGCCATAAGAATTCACCTACCTATTTTAATATGCAGTGATTGGTAGCTTTGTTTTTTTTGGAATTTGTGAAAAATTTAGCATATAGTTACATTCCAATAATTTTCATGTTCATTCTGATTTTATCATGCTTGTAAATGGTTCTGTTTCTGATTTAGTGTGAGGCCCCTTCCTCTATTATTGCAGTTTTACTGCAGGCATATCTCAAAATTATAATATTTTATTAACTGATTCGATTTTCTGATTCCCATCTTCTAATTGGCTTTCATTTGTTAAAGATCCGTGTTATGCTGAATTTCATGACAAAGAATGGGGTGTTCCAGTCCATGATGATAAGTATGTAACCTCACAACCTTGTCCAAACAAATCTTGATTGGTTCCCAACTTCAATAGTTTATTTGATTTTATTGCCCTTTTTTCAGTATGCCTCAGATCGTCCTTGTTACTCTGCAGGAAACTGTTCGAATTGCTAACCTTTTCTACTGCTTTGGCTGAACTTCCATGGCCTGCCATTCTCAGCAAAAGGCAGATGTTTAGGTATGATATGCGAGTGCTTACCTTTTTCTTTTGATAATTGCAATATGAACGCCATGCATTTAATGACTCCTATTTAACGGATTTTTACCATACTGTCACCGTGACCTGTATTTGCAGGGAAGTCTTTCTGGATTTTGACCCAATTGCAGTATCAAAATTAAATGAGAAGAAGATAGTGATACCAGGAAGTGTTGCCAGTTCTCTTCTGTCAGAACTGAAACTGCGAGGTGTCATTGAAAATGCACGTCAAATTTGTAAGGTAGGTGCTAATTTCATGGTTAATCATCTATTGAGTTACTTATATTGCAGGACCAAAACCTTACATCAGATTTGTCAAACATAGTAAGGATAACGCCAGAATATAACATTCATGTTGGTTTTGTAATTTTCAAGTACTGTCAATATAAAAGTGAATAGTTGATCAAATTACTGCTTAGCAATTATTTAGATTATGTAGTCGGAAATGAACAGAACAGAGCAAGTTGGAACTTCATGCAAGGTTTTATATAATTATGAATCGTGCATGTCCAACTCTCTCTGTTCCTTACCAATGCTGCAGATAAAAGATGAGTTTGGATCTTTCGACAAGTATATATGGGGATTCGTAAACCACAAGCCTATAGTTTGTCAATTCCGGTATCCACGCCAAGTTCCAATCAAGACGTCAAAAGCAGATGCAATAAGCAAAGACCTTGTAAGAAGAGGATTCCGAGGCGTGGGGCCTACAGTCGTCTACTCATTCATGCAAGTGGCTGGAATAACAAATGACCATCTCATCAGTTGCTTCAGGTTCCCTGAATGTATAGCTGCAGCAGATCCAAGGGATAAAGATGACAGACTCAAAGATAAAGTCGAGGATAAACAACCCGAGAATGCTACCGGCTTGGGGCTAGCAACAGCCATAGACGACTTGAATTTAGTGGCAGAGTGATATCATTACGGGTTGTAATTTCCAGCATGAAAGTGTGTGTAGCCATTCCTTGATGTCGAAATTTTGTTGGCTGGTTGTGGCAAAGGGATGATGGGGTAAGAGGGAGGTGTTGTTTCTGTACAAATGATTTTATGTATTATTCTGTTTCTTGCTATGTAGATCAAAAATAGAATTTCGCATCCAGAAAGATTCGGAGTTCCCTGGAGGTCTATGTCATTCGGACCTTTTTTTTGTACTGCTGAGTCTGTGAGAAGAGCTAAACCATATTCACTGGTGCTTGTGCTCTACTTATTAGATCAAGTGCTTGAGTGTGCCTATAAAACAGAGTGAAGGTTTGAAATAGGACGATTGACAATTTAGAAAGTCTACCACAAGAAACACATGGGTTGAATTGTCATTGTGATAGTCTTTCTGATTCCGATCATCGTATTTCAAACCTGTATGAATGATTGAAATAAAAAGTCTCAAAAACTGGAGAGCGAATTTGTCGCAAGGCCTCAAGGCACTCATGTTGGAATTACAATTTACAATAATCTAGATACATGTTGTCACAGGGGTCAACTTTCACATCGAATTTTTCGCCCATGGCACCAAATTATCGACTTTCATATCAAAATTTTCACCTACGCATGGTACCAAATGGCTAATGCATGACTTCTTCAAACTTGTGTTGGCTCTGGATGAACCACTCTAAATTGCAGCCTCGTATAAAACTGTAAGCTTTCTGGAGAAAGTTTGAACTACAGTCACATGTTTCAACAATTTGCTTGCTACAATTTGGTATTCACATCAACATTAAATACAGAAATGGTAGTCTCATTTTCCTATCTGATTATTTTGAAGAATTCCTCCTGAAATGGCTGCAAGAAGTGCTGCTTTGAAACCTGGATCTTGTGTCAAGGAAGAAGCCATTCCTTCTACCAAGAACTGTTGAAAATCCGGTGAATCAATTTTGTGGCTCGAATTTTTGGCCTGAGATTTGGTTAGATCAGGAGTAATGGCACGCGGGGGTGAGCTGAGCGACACAGGACCGGACACTGAGTTGAGTGTAATGCAATGGTTAGAACTAGGTGTGCCCACAAGTCTTGATGGGCGTGGATGGTTGTGCTCTCCTTCATATGTTGCAACCAAAAGAGTTTGGTCTTCAACACTTCTTTGCACCTAAAAATGGAATTGGACAAACAACTTAGAATGCTACCCCATGTTTTCCCTTATGGAAAAAGAGTGGCAGGATCTTTTCACGAGGAGGTAAGACTGTGTACATCTAATCTTCGTTAAATTCTGTACTGACAGAAGTACTATAAAAACCCAAATCATAAAGACTCGTTTCGTATCAATTTCCCGGGGCATTAAAACACTTCATCTTCGACGTGTTGATCTAATTGTGAACTAGTGAAGAAAATTAGATTTGTAGTTCACCTTCTTTTTGACAGTGCAGCTTGGAGCAAAAGAGCATCTGAAGTAAGCTCTAGGAGATGGATTGTCTCTGGTCACTTTCTGCCCATACTTCCTCCACTGATAACCATCCTTCACTATCTACACCACATCAAAATATGTTGCTCAGTACTCCAAATTTATCATACATGAGTTCATTTCATTAGATTATATCAGTGTATCTCCAGACATGTTACATATCGTCTGAATTGTAACGTTTTTGGAAGGTCAGTACTTGTTGTGACACTATACTCGTCTTATACTTGTTTTTTAAGACTGATCTGTTATCACAACTGCAAAGCATGCAAAGTAATGAAGTAGAGTGGGTGGACTTACAAGGCTTGTATCGGATGCTTGAGTTCGTAAATACACGCTTGAAGTATTCTTCGCCTTGATGTGTTCTTCCCTTGGTTTCACATACGAATCCACGTTGGTTGAACTAGTCTCCGAATTCCCATTAAATCCAGCGGTGGTGTAATTGTCATTGTTGTTGGTGGTGGTGCTTTCAGTACTCTTCCTCTTCCTCGACTTGGAAATTTCCATTTTGGGACTAGTGTTTTTGCTCATATAATCCTTGAATTGCCTCCTCAAAGCATTGTAGTTCTCACGCATTACTATTGACATCTCTATTAGCTTCTTGTTTTCTTCACTCACTCGGTTCAATTCCTCTACTAAATCTCCTACCTAAACAACAAAATCATATATATATCACATAATTAACATTATAAAATAACTCCATATATAGTTTTTAACAAAAAGAAAAATAAAGTTTGAATGATAATTCGGAAATGATTAGAGTCTGCTTAGTTTGTAATTTTAAAACTAACAATCGAACACTAAAACAAAAAAATGTTTTTAAAACTAATTTTCAGAAACCTAAACCCCAAAAAGAAGACTAAAAAAAACAGAAAATTGTTTTCAGAGTTTCATACTATGTTTCAAGTGGGATCCGATGGTTTTAAACATAAATATATATATATATATATATATATATATATATATATATATATACAAGTTTTAATGACCAACCTTAGCCTCTTCTTGTACTGAAATGCTCCTTCCCATCTCAATGAAGTTGCTTTGAGCCTCTCTATTTTGATGACTAGCATGAACAAGAGAGAAATCTAAATTCGGAAAGTCAAGCACATGACTAGTTGTGAGTGAATCTTCACATGGTGGAGCTTTGTTGAGAGGTCCTTGAGGAAAGGTATTAAGATCCAATGAAGTATCCAACAACCAACTGTTCCTACTATACTCCATATACATATATATATATATATATATATACTTGAAAATCCAACCAAGCCTTCACTAATTTTTCACCAAAATTTGCAATCAAACTTGGAATACAAATACAAGAACAAGAATTTATACTGTGTGTATGTGTGTGAGAGAGAAAGTAGAGTAATATGAGTGAGAAGTAGTCGTGGGGAGATTAATTTTGGCATGTATATATATAGTGAATGGAAAGGTATAGTGGCACAAGTGTGAGATAAAGGTTATGTGGGACATGTCGGTGTTGGCTGTTGAAATTCCTAAAGTAGTCAAAGTCAAGCCATTCATAGATATACAAGCATAGGTATGAACATATAGAATATTTAATTGAAATTGAAGTCTTTGTATCGACCAATTATGTCCTCCTTTTTTTTCTCTCACTTATTAGTTATTACTTTTTTAGCCGACTTGAGTTCACTGTTGCTGGCTTCCTCTTGTATTTTCCACGTGTTTTGCATTATTTGATTTAAAAATGTTGCGACTCTTGCTTGTTGGGAGGGGTTGAGTGTTATTTCATTCAATAGGGCTAAAACATGTTTTCAAAATATATAACTTAGTCGTATATTCTTTTTTGAAAAAAAATTCTATAATTAGTTTTTAATGTTTAGATGTATAGAGAGTAAGATATAGAGATTGAATCATTAAATCGGATCTAAAAATGTTCTTAAAATATACATATATCTATGTATATATATGTTATTAAGTGAATATAATTTTAAATGATACAAAGAAATTCTATATCATGCCTTTGATGTAATAACTATAAAAATATGTCGCAACTAAACAAACCCAACTAATATCGAAATATATATATGCTATTAAGTGAATACAATTTTAAAGGATACAAAATAAATTATATGTCATGCCTTTGATGAAATAACTATTAAAATATGTCGCAACTAAGCAAACCCAAATATAAGGATGCAAATGCATGTGTCTCATTTCTTCTGATTTAGGATTTTACTTCAGTTCAATTTGTAGTTCATATATTAAATTCACTTGCGTCTCACTTGTAGGTATTCGATCATTTCGACGACAATATTTTATTCACTTATCAAGTGCATGTCTACAAAAAAAAGAAAAAAAAACAACCTCAGACTGTCCAAGTGAAAATATTCTAAAATGAGGAGTTGATGTAAAATTTGACAAATTTTGAGGACATAGGTGAAGTTTAACCTTTTTTTCTTAAATTACGAGTGTTGTATATAAAGAAATGTAACTCCATACTCAATAGTCCAATACGTTTATCTCATGTTTGGTGTGAATGAATGAAATGAAATGAAATGTTCATTCTATCCATTACTTTATTTGATATAATATTTTAAATGGAAATGACCATTTTCAAGGATCTACTCTTTGAATTGAAAAATCATCCCATTACTAAGGGCCTATTTGAAAATCCTTTATTTTTGTATTTATTTTTTGGATGAAAGAACAAAAATTATTTTTGTATTTTTTCCTAAAAAAATAAAAACAAATGTGTTTGGGGCAAAAATTGTATTTGGTTCTTTCACACACATATACATTGGGGGTTAGGGTTTTAAATTGAGGGTTAGAGTACCGGTGGTGGTGGTGGTGGTGGTCGTGTGTGTATATATATATGTGTGTGTATAAAGTGGTGGTGGTGGTGGTGGGTTGCGAAGGTAGTGGTGGTGGTGGTGGTGGTGGTCATGTGTGTATATATATACGCGCGCGTGTGTGTGTATATACAGTGGTGTTGGTGGTGTATGTATATATATATATATGTGTGTGTGTGTATTTGGTTGAATTGAGAGAAGGGTTAGAACAAAGAACAAAAAAAAATACCAAATTGATATTCTTTGATTTTTGCCCAAATTTGTTTTGTTCTTAGCACTGTTCACAAAAACGTTTTCCCTAAAATTGCACTCAAACAAGGTTTTGTTCTGATGAACGGTGAAAAAAATAAGAACAAAAACAAAATTATGGGTTTCCAAACGGGCCCTAAATCTATGGAATAACCATTCCATTCCTTAAATGGATGGAAGGGAAAGGGAGAGGGATGGATGGGGCATCCTTAGGGAAGGGATAATGCCCTTCTCATCTTTTGTTTGGTTGGGTGGAATGGGTAGTAAAAAAGATGAATGAATCAACACATGTTTCTTGTTTGGTTGAAAGGAATTGAAACATTATTTTTATGTTATTTTTACAAATATATCTTCATTAGGTATTATATAAGTTAAAAGAAAACTGTTAAAAATGCTAAGAAAGTCAGTTTGTAGACAATGATGTAGTTATCATATTTTTTTCTCTCTTCTCTTCTGCTCAAATTTGGATCGATAGAAAAACGTAAAAGAGAGAGGGATGTTTCAACCAAACACAAAATAATTACTTTGTCCTCCCTCTAATCCCTCCCTCCTCAATCCCTCTATGGCGACCTATGTGGGCGAGAGTGTCGTGGGCGGGTGCAAGTGGCACTGACAAGCTACCACATTGGGCGAGCTACAGATGCACAATCCCACATCGCCTGGGTAAGGAAAGACTACTTGTTATATGTGAGTTTCATACCCTTCTATGACACGACGCGTTCTAGTGGTCTAGTGGTGGCTAGCTAGAAACAAAACCTTGAGGGTAGATACCAATGTCGGAGGTTAGACTCTTTACAGGCACCCAAAAAAGGACAATATTGTTTGGGGTGGGTGGGCCAGTGTAGGCCACGGTTCGGCTGTGTAACTCTAACTCCAGACGACGTGTTTTAAAATCATAATGGCTAGAAACACATCAAAACTCCTCAGTTAAGCGTACTTGATGTGGAATAATCCCAGGATGGGTGACCCCCTGGGAAGTTTCTAGTACGAATAAGCCAAAACGGACAGTATTGTATTAGGATAGGGAGGGGGTTGTTACACTTTACCTCCCTCCAACCAAACATAACATAAATTATACTTTAAAATATAAAATTATTAAAAAGCCCTATTACATTTTAAGTAGACAAACCACCACCACTATCATGTCTTCCACCATCCTTTCCTCCACCACCACCACTCCTATTGCACCCCGTTACATTTCTTGTTACCTTTCATAATTTTTTTTGAAAGAAAATTATAAAATAATATATTTATTACTAAGAGGGTATTTTTGAAATATTTTTGTTGAAGTTTGATTTCATTCATGATGTACTTCATATTTATAACAAAACAATAAAATAAAAATGAATATTTCATTCTCATTCTCATTCTCATTCCACTCCACTTTTATTTCATTCTATTATGGTGTACCAAACTTTACCCTTGTGGTTATACATGGTGATAAGGGTTTTTTCGTGCATTTGTTTTTCTTTGTAGTAATTAGGGATGGCAAAAAAAACCGCCTCGCCCCGTTTATCCACCCCGCCCCGTCCCGTTTAGCTAATCGGGGCGGGTATCAATTCCCCGATTATAATCGAGGCGGGTATGGGGCACCCCCGCCCCGATTAGGTATATATATATATAAATTTATATACATATAATATTCTCCTTAATTATAGATTTATTGTTTGATTTTGATTTCATATAGATTTATTCTAGAAAAAAATTATAGAATAATAATATTAATTAGAAATAAAATAATATTATTTTTTATTATTAAAAAATATATTTTTAATAAAAATAATACGTAATCGGGGCGGGGCGGGGAGCTAACCGGGGCGGGACGGGTCGGGTCGGAAAAATAAAAAATTAAACGGGAACGGGACGGGTATAGAGCAGGGAAAAATAATCGGGTACGAATACGGGGCGGGTCCCATTGTCATCCCCAGTAGTAATATCATCGCATGACAAAAACACAATTATAATTCTATCATGTTACAGTTATTTTACAAATTATTAATTGTCAAAGTTGGTTGGCTATAAGCGAGTGAAAAACACTTCCATTTATTCCTTCATGATTATATCCGACTAACACCTTACTAGTAATTAACGTTCTAATGGAATTATCATATTAATGAAAGAGGTCTCATTGACTTTAAGCATCCTCCCAGTTGAAAAATAAAATAAAATACCAGTACTAGAAAAGGGGTGTGTGAAATATATATATATATATTCTGGTATACCCAACTTTTAAATTGACTTTGACAATTAAAAGGACTTCTACATGATAATTGTTAGTTATTTATAGGTAAATGGTTTCTTAAACTCATCCTCTTTTCATCTATATTGGTAGGTATGGTTGTAATTGTAGAAAGGAAAACAAGAATTCATGTCTTACGAATCAAAGTCTTCCATGTTTGGGATTGTCACAAGGCCACAATCCACACCAACTTTGAAATATTTCTTGATAAAAATTAAGTGGCCATATTGACCAAGTAGATGATAAATAAATATGTCAGGATTAGGGATGACAATTTTTACTACTCTACTATCTCGTTTTGTTATTTAAAAATTTAAAATTTTGATGTGGTGAGAATGGATTCCGGTAAACACGCATAGTGCCTTGTTTATATTAGTTTCTTATTTGGGATGTAATTTTTTACTCATAATTCAGCTGCGAATAGTGTATATAAGTTTCTTATTTTCTTCTATGCCTTTATATAATTGAAGGATGTAATTTTTTACACCTAATTGAGCTCCAAAAGTCTGGAAAGAGGGAATCAGAGGAGCCACTCAAAATACAAAAAGTATAATTAATATTTTTAAAAATTAAAAAGGTTGACGAGAAAAAATATAGACAAACTCGTTTCTAACATGCCGTTGCCATCCCTATTTAGAACCCTTTATTAGTGTATATATTAAAAGATATGCCCAACTAATTTAATTAGATAGACTTGTTTCATATTCTTTTCTTTTCTTTTTTTTTGGTCAGTGACCTAAAAAGGTTGGGGAGGAAAAGATATCACACCAGAAATCATTGTATTAGCAACGCAATAAACTTGATTTGAATGTTATACTTTGAATTTCTGTAGTTTTTGGGTATTGTAATTATATTAGTCATTTCCTCGCATCAATTATAATTGAGCTACTCAATTATAATAATTGTTCAATTTAATTGCTATATATATTTTTTAGATAATTAATTTTTTATATTAAAAAATATTCAACAATTATTATATGTAATGTAAAAAAGTAACCTATATATTTAATTAATATTGTATACATTCAGTTTACGTTTCTCAAAACCAAGTACAAAATCATATCGTCATTTTTTGAAATGCTTTTGCCCAATTTACGTTTGAATAAAAATTAATATATTAAAATTTTAAAAGGTAAATTACAGTTTAATCATCCCGAGATATGATATATTACACCCGCACGGCCTATCGCGCGTTTGATAAATTACAGTTTGACACCTTTTGGTTTGTAAGTAGTAACAAAAATTCCCTTCTGGCGAAACTCCGGCATGGTCAATGCTTACGTCAGAAATTGATTATGGGTAAATTGACTATAATAACCTCACTTAATTTTTATTTTTAAAATTTTAAATGAAAAATAGTCATGAGTATATAAGTAATTTCACAACTCCATCACCTGAATTGAACGTCGATTAAATTAAAAAGGATAAAATTATAATTTATCAAGAAATAGGGGATGCGAGTGTAATATATCTTATATGGGAGTCAAACGATAATTTACCTAATTTTAAAATACTTTTAACCATATTTGTCATGTATAATTTAATCGACATGAGAGTGTTCCATATGTCAATACGCCGTACAAGGAAAAGTCTCTCTGCTTCTAGATAAAGGTCAATAGGTTCGTACGTCATGCATGATATCAATATGGGATAACTTCATTTACACCCCCTGAGGTTTGTCTTATCTTTATTTGGACTCTCTCAGGTTTGCATATCTTCATTTACACCCCCTACTTTTCAATATTCTCATCACTTAGACCCCCTGAACGATGACATCAGCCTGAATTTTTTTTAAAATCCCTAAACTACCATCAATGTCTTATCCTTATTCTGTTTGGAAACAAGGATAGTGTTTTTATCAATTAGACCCCCTCCCATCATTTAATAATTTAATTTGTATTAAAATTTCAAAATATATATTAAAATTTAAAAAATATTATAAATTCGAAAATAAATATAAAATTAAAAAATATATATAAATTTTGAAATTATTTTTTTTTCAAAAAAACATATTAAATTTCAAAAATAAATATAAAAATCACTAAAAACATAAAAAAATTGAAACAAATATATAAATTTTTTTAAAAAATTCCTGTTTGGTTCACTTATATCATACCAATCAATCCGCAGGAATCAAGGGATCAAAGGGAATGCATTGGATGGATGCCCGGGCATTGAGAAGGATGTTAATTGTGGTTACATCCATAAGTAGCTTGGTCCATCTTTATTCCATTTAAACATATAAAATTCAAAAAAAATATATTAAACTTCAAAAAAAATTATAAAATCGAAAATAAATATAAAATCAAAAATATATATAAATTTTTAATTTTTTTTAAAAACATATTAAATTCAAGACAAATATATAAAATTAAAAAAAATCATATAAAATTCTAATAATATATATTAAATTTCGAAAATAATTATAAATTTCAAAAATAATATAAAATTTGAAAAAAAATATAAAATTCAAATATATATATATTAAATTTCAAAAAAAAAAACTAAATTAGAAAATAAATATAAAATTAAAAAAAAAAAATAATTCTCTCCTCTCTCTTTCTCTCTCAGACGCACACACCACACACACACACACACACACACACACACACACACACACACACACACACACACATATATATACACACATATATAGATAGAGATCTATCTATATATATACACACACACATATATATATATATATAAGTCGCCGGCCGACCCCCTCCCACCGCCTCCCCGTCGGCGTCGCCCCCTCCCACCACCGCCTCCCCGTCGGCGCCGCCCCCTCCCGCCGCCCCCGATGGGTCTATATATATATATATGTATAGATCTATATATATGTGTGTATAGATCTACATATATATATGTGTGTATAGATCTATATATATATGTGTGTGTGTGTGTGTGCGTGCGTGTGTGTGTGTGTGTGTTGTGTCTGAGAGTTAGAGAGAGAGAGAGAGATAGAGAGGAGAGAGAGAGAAAGAATAAATATTGAATAAATATTGAGGTGTTTGGTTTGAGGGTTAGATTGATTCTAATGAGGTGTTTGGTTTAGGGTTTAAATTGATTTAGGGATTAAATTGATTTAAGGGGTGTTTGGTATAAGGGTATTTTAAACATTTCACCCCATGAGAGAGTGTAAATGAAGTTATGCAAATCTGAGGGGTCAAAATGATGATATGACAAACCTCAGGGGGTGTAAATGAAGTTATCCCTATCAATATTTCACAAAATACATGTATTACAAAGCGTGTACATGCACATACACATCATTCTTACCATTTTCGTCATCAAATTAATTCTCAACTACGACATATATATTTATTTCTAGATTCATGTCCTTACCTCAATAATTCACGGTAATATATATATATATATATATATACACATGTTAATAATTAGCAACATGCATGGATTTAGGGATGGCAAAATGGTCCGATCCGGCCGGGTTTCGACCCGTCTCAACTCGATTGGGACGAATTTGGTAAACTTATAAACGGGTTTTGGATGGGTTCGGGTTGAGTTTGGGTTTTTTGGAAAACTCGTTGGTAACCCGACCCCGACCCGTTTATGATTTTAATTTTGATTTATATATATATATATATATATATATATATATGTGTGTGTCTTTGTCTATATATAATTCATTAATCTGATTATTGGTACTGACATCTATATATATATATATATATTTTGAAAGAATTTCAATCAATATGCGTATATATATATTTGTTTGTCTAAATATGTGAGATATTTGGTTTATAAAGTAAAACAGAATATATGACTATAATAAGAGAGATACTTGGTTTATAACTTAATTTGTCATCAAATAATTTAGTAAATCAACTGTGCTTCTAATTTATTAGAAATAATTTAGTACAACCGATGGTAACACGATGAAATCCGTTAATACTGACGGGGTGGTAATAATATTATCGATTACAACCCGTCACGAATTTAGAGCAGATTTGATATTAATAATTTTTAAATAAAATGATAATGATATTAGTCAAACCCGTCCCAAATCCGATATTTTACCATTCCTACATGGATTTGTCATGTATTGTGTTCAGGTCTTTGTACTATATATTTTTTTCAATTCCACACTTCTTACTAAAAGAAGTCGTGTTTCTTTTCCCCTTCATTAAATTTGTCAACTATATATATATATATATATATATATATGATCACTCTATTTTGTTTTTTGTTGTATATATCCCTCAACCCTTTTATAGTCCGAAGCAGTTGATCAATCGCTGTTTACAACATGTTGAATCAGGGACTGATATTCAATTCTAGCCGAAATTGGAACAGTGATTTGGTATTTTATTTTATTATATATATATATATATGTATGATTTATTAGTGGGAGTTGACGAGGAAGAAACAACCTACTTACTACTCGAATTCCACGTGTGTTGCATGTCGGCTGGCACAAATTTTTGCTAGTTAATACATATAGGTCCGTTTGGTACGCGTGGGTTTCGTTTTTGATATTTTGTTTATAACCGAAATAAAATAAACGTTTTTATTATGGAGTGTTTTTAGTTAAAATCAAAATTATTTTTGATAATTTATTTTGAGTTTGATTAAAATATATTTTAGTTACAGTGTTAAAGTAAACGGTGCAAAAATACAAAAAATATTAAGGTTGTCAAAATCGGGAGTTTAAGTAGGATTGTTTTAGGTCCGTAGAATCACAAATCGTAGAATCGTAAGATAATATCTTTATAATACAACAAAAAATATTTAAAATAGTTTATATAAATAAAAACACCACCTTAAAGTCATAGCAATGTGCAAATATTTGAATTATATTATGTTACTACTTGCTTAAAAACTTTAAAACTAATTAAAAATATAAAATTAAAATTAAAACACAATTTCTAGAAATCTAAACAAATATCATTTGACAAACTTAATATAAATTCCATCAATGTATTATACTAACTCAAAATAATAAATAACCATCAACTTATAACAAAAAGTTACTCGTATACAACATCGCTGCTAAATAAGATCATTATTATGGTCAAAGTCTTCATCCAATTCACAATCACCATCAAAATCATCATCGACAACATCACTATTAATATTCTCCTCATTATCAACACCATGGACGTTCATCTTAACAAATTCTTCATCATCATCTATTTCATGAATTTCCTTCACTAAAACATACAAATAAACAAAGAAAAATATTATAATTCATATGATAAAATTACAAATTTAAATAAAAAATTTGAAATTAAAATTTAAAATTAATTGGAACATATAATTTATTTAATGTAGTTCATTTTTGATTTTTTTTACATAATAGTCAAATATTTATTTTGAAAGTTTAAATCATATTAAAGTTTTTGTTTTCAATATATTGAACCTTTAATTATTATTTTTTATAAATTTGGCTACATATTGAAATATTTTACTAAATCATTAACATTTTAGGCTTCATATGGATGATTCAACCTTAAAACTATTATTTTAGCCAAAAAGTACAAAAAATACATGTGAATACAAAGTGATGAGTGTGTGAAAAACTTACCTTTTATATATATAAAAATAATAAAAAAAATAAAAATGTGATTCTACTAGTACAATTATATTACTATTCTACATGATTCTACTAGGATTCTATCTATTTTAGCTCAAAATTTTCCAAAAAAGCAGAATCGTGTAAACTAATTCTACCTATATGAACGATTTTGGTGCAATTTAAATCGTTTTGGGGTTCTAGGATCGTAGAATCGTGCAATTCTACGATGTAGGGTCGCGATTTTGATTATATTGAAAAATATTAAATTGATGTTTTTATTTTTTTCTGAAATATTTTAACTATTTGCGTTACTATGCAAAACAAAATATATCGCACCAAACATGCTATACTTTAAAAAATGTATTGGTTTCCAGCCAAAAACAGAAACATTCAAAATAAAACATTTGCCAAACAGGTCTTTAACCCTTAATGCGAAGAGAAGTATATATAACTATATATGTGTTCTTAACATCTTTCATGTGTACGTGGGCATTCGATTACGTGCATTAAATCATTGATGTGAACATTTTGGGGCTGCTATCTACATTCGTGAGAAAAATGATTAATTGGAAATTTGAATATATAATTAGTTGAGTTCTATTATTGAATTTAATTTAATATGATTTCATTTTTGCAGCCTTATTAGCAGTGGACTAAATTAACATTAATGATGACGTACATTTTCGTATGTTACCATTCAAATTGATTTCATAACCATCACATTACATGAGATGAGACTATGCATAGTGGTGGACATTTGACTTAGTCGATGGGATCACTCAACACGTCATCCAACAAAGAAGATATTTCATTAGATTTATAAAGAGTTAATGGTAAATAAAGACAGAAAAAATAAAAAGAAAAAAAGGATTTAAATGTGATATTTAAAGAGTTAATGTCGTTATCAATGTTTAAAATGATTGGATGATTTCGAACTATACTTTTGTCACACAAATATCTCATAAGCAAGCCTCGGAAAATTGGCTTTTGGAGAACATACCAATGTTCTTACTTTAATCTTTCCTCAATAAACTCAAAGGCCATTGATGAAAAAAATCACTTTAAAAATTTTAGTTGACGATTCTATTAAAAAAATGTTAGAAGTGTTATTAACCATATGCAGGGCCTCCGGCTAGGGGGCAGGCCCAGTAGGGCCCCAAAATAAATTTTTTTGTCTTTAAGTAGTACATGTCCAAAATAAATATTTATAATTAAAAATTTAAATAAAATGAACCCAAAGGATAATCCAATCTTTGAGTAATATAAGCCCAAAAAAATAATATAGACCCAAAAAATACAATATGTCCAAATTATATATTTATTTTGGGCCCCTTATTGGGTTTCATATAGTTGCATATCGTGACCTACATGAATTTAAAATCAACAACCTTCAAGCTCTCAGTCTCGACCCAATCCCTCATTTTATCTCTCAATTTTCCAAAAAAATCTTCTTCCACTGCTCCTTCTTCCAATTCTACCACACCCAACTAACCGTAAAACTCAATCACAGATTCACAACAATTATCTCTCAAGATCAGTATTCTATACTTTATATATTATTTTCTTGATCTTGTATTGAATATATAAGTTTAATCAAAGTCACTAGTGTAACCTAATTTTTGAACAATTAGTAGATTATTTTGGGGTTTAATTTTATTTTATAATTATAAATTTTAGTTGTGTAATCTTTTCTTCCAATTTATATAATTCTACAGGCCAAACTTTATAAGTTTTGTTCAATTAGTCTTTCAATTTTGATGTGCAAATTATATTTTAGATGTTAGTTGCTAGCAATAATACACTTATCCGTTTGCTAAGATGTTGGAATTTATTTGAATATGAAGTATTGTACTTATGAAAATGATCCAGGGTTTGGAATTATGATGACCTCTCAAATTCGAGAAAGTGACTAGCTTGAATTTTGTTATTTTAATTCGAGGAAGTCTTCCCCTATAATATAGAATTTTTAAATAGATTCATAATAGTATAATTTTTGAAGATTTTAAAAATACCATTAGGTTGCTTTCTAGTAGAGGGCTGAAAAAAAAATTAGGTTTTAATCTCGTGAAGGTCCCAAAATATTTTTGCACTATCAGAGTTAGCCCTGACCACATGCTCTCAACATTAAAAAAGGTTAGAGTGACAAATGAGAATGACATATCAAATTATAATTTATTTATTATTTGGAGAAGGTTATTGAAATTTAAACGAATTATACGGTGAGGGCAAAAGATTAAAAAAAATGCAAATATTAATTGAAGAAAGAGAACAAATTTTTCTAAAGACAACAAAAAAATAAATTAAAAAATAAGAGTAAAATGAAAAGGAAAATATATATATATATATATATATATAATGAAGATTTAACCACGGAGTCATGGAACATGTCCCAATAGGGACACATTTTGGTTGTATCTAATTTCAGTTGTACATTTTGGTTGTATCTAATTTCAGTTGTACATTTTGGTGGGTGTTCATCGAACCTGTATGGGATAGTCTTTGTGTTCCACATTCATGAACTGGTTTTAAACTATGTCCACGTCCAATTAATTACACAACTTGAGTATGAATTTGGAACCTAATAATAGCCGACTCTAACAAGAAAAAATAAAATCATTGAATTAATTATGTGTGTTCATTGCGTGTTGCAGTGAATTTTTGGTAAAAATATAGAATTCCACTATAAGACGGAAGAGAGTCCTACAAGCCACAACACTCTCCTGTCACAGTCGGTGTTATAGAGTCGGTGAGGGTGTCAACTTCATTTTGAAAATGTTATGATTTTGAAAATAATCCTAATACTAGCATTTAATAGGAAAATTCTTATTAAATGCTACTTTTTGCATCAAAAGACAAAGAAGTTTTAAAATATTTTTCGTTAGACTAATAGGCCTTACTTTTAAGATTTCTTTCCATTCAAGTCCTAAATTTATGATATTTTCATATATATCCTAAGTAAATTTGTTTAATGATAAATTTAATCAATAGTTAATATATAATTTATTTATTTTGTAAGTTTTAGTTACTAACACATAATATTATGAATTTAAAAAAGGGATAACTTCATTTACACCCCCTGAGGTTTGTCCTATCATCATTTTGACCCCCTCAGGTTTGCATATCTTCATTTACACCCCTTATGGTGTGAAATATCTAAAATACCCTTATACCAAACACCCCTTAAATCAATTTAAACCATAAACCAAACATCCTTTAGAATCAATCTAACCCTCAAACCAAACACCCCAATATCTATTCAATATTTTTTTTCTCTCTCTCTCCTCTAACTCTCTCTCTCTCTCTCTAACTCTCAGATTCTCTCTCTCTCTCTCCTCTCTATCTCTCTCTCTCTCTCTAACTCTCACACACGCACACACACACACGCACATATATATATACACACATATAGATCTATACATATATATATATAGACCCATCGGGGGAGGGGGTGGTGGGAGGGGGCGGCGGTGGTGGGAGGGGGCGGCGCCGATGGGGAGGCGGTGGGAGTCGGCCGGCGACTTATATATATATATATATATATATATATATATATATATATATATATATATGTGTGTGTATATATATATAGATCTATATATATATGTGTGTATATATATATGTGTGTGCGTGTGTGTGTGTGTGTATGTGTGTGTGTGGTGTGTGCGTTTGAGAGAGAAAAAGAGAGAGAATTTTTTTTTTTTAATTTTATATTTATTTTCGAATTTAGTTTTTTTTTTGAAATTTAATATATATATATTTGAATTTTATATTTATTTTCAAATTTTATATTTTTTTTTGAAATTTATAATTATTTTCGAAATTTAATATATATTATTAGAATTTTATATGATTTTTTTTAATTTTATATATTTGTCTTGAATTTAATATGTTTTTAAAAAAAAATTCAAAATTTATATATATATTTTATTTTATATTTATTTTCGATTTTATAAATTTTTTTGAAATTTAATATATTTTTTTGAATTTTATATGTTTTTTTTAAAATTTTATATATTTGTTTCAAATTTTTTATGTTTTTTGTGATTTTTATATTTATTTTTGAAATTTAATATGTTTTTTTGAAAAAAAAATAATTTCAAAATTTATATATATATTTTAATTTTATATTTATTTTCGAATTTATAATATTTTTCAAATTTTAATATATATATTTTTAAATTATATATATATTTTGAAATTTTAATACAAATTAAATTATGAAATGATGGGAGGGAGTCTAATTGATAAAAACACTATCCTTGTTTCCAAACAGAATAAGGATAAGACATTGAGGGTAGTTTAGGGATTTTAAAAAAAATTCAGGCTGATGTCATCGTTTAGGGGGTCTAAGTGATGAGAATATTGAAAAATAGGGGGTGTAAATGAAGATATGCAAACCTGAGGGAGTCCAAATGAAGATAAGACAAACCTCAGGGGGTGTAAATGAAGTTATCCCTTTAAAAAATTATTAGTCTAATTTAAATTTTATTTAATAAATTTGAATACACAACAAAATAATATATATTCTCTTTTTAGTGTAATGTATGTGTCCATACATCATTTAAAAAAATTATTCTTAATTTAATACATTCTATCCATTTTAATAAGGGTGTAAAAGGGGATGTTTAGTGATTTAGGACTCATGTGGAATTTAATAAGTAAAAGAAGATATTTAGTGATTAAAACCTTATATGACCACACAATTATTGATGGCCCATGAGCGACTATACCATCGGGCCAAGTAAGTCCAAAACAAATTTAGAAAGGGTCATAAAAATTTAGAACTAGAACTGGGTGGGTGCGCCAGGCCAGGGCAATAATGCAACTCAAGGACCCAGTAGCAAGCTACTATGATGGGCCCTTCTCCCTCGAAAAATAAATTTAATATCAAGTGAGTCAATGGGCCCTTCCTCAAAAAATAAATTTAATATCAAGTGGGTCAATGGCTCACGTATCAAATATTAAATTGATAAGAACAGATACTAATTAGCCAAAAGGCCAAAAAAGATATACTTCTTACAATATTGGGTCTTCTATTTTATAAGCATTAGTCTCTAACCCATTTTCTACAAATACTAGCCAAAAAAACCGAAAAAAATATACTTCAAACAATATTGGGTCTTCTATTTTATAAGCATAAGTCTCTCACCCATTTTCTTTAACAAGCGGTGTGGGACAAAAAATAAGAAAACATACCCTCACCTAGTATATAGTGTCTTGTTTGGGCAACAAAAAGTGGTCAACCTTGTAACTTTGGGTATTTCAGTTACTCTCTGAGATACAAACAGAACATATATTATATATATATTTGCTTCCATTATTGTTTTACTTGTACCATTCATGAGCATAACACACAGTGAATTTACTATCGTTGGCTCTCCAACGTCGATCTTTGAATTCGCGAAAGAGTTGAAAATCAATCAAATTGAGAATCTCGTGGCAGCGAAGGACGAGATTTGATGGAGAACTGGGGATGGATTTTGGTGAAAAGTTGTTGGAAATTTCAAATTTCTAATGTGGCCATTGAATGTGCGATACTTTTGTTATTGGATACTTTTGTTATTGGGTTAGACCGTTAGATATTAAAGAAAAGTTGAGACTTGTTTTATGCTTATCTGTGAGTGAGGTTCTTCATTTGTCTATGCTATTCTTTATTGTTTGTTAAATTACACAATCACCCTGCATAGGGAATCATAGTAAGTCAGTAACATAAGGGCATAAAAAGGGTCACATGACATCATTACCAAAATAATGGATATCTACGTTTAAGTATAGAATTGAGATAACTTTTGGAAAACAACTTGAAATAAATCTTTTACAAAGAGCTTAGTGGTTATGTATTGTCCAGGTGTCCTCGTTTAAAATCGACTAAACGTGTTGGAAGGTCATTCCGTTCCCATATCCTTCAGATTTTTTAAAATCCGGATACCCTTTAACAATAGAAAATTTTAAATTTGTCACTTTAAAATTAAATAACTCGACTAAATCATATACTTAAAACACAAAATTCAATATTATAAAACTAAATAAACCAACAAATTATCCAACAATCCAATTTACAATACATCCTATCAAAAATAATAACAAAAAAAGATTATCTAAATTATGTTCACTTCAATCTAAACAACAAAAATAGAGTTTAGGATTAGTAGATTACACTTGATTTTTATTTACTATATATATATTATAATAAATTTGAATATACAACAAAATAATATATATTCTCTTTGTAGTGTAATGTATGTAGGGGTGTTCAAAAATTCGTCCAATCCAAAAATCCAATCCGTTCAATCCGATCCGGACCTATCGGATCAAATTCTTTATGGATTGGGTTGGACATGGATCCAAAAACACTCAATCTGATATTTTACGGATCGGTATTGAACTACACTTTTAATAATCCGATAAATCCGGTCTAGTCCGTTTATGTTCATATATATTTTAACATATTATATTAATAATATATCACATAATATATTATTTTAAATTAAATTATAATATCTTATATCAATAATATACTATTCTAAACTACATTCAAAGAAATATCATTAAAGGACATTAATACATTTTATTATGTCAATGCATGTATTTTCTTTAAAAGAAAGTATAGTTACAGACTTTAAGTATCCACAATAATTATAAAAAGATAAAATGAATGGATACCCAAATTTTAAAATTTTTTAATTTCATAGTTAAATAAATGTAACACATGATGTTCTATAATTATTACTAAAAAATATTTGTATTGTGAAATATCTTTCATGCAAGGTTGCAATATAAGTCATAACTTTAAGCTATCTGTATTTCATACATCAATACAAGCCAAGCTTTACGCCACGTGCATTCGTAATTTCGCACGTACTCTTAGTTAGTGACTTATAAAAATATGAATTATTTTTAATATTTTTGAACATTTAACCTATTTTAAAATACAATAAAAATATAACTAAAAAAAATTATCAATCTCTATCATTCACCAGACGAAACATATAACAATATACCCTAAGATTAATATGACTTATAATATGTTTATTTTATAATGTCATTGAATAATTAACTTATACTACAATTGAAAATAATAATTTATTAATAACATCTTTAAAAGTCCGTCAGGGTTGGGAGTTGTAGATGTCTTCTTGTTCATTAGTCTCTTCTATTGTTAAATACTTAAATTCATACATAAATAACTTTTTTTCAATTTTAGTATATATCTCAAAATTTATCTCATTCAATAAATTATTTATTGAATTTTATTTATTTTATTATAATAAATAAATTCTCAGATGAAAGATATAGTTAAAGGTTTTCACTATTTTATTTTAAAAATAATTTACTTTCTATTACAAATTTAGTTAAATAATAAGACTTATTATTTTAAGTTTAATTCTCAAATGAAAGATAAAAGTCTAGTTTCAGAATTGCATGTATAACTATATATTTATTTTTTTGAAATTCTTCAAGGTATGAAATTTTATCCAAAATTGCACGTGACGTCCTAGCTATTCCTGTTTCAATTGTTGCTTCTGAGTCTGTTTTTAGCACAGGGGGTCATGTCCTTGATCAATTTCGTAGTTCTCTTACTCCTAAAGTTGTTGAAGCATTTATTTGTGCACAAGATTAATTACGTGTCTCGCAAGTGCCGATTCAAATTGAAGCACAAATGGACGAAATTGAAGCATTTGACTCTTTTGATATTGAATCAAGTATGTTTATTTATCCACTATGTATTAAGTATATTGTATTTATTCACTACAATTTATTTATAGTTATTTGTTAATAATTAACTAAACTCACTTTTACTTTCGTAGTCATGACTACTATTTGAGGACTTTTGAAGGTAGTACCGAACTTTTGAATCAATCCGTTGAAATAGCCATAACTACTGCATGTACTGGTTTTCGTGAAAGTCTTTTGTTGAAAGTCTGGTACTGGTTGTTGACATGTTTTAGGACTGGCTCAACGAATTCGATCAGAACCAATCCGGCTCATCGCGTCGGTCCGTGAACACCTCTAAATGTATGTGTCCATAAATGGAATTTAATAAGGGAGTAAAAAAAGATATTTAGTGATTAAAACCTTATATGACCACACCATTGTTGATGGCCCATGAGCGACTATACTAATTTCAAACCATTGGGCCAAGAAGTCCAAAACAAATTGGAAAAGAGTCACAGAAATTTAAAACTGGAATTGGGTGGGGTGCGCCAGCCAAAGGCAATAGTGCAATACCAAGAGGACGCTCAAGGACCTAGTAGCAAGCTACTTGATTGGTCCTTCCCCTCAAAAAATAAATTTAATATCAAGTGGACCAATGACCCACGTATCAGATATTAAACTGATAAGAACAGATACTACACTTGATCTTAGCCAAAAGGCCGAGAAAGGTATACTTTTAATTTTATTGGCCCTTCTATTTTATAAGCACCAGTCTCTCGGTCTTTTCACTAACTAGGCGATGTGGGATAAAAAAGTATAGAAGCCAGAGAGGGCAAAAAAAAAAAAAAAACCTGGGCCAAGTAGTGTCTTGTTTGGGCAACAAATCAAGTGCTCAAACTTGTAACTAGGTGTTTCAGTGACACTCTGAGATACAAAGACAACATATATATATATATATATATTATATATAGTTGCTTCCATCATTCTTTTACTTGTGTAATGCATAACATCACTGCCCCAAATCTCTGTTACCTCAACTTTGAACTCTCAATCTTCATAGTCTTCGAAAGTGATATGCCGATCGCATTTTGAATTTATCATCATTTGCTCTCCAGCATGCATGTTTGAAAGCGCGAAATAGTCGAAAATATTAGGCATGGAAAAGGGCTGGTGGGCAAAGGATGAGATTTAATGGAGAACTGGGGATGGAAATTTGTAATGCAGCCATTGGAAAAAATGAACTTGGTTTTGGGTTAGAAACTTTTTTCTTGGGTAAATAAATAAAATTGGGTTAGAAACTTAGAAGTCTAAAGAAAACTAAACTTGATTGACTACATGTAAACCTTTTTTTTGGGTAAATAAATAAGCTTATGCACTATTTTTTGTGTTAATTTTTTTACTAAGATTTCATATTTGTCTGTTTTATTATTTATTGTTTGGTGGTAAAATTGCACAATCACAGAAACATCTTTAGCTTGAGAAGATGTAAAATTAGGCATGGGATTCATAGTAACATAAGGTCATAGGCGCTCATCGGATTCAAATCCATAGAGTGCCTACATTTATGCCTCGTTTCCCAAAATAGCCCCTTACTGAACAAGTAGTTAAGCAAGGCCAGAGGCCCGAGGAGAGCACTCATTGGGCTAGGGTGGCCGCAGCAAAGTCGGGTGGGCGAGCCAAGGATTTCCTTGATACTAGAAAGAAATAACATATCCCCAATTGATTGGCCTGATCGTGGTTTTGTCCACGAGATTTCGACCCAATCTCGGCCGTCTTTCGAAAGGTCTATAGGACATGACTCGAAAAAGAATAGTAGGCTTGGAAATTGTTATTTAATAAATTGAAAAAGAATACGACTTTGGAAATTGTTATTTAAGAACTTATTAAATATGAAAAATACCTACCTAATGGCGTTTGGTTGGAAAAAAAAAATGTTAGGGGTTAAATAATTTATATTGCTGTGAACCATTAATATTAACAAATTGATGGCCCATGGGCTAATTTACTTCTATTTTTTAACCATTGGGCCCAAAAGCCCAGAGAACTTCAAAAGGTGCTAAAATTCAGAACTAGAATTGGGTAGGGTGCACCAGACCAAGGCAATAGTGCAACGCCAAAGACAACACGCAAGGACCCAATAACAACTAGCAAGTTAGTGCTATGGGTCCTTCCCCTCAAAAAATAAATTTAATATCAAGTGGACCAAAGACCCACATATCAGATATTAAACTGATAAGAACAGATACTACATTTGATCTTAGCCAAAAGATCGAGAAAGGTATGCTTCTAACAGTATTAGGCTTTCTATTTTATAAGCACCAGTCTCTCACCCATTTTCTTTAACAAGCAAGAAAACATACCTTCGCCTAGTATAGTGTGTCTTGTTTGGGCAAACAAATCAAGTGGTCAATCTTGTAGCTTGGGTATGTCAGCTATATATATATATATATATATAATATGTTCCGTTTGTATCTCTGTTATCTCAAATTTGAGCTCTCAAACTTCATAGATTTTTAGCTTGGGAAGATGTGAAATTAAGCATGGGATTCATAGTAACATAAGGGCATAAAAAGGGTCACGTAATGATCAAAATAATGGATATATATCTACGTTATATAAGTATAAAATTAAGATAACTTTTGGAAAACAACTTCAAATAAATCTTTTAAAAAGAGCTCAGTGGTTATGTATTGTCAGTATGAGACGATTTTAAACTATCTTTACTACGAATATATGTACAAACAGTAGCTGTCTAATAGAGATTTTTTATGTATAATAGTAGTGCACTGTCTGACTAAAATTAGCGCTCGTTCTCTACTAGTACGTGACTGGACATAAAAATTGTTATTAAGAACTTAAAACTATTGAAACGTTTATATTGAAGTAAATTAGAAGTTTGAAACTAAGCTTAAAATTTGAAACCAAACAATATCATAGTTGAAATTTTAATTCAATCTGTGCAAGAATGATAAAAGAAAATCAATTCAATTTAAAAATACGACTTATTAGATATGTAAAATGACTACCTAAAAATAGACAGGTATAATCCAATATGAATCCTTAGTCATGTTTTTTAATCCAATTCCATTAAAAATATACTACTTTATATCCCTAGTTGAAATATAACAAAGTACCAATTTGTCATCGACTTAGGTCCCGTTTGGCATTTCTTCTACTTTTTGCTTTATGCAGAATAAAAAGAGAAGCAAAAACTGTTTTGAGAAACTCATACCCCTTAGCTTCTTCAAAACGCTATTCCAAAGTCCAAAAGCTCTTTATTTTTTTTTTTCAAACATTGTTCAAAACATATTTTCTTTTCAAAATATTAAAAATAACGTTTGAAAAGTCAATCCAAACAGGACCTTATATCTAAGGAAGGTTTAGGCCTACTTGGCCCACTGCAACTGAACTTTAAGGCCCATTACGAGTTTGCTGAATTTTAGAGAGGTTTCAAAATATAACTGTTTCTCGGTATTTCTAGATGCATAGCCTCCAGATTCAAATTTTTTTTTTTTCTCAGTGATTAATATTTCAATACGGAAAATGCAATGAGGTACCTCTCTTCTCTCTCTTTCACACACACAGAGAAAATGTTAGAATTGATTACATTAGAAAATTTAATAACTCTGATAACTTAAATAATGTCATTTTCAATTTCTCTTTCAATTTAAAGCATTGAATGGCTCGTCCACCACATCTATAGCATTTCCATATACTGTTTTTCATCTCACGGATGATTTTAATCACTGTATCATTGTTGTTAAAAAGTCTCTAGCTTTTACTGATCCTGCGTGCATTATTTCAATTATCGATTAGAACACAACAAATTGTGAGTAATTTCAAAAGATTTGATAGAAGTATAGGGTATGTTTGGAGTTGGTTCGTCGGCTTAATCAAGATTTTCCATTATTTTCAACAGATTAGGCACCAATATAGGTCATTTCGTCAACTGATGACACAGTTACCGGACTAGTTTGTTTCTCATAATATAACTATTGTTCTAGCTAAATTATAATGTCAAGTATGACAGTGTTCTAGGGGTGAGGCATATTTACCAAAATAAATAAAACGATTGAAATTCGTTATAGAAACATATTGTCGACAATATAAAAGAGCGAAATTTAGTTTTCATGTGGCAAGAGCCTATTTGTATTGGGAATCTGGGATAAAGGCAAAAATTACGTACAACTCGACTAATTCATGACCCGTGCGAATCGGGTAAGTCTCGCACTAAATCCGTGTTTGTGACCCTAATGAATTGTTTGCAACTAATAGGAGATCTCGTGTCTCTTGAGACACCAAATCACAAGTCTTTTCCAACTAGGTCAACCCGATTGGGTTATTTTATTTTTTATTTTTCCAATAATTTACTTGTAATCAATCATTTATTAAACCGTTAATTGTCAGATTATTGATGGAAGAGATCAAATATCTCAAGGTTTGATTTGAATAATCCAAATCCATGGATTGACACCATGAGTGGAACCACCGAAACTTATCAGAGACAAAATGGCTTCTAAGTCTCAGACCAATAAGCCTGACACAACCTTCCTCAACGTTGATGTCATGGAGCTCAATCTCCTCTCTTTAGAATCCGTCGCAAGTTTTGCACAATCATGGTATTCACTCTCAAAACCCTTTGCATGTTTTAATCAATAACGCGGGAATATATTCCATTGGGGCGCCTCAGAGGTTCTCAAACGATGGTCACGAAACGCATATCCAAGTGAACCATTTTGGGCCGTCGTTGCTCATGTATGTTCCATACCCAGTCTGCTCACCACCATCAACATCATCTCTCTGCTATCAAACAAACCACATCAACACCATGCGAAGTCAAGATTATCATGCTACGCATGCTTTGAGCTAAGTCAAGAATTGCAGCTGGATTGATCAAGCGTGGAGAGTTCTGAATCACAACACATGCGTCTGTAAAGATTTGCATGCCCACGCTTGTACAAGTTGTGTTTTGTTCGTTTTATCTACTTCGGCTATATATATGGACAGTGTGGGTTGTAACAACAGAGAGTAAGAAAAGAGCAAGAAGATATAGAGGAGTGTTATGTGAGTGAGGCAGAGAGTTTGAGAGGTAGAGTAGAGTTGAGCTTTGTATCCTCCTCCTTCTCCCATTTTTCTTCAAAAGATAGTAAAACTCTCTCGAAGTGGATGTAGGTACCAATTAGGCCCAACCACTATAAATTTTGGTGTCTAAATTTGTTATGTGTGTGTGTTTAGAATTGGTTCGGGTATAGAAACTCACCCTATTGCTATTGCCATCGCTCAAAAGAGGCGCCCCAAGCCGGATCATCAATGTGAACTCCGCTATGCATTTCCTCGGATTTGTTGACACGAATAACATGAACTTTGTTTCGGAGAAAACCAAATTCACGAGCTTGAAAGCGTACTCGACTAGTAAGCTAGCACAATTCATGTTTAGCAGTGTCCTGCAGAAGCACCTGCCTAGCGACCCCGGTATAAGTATAATATGTGTATACCCTGGCAGCGTACGAACAAATGTTGCTCGCGACTTGCCTAAGATTGTGCAATTCGCTTATCAACGCATACCCTTTTTCTTATTTGATGCTATGGAGGGCTCAAGAAGTGCGCTTTTCGCAGCTACTGATAGTGAAATTCCGAAGGCTGAGGAGAGGCCTGTGTGCGCGTTTATCGCGTATAATTGTCGTCTGATGAGTCCTCCTTGGAAAGCAGCACATAATGTGAGCACTTCACAGATGGTTTGGGAGAAGACACTTGATATGGTTGGCCTGCCTCGTGATGCTGTGGAGAAGCTTTTGCAAGGAGAAGAGATTCAGTGTAAGTATGGGACTTCCTCTAGTTAGCAGACACTGTGTGGGTGAAATAAATTTTGTTTTATTTGATGTTCCTATGAGTCTTTGCTAACTGATTTTATTTCACTTTTCATTGACAGTATTATTTGGCTTATTGCATCTACTAGAATTAGAACAGTTTAACTCCAGGTACCTGAATGAATTAATGAAATAAAATCTTGTTCTAGAAGTGTGTGTCTATATATATACATAGACTATTTTGTCGACGGATTCTTGATTAGAGCCACATTGTATATTCCCTTTCTTTGATTTTTCTTTTTTCTTTTGAAAAATTCTTAATATAAAGTTCGCTAAGAAAATGAGGTTAAAGAAATAAAAAAGATGTTTTGCGTATTTATTCAGTTTTCGTTCTACAAAAGAATAAATACTAGGATGAGTGTGTGATAAAAAGTAGCATTGAATTTCGAATTTCAAAGCATTTATATAAATTTCTTTGAAGAATTTATGTATTTATTCAGTTTCTAACAAGGTTTATCCATTTTTCCCAATCCGAATATAGTCTTGTTATGGCCACCAACTATTACTTTTCTAAAGTTGACTAACACGATTGAGTCTATCCTTCTTCTTTATCTTAGGTCATGACTCATAACACGCGAAATAGTTTGTGGACGAAAATAGCGACTTTCATTCAAATAATCCTGCATGATATTTGAAAATGTCAAGCTATTGAGTCCTGTTAGATACATGTATCTATGTCTGTATATATATATATAAGAGTTCTGAAAAAAGAGTATTAATCATTCTGGAATTATACTATCAATAAATAAATACAAATAATCTATTTATGAGCACACGAAAGTCATCCAAGTCACTGTCTCGCGAACATTATTAGTCTATGATATTTACCTTACTGGGACGACGAGATCAGTTATAACTTTAGATCTATTTTGGACTCTAAGATGCATGGTAAAATGCAGGAGTCGTTAGTATATATTGAGACATATGAAAAAAGGCGACAACATAATTAAAGTGAAGTTGTAAAATCTCGAATGCCAGATTCATGAAAATTTAACTTATTGGTTTTTATTGGTTTGGTACATACGATACAAATATAATATTTGGTTGGATTCTGAAATTAAAAAAAAAATGATTGATCAAGAATTTGCAACCATCTTTAAATTACTAACTATAAACAAAAGGAGTATTAGGAATTGAGATTGAAAATCAAACTAACTTATGTGAGTGAACTCCAGTAACTCTAATGTTTATGTTCCAAATATTTTGAGTGCATGTTTGGTATGGTGGAATGGAATGGAATGCCCATTCATTCCATTTCTTGGTTTGGTTCAACATAATAAATGAGAATGATCATTCCCAATGAATGAAATTTCATTCTTGGGAATGGATTTTCATTCCATTACTAAAGCTATGGAATGGTCATTCTATTCCTTTAGGAATGCTTTTAAAACATAAAATTACTTAAATAACCCTCTCACATTTCAAAAAAATAAGCCACCGCCACCGCCATTTCGCCGCCGCCGCTACCTTTATTGTCCGTCATTACTATTCTCGTTACGTTTTATCATTTTTTTTGTAAAAAAATTAAAAAATATTATTATTTTATTTTATTTTATATTTAATACTAAGAAGGGTATTTTTGAGGAAAAAAAATCAAGTTCATTCCATTCCCAATATGCTTTATATTTACAACCAAACAATAGAATGAGAATGATTATTCCATTACATTCTCATTCTCATTTCATTCTCACTTTCATTCCATTTCATTCAACCGTACCAAACATGCCATAATGAGAGTTGACCTGAAGAAATATATCTCAAAGGAAAAGGGATTCAATTCTTTTTCTCACTAGTTCATTTTTTGATGTCTCTTGGAGCGAATTGTTGGGTATAATTAAGATAGTGAATGCATATTCACGATTGGAAGAATAATTATAAGGGTAAATTACTCTGACCTTCCCTAAGATTTTATATAATTACTCTCATATTAAAGTTTGTGTAAATTTACTCTGACATCCCATGTAAGATTAATATTACACTAATATTTTTGTGCATTTACTAAAGTACACATAACTTTAGTGTTTTAAACTGAGTAATTTATGTTAAATAACCTAAGCAACTTGCAGGGAAAGGGATAAGGATATTTTGAGTGATGTCAAATGAGGGGTACTTTAGTAGTTTAAATTATATGAGGTCATTAGACATGCAAATCATAAATTACTTCAGTTTGGAAAACACTTAAGTTAGGGCACTTTAAAATATGCACAAAAATGTTAATGTAATATTAATCTTACAAGGGAGGTCAGAGTAAATTTACATAAATTTTAATCTAAGAGTAATTATGTTAAACCTTAAGGGAGGTCAGAATAATTTATCATAATTATAAATATGTTTGAGTTCCACAATACTTCATCAAATAGTAAATATTGTTCTACTAATTCGGTGCAAATATCATTGTTTGTTACTTAGAATTCCCACTAATTTAATTTCTCAGATTATGTATTTGGTAATGTATCATTTTAACTCTTGACCCCTTGAAAAGAAAAATTATAATAATAATATTTTGATATAATTGTGTAATTAAATCAATGTTTGTGGTTTCAAATACTCTACACGTTTCATACATCCATCGGTTGATTATTCTAGTACTATATTTCTCTATGTGCTGGCCGCTGCTTTTGGTATTTGCCTTTCCCCCAATACCATGTCCTCCAATCACTACACTACATCACACATTTCCTCACTCCCATTCCCATAGCCACTCACTTTCTCTCCACCTCCACCACCACCCCCACCACCAATCTCCACCGCACCCACTTCTCCGGCCACTCCCAAGTCCCTCCAAGTAAAGCCCCATATGTAAAAGTCATAAACAACCATTATTAATAACAACCCATCCTCCCTTTAACCATTTCCACAAATACACACACAAAACAACACACTCTCTCACACACTCCAATTCTAAAACCCTCTAAACAATTTCCACACTCCCTCCACAACACACCCTAGAATTCTAAAACCCCAAAACATGGATACCCATTCAGATCCCCAACCACCAGGCCTACATCACCGCCACCACCACATCACCGGAGCCACCACCGACCGGAACATCCTCTTCGAAAAGTACGAGATGGGCAGACTACTAGGCCAAGGCACCTTCGCCAAAGTCTACTACGCCAAGCACACCACCACCGGCGAGAGCGTCGCCATCAAAGTGATCAACAAAGACACCGTCATGAAAGAATGCATGATGGACCAAATAAAGCGCGAAATCGCCGTGATGCGCCTCGTCCGCCACCCCAACATCGTCGACCTCAAGGAAGTCATGGCCACAAAGCACAAGATCTTCTTCGTCATGGAGCACATCAAAGGCGGCGAGCTCTTCGCCAAGGTCCTCAAAGGCAAGCTCCGCGAAGACACCGCGCGAAAATACTTCCAGCAGCTCATCTCCGCCGTCGACTTCTGCCACAGCCGCGGCGTCTACCACCGCGATCTCAAGCCCGAGAACCTCCTCCTCGACGAGAACGAGAATCTCAAAGTCTCCGATTTTGGCCTCTCCGCCTTGCCGGAGCAGCTCCGCCACGACGGATTGCTCCACACCCAGTGCGGGACTCCGGCGTATGTGGCGCCGGAGGTTCTGAGGAAGAAAGGGTACGATGGCGCCAAAGCCGATATATGGTCTTGTGGGGTTGTTTTGTATGTGCTTCTTGCTGGGTTTCTTCCGTTTCAGGAGGAGAACGTGATGAAGATGTACCGCAAAGTTTTTAAAGCTCAATTTGAATTCCCGCCATGGTTTTCCGGCGAAGCGAAGAGGTTGATTTCGAAATTATTGGTGGCGGATCCGGAGAAGAGGATTTCGATTTCTGCAATTACTCGAATTCCGTGGTTTCAAAAGGGTTTTATCAGACCAATTTTGTTTCCGATCCAAGAACCAGTTTCGGATCTGGGTTTTAATTTGAATCTGATCGACGAGGGTAACAGAGCAGAGATTGAGATGGTGAGATCGAAATTGTCGCCGCCGTTTTACAATGCGTTCGAATTCATATCGTCGATGTCGTCTGGGTTCGATTTGTCGAGTTTGTTTGAGAGTCAGAGGAAATCTGGGTCGATGTTCACGTCGAAGTGCTCGGCGTCGGCGATCATGGCGAAGCTGGAGGCGGTGGCGAAGAAGCTCAAGTTCAAGGTGGTTAGTGTGAAGGAGTTCAAGATGAAGTTGGAGGGGGCGAGTGAGGGGCGTATGGGGAAGTTGGGGGTGGTGGCGGAGGTTTTCGAGGTGGCGCCGGAGGTGGCGGTGGTGGAATTCTCCAAGTCCGCCGGCGACACACTTGAGTACAAGAAGTTTTGTAAGGAAGATGTGAGGCCGGCGTTAAACGACATCGTTTGGAGCTGGCAAGGTGAAGATAAAAGTCAAAGTCGACAATGAGACTTGAGCTCAGGGTTAATGGGTCATATTAAGACAATACCCATACTGAAAAACCCTAATATAGAGTTTTAACCTAATTTTGAAATGACATGTATATGGTATTGTTTCTTGTTTTTATGTTTTCTTTTTTGTGTTTTTTTTCCCTCTTGTTCATACTGAACTTAAGTTTGACTTTTTTGTAATTTTCTTTTAATCTGACTTTATTGTACAGCCTTTTGAATCTTTGAATGTATATTTGGCTTTTCCATAATAGTAACAGTTTGAAAAGTTCCTAATTTAAAGAGTTTACTATATTATATGCTCTGTGAAGATTACTTGTTAACGGGTAAGGAAAATATTCATAAATACTCCCTCCAAGTAAGTGTCAATTTTTCTTTTCTTTTTTTGTCCAAAAATAAGTGTTCAATTTTTTAAAATCAAAGTATTTTATTTGATCAATTTACCAATTTAACATTCAAACATTAAGTGCATGTTTGGTAGAGGGTGTGGAGTTGGTTTTTGGTTTTGGTTTGGTTGGAGTTAGAGTGGTTGGAGTTGGTGTGGTTTTATTTTGGTTCCAAACCATATTTGGTGCATATGGTTTTGGTGTGAGAAAAAGTGATGCTGAAAAACCAAACCATGTTTGGTAGAGTTGGTATGGGTTGAAATTCTGAATATTAATATATTAATAAATATTAATATTAATATATTAAAATATATTAATATATGAGTTTCACATTTTATTTATTAATAAATATTAATATTTATTAAATAAATATTAATATATATTAATATATGGGTTTCACATTTTATTTATTAATAAATATTAATATTAATATATTTATTTTTTCATAAATATTAATATTAATATATTAAAATATATTAATATATTAATATTAAAATATTAAAATATATTAATATTAATATTTTTTAATATATTAATATTATAATATATTAATATATTAAAATATTTAATTTTTTGAAATATTTAATTTTTCATAAATATTAATATTAATATATTATTTTAATATATTAATATTAATATTTATGAAAAATTAAATATTTCAAAAAATTAAATATTTTAATATATTAAAAAATATTAATATTATAATATTAAAATATATTAATATTAATATTAATATTTTTTAATATATTAATATATTTAATTTTTCATAAATATTAATATTAATATATTAAAATATATTAATATTATAATATTAAAATATATTAATATTAATATTTTTTAATATATTAATATTATAATATATTAATATATTTAATTTTTCGAAATATTTATTTTTCATAAATATTTAATTTTTCAGAATATTTAATTTTTCGAAATTTATTAATATCAAAAATAAATTTGCTACAGTGTTGGTACCAAAACCAAAACCATGAACCTTCAAAAATTTGGTTCCAAATTTTGGCTCATTCCTTCACAAAAGTTGCACCATGGTTCAGCTACAGTGTCGGCTCCAAATTTTGACTCCATTTGCCAAACATGGGTTTGGTGCCAATTTTTTGAAACCAAACCCAAAACCATGGCTCCACTCCTTAGCCAAACATAGCCTAAAGTTACAAGACATATAGACTATAAATCATCACATCAATGTGATGACACTATGAATAAAGTTATTATTTTATTCACTAACGGTATAATAAAAGTTATCCTCTTAACAAATTGAATTCTCTAAAATGTACCTATAATTTGGGATGAAGGAAGTATCAAATATATAAATCATTGAACATGATTGACGTACATAAAATAATAATCATACAAAATTTAGCAATCACTTCCAACGTGGGTGTATATGAGTTATTTTTCTTATTGATGAACATGGTTCAAAGGTGACATGATGAACATGGTTTTCCGTCAGTGTATCTGGATTCAAATAATATCGATCTTAAAAATAAAGATAATGTTAGTTGCACCGAATTGTTAAACATGATAGAGACACGAAAGAGATAACAATATTTAGATGGATAAAGATAAAAATAATCGTTAAATGATTAAAGATAAAAATGATTGAATCCTATATATATTATTCCTTCGGTTAAGTAATTATGTGGTACAAATAAATATTGGCCATGTATAACGAAATCGTCGCCTTTCATTAAAAATTGAACAGTAAGTACCATATTGGACTTAGGAACCGGTCATCGGACCGATATGATCAAAATACATCGGTGACTAAAGGATAAATTTGGTATATACACATTCTCAAGTTTATATCGGAGTAATTTGACTCTCATGTATAGATTTTTGAATTTCGGAAAGTATACATGTGTCCAATATAGTACTAACGAAGAATGGTAGAGCGGTTTCACGTTTTAGGTTGGTAAGATAGCTTATCTAATCCTACTTGTGTGGTGAGTAGAGCATGGAGTCGGCATTTGGGTAGGGCAGCTGTCCCACATAACGCGTCCCAAAGGCATCTCAATTGTCAACCTCACTTGTGTGTGTGTCATTGTGTGTATTTGTGTGTGTGTTAAGAAAAACTTTTTTTTCCTCCAAACATGGCACTGCATAAAAGGGTCAACTTTTTTGTGTGTATTTGAACCCGGAATTTCTATTGTAACCAATTTTTTATATATATAAAAAAAAGATTTACCTTGTTTAAATCATTAAATGTTTATCACATTTTATCTCCATTTATAAATTGTTTACATGGATTTTGAGCACATTATTTTGTGTTGAAAACAAATGTTATGGTGTTAAAAATCACTATAACAAAAGAAAGCTCTTGAATCAAACTCAATTCTTAAGGGATGTTTGGTTTGCTTTTTTGAAAATAAAAAATTTGTACAAAAATTTGCTTAATTAGGTATTCTAGAAACTGTTTTCAGAAAATTCAGTTATAAAAATATCAAATTTTAGAGAATTATTTTTTATTGTTTTCAAGTTTTCTATTTTCAGAATTTTCTATAATAATTTTCAGAAATAGAAATCAAATAGGGCCTTAATGTCTTTAATTTTCTTTGAAATTTTTGGTTTAAGTCCTTAATATTGAGATCTAAACTTGAATTATACTTGAGATTCGTGGGCAAGGAAATCTATTTGAGATTTTAGAGCACCGATACATTAATTATTTGTAATATATATATATATATATATCTTTCAATAAAGATATATACAAGAAAATTGATTGAAAACTAATGAAGTCAAGGGGGTGAAGGAGTTTTATAAGATATTCCAATGAGAGACTGGATTTATAATATTCAATATAAGATTTACTTTTCAATAAGATAGTATTTATCACCGACTATTATCTTAGATTCTTCATGGTCCAAATGAAACGGCAAAAGACCAATGCGCTGTATCCTCGCTCTCACTCGTGTTATCTTGATTTGATAAAGCAAATTATTTTTAATAAATTCCATAGGTTGTAAAATATCTTATCATTTCATTTAAATTTAATTATGTTATTTGGATGTATTACATGTTATTTATTGAACTGTTGAGTAGTGAACAAATAAACGAAGGAAAATTATTAATGCTTTATTAAATTCATGCTTTACCATTTCTCTCTCTCTATTGTATAATTTGTACCCATTATTCAATTTTTTTATTCCTAATATATTCTTTTTTTTCCAAACATAAAATTTTGTATGGACTTTTGGTATTGTCTCTCAACAAATTTGTTTAACTTAAATTCCTTTAATTTGGTTTAGCATGTAAATACTAAGCATTAGGTATATTCAATTTGTATTGGGTGCAAATAATTTATTAGGACCACTCAAGGCTATCAGAATTGAGATTTTAGGTAGAATCGTTTTGGGGTCCCTAGAATCGGATCATAGAATCATAGGATTCTAGCAACTTGTATTAATTTTTTTTAAAAAATATTAATAATTAAATATTTAATTTAAAAATCTAAATCATATTAGAATTTTTAAAATTTTCTAATACATTGGCTCTTTAAATATTTTTTCATAAATCTAAACTAAATATTGGATATTGGACTAAATCATAAAAAAATTAGCATTTCATATGAAGGGCGGAATCGTCAAATCATTATAAAAACGTAATAAAATCTTAAAATCGTATAGAATGTTAGAATCGTAAGATTTTACCATATATAATCGGGATTCTGACAACCTTGAGATCACTATTGCATTCAGAGTTTTAATCGGATTTGATCACAGTGTCGGAATTGAAGACATAACAAAAGAATAAAGAATTATAAGTGTGAATCCTAAAATGCTCCATTAAGCAGAAAAAATAAATTCAGAAGATGGATAAAAATAACGAAGGGAAGAGACATTATTAACAAGGATAAATTATTCTGATCTCCCTAATTATTCTCAAATTAAAGTTTATGTAAATTTATTCTGACTTCCCCTGTAAGATTAATATTATATTAACATTTTTATGCATATTGTAAAATACCCTTAACTTAAGTGTTTTAAACTGAAGTAATTTATGATTTACATGTCTAATGACATCTATCATTTAACTACTAAAATACTCCTCATTTGACATCACTCAAAACATCTTTATCCCTTTCATGCAAGTTGGTTTGGTTATTTTAATATAAATTACTCAATTTAAACACTAAAGTTATGTGTACTTTAGTAAATGTACAAAAATATTAGTGTAATATTAATCTTATAGGAAAGGTTAAAGTAAATTTATACAAATTTTAATTTGAGAGTAATTATGCAAAATCTAAGGAGAGGTAAGAGTAATTCACCCTATTAACAAAGTTAAAGTACTCGTCAATATTTTGTTGATTGATGTAATATATGTAAATTAGATGATTAAGAAATTGATTTGGCAGTTAATTGAAGTATAAAAACGTTGTTTCATATTTATGCAATGATTTAATCACTCTCTCTCCTCTCTTCAAAGAATTGTTGTAGAAATAAAATGATGTGAGCTCAAAGTGATGCAACTTCTCCCCTATTTTGTTATTTTTTTTCCTTGTAACCAAACCAAATTACCAAAAAAATATCATTCTTTTTTTTTGGATTGGATTTTTTGTTCGTTTGTTCCCAGCTCATTCATTTCTTCCGATCAAATGAAAACATATATTAACTAACACAAAATATAAAACAAATATTGCTACATATGAAATATTCAATATATTATGTTATTTTATCTATATTTATTTTGTTATATTCCGTTTGGTTTAATTATTTGAATTGTCCGGAAAAAAATGAAATTATTTGGGAAGGACATGGAACGACCTTCGTATCTTTTTCACATACATGTCCAATGATTCATCAACTTTTTTCTGTTCACATGGCCATATACATGCAACTACCAGTCCAATATATATCTATATGTAAGCATAGGATATATATATATATATATATATATATATGTCGGTTAGACCGGTAGATATATATATAATATACATATATATATCTAGACCGACATATATATAGATATATATAACCACCCCCAACAACCGATCTAACGGACCTTAAAGAGCTATTTTTTGTCCCTCATATTTGAATTTCATAGACTTATTTGGATTTAAAATTAACGAATTATTGTCTATATTAGGATATTTCTCTCATGTTCACAGGAAGGTCCATTATGCAAGAAGAGTGTAGATTGCTCAATAAACAATGGATTTAATTGTTGGAACAATATTGGGAACGCAAGGAATATAAAATTTCAAAAGGAACAATGTGTGTCCCGTGCTATATATAAGTCGGTAGTAGCTCTTTAAGCATTTATGTAATTCAATAAAAAAAAAAATAGCTCTTAAAATTTAATATATATTTTCATAAATTTTACAATTATCTGGAAAAAAACTAATACCGAATTTAATTGGCGCGCATCCTAATCTAACAAACAACTAACTTGCTTGCCCGAAAAATATATATATATATATAAATGAAAATTACATATCGACACCCAATGAAATAGGTGGCAAGGAGCAGGTGTTCCTCAATACCGGGGGTAGACTAAAATATGGAAAATGCATAATCAATATGGTCAGTATAGTGGAATAATAGAGAGCAATTCGATCACGAAAAGTATCAAAATTATGGCCAAATTATTTATCCAATTAATTAAAGTTGTAGGTCACACAAGGCACCAGTTGGCAAGTATAAATTGATTTGTATTCAAATCAATACCTGATGCATTAACTGTCTGATCCCTATAGTTTTTGGAGTGCAGACCTCTGTCTGTTTTTATTAACAGGAAATGTAGTTTATTTTTATTTTTTGAAGAAGTAAAATTATAATTTTGATTCATTTAAGAAAAATAAAAAATAAAATTTTGTTTATTAAATTTTAATTTTTTTCAAAAATAAAAAATATGTTTACTAAAAAAAAATTTATTCTTACTTTGTATTTTTCTAATGAAATCAACTATCTTGTAAATATTGTATAAACAATAGCATATTTTTAGTATGAACTGAAAGCCTATTTGGTACTGATATTTTGCAGTAAGAAAAATAAAATATTTTATTTATTTATTTATTATTATTATTTTATATTATTTAATTTATAAATATATTTAATTTTTTATTTATATTATTATTCATTCATTATTTTTATTTAATTTATCAATATATTTTATTTAATTTATTATATTTTTATTTAATTTATAAAAATATTTAATTTATTTATTATTTGTATTTCTTATTTGTATTCATTCATTATTTTTATTTAATTTATTATTTATTATATTTTTATTTAATTTATAAAAATATTTTTTTTATTTATTATTTGTATTTCTTATTATTATTTATCATAATATTTATTTATTTATTATTATTATTATGTATTATTTAATCTATTTTTTATTATTTATTTTGTTTATTATTATTTATTCATTTATTTTTATTTAATTTATAAATATTTTTTATTTTTTATTATTTATATATAATATTTAAATTTATTAATACAAATGACATAAAAGTCCCAATTTTATAATTTTAAAATTTGTTCATTTTGAAGATGAGATGAAACAAAAACAGGAAGTATTATTTTTTTTGTTTCATCTTTTCTTTATAACTAAAGGAAATATTTTTTTAAAAGCAAAAATATAAATAAATTGGAAAACAAAATTTTATTTTTATTTTTTTATTTTAAAAAATAAAAACAGAAAACTGGAAACATGCCATGGTGTTGTTTGTCTTCGCTGATAACTATGTTTTAGCTGTATTTGTAGGTGTTAGATATATATATACACACATATGTATATCAATATTGGGAGGTGTTTATTGGATGGACATATTTAGATTGGAGAACTTTGGTTTCAGTTTCTTTCTTTTGCTTTTTCTGGATGTCTCACTTTAGTGAGTGGTGACAGTGCCACTGGGCCCACGGTGTGGGTCCCCATGTGGTTCTGCCTTTATTAATAATTTCTTTCTTGATTGCTTATTTGATAGCTCTTATTCTGCATATTAATATTTAGGAAAATGATAATTGTGGCAGAATCTACGTGGCTATTATTACAGGGGTCAAACTTGACCACGAATTTTTAGTTCTATGATCGCACCAAATCAGTCTCGATATCATAACACTCTGACTTAGTTCAGTCAATTCTCACACTTATGCATTTGAAATACATCAAGTGTTTGCACCACACACACTCATTATATATATGAATGCAATATAAACAAAACACCAACAATTTACAGAAAACCACAACGATAGTTTTCCATCCTTCACTATTATCACATAACTACAAGGATTTCTCTCACTCAGACCACACTATAACACAATACAAGCACTTTCTTTCTAAAACTTGAATCTGCCTATGCAAAATGCTATACACGTGCCTATATAGGCATAAACTCAAAACTGCCTATCTAATGTGGATGACAGCCCCATCCACTTAGGTTGTGTTGGCACCAATCATAGGTTATCAACACCAATTGCACAGTTGCACTCTCAACTGTATATATGTCTTGGCACTCTCCTGCAATGCCACATGCCTCTTGGTGGTTGTATGTCTCAAAACTGTCCAATTGCCTTGTCTGAGCCACACTATGCCTTGACCAGCCTTGTCAAATCTGAGTCCATGCACCATCGCGAGTCATCTCTATGTCAAACATATGTTAACACTGCATAATACTTGCATTTGCTGAGCCAACATCAATGCCCCAGCCCTCCCATGCCTTCCTGCACATGGGAGTATATCTTTGCCAAGCTTGCACCAAGGGCCCTCACTAACCAGCATGCACCGCACCATACCATGTCTTAGTTTTGTCAATGTTTTGGCATATAGGCATGTCGCGCCATGCCTATGTCTTGAACCTGTCAACACCAACATTTGTTTGTCTTAGTGTCACAGCCTTGCCCCAAGGGCAAGTTGGCCTGGCCAAAGTTTGGTGTGCACATAGTTTGCCAAGACATGCGTGCTCCAACACAGCCCACCATATGCAGAAAACACAATTACAATTTTACCCATAACACATATCAACTATGCTCAAGGAGTCATAATGATTATATTTAATCTTCCTAACCTCCAAATTCAAATCTTCTTTGGCAAATCATCTTCTTAGGTCACAATGATGCTATAATTAAATTCCTTCATTTTTCCAACACTCTTAATCCCGACTTTCAAAGTTGGACTTATTTAGGAAAATTGTCACTATGTCATCCCCCCATGTCACACTGGCATGCCACAACACATTTAGGAACTTCATCGGATAACAAACCTCCCCCACTTAAAGAAGTCCAACATCCTCGTTGGAGCCAATCTATCATGTGATTAACCTTTATGGCCACAACCCAACACTTTACAACCTAAGTGTTGCCCGAAATTTTAACCTCAGTTTATGAATCAGTATGTTTGATTAACAAGTCAGCACCTCCAAACACCAACTTCAAACACCATCTCTGCAATAAACATTGTTGCACCTCTGCCTTAGTCACAAATTCGAACTCTGCATCAATTTTTGACCAAGTGTATCACATTTCTTAGCCACGAATCCGTCATCCGCATCAATTATGGCTAACATATAACAAACAACACCATGACTTATCAAAATCCCATCATTCGCATCAATTATGACCAAGCCTTCAACAATGTCAATCATTGTCAAGAGTCCCTACCTCCCTATCAACCCTTGTCAAGACCATCATAAAAATTTCATGGATTATGTTTCTGCAGTCATCAGCCTATCACAATAAACATAAGGAAATATGACATTACCAAACCATTGGCAATGTCATCTTCTAGTGAGTATTCTTACACAACCTTTCCTCGCAATCACGCACCCACCACAACATACTTTTTTCATTTCTTAACACGCAGGTCCCCATCCTGCCCTTCATCCATCACCATCAACGGACTCAATCAAATAGGGACACCACCCCTATCCGAGTCTGAACTTTCTCCTTCTGGACCATCTGTTGTCATGGCGTTCATTTTCTCTTTCCTTGGACAATCTCTGGTCCTATGCGGTCTTTTGCAAATGAAGCAACCCATGTCATACTTTGGTTTTTGATAACTCATTGCCTCAGCCTTGCCTTTATCCTCCTCAACTAGTGGTTTCCTGGCCTTGTCACTGAACTTGCCCTTATTCTTTGCCTTGCCTGGATTAGGATCGAACTTCTCCATCCGCAAATCTAGTAGACTATCTGTAGCAACAATGGCAAAAAATAAGTCATTCACACCCCTCCTCCTTAACTCGATATGAGCCCACGATTGCAAACCCGCTATAAAATTGAACAACTTGTCACCCTGTGACATGTCTTTGATGTCCAACATCAGGGATGTGAACTCATTCACATACTCGCTCACCGAACCAGTGTGCTTGAGATTTCTTAGGCACTCCCTTGCCACCCAACCTGAATTGGCTGGCAATAATTGTTCATTCAGTTCCTTCTTCAATTCTGCAAATGAATTAATGATTGGGCATGACTCATCCTCTAAGCATGTCCGCCATCACAATTTCACATCACTAGTCAGATACATACTGGTGATGGTTATCTAATTTTCCTTTAGAATATAAGCAGGTCGAAAATACTGATCCACATCCCATAGAAAAATTCTCTAGATCTTTGGAACTCCGTTTTCCTCCAAACTCCTTCAGTTCAGGGATCTTGATCTTTGACAATGGCTTCTCCCCCACCATTATCTGGTTCTGTACAGCTTTCTTAATCATCTCGTACTCCCCTTCCAAATCCTTAACATTTGCCTTGAAGACATCAACAAAGTCTTCTAAAATAGCCTTCATATTGGAATTCATGCCAGTCATGTATTCCTCCATCAACTTGTGCAGGGTCTGCAATTCCACAGCAATCAAGTTTGTCTGTACCAACAAAGGGTCCTCATTTCCAGAGAATGAAGCACTCACTAGGGTTTCCAATCGAGTAATTCGTTCTTGTAGTGCTTATGTAGCATTTTCACCAGGCATTTTGAGATTTCAATGGGGCTATGATACCAATTTTCACGGGGGTTAAACTTCACCACGATTTTTTGGCCCTATGATGGCACCAAATCAGTCTCAATGTCACAACACTTTGACTTTATTCAACCAATTCCCACATTTTTGCCTTTGAAATACACCAAGTGTTTGCACCACACACACACATATTGTATATATATGAATGCAATATAAACAAAACACCAATAATTTACAAAAAACCACAACAATGATTTTTCAACCTTCAATATTATCACACAAATAGTATAAGGATTTCTCTCACTCAGGCCATACTACAACACAATACAACCATTTTCTCTCTGAAGCACGAATCTGCCTATACAAAATGTTATACATAGCATAAACTCAAAATTATCTATCTGATGTGGATGACAACCCCATCCACTTAGGCTGTGTTAGCACCAATCAGAGGCTGCTAACACCAATTGCACAGTTGCACTCTCAACTGTATATATGTCTTGGCACTCTCCTGCAATGCCACATGCATCTTAGTGGTTGTGTATCTCAAAACTGCCCAACTGCATTGTCTGAGCCACACCATGCCTTGTCCAGCCTTGTCCAAGTCTGAGTCTATACACCATCACGAGCCATCTCTATATCAAACATATGCCAACACTGCATAATACTTGTATTTGCTGAGCCAACATCAATGCCTCAGCCCTTCCATGCCTTCGCGCACATAGGAGTACATCTTTGCCAAGCTTGCACCAAGGGCTCTCACTAGCCTGCATGCACCGCCCCATGCCATGTCTTGGTCTTGTCAATGCCTTGGCACATAGGCATGTCGCGCTATGCCTATCTCTTGAACCTGTCAGGATCAACAATTACTTGTCTTAGTGTCACAGCCTTGCCCCAAAGGCAAGTTGCCATAGCCAAAACTTTATGTGCACATGGCTTGCCAAGCCAAGTGCATTGCATGCACACCAATGCATGTCAAACTAAGGCATCACCTTGCCAAAGGCAAGATGGCATACTCGTGGGCATGCACACATAGCTTGCCAAGCCATGCGTGCTCCAGCACAACCCACCGTGTTTGCACCGAGCCATCTTTACCAACCGTGCCACCAAACCATGTCAAAATATGACAACAAGCTTCCCTATACGTGCCTTAGTCAAGGCTTGTCATGACCTTGTTAAGTGGTTGAATGCCCACTTGGGTCATGAACACACCCCTCCCTATATATGTAGAAAACACAATTACAGATGTGCCCAGAACACACATAAGCCATGCTCGAGGAGTCATAATGGCCATATTTAATATTCCTGACCTCCAAATCCAAATCTTCTTTGGCAAATCATTTTCTTAGGTCATAAGGATGTTATAATTAAATTTCTGCATTTTTCCTACACTCCTAAGTTCGACTTCCAAAGTTTGACTTATTTACAAAAATTGTCATTGTGTCATCCCTCATGTCACACTGGCATGCCACAACACACTTAGGAACTTCACCGGGTAACAATTATCCTATTAGAAAAATATATATCTCTCTTCATTGTCGAATGATTTTTTTGTAAATGAATCACACTCTATTTAATGACCAATATTGGGGCTGAGTACCCTTTAAATAATTAGTATTCTCATTAAATAATAAATTACCATTTATCATTGATATCTATCCAGTTTTTATTTATATTTAACATATCCAATCTCAATATTGAATTGTTTTGATTTTGCAATGTAATAACATATTTAAACCAATATAGTGGGGTGAATAAATTAAAAATATATTTAATCAAATTTATTAACCATTTAGTAAAACTAAAAATAAAGGATACATATAAAGGATTCAAAAAATTTCACTTTCCTCATCTAAAAATTATTTACAATTATTTGAAAAAGACATAACCATTATTTGGTGGTACAATTGGCCATAAAAAGAGTTTTGAAAAAGACATAGATCAAGTGTGAAAAAGGGGAGAAGAATGTAAATAGTTAGAAGAGAGGATAAGAAATTAAGTGTGAGCGGTAACTTTTATGTGAGATAAATTTTTTTAATAGGATAGCCAAGTAAATTCGGTGCAAGTATCATTTTTATAATATTTAATATGCATCTTTAAGATAATATTAATTAAGTTGTTGTTAGTATATTACATTATTGCCTTTGTTTTCCCTTTAGAGGCCATTTTATTCCATGGAACAAACACAATATTAGTGATATGCTACTAACATTATTTAGAAACTAGAAATTCAATTTTGAGTAGACTATGTAATAATACAGTAGTTAAGTTACAATTTTTCAATCTTAAAAATAAAAGTTGGAGAAATTAAGTTTTTATCTTTTTTCTTTTTTAGAAGAATAGAGTAAGTGCCAGCGGGAATTCATTGTTAAGGTGAAAATAATATTAATAATAGCAAAATAAAAATATTCTCATATGAAATAAATTGAATAATGGTTATTTGAATTAACTAATTACCGCAGAATAATGGTATTTGAAATGATCTGATTATAAGATGCACAATATGAATTATTTGAGGATTTTAATTTCAAATTCAATTAAATTTAAAAATAAAACAGAAAAACATTTGTTGGTATGTATATTCTATCTTAATTACATTCGAAATCCTACTCATATAATTAAAATATTTCTTAAACTGTTTTTAATACTACTTACATCTTCATATAAAAAAATTTCATGTAATTTCATTTTGAGCGGTATATTAATTCCTCACATTAAAAACAGAAATCTACATGTGATTAATGTAACGTCTCTCTATATATAGAGCCTCACCCGCAAGTAACTTCCAAAATATTACAAATATTCCTAACAACAAATAACTTTTTTCTTCATTCCTATAAAACATTGTTGAGTCATTTATGATAACTTTAGTAATTTCTACAATTGCAAATTATATTGTTGTACAGTAAGATTTTACTTGCAATGCATTTCAACAATTTTTAATATCTTTACCCGTTATAGTGCGTTAATTTTCCCATATATTTAAATTAGTTTTTGGTGGAATGTCATTTCGCATTATAGATCTTTGGGTAGGGTAAGAAACCTCCAAACTATTGAGCTTTTGTAAGAATTCCCCTAATCTAAAAACATTCTCATACTATTTAAAGCATGTACTTTACTCCCTAGTTGTAATATGAAAATATACTTTCATTCCCTCCTATTTTACTAATTACACTTCCATCATTTTATTACAAAATATATATATTATGAAAATTATAATTTGATTTTTTATATAAAATTCGAAATAAGCATATAAAATTCGAAAAAATATATAGAATTTGAAAAAACATAAAAAATTCAAAAAATTATATAAAATTTGAAACAACATATAAAATTCGAAAAAAAACATATAAAATTCGAAACAAATATATAAAATTCGTAAACAATATATAAAATTCAAAAAACATATAAAATTCAAATATATATATATATATAAAGTGTGACTAAAGTTTAAGTGGACAAGCCTCAGAGTCATTAACTAAGGTAACGGATCCTTTCCAACTTTATGCAGAGCTATTTCAAAGGCCACGATAGCGACACATGCCCCACGATGGTGACCGAAATCGGAATCGAACCGATACTTTATTAAAATATTTTAATCAAAATTAAATATATTAATATTTGGATCAAAATTAACGGTTTGGTTATAATTCTCATTTTAAAAAAATCGAAAGTATCGGTTCGATTCCGGTTTTGGTCGGAATCGAAAGCGAACCGGACCGTGAATATATTAACATTTGAATCAAAATTATGGTTCGGTTCCGTTCTCATTTTTAAGGAACCAAAACTATTTGTTTGATTACGATTTCGGTCGGAATTGGAAGCGAACTGGACCGTGTGCACCCCTAAATTTAGGTACCAAGGGACCCTTTAATTAGTATAGTTAGTTAATTAATTTTTTACTTTTTATTTTATTTTATATAATTTTGATTAAAATATTATTTATATAATTTTTATTTTATATTTATTTGTAGAGAGGAAAAATGATAGTGATGGAGATATGAAAGTGATAGAGAGAGAAAGAAATAAGTGTTGAATAAAAAATTATGGGAGGAAATTAGTGGGACATGTGTCACCATCGTGACCCTTAAAATAACTCTACAGAGAATTGGAGATGATCCGTTACCGTGACTAATGACTCTGAAACTTGTCAACTTAAACTTCAGTCACACTTTTTATATATATATATTTGAATTTTATATATATTTTTAGAGTTTTATATCTTTTTTTGAGTTTTATATATTGTTTACAAATTTATATGTTTTTTTTCGATTTTTATATGTTTCTTTCGAATTTTATATATTGTTTCAAAATTTATATATTTTTACGAATTTTATATTTTGTTTCGAATTTTATATGTTTATTTAGAATTTTATGGGAAAAAAAAAATCAAATTGTAATTTTTGTAATATATATATTTTGTAATAAGGGATGGAAGTGTAATTAATAAAATAAAAGGAGGTGAAAGTATAATTAATAAAATTATTTTTTTTGAATTATGCATTATAGGAATAGATTGAGGAGATTAAGGCTATGTTTGGCTAAGGAGTGGAGCCATGGTTTTGGGTTTGGTTTCAAAAAATTGGCACCAAACCCATGTTTGGCAAATGGAGTCAAAATTTGGAGCCGACACTGTAGCTGAACCATGGTGCAACTTTTGTGAAGGAATGAGCCAAAATTTGGAACCAAATTTTTGAAGGTTCATGGTTTTGGTTTTGGTACCAACACTGTAGCAAATTTATTTTTGATATTAATAAATTTCGAAAAATTAAATATTCTGAAAAATTAAATATTTATGAAAAATAAATATTTCGAAAAATTAAATATATTAATATATTATAATATTAATATATTAAAAAATATTAATATTAATATATTTTAATATTATAATATTAATATATTTTAATATATTAATATTAATATTTATGAAAAATTAAATATTTCAAAAAATTAAATATTTTAATATATTAATATATTAAAAAATATTAATATTAATATATTTTAATATTTTAATATTAATATATTAATATTTATGAAAAAATAAATATATTAATATTAATATTTATTAATAAATAAAATGTGAAACCCATATATTAATATATATTAATATTTATTTAATAAATATTAATATTTATTAATAAATAAAATGTGAAACTCATATATTAATATATTTTAATATATTAATATTAATATTTATTAATATATTAATATTCAGAATTTCAACCCATACCAACTCTACCAAACATGGTTTGGTTTTTCAGCATCACTTTTTCTCACACCAAAATCATATGCACCAAACATGGTTTGGAACCAAAATAAAACCACTCCAACTCCAACCACTCCAACTCCAACCCAACTCCAACCAAACCAAAACCAAAAACCAACTCCACACCCTCTACCAAACATGCACTTAGTGTCACTCTTAGTTGGGAAAGAGAGTATAGTTTGGGTGGGGTTTTCTTGCCCTTTACTCCATATCTTTTAATTGCAACAAATGGACAAGAGTCGTTGGTAGTTGTAATAGAGACACAGTGGTTTACATTAAACTGGCTTTTCGTTTTGGATTGTCTAACCTTCAATTCAAGGGGGCTGATTGAAGAGATCTTGTGGGCACGAAACATTGGTCTCGTAATGAGGTCCCACTCATTGATACAAGTGTGAAATATTACTCAATCATCACAAAATCAAACACTAACATAAAATAAAATAAATAATAATAATAATGACTTGTGAGTCAAGGACAAGCTACCAAGATCAAGAATGTTTGTTAAATTTGGTTACTATTTGCTATCTAGTGTGGGATAAATTATTCATTACAATTGTAACAATTCAATCAAATCTAATATTTTTTTTGCATGTGTCATATAAGTTATTATATCAACAATGTAATATATATGAAAACAAACTAAAAAGAAAAAAAAAAAAGTATTTATCATATTCACCTCTATATATATATATGGTTCTAGAATTTACGGATTAACACAAGGATATATATAGATTGCGCATGATCTAGTGTTGCTATACAATACATTTGAGCACAAAACAAATAATTTTTTAGCATCCACCAAATTTCTTTTTTTATTATTACTATTACTAAAATGCAAAAGAAACTTGATTGTAATTATACTAATGGATTCCACAAGATCAAGTTGCAAATGCTTCCTATAGCTATAACATATAAGGCCGCTAGACGCGCCAATTTGATATGTTTTATTCCAATTTATGTTGATCGTGTTATAGAATAAGAAGAGGTAGATTGGTTCAAAATCCGTTTATCAAGGATTCTCGCACAATTTTTCATTGGGCCTGTTGGTGCCAATTTTTCTTTGTGCCTGTTTATCCATGTATCTATGTTTTGATTTTTTATAAAATTAATTTATTTAACGAAAAAAAATAATAATAGTCTCTAGCTAACAACCAACAACCATGCAACTTTTAGTTGTATATGTAACTTTGTTCTCGTACTAATTATAATTGATTAGCATTTTTTATCCAACTACAAAACATGTACGAGAACAAGATTCGATCCTTAATTCAATATCACCTCAAGTCAAGGGTGTGGATTCCTATTTCGAGTAGGCAGGGTAGTCCGATCTCAACGAGGCATTAGGAGTTTGAGTGTGAAGAGAAATAACGTTTATCATATTTCGATATAAAGTGAAAAGTGTATAACGGGGTTTTTAAAGTTGTTGTATCGTTCAATAAGTTACTTATCATTTCATTCGTAATGTTTTTGAAATGTGTTAATACGGTTAAGTTGTTGTATTATTCGATACGTTACTTATCATTCCGTTCATAATGCTTTTGGAATGTGGCAATACCGTTAAATAGTACCAATACTTGCATGTAAAACCAGTATTATCTAAACCATGGTTTCATGTAATAGCTTAAATTCTGTGTCAAAATGCGAAACACTTTAGCGCTGATTTTAATGATTATGAATTTATGATGACAGCATAGTCACTATAGCTCGCAAATATATGGTTGTTGAGAACAAAAATACAAGGCCCAAGTTAATTCATGATGCGAAACCTGATAGTGTAGGGATTCTTTTGTACTGAACCTTTAATACAACTATTACGAAGACTTTTAATCTCTTTCTTGATTACTAACAAAATTAATATTACTAGTAAATAATCCGTGTTTATCAGTAAGTTTTAATAGTCATTTTGAAAAAATATTAAAAAGGAGAATTCAGTCTCCTTAGAAAAATATTTTGATTACTAGTGCTATTGTTATTGTTAATTGATATTTTTTTGTGAATACCACAAAATAATATTGTTAATTAAATTATTAATTAAGGTACAAAATTATTATCAGGGATAATCCTATGAACTTTAATATTTGCATATGTAGATGCGGTTTTTTTGCTCTACTCTCCGATGAATCCTATTAAGGAGCCAATGGCTTTATTTATACAGAAATTTTACAGATCATGTCCAAGTTTGTTCTTCTTCATTGTTACTTGTGCACAAAGAAAATCTAGAAGTCTCATTTATAATGGACTGGGCCTTTGCTGTTTTGGGCTTTTAACTTAGTAGCTTTAGATGGGCCTGATATTTTCAGCCCTTACCATTACAGCCTCGAATCTTTTTATCAAAAACTTTGTATTATTGCATCTAATTTTACTTTACTAGTAATTTGTAAGATAAAATAAAACATACGTATTGTTAATTTTAAAATTAATATATAAGAAATATAAAGGAGCACCAAGTCTCTTTAAGATACGATATTATTTAGTATTATTTTTCCTGATGATGAAATAAAATTGTTCACATAACACTTATTCAGTAATTTATAAAATAGTTGTTACATTATGATTGTGATCGCGACTCTAATGAATAACATGACTACCGACAATTATTGATGAACCTTTAACCAAAAAAAATAATGATTATGATGAATAAAGATGGTGGAGCCTTTAACCATTTTTGTTACCTTAAATTTTAAGAATATGACATACCTTCTATAGTGAAAGGTGAAAGGATATAATTCACTTTAATTAAGATGACATATGGGTGGTCCATATTATGTTTTAAATATTAAATGGAAAGAATAAGGGATAAAAGTCACTTTATTATGAGAGGTGGGTGGTCACTATGAAGCACGGATACTTTATTTTGGGTAGTTGTATCTGTATTGGATATGTCAAAAATACGTGTCCGACATAAAAAAAATGTATTCTGATTTAAAAAAAAAAAATTGAACACTTAGTGAACATTCGGAGGACACACGCATGTCCGCGTGTCGGACACACGGTGTGTCGGTTGATTCAATGAAAGATAAATGTCTTATGGAGCCGATAATTTAATGATCATTTATGGAACTTCAACACCTCTAATTTAATCTTTGACTTTGAAGATACTTGAATATTTTTGTTCTTCCTTATCTTGTGAAAAGAATTAGAGTACATATTCATTTATCCACTATTTAAAGAAAAACAAGATAACATTACAAAGAGTCGAATATTTTGTATTTATATTTTTCAATCTTTGTCTTCAATAAAGAAAATTTTCACAATATAACGAGAGAAGATGACAGATGTTGAGGAAGATGTATTTGATTTATTGCATAGTAGTAGAATGAAGAATTTTGAACATGTACATTTCATTTAACTTATTTGTTTATAAGTTTATTTGATTCTCATTTTTTAAGTGATAAATAAGGTATTTGTGTAATATAATATGTATATATAAAAAAATTATAATTTATTATAGATGTGTCGGGGCCGTGCCGTGTTCTAATTTTTTTAAATTTATTGTGTCGACGTGTTCGTGCTTCATTGGTGGTCCATATTAACAGTTGTAAAACTCTCCCAAAAGAATAAAACGAAAAGAAAAACATTTTAATTTTTATGACAGTGCTCGATTTAAATGACTAGGATTTAAATTATATAAGATGTAATATGTTATTAAATTATTAAGAATTCCTTTTACATTTTAGACAAATGTGAACATTTGAGCCCTCAATATTGCTCACATAATCGTTACAACTCTTGGTTACACTCTCAATGATTAAAGATACCACCAAATACAACCAACAGAGAGATTCAAATTGAAAATTGCTTTTAAGCCTTGCTTTTAGGTGTGATTTTTGGAAAGCACGTGTGTCATATTATCTGCAAATATCTTTGTTTACCAAATTAATCCCCATTTATTATTATACATTTTTAATACTAACTCAAATATTCTTTCTTTATTCTTATTTTTTTTCTCACCAATCAAATAAAGTTATATCTTTCTAATTATACATAACCATTTTTTTACATTTTAAAATCAAAGATATTATACTCTAGGCGGAAGGCTTAGCCCCCTTAAACCTTTAAATTCAGGGAAACCCTAAAAATGGACGAAATTTTGTTTTCCAAAAACAAACAAAGGTTCACAAAGTGAAAATATTGGAGTATGTTTGTAAAATATCTTTACCAAAGACTTTTAATTTTTTATTTATTTATTGAAATCACATATATACAATTCCTCTTACAAAAGGACTTAGACACAGTTTGGATCAATCTTTTAGAAGTTGTTTTTGGTTTTATAGATGAAAAAATTATTTTGAATAGTGTTTGATAAAAAAAATTAATTTTTTTTTTTGTGTTTTGAAAGAACATTCAGAAAAAAATAAGAAATATCACTTCTTAAAATTGACTATTACCTCTTTCTCTTATGTGTAAAATTAGAAACAACTATGCCAAACGGACTTGTAACCCATATCATAATATTTTCTTGGGTAAATTATAGTTTGATTCTCTGTTGTTAGTATAAATTACACCTGCATCCCCTCTGTTTTTGCTAATTATAATTTCATCCTCTTTTTGTTTCACTTTCACCCCTCAACTCATTCTCCGACGAGGTCAAACCGGGTCAACCAAAATCTGAGATGTGAAATGATCAAATTACCCTTATATGTGTGTAAAGACTTGTTTGTCCATCCAAAATAATGTGAAATGCCTAAACTACCCTCATCACTTATATATATATATATATATATATGTGCATAAATATATGTATATACCCATATGCATACATCTGTAAATTTTTCCCCTATACATGGCAAAAACAAGAATTAAACCTTAGCCTTGAGGGGGATGAATAAAACTAGACTATAACTTTGTAATTTTAATTTTAAAAACCAAGAAAATCTCTACTCATCTTTTCATTTCTAGCTCTCCCCATTGGTGTAGTATTCACAGAGGTCCCTTGAGCCACCAAATGTCTTCTGGCAGAGCAAAAATACTCATAAAAATCTATCCAGTTACTTTCTTCAACCCAATTTAACCACTTAAATTAACCCCACAACAACATCAATGAAGGTCTATTTACTAGGGAAATTAAGAAAACAGAGGAAAACATAGCAGTTTTTGTGATGTGCCCATCATGATTGATTGCTTGATGTGCCCAACTGCTGTACAAAGTGTTGTTGTATATATATATATATATAGATAGATATATATATGCATATATACATAGATAGACATATATAGAGATAGAGATATATATAGATATATATGTCATTTTGTTTTAATTTTTTTGTCATTGAAAATGAACAATTAATGGAGTATGGGTAGGAATTGAAGTTTTATAATTGATAGTTCATTTTAAGGTTAAGGTTTGATTTGAGAGGTTTTAGGAGAGAGCAGGGGTGAGATGAAGAAGATGATGGAAGGGTAAATAGGTAATTTAATATAAAATAATATTTAATTATTTAAAATAAATATAAAAAAAGGGTATAAGAGTAATTTCACATATCCAGTCGCCGGATATGAGTTTTAGTGGGTGAAATTGTAATTAGCGAAATCAGAGGAGGTACGGGTGTAATTTACACTAACAACAGGGGTCAAACTATAATTTACCCTATTTCTCTCTAATTGCATGGTGGATGTTGAGCTGTGGGGGATAAATTCATTCCATTAATCTAGGTCGTTTGATGGGTCCACGTGGCAGCATCTGGCATAAAAGTGAGGCACATATTCTTAGACCTCGTAACAGTCTCTTTAGGTCGTACATAGAGTGTTTAGAAAATCTCAATCACCCATTTTAAGTACAAAACAAGTAGACCCAACTTTCCAACCATTAAAAATGAGACAAAGTCAAAAGCTATGTAGTAGTCCACATTTGATTATACGATTCTCTACGTACGACCCAAAATTCGCAGTTTAAACCCACCTCGTGTCCACTTGCGGGCCCCACTTCTCACCACCACCTTCATGGCCGGATGTGATCGCCTTTTTTTCACGAAAAGTTTGAATAAGCGTGTGAGATACAGTTGGTCACTACAATATTGGACTACTTGTATATATACATTTGGTAAAAAAATAGGTATACACATTTATTATCTGTTTATCTTAGAACATGCCCATATGATTTGAGTGATCATCATTTATTGGGTCTGGTGGAGATTGAAATATATATATATATATATATACCGAGTATATAACATACACTTTTAAGGATACGCTTGGAAATTGGTGTTTTCGTTTTTGTTTTTATTTTTTTCATTGTTCATAGGAACAAAAACGCGTTTGGAAACCTTTGATAGTTTTTATTTTCGTGAACAATAAAAAACTGTTTTTTCACCCTTAGTTCAAAAATTGAAAACACGAAAATGGTATTTTTTTATTTTTCCCTAACCACCATTTTTAACCTCCAAACCATAATCTCCATCTTCAACCTCCAAACACTAACCCCCAACCACCACCACCGCAAATCGACACCACCACAAACCTCCACCACCAACACAAACCCTTACTTCTACAACTCGACACCCCCAATCGAATTGGGGTGATGTGATCTTTATACATGTTACTATTTATATATTTATATATATATATATTCATGTATGTTAATCTTTTGAACAACAACAGAGTGGTCCTATTCATTGTTGTATGAAAGACTTGAAAGTGTACATTGTAGCTGGTTTGTACAAGGGATGATAATCAAGTCAAACTTAATCTCACCCTTTGACAATTTGTTTTATATTTTTTATTCAAAATAAATCTCAAAAACGTGTTTTTTTTTTGTTCTCGAAAATTTTTTAGACAAAATTTTCAACCAAATATATTTTTATTTCCAGATTACCCTTAGAACAAGAAAAACGAAAATGAAAACACTAGTTTTCAAACGCAGCCTAAGTTCTTGATTTTTGTCTCCCTTATATTAATTGTTAACTTATTTTCAAAGATATTTCTTTTTTTTTTTCATTTTTCATTTTAAAAGTAATGTTTTTTATGTTAATTTTTTTAAAAGTTATTTAATGAGACTCTCTTGTATGTTATCACACAATGATTATCGTAATGAATTCACTCACATAAAATATAACAATTGAGAGAGACGATTGTCTCACAAAAATGTTGGAGTTGATAAATCTCAAACAATCTAAGAGTTACGATTTTTCTAAAATAATTCGTAAATCCACTTCTCTCTTATTTTGAAAGTTAAAGTAAATTAAGTCTTACAATATTATCATATACTTTTGCAAATTATTCATCTTCATTAACTTTAAAAAATAATAGCTCCACTAAAAATCACAATTATATTACATTATGAAGGGCAAAATAGAAAAGAAAATAAAATAAAAAAATTGTTGACTTTTCATACATGGATAAGTAAAAATGGTCGGAGGGAGTATATAACTTAGGACTTCAAACGAATCAAGCTGACCCAATTTTTGAAATATTTAAATTCGGTTCATTTATTAAACGAATCTAAAAATCATACTTATGCATGGTTCATTTAATTAACAAACGAACCCGAACTGAGCGTTAGTTTAACGAGTCGAGTCTGAGTCTATTCACGAGCAGTTTGGTTCAGTCGAAACATATGTTACTTTTGTTAATAATCGCTTATATCAAGTTGTAACATGTTTGTTTTTAAGACATTTTCAGTTCTCGAATACTAAATTCTTTGGATATTGTTTATTTTCCTTTCTCTATATGTTGTTTTTCATTGGTCCATAATTTTTTGGAATAATTTTTATGAAACGAGCACATCAATCCTATAACTCTCATTAACTCTTTTCACAAAAAATTTCATTTATGGGATAATCTTATTATTTTCCTTATACGAACTTGTTAACGAGTTTGGCGACCTGAATTCAACAATGTTCAAGCATGATTCGTTTATTAAGCGGGATTAAAAAATATATTCAAACTCGATTCATTTGTTAGACGAACGAACACACGATCGGTGTCCAAGCCTACTCATAGTATCCCCTAATTCAAATCTAACCTTTTTAAAATAATCACATCATTTAAGAACCCATCCCTCATAAATTCAACCGTCACACATTGGATACTTGTTTATCTTAAATAATGTGAAATAAATCTATAATATACCCTAAATCCAATGTAACTTTTTTAAAATAATCACATCATTTTGGAACCCATCCCTCAATATTTGCCTCCAAAAAAGAAATTCAATCGTCAAACATTGGAAACATGTTTATCTTAAATAACGTGAAATAAATAAATAAAGTAATTGGATGGGCCCATAATCAATGTGGGCCAACATTTCTGTGCGTGACGTGGCAAGATCTGTATCTGCACTCCATAAGAACAACATCAACCAGAGCGAGAGCTCAGAGCAGTAACGCACTCACACACACACCCCGCACTAAAACACACGGAAACTCCTCCTCTTTTTTCGGTAAGTAAACTCCTCCTCTTCCTCCTCCTAAATATACATATACATATACACAAATATATTTAGATATATATATAGAAGTGTACTGATTTGCTTCCATCGACGATGATTCACCATCTCTACATACATTTGAGCTCTAACACTAAAATGTATCAATTTCTCTTTTGATTCCCCTTTTATTCACGTGTTCTCTCTCTATATAAACACACATGTATATATATATATATATGTATTATGTATCTATATGTAGTTAACTAATTGAAACGTTTTCTCTGTCTATCACTGGAACAGAATAGAGCAGGAGAAAATGGCGGCTTCGGCGTCTACGCAACCGCAGTTCATAACCAGCACTGGAAGCACAAATGCACCACTCATTGACAATTCAGACTCCAATCAAATTGTGGTACCAGATGTGAGTTTGATTTTTATTTTCTATTATCCATATTCATACCTAGCGTTTGATTTTAAATTTACAATTTGAATCAAAATGTGGCCCTATAGCAAAATGCCAGTAATGGATACTGATAATTTATCCCTTAATTAGTTGAATTTATGTTTCATTTATAGAATTCATTGCTACATTTTTTGTTTTTGGTTTCTAGTGTATTATTGAGTTCTGTTTAACTGGTACAATATGGCCGAAACCTAATTAATATTAGGTGCTTTCAATTTCAAACCACTTATTTAATTTCAATCAATTTATTATGCGTGGTGAATAGAGGGAGCAACCTTCATTTTATTCCTGATTAAAGTATGGCATTGAGCTATTACCATTTGACATATCATTCAATGTCAATCTACAAATTTCCTTGTATAATAAAGCTGAATTATATGATTTCGTAGCTAGCGCTTCGGGTGCGGACTTGCTTGGAGTGTGATGTATAGAGTACTTATGGGATGTGAGAATTTAACTTGAAGTGTTTATGGGTTGCAATTGCTTTGCATCACACCTCCTAATAGTCAATGTTATGCCTAATTGGACAACAGCTTTAAAATTTTGAATTGAACTAGTATGATACTGGATTCTAATTGATGTTTTATATCAAGTATTAATTGGTTCTTTCATTGAAAATTTGGATCATGGAAATAGCTTGACTGACTGCTATGTTTATAAATATATGCAGAAAAAAAGCTGGAAAAACTTTTTTGCCTACATGGGCCCTGGGTTTCTTGTTTCTATTGCGTATATTGATCCTGGAAACTGTAAGATCATCGTGTCCTTGTTTATTTATTGCTGAAAAAATATCTGCAGTTATTAAGTGGTGTACCCTCACATACATATTGGGTTATATACAGTTGAGACTGATCTGCAGTCAGGAGCACAGTACAAGTATGAGGTATGTATAACTTTCTCTTGATGAAAGTTTATGTAATTGAATATATTCACAGAAATTTTGTGGCCCATGAAATAAGAGCACAACTTGCATCCTTACAGAAGATTCTGTTCTTACCAGCCTGTCTCTTACATGTCCAGTTTTGGAGATTTACTTGTATTTTAAATATATATTTTTTCTTTCAAGAGTCATTGCACACTTCCTCAGGATGTGCTCTTTTTGCAGTTACTTTGGATCATTTTAGTTGCATCATGCGCTGCTCTCATTATTCAATCCCTGGCGGCAAACTTAGGGGTTGTCACAGGTATGTGATCTCGCCATCAACCAACCTATCTACGGAAACATAATTGTTTCTCCAAGTTTGTTGTTACTAATCAATTGTTTTTCACTATTTTTTTATTTTTATTTGTTTTGCTTCTAGGAAAGCATTTAGCGGAGCACTGTAAAGCTGAATACCCAAGGGTGCCAAATTTTATCTTATGGGTTCTTGCAGAAATTGCAATAGTTGCATGTGACATTCCCGAAGGTTTGACCACTCTTAATTGATTGGAAACTGGAACTGAACTTCTGCAACCGTTCCTTTTCTTAGAAGCATAATTAAAACCATTATACTCATTCCGATATTCTACTTTTCATTCATATACTTCTCTACCTATTTGAACATGTTTTGTATGATTTCATGGTTAGCATGATCTGATCAGGTGGACACTTGACCTGTTTCATACAATTTAAACAGCAGGACATGTTTTTCCAGAATTACAGTAGATTTTTCTTTAATAAAAACTCATGATGTCTCCCATGGAGAACCGATAAAGCACAGATCCCTGGCTTTATTGTCTATAACAATTAAAAGTGACAATCAGTTGCACTTTGAAAGATCAGAACACGTCTTTCCCACAAAACAGTAGCTTGCTTTAATAACCAACGAGACCATTTTCCAAGCAGAGCCGACCGAGCTGAAAACTCTGGCTTCGTAGTGTATTACGCATAAAAGAGAAATTTGGTACTGAGGCATCTATTGAATTTATCCCATCTTTCTTGAATAGAAAGTTGAATAAGATATCTGTGCAAACCCTGCTGTTCTAATATATAATTTGTGGGCCACGAGCTCATTGTAGTAAAAATAAAAGGATAATGCAATTTTTTATAAATTTATTGATAAAATTAGTACTTTTTTAGGCTACCAAAGGAAGTTTTAAAAAAACTTGAAGGGGCCATATGCAATTTTTATAGACATCTATAATATAAAAAAAAAAATTGGCCCTAAAAGAAAATTTTGAAAAAATTTGGGGAGGGGCCATGGCCCCCTAGCCAAAGAGTGGCTCCGCCCCTGCTCAGAGGTTTTTCAATTTTGTGCATGTGTTTGCATGTAAGACATACAAGTGGAAGACTAATATATTATGTCAATCAATTCATGGATTGCAATGAACTTAGTTTCTGAGAATTGATTACCATATAGTTAAGCCAAGGCATTTGATCTTCAGTTATAATCCTGATTTAATTGCTTAACTTTCTGTTAGTTCTGTTCTGTTCTTTTCCCACTAAATGTATTCGTCTTTAAGACTCCTTTTAGACATATATCCTTACTTTATACCGTAATTGGTGGAAACATGTTTTGGTTTGCCATAGCAGAGTTGGAGTCCTTGAATTTTCACAAACTAAAGGGAATTGGAATGTAATGTGTGCCGTGGCCAAATCCTCATAACTGTCTGGAAGCTTCTATTTTTTAAGGTTTCTGGGGTTATGTAATTGTCTCTCATAAAAGCAACAGACTTTCCTTTGTCATTTCATATGGATTAAGTCATTTGAATCCATATTTGACTAAAATAGGAATTTGGCTGATGCAGACGCATCTTCATATTCGTAAAGCGTTCCAGATTTGTAGTAGTAACACTGCTAAAGAAGATTCCAATGTGAGCCAGAAGCATCATAAATTATGTAATTGAGTGATTACAACTGTTATAATTCTCCGGAAAGAAGTCTGGTTTCCTTCTATATATTTCTAGGATTTTAATTAGGCTACACATATTAACCTCACAACCTTTATGTTATGAAAATAAAACATTTACAGAGAACATAGACATCACATTTGGACTGATTCTAACCTCATCCCAACAATTGCTTTGAAAATACACACACACACATCCTGACACCCATATATGAACTTGTTTCTTGATGGCATGTGATATAACTCTATTCTTACTATGGGTTTTCATTTCCAGTGATTGGAACGGCTTTTGCTTTGAACATGCTGTTCAACATTCCAGTATGGTGTGGTGTTCTTCTGACAGGGCTTAGTACATTGGTTCTACTTGCACTACAGCAATACGGGGTATATAAGTATCTATTTTGTTCAATGCATGTTGGGAAATTACTAATTGATTGGATTTTTCATGAAGCTCTATGTAGTACAAGAATAGAAATTATTACATTTCATTTTAGTCATTTTGGACACATGGTTGCACTCATGTTATACGTAACAATAAGTCAACACATTTCGCAGGTAAGGAAACTTGAGTTTTTGATTGCTTTTCTGGTATTTACTATTGCTGCATGCTTTTTTATGGAACTTGGGTATGCGAAACCCAAATCTTCAGAAGTCTTGCATGGGCTTTTTGTTCCTCAACTTAAGGGGAATGGAGCTACTGGCTTAGCAATTTCACTTCTTGGTGCTATGGTGATGCCGTACGTTTTCTGTGTATCCAGATTGCAATAGCATATCTCTTTTCAATGCTCTCCTTTTTGCTGATTATATTGCACTTGTTGCAGGCATAATCTCTTCCTACATTCAGCCTTGGTGCTTTCCAGGAAAATACCTCGATCTGTTAGTGGCATCAAAGTAAAGTTTCATTCTCGGTGGAGTACTTGTCAACTTTGTAGTTCATTATTGTGCAAAAATTAGCCAACGTCCTCATTGATCTTACAACTATTATGTGCATCCTTTGATTTCCCAAGTGTGATCTTTATATATTTGTGAATGATTTAGTTTAGCACAAGCCAAACCTGACTTCTTGTCTTGTTTACAGGAGGCTTGCAGATTTTATATGATAGAAAGCGCCTTTGCACTTTTGGTTGCCTTTCTCATTAATGTATCTGTCATCTCAGTAAGCGGTGCAGTCTGCAACTCCTCAGATTTAAACCCAGATAATCACAAGAGCTGCCAAAACTTGAACCTGAATGAAGCCTCCTTTTTACTTAAAGTATGTGACACAAATTTCTTACAACATGAGCTGATGTTTTAATTGTCCTTCAATTCTTCCCATTCAATGCTGACTGATAATGCTAATAGCTTTTTGCATCCAAATCCTTATTGCAGTTCTGCATTTTCTTTTGCAATTAGTGTGTTTCGAGACGTTCACTGATAATGACATATAGTCCTTTTTTGTTTGTTTCAGAATGTACTAGGTAGTTGGAGTTCAAAGCTCTTTGCTATTGCTTTACTGGCCTCGGGACAGAGTTCTACAATAACTGGAACATATGCTGGGCAATATGTTATGCAGGTATTGTGTTTGCTGGATCTATATCTTTTCTACGTTACATGTCCTTGTCTTTTCAAGCAGCATTTTCAGTATTATCTTTCAGTATATCTATCTTATTTCCATTCTATAGGTTGAGGCATTGTTGTCCTATCCATCACAACCGATGCGTAACAAGATTACTGATAAACTTTCCTATCTTGTGTTATAGTCTTTTTTTATCACTTAAAGTTGTATCCTTAAAGATGTAAAGCTGATTAGCTTCAACTCTTGTTGTTTGATTCAATGACTTATATGATCAACTTTTAGGGTTTTCTTGATCTACAACTAAAGCCATGGGCGAGGAACTTCTTAACTCGGTGCTTAGCAATAGTCCCTAGTCTAATTGTTGCACTCATTGGTGGCTCTAGTGGGGCTGGACAGCTGATTATTATTGCATCGGTATGTCACTATTGCCTGTTAAGTTCTCTTATAACTGTGAAACATGGGCGCCAATGCAAAAAATCTTTGTTGTCTTTGAACATGGGACTTCATTATAGTTCAATGTATTAAATTTTGTGGCATTTCCTCTTTTTCCAAATTTGGTGGTGAATGCATGCATTATTACAAATCATTCATGTCATATATTTCCCATATTGTGTAAAACAAAGAAGCTTTAAATTTGATTAATGCTTTATAACTAAACAAGTTTTCTCTTAAGATTATTATGTAATGGCTTACCAGTCGAGCAGTGCACAAGTGTGCACATAACTTTGTTTTGTTGTGAAATCTCCGGCGAAAAGGTAGAAATAAAGTTTTGGATTTTTTTTTTGTTCCTAGCAAATGGAAGGCTTCGACTGAGCAATCAGTAAGATGTTTTGGACTACATTAAGTTGAAGGGTTGATTTATTTATTTATTTCCCCTTCTTTGAGCCCCAAATATTTAACAATAGAAATATCATTGTAATGATATGTATCAACCTTTGTTTGTCTTAATGGTTAAATGGTGGTTTAGCCTTGGAAATGATACATTGTCATCCTAGGATTCCAGGCGGCATCACGTAAGATTCCTTTATGAAGTTAGGGACTGTATAAGTTAATGATTGAATGGAAGACGAGAGTATGCACTTCAAATTTACAAAAAGGACCCTTGATATGCCCCAATATTTGATACCTAGCTAAACGTTGATGCTTACTTAATACAAGCGGGCAGTGCTAGCTATTTCTGTTTGGGGACACTGTTCATGGTTTTCATTTTGTCATTTAAGTTCAACACTGGATATGGTGTGGCATCATGGTTTTGCCTCTCAAACAGGAATAGTTTTTTTTTCTTCATTATATTGCTTTATTTTGTCGTCAGTTCCTAATGTTCAGGGCAAGCTAAACTTTGGCGTTATCTTGACAGATGATTTTATCATTTGAACTTCCTTTTGCTCTCATTCCACTTCTCAAGTTCACCAGCTGCAAGACCAAGATGGGTGCATATGCCAATTCAATTGTGGTATGCATCTTGACTATCAAATTTCATTGCCAATTCTTTATAAATATGATCTGAGCTTTATATGATCTGTTGCAAAACTTATAACAGTATGCTTATATGTAAATATGCACTATAGACATACAAACAGGAGAACTATTATTGTTATTACTATTGTTTTTTTTTACGAGTACAAGTATTACTGTTCTGTTGTACATTTGAAAAGTGGAAGATTTAACACCATGGTAATATACTACGGTTTTTGTGTGCTTGTTGCATTGATCATTTGGCACATAAATTCTGGACGGTACGTTCTCCATATCTTGCATTGGTCGTAATTCAAGTACAGCAATTAGACATTAAGTAGTAGCGATTGCATGTAAATCTCAAAGAATTTTGCTAAAGCCTTCGATTCACTGATATACAAGGCTTATATGATATATCCCAGAACAACTTACATTTTCTTATAATTTGTTCACTATATTGCAGATTTCAGCAACCACTTGGATTATTGGTTCCCTGATTATGGTCATAAACGTATACTATCTTGCATCCAGCTTCATAAAATTGCTTATTCGTAGCCATTTAAAGCTGGTGGGCAAAGTTTTTTGTGGAATATTGGGGTTTTCAGGCATGTTGATTTACTTGGCTGGAATCGCATACCTTGTCTACCGGAAAAACAAGGAGGTGACTCGCCTTCTGGCATTAACGCCACCTGAAAGTCGAGAAATGGCTGATGAATCAGGTACTGGTACTGGATCAGCTTACAGTCTACCTAGAGAGGACATTGTTAGTATGCAATTACCTCAGAGGAAAGGTACAGTGGATATTGACTGACAGCACATTAAATTAAGATTGTAGAATCCAAGCAGTTATAGGATAAACATTTCTGCAATGTTTTGCTGACTGCATGGTTTAGTAGGTTTTAGCTTATTGGGAGAAATACAAAATAAAGCATATCCCATAGTTCACAATATTGGTTTTCTTCTTCTTACCTTTATTTTTTGTTTTGGTTAAATTTTTTCTTTTGGAGTAGGAGAAGTTTGTCGAAAACTTGAGTGTTTCGGCTGGACCACTGCATCAATTGCACATGACAATAAACATGTGATGTTGCAATACAACTATGTTGAAAATATATATATATATATATATATGTATGTATAGTTATATTGCAATACAACCCCTCACTATAGAATGAAAGGTCTAAGAACCACTCATACCATGTCTCAGATTATTTTTCATTAGATTTCTATATGAGATGAGTCCCTCTAATTTTCTTTTTCTTTCTTGAAATCACATCGTCCTTGTTGTGGTCAGACCATCGTAACTACCTAATACCACGATTTGAGGTACGATGAGTCAAGACTTGAGCCTACAACATAGCATAATATATATATGTATATATATATATTTTTTATTGGAGTTATTGTTGGGGTAGGTGAATGTTGATGGATCCAAACCCGAAGGACATAATAATGGAGCTAGTCAAACCGATTGTTCAGTGGAGAGTGGAGAGTGCTAACAGTGGGTGCCCAACATTTCAAGTAGACTTTTGGCACCCAATAACAACCCAACCCCCTTTACCTACTCCAGTGCACCCAATATTCCATCTCAGCCACATTCTTTTCTTCTCCATAGACTCCATGAAGATTTGGGTATATACCAAAGTTTATTTTATGTTCTCTCCAAAAAAAAATTGATTGCTATTTTATTGAAAGTGATCTAAACTAAACAAAACAAAAGTGGAAAAAAAAAATGTTATTGTTTTAATACATGATTATATTGATTTTTAAGTCCATTCTAAACTTTTTCCCTGTCATTATTATGCATTTTGAAGTCCATCCTCAACTTTCACCTTGTCCTTTATGCTTTGGTATATAATAGGGGTATCAAACTATTTTTAATTCCAATTCCATGTCCAGATCATTGCCAACATATATTATAATTGGCATGTCAACAGAGCCTTTTTTAGTCCCTAACAGATAGCTATATATATATATATATATATCACACAACAGCAATATAGATGCATATCCATTGTTATTGTGACATACTAGCAAATTAAGCACTCAGGCATGTACAAAACAGTAGGAACACAACACCCACTGCAAAAAATTATTCGAAGTTCAACTTATACAATCAATTAATAGACTTGATTTTGGTACAACACAAGATTGAAACTCAATACTTCCTTAGTTTCTGTCTACAGCAATATAGATGCATATCCATAAGTAAAACATCAAGACTGAATACGAACAGATTCATCATTCTGTGTAGGGACTGGGAGGTGACCCTTCTCCTGCAGGCTCTTCACCGTCTCGTATAAGCATTGCTTCACTGGTGTGAATTCCAACCCTAAATCCTTCAGCTTCTGATTCGAAAACTTGTACGGTTTTGCTCTCGGCTTTACCTCATCCGAACACCTACATTTAGAGTCATCTTATACTTCAGAAATGCTCCTAAAAACAATTAACTTGCCATGTTTACATACTTTAATTGACAACTAAAAACAATTTAGTTGTCAATTTTACCTACTTTACTTGTCTTGAATTAATTGTCATTTTTCGAATCCCAATATAATATTATTATATACTTCCCAAATTATTTCTCTTTATTAACTTAAAAAAAAAAAGGGTCCCATTAAAAACTAAAATTATACTACATTATCAAGGGCATACTGAAAAATACAAAATATAAAGGAATCTTAAAAAATCAAATATGGACAAATAAATTGAGAATATTATATTAAAAGTCAAGTGTTGTAGGTGAGGAGTCTGACTCACTTGGAATTTTATTTTGTGGGGGCACATTTTCAAATGTTACAAATAATTATTTAGATTGTATTACTATAGGTATACCAACAGCCCCACCACCAACATAAAAACAAACCCTTTCTTATCCCTCCAACAACCAGGCACGGATCCAAGGACTAGGGGTAGACCTGTCAATGGATCGAATTCGGATCGAATCAGTTAAATTCAAATTTAATTTGTTAAGAAATCGGATTATCGGATTCGGATCCTAATCGGGTTATCGGATTTTATTTTCAATCCATATCCGGTTAATATCGGATTCGGATCATAATCGGATTATTGATAAGTCTATTGATAAGAATGACAAAAACTCCCAATCCGCGATCCGAATCCGATAATTCGACAGATTTTCACTTAATTAATTCATATTCAAATTTCTTCATTATAGAATATCTGATTCGAATATTTAATTAAAAAAATACAAAAATCAATAAATACTAAAACACTAAAATTATTCACACTTTTAATAATTGTATTTATGATCAATCATTATTAATAAATAATAAAATAATTAACAAGTAACATTTATATACATGTACAATATTAAATATATACACATATATATAAATATATATATGTATATTTTATCGGATCGGATTATTATTGGATCGGATTAGGCTAATCCAAATCCAATTTGTTAAGGAACCGGATTATCGGATTCGGATCATATTCGGGTTATCGGATTATTTTTGCAATCCAAATCCGACTAATCGGATTGGATTCGGATCGGATTCGGATCAAAATCCAATCCATTGACAGGTCTAAGTAGGGGCGGCGGCCCCCATTGGATTTTTATTTTTTATCTTATATACCCTAAAATTTGGATTTCTTCACGAATAAGTCCCACTGAAAATTGCTTTTAAACCTCCACTTAAATAAATATATTTTATTTATACCCTCAATAGCCCAATGTAATTTTTCATTAGCCTTACTTTTTGAAAAAAAATAAAAATTCAGCTCCACTGATATGGATCTAGATCGTCACTGCCAACAACCACATATTATTACCTTTTTTCCATCCAAAATAAACCTATATTTTTATGACTAAATTCCAAAATGTTTTCTTATTTCTTTCTCTTCATATCAAATATATGGATTAAAAATAAAAACAAAAACTTGTCTATCATGATTCATAAAGCAAGTGTGTTTACCACTCCCTTCCTACTTGTATCCTTTCTCTTCCCTTTTTTTCTTTCCTTCCAAACAGAGTGCAGGTAAGTTTCTCATCAGTTTTCTAGGTCCCACACTAACAAGTACCATCCAACTACCCCCTATGAGCTTTAAGAGGGTTTTGTGACTTTTGTCCATGAGGATGTGGGAGTGACATATAATTGCCATCAGCAGATTGAGACCAAATGAAGCCTTCAATGTGTAGGTGGGAGCTTATTGACCAAACAAGGAATATCAAATACTACATGAAAAACACACAAGTATAAATATATGAAACATTAGCATTCAGATGAGCGAAGCAGTCCACACGCTCCGCGTTAAAACAATTATTGTCTACTTTACCAACTCTAAGTTGTTGAATATATTTTAATTTCTCAAGAATCCTGATAAATGATTCATATATAGTAATGTTTGGATTGGTTTTTCAAACGCTGCATTTAATTTTTTGGAGTGGAAAGCTATTCTGAATAGTGTTTGACAAAAATTTTAAAACAGGGCTTGAACGATCGTTAGTTAGTAGGTACCAGCTTTTGAAAAAAAAATTGTTTCTCTTTTTCTTACGCATTATTAAATACGATTATCATGAAGCTTACTTGTTCGGGATGGGATACTCGGGGAAGAACTTTGCTAGAATTTCGACCACCTCACTGCGATGAAGCACACTCTCGGCACAGAGGTATCTATGCGAGGCCGAAGGGGTCTCGTAGACAAGAATGTGTGCCAATGCCACATCCTTAACATGGACGTAAGCCTGGACTGAGTTGGCATAAGTCTTCGCGGAGCCAGTCAGATACTTGAGAATGTGAATGATGCTGGCATTGACGGTTGGTTGCAGCAACGGTCCGAGCACCAACACCGGGTTCACCGCCACCAGGTCCACCCCTCTCTCCTTCGCCTCCTCCCATGCCGCTTGCTCCGCCACAGCCTTCCCATAGCAATACCAATTCTATAATTGAACATGTCATAAACCTTCATCAGCCTCATTTTTGGCAATTTACTTCCTAATGTATAAGACCCATCATTTGGATCAATGAAGAATTGATCGAATTTCACAAGGTCCATTATGAAAGATCTCAATTGATGAAGATCGAAGATAAAAATATATATGACATAAAAATCAAAATTTAGGGAAAAGAAACAAGATTAATGATCTTCTATATATTAGAGTTCCAAGATTTTTCTTCTTCATTTGAGATTCAATAAGACTGTATATTTAAAAAGTTACACATTCTTGACTAAAAAATAAGTCTAAACTTTAATCAATTAAAACTACCCCCTCCGTCTCAATCCCATATTACTTGTCCAATTTTTTAATTTTATTTGTCCCAAAATACTTGTTCGATTTTGAATCTCAATACAATATAATCTACTATTTTCCCAAATTATCACACTGTATATTAAAAACTATAATTATACTATACTGAAAGGCCAAAATGGAAAAAAAAAATAATTGAAAAGTCAAGAATGGATATATTTTAAAGGTCTAGTTTTTGTCTTGAAACAACACGCATCTTTCAAATCAATTAATATTCGGATCTCACAGGTTGTGGGTAACATGAATATTGAATGTATCTATTACCGATTTGTCTTTCTCATCGTTTGATATGTCTATTTTTCCTATTGAAGAAACATTAATTATAATCAAATGCAGAAAAATATCTAGGAAATTGTAATAAATGAGACCTTAGTGTCCTTGCAGAACTCAAGATCACTCCAGCAACTTTCATCCACCACTGTATCAGGGTCTCTGTGAGGGTCCATGTACACCGCACCGATTGAGGACGTGAACACCACGCGCCGAACTCCGGTTTCGGCCGCAGCAACTATCACATTCTTAGTTCCAATCACTGCCGGCTCCACCATTTCTTGCTTCAAATCAAACACATAATAGCCATCATCAAACTCTATGTTACCAAATAAAAAGTTATATATATATATATATATAAGGCACAATTTGTTCATAGAAAAGTTTGTACTTGTTTAATTCTAAAAGTGGTATCTGGGTCATGAAATTAAGATAAAAACACTCTGTTTCTAGAAATTCCAATCAATAACGCACATTCCTATTCAAAAGATACATGTCAACAAGAAAATGACATTGTTCAATATTAAGATTCAATTCAGGTCTCAAATCTTTCCATAGGAATTTCCCTAAAGAATTAAGATAGACCCATTAACCCAAAAGCATAAAATAAAAATATATTCCTCTGTTTTCTTTTGTTTCCTCCATTTTCTCGGCAGCCAAACAGATGGATACTGCAGAATAAAGACTAAAGACTCACTGGGTCATCAGTAACTGGTGATGCAGTGTGAAAAACACCATCACAACCGTTAATAGCTTCGCGCAGACTCTCGTAGTGAAGAAGATCAGCTTTACACAGAGTCAGTCTCTCCTTTGCTCCCTCAAGCTCCATAAGATGAGAGTTCTTCGGATCATCTGCAACAACACATATACAAATCCATGCATAAAACAACCCACATATACATTAGTACATATATATATATATTTGTGTATAGACACCAACAGATGATATATCACCTGGATTTCTGGCTGTTCCTCTGACTGTATAGCCCTTCTCTAAGAGGAGTTTGACGAGCCATGAAGCGATGAATCCGCCGGCGCCGGTGACGCAGACGGTGTTGCCGGAAAGTGACGGCATGGTTTGACGATGGGTTGAAAGGGAAAGAGAAATGTCGTTTCGGGTGGAAGAAAAAGGTGAAGGCTGGTAAAGAACATGCCACGTTATTGCTTTATTTATAAGAAAATTTATAAATGTCCACAACTCACCTACCACGGTTTTTAACTTTTTAGACAGGGAGAGAGAAAAGGTTTTAGATATCGTGGTTGAATGTATGAAAACAAAAAAAAATGATTAATTTCACGTAGACTCACTCAAATTTATTCTAATCTTGGGTAGACTCGTTTAGTTTTCAATATTCTTACCTAAACCCTCTGTAAGTAGTAACAATCATCTGATTCTGTAAATTATGTTGTTATTCTCAATTACATTGTTGACATTTCATACACGTTAAAAGCAAAATAGATTATTTGTTTATTTTTGTTGAAGGGTTAATAGTAAAAAAAAACCCTCAATTATACCCTCTCTCTAACTAAACCCCCTGGTGTGCAATTTATCAAATTGAACTATGCTTTCTGTGCAGTTTAACAAACAGTGCTCTAACATCGTTAAGCCAAAATTGATGGACAGTAATACCCTTGCTGAAACAAGGCCTGGTTTGGCCATACACTCACAACTTCAATTCCATACTTGAAAGCCCTAAAAGTTCAGAAACACGAATAGAAATGCAAAAACAGAGACATACACTCACAACTTATACATATAGATAGATAGATACATGAATAATCTCACCTGAATTTGAAGTCTAATCAAGCCGACTAGATACAGAGAAAAGTCGAGTATGATACAGAGTTCCTAAAATAGTCATAAAGATTGGTACTAGTAGTACTGATACTACCTCTGTTGTAAGTTCTTGTTGCAGCCTACTAATTCAGTAGTACTAAATACAAAACATATATATATATATACACACATACATATACAGATATCTACATTTCCATTTATGGGGCATATAAGTAACAAAATCATCAGTATTCACTCACAAGACACAACCCATACATACAAAAACTTGAATTCCAAACTCAAAACCCTAGAAGTCCGAAATCTCGATTTCCATACTTGAAAACTCTTGAATTCCATTCACACACAAGTCACAACCTATATAAATGTGTGCGTATATATATAAAAACTTGAATTCCATACTTAAAACACTAGAAGTTCGAAAATGTCCCACAAAAACAAAAAAGTTGCGAAAACAGAGAAATACACACATTTATATAGATAGAAAATCTGGAATCTGACCTGAATTTGAAGAGTCTGATCATGACGAGGGCGTCGAGGGCGTTGGATTCGAGGATTTCGTCCTCGGAGACGTGAATAGCGCGGGAAATCCAGGAGAGGGAGGGGAGGCATCGGTTGAGAGTGAGGGACTGGTCTAAGGGGACGTAGTGCTTGAGGGCGAGGCGGCGAGCGTAGTAGATGCAGGCATTGGAGGGCTGTTTCTTCAGGACGGAGAAGAGGGAGAGGATGATCATGGCGAAGCCGATGTTGATGGCCGCCGAAGCCAACAGGCTCTCCGCATTCATGCCTAGAGAGAGAAAGTGGTGTTGCGTTTGGGTAACGTTCTTAAAAGGGTATATTCGTATTTTAAAAAAAAGTAACCAAAACATGAGTTGCACATGCCAATTATTGACGGAACCTAACTGTGCACTAATGTTAGGGGGTTAAATGCAACAAATGGATAGTTTAGGGAATTTTTAGCTCAAAAAATAGTTCAGAGAATTTAGTTAGAGAGAAGGATATAATTCAGGGATTTTTTTTTGCTATTAACCCTTTGTTGAATGACATCAATAGATTATGTTTTCAATTAACGAAAAGAGGTGTAATAGATATAATGGGACAAACTCAATGAAGTTCAAGTGAGAATATTGAAAACCAAAGTGATCTACATGAGATTTGAGCAAAATCTTAGTGCATCTAGATGCAATTAACCCAGAAAAAAATGAGTGAAAGAAGTGCTAGAAGGAGTGTGTTTGTGCGTGTATTTGTACGTAGGAGTGCACACAATTCGGTTTCGGTTTCGACTTAAATCGAATTATTATTTTTGATTTCTTAAAAATAAAAATCGTTAGTAAAATAAATTGAAACAAACCAAATTATTTTTTTCGGCTTGGTTTCGATTTTTATAATTGTCATTCAAAAAAATAACAACAATATAATTTAAATAATATTTTTTAGATATTTTAAAATTTATAAATGAAAATTTCATTACCGTTAATATCATTTTATAAAACAAAAAGTTTTGATAAGAATAGACTAATAAGTTTATCATCTCTATTTATTTATCTATCTGTAATCATTATTCTTATAGTTGTATATGTCTAATTCATAAAAGGTGGGTCAAACTATGCACAATCTTCACTTCTGAAAGGTCTCTATATATGTTGGAAATTTATTCTTTTTCTCTTTTCCACTTGATTTCGGTTTAAGTTCTTACTACATCATTCTATTTTATGGAGTTAGTAGAATTTGAAAAAAGGTAATTTATTTTTCATATCAAATTACAATCATACACTCTTAAAGTCTCACACAAGTTGTCGAATATAATCATATAGATAATACATATATAATATATTATATTATAAAACCGGTTCAGTTCGGTTCGGTTCGATTTTTGAAGGGTAAAAACTAAAACCGAACCAAAAATTTTGATTTTTGAAATTTGAAAATCATAACCGAATCAAATTATCTTAAAATCAAACCAAATCATTGGTTTCAGTTCGGTCCGATTCGATTTTTAGTTTTGTATGCAGCCCCCTATTTATACGGTGTGTGTGTGTGTGAGAGAGACGTTTAACAACTCAATCACTCATACCATGACAATTGGCGTGTGGAGGAGACATTATATAGAGGCTTAATCATGCTTTGCTTAAATGGTGGTATTATTTATTTACTTGGTTGAGGCTTATATGTGCACTAATTTTTGTCTCATCACACAAATTGATGTCCAAAGGTTTCTACTACATTACATTGCTCATAAAATGAAATGTTGTTGCTTTTTACTAAATTGACGTAATATTAGGGTTAGTAATGCAAGGCACCTTCATAATAAAAACGTCACGAAAAAATATATAATTTCTATTAGGAAAAATAAGCACAAATTTGATTGAAATCTTTCTATTACATTACATTGCTTACAAAATCAAGCGTTTTTGATTTCTGACTAAATTGATGTAATATTAGTATTAGTAATGCAAAACATCTCCATAATAAAAACGTCACGAAAAAATATACCAATTCTATTAGAAAAAATATAAGCATAAATTTGATATATATTGTGATTGGGGGAATCTGAGCAAAGTGATAGGTGGGTGGATCTAACTTGTGGATCCCTTCAATGCAATGTTTTCCGAGGCCAATTTAGCTTTAAAATGATTTTTGTTTTCATTACATTTGGATAATAAAGTGCATGTTTTTTAAAAAAATAAATCACGTCAAACAAATATAGCCCACTTAGTTGAAAATTATTTGTATTTCAATTACACATGATGTTGGTATATTTGAGTTTTACTCAATTTTTATGAAAATAGTCCGGACAAAGCCTCCAACCACCTACTTATGAAAGAAAAAAAATTGTTAGTATTTTCACCCCACCTACCACTAAATGTTAGTAATTTTAATCCTGATTATAAGTATTTTATATTGGGATAACTTCATTTACACCCCCTGAGGTTTGTCCTATCATTATTTTGACCCCCTCAGGTTTGCATATCTTCATTTACACCCTTATGGTGTGAAATGTCTAAAATATCCTTATACCAAACACCCCTTAAATCAATTTAATCCCTAAATCAATTTAAACCCTAAACCAAACACCATTTAGAATCAATCTAACCCTCAAACCAAACACCCCAATATCTATTCAATATTTATTCTCTATCTCTCTCCTCTATATATCTCTCTCTCTCTAACTCTCAGATTCTCTCTCTCTCTCTCCTCTCTATCTCTCTCTCTCTCTAACTTTCAGACACACGCACATATATATATACACACATATAGATCTATACATATATATATATAGACCCATCGGGGGGGTGGTGGGAGGGGGCGGCGCCGACGGGGAGGCGATGGGAGTCGGCCGGCGACTTATATATATATATATGTGTGTATATATATATGTGTGTGCGTGTGTGTCTGTGTGTGTGTCTGTGTGTGTGTGTGTGTGGTGTGTGCGTTTGAGAGAGAAAGAGAGAGAATTTTTTTTTTTAATTTTATATTTATTTTCGAATTTAGTTTTTTTTGTGAAATTTAATATATATATATTTGAATTTTATATTTATTTTCAAATTTTATATTTTTTTTGAAATTTATAATTATTTTCGAAATTTAATATATATTATTAGAATTTTATATGATTTTTTTTAATTTTATATATTTGTCTTGAATTTAAAATGTTTTTAAAAAAAAATTCAAAATTTATATATATATTTTATTTTATATTTATTTTCGATTTTATAATTTTTTTTGAAATTTAATATATTTTTTTGAATTTTATATGTTTTGTTTTTAAATTTTATATATTTGTTTCAAATTTTTTATGTTTTTTGTGATTTTTATATTTATTTTTGAAATTTAATATGTTTTTTTGAAAAAAAAATAATTTCAAAATTTATATATATATTTTAATTTTATATTTATTTTCGAATTTATAATATTTTTCAAATTTTAATATATATATTTTTAAATTTTAATACAAATTAAATTATTAAATGATGGGAGGGGGTCTAATTGATAAAAGCACTATCCTTGTTTCCAAACAGAATAAGGATAAGACATTGAGGGTAGTTTAGGGATTTTAAAAAAAATTCAGGCTGATGTCATCGTTCAGGGGGTCTAAGTGATGAGAATATTGAAAAATAAAGGTGTAAATGAAGATATGCAAACCTGAGGAGGTCCAAGTAAAGATAAGACAAACATCAGGGGGTGTAAATGAAGTTATCCCTTTTATATTTAACTACGATATGTCAAAATTATAATGACCCTACTGTGGAATTTGATTCAACTAATTTTTCGTTGATTACAATGCAATCCTCGTGGCTTTTCAAACTAAGTCAGTAACGACATGTTTGAAAATGTAGGGTTTAATTGAAAATGTAAGAATTGCCATAAGAAATAGGTGATGTCTTCAAGAAGACTTCCTTTTTCATTTTATTCCACTTAGCCCCCGTTTGACATAGTTTTTATTTTTACTTTTACTTTTGCCTTTATTTAGAAGAAAAGAGAGAAAAATAAATCGTTTTGAGAAACTGGTACCCCTTAACTTCTTCTAAACGCTCTTCAAAGGCCCAGAAGCTCTTCTAAAATTTTTATCAAACACCGTTCAAAAATATTAAAATATTACTCGCAAGCGCATGAATCAGTTGTAGTTTAGGTTATGCAATAACAAGGTCGAACACAAATGAATGATTTAAAGAGAACTTAATTAAACTCAAATTAATCTAAAACTAACATAGTTTCTCAAAGTTTGTTTGTTGAAGTTATTTTTATACTAAACATGCAATATCAAAATACAACTAATTAAAGCGAGAATAATCGGGAGAAAATACTAAGGTATCGTAATCCGCCACCACTAATCCATAAAATTCTAATTATTCATTTATTAATTATAATTTTAGAGTAGTAAATAGAAATCAATCTTATTACTTTCTCAATATTTAACAATAACGCACTAATGCAATATATTTTCAAGAAATAGATTTTCCTTCACTTTAAAATGTAAAATTCTAAGCATCCTATGTATGCAATTTAATGGATCACATAAGATTAAAGATTTTTACTTATAAACTTATCAAATCCAAGAGTAATTAATTGTGATATGAATTTTTAACTACTATAAACACATGATATTTATAGTGAAAGGAATTTAAAACAATTAATACTATGAAGCTAGCGAAAATCATAAACATTTAAATTATACACATGGAAATTGATAAAAGACTAAAATAAATTTATTTCATAAATTGTGGTTTCATCCTCAACTTTAGTTGAGAATTTAGTTACACATGCTTAAAAAAAAATAACAAAGTAAGAACAATAGAACTAGGAATTGAATATGAATTTTTCTCCTCTTTGGTGTCATTTTTGCTATCCTCTTTCTTCTCCTTTCTCTTCCTCATATTCTTCCATATTTATAGAGAAATATTAAAATCAAATTACAACTTGTAAAGATAAATGGAATTTTCTTTTCCTTTCTTTTTCTTTAAATATATATGACTTTTCATCTCATTTCCAATTTTCTCCATGTACATTTGATTCTTTATATTTAATCCATGTGCATTTGTTTTCTTTCTCACCTTTACACCTATGAATGGAAGACACACATGTAAATATAATTAAATAACATTGCAAATAAATTATTTAACTAGTTTATTACACAAATTAAAGTTTGTGTGCATTTATCATTATTACACTTCTAAATTTGTTAAAATAAATAGTTTTACCTACTAACAAATATACATTTGGGGATAAAATATGTATGTAAAATTGACTTATCAAATACCCTCAAACCTATATTTTGCTAGTTCTCGAGCAAAACAAAAGGAAATAACATTCTAACTACACCATTTTCGTTGGTTGTCTCGATTGCATTTAGCATATGCAATAAGCCTTTGAACCCCTAGTTTTCCCATAGCAGACGAGTTATAGTCTCATGAAGCTTTTCAGTGATGATACCCACAAACATTGATTCTCATGAAGGTTGGATATGTTACCCACAACTTCTTCATTCTTTATAATAATGCATTCATGCATTCACATACTCATCAACCAAGTCATGATATATTGCACAAGATATTATGGATGCAAATACTCCCACTCACTACCGAACAGTAACTATCTCGATATTCGTGTCATGAATGGTTTCCACTAAAGTAAAAGACTTTGTTACTTTCTACTCTCAATCCAAACAACCTTCCATGTTTTTGTGAATATTCTACTATGGTATTTCAATCTTTCTTTTTCTACTTGATTGATCAAAATTTGCCATTTTCTTTTAAAACAATTATTCATTCCATCATTCTACTTTTCATTCATTTTTGTCTTTCTAAGCTCCAGACTTTCCAGCGAGGATTTTTTAATCCTAACCAACTAGGCCCTAGCTTCTTTATTGGGATTTATGTTCATTAGTTTTCTCCCATTTTTACACAAACAGTGATATTGGTGATACCAAGGCCCGGTTACTCATATCGAAAAACTATTTTTTGCATTTTATTTTTTAAAATAAATTTTCAACTTTTTCTCCATTTCATCCATATCAACTCCCCATCTCCCATTTTATTGTGGCAAAATTAAATTTTCAATTACATAGTCAAAGATCAACTATTTTTCCCATTGTGAATGTGTGTTTGTACTTATAGGTCAAAGTCGTTCTTTTTTGTTTCAATTTTACTAATGTATTCACCCATGTAAAACCACATCATTTCACTTAGCTAGATCTAATCATTACTCTCATGAACGGGAATATCGCATCACATACTACTCATACATCAGAAACACAAACTCAATCAACTTGTAATGCAAAACATTCATGCATGAAAATTATGAATTTCTTTTAGAAAAATTTCAAAAATTTAAATTATTATTATTTATTATTATTATTATTATATATATAAATTAATGAATTACAAAATAACAAATTAGACTATACCCCCAAACCTAAACTCAACATTGTCCCTAATGTTGGATAAATTCACACTTTATAGACAAAGAGACAAGAGTGAAAAGATATCACTTGACTCATGGTAGGTTGATCTGGTCAAACTTGCTATCAAACAATAATGAGTTATTAATATTCAAAACAAAAATTTAAAAATAAAGTGAAAAATCCTAAAATAGATATGTACAACAATACCACATAGGTCAATCCTGATAAACAGGATCACTCAGAAAGATCTCCTCCCCTTATTGAGAAAGTAACTCTAAAAGTGGTTTCAAACGCTGACCGTTAACTTTGAACACATCACCATTTTTTGGATTTTCCATCTTAATGACTCCATATGGATGAACAATTCGAACAATGAATGGACCAGACCATCGAGATCTCAACTTTTCTGGAAACAAATGCAACCGAGAATTATAAAGCAAGACTTTTTGACCAGGTGTGAAAATTTTCTTTGTCATGCCTTATTTTCATTTGCTCCTTATAGATTTTTGTACTCTGGTAAGCATCATTCCTAATTTCCTCAAACTCAGTCAAGTGAAGCTTCCTATAGACTCCTGCTCTGTCAAGGTTAAAGTTGAGTTGTTGAATAGCCCAAAAGGCTTTATGCTCTAACTCAACTAAGAGATGACAAGCCTTACCATACACCATTTGGTAAGGAGACATTCCAATGGGGTTCTTAAATGCAGTACGGTATGCCCACAGTGCATCACTAAGGGCCCGTTTGGTAGGCGGTCCGGTCCGGTCTGGTCTGGTCTTATCTGGTCCGGTCTGGTCTGGTCTTATCTGGGTGGTGTTCTAAAAGTCTGTTTGGTAAAGTTGTCTGGTCTTATGGTCTTATTCAAGTTGTTTGGTCTTATGTTTGGAAAATAATACAAAAAATAAAAATAAAAATATAAAATTCAAAAAATATATTAACTATGAAAAATATATAAAATTTGAAAAAATATAAAAAAAATTGAAAATAATATAAGAAATTCAAAAATAATATATATTTCAAATTTTATAAATTATTTCGAATTTTTATATTATTTTTTGAATTTTATATATTATTTTTTATTTTTTATATTATTTTCAATTTTTTTATATTTTCTCAAATATATATATATATATATATCTAATTTTGTATATTATTTTTGAATTTTATATTTTTTTCAAATTTTATACATTATTTCAAATGTTTTATATTATTTTTTAAAACTTATATATTATTTTTTTAAATTATATATATTTAAAATTTTATATATTAATTTTGATTTTTATATATTTGTTTCGAATTTAATACATTATTTTAAAAAAATTATATTATTTTCGAATTTTATACATTATTTTTTATTTTTTCTATTATTTTGGAATTTTTTTATTTTCCCAAATTTTAAATATATTTTTTGCATTTTATATATTAATTTTGAATTATATATATATATTTCAAATTTTATACATTATTTCAAATTTTTTACATTATTTTTTTAATTTTATATATTATTTTCAAATTATATATATTTTTCAAATTTTATGGTCTCATGTGTTAAGACAATTGTATATAAGACCACTTGAGACCATCATTTTTGGTTGTCTCAAATTACCTCTTTTGGTCCCAAGTGGTCCTTGTTTTTTTGGAACCGTTTTTTTTTAATCGTGTTACCAAACAGTGTCCGGTCCCAAAAAAGCCATTATGAGACCGGACCACATGGAACCGGACCGCGAACCAAACATGGCCTAAGTCTCAATGACCGGTCTTTCCTATTTGGGTTAACCGTTTTCTCCAAAATGTGTTTAATCTCTCTATTGGATAACTCAACTTGACCGTTAGTTTGGGGATGATAAGCAAGTGCAATTTTCTCATTAATCATTCGAAAATCCTATTGCAAAAACGTTTCCCCCCATCACTAATAATAACACGGGGTGTACCAAAACATGAAAAGACATTATCTTTCAAAAATTTGACCACCACCTTATGATCATTAGTCTTACATGCAATTGCCTCAATCCATTTAGACACATAATCAACTGCGACAATGATGTACAAATTGTCAAATGAATTAGGAAATGGTCCATAAAATCAATGCCCCAAACATCGAAAACTTCAATAATCAGAATTGGGTTTAAAGGCATCATATTTCGACATGAAATACTCCCTAACTTTTGACATCGCTCACATGCTAAGCAATAAGAATGACAATCTTTAAAGATTGAGGGTCAGTAAAATCCAGATTGCAATATCTTTGCAGCGGTTCTCTTTGAACTAAAATGATCCCCACATGTATGACCATGACAAAAGGAGATGACACTAGTCTGGTCACAATTGGGGACACATCTTTGAATAATCTAATCAGGACAATACTTGAATAAGTACGGATCATCCCAAAAGAAGTGACGGACCTCAGATAAGAATTTGGATTTATCTTGCTTAGTCTAATGTGAAGGCATTTGACATGTGATAAGATAGTTCATAATGCTGGTAAACCAAGGTGATTCATATACAAAAAAGAGTTGTTCATCAGGGAAAGACTCAATAATAGGCATGGAGTCTGAGTATGTCTCAAGAATGAGCCTAGACAAGTGATCAGCTACTATATTTTCAGACCCTTTCTTATCTCGAATTTCTATATCAACTCTTGTAGCAATAGGATCCATCGAATTAAGAGCGGCTTAGCATCTTTCTTAGAAAAGAGATACCTAAGTGCAACATGATCTGAGAAAATGAGGACTTTAGACCCTAACATATATGACCTAAACTTGTCTAATGCAAACACAACTGCTAACAATTCTTTTTCAGTGGTAGAGTAATTCATTTGTGCCTCATTCAATGTCTTACTTGCATAATAGATCGCATGGGATAGCCTATTCACACGTTGCCCTAACATAGCTCCAACTGCATAATCAGATGCATCGCACATAATCTCAAAAGGCGCATCCCAACTCGGTGGCTTCATGATAGGTGTCGAGGTCAACAATGTTTTGAGCTTCTCAAATGCTTTCAGACATTCGTCATCAAAGACAAAAGCAACATCTTTAGCAAGTAAATTGCAAAGTGGTCTGGAAATGCTGCTAAAGTTTTTAATGAATCGACGATAAAATCTTGCATGACCTAAGAATGACCTAATCTCTTTGACCGTACGTGGCGGTGGAAGATTGGAAATCAGATCAACCTTAGCTTTGTCAACCTTTATACCATTCTTTGAAATAACATGCCCCAAGACAATTCCCTTTTTCACCATAAAATGACATTTCTTCCAATTTAAGACCAGATTTTTCTCCTCACAACATGCAAGCACGAGTTTCAAATAAATGAGACATTCATCAAAGGATGAGGCAAACACGGAGAATTCATCCATAAACACCTCAAAAAAATGTTCTACCATATCAGAAAATATGTTGAGCATACACAACTGAAAAGTAACAGGTGCATTGCATAATCCAAATGGCATACGTCTATAGGAAAATGTTCCAAAAGGATAAGTGAATGTGGTTTTCTCCTGATCCTCAGGTGCAATGAGAATTTGGTTATATCCAGAATAACCATCTAGGAAATAGTAGTACTTATGATTGGTTAATCTCTCAAGCATCTGATCGATAAAAGGAAGTGGAAAATGATCTTTCCTAGTGACAGAGTTCAACTTCCTATAATCAATGCACACTCGCCATCCAGTGGTCATTTGAGTCAGTACTAACTCATTGGCATCATTTGTGACTACCGTGATTCTTGATTTCTTAGGCACGACCTGAACAGGACTTACCCAAGAACTATCTGAAAGAGGATATATGATCCCCACATCTAATAACTTCAAGACTTCTGCCCTAACGACTTCTTTCATGTTGGGGTTAAGCCGTCTTTGCATTTCTCGCAAAATTTTAGCATTTTTCTCAAGATGGATACGATGCATGCACATAGATGAAGATATACCCTTAATGTCTGCTATAGTCCACCCAATAGCCGATTTATTCTCCCTAAAGACATTTAAGAGTTTTTCCTCATGTTTTTTATTTAACTCATAAGCAATGATGACAGGATGACTCTCATCTGGACCTAAGTAGACATACTTCAGTTCAGAAGGTAAAACTTTCAAATCCAATTTTGGAGGTGACTCAACAAATGAGACATGTTTAGATTCAATTGGTGAAAGGGGTTCTGCCTTGGCTTTCCAATTCTCAATGTCCATAAAATGGACAAAATCTAACAAGGTATTCACTTTTTCACAAACACTATCCAGATCAAAATCACACCCAAAGTGATTTAGACATGCCTCTAAAGGATCATCAAAGCTTGAATGTTCAAAAGTCTCTTGTACTAAACTCTCTATTAGATTCACATTACTCAGATCCTCAGTGTCTAGTGGTTGTCTGCTCACATTAAAAATATTAAGTTCAACAAACACGTTTTCAAATGAGAGTTTTAGGACATCATTCCTACAATTGATTAAAGCATTTGAAGTGGCTAGGAATGATCGACCAAGGATAAAAGGAATTTGGCTATTGGGATTCGCCACAGGGTGAGTGTCTAACACTATGAAGTCTACTAGAAAGAAAATTTTGTCAACCTGAATTAACACATCCTCAATGATACCGCGAGGTACCTTGACTGAACGATCTGCCAATTGTAGCACCACCTTTGTGGGTTTCAAATCACCAAGACCAAGTTGCTCATACACAGAGTATGACAACAGATTAACACTTGCATCTAGATCAAGTAAGACTTGCTCAATTATTTGGTCACCTATTGTACATGAGATTGTAGGACAACGGGGATCTTTGAATTTAGGTGGTATGTGGTGCTGGATAATTGAGCTTATTTGCTCTGTAAGGAAGGCTTTTTTATACACATTCAATCCATGCTTATCCGTACACAAATCTTTCAAAAAAATTGCATAAAAGGGGACTTGTTGAATTGCATCGAGAAATGGAATATTGATTTTGACTTGTTTGAATATTTTCATAATCTCTTTATAATGATGCACATTCTTAGGCTTTTGGAGTCTTTGAAGAAATGGTGCAGTAGGAACAAAGTTCCTAACTGAAGGTTCTACTAGAGAATTGGGGACAAGATCGGGAATTTGGACTTTTGGGTCAACTTGAGATTCCATTTTGTTTTCCTTTTCTAGTTCATGGTTACCTTTCACAGTTTCCCTTTTTAGAATTTTGACTTGATTGTTAACTTGTTTGCCTGACCTTAGGGTTATGATTGACTGGATTTGATCAGTTGGACCAAAGGTCGACTGTTTACTCATATGATATTGACCCTTTGGGTTGGGCACAGGTTGACTAGGGAATTTTCCTTTTTCCTTCTCTCCTATAACATTAGCTAACGGACCAATCTTTGTTTCTAATTTAGAAATCGATTGACTAGTTTGCTGCATGAACTGCTACAACGTATCTTCCAGTGTTGGTTTCCTTGGTTGTTGGGGGACATATAGATGAGAATTTTGGGACATGGAAGGATATGGTGCTGGTGGTTGCCCTTGGGATTGCATATGTTTCATACCTGAGTTGTTCTGAGACTGATTTGGACTCGATGAGAAATTAGGATGATTTCTCCAATTGGGATTGTATGTGTCAAAATAGGGACTGCCAAATGATTTCTTATAGATGTTAAGTGTGTTAGCTTGTTCAACTATACACTCATGGAATAATGTTATAGAATGACACGTCTGAGCAGTATGAGATAGACTCTCACAAAGCTGACATGTTTCACTAATAACATGGACTGTAGAACTTTTTCCATTTTTCATCCTATAGCCTCCACTTTTCTGGTGAGACTAGCTATCTTTGCACTTAAATCAGTTCCCTCACTAAACCTCATAAACTCTTCCCTTTTTGGTATCCATAGACATTGGTAAACTTCTTCTCTCAACCCTCCCTGAGTATTCCCAATGTTGGGAACTCTCGGCTAACACATCTAGAAATTTTCAAGCCTCATCCTCATTTTTAGACATGAAATCTACCCCACCTTGTGACTTAATTAGTTGACGAGTTTGAGCTGATAATCCTTCATAAAATAATTCAACTAAGCGCCACTTTTCAAAACCATGATAAGGACACTTAAGTAGCAAATCATTGAATGTTTCTTAGCACATGTGAAACTGTTCACCTTCATTTTTAGCAAATTCCATGATATTTCAACGAAGGAAATTAGTTATATGTCTAGGGAAGAATTTGGTGAGGAATTTTTTATAGAGTTCATCCCAAGATTTGATTGATTCTGGTTCCAATGAATATAACCAAGACTTGGCTTTCTCTTTCAAAGAGAACGAGAATAATCTCATCTTAATTGACTATTCGGGAATATTCTGAAAATTCAAAGTGGAACAAATCTCTAAAAATTCCTTAACATGAAGGTATGGGTCTTCAAAGTTTGAACCTCTAAAAGTCGGCAATAAATTAATTATTGCTGCCCGTATCTCCAAATGGGCATGTTGTGTAGCAGACAAGACAATACAAGACATGTTTGTGATATGTGCGGGGGTATAATAATCCTAAGGCCTTTCACTTCATTATGTTCTCCCTCTATCTTAACTTCAATGATTTTTCCAACACTAGAATTCCTCACACATTCTCTAAAAGTTCTTTCAATTTCTGGATCTAAAGGTGTCAACTTTGATTTCAGAGAACGACGACTTAACATGCACTAGGAAGACTCCATGACTCAACAAATACACTACCTAAACAAATATTTTCTTTATCTGAAATTTAATTCAAGGGTAGTGATTTTTATTTTATTTTATTTTTTAATTTAATTTCCAATCTAAGAGATTATTAAGATTAATTCCAAAATAATCTTCACATAGTTAGACAGCGCATTCTCTCTTTCAGAAAAAACTAGTGGATGACCAATTAAGGACCATTAAACTAACAACGAAGTAGTTCCCAGGAAAGTGTGGCGAGACACTAGGCTTGCTTAATGCAGTGTCAACCACACTCCTAGACATAACTGTCCTACCGTTTATCAATTTGATAGTGACTCATCGGAGTTACCAAAAGTTTAACAATGTCCGAGAGGATCCTATGGGCTATATGAAAACCTATTGGCCAACGTCTACTTGATTTTAAATTAAACTAAATTTAGCCAAAGGTATACAAATGCACGAAGATTTTTAACCTAATGGGCAAGGAATTGGTGATGAAATCCAATCCTTATCTTGTTAGAAGGTTAATACCCTTACTCAAAGATTTATGCAAAATGCTAAATTAAAAATACACATACAAGCAAGCCAACAAAAATAAAAATAAAAGGAGTGAGTGTGTGAACTTTTTTTTTTTTTTTTTTATAAATAAATAAAGAAAGAAATAAACGAAATAAAATAAAATAAATAACAAAAATAAATTTGAAGAAAATGTGTACCTAATGGTTATTTCTAGTGTTATTTTATCCTAAAGGTAGCATGCAGAATTTTCACCTATAAAAACTATGTTCACCTATTCTAAAAGAAAAATAATATTAATATTTACTAAAGAAAATGGTACTTACCTGGATTCTGCAGTAATGCTAGTAAAGATATCACAAAGAAATCCAAATATTTATTTCTCCAATGCAATCTCCAAAAAATATTACGTACAAAATTCAAGAATTATCAATTACTTAATTAAAGTAAAACAAACAGCAAAATAAAATAAAATGTTAGAGGGGACGAATTGTTACAATGACCGAATTGCTACAGTAACAATAAATAAAAAAAACTGGGTTAGAATTTGGGTCTAAATGCACTTGGGCTAAAAGTCTACTGGGCCAGTTATGATGATGAGTTTGCTGGAATTCTAATAATGGGTTATCGGCTTCTATAGTGAACTAAATAAGTGGGCTGGTTTGTAACAAAGGTAAAACGGAATTGGGCTATTAGTTTAAAGGAAAGAAAATCAAATTTTGGGCTAGTGAAACTGGGCTAAACAAAGAAAACATAAAACTAAGTAGAAAAACAAAGTACAGAACAGTAGCTTCCCATAATTACAGTAACTTCTACAATCTGTTTGTTTTAAAACAAAAATCATAAAATATTACAACTTTCAAATCTTCCAATTTCTGTGACTGTGACAAATAACGACTGTCATCACTAACCGAATCTAACCTCTCTTTTTTTCTTTTTCCTTTTTTCTTTTTTTCGAGAAACAGTAACTTTTCAACCAAAACAGTAGCCTCAGTCCACAAACAGAAACTTCTAACCATCTAATTTTATTTTTTTCTTGGGGCTTAACAATCAAACCCCTATGTTTCAGATTCTTAACAAACACCCCTGAGGTATCAAATAACCTCCTGCACTTTTATCCGTTAATAAATAGTCTCCACTCCGTTAACAAATATCCTCATGCCGTTAAAAATAAATATTTTATGCCCAAAATACCCCTAAAATAAATTAGTAACTAAATTAAGATTTTTTAGTAAATTACAAATTATTATTATTTTAACTAAATTAAGATTTTTGAGTAAATTATAAATTATTTTTTTGTTTTTTGTTTAAGTTTAATCATTTATTTAAATTCAAATCTGAAAAAATATATTACTCCCATGTCTCAAATTATAAGTATTTTTTGGGGAATTCAATTTTTTAAGAGGATGACTTTTTATTGTAGTGTTAGTAAATAAAATACCAACTTTACATGTGGTCCACTATTGTGATGTGATCGTTTATAAAATATATGTTTTATAATTTTAATGTTTAAAGGTTAAACTGGTAAATTGATTAAATAAAATGCTTTGATTTTTCAAAGTGGACACTTATTTTGGGACGGAGGGAGTACAAATTATTAAAAAAAAAACCATTATTGATAATAATACACTTTAAATAATGTTTTTTATTTTTTTTAAGAGAATAGATGCATAGAAATTTTAAAAGGGTTTTGCCCTTATAGATGCATTAAAGTTATAAAATATATATTTTATAAACGATCACATCATTATAGTAGGACCACGAGTAAAATTGGTATTTTATTCACTAACACTACAATAAAAGTCATCATCTTAAAAAATTGAATCCCCCAAAAGGGACTTATAATTTGAGACGGAGGGAGTAATATATTTTTTCATATTTGAATTTAAATAAATAAGTAAACTTAAACAAAAAAGAATTTGTAATTTACTCAAAAATCTTAATTTAGTTAAAAGAATAATAATTTGTAATTTACTAAAAAATCTTCATTTAGTTACCAATTTATTTTAGAGGTATTTTGGGCATAAAATATCTATTTTTAACAACATGGGGGTATTTGTTAACGGAGTGGAGGTTGTTTGTTAATGGAGAAAAGTGCAGGGGGTTATTTGACACCTTAGGGGGTGTTTGTCAAAAATCTAAAACCATAGGGGGTTGTTTGTTAATGACCCTTTTTTCTTTTAACTAGTAGAAAAATTAAATCAATTTAAATTTAATTAGTTTCTTGTTGCGATTCCTCGGCAGCGGTATCCAAAACTTGGTGTGTTTTAAAATATTGCTCGTAAGCGCACGAATCAATTGTAGTTTAGGTTATGCAAGAACGAGGTCGAATTCAAGGGAATGTTTTAAAGAGAACTTAATTAAACTCAAATTAATCTAAAATTAACCTAATTTCTCAAAGTTTGTTTCTTGAAGTGATTTGTATACTAAACATGAAACATGCAATATCAAAATACAAATAATTAAAGCGAGAATAATCGGGAAAAAATACTAAGGTATCAAAATCCGCCACTACTAATCCTTCAAATTCTAATTATTCCTTTATCAATTTCAATTTTAGAGTAGTAATTAGAAATCAATTTTATTATTTTCTCAAGATTTAACAATAACACACTAATGCAATATCTTTTCAAGAAATAGATTTTCCTTCGCTTTAAAGTGTAAAATTCTAAGCATCTTATGTATGCAATTTAATGGATCACATAAGATTAAAGATTTTTACTTATAAACTTATCAAATCCAAGCTTGATTAATTGTGATAAGAATTCTTAACTTCTATAAATACATGATATTTATAGTGAAAGAAATTTAAAACAATTAATACTATGAAGCGAAAATCATGAACATTTAAATTATATACATGGAAATTGATAAAAGACTAAAAGAAATTTTATTTCATAAATGGTGGTTTTATCCCCAACCTTAGTTGAGAATTTAGTTATACAAACTTAAAAGAAAATAATAAAGTAAGAACAATAGAACCCGAAATTGAAGATAAATTATTCTCCTTTTTGGTGTCTTCCTTGCTTTCCTCATTTTTTTTCCTCATGTTCTTCCATATTTATAGAGAAATATTGGAATTAAATTACAACTTGTAAAGAGAAATGAAATTTTCTTTTTCTTTAAATATACATGACTTTTCATTCCATTCCAACTTTCTCCATGTGTATTTGATTCTTCATCATTAATCCATGTGCATTTGTTTCCTTTCTCACATTTACACCTATGAATGGAAGACACACATGTAAATATAATTTAATAACATTACAAATAAATTATTTAACTAGTTTATTACACAAATGAAAGTTTGTGTGCACTTATTATTATTACACTTTTAAATTAGTTAAAATAAATAGTTTTACCTACTAACAAATATACATTTAGGGATCAAATATGTATGTAAAATGGACTTATCAGTTCGCTTTCTCACTACATAATCATCATATAAGTGTTCTTTAGCTTTCCCTATTTGCAATAAAATTAATTAAAGTTCTACATTACTCGGTTGGGGTTTTGTTAGAAACCCTAGATACCGACTAGCCACTCATGGAAGGATAATACTGCATCATTGATGTAGAAATCATCTCCATGATTGGTTGGTTGATTCTTGAGTTATTGAGAGAAATATTCTCTCTAGAGAGAGAATTTGTATAAGACTTGAATGTTCTGAAAATCATATTATCAAACTCCTCTTTCTTCATGAAGTCTTCATATATTTATAGACAAAAATTTATATATTTATGACATGTTTTTGCTTGCACTCCAAGATGACTTGGTATGATGACAAATTAATAGTTGTGAATGGACTAATTTATCCCTCAATATGCTTGCACAAGGAACCAGAATACCGCAGGAGGTCTTCGCACGAAATCCAATGTCGGCGCTTTCCCGATTGATCCATGTGCATTTGTTTCCTTTCTCATATTTACACATATGAATGGAAGACACACATGTAAATATAATTTAATAACATTACAAATAAATTATTTAACTAGTTTATTACACAAGTGAAAGTTTGTGTGCACTTATTATTATTACATTTTTAAATTAGTTAAAATAAATAGTTTTATTTACTAATAAATATACATTTGAGGATAAAATATGTATGTAAAATGGACTTATCAATTCGCTCTCTCACTACATAATCATCATATAAGTGTTCTTTAACTTTCCTTATTTGTAATAAAATTAATTAAAGTTCTACATTACTCGGTTAGGGTTTCGTTGGAAACCCTAGATTCCGACTAGCCGCTCATGGAAGGAGAATACTACATCATTGATGTAGAAATCATCTCCATGATTGGTTGGTTTAATATTCTATGAATTTATGCTTTGCTTGCTTGTACTATGTTTGACTGACTTTATACCTTACTCTGAATTGAGTGTTTTTATCTTCTAAGTGTCATTCCTGATCATATATTTTTGCTAAAAGTCCAAAATTAACTCATATTTGTATTAAAGCCCCTGTAACATGCTTAAAGACGCAACTTGGATAAAAATACCTAATTAATAAAATAAAAAGACTAACAATGAGTTAATTAATGCCCAAAATATCTGGTCTTATCAATATATTTCAAAATATATATATGTTTTTCGAACTATATATATTTTGAATTTTTTGTTTCTATTTTGAATTATCCCCCCCCCCCCCCCCCCCCCCCCCCCCCCCCCCCAAATATATACATTTTTTTTCCAAAATATATATATATATATTTAATGAAATGTGATGTTGGGGTTAAAGTGGTGAAATTGAAAAGTATGGGGGCAATCCAATTATACGAGGGATTAGTTGATTAAATTGGAAAGTATTGACGACAATCTGAACATAAGGGAAGTTATATAATTAAATTCAATTGTAGATGGGGTTTTACTGAAATTAACCCTTTTTTTTATCTATATATGTCAAAACTAAATAAAGGGTAATTATATCATAGATGGACGGTGGCGATTTGAGATGCGTATAATGGGCACCGTGCATCTTCCATAGTTCGGCGCCAAACACGTAGCCGTCTTTCAAAACCCTAAAATCCCTCTTTCCCAATTCTATATAGCCATACTTCCTCTCTTTTTCAATCGTCTCTCTCTCTAAGCTTTCAAAAAGGGACTTGATTTTCTACAACAAAACTGTTAGGAAATTTGGATTATTTAGACAATAAAAAATTCCCTATCCCAGGATCCTCCTTTTCAGAATATCAAAAAACAGAGAAAGAGAAAATACAACACAAAGATTTATAGTGGAAAACTCCAAACCGGAGAAAAACCACTGTCGTTGTCAAAGACAACCAGAGAAAAATTCACTATGTGGAAAATTGTTACAACCACACTCTTGGTAATTTTCTCTCACCCCAAAAACACCCACAAGAACAAATATAAGCCCAAGAAAATTTTCCCACAAAATTCTCTCCCTCACAAAGCTTAACTCTAAAGCTTTTCTTTTCTTTGGGATTACAAGTTTTGGTGTGTATTCAATGAAGAAACCAAGGCCTTATTTATAGCATTCACAACACCTCTCTCACACGGATTTGGCAGCCCAAAATATAGCAAATTCTCTTTTTGCTTCTTCATCCGTGTTAGGCAACCCATCAACATTGAAGCTTCTCAATTTTGCTTCAATCTTTTACCAATCCTATCAAACAAAGCGACAACCCCATGCATAAACATGTGAAATGCATTTTGCCTCCTTATTTGACTTTTCTTCCTTTTTAAAAAAATTATTTATTTTAATCAATATCTAACAATCTCCACCTTGATTAAAATAAACTTCATAACTTATGCTACAAACACTGTTTTTACCAACAATTATAATTCTCGACACAGAGAATTATCATACTCCACCATAAAGAGTACACACACTTAGAATCAACCATTCTAAGAACTTTTCTCGGCATATGTCGAACTTATCTGCTGAAATATTATAGTGCAACTTCCTCGTTGACTCTCCAGGAAGTTCATCAGCCATCGACATCAATTCCACCACACACCTTGCATCAATGTCAACCAATGCCCGTGTGCAAATTTGTGAATCCGCTAGCAGTAACGCATCCTCTTTTCATGGCAACTTTTGAAGACTAGCGGTATGCCATGAGGATGTACATGCTCTTTCAGAGAGCATCAACAAAGTTCACCTCTCCCAAAGCAGACATACTGTTAACTTCACCGTCGATATTTGACCTTGAGCTGTTTGCCGAACCAGCTCCACCTTTTGGACAATTTCTCTTGAAGTGCCCAGATTGTCCATACCCCCAACAAACTGATTTCTTATTCATGGAGTTCTTCTTCTTCCAACTTTCAGCTGTCACCAATGTCAAATTTTCAGGAGGAACACTATTTCCACTACTCAACCTTTTCTCTTCGGAGAAAAGTTTGTCGGTGACTTCTGAGAAGGCTATCTTCTCATTCCCATGAATCAAGATAGGCTTCATGTGTTCGTAGGAAAGTGGAAGAGACCAGATAAGCCTCAAAGCTATATCTTCATCATCAATCTTAATTCCAATGGCTTCCAGTTCAGAGACGATACCATTGAGAACACTCAGATGGTCAGAGATAGTAGTTTTTTCATTCATACACAAAGTATGAAACTGCTCCTTAAGATACACTCGATTTGAGACGCCTTTTGTTTGATACATTTCTTCAAACTTCTCCCAAAGTTTCTTGGCTGTGGATATTTCTTGCACATTAGCAAGAACATTTTTGGCTAAGGACAAACGAATTACGCTTGCTGCTCTCAAATCAAAATCTTCCCAATCTTCATCGCTCATAACAGATTTCGAAGCTTCTTTGTTGGAATCAAAGGTCGGTCGCCCCTTCAAAGCCTTGTGTAAACCAAATTGAATCATCAAATCTTTGACTTGTACTTGCCACATGCCAAAATTGATCCTCCCATTGAATTTCTCTATTTCGAATTTGACGCCTGTCATTTCTGCTTCAAGGAATCATGGCTCTGATACCAATTGTTAGGAAATTTGGATTATTTAAACAATCACAAATTTCCTATCCCAGGATCGTCCTTTTTCAGAATATCAAATAACAAAGAAAGAGAAAATACAACACAAAGATTTATAGTAAAAAATTCCAAATCGGAGAAAAACCACTGTCGTTGTCAAAGACAACCAGAGAAAAATTCACTATGTGAAAAATTGTTACAACCACACTCTCGGTAATTTTCTCTCACCCCAAAAACACCCACAAGAACAAATACAAGCCTAAGAGAATTTTTCCACAAAATTATCTCCCTCACAAAGCTTAACTCTAAAGCTTTTCTCTTCTTTGAGATTACAAGTTTTGATGTGTATTCAATGAAGAAACCAATGCCTTATTTATAGCCTTCACAACACCTCTTTCACACGGCTTTGACATCCCAAAATATAGTAAATTCTCTTTTTGCTTCTTCATCAGTGTTACAGCCCACTAACATTGAAGCTTCTCAATTTTGCTTCAATCTTTTACCAATCTCATCAAACAAAGTGTCAACACCATGAATAAACATGTGAAATGCATTTTGCCTCCTTATTTGACTTTTTTTCTTTTTTTTTTAAATTATTTATTTTAATCAATATCTAACAAAAACCCTAATTTTGTTTCTTTGATATCAGATCTAGAGGTTCTTCTTAGGTTTATAAAGCAATTATGTTGTGTGTTATGTTTTAATTTTTGGGTTTTTTTAAGTAATTTGCATGTGTTTGTGTGTGTCAGTGATGACAAATTTCAGGCTTGTTTCTCAAAACATTCGCGGTGGCCGCCTGATTGAGATCTCGCCTCGCCGGGCTTGAGGACTCATGTTGCATCTTTCCTTCCTTGGATGTCTGAGACACACCTACACCACACTAATATATATATATATATATATATAGACAGACTCATATAATATGTATCTTTATTTTATTAATTGATGTTTAATGGTTTGAATTTAAATTAGTAAATCTGTGATGATAAATCTAAAAGCAGTTTCTCAAGACGGCTTAAATCTTTTGCCTTTCGCCCAACTTGTGAGATGATGCATCTTCTTCCTGGATGTTTCAGATTTTATTTTGTATAAAATATATTCTTTTTGGAAAGGTGATTATTTATAGTGATATTATTTAATTGTTTATCGGAAAGAAATTTTAATTTTTTTTTAAAAAAGTCTGTTTAATGTATTAATTTTGAATCTCAATTTTTCTTTAATAAGTTTGGACTCTATCAATATTTTGCGAAATTTTTTTTGTATTGCATATATTGTTTGTATTAAGAAAACAGAACTTACGTCGTAAATAACCAAATTGACCAAATTTTACACGTTTGGGGGTGGATTTTGATGTTTTAAGTTTACACAACCTGATTATAAAAACTAACAGGGTTAAGACTTCCATCCAATTGTATTGGAATGCTTTAGAACATTATGGAAGTATTATATTGTTTACAAATTAGTTTGGGAATGCTTTAGAACAAAATGGAACTGGTGAATATTAGTGATCTAGGGTGGAAAATTATGGAAGGCTCAATATTTTTTTCTTTCTTTCTATGGAATAGGATGGATTAATGTGGGATGAAAGCCTGTATAAAGAAAGCATTATTATTTACAAACCGTCAAAACATTTCAATGTTTTTTAAGTTAAAACTTTATTAATATATTTTTTTAAATAATATTTTCCTACAAATTATTTGGGTTCACACAAAATATTTTATAACAAATATCATTTAAAAATGTTGTTAACTTGTATTTATTTAATTTCTAATCTGACTTTGAAAGTATTTATATTGAATATGTTTTTAAGTAATATTCAAAGAAGTTATAGCTATGGAGGACTCTTGCAATTTTAAATAATATATATATATATATATATAAAGATAAGTATATAACACTAATAAAGATAAAATCGAAACTGAACCTAAAATTTTGCTTCTTTAATTTTTAGAATCGGAACCAAACATTCGGTTCGATTCCATGAACACCTATACTAACTTGTATAAAGTTGAGAGTGAAAGAAACTTGGGTATGAAGATATGTGTACTATTCACTATCTGTCTTTTAAAATCCCTTGGAAGTTACACCACTTTTCAATATTAATAGTGAATATTAATTATTTCTTACTATTAATAATAGTGCATTTTGTTATTTATTTATTTTGGAAAATATTTGAAAATATTCTAGGGTACCAAAAAAACATTATTCTTAAAAAATGAATAAACATTTGAGCAATGACAAATATATCTATATGTAATGGTTAAAATATTTGGCCCAATTATAGATGGGCCACTGGACTGATGGGCCGACGACAGATGGGCCACTGGACTGATGGGCCGATGACGGACGGGCCAAAGACCGATGGGCCGGAAGGTGGATGGGTTGAAAACAAGCAGGCCGAAAACAGCAATGGGCCCATGGAAAATTCTAGAAACTAAAGTGTGATCCACAAGGCAAGGAGTAATCCAATTATAGTAGAAGGAGTCCAAAAAAGGTGAGGGTTGATCAAATCCCTTGATTTAAGGGATTGATAAACCTGGGTACATGGGCTTGACCCATTTATCGTAATTTGTATAAATAGATGACTTTGATTAATGAGAAAGGATCTGAAATTTTACCCCAATTTCTATTGTGTAACTTTTCTGCATTTACACAATTGGCGCCGTCTGTGGGAAAACCCGATTATTGAAATCCTTTTTCAATAAAGTTTCTCACCCTCTGCAAAAAAGCTAAGATTCGTACCAACAATGGCGATCACACGTTCACAACATACCAATTTACTTCCAAACGGAGGCCAGCAACCAGAAGATCCGATCAGACGAGCCCTAAAGGAGAGGACTGCCGAGTTAGAAAGGCAGAACGCTGAATTGGCGGCAAAATTGGCTCAACTACAGAATCCACAGGAGATCCATGACGACGAGCAGTCCGGACAGTACGAACGGTCTGTAGGCCGCCAGCCACACATGGATGACCTACACGCTAGAGCCCATAACGATCGTGAGGAGCAGGCAGAGTCATCCCTACAGGTTCTTGGGGCGCATAATCCGGAGGAGGTCCTGACCATGAAAAAACTGGAGGAAATCATGTCCAGATTCCAGCGGGATGTGCTTAGGGACCTGAAGGTACAGACCCCAATCGATCTGGCATCTGAGGCATCCATAGACGCCGTTCAGACACCAGTGGAAGCCATGATTGCAAAGGGAGAATTAACAGAGTATGTTGCCAAGGAGGGAGCCCGATCAGATCAAGCGACGCATGCCCCTACCAAGGGAGCTATGGGACAACCCGTACGAGTCATTCACATGGTCCATGGAGGGCCCAGTCGGTCAGAAGCGGAAGAAGCTCGTAGATCACAGATGCGGCAAGCTCAGAAGTTACGAAGGGTTGGAGAAGTCACCAAGTTTCGAAGCCCGAAAGAGGATGCCCGAATTATTTTCACCGCTGCGGATATGCAGGATATTCAGACACCTCATGACGATCCCCTAGTTATCTCCCTCATGGTCTCCAACTGCCTGATCAAGAGGGTACTGGTCGATCCAGGAAGCAGTGCCAACATTATCACCAAATGGGCCTTTGAGAAATTGGAAATCAATCCCCAGGAGATAGTCCCATCCAGAAGCCCGATAGCAGGATTCGATGGAAAGAGAGTAGAACCAGTAGGGGAAATCCAACTACCAGTAACGGCAGCAAAACGCACACTCCGAGAGACTTTCGTGGTGGTGGATGTCAAACCTTCCTATAATCTCCTCATGGGAAGGGGATGGATCCATCGTATGCACGAAGTCCCTTCTACCATGCATCAGGTCATGCGGTGCATTGATCCGAACGGAATCGACGTAGTCGATATCAGGGGCGATCAGGTAGCAGCAAAGGAGTGTTACGCCGTCACTATGAAAAGCTTAAAAAGGAGAACGGAACCAGAACAAATACTTGATCCCAAATAGCAATTACAGGAGGGCGGTTCGGGATCACCAGTAGCAGTTGAACCACTACTGGAAGTTCAAATTTGTCACGATCGCCCTGAGAGGTTTACCTATATTGGTTCAGGCCTCAATCCACAGGAAAAAGAGGAAATAGAATCCCTTCTCCGATCCAATGCTGACATATTTGCGTGGAGCCATATGGACATGACCGGTATTGATCCATCAGTTGCCCTGCATTCTCTCAATGTGGATCCCAGTGCAAAGCCCGTTAGACAGAAACAAAGACGAATGGGTGCCCATCGAAACCAGATCATAGCCGAAGAAGTTGATCGACTGCTGCAAGCAGGATTCATAAAAGAGGTCCAGTATCCTTCCTGGTTGGCAAATGTGGTGGTGGTCCAAAAGAAGAACGGCAAGTGGAGGGTATGTATCGACTTCACTGATCTGAACAAAGCGTGCCCAAAAGACTGTTTCCCTTTACCAAAGATCGACCAGATGGTGGATGCCACCGCAGGATTCGAACGCTTGAGCTTTCTGGATGCATACTCTGGCTATAACCAGATCCGAATGGCTCCGGAGGACCAGGAAAAGACTGCCTTCATCACTGAGTCAGGTACATTTTGTTATACAGTTATGCCTTTCGGACTAAAGAATGCAGGTGCTACCTATCAGAGGTTGGTCAGAAGGGTGTTCCAAGGGATGATGGGATCCACCATCGAAGCCTACATCGATGACACGGTGGTAAAAAGCAAGGAGAAAGGAGACCATCTAGCCGATCTGCAGCAGGTATTCAGCACCCTCCGGAAGCATAATATGAAGCTCAATCCGGCCAAATGTTCTTTCGGAGTATCCTCAGGCCAGTTTTTGGGGCACATAGTTGACCGGACGGGAATACAGGCTAGCCCTGCACAAGTCAAAGCTCTCATAGAGACTGCTGAGCCTAAGTCCCGGAAAGAAATCCAGGTACTAACCGGAAGAATAGCGGCCCTCAGTCGTTTCATCTCCCGGTTAACCGATCGGTGTAGGCCGTTCTTTCAAGCAATAAGAGCGGCACGAGCAGAAGTCTGGGGGCCCGAGCAAGCGGAGGCACTGCACAAACTCAAAAGTTACATGACGAAGCCCCCGATCCTGGCAACCCCTGAAGCCGATGAGCCGTTGCACCTATATCTGGCCGTTTCAGTAACATCTACCAGCGCCGCTCTGGTCAAGGAGGGCAAAGGGTACCAGACACCGGTTTTCTACACCAGCGAATCCCTTGCTGAGGCAGAGACCCGTTATTCAAAGCAGGAGAAACTGGTACTATCACTGATCAATGCTAAGCGGCGTCTCCGTCATTATTTCGAAGCGCACCCGATCATAGTTCCAACTGTAACACCGATAAGATCCATAATGGCGAAGCCTGAGTTATCTGGGAGAATCTCAAAATGGGCAATTGAACTAGGGATTTTTGACATAACCTACGTCCCCCGAACGGCCATCAAAGGACAGGCAGTAGCTGACTTCCTGTTAGAAACAGAAACTAATGACTCCACAGAGGAAGGTGAGCTTGGACTATGGGTCATATTCGTAGACGGATCGTCCAACGTCAACGGAGCAGGGATCGGGATAGTACTCGTAACACCGGATGATACTAAAATCCAACAATCCGTTAGATTGGAATTTCCAGCCTCTAACAACGAAGCAGAATATGAGGCCCTCCTTGCGGGAATTCGGTTGGCCCGAAGCCTTCAAGTCCAAAAGGCAGTAGTACGAAGTGATTCCCAGCTAGTCGTACGACAGTTAAATGGGGAGTACGAAACCCGAGAGCCGAAAATGGAAGCATACAAGACTCTGGTTCTAAAGGAGGCTGAAGAGTTCCAGCAAATAAACTTTGAACAGATTCCCAGAGGAGATAACTCTGTAGCAGATCATCTGGCTAACCAAGCCTCCGCAGCAGGAGAAACTATGACTCGCACTGTACCGATAGATTTTGTCGTCCGATCTAGCTTGGAACCCCCCGAAGAAGTAATGGTTATCCCGTGGGAACCAAGTTGGATGGATCCGGTAGTAGATTATCTGAGATTTGGCACATTGCCTGAGTCAAAATCAGAAGCCCGGAAGATTAGAATGAAAGCAGCCAGATATGCCCTGTACAACGGCCAACTATATCGGAAGTCTTTTTCCGGACCATATTTGAGATGTCTCACCCCATCAGAAGCATCGGCAGTCATGGAGGAGATTCATGCTGGAGCTTGTGGCAATCACTCTGGAGGAAGGTCCCTAGCTCATAAAGTCCTCACCCAGGGGTACTTCTGGCCCTACCTGGCAAGAGATGCTGAAATTTATGTCAGACATTGCAAAAAATGCCAGTTTCATGGAGATGTCATTCATCCACCGCCCGAGTTCTTAAACCCAACTATTGTCCCTCACCCTTTTGCCCGATGGGGGATGGACATAGTGGGGCCCCTTCCTCAGGCAATACGATATACAACGCATGTTCTCCTGGCTACCGATTATTTTACCAAATGGGTGGAAGCGGAAGCATATCCCACCATAACAGGCAGCCATGTCATAAAATTCATCTGGAGCCACATCATCTGTAGGTTCGGCCTACCCCGAACCATAATGATGGATAATGGCACCAACCTGGACAACAGAAGGGTTCAAGCATTCTTAGCAAAGCATGGGATCAATCAGAACACTTCTTCCGTCGGCTACCCGCAAGGAAATGGGCAAGCCGAAAGGACGAATAGAACAATTTTTGACACATTGAGGAAAAAACTTGAAGACGCAAAATGAGCATGGCTAGAGAAATTGCCTGAGGTATTGTGGTCTTATCGGACTACTCCAAGACAGCCAACCGGGGAAACCCCTTTCGCCATGGCTTATGGGGCTGAAGCAGTTATCCCGACCGAGCTAAGGGTACCTACTCTAAGGAGTCAAGCATGGGAAGAAGGACCGAACAATCAGCATTTAGCCCATGATCTAGATCTCCTAGAGGAAAGAAGGGAAGCTGCTGGGATAAGACTAGCTGCCTATCAGCAGCAAGTAAGAGCACGATTCAATCAGAAAGTCAAAAGGAGAGAGTTCCAAGTAGGCGACATGGTGCTCAGAAGGAAGATTGGGATTGTAGGCAAATTACGGGAGACATGGGAAGGACCTTACACAGTGGTTGAGGTTATCGGTCGCGGGGCCTATCGGGTTCGGAAGAACGAAACAGGCCGCCTTGAATCCAACTCCCAAAATGCTTATCGGTTAAAGAGGTATTATCCTTAGATAGTTATTTTTCTTATTGATAAATAAGACTGTGTCTTACTTTGACACCATTGTTACGAAGCATCTGTGCCCGATATAGGCACCTCTGCTTCATGATTTTCGAATTCATCTCAATAAAGATAGAGTTTACTTTTATACAAGGTTTCATGATAAAATCGAGCCTCAGGGGCCAAATGCCCGAAGGCTTTATGTTCATTGAAATTTTCCTAAGTGTTTGAGTTCAAACCTGATTTGAACTAACCAGAGGATAAAGTCAAGCCTTAGGGGCCAAATGCCCGAAGGCTTTATGTTCATTGAAATTTTCCTAAGTGTTTGAGTTCAAACCTGATTTGAACTAACCAGAGGATAAAATTAAGCCTCGGGGGCCAAATGCCCGAAGGCTTCACAATTTACTAAAATTTTCCTAAGTGTTTGAGTTCAAACCTGATTTGAACTAACCAGAGGATAAAATTAAGCCTCGGGGGCCAAATGCCCGAAGGCTTCACAATTTACTAAAGTTTTCCTAAGTGTTTGAGTTCAAACCTGATTTGAACTAACCAGAGGATAAAATTAAGCCTCGGGGGCCAAATGCCCGAAGGCTTCACAATTTACTAAAATTTTCCTAAGTGTTTGAGTTCAAACCTGATTTGAACTAACCAGAGGATAAAATTAAGCCTCGGGGGCCAAATGCCCGAAGGCTTCACAATTTACTAAAATTTTCCTAAGTGTTTGAGTTCAAAACTGATTTGAACTAACCAGAGGATAAAATCAAGCCTTAGGGGCCAAATGCCCGAAGACTTTATGTTCATTGAAATTTTCCTAAGTGTTTGAGTTCAAACCTGATTTGAACTAACCAGAGGATAAAATTAAGCCTCGGGGGCCAAATGCCCGAAGGCTTCACAATTTACTAAAATTTCCTAAGTGTTCGGTTTCACACCTGATTTGAACCAACCAAGAGGATAAAATCAAGCCTCAGGGGCCCTTTGCCCGAAGGCTTTGTGATTCATTAAAATTTCCTGGATGTGTGAAATCAAAGTAAATTTGTAGCCTCAGGGGCCATATATGTCTGAAGGCTCAATTGTCTCATAAAAACTCACACAAAAGACGAATAGTTGCTGGAAAAAGAAATAAAGGTTCTTGATTCATTAAAAATAAAGGTTACAAGAAAATTAGCCCATTGGGGGAAACAAAAAATTGCCCTAAGCTACTGTTCGGGGGGATGGTATTCTTCCCCTTTCAGGATAGCGGCGAAGCGCTTTTCGTTCTTAGAGGTAGGAGGGTTATCATAAGGAAAAGGTATTCCCATATGAGCATCAAATTCCTCTGCGGTCTTGAATTCCCGGGATTCCAGAGGGATGTGCTCCATTTCATGCCTCCGCCGCCAGGCCCTGACCGCTCGGATGTCGCAGATGACGCTGTATCTTTTGAACATGTCGAGCCCTCCCAGACGACATACTTCTACCTTTTCCCGCTCAAAGGACAGAAGCCTTTCTGATTCTGCCAAGAGTCTATCAGACTCAGTTTTTTCAGCTGCCATCCTCCGGACAGCCTCTTTTGCTTTTTCCAGCTCGGCAGCCAAAACCACCTTTTCGGCAATCAGGGCTTGCTTTTCCGCCTCACCAGTTTCCAGAAGAGTCTTCTGTTCAGAAACAGTCTGGCGGAGTCCATCCGTCTCCTTGACCAGAGAGACCCGATGGATTTCATTCTGCTTTATTTGGGCCTTCATACCGGCCATCTCCTTAACATCAGTCTCAAGGAGGCTGTTGTATGCCTGAATGCCGTAGAGAAGCTGCACAATGAAGGTCGGATTATTACACAGATAATGATCAGCAAATGAAATAAAAAACACGAAAGGATGAACAAAATCTTTTACCTCCATAGCCATTATCGAAGTCTTCTTAGCCAGATCAGTTCTGGTGATCTTTGACTGAGCCACCCTGTCAGCTGGTGTCCAGACCCCTTTGGCCATAGCCCGAAGAGCCTCCGGATGGTTGAGGGTGATTTGATCAGCACAGACTGGAGTTCCGTCTGGCAGCAGAAACTTAGGCTCCCAAGGAGTCAGAGCTTGGGATGATTCAGGGGCTGCTGGAGCCTTGCTTGAAGAAGAAGCATTTTCGGCTTGTGTCCTAGCCCTTTTAGTTGCATTGGATCGGGTCCTCACAGCTGGAGCATTTGCAGGAGGCGGAGGAGGAACCGATGAGGTCGACACTGCTGGCGCTACCGGGCTTTAAGCAGGTGGAGGCACCGAAGACGAATGCGGTGCTGTTGACAATGACACAGCATCAACAAGCGTAATACCTTTGGGAACTTGAGGGATTCTGGTGGACATAGGTTTGTCGGGCAAGTCCATCCTGTCAACACCAGCGCCCAAGTTAGAGATCGATTCAATATTTTCCATGGTCAGCAGGTCAGTAGCCGATCGGGTCTTGCCCCAAACATGGGTTCTCAAGAGGCCTATCCGCTGTTTTATAAAGGTAAGGGGAAGATCCTTGTCCTCATAACCTAGAAATTTGAAGGCATAGTCTCCCCGGTGAAGGTCACAATGTTCACAGAGGCAAGAAGCCTTATGAAGTGGGCGGTAGACAGGCAGGCGAATGGGACCGAATTTGTTGGGGATCGGGAAAATACGAGAAAAAGGGTACGACCAATTGCCGCTCACTACGACCATTCGTTCTTTCCATCCCTTATCCGATTTTTCAGTATCGGTACAGATGCTGCGGCCGTGAAAGGGGAAAAGGTTGTATCTACCTCTACTCGCTCTGGCATTTTGGAAAAAATAACAAAGGAGGAGGTCGGCTAGGCCTAGGTTCAGATCCATATCCCTATTGTACAACAGTAGCATGGATATGATCCTAATGCTGTTCGGGTTCAATTGAAGGGGATGCAACCCAAGCATGAAGAACACATAGTGAAAAAAGGGATGAAGAGGAAACCTCAGAACCCTAAGATGAGATGCCGATAGCAGAATGCTACCGGGGGCTAGGCCCTGGCTTTGGGTAAAGTCTAGGTAGCCAGGATAAGGGGACACGTCAACGTCCTGGGGAACGTGGGTCTCAGCCCGAAGGTGTTTGACGTCCACTTCAGGTCGGGTCCTCTTAAGTGGGGCCACTACAAATGGTTCAGAAGGCTTGGTTTTCGCAGGACCGGTCGTTGAGGAACCCGGAAGGTCAGTACTTTTAAGAGTAGTTTTTCTGGTTCCTCTAGGAACAGGCTGGGGAGACTCACTGCCAGTGGAATCGGTGCCTGAGGAAGTAGGTAAAACTACTTCCTCTACCGACCGGGTATCGTCACTATCGGACATAATGTTAAGAAATGTAGAAGAGACAGAGGGAGGTAAAGGTGATAAATTAAAGAGAGAAGAAAGGAAGAAAACCGATCGACTTACTTAGTTAGTGAAAGAAGAGTTACAGAAGCTCTGAGTAGCAGCAGGTTTCTATGATTTCTGAGATGAACGACGGAATGAATGACGGCAATGGCAAATGAACAAATCCCAGCAATGGAGAGCTAAAGAAAGCAAAAAGCGAGAACAGAGAATAGCAAAATATGAACTATGATGTGAAGTGATGAAAGATGGGGTTTTTATAGAAGGAGAAGAGGAAGCCAAAAAGGCTGCACGAAGACCGAAAGACACGCCACAGCCGTCATGGTGCAAGATTTGAGGGAGTAGTGGCCGCACGTTTTGGCATGTCTTTAAATAGGCAATGATGACATGCCAACTCATTATCTTCATTTCCCATAAAAGCAATTAGTATATATATACATAGGTAGTTACATTTATTAGGTCATGGGTTTTGGAAAGAATGTCAAAGCCCATAACCTCAGGGGCCTGTGTAATGGTTAAAATATTTGGCCCAATTATAGATGGGCCACTGGACTGATGGGCCGACGACAGATGGGCCACTGGACTGATGGGCCGATGACGGACGGGCCAAAGACCGATGGGCCGGAAGGTGGATGGGTTGAAAACAAGCAGGCCGAAAACAGCAATGGGCCCATGGAAAATTCTAGAAACTAAAGTGTGATCCACAAGGCAAGGAGTAATCCAATTATAGTAGAAGGAGTCCAAAAAAGGTGAGGGTTGATCAAATCCCTTGATTTAAGGGATTGATAAACCTGGGTACATGGGCTTGACCCATTTATCGTAATTTGTATAAATAGATGACTTTGATTAATGAGAAAGGATCTGAAATTTTACCCCAATTTCTATTGTGTAACTTTTCTGCATTTACACTATACAAAAATGTTTACAATTAACCTATATGAAGTGTATTCAATAAAATTTGCTACATCCATCTAACTTTCAATACTGTGTTTAGTTTGTACATGCATCAAATTTTACGCTAAAAAAATAAGAGAGAAATACATAAATATAATACTAAATAATAAGATAATGCTTTTGAGCACATATATCATTGTGAATTTAGGATTGAGAAAGAGATATACTGTAATACATATTGATATAAAATTAATTAATTCATGTCAAATTATAATTTTAAATATTATATATATATATATATATAAAGTTAGTGTAATTATTTTGTGTTTGGTTGGAGGGAAGGAAAGAGAGGAAGGAGACAAGGGAAACATCCCTCCCTCCTTCACATTTTTCAATCCATTCAAATTTGGGCGGAAGAGGAAAGAGAAAATAATTAATTTCTCTTAAAATTAACATTTTTAGCCTTTCTAACAATCTACTCGTATACTATATTATACATAATGAGGGTAAATATGTAAAATTAATATAACAATAATGTATCCATTCCTTTCAACTAAATACGAAGAATATACTATTACATTCATAGTTTCTATTATCCATTTTATTCAAACAAACATAAAGGATGAGACATAATCCCTTACCTCCATTTTTTCATCCCTCCAACCAAACGAAACATTAATCATGTCCTACGTCAATTGATATATATATATATAACATCTGAATTTAATTCTAAAATCAAAGATATCTACTAATATTTTTAAGGGGAAAAACTTTCGATAGTACAAGAGGAAAAACTTTGCCTCCAATAATTTATTATATACAGCTATTTAATGGATTCACTAATTATGGAGAAATAAAATCACCTTTTTTTTCTCCAAACTTGTGCATGGGAAAGACAAATAAGAAGCCCATCCAAATGTATGGATGACAAAATGGTCCGACTCGGCCGGGTTTCGACCTGCCCTAACCTGATTGGGGCGGGTTTGATAAACTTATAAACGGGTTTGGGAAGAGTTTGATATCCAAAATTAAAATCCGAAGCGGGTTCGGGTTAAGTTTGAGTTTTCTGGAAAACCCGTTGATAACCCGACCCCGACCCGTTTACAATTTTAATTTTATTTTATATATATCTTTGTCTATATATAACTCATTAATCTTATTTTTGGTGCTCATATCTTTATATATATATATTTTGGAAGAATTTTAGTCAATATGCGTATATATACATTTATTTATCTAAATATGTGGGATATTTGGCTTATAAAGTAAAACAGAATATATGACTCGAATAAGAGAGAGATACTTGGTTTATAACTTAATTTGTCATTAAATAATTTAGTAAATCAACTGTGTTTCTAATTTATTAAAAATAATTTAGTACAACCGATAGTAACCCGATGAAATTCGTTTATACCGACGGAATAGTAATGGTACTATCGATTATAATCCGTCACGGATTTGAAACGAATTTGATATTAATAATTTTTAAATAAAATAATAATAATATTAGCCATACCCGTTCCAAAAGCCATTGCCATCCCTATCCAAACGATCTCCACAAAAATATTCTTCAATTTTGGCGTCTCTCACAAAGCATTGAATCTGTCTGTGTAAATTTTGATTACTCACTACTTACAAACTTCACTTTCCAAATATACATGAAAAAATAATTATATTTATACCCAACATACTTTACTATGAATGTGATTTAATGTATATACCCAACCTACTTTATTATGAATGTCATTGATAGGTGTATTTTCTTTACCTTTTTTTTTGTTTTTTTGCAAGTCTTAAAAAAATTGTTATAATAATTAGATTCGATCATAAATAAATTTATTACAGATGGACAAACGAGAGATGATTATTAATGTCATATATAGGTTGTATAAGATATATTTTCTTATGTCAAGGTTGTGAAACCTCTTTATATAAAAAAATAGGGTAATTTGTATTGACATCCCTTATTGGTGATGTAGATGATGGTTAATGCATTATTTTATAAAAACAGATTTGTAAAGTGTTGTAATGACATTTCTTGGAGACATAAAACAACTTTAGTGCCCTTGATTATTTTAATTTTCATGTGAAATCTCTAAGGATGCGTTTGGATAGCTACTTTTTGTTCTTATTTTTGTTTTTTGGGTTTAAACTGAGAACAAAAACATGTTTGGTACACTTTTGAGCCCAAACTTTCTTCATATACAGTAAAAAAACATCAGCTCAAAATTGCCCAATTTTGAGAACATGAAAATGATGTTCTCTTGATTTTTGCACTGTAGCTATCCTCCAATTGAAGACGTGTTCCTAGATCAATTTCTGAAAAGGAGAAAAATCTCCCCAAAAACTACTCGAGAACACTCCTCTCTGCCCGACAACTTCCATCCTAGGGTTTGAGGGCGATTCTTCACACTACTCCAAGATTCGGCCATGAAATCGTGATCTAGGTACCCTCATCCTCAAATTCGCCCGATCTAGGATTTCGATCAAGAGAGGCGACAACTAGGGTTTCGATTGGAGGTCGTGGATTTCAGCTGGTATTGCTAAAACAAGTCTCAACTTTCTCTAAACTTCTGTTACTCTCACGAATTATAGGGTTTCGAGGTCGAAGTCTCAAGAAATTCTGTGAAGATGACGACTATGGAGAGTCTGATAGGACTGGTCAATCGGATACAGAGGGCGTGTACTGCTCTCGGCGACTACGGTGGCGGCGACAACGCCTTCTCCTGCCTCTGGGACGCTCTTCCCTCCATCGCCGTCGTCGGTGGACAGGTTCGTTCCCACCATATCCTCTTCTTTCTAGAGAGAGAAAGTTAGGTTAAAGAATAAAAGTAGAAAATTGACTTCTGTGAAGGGGACAAAAACAAAATTAAGCTAATTTTTATGGTTCCTGAATTAATTTGAGTTCGATTCAACTAAATATTGAAAGATTACACATACACATATGTATATATATATATATATATGTATATATATATATATATGTGTTTATATATTTGTAATAGCTGATTGAGTCCTTTTGTTTTGTTGTTTCCTACAGTTTGTATTGTTTAAGTTTGTTAAATGTTTTAAGTAAAAATTGATCTGTTGATTGATTATTGTTTTGTTTTGAGTTGTGATCAGAGTTCTGGAAAATCTTCTGTGTTAGAGAGCATAGTTGGGAGAGATTTTCTTCCTAGAGGATCAAGTTAGGGTTTTTCGATATGGGTGGTTTTGATTAGTTTTTTTTTTCTTTCTTTTGTTTATTTTTATATTTTGGGGAGTTTAGTGAATTTTTTATTTAAGTTGTTAGTGGTGTGTGTGCAGGAATTGTCACAAGGCGGCCTTTGTTGTTGCAGTTGCACAAGACAGATGATGGACAACAGGAGTATGCTGAGTTTTCTCATCTTCCATGAAGAAAATTCTTTGATTTTGGTATTAATTTCACCTTTAAATGTTGTTGATTGTTAAGCTACTCTAAGTTTGTGCATTTTGGGGTTAGGAAAATGATTTAATGAGATTTCTCACTGCCTGAAACCTTAGCAAACCCATTCGAATTATCGCAAATTTAAAAGGTGATGACAAGTATATGCAATACTCCAAGATATAACCCTAGGTGGTATACTGCGTGATTGGTTGGGATACCATATAGAGTTGGGGTATTGTATGGTTGGTTGGTAAAATGAGGTCCATCTAGAGTGGTCAGTGCACTTTATGTTTCATGTGTGAAGTCATAGGGCTTCTAAGTTATAAATTGATATACTTTATTTTAAATTCTGCTACTTTGTGATTCATTTTGAATATGGGTTTTGGTTATTATGATAACTAAATTCAGTTGCGTTCTGTTTTCAAATTTGAATTACTTTCATAGCTTCATTTAATGTTCTTCTATGGATTTAATTTTTGTTATAATTTCATATAATCTTGCCCTTTTAAAATTGTCTTTAGTGAGTGGATAAACACCTCAACTCAAGTCACTCTCCGTTCAAAAATTTCTTTTCTACAATCTGTGATTTTTATTACAACTTGTACATGTATCTATTTATGATTATGATATACACAAGGGAAGACATGTTTTCAGCATTATGATCTACTATCAGTGGGATTATATCTGATGGAATTTACTTTTGCATGTTGCAGTTACTACAGTTGATTCCATGATTGGAAAGGCACAGGGAAAATACAACTATAGAGCTCTGTGTTCTTGGTTAGTTTTACGTTTGTTTGTTCAATCGGGGATCTGCTGGAGTCCTTTGGCCCCCAGGGCTTTCATGTAGTGAACGATACAGAAACAGGGAACTTCAATGGCTTTGCATTATGTGCTTATCAGGATATCAGTAATACATATATTGTTATTGCTGATCTAAATAGCCTTAAAATAGGTGATAAAAATCTTGTTGTGAGGCGTGTGCCGAGGTGGGTACTGCTACCCAGCCTAACCCTGAACAAGGGACTGGACAGTTGCATTCAGTGGAACCAATGATGTTGCAGGTTTGCGAGTTTATTTGTCTTCTATAGTATTTTATTCTGGAGCATGATTAACCAAATATAGAATCGTTTTTATATATCCATTATTTAGCTATATATACAATTTGACATTCTATCTATATTTCATATTGTTTATGGATTTAGAACTGTGTTGGTTGTTGTGTGCAGAATTCAAAAATCTCATTTGAATTATGATTTTTGTATGTTCTCCCTTTATGGAAAAAAACACTCCAACTCTTTGGGTGTGCTTTTGAAAGTAGAGACACCATTCCATGTATATGATGTATCTTCTTTTGACTTTTTGTTTAGCAGTAAAGACAGAGAAAACATCTGCGAACTCTCTTGACAATTAAAACATGTACTTTATGGTTGATAATAAGGCAAGTAAAACGTGTACTTTATGGTTAATAATAATGTAAATGTTCAGATTCGTATGTGGTCTGACCTTTTGAAACCATTGTATTTTCTGTAATATGGTTCTTGCGTCTAAGAAAGGGGGTCTTCTTAGAGCAGAGAGAAGGGAAACTATGTACTGACATTTTGGATTAAGCCTTATAGTGAGGATGTAGATGGCTATTTGTGAATTTGAGTTGTCTTGAGAATATTCTAATAATTTAGTTGGTGTTATGGGATAATTGTAGGCAAGAAGGGCTTTGAGGGCCTTGAAAGGAGTGGTGAGGCTTCAAGCTTTAGTTCGAGGTCGGCAGGTGAGGAAGCAGACTGTAGTGACACTGAGGTGCATGCAGGCCCTTGTTCGAGTTCAAGCCCGAGTCAGAGCTCGTTGTGTGAGTATGTCTATACAGACTAAAGGGTCCTGGTTTTTGACAGTGTATCAGTCTATTCCTCTGATAGGGGATGAGGTGCAACTGCTGGTGGGTTGTTCTAGCAATTTCTAAATGAAGGAATGGACTCTTTCCGGGATGGGTATGGTAAATGTCCACCAATAGAGACTCATTTTCAGCCGCCGCGATCAACATGGTAGCAGTACCAGCAACCTCCAACATGGTTTTAGTATTCTTAGCCAATACTAATTACCATCGCGCCACCACCGACATGGTTTCAGCTTTACTAGGCTTCAATTTTCATTTATTTTGTAAGTGTTTTTTGTTTACAGGTGTTTGATGGATAAGGTTGATACATTTTGCAATGTTCTTGTAAAATTTCTGACATTGAAGCTTTCTCTCTCTCTATATATGCAGTTTGTTGTTTTATGTATTTGTTCAATTATTGATTTTAGTAGAAAATCAAAATAATGAAAGCAGATTACTAAACAGCTAAAAAAAATTGAAAAAAAGGGGTATTCGGTCACGTATTAGGAACTGTCATATTGAATGGTCATTATTTTTTCTCTTTTATATATTTATTGTTACTTATTTTATAAAGAAAAAAATTTACTTATAATTTTAATAAAAAAAACTATTAATCATTTTTAAGGGAATGTGTTGTATAAATTTTTTCAATTCGAACACTTATATGCAAAAATTTCAGTAAAAATTTTAAAAAAACAATTCAACTGCCAAACATGTTTTTCTGTTTCTGTTCTTATAAATCCAAGGAACACAGACGCTGCCAAACATGTTTTTCTATTTCTGTTCTCAGATTTTCAGGTCTGCCAAACGTGTTTTTTTGTTTTTTGTTCCTAAAATTTTTTTAGACAAAATTCCCAACCAAACATGTTTTTGTTTCCGGATTACCCTTAGGACAAGAACAAGAAAATTTTTTGTTCTCAAGAGATAAAAAACGAAAACAAAAACACTAGTTTCCAAACGCACCCTAAGTTACTCCTATACGTAAACCCTACACTTTTACTCTTACACCAACCACCCTTATCATCACACTCTTATTATTAAAAAGTCTATAATAAATAAATAAGATATACAATATATATAATTTTATTATAAATATAAAAATTCAAAAATATCAAAAATATTGTGAAAAATATATTTAAAGGTAAATTCTATCACTAATTTTTTTTTATCAATAATAATACTAAGAAAATCCCATTATTTAATTACCGTTATTAATTTTTAATATATTACTATATAAATATTTCTCAAAAAACATTAAAGGGTTATATCTAATAACCATTATAGGTATTAAATATCTAATAAAATATATATAAATTTTTAAGAACGAATAAAAAAAATTTATATATATTTTTATACTATTGTCAATCAATAATTTTAATAAAATTTGATAATATAATGATAGAATTTCTTAGATATGTAATACCTATAATGTAATATCTTATTTAGATATGTAATACTAAAGAAAGTCACATTCCAATATGAAATTTGATAATACAATAGTAGAATTTCTTAGATATGTAATACCTATAATGGGTAAAATGTAAGATATTTCAATTTTTTTGAATTTTTATATTTAAAATAAAATAATATATTGTATATTTTATTTATTTATTATATATATATATATATATATATATATTATTTTTGAATGGTAAAAAACTCACACTCCACACACCCACAATGCTTCTAAGGAGGCTCAAACCCCTTACCTCCCCAATTGGCGAATGATGTTAGTGTGATGATAAGGGTGATTGGAGTAATGGGTAAAATGTAGGGTTTAGGAATGTGGTAACTTAGAGATTTCACATGAAAGTTAAAATAATCAAGGGCACTAAAGTCATTTTATGCCTTCACGGGGTGTCATTGCAACACTTTACAAACCTCAGGGGTATCTCTGTAATATAGTGCGTTGACCAACATATACATGTAATTGACCAATACCTCTGTGGTGTCAATGCAAATTATCCTAAAAAATAATAGGCAAAAATGCATAATATCTCATGCTTTTCAAAATTTTGAAAATACCCATGTGCTATTTTTACCTCAAAATCACTACCTCACTTTTGTAAAAGCTAGCAAATTATCCCTTTGTGCTTTTCAAAAGTTGCAAAATACTTTCCTGTGTTATTTTTAGTTTCAAATCACTACCATCACCTTTGTAAAAGCTAACAAATTACCCCCATTGGATATATTTTACTCAAAACTTTGACCATTTTGCTTCGTTATACCTATTTTTACTATTTTTTTTTCTCTTTTTCAATAATACAATTAATAATTCAAAACTTCACATACATATACTTATTTCAGACCTAAATATGGTATTAAAATTTTGTTTTAAAAAATATTATTATTTTGAAATAATTCAATAAAACTTAAAATATGACACAAAATTAAAACATGTTTGAAATTCGCTTTTTGTTATTTGTTTTCACTTTAGAGAAAAACTAACAAGACCTAGGAAACGTTTATCATGAATTCTCACATACCAAATTTTTAACTCTAAATTTATTGTAAAATAGTCACGCATCAATATTAATGGGCTACTTTCCAATATAGCAAGTGTTTTAATCTTTCAAATAAAAATAACTTCTCAGGTTTTGTTAACTCCTTAGTGATAATAGATAATAAAAGCGAATTTTAGACATATTTTAATTTTATAAGTCATTTTTTAAAATTTTATTATATTTATCATAAAAAATATTTTAAAATATATATATTTTTAAAATAGATTTTTAATACCATATTTAGGTCTGAAATAAGTATATGTGTGTGAAGTTTTGAATTATTAATTTTATTATTGAAATAGAGAAAAAAAGTAATAAAATATTAAAAATGAATTATTACAAAATAATGGGACAAAATGATCAATATTTTGAGTAAAATATATCCAATGGGGTAATTTGTTAGCTTTTACAAATGTGGTGGTAGTGATTTGGAGCTAAAAATAACACATGAGCTATTTTGGAACTTTTAAAAAGCACAAAGGGATAATTTGTTAGCTTTTACAAAAATGATAGTATTATTTGGGGTATTTTGTAACTTTTGAAAATCACGTATAGATATTATGCACTTTTGACAAAATAATATATTCAGATTATTAAAATTTTACTTTGTTACTATTACTTCGACTCAGGCTCGGCAAATATAAATATTGGTATTCGGGGATAAAAAAATAAAGCGACACTCTAATAAACAAATGTCTATGGTGATAGTAATTTGAAGCTAAAAATAACACATGAGCTATTTTGGAACTTTTAAAAAGCACAAAGGGATAATTTGTTAGCTTTTACAAAAATGATAGTAGTATTTGGGGTATTTTGTAATTTTTGAAAATCACGTATAGATATTATGCACTTTTGACAAAATAATATATTCAGATTATTAAAATTTTACTTTGTTACTATTACTTTGACTCAGGCTCGGCAAATATAAATATTGGTATTCGGGGATAAAAAAATAAAGCGACACTCTAATAAACAAATGTCTAAATTTTAGCTAAACTACATTAATCTCTCTCAAAAATTGATTTAAGTATATACAATGTCTATAACAATTATAATGTAAATAATGAAACTGAATCAAATTATGTCCAAAAGAGTAATGGAACACGTTTTAGCACCAAGAAAAGACCCGGGTCCATCCAATAGCAACTATCCACGTCACCAAAATTCCACGTGGCATAAATTCATTTGCCCATACTTCTACATCCACGTGGCATTGACCCTTCTCTCTTCATTACACCAAATCACACGATACTGGTAACGAGCCTCATCAAACCACCACTAGATCACCAAATCACTCGAAAAAAACCCTAAGATCAGAGATCGGACGTCTCACAATCTCTCCGACTCGCGCGGTTTCGCCGGAGCTCCGGCACCATCAATCGTGGCTCCGTCAGGGCAGCACCAACAGAGCCTCTCTCGAAGGAAGCCCCATTCTTCATCCTCGTCGTCTTCGCAGCAAACCCTAATTTCGGGTCCGACTCGGATTGTGTATAGAGAAGCTTTGAACTCGTCATCGGAGTCGGATCTGAACCTGCCCTTCTGGCAACGGACCTGGTTCATTGTGCTCCTCCTCTTGATGGCCTTCTGTTTCTTCGCTCTCGCGATCGTTCTCTTCCTCACTCTCGACTCCGACTTCACCTCCGCTCCTGTCTACGCCGCCCCTTCTTCTGAAGGTGTTGAGGTATTTTAATTTAACTTCACTACTGCAATATATATGTATATACACGCACATACACACACATGTGCGTGTGAATTCCATGTCTAGCTATACTACTTGATGAATGTTCATAAATTTGCCCCATTTTAATTTCTTTACTTTGGAGATTTTTTTATGTGTTAAATTTCATTTGAGATTTAATTGCTTTAATTTTGAGATTTAATTGCTTTAATTTTGAGATTTGCGAATGTTAATAAAATTGCCCTTGAATTTTAATTGCTTTAATTTGGGGATCTGTGGGTGCTTGAGTTGATTATCTTGTATTCAGATTCCCCTTTAGGTCCAAGAGATATCTCATTTGAGTAGTTGAACTCTTTGAGGTAAAAAATAAGTGAGATCTGATTTTTTGCCTATTCAATTGTGGACATTTTTTTGGTTTTTCAGGGTGGGGAGAGATTTTTTTTTTACTACTCTTTGGGTTCTTAATTTTTTGCAATTGGTTAAATATCTATTTTCATGTGCTTATCCCCGAAAATCGATTAATATTATATAGTTATACACACTCCAGAAGGAAAACTTGATGCAGTTCACTACATGGCACTCTCAAATTTTGAAGTTTAGGACTTATTTGTAGCTTGTTATTGGTTTCAGTTTTGGAGTTTTTTATGTGAGAAATTTCGTACTTATCAAGTTTGGGTTTTTCATATATTGGCAGATTACTTATGGGTCAGTCATTAAGCTGATGCATGAAAGGACCAGATTTAGGTTGCACTCTCATGATGTGCCATATGGGTCCGGCAGCGGTCAGCAGTCAGTTACTGGTTTCCCTAATGTTGATGATTCCAATAGCTACTGGGTACTTCTATCATGCTTATCTTTTGCTTACTCTTTATCTGTTAAATTGAGAATATTTTTGGTTATACGTAAAATGGGATTTAATTCACACTTACAAACTGAAATTTTATATTGACAGATTGTAAGGCCTATGCTAGATTCTGATGCGAAACAAGGGGACACTATTAAAGGTGGATCAGTTGTTAGGTTGCAACATATGAAGACTCGTAGATGGTTACATAGCCATTTGCATGCATCCCCAATTTCAGGCAACTTGGAGGTTAGCAAGTTTGGATTTCTAAAATCGTTAATTTGCTGATACTCTGAATTGGTTTTATTTCGCTTTGTTTTATAATTGTTATATTTTGGGTGAGTTGTAGAAGGAAATATATGCATTTGAAATTGATGGTCGAGTGAAGCGACACTCGGCTCTAGCTTTTGACATGACATATAGACTTATATTGTTTATATTGCAAGTTTTGGGGACTGTATTATGGATTATAGAGGCTTTTAAGAGAATGAAAAAGTTGCTTTGTGTAATTAAAATGGAAAAAAAAGGAGGAATGGACTTTATGGTGACAGCTACTTCGGCCACTGTGTCTTTAATTAGTCAATGTATCAACCACTGTGATCTCTAGAACAAAATTATTACAGAATGGTTGTTATGCATTGTTTCATCACTTCAAGCCATGGGGGCGAACAAAGCCATCCTTTTTTGCACTTACTATGTCATTTTGGGGCATGGATCCCTTGCAATTATGGTATATAGTGGTTTTTCTTCTTCTTCTTTTGTACCTTATTTTTTGGGCCGAGATTATGGGACTTAAATGATTGTTTACAACTCCTCTCTCTAATTTTGTAGCTTTTGTCCTCTCCTACATTTGAAACTACCTATTTTTATTAGTGTAGAATATATTAGAATCTACTGGTTCTTGTTTGTTGGTTCCTAGTCCTCTCACTAGCTAGGAATCCTCATCGTTGTTGGTCAACCTTTACAACTTCACTAGCTATAGAAGCATAGCACATATTTCACTTCATGAAATTTTAGGTTTATTAATGTGCTCTATTAAATTGTCTTTCTAATTGCACTTTGGGGTCTTGAGCTACCCTAATCGTTGTTACTTGTACATAATTAGCTTGTGGTCGCTTTGTTGCGTAAACATCATGATTGAGAAAGTTGTTAGCTTGTAATAGTATGTAAAATTTCATATCTTTAATTGAAATGCATCTATCAACCCTATGATGGATATGCCCTTCAAAAATAAAAAATTGAAATTTTCACTTCTTTGGTGCCAATATATTTATCTTCACTATTTTCAGTGTAGATAGTTCGTCTTATTGTGTTCTATATGGGGAGAATACGAGTGAACAGACAAGATAGGTTGTTTGGTTGTCTTCTTTACTTTGTTTCCCTAACTTCTTACAACCCGCCACCTCTCCCGTGAAAAAAGAAAAAGAAAAACCCAAAATGAACAGAAACAGGGAAATCTTTTTATCTAGGGTTTTTAGTTGCTTTCGTGAAGATGCACTAGGGAGAAGAAAATTTGGATCCTTGTGGACCATGATGATTATGATCTTTACTATGAGCCGTGAAACAACTTCTTGTGCTCCCTCTTATACAACCATATGGAACATTATGGTTTAGTGTATTATTAGTGGGGGCTGGAATATATCCTGTAGCTCAGCAGCATGCATTGTCATATAGACAGATTTCTTATGGTAGTTTGGATTTGATCAGAGTGAATACAAAATGTTGTTACTGGTTGAAAAGTTATTATTGAGAGAGCTGAATAGACATCAGTTTCATTTTGAAACCCACTTAAGAATAGTAACAGAGAATGCAAAGAGGCTACACATACGCTTGCTTCTGCATCCTTCTGAGTACTGCATATTTTGAGATGCATGGAGTGCGCATCTTCTAGCAATGTCATGAAAAACAGTGGTCAACGAAAAATATAGGGAAGCTTCTTATACTCTTTTTGAGGAAAACAACTTGCCAGGTATTAATAAGCAGTAGCCATCTTGTCTGCCAGGTGCAACTACAGCAGTAATTGCTTACTCATTTGGAGACACATGTGAATCCTTTACCAGTCAGATACTAGACATAACAGTCATATGTGTGCAGGAAATTTAAATTTCTAACTGTTTTCCTCTGAATTACCTCTATGTTTCTCCTACACATGTATGCTAAGTGTTTGTTTATCCGTGCTAGACAATGTTTTTCTTGCATATTCTTTTCTTTTTTCACTGCATGCCTCTGTGTTAATTCTAACATAAAGCTGAAATTAAGTCCTTTGGTTTTTTTGTGACCAATTAAACCTTTGGCTGTATTGAAAAGAGGACTAAAACTAACCAGCATAATATATTTGTAGGTGAGTTGCTTTGGAGGGGAAGGTGAATCAGACACTGGAGATTATTGGAGGTGAGATCTATTTTCAATTCTAGCTGAATGGCATACATTCTTGTTCCTCAGATGGCTGATATGTTAATCCATGCGCCATTTATTAGGCTTGAAATTGAGGGTAGTGGGAAAAACTGGAGGCAAGATCAAAGGATCAGGCTTCGTCATGTTGACACTGATGGTTACCTGCACAGTCATGACAAGAAATATACTCGTATAGCTGGCGGTCAACAAGAGGTGAAATTCTGAATCTCTAGTGTAGTTTATGTATACTTCCAATCATTTTGTGTTAACAGGTGCATTTTTAGAACCATGAACCAAGAATAGTAGAATACCCCTTTCTAGTCACATTATGATATGGCAGATGTAAATAGATGGAATAATTCCTTGGTATTAGGATGAAGTCCAGATGTGAAAACCTCAAAATTATGATATTAACTATTTGGCTCGTGCTTTCTGAATCTCATAAAACCTCAGCTGACAATTAGGTCGACAATATGTCAAAGAATATGGGGTTGACACGCTGAAAAGTTCACAAACTGATAAAAATGAAATGTGAATGTCATTATGCCTAATACGAGTTCACAATTCGTTTTTTTAATAATAGATTTATTTAAGAGTAACCGTAACCACTATTCCTTCCCATGAGATTATGTTGTTAGTGCTTCCAGAAACTATTTGACCATATATTGAATCAAATTCCGTGTGTTTGTGCATGTGGTTTGCAATGTTACAAATTTTATGTGCATTCTGCAGGTTTGTGGTGTCCGTGAGAAGCGCGCTGATAATGTCTGGTTGGCAGCAGAGGGTGTCTACCTCCCAATTGCCGGAAGCCAGTAAAAGTTACAAGATCACCTGAAAACTAGTGCATATGTTTTTTTGCTTCCTTGACTCGGTGCTGGTAAATTTAGGTGTACCTGTTCTATTATTCTAAGAATCTAAGCATTCTTCAGTACAATGAATACTGAATTTTCGACATAGTTACAGGCTAATCTTGTGTTTTTTGACGTATTTGTTATAAATGTTCAAGCTCCAACTCATTTAGTAGTCTATAAAGTTTTCATACGAAGTTATCAATCTAGATTTCTATATGCTGCAACACTATTCAGAGTGGAGCCCTAGCTCATTTTTTGAACAGCATAGGATGTGAACTGTGAAGCTTTACAGTTAATGCCTCACGTTCTTTCATCGAAGCCACATGGTTTGCGGTAATAGCAACAGACTCAGACGTATTAGACCGGTTTTATTATGGATTGGATTGGACATGATTCGAAAAACACCAAATCCGAATTTTACGAATCGGTTCTGATTTTGATTTTTAATAATTTGATTAATCCGATCTAATTTGCTATTGTTCATATATATTTCAATTTATTAATATTAATAATATATCAATAATATAATTTTTTAAACTAAATCATACTGTATTACAATATCTTATTTTAATCTAATATAATATCTTATTTTATACTAAATAATTATCTATCTATACTACTTATAAAAATATGAATAATTTTAAATATTTTTATACATTTATCACTTCTCCCAAATACTACACATGTCCGGAAAACGAGCTAAAATTAATGGCCCAAATATTGAGAAAAATATTAGAGGTGAATTATGTATGAATTATGCACTTATCAATAAAATATTTTGCTATTTTATTTAAAAATTAGTGAGTTATAAGTCACTTAATATTATCATTTCAAAATAAATATATTAATAACATATAACCATTACTTTAAATATTAATGACCTTTTATTTTATTTTACGTCTCTCTTTTACTTATACTCTATAAGATATTAATGCTTATTTGATGTTATGAACTATGTAACTGATTGAAGGGTTTTAATTTTGTTTATTTGGCATTGATTGGATTACAAATAGTTTTGTAAAAAAGATGCTATCAAATAGAAATGAGTACAAGTAACATGTAAAATATATATATAAAAAATCATAATCAGTGTATCATAAATTTTTCATACAACTCTAGTCATATATTATCATGTTAAATATATATAAAAAAATGTAATCAAATGGTTTGAATCAACAAAACCGATCCGAACTATCCGGCTCATCACATTTCGGTTTGGTTTGGTTGGACAAGCGGGAGCTAAATTGGTTCCAAAATTTGTAAATCCGGTAATAATAGTGGATAAGTTCTAAAATATATCCAATCCGTTCTATGCACACCCCTAGCGGTAATAGTGTAACAAATTCAACAGACTTGGACCAAATCAGCCTCAGATGAACATTAATACTATATAATGGTATCAATACTTCGGTAATAGTAACAGTACTTTCTAAAATAAAAACAATAGAATCCAATAGAAAACCTAATGTATCGAACGATATTACCAATTTCACTAATCCCTTCCAAGGCTCCTAAATGGGGTGACCCCCATGTCCTCAACACATCCCCTACACAGAGAGGCCAACTCTTGGGAGAACCAAGCACTGGTTCGGACCAGCTTTATTGTAGCTGGTTGTGGCTTAGTTCAATATCATCCCCAACATCCAAGGAGCACGGAAAGTTTAGGCACGGTTCAAGAACTAACAATTAGGGAGCACGGAAGTTTCAAAGCCTTGGGGACCGAATAGAATAGTTGATTTCTAGAAGGAAGCATGATAAATGTGTACTCTTCAAGACCTACACAACATCACCTATACAAGAGAAAACGTTTAATCCTAGAACACACAAGAAACTTTCAGCTTCTCTGACAATAGTGTGATACCTGTTAAATGGAGGCAGAATTCAAGGTATGAAATGAATCCGGGGAGAAGAGGCAGCAAAGGATAAAAGCCAGACCAAGGTTATCCCCAATACGCAAAATAGGCAAACAAAAGACTAGCCATTCTCTCCCCCTTTGATCCTTCTAATTGATTTGTATATATACAAATATATATATCTATTCAAGCGCATGTCTGTAGGTACATATAACATGTATGTTCCTGAAGTTACAAAATCTAATCAGTACTCGATTACCACTACAAGTGACTCCCCCCTCTAGATATAACTCTTCATTCCTTTTCTCCCATTCTTCATATCAAAGGACCATCAACTCAAATTCAGTCTTTAATCACAAGTTTAGTTCAGTTAAACATGGATTTTATTTCTATCATGAAACCAAACTTATACTGAACAATTGATAAATAAGAAACAAAGTTCCAACTAACATTAAGTACTTTAATGCAAGCAACTTTGGGTAACCATAACCAGATATAAATTAACGGAAAAATCTGCAATGATTAAGATGTAATTTTTAATTCCCAAACAATCAAAAATTTCCTTAAGGTTTGACTCAAACAAACTAAGAGGGATTTCTCCAGATAAACTCCAAACCACGCACAACTACATTGGTTGATCCATTGCCAACTCACTCAGTGATTCTTGACATATTCCTGAACGATATGGAGGCCTTCAGTCTCTTCCCCATAATCCTGCAATGGGAACAAAGATTATCTTCACATAAAAAGGTCTATCAGAAAAATACAGGAGAATTTTCTTCCGGGTCAATACCTTTACAACAACACATGAGCAACCCACAACCTTCCTAGCCTTTCCCTCGGAATCGATCTTGCACAACTGCATAGAAATCCCACAAATAGCACTTAAAATAAAGTTGACAACTTGACAGGGATTTTAGTTCAGAAAATTAGCAACTTAAGATGATTGGAAACAGAATTATAATTCTCATGGGCAAACATGATTACAAAGCTCAAATCAATTACTAATTAGAGCAGACCATCAAATAAAAGAAGATGTACTGTTTTCTACAAGAGAACTAGTAGGTTTTCAACATATTTGTACTTACACCAGCCCATTCGCCAAGGGTCTTCGCATTTGGAACTGTTATCAAGCTTACATTATGGTCAGCACAAAGTGCTTTGACCAACTTAACATAATCTGGCTGGTTACAGTCGTCTGCCAAAACACATAGCTGAGCAGCGTGCTTCTCAATAACCTTTGCACCTTCATGAAGTCCACGAGCAAGTCCACTGTGAGCAAGTGATTTCCTCAGCACCAGTTGCAAAGCTGTCATGATGTCCATAGGATCTCCTATAGCTGGAGCAGCAGCAGCAGCAGGAGGAGGCGTTTCAACTGCAGCTTCATCACTGCACAAGCAATAAGTTGAGGCAGGAAGATCAGAAGGGAGTGAGGAAGAAACTTTGGTTGAAAGGAATTACAATAACAGGGCATGACTCTTAGAGATTTCCTTGATAAAGGCTTTATGTGTTTCCCTCGGCTCATCATTGGTCTCTTGGAAAAGCACATCCGGGACACACTAAAGACGAGATCCACAATGTTTCACGCTACAACTAAACATCTATCTCCTATTGATGGACTAAACAAGCGAATGAAATACTCTCCGTAACAAGATCCCATATATACCAATCATTTCCAAAGGAAAAACACTTTAGTGAAGGATGCCATTCCCACTCAACCAAAATTAATAGCTTATGAAAGAAACCACCAGTTCCCCACTCATACTATTTCCTAAAAGTATCCTCTATATATGGTTAGGAAGCATGAATAATGGACCGACCTTATTCATGACCTCAATCATCCATTCCCACCCAACTAAAATCGTAACTTTTGAAATCACCAAAATTTCCTAATACGCATAAAGAATGAACGAACCTCGATGATTTCATAGAGGTAAAGAAAAAAAAATTAATATCAGGGCTTCAATATAGTGCATCAACTTGACAACATCAGTTATCTTAAAAGCCGATAGTACTCTAGTGGGAAAGAGATTATAAAACATATCAAAATATGAATTTTCGTTCAAGAATGAAATCTTGTTGGAACAGTCCTTATCTGGTTCAGCCTTCGGAACCGTATCACATCCCTAAGTTGATGAAATAAGATGAATTCAAACGATATATTGTCAATATGTAATTATCTTGAATATATTAATCATATGTTGATTTTCTGATAAGCCTGGAAAGAACAAAAGAAGGACCTTGATTTCACCATGTTCTGTCTCTAATGGACATCTCAGAGAAAAAAAAATGAATGGATCTTGTTGGCAAGAAATTCTGTGATTTTTTTAGAAAGAAGATGATTAATCAGCTGCTTCTCACATCCAGTGAATAGCCAGAAATTGAGGAAAGCATTTCGTTAAACCGTCTGATTCTATCTCTGTTTGTTCTGTTTGAAGAAAGGAAGGATCCCAAATAATTGGCCATCTCTTTAGTTGTTGCATCTCTCCTTGAAATACAGTAATCTAACACAAATATTTCCAAACAAGCAGACAGAACCATCCACATCATCACATGCTTCTAATAGCACCAAGCCTGATGAAACTAACCGCAATAATTCTTCTACAGTACCCTCTAAACCAACAAAGTATTCATTTATGAAACCCAAAAAGCTTCTGAAAACCAATTACAAAAAATATTCTGAAAGTAGCAGCATGGAGAGGAAGCTTTTGGCTTTGACCGTTGCATAGTTGGGGATGATTTCCCCTTCTAGACACTTTCAAATACATAACACTTGATGAAAAAACATATCAATCTAATCCTCTTATGAAAAAAAGCAGCACACATGTTACTTCAATCAAACAAACAACTTGGCCCCCCAAAAACTACAAAGTAAAATAACTCATCATCATTTTCTGACAGATTATCAAGAAAGCAAATGATGCTGAAAACCGAAAAAAAGAAGAGAAACATATTAACTTCGGTAAATACTGCTCAGAAGTTAAAACACATACCCAGACATTTTCCTTCTTGTCACTCAAATACTTCCTCCTGAATCTGTCGTAGAAAGAAGGCAAAAGTACAGAATTAGAAAGAAAATAACAACAGCTCATGCAAGCTTATATCAAACTTCAAATAGGGTATTAATATCCGAACTTGCAGCACTTAGTTTCAGCACTCAGCACTTGACAAATTATGACAAATTACACTTTATACAAGCAAAACAACCACTAACATGCTTGTTGGCAAAACATTGTACAATCATGGCAATTTCCAATCATAATATCCAAAACCCTCTCAAGGTTTCTTTTAATGCTCTCTTTTATCACAAAAAGGACTATTGCTTAAGCTACTGACAACTTCAAATTCACAAAATTTTATACATTTGTAAGTTTGTAACCTCTTCTATTCAATTCATTTATAGCATATGCTAGTTAAAGACCCACTATTTCGCTCTAACTTGTTCACATAAACACACCATCACACTTTTCTAAAATGAAAATTTGAAACAATAAGAACCCATTAACCAGAAACACAAGAATTCCACTTCATATGCAAGTTCAACCACTTCATCGAATTGATTTTTAACTAGAAGGGTATGAACTAGAAAACAGAAACACATGCATTTTTCTACGAGATGATTAAAAGCTTCAAAAGAACACATTTTTAGGGTATTTGCATCGACATATCACAAAACAGCATAACGGACATATAAACAATCTATTCCAGTCATCCTTATGAAACACATACATATACATATACAAATGCATACATATTACATATAAGTATATACATATGTTCGTAAGGAGATAACAGATACAGATCTTTAACAAATATGACTATCTACTCAAAAAACATTCTGTGTTGACAAATCTGAGTGAATATATATATATATATATATAGAGAGAGAGAGGTACCTTTGACGATGAGATGGCCGGAAGTGAGAGTGATTGCTGAGTGCGTGCGGAGGGATTAGGGGCTGCCACAGAGTTTGGCGCCTTATAAGGGGAAGAAATATGTATTGGATCCCTAAAACCCTACTTCATCAATTTACGGTTTTGTCCTTGGACTTGGAGGTCCGTTATCGCCACTGGGCCCATTTTGGCCCAAATGGTCCGACCATAAAACACTTTGGGCCTATTTTTCCGATTTTCTGATTGACAAATATAAAAAAGTGAAAATAGAAGTAATAATATGTTTAACACTATAATTGTACTTTCTCTCTTTTATAAAACACTTTTACACTAAAAGTGAAGATTATGAAAAATGTAATTTATTTAATTTTGACCCTGTGTACCTTCTTACACTGGAGCACTATTTCACTTGCACAAAGAAAAGATGAAAAAAACTGAAATTTTGAACTAATTATATTTTTTGCTGATTTAATTTTTATAATTGTGTTCAATGAATTATAATTTAGTTTCAATAAAAATATAAATTACAAACATGATTTTTCTCTCTCTTTTTCACTAAGAAAATTAATTGTACTTTTTAATTTTAGAGAAAGTGGAAGTGAAAATTAAAAATGGTTAGTGAACACACCCTTTAAGTCCCGTTAGAATCGCATTTTAGTAATCTTTTATATTTTAATCAAATAAAAGTATTGTTTCTTAATAAAGTATTGTAAGCGTATGTTAGGTAACAAAGAAATAAATATTGCATAAACTATTATGAAATGTAAATTCTTCTACAATACTACTTCCAAACGCACCAAAAATATGCCTTTTGTTTTCGTTCAAATTGTAAAACATTAAGTATCATAGAAACCACTCGGGTCGAGACCAAACATACTTTGGATAATTGTTACACTATAGCAATAACACTTTCTTCCGACTCGTCAAGTTTCTGACCAAAATTCTTGATGGGACAAATTTAGTTGGTCCCTAAATGGAGTTAGGTGGAATATGGTGTTAAAAATTAAAATTTGCATCAGGTGTAGGGTGTGAGTGAATTTTGTATTTACTCAAGTTTATCAATCCCTTAAATCATGGGATTTGATAAACTCAATTCTTTTTTGGACTCTCTTTTTCATAAGTAGGACAACTCCATCACTTATGGATCACTTATCTTCTAGAGAATTCTATGGGCCCATTTATTTCTTCGGCCCATCTGTCATCGGTCCATCAGTCCTGTGACTCATCTTAGTTGGACCATGTATTATTTTGACTATTACACAGACCCCTGAGGTTATGGGCTTATGATTCTCTTTAAAGCCCATGACCGAAAATTGCCCATACATATGTAAATATATTAATATCTTTTATGGGAAATGAAGGCAATGAGTTGTCATGTCATTATTGGGCATTTCAAAATACAAGGCCATTACTCCCTCAATCTTTGCACCATAACGGCTCATCGTGGGTTGTACGACCTTTGGGCTTCACGCAGTCCTTTGGCATACCTTTCTCTTTTTATAAAAATCCACTCCAAACTACTTCATTTCTTCATTTGCAATTCTCTGCCCCTGTTTCTCTCTCTCTCAACTTTCATCTCTGAAACTCGTCTCTCTCTTATTCCCGCAATCCTTTCCGTTGGTCAGTTCAGATCCTCCAGAAGAACAGAAGTCTGCTTCTACCCGAAACTTTCCTCGACTCTTCACTATCAGCTGAGTAAGTCGGACGGTCTTTTCCTTTTTTTTTTTAATTTTCACCTCTGCCCCCCTTCTGTCTCTTCTACCTTTCTTGGCACTATGTTTGACAACGATGACACCAAGTCAGTAGAGGAGGTCGTTATGTTCTCTACTACTAGCACCGATCCTACCAGTAATGACAACCCTCCGTCTATCCGTCAAGGGGCCCCAAGAACAGTTCCCCAAAACACCGATCTTCTGGGCTCGTCAACGAATCCAGGAACACCCATGTCAAGGGGTCCCAATGAATCTGTGGACCCCAAGTCCTCTGAACCATTCGTAGTGGCCCCATTTAAGAAAGTTCGTCCTGAAGTAGATGTAAAACATCTTCGGGTTGAGACCCATGTACCTGGGGATGTAGATGTGGACCCTTACCCAGGTTACTTAGATTTCACTAAGAGTGAGGGACTCCAACCCGGTAACATTCTGTTATCGGCAATTCACCTTAAGGTTTTAAGGTTCCCCCTTCACCCTTTCTTCCATTACGTGTTCTTCATGTTAGGTTTACACCCCCTTCAACTTAACCCGGACAACCTTAGGATTCTGTCCATACTCCTATTATACAATAGGGATCTGGACCTTAACCTAGGTTTGGCCGACTTACTTCTTTGTTATTTTTTTCAAAATGCCAGAGAAAGTAAGGGTAGATACAACCTCTTTCCCTTCCATGGTCAGAGTATATGCTCTGGTACCGAAAAGTCTTATAAGGGGTGGAAAGAGAAAATGGTAGTTGTGAGCGGTAATTGGTCTTACCCATTTTCTTATACATTCCCGATACCACACACGTTCGGTGCCATTCGTTTACCTATCTACCGTCCCCTCCATAAAGCCTCTTATCTTTGTGAGTACTGTGATCTACATCGGGGGGATTATGCATATAGGAATCTGGGTTATGAGAATAGAGAAATCCCCCTCTTTCATAAAAGAACGTATAGGCCTCCTGAAAACCAAGATCTGGGGAAATGTCCGATCTGCTACAGACCTTCTAACTTTGGCAAACCTGGAGTTGAAACTTGGGCGTTGCTGTTGACAGGATGGACATTCCCGACAAACCTCTTTTTCCCAGACGCCCTCAAGTTCCTGAAAGGGTCAACCTGGTCGATGTTGTGCCACTCTCGATAACACCTCATGCGCCTCCAGTACCTCTGTTAACACAGATTCCGGTAGCTTCTCCTCAGGCTCCTCCTATAAATCCTCCAATCACAAGGACCCGATCCGGTACAGGTGGTGGAACGACCAATAAGAGGCATAGGACTCAAGCTGCTGATGCCTCTATGAGTGAAACCCCCTAGGCTCAGGAGGCCCCACGTACTTCTATTCCCTGGGAGCCAAAGTTCCTTCTACCCGATGGGACTTCGGTCTGCGCCGATCAGCTCACCATCACCCAGTTAGAAGCTCTTCGGGTTATGGCCAAAGGGATTTGGACTCCAGCCGATAGGGCTGCTCAGTCAAAAATCTCCAGGACTGATCTTCTGAAGAAGACTTCCACAATGGCCATGGAGGTATATAACTTGTTTTTCCTTTTGTAACTTGGTTCATTTATTATTACCACTTTATGTACTGACATGTCCTTTCTGTTTTGCTTCTTTAAGGGGTCCAGGCCTACAACAATATTGTGGAGCATGATGTTCGGGAGATGGCCAATATGCAGGCCCAGATAAAGCAAAACAACGAGCATCGGGTCACTCTGGTCAAAGAGGCAAATGGTCTTCGTCAGAGCGTCTCGGAGCATGAAAACCTTCTGGAGAGCGGTGAGGTGGAGAAGAGGGCTTTGACTGCCGAAAAGCTAGCTTTAGCTGCTGAGCTTGAAGAGGTGAAGGCAGCCTACCAGAAAATAGCTGCCGAAAAGGCGGAGTCAGATAATCTTCTGGCTCTTGAGCGGTCCAAGGTAGAGGTGTGCCACTTGGGGGGCCTGTACATGCACAGCCGGTACACCACCATATGTGACATACAAATGGTTAGAGCGTGGCGAGAAAGGCACGAAATTGAGCATATTCCTTTGGCAGATCGGGAGTTCAAGACTGCTGAGGAATTCGATGCCTTCATGGGAATGTCCCTTCCTTACAAAACCCCTCATGCCTCTGAAAATGAGAAGCGGTTTGCTGCCATTTTAAAGGGAGAAGACTATCATCCTCTTGAGTAGAATATGTTTTTTGAGTTTTCTATTTTTACCCTTTTCAGAAAGGTGTTCTTGTAATTTCCTTCTTTATTAATGAAAAAAGAATTTTTCCCATCTCAGTGTCTATTTTGTTCTTGTTTTCATGCAATATTTAGTTTTCAGGCATATAGCCCCTGATGCTTGTTCCTTTTCCTCTGGCTAGTTCATATTATGTTTGAACTTCAGTACTTAGGAAATTTTTTAATTTTTAAGCCTTCGGGCATATGGCCCCTGAGGTTTGTTCTTTGCCCTCTGGTTAGTTCAAATTAGGTTTGAACTCAACACTTAGAAAAATTTTAACTTAAAAATAGAGCCTTCGGGCATATGGCCCCTGAGGCTTGTTTTTGTCCTTTGGTTAGTTCAAATCATATTTGAACTCAACACTTAGGAATATTTTAATTTGAAAATGGAGCCTTCGGGCATATGCCCCTGATGCTTGTTTTTGTCCTCTGGTTAGTTCAAATCAGGTTTGAACTCAACACTTAGGAATATTTTAATTTGAGTAGGAAGTCTTCAGGCATATGGCCCCTGAGGCTTGTCTTTGTCCTTTGGTTAGTTCAAATTAGGTTTGAACTCAACACTTAAGAAAATTTCAATTTTGAAATGAAGTCTTCGGGCATATGGCCCCTAAGGCTTGTCTTTGTCCTCTGGTTAGTTTAAATCAGGTTTGAACTCAACACTTAGGAAAACATTAATTTAAAAATGGAGCCTTCGGACATATGGCCCCCGAGGCATGTCTTTGTCCTCTGATTAGTTCAAATCAGGTTTGAACTAAACACTTAGAAAATTTTTAATTTCAAAATGGAGCCTTCGGGCATAAAAATAGAATGCATCTTTATTGAAGTGAACTTGAGAATCATGAAGCAGAAGTGCCGAACATCGGGCACAGATGCTTTATTATAATCAGTAGAAGGTGTCATAAGTGAGACACAGTCTTATTTCTTTAACAAGAAAAAAAAAACTACCTAAGGATAATACATCTTCAGCCGATAAGCGTTCTGAGAGTTGGGCTCAAGACGACCTGTCTCGTTCTTTCGCACCCGATAAGCTCCGCGTCCGATGACCTCAATAATTATGTAAGGTCCTTCCCATGTTTCTCGTAATTTGCCTACAATTCCAATCTTTCTTCTGAGTGCCATATCGCTTACCTGGAATTCTCTTATCTTGACTTTCTGATTGAACCGTGCCCCGACTTATTACTGATAGGTCGCTAGTCTTATCCCGACAACTTCCCTTCTTTCCTCTAATAGGTCCAAATCATGGGCTAGGTGTTGATTGTTTGGTCCTTCCTCCCAGGCTTAACTTCTTAAAGTAGGTACTCTCAACTCGGTCGGGATAATGGCTTCGGCCCCATAAGCCATAGCGAATGGGGTCTCTCCCGTTGGTTGCCTTGGAGTAGTCCGATAGGACCATAACACCTCGGGCAATTTCTCCAACCAAGCCCCTTTTGCCTCTTCAAGCTTTTTCCTGAGTGTATCAAAAATGGTTTTGTTTGTCCTTTCAGCCTGCCCATTTATCTGTGGATAGTCAACGGATGAAGTGTTCTGATTGATCCCATGCTTTGCCATGAATGCTTGAACTTTCTTATTATCCAAATTAGTGTCATTATCCATCATTATAGTTTGGGGTAGACCAAATCTATAAATGATATGGCTCCAGAGGAACTTTATAACATGGTTACTTTTGATGGTGGAGTATGCCTCGGCTTCCACCCATTTGGTAAAGTAGTCGGTAGCCAGAAGAACATGAGTGGTAGAGCGTATATTTTGCGGGAGAGGACCTACAATATCCATACCTCATCGGGAGAAGGGGTGCGGGATAATTTTTGGGTTTAGTAACTCCAGAGGTAGATGAATGACATTTCCATGAAATTGACACTTTTTACAGTGTCGGGTGTAGACCTCACCGTCCCTTGACAGATAGGGCCAGAAGTATCCCTGGATAAGAACTTTATGGGCTAAAGACCTCCCTCCGGAATGATTGCCACATGCTCCTACATGAATCTCTTCCATGACCGCTGAAGCTTTGGAGGGCGTGAGACATCTCAAGTATGGCCCGGAGAAAGACTTGCGGTATAGTTGGCCATTGTATAGAGCATATCTGGATGCCTTCATTCTTATCTTTCGGGCTTATGGTTTTGACTCAAGTAATGCACCAGTCCTCAAATAATTTGCTATTGGGTCCATTCAGCTTGGTTCCCATAGAATGACCATCACATGTTTGGGGGGTTCCAAGCTTGATCGGGTGATGAAGTCTATTGGTACTGTTCATGTCATACTTTCTCCTGCTGTGGAGGCCTGGTTATCTAGATGATTCGCTATGATATTATCCCCTCTGGGGATTTGTTCAAAGGTCAACTGTTAGAATTCTTCGGCCTCTTTTAGTACCAAATTCCTGTATGCTTCCATTTTAGGCTCTCAGGTTTCATACTCTCCATTCAACTGCCGTACTACCAACTGGGAATCACTCTGTATCTCTGCTTTTTTTACTTGAAGGCTTCGGGCCAACCGAATCCCAGATAAAAGGGCCTCATACTCGGCTTTGTTGTTAGAGGCAGGATACTCCAATCGAACGGACTGCTGGATTCTAGTGCCATCTGGTGTCACGAGCACTACACCGATCCCTGCTCCGTTGACATTTGATGATCCGTCTACGAACACTACCCATAAGCCAGGCTCATTTTCTTCTAAAGAATTTGTAGTTTCTATTTATAATAGAAAGTCAGCTACTGTTTGTCCTTTGATGACAGTTCGGGGGACATAGGTTATGTCAAAAATCTCGAGTTTTATTATCCATTTGGATACTCTCCCCGATAACTCTGGTTTTGCCATTTTGGATCTGATCGGGATTGCATTTGGCACTACGATCGGATGTGCTTCAAAATAATACCGAAGACGTCGTTTTGCATTGATCAGTGATAATACCAGCTTTTCTTGCTTCGAATATCGGGTTTCTGCATCAACAAGGGCGTTGCTGGTGTAGAAGACTGGTATTTGGTATCCCTTGCTCTCCTTGACTAGAGCGGCGCTGATAGATGTTGCAGATATGACTAGATATAAGTGTAATGACTCGTCCGCTTCTAGGGTTGCTAGTATAGGAGGCTTTACCATGTAGCTTTTGAGTTTTTTCAGTGCTTCTGACTGCTCCGGCCCCCAGACCTCTCCTTTTGCCGCCTTTATAGCTTGAAAGAATGGCCTGCACCAATCGGTTAAGCGAGAGATGAAATGGCTGAGGGCTGCTAGTCTTCCAGTTAGCACCTGGATCTCCTTTCGGGACCTTAGCTCTGCTGACTCTATGAGAGCTTTAACTTATGTTGGGCTAGCCTGTATTCCCATCCGATCAACTATATGTCCCAAGAATTGGCCCGAGGACACTCCAAAAGAACATTTGGATGGGTTGAGCTTCATCTTATACTTTCTAAGGGTGTCGAACACCTGTTGCAGATCGGTCAGGTGACCACTTTTTGCCTTGCTTTTAACCACCGTGTCATCAATGTAGGCCTCTATGGTAGATCCCATCATGCACTGAAAAACTTTATTTACCAACCTCTGAAAGGTTGCACCTGCATTTTTTAGTTCGAAAGGCATAATTGTGTAACAATATGTACCTAATTCAATGATGAATGCAGTCTTTTCGTCGTTATCTGGGTTCATTCGTATCTGGTTATACCCAGAGTACGCATCTAGAAAACTTAGGCGCTCGAATCCTGCGGTGGCATCTACCATATGATCGATCTTTGATAAGGGGAAACAATCTTTTGGGCATGCTCTGTTCAAATCGGTGAAGTCGACGCTCACCCTCCACTTCCCGTTCTTCTTCTGAACCACAACAACATTGGCCAGCCAGGAAGGATACAGTACCTCCTTAATGAAGCCTACCTCGAGAAATCGATCAACCTCTTCAGCTATGATCTGGTTTCGGTGAGCCCCCATTCGCCTTTGTTTTTGTCTGACATGTTTTGCGTCGGGATCCACGTTAAGGGAATGTTGGGCCACTGACAGATCGATTCCAGTCATATCCATATGACCCCAAGCAAATACGTCAGCGTTGGAGCGTAGGAGGGTCTCCATTTCTTCCTTTTCTTGTGCACTGAGGCCAAAACCAATAAAAGTCAACCTTTCCGGGTGATCGGGGTAGATCTAAACTTCAAGCAAAGGTTCAGCTGCTATTGATGACCCCACACCCTTTTCATGTAATTATTATTAGTCATCGGGTACCGCTTTGGATCGTGATTCCCGTTCCGGCTCAGCCCTTTTCCTCAGACCTTTCATGGTGACAACATAACATTCCTTAGCTGCTACCTGATCGCCCCTGATGTCAATCACATCAAATCCATTCGGATCGATGCACCACATGACTTGATGCATGGTTGAAGGAACTCCGTGCATCCGATGGATCCAACCCTTTCCCATAAGGAGATTATAGGAGGGTTTGACATCCACTACCATAAAAGTTTCTCTGAGCGTGCACTTTGATACTGGCATTGGTAGTTGGATCTCTCCCATTGGTTCCACTATTCGGCCATCAAATCATGTTATCGGGCTTCTGGAAGGGACTATCTCCTGAGGGTTGATCTCTAACTTCTCGAAGGCCCACTTGGTGATGATGTTGGCGCTGTTCCCCGGGTGAACCATCACTCTCTTGATCAAGCAGTTTGAGACCATGAGGGAGATAACCAGGGGATCGTCATGTGGTGACTGAATGCTCCGCATATCCGCAGAAGATAAAGTTATCCGGGCGTCCTCTTTCGGGCTTTGAAACTCGCTGACTTCCCCAACCCTTCGTAGTTTTTGGGCTTAACGCATTTGAGATCTACAGGCCTCTTCTACTTCTGATCGACTTGGTCCTCCGTGGACCATGTGAATGACTCTTACGGGTTGTCCCATTGCCCCCTTGGCGGGTGTATGTGATGTTTGGTCTGATCGGGTGCCCTCCTTGGCAATGTACTTAGCTAGCTCTCCTTTTGATATCATGGCCTCCACCTACCTCTTAAGGCTTCTGCACTCGTTGTCATGATGCCCGTACTCGCCATGGAAGGCACAGTGTCTTGACATGTCCCTCTGGTCCATTGGTTGTCTAATAGGTGGCGGTGATCGGAAGATTCCTTTACCCTTGGTCTCTTGATACAGCTTGGCCATGGTAACCTTCAATGGGGTGACTTTGTCTTCAAACCTCTGGCATTTGTATAGGACTGGGGAAGGTGCAGGAGGAGTGCTCGATCGCTTTTGATCTGGTGCCCGATCCTTTACCTTGAAAGGTTCGGTTATCCTTGCCTCCACGCTTGCAAAGGCTATCCTTCTTTGGCGTATGGCCAACTCCTCTTCTATTCGGAGATGCCCTTGTGCTATGGAATTGAGTTTTCCGATGTTTGCTGGTGGCCTTTTGACCAAAGACTGATGGAAATTGGTTCCAGGGATCAGGGCCATTCTGAAGGCCTCGACAGCTGAATGTTGGTCACAATTATCAATTGAGGACATCTCGACATTGAATCACGAGACAAAACTTTTCAGGGATTCACCTTTCTCCTGGATCATGGTGAATAGGCTAGAGATGGTCTTATTTTGTCTTTTATTGCCGAAGTATTGGGTAATGAATAGTTCACAGAGTCTGAGCCAGCTTCCAATGGATCGGGGTGGTTGCTTTCTGAACCAGAGCAAGGCTGCTTCGGTTAGGCTGGTGGGGAAGACTTTGCAGATTAAGGCTTTGTTTTTGCTGTAGACATTCATCTTGGTATGAACGTGGTGGATGTGCTCCGTTGGATCTTTTGTGTCGTCGAACAGGGTGAACTTTGGTAGTCTGAACCTCTCCGGGTAAGGCACGCTGGTGATTGTCACGGTGAATTGAGTCTACACGGCGTCGATGGATGCCTCGGAGGCCAGATCGATAGGGGTCTGCATCTTCAGATCCTTAAGCACCTCCCTCTGGAATCTGGTCATAATTTCCTCCAATTTCTTTATGGTCAGAATCTCCTCGGGATTGCGTCCCCCGAGCACCTATAGGGACGACTCTGCGTGCTCTTCCCGATCGTTGTTGGATTTTACTTGGTGGTTGTCCCTTTCTAACCGGTGGCTCATAGACTGCTCCTGTTGGCTGGACTGTTCATCGTTCTGAATCTCTCGAGGGTTCTGAAGTTGGGTCAGTTTTGCAACTAGTTCAGCGTTCTGCCTCTTCAATTCAGTGGTCCTCTCCTCCAGGGCTCGCCTAATCAGATCCTCAGCTTGTTGGCCTACGTTCGAAGGTAAGTCAGTTTGTTGTGAACGGGTGATCACCGCCATTGATGGTATGAACCTCAGCTTTTTCGTAGAGAATGGGAAGCTTATTGAAAAAGATTTCAATAATGGTGTTTCCCACAGACGACGTCAATTGTGTAGATGCAGAAAAATACATAATAATAATTGGTTCAAAAATTGGACCTTTCATTCAATCTCTGACTATGTATTTATACACAATTTTGGTAAATGGGTCAAACCCATTTGCCCAAGTTTATTAATCCCTTAAATCATGGGATTTAATAAACTCAATTATTTTTTGGACTCTCTTTTCCATAAGTAGGACAACTCCTTGACTTATGGATCACTCATCTTCTAGAGAATTCTATGGGCCCATTTATTTCTTCGGCCCATTTGTCCTCGGCTTATCAGTCTTCGGCCCATCAGTCCTGTGGCCCATCTTAGTTGGACCATGTATTATTTTGACTATTACACCAAAAAAATTCAGTATCCAAAATGCATGTGTCTTCTTTATATATATATATATATATATATATATATATATATATATATATATTGTTTCCTAAAATTGCTGAGCACCAAATGGAAAAGGGTGACTGATGAGAGGAACTAGATAGCAAGCGAAGGAGTTAAAGATCGAGCGCGTCAATGTCGGAGTCGCAGAAGACGCACCAGAGGCGATTTGCGGGAGGCGTGCTGGGGGTGGATGAGGCTAGCGTTCTGAGGAAGAACGGACATCAAAGAGCTTGGTCTGGACCTCCCACTTCAGCGACCGCCTCCATAACCGCTGCACCTCTCGCTTCGACAACCGCCGCACCTTCATCGCCGCCGTCTTCATCATCGGCTTCTCCACCCCCAAGACCCCCCAATATCGCCGTCTTCATTAACCTTCAAGAAGATGAAACACCTAGATTCTAATAATTGCAAAAATTGCACAAACTTTAGGGTTGAAAGTTTGAGGATTTGAGATTCAAATTGGTTTCTCTCTCTTCCACCCTTCATATCTCTCTCAATCTCAGTAAAGTTAGGGTTTCTTAGGTTAAATATAGGGTAAAAAAGTAATTGACAAAATACTATTTTTTAAGTGAAATATAGGCATGGACAAATATGTAATTATACATTTTCAGTCACAGGAAAATACACCCTGATCACCTTGAGGGGGTCTAGCTATAATTTATCAAACAAGAGAAGGTCTACTTGTTATTTTACATATCTCAAGGGGGTTTAGCTGTAATTAACCCATTTAAATATCATGATATAATAAATTCATTAAAATGATTTATCTTTTTTTCTCTCCTTGACACTACAAACAAGAATAATATCATTTATATTATTTTCTTTGATAATTCATTAAAAGTTGAATTTTAGTCATTGTTATATTTTTCTCTCTCATAAGTAATGTTATTAATTTTTTTTTCTCTATACTTAGTCTAAACTTATTTGAGAGTAATTTTAAAAAACTTTAGATCTGTAGAACTTTTGCCTAAACTTTCAAAATTCAACTAACATTTATTAATTTCCTTACCATAACAACAACATCATTTCGGGAAAAAATAAAATAAAATGCATCTCAGGAGTAATACATGACATCTTCCTACCGAGCCCCCTTTTTCCTCGGTCCAAATAGACAAAATGTAAGACTGGTGCTAACAGTTCATCACGGAAGAAAGGAATCCACTTGAAGGAATACTAAGATTATGCTCTTTTTCGGTTCCAGCCTCCTCCTCGAACACATAGGGTGGGTAGGATTGGGTGCTCCTAAATTCTTTTTTTCTATGAAAACAAGAGATGGAATGTAACTAAGGAAAAAATGGCTATTTATCGAATCCTCGATACCAGCTAAAATCAGACTATCCTATTGATTGTCAAAAGCAACCAGTTGAGAAAGAGGGCGGTCCCCGGGCGGGCTTTCAGGGACTAGGGAAGATGGGTGTGTTGGCTTTGAAATTTACTTTCGGCAAACAATTCCAAAATTGATGATAACAAACCATTGAAGAGTGTTTGATACTAATGAATTATCGAGTTTACATTTTCAGCAAAAGACAGGTGAACAACTCAGAAATCAAACTCGAAAAGGAAACTACTCGAAAAACAAGCTCGGAAAGAAAGTTTGATTTAAAGCGAAAAGCTGTGAAAGAAATTGAAGCGAAAAAGGAAAATCAATTAAACGGCAAAAGTGAAAGTCGAAGACTCAAGACTCGGGGTAGATAGGTCGGGGAGCGATCATTGTAACAAGGTAATTTTATGTGTCGATTTTATCATATAAGCTCAAGTATAAAATGAACCGAACTCAAATGAAATGAAAAACGCTTTACCAAACTTAAACGGAAAGAAAAATATTTTTATTAAATGTTTTTCTTGTTATAGTCGACTAGAATCACCTGTGTATTTTCTAGTAGTCGACTATTTCAACCAGTAGCTATTGGTTTTTCATCCACATCAAAAGAGTCGACTGAAACAAGCTTGAGTCGACTAGACTACTCATTGTAGTCGACTAGAACTCATTCTAGTCGACTAGATGGTCCAAAGTAGTCGACTAGAACTCAATCTAGTCGACTAGATGGACCATTGTAGTCGACTACAATGAAGAAGTAGTCGACTAGAAGATTGCTTAAAATCTGCAGATTTTCAGAAAACAATTCCCATGTTTTGTGGATCGTGTTTAATGGTATTCAAACGACTCTTGTCTTTCAATTACAATATTCATTCTATAAAACCCTAATGTATTGATATATATAGAATGATATGTGTTCATTGTAGACCAAGAGATTGAAAAACAAAAGAGAAAGAAAAGAAAGAAAAGCTCTCAAAATTCTGCAGAAATTTTCTCTACAAAAGCCATTGAAACCAAGCTTTGAAAATCTGATTTTCACCAAGTTTCTTTGAAAATCAAAACCTCTAGAATCTCTTCTTATTCTCCAAATATTATTCATTGATTATATCCTTTGAGAATACATTTCTAGAGCTATTGCAAAATCACCAAAAACACTTGAGCTTATATTGATTTATCTTCCATAAAAACCTTTGGGTTTTGAGTGTTTTTGTTCTTGAGTGATTTTATTGATTACATACGAATTTGTAATCTCGGACAAGTGAAGTCCACCGATTGTTCAAGAGAGGGTTGTTCTCTTGATTGAGAGACAAGCTCGAGAGGCTTGTGTTGTAAAGGTTTGCCATTCCACCTGTGAAGGAAGGGCCATAGTGAAAGGATTGGGAAAAGTCTCAAGAAGGGGTTCTTGAGCCGAGGAGTAGGAGTTACCGAACCTCGAAAAAATCACGGTGTCAATCTCTCTATCTCTTTCTCTTTACATAAGTATTTTGCATGCTATATTTGCTTGAATATCTTGTATGCTAATTTATCTTGAAATTAATTATTATAAAAGTTTAAATTGAATCATCCACTTGCTTATTGAGAAATCGATCTTTGATTATAGTGTGTTCCATATTCGAAAAGAGTTAGACTTATTTTTGAACACCCTATTCACCCCCCTCTAGGGTTAATTAGTGACTAACATGGTGGATTCTTTAGTCGGTCATCACTTGGTATGCTCATGTTAGCATGTCAAGGTCAATGCATGTAGTGGATGTATCTCTCCTGAAATCACTCCACTCTCCCCTTACCAGGTTAAGGACCCCTTCGTCTCCATTATTTTGGATAGTATTTATGGTTATGAACTGGTACCATAGGAACTTTGACGAGAAAGAGGCGAAAGAATCAAAGATTGAAGAGATTAGTTGCAATAAAAAAAGTATATAACACGTGCAAATTTTATGTGGGAAATATCATCTAACATATAAGTCTGAAATCCTTAATATCATAGCTCATTAGATATGCTTAAAAAAATTTAAGCTCGTACTGATTTTTTAAAAGACCATACAAAAATATTGTTTTGTCATAAGAAAGTAAGAGAGATAATATCAATTTCCTATGACAGGGCAATAAATCAATAAAATGATCATACTTTTATGCCCATAAGTATTTTATTTAAATTATGTATAATAAATTATAAGATTTGTGTCTCATGTTCGATTTCTATTAGGTAAAAACAATTCGTTAGGGTCACGACCGCGGACATAGTTCGAGCCTTACCCGATTTGTGTGGGGGGTCGCTTTGCACGGATCCTATGGATTAGTCGAGGTGCGCGTAAGCTGACCCGGACATCACGGTTATAAAAAAAATAAAAAATTGCAAGATTTGTAATTTAATAAAATTTTGCATTTTTTTTCTTGAATATTGGAATAGAAAGACCTCAAAAAATATTAATTTTGCCAATATAATGGTTACCGTTAATTGCCGCGTATGTTTTTTCCTTTTCTTTTTTTTTAAAAATGAAGAAAAACTACCCAGTTTCTATTTATTTATTTATTTAATAAATTTAAATTAGTGACCGTTCTCTATTGTTTCATTTTCCCTCTACAATATTTAAAGAGGAGCTGAGCAGAGAAGGACTCCCCATTTGTGTTTCACTGAAGCCCTCTGTCTCAAACACGCACAAAACACACACACACACACACACACATTCTCTGTGTGATATATACCCCCATTCTTGACCAAGAATTCTCTCTCCCTTTGCCGCCTTATCACCACCAATTTCGGAACCCTAATTTCGATCCTCTTTGTGTCCAGATACTCATGTTTCCCTGCTAATATCGTCTCTCTTTACCCGCCAGATTCATGATTCAACGCCTCAAACTTCGGTGATTGCAGGTGAATTTCAATTTCTGGTGACCCTTTCTAAATTTTCAGTTAATTTCATTGAAATCTTGATGTTTGATTGATTTGTAGCTTATTATATTGAGTTGTTTTGCAGAATTTTTCGTTCGCATCAAGAGGGTTGGTTCAGCATACATTTGTTAGGGTTCGGATTTTCTGATGGTGATTGTTTTCTTCGAAAACCAAATCAAAATCTGTCAAATCTTTTGCTTTTCTGATCGATATTTTACCGTTAGACGTGTCAATTATGGCGGGAAGTGATGGGGTTGAAATTCGAGAGGTTTGGAGTGAGAATCTGGAACAAGAGTTCATTACGATTCGTAACTTTATCGATGATTTTCCTTGTGTTGCTTTGGATACGGAGTTTCCTGGAACTGTTGTTAAAGCCATTGGCAATTTCAAGAATCTGGATGAATATAATTACCAGACTTTGAAGAACAATGTAGACTTGTTGAAAGTGATTCAAGTAGGGTTTACATTTTCGGATGAGCGAGGGAATTTACCCAAATGCGGCACCGGTGGCAGAGGTTGCGTTTGGCAGTTCAATTTTCGTGAATTTAATGCTATTGAGGATATTTCCGCCTCCGATTCAATTAAGCTTTTGCGGGAGTCTGGTATCGATTTTCAGAAAAACAACGAAAATGGTATTGATTCATTTCGCTTTGCGGAGCTCCTGATGTCATCTGGGCTTGTACTGAATGATAGTGTTTATTGGGTCACATTCCATGGTTCAACTGATTTTGGGTACTTGCTTAAGCTTCTGACTTGCCGGAGTTTGCCCGATACACAAGAAGGGTTCTTTGAATTGTTGTACATATACTTTCCCACCATTTATGACATAAAGTATATAATCAGGTTCTGCAACAACCTTCATGGTGGATTGAACAAGGTTGCGAAAACGTTGAATATTGAGAGAGTTGGTGCTTCTCACCAGGCTGGTTCAGATACTTTGCTTACATCTAGAGTATTCAGGGAGTTGAAAGAAACAATCTTTAGTGGCTCACTGGAGAAATTCGTTGGTTTCTTGCATGGTCTAGGTGTTGGTAATTAATAAATTACTCAGTTTAGAAGATAGTAAAAAAATTGAATGATACTATAGTGAATTCCTTGTTTTCGCTTGATGGCGCACACATTATATATTTATTACACCTGTGGCAATAGTTGTATCTTAGTTTTTGAATTCTCCCTTGTGATGTTCTTCAAGTAAATATTTGTATAGTACACTGCTTTACGAGTTTCGTTGCTTGGATTATCTATGTTTACGCAGCCTTCTTAACCTTTGATTTCTGAGCTTGAATGAGTGCAGTCAGTTTCTACCTTCTTCGGTGAGTAGGAACTGAGATGTCCTCTATCTGTTGAACTAACTGCTTTACGTGTTTAATGCAATTCATTGCTCGGGGTTCTCTTCTTTTCTAAATTTTTGTTTCTGTGATTTTACATTCTTATACCTATAGTGAGCTCTTTCTTCATCACATATAGTAATTTTCAGTTCTTCGTTAAGTATTTTATTTCGCGTTTGGTTTATGGAATCTTTATTAGAGGCACATGTCCAGTCTGATGTTTTATTCTCCATAAAGAGGATGTGGCACATTTGTCATTGAAGAAAATGGAATCTCATTTCCTCTTCTGACTGGGAAGGATGTTTGAAAGCCTTTGTTTTACCAACATATCTCCGTTTGTTTTGAATTTCTTTCGTTCTGTTAGCCTGTGTGAATTCAAGGAAGCATCAAAGTTAGGTTTTGTGATTTCCATAGTCAGGTTTCCATTATCTGTCGACTCCTTGCACCTCCAGCTCGGAGATCAACCTTTCTTTCCCTTTGGGGATTTTGTTTATAGTGTTCACTCTAGTTGTTAATGCGTTTAAGTTGATTCGGATTGTTTTGTTGGACACCACTATGACTCTGCAACAAATGAGTCCACAATGGGTGTTTGATTATGTCAGCTTGTTTGGCCAATGTATGCATATGTTTCTCAGGTAATTTTTGGTATTTTCACTCCCTGTAACACCATTACATGTATTTATTTGGCATGTTCTGCAATTGCAGTTTTGTAGTGTGTTGTGTAATCCTGGAATGCTTTACTGTGTAATTATTGTGCATTAGTTCATTTCCTGAATCAGCCATTATTGCTTTTATTCAGAGAATTATAATAGTTGTTCAAATGTGCGGATTTATCGTGTAATTGCCATCGAGTCTCGTGATTGACAAAGTTGCCTTAATGTTGCTCTGTTGTAAACAGTTGCATAATATTTCTAGGCTGCTGTTTTTTTCTGCAGATTCTTCTATGTTCTGGAGTCTTAAACTATGAAAAGTTAGACAACATATTTTGAGGTAGTTAAAGTTTGTTGTAAGGTTGTAAATTGAATTCAGTTTGCAATAATGTGGGACATCAAGTTTGCTGATTGAATGTAGTGGTCGAGAATATATTAAGATTTCTTTGATCTGAGTGTTGTTTGGATAGGCCTGGGTGTAGCAATAACTCGCTTTTGAAGTAAGTTTTATTGTCACTTATCCTTAACCACATCGAATCCGGATGAGAAAGATCTATAAATGAACCAGATCTTAGCTTCACCTATCAATTTAAATTTTAAGTCGGATTGCAAAACACTTGGATGCACGTGACAAGTGGCATTAGTACAATCTCATTATTTAATCTGATGTCACACCAAATGTCCTCCCGTCATTAAGGTGGACGGTAACGGGAGGAAGGGTGGATGGATATGCAAGGTGGACGTCGTCTCAAATTTGGTGGGGGAGGATGTCATGAATTCACTTTTTGAAGCCTTTTGATTGGATCTTGAGACGTCCTGCACTTGGACACTAAGGCCCTGTTTTGTAACTGGTTTTGGTACCAAGTTTTTGGTTTTGGTACGAAAATTTGGTACCAACCCATGTTTGGTAAAACTAGAGTTGGTACTACTGTAGCGCACCAAATGGCACTGTAGCAACCCATTTGAAGGCATTTTTGGAACCATCAAAGTGGATGGTTTGGGATGGTGCGGGTACTGTAGCACCCCATGTGCGGGCACTGTAGCAACCCATGTGCGGGTACTGTAGCAACTCATTAATATTAATACTAATATATTAATATGTTAATATTAATACTAATATATTAATATACTAATATTAATATTAATACTAATATATTAAAATATATTTTAATATTATATTATAATATTAAAATATATTAATATTAATATTAATATTAATATATTAGTATTTGTTTACAAAACCAAAAAATTAATATATTAATATTAATATATTATAATATATTATATTTTCAAAATATATATAAAATTCAAAAATATTAATATATTTTAATATTATAATATTAATATTATAAATTTTAATATTAATATATTATATTTTTGGAAATTTAATATATTTTAATATTATAGTTTTATTATCTTTCTTAAAAATTAATATATTAATATATTTTAATATTATAAATGTTAATATTAATATATTATAATATTAATAAATTATAATAAAACTATAATTTTAATATATTAATATTAATATATTTTAATATTATAAATTTTAATATTTATAAATAAAATGTGAAACCATCCCAAATTACCAAACATGATTTGGTTTCAGAATTTCAACCGATACCAACTCTACCAAACATGGTTTGGTTTTTTTAGCATCACTTTTTCTCACACAAAAACCATTTGCACCAAACATGGTTTGAAACCAAAATAAAACCACACCAAACCAAATCCAACCCAACCCAAACCAAATCCAACCCAACCCAAACCAAAACCAAAAACTAACACCGCACCAAACCGTTACCAAACGCAACCTAAGAGCCTGTTTTGTAAACAGGTTTGGTGCCAAAAAATGGTACCGTTACTGTAGCAAACCATGGTGCCAAATTTGTGAAGGATTTTGGAATCATCTTTTTGATGGTTTTGGATGGTGCGGATACTGTAGCAAACCACTGTAGCACTCCACTGTAGCAACCCGAATCACTATAGCACCGAATATAATATTTATATTTTAATATTATAAATTTTAATTTTAATATATATATATTAATATTAATATATTAATATTAAAATATTAATATAATAAAAATATAATATATTTTAATATAATAAAAATATATTAATATATTTTAATATTATAAATTTTAATATTAATATAAATTTTAATATTAATATTTTAATATTAAAATTTATAAATTTTAATATTAATATATTTTAATATTAATATTAATATTAAAATATATTAATATTAATATTAATATATTAATATAATAAATATATATTAATATATTTTTATATTATAAATTTTAATATTAATATATTAGTATATTAATACATTTTAATTTTAATATTAATATTAATATATTTTTACCCATACCAACTCTACCAAACTTGGTTTGGTTTTTCAGCATCACTTTTTCTCACACCAAAACCATCTGCATCAAACATGGTTTAGAACCAAAATAAAATCACACCAAATCAAATCCAACCCAACCAAAACCAAAACCAAAAACTAACACCGCACCAAACCGTTATCAAACGCAACATAAAGGAGGGATTGTGAGACATTAACAGATTTAGATTAAGGTATTTTAGTCTGAATTCTCAATATGTTCTCATCAAAATTTAGAATTGATCAAAGGCCAAAGAAAAAGGAGCTACTTGAGAAACTTTTATGATTGTCATCTTGAATGTGCATTCCGTATGTTAGTGATTAGGGAGCCAAAACTGCCCCACTTTTAACGGGTTGAGGAGTTGTTTAAATACGGTGGTTCTGAAGAAAAAAAAAATCGACGGTGTGATGGATTTGCGATGCACGTGATAAAAATCTATGATATAATTTTTATTGGTATTCTTAAATAGAATTTTTTTTTTTGTAGTTTGATAAAAAAAAATATTATTTTTAATGCTAAATAAGGGATTAAATTAATAAAGAGAGATACTAATAGAATTATATAATAGAAAAGTAACTAATTTTATGAAATTAAAATGATAAAATAATTAAACGACTAAATAGATGAACTATATATTTGTATAGATTTATTAATGGAAAAAAAAAATGGGAACGAATCATGTTGTCAAAGATTGAAATAGATAAGATGTGTTGCATTTCTTATCCTAAGAGCAAAAAGAAAAACAAAAATTATTCAACACATTTAGTTATAGAAAATAAAAATAAAATAAAATAAACCCCAAATAATATTTGGGAACCCAACTGGAAAAAGAATATAATAAAAAGATAAAAGAATATAAATTATGTTGCCATTTCATCTCCTCAAACTCAAAATATACATAATATTGAAATTGAAGTATAAAAACTATTCAAATATAAGAAAGTCCACAAATTACACCTGATATAGTTTTCAAAAGTAAAATCAATAGTCCAATATGTCCTAATAAAAAAAGACCACATAATATAATCATAAAAGTTTAAAAAATAATTATGTTCTCAATGCAATTATTCCAAGCCAAACTCATGCATATAGTTGTAAAAGATCAAATATAGAAATGAAAAAAATGTAATATATCAAAAACCCAAAAAAATAAAAGAAACAAATCATAAAACTCAAACTAATATATAGTTAGGAAAAGCAAAACGAATAATTAAAAACTCAACCTAAAATATAACACAAATCAAAATATTTAAAAGGAAAAAATTAAAATAAATTATATAATAAAAATTAATATAAATGAATTACCGATAGATATATGTGTTTGTGTTTAATGTAATTTTAGCAAGGGAAATAATTCCTCAATACCAAGTACGAATATTAATTCTATTGTGAATTTATTCTCCCAAATTCAACACTACGACAAATTTGTTTTTTAATATATCGCAAAAATAATGAATATTATAAAAAAGAGTAAAGAATAAAAATATGTTGTTAATTCCATTCCTCAAACTCAAACTACTAAAGAAGCACATATATATATGAAACAAAAATTTAATACATAAAATTCAAATTAATATATAAAAAAGTAAAAATAAAAGTTAAGAAACTACTCAAACTAAAACTAACACAGTTTTAAAAAAGAATAAAATAAATAATTAAAAATATAAGTATACCACACAAAAAATCTAAAATTCATATTAATATTGAAAAAACTAAAATAAATCAAAAATTCTCAAACTCAAACTAATTTAGTTAAAATAAATAATAAAGTATCAAATATATGGGGAAAAAAATAATATATTCATATAGGAGAATGAGTAGATTCAAATAAGAAAGAGAAACTCAACATCAAAATATAACCAAATAATATTGAAATTAAAGTATTACAAACTTTTAAAATAAAAAAGTCATCAATTACTCTAAAATAGTTAAAAAAGTATATTTAATATAATTTTGTTCAAACTAACCTTGATTCAAAAGCTTGCTACATAAGAGAAAAACTTACATGGAATGTTAAGAGAAGAACTTGCATGGAAGGTCCAAACTTTGATGATCTGCCAACAACTCTCACATATGTGATATGCATGTATTAATGTAAGGGTTAACTTCATTTACATTCCCTGAGGTTTATCCTATCTTCACTTACACCCTCTTAGGTTTGCATATCTTCATTTACAATCCTTACTTTTCAATATTCTCATCACTTAGACCCCCTGAATGATGACATCAGCTGATTTTTTTTAAAATTCCTAAATTACCCTCAATGTCTTATTCTTATTATGTTTGGAAACAAGGATAGTGTTTTTATCAATTAGACCCCCTCCCATCATTTAATAATTTAATTTGTATTAAAATTTGAAAATATATATAAAATTCGAAAAAATATATATTAAAATTTGAAAAATATTATAAATTCGAAAATAAATATAAAATTAAAAAAATATATAAATTTCAAAATTTTTTTTTTCAAAAAAACATATTAAATTTTGAAAAGAAATATAAAAATCGCAAAAAACATAAAAAAATTTGAAACAAATATATAAAATTAAAAATAAAACATACAAAATTCAAAAATATATATTAAATTTTGAAAATAATTATTAAATTCGAAAATAATTATAAAATAAAAAAAAACATATAAAATCCAAAACCCCAAACACCAACCCCAAATATTCACAAACAAATATTTAAATTTTTTGAAAACTAATTTTTTTAATTTGTGAATAAAAATTAAATCATAAAACCCCTAACCCAACCCCAAATATTTAATTTTTACAAACACATTTAATTTTTACAATTAAATTAATTAATCTCTCTCTCTCTCTCTCACACACACACACACTCTGCACGCATATATACATACACACACACACACACACACACACACACACATATATATATATATATATATATATATCACCACCCCCTCCCACTGTCGGCGCCGCCGCCATCCCCCTGCCGGCGCCGCCCCCTCCCACCACCACCCCACTCCTACTGCTGGTGCCCCCCCCACCCCTCATATATATATATGTATATATATATACATATACACACACACACACACATATATATATATGTCGGTGGATGATGTGGTGGTGGTAGTGGCGGCGGATGGTGGTGGTGGTGGTGGTGGTAGTGGCGGCGGATGGTGGTGGTGGTGGTGGTGGTAGTGGCGACGGGTGGTGGTGGTGGCGGCGGCGGCGGCGGTGGCGGTGGCGGTTAGGGTTGGGGTGTTTGGTTGAAGGGATAAATTGATTTAAGGGGGTGTTTGGTTTAGGGGTTAAATTGATTTAGGGATTAAATTGATTTAAGGGGTGTTTGGTATAAGGGTATTTTAGACATTTCACACCATGAGGGGGTGTAAATGAAGATATACAAACCTGGGGGTGTAAGTAAAGATAGAACAAACCTCAGGGAGTGTAAATAAAGTTAACCCTTAATGTAATAGGTTGGCTCTAGGAATTATATGAATTATGATATGTGCGTTATAGAATCCTAGAAGATTAAGATAATAAAAGAGTTTTAATATAGATAAAAATATAATTATCTAATGTTTTAAAAAAATCAAAACCTAATTATCTTTACACTTTAAAAGATAATTATCGCATTGATGGTTAAAGAAAATCAAAACCTAATTATGTTTACACTCTATAAGATAATTATTCCATTGTACTTAATTATCTTAAAATATTTTTATTGACAAAAAAATTAAATTTATCCAATTGTATTTTAAATTCATAAGGAGTCATAAATTATATAGGTTATTGCCTTTTTAGTTGTAGTGAAAAAATATTTAAAATATAGATAAATCGTTCTTTTAGAAAAATAGATAGATATAAAATTAGATATATAACAAAATTGAAAAATAATGAAATAAAATAAAATAACTCCAATTCCTAGTACCAACAATTCTAGGATATAGATTTTAACAAAATTGAAATTTTTTCGAATAAATATAGAATAATTAAATAGAGTCAATTATAGAATGACATTTTGTTTAGAGTAGATAAAGATTTTAACAAAGATATACTAATTTTATATTTTTACTTTTAATAGTAAAATTTAGGTGAAATATTAATTTTATAGATTTTAAATGCAATTGGAGTTTCAATACAATTAGAAATGTTACAAGTCAACGTTAATATCTTGAAATACTGAAACACTAAAAAATACTGAAATTCTTCACATTTTTAATAGTAGTATAGATATATATTTTTTAATCAAAATTACACAATTATATTTATAATTTTGTATATAAAATTACACTAATATCCTTTAATAAAATAAATATTCTGTTATATACCATCTATCTATATTCACTTATATCCATAACCTTAATTTGTAGTTTTTATATGGGTTTGTATTTGACATATTTTTATGGGTTTGGTGTGGACGGACACATGATTTGATTTATATTGTTGGAATTGTAGATTTTCATTGAAGTTTATTTATCATGATTTGAATTAATGAATGGTTGATTTCAGTTCAATATAATGAGATTTAAACTGTTAAATTTATTTTGCTTGTATGTTATATTAATCTACTTTTTTTTTTTTACTTTGTTTTAAAAATAATTAAAAAAATAATAATTTAAAGGGGACGGTTTTGAAGGTAAAATCTAGATATCATTTATTTTCTTTTCTTTTGTAATTAAGAAAAATTGAATTTCAGTCATTGCTATATATTTTTTTCTCTCATAACTAATATTAATCATTTTCTTTCACCATTTAACCAAACGAAGACTAAGAGGTTGACAGGTATATTGTTACAAAAATAATTTGAGAGTAAATTTAAAACTTTAGAGAATCGACCTACAGAAGTTTTAACACTTTTGCTCACACTTTCAAAATCCAAACTTAAATTTATTAATCTCTCTACAATAACTTCGTATCATTAAAGAAAAAAATAAAAATTTAATAAAATGTTATTGACATTTCAAGAATATTACATGACATATACTCGTCATAAAAAAAATGTATAACATGCATAAATTTCACATGTTAAATATTACCTAACATAGAAATCCGAAATACTTAATATCATCGCCCATTAGATATGCTTAGAAAATTTAAGTTCATTTTGATTTTTCGAAAGACCATACTAGTATAACGTTTTATCACAAGAAAATAAAAAAAAATAATATCAATTCTTATAAATTTATAATAGGGCACTACATTATTTAAAATTATCATACTTTTATGCCCATAAATACTTTATTTAAATTAAGTATAATAAATTACAATTGTACTTTCATAAAAAAAAGTTTTTGTTGAAGATTGGAATAGAAAGATCTCTAACAATATTAATTTTGCCACTTATAATAATTACCGTTGTAGTTACAACTTATGTCTTTTTTTAAAGGGTAAACTGCATTAAACCCCCCTGTATTATTTTCTTTCTCTCAACTAACCCTCCTGAACTATATTTTTTACACAAAAGTTCCTAAATTATCCAAACTTTTACAATTCACTCCATTCCGTTATAACACCGTTAGTTAAATTAGGATAATTTGCACTCATTTCCCCTGAGGTTTTGGTCAATTGCACTCGACCCTGAGATTTCATTTTTCTTGCAAAGACACCCCCTGAAGGGGTGAAGACCCCATGAAATGACTCTTGTGCCCTTACTTTAGTGTAAAAGACATGTTAGCTAAATTAATGGACCAAACAATCCTTGTGTCTTAAGCTCAATTTGGAAAAAAATTCAAGTACTTTGGATACAATGATTTTTGAAATATTATCACATTTCTTTAAATTATTTTTTAAAAATTGTCATTTTTATAATATAGGCCCCAAAAGTTATCATTTTTTAATTTTCTCATAAAACTAATATTGTGACCTTTTACATTAAATAATAATCATACACTTTATTTATGATTATATATATATATTTTGTATTTTAGAATGTGATATATGTATAAAATATTTGTGAGCTCATAAAATTTAATTTATTTTGTAAATAAATAATATACAACTCCTACAATTTAAACAAGTAGTAATACATTTTAATTATAGTTTTTGTTGTATTGTAAGAGGTGATAAATGTATAAAAATGTTACAAATGGTTTATAATTTATTATTATTTGTGTAAAATTAATTTAAGCCCTTACACTGTAAAATAATAACAAACTTTACTTATTGTAATTTTTTATATTTTTATAAAAATATGACAAATGGTTTATTATTTATTAATTTTTTTGTAAAGTTAATTTAAGCCCTTACACTTTAAATAATGTCAAACTTTACTTATTATAATTTTTTATATTGTAAAATGTGATAATGAATCGAAATATTAGACAATCCTTGTGTTTTTATTAGTAGTATATAGATAGATAGATAAATATACAAATTTCTGTATTTTAAGTTATATTATTTTTCCTTATCGAAGTATATTTGTCTTATATATTTACTCTATATCTTATGAAATATCCATTAGAGTTACATTTCAATTAATTAATATTTTTTATATAAAAAATATGAAAATATTTATAATCCCTTATATCTTTACTCTATATTTTTTGAAATATTTATTAGAGTTACACTTTAAGTAGTGCATATTAATTAATTATTATTATTATTTTAAAGTATTGAAATATTTCCAACTCCTTTTCTTTTACTCTATACCATTTTGACATATTCCTTAGAGTTGTACTTCAACTAATATATATTAATTTATTAATTTTTATTTTGAAGAAAATATTTGGAAATATTCTCAACCTCTCATATTTTAGAATAGTTGTTATATATATATATATATTATATGGTTTTTATCTTGGGGCATGAAAGTAATTTCACCATCTAGATATTTGTCTCATGAAATAAGGGAGACAACATAAGGGTATTTCGGTCATTTCTCCTCTTTAAGGGGTGTCATTGCAAGGAAAATGAAATCTCAGGGAGCAAATATAATTGATCAAAATCTCAAAGAATCTGAATATAAATTATTCTAATTGAATAACGATGTTATAAATGTTATAGCGGAATGAAGTGAATCGTAAGTTTTTGATAGTTAAAGATACCATCAGATACATTAGATATTTAAGGGGTTAGTTGAGAGGGAAAAAATACTCTAGGTTTAATGAGTTTACCTTTTTTAAAATTAATAAATTTAAATTAGTGACCGTTGAATATTATAAAAACTTCTCTATTGTTTCCTTTTCCCTCCCAATATGTAACAGAGCTGAGCAGAGAAGGACTCCCCATTTGTGTTTCATTGAAGCCCTCTCTGTCTCAAACACGCACTAAACACACACACTCCGTGTTTTTATATAACCCCCATTCTTGACCTAGAATTCTCTCTCCCTTCGCTCCTTATCACCACCAATTTCAAAACCCTAATTTCGATCCTCTTCGTGTCCAGATACCCACGTTTCCCTGCTAATATCGTCTCTCTTTTCCCTCCAGATTCATCATTCAAGGCCTCAACTTCGGTGATTGCAGGTGAATTTCACTTTCTGGTGACCCTTTTTAATTTCTCAGTTAATTTCATTGAAATCTTGATGTTTGGTTTCTTTGTAGCTTGTTATATTGGGTTCTTTAATTTTTTTGCAGATTCTTTATTTCACATCAAGACGGTTGGTTCAGTATACATTTGTTAGGGTTTTGATTTTCTGACGGTGACTGTTTTCTTCGAATCTTTAGCTTTTCTGATCGATAGTTTACCGTTAGACATTTCAATTATGGCGGGAAGCGATACAGTTGAAATTCGGGAGGTTTGGAGTGAGAATCTGGAACAAGAGTTCGATACGATTCGTAACTTTATCGATGATTTTCCTTGTGTTGCTATGGATACGGAGTTTCCTGGAACTGTTGTTAAAGCCATTGGCGATTTCAAGAATCTGGATGAATATAATTACCAGACTTTGAAGAACAATGTAGACTTGTTGAGAGTGATTCAAGTAGGGTTTACATTTTCGGATGAGCGAGGGAATTTACCCAAATGCGGCACCCGTGGCAGAGGTTGCGTTTGGCAGTTCAATTTTCGTGAATTTAATGCTATTGAGGATATTTCCGCCTCGGATTCAATTAAGCTTTTGCAGCAGTCTGGTATCGATTTTCGGAAAAACAACGAAAATGGTATCGATTCATTTCGGTTTGGGGAGCTCCTGATGTCATCTGGGCTTGTACTGAATGATAGTGTTCATTGGGTCACATTCCATGGTTCATCTGATTTTGGGTACTTGCTTAAGCTTCTGACTGGCCGCAATTTGCCCGATACACAAGAAGGGTTTTATGACTTGTTGAACAGATACTTTCCCGCCATTTATGACATAAAGTATATAATCGGGTTCTCCAACGAACTCCATGGTGGATTGAACAAGGTTGCGAAAACGCTGAGTGTTGAGAGAGTTGGTGCTTCTCACCAGGCTGGTTCAGATAGTTTGCTTACATCTAGAGTATTCAGGGAGTTGAAAGAAACAATCTTTAATGGCTCACTGGAGAAATTCGTTGGTTTCTTGCATGGTCTAGGTGTTGATAATTAATAAATTACTCAGTTTAGAAGATAGCAAAAAAATTTGAATGATACTATAGTGAATTCCTGGTTTTCGCTTGATGGCGCACACATTATATATATATATATGTTACACCTGTGGCAATAGTTATATCTTAGTTTTTGAGTTTTCCCTAGTGATGCCTTGTACTGCTTTACGAGTTTCGTTTATTGGATTATCTACATTTGATTTATGGGCTTAAATGAGTGCAGTCAATGATCAGTGCAGTTTTCTAGTGTATTGTGTATCCTGGAATGCTTTGTTGAAACAGCCATTAATACTTTTATTCACAGAATTATAATAGGTGTTCAAAATGTGCGGATTTATCGTGTAATTGCCATCGAGTCTCATGATTGACAAAGTTGCCTTAGGCCATGTTTGGCAGGCGGTCTGGTCCGGTCTGGTCTGGTCTAATCTGATCTGAAAAAGTCTGTTTGGTAAGCGGTCTGGTCTTACTATTTATTTATTATTTATTATAATATTTATTTATGTATTATTTATTTATTATTTCTTCACTTTATAATATATGTTATTATTTATATTATTAAATTATTATTTATTAATTTATAAATATATTCTATTTATTTATTATTATTTCATTATTTAATTCATTTTATTTATAAATTATTTATTCATTTTTTAATTATTTAAAAATATATTTTATTAATTTAATATTAATTTATTATTATTATACTCATTTATTATTATTATTATGAAGTATTTATTCATTATCATATTTACTTATTATTTATTATTATATTTATTTATTATTATTATTTATTTCATTTTTTTTATTATTAATTATTTTTATTATATTTTTAAATATGTTTTATGTAATTTATTATTTTTTTATTAAATTTATTTATTTATTATTTAGTCTATTTATTATTATTATTATATTTATTTATTATTATTGTATTCATTTTTTATTATTATTATGTTTTATTTAATTTTTTATTTATATTATTAATTATTCATTTTTAATTATTTATAAATATATTTTATTATTTATTCATTTATTTATTATTATTATATTCATTTTTTAATTATTATTAGGTATTATTTTTTTCATTTTGTTTATTATTTATTATTTATATTTTATTTTTAAAATATGTTTTATTTAATTTATTATTATTAATAATAATTTATTATTATTATTTATTCATTTTTTATTATTTATGAATATATTTTATTAATAAGACCAGACCGGACCACCAGGAACCATCTTTTTTTTTGGTCTGAAATGAGGCCATTTTGGTCTCATTTGGTCTTACTTGGTCTAACCAAAAATTTGGGACCAATGCTACCAAACACGGTCTGGTCCCATAAAACGCAAGACCAGACCAGACCACCTGGGACCAGACCACCTACCAAACAGGGCCTTAATGTTGCTCTGTTGTAAACATTTAAATTTTAGGATTGAATTGCGAAACACTTGAGTGTCTATGTCCAGTGATATCAGTGCAAACTCATTCTTTGATCGGTGTCACAACAAATATCATCCGTGATTATGGTGGATGAGTAAGAAGGATAGATAGATAGACAAAGTGAATCACCATAACGAGAGTGTTGCAAATATGAGTGGAAGAGAATGTCATAAATTCATTTAAGAGTTTAAGCCTTTGGGTCGGATCACTTTATCCGAAGATGACATTATGTAACATTAGGTAGGGATTATGAGGCATTAACAGATGTAGGTTAAGGTATTGTAGTCTGAAATCTCAATGTATTCTCATTAGAAGTGATCAAATGCCAAAGAAAAAGGAGCTACTGAATAAAATTTTATGATTGTCATCATGGAAAGGACGTGTACTGCTGCATCGCTCCAAACCACATATTTTATATAATTTTTTTTTTTTTATCAAAATTACTCAATTATTTATTTTTATTATACATTAATTGTATATTGAAATTACACTAATGTCATTAAATGAAATAATATTCACTTATATACCCTCACTCTATATATATTCATTTATATCCATAATCCTAATTTGTAGTTTTTGTTATGTAGTTAGATTTACGTTGATGGAATTGTATACTTTCATTAAAGTTATTTTTATCTAGATTTGAATCATTTATTGTTTAATTTCAATTCAACATAATGAATTTGACTTTAAGTTACTCCCTCCGTCCCTTTTAATTTGTCCATTTGTCCATGTTAGAAAAATTAATATTTTTTTAATTTTATTTTCTTTCCAATTTAGCCCCCAATATATATAATTAAGGTTTGCTTTATAGTGGAGTCCATTACATTTTGAATTTAGTGTTCGCTCCGAAAAATAATATTCATCACCGGCCGAATAGCAGAGCCGATAATAATCATTATTTTCGTAGGCGAAAAATAATAATCATTGGCCGAATAGTAAGGCTGATAATTTTCTTCGTATTCGTAGGGTGCGGGCGTGCCAGAACTGGTGATGGAGTTCAACCGGTTCAAAATGAACAGATTGTCGTCTCTTTTGAACATGTGGTATAGAATCAGGCGATTTACGAGAGAGAGAACTCAACTCTCGTGAAGGGTTCTGATATACTGATATTAAAGGGAATTGAAATATACTGATATTGAAGGAAAACAAATAAATAACTGGTAATGTAAAAGACGATAAAAGTAAAATATAAAGAAAAACTGCTATTGTAGCAGAAATATTTTTGTATTAGTCGTGGACCTCTATAACAGAAGTTTACGTACATTATTTATAACCTGAAATAAATTAGAAATAAATAAATAAAAGAAATAAAAGATAAAAACAACCTAAATTTTAATCATATCTAAACACTTTCACCAACTCAACTACATCTCTTTTCCAAAAGTGTCCAATACTCCACAAACTTTGTAATATTCTAGTCTTAACCAACAAGATTTCTTCATGATATGACCCATTTTCAACCCATCTTCTAATCCATTTTCGCAGCCCATTTATGGCCCAAAAACAGCCCAGTTTGCAGCCCAATTTGTAGCCCATTTTGCAGCCCAAAAACAGCCCAGTTTCGAGCCCAATTTCAGCCCAGTTTTGGCCAATTTTCGGCCTAGTTTCAGTCCGTTTCATTGCCATGTGTTGGCTCATTTAGGATGTCAACATTTAGTGAAGAAGGGTAATTAAGGAAAATATGTAATAATATTGTATTATGATTTGAAACTGGACAACTAATTTGGGACAAGTAAAGTTGACAAAGTAGATAACTAAATTGAAACAGAGGGAGTATTAAATTTGTTTTGTCAAAATGAACAACTAAATTAGGAAGGAGGGAGTATTAAATTTGTTTTTGTGTAACGAACTATTAGAAGTAAATCATTGGATCATTACTTGTTTCTTTCTTGCTTTTAAACAAAATAACGGTTTAATGAAACTGTTTTGGCACATGGGGAACGGTTTGGGGATAAAAATTCTAAATTTTAAATAATTATGTGACGGTTATAGTCTTATAGATGAATGAAAATTTTCATTTTTTTTGTTATGGGAATTGATAAAAGCTCCCCATGGCCATCCCTACTTGTGATATATACGTTGGCTAGGCCTCTAACCAGAAACTTTTCTCATTGGTTTTTCCTGATCTATATTGGCTATTAATGACTATAAGCACAAGCTACTTACGCCCTATTTAGTAAGACTGTGATTTTTGTTTTTTCGCTGCGATTTCTATTTTTATGAAATTGGAAGTTGTGATTTGCTTTTTATAATTTGGATCAAAAGCAAAACATGTTTGGTAATGTACATCTGTTGTGAAATTTTTTTAAAGCAGAAAACTGAAAAATATGTGTGATAACGAAAAAAATTAAGAATTAATAAATTACGTACTATTGCTAAAATAAAATATTTGTATTAGTGGAAGCAATATTTTGGGCTTAGATAAACATGAAACTTAAAACCCAAAGCGAATAAATAAATAAAATTTTAAAAATATATATATATATTAAAAAAATGAATGAATAAATAATAATAGTAATAATAAATAAATAAAATAAAGTGAATAGATAATAAATTAAATAATACATTAATATAGTAATGATTAAATAAAAAATTCTAATAAATAATGAATAAATAATAAATAAATAAAAATAAAAAATGAAAACTTAAAAATAAATTAAATACTATAAAAAAGTAAATAATTAAATACAAACATGAATAAATGAATAATAATAATTAATAATAAATAAATAAATAAATAAAAAATATAATAAATAACTTTTAATGTTAGTAAACAGGGCCCAAACATGTTTTGCATATTTCTTCTTTCAGCTACATTTTGGAAGGAATCACAAAATGAAAGCTTTATTTCAATCTTTCAAAACTATTAAGGAAATTAATTTTTGACAACTTTGTTTTGACTTTTTAAAAATATACCAAAAAGAAAACATCGTTATCAAAAACTTTTTAACTTTGATTTTGTTTTTAAAAAAATTAAAACAGAAATCTAAAATCAAAAGACCAAACAGGGCCTTAGTAGTCTTAAATTGTGGGTCAGAACTTCTTCAAATAGAAAATTTGTCACTACCGTTGTAGTACAGCGATGTCACTATGTAAAAACGTGAAGTGATCAAAATATAACATTAATAAAATCTCCTTAATTTATGAGAGTAATTTTTAAGCCGCTCTTCATCTTCGTGGCATTCTTTCCACCGAAGAAATGATCTCTTGTGTATATATCTACTTATGTATATATATATATAATATATGTGAAAATATAATTTGATTCGCATCTTACGTTAATTTAAGCAGAAATCATAGAGGAAAATAAATTTGTCAAAAAAGATCAAGACCACCTTAGATTAGATGGAGATTAACAAAGTTCTGATAGCTTACATTCACTGAAAAAGAAAGGTGGCACGAAATACACCCAATAAGAAATTTCACCCAAAATGAGAAATTTCTCTGCTTCAAAATTCTGCAAGCTCCTCCCTCTTTTTAGAACTTGTCTCCAGCCTTTTCCTGCACCATGTAGCAAGAAATAATATATGCACAAAACCACAGAATTGCAGGCGTAAGTATCCGAAGTTTGCATTTTCAACAATCATACTTTCAATACATACATCAAGAATATAAACTCATTTAAGTTCTGGGGAAAAAAACAACAACAATATTTGCTTTTGATTTTTGTTTTCAAACTATCATGGTATAGTTCAAGGATCCGAAGTATCATTTCCTAGTTTTCACTATGTTTTGCAAAAACTATGCATCAATGTATTAGGTTTTACTTTTTGCTTTCTCTTAAACATATATTCTTCTTCCTGTATATCTTCAGGTCACCAGAAAAAGCCCTATTTGGTTGCATTATATCAGGTTGATCCATTTAATTATCTGTCACAATAGACTATGCCACTATGGGATCAAAATATCAACTCAACAGGCATGGGTATACAAACTTAGAAAAAAGTTTAATCAAGCAACTGTTTCTCCAAAATCTAACCTGAACTTGGGAAAGATTTGGGGCCTGCTTGCCTCGGGAAGCATTAGGTATCAGCTTCGATTGTCACTGGATGCAAACAGTTTGTTGGGCCATGAGTCCACGACTGCAGACATAGTTCGAGCCTTACCTGATACGTGCGAAGGGTCACTTTGCACAGGTCTCGTGAATTAGAGGCGATGCCCCTGACACCACAGATGTTGGGAAAAAAACCCACTGTTTTCTGCAAAATATGTGACATTGTAAAAGCCATAGTCCTCGACTTCCATGTTAGGATAAACAATTTTTTGTCATCGTAATGGTACAAAAACTTCATATAAAATTGAAGGACCACATACAAGAAACTGCAGTTGAAGTGCAAATGATTATATTCAAAAATTAATAGGGGAAGGATGGACAAGTAGATGTTGTACAATAAGGAACATAAAAACTCAAGCCAACTTAAAGTCATATTTGACCAGCTAAGAAGGCACACTTTTGACTGTACTCCTAGGTTGACACGAAAATGTTTTTCTCCTGATCAATATGCTTAACCATTTCAGAAATATGCAACCGTAAGTAGTCCCAATTATGCATTTGCAGCCCACTGGCCCATAGATGTTTACGATAAGAGATCATTTCTTACACTGTTCAGTATAAGAACGGAAAATTAAAAAATAAAGTCCTCCAGAGGTAATGGTTACCCAGCCCGAAGGGCCAAAAATTCATGCTACCACTGAACAAAATTAACTGTTTTGTAGAGAGATGATGTACAACGCAATACTAGAAAAAAAACTTCTATCATTTTCACTATATGAGTTCAGTAGTGACAATTTGGACCACCCTATACTCCGATAAAATAGGTGTCCTAGCACTAGACATAACTGGAATTGATCCCAAGTTTCTGGAACTACACCCCGAGAGAAATTACAACCAAAACAGGTAAAATCTTCCTTATTTATGTTTCACTCGTGATTTATACATGCCAAGAGAATTTTGGTATTAACACCAATCATAATACTCCAATACTGTTCAAACCAATAAGATAAGCTTTAAAGCACAACTATTTAGATGATCTTCCTACACAAACATGCACATGTCATGATTCAAAATTTATCATGTCGTATCTTGGTAGCCAAAATAAAAAAATTAAATGGCACATAAAATAAAGAGGTACAAACCTTAATCTCATCCTCTCTTGCGTTTGAGTGTGTCCAAACTCTTCAAGACGTAACTAACGACTTCCTTCAGTGTTGCTTTCCTTTTTTCTTTGACGTTCCACAGCTCAGGCACCACATACCTCCCACTTGGATTATACTCATTGATTTCTTTTAAAGCTGTAGTGACTGCCTCATATATGTCATCTCCCCATTCCTCCTTGAGGTTTCGCAGCATCTCATCGTCCTCATTTATAACTTCCTGTATTATACACAATCATTTACATCATCTTAATCTCCCATATACTTGTAATTTGAACATGTAAGAAGATGGGGAGCACTTCTCTTGAACTCAAATAACGTTACTAAGTTACTGAAACTTGGGCAGGTTTTTAGCCACAAGCAAACTTAGAAAAAATATAGGTTCTAGTTTTTCACTCAAAAATTTGTAGTTATGAGACACTGAGGACCATGCTGAAAGAGTATCAGGAGCCATGTACTTGTTTGATAGGTTATCCTAATACATGATGATGAAATTACCATATGCAAACACGATGTAAAAGTAACAACCTCATGAACAAGCACTAGTGTACACAATTACCACAGGAGTGTGCACAAGAATAGACGGATACTCAGAAGTTGTACCTCATGATTTCCTTCAACGGTGACTATTTTAAATGGATGCCATTCTGGGTCTCTCAGTCTCTCCTGCCACAGTGAGCATTGTTCTGAGGCCTTAACTTGTGCATCTTCAAGTGGGAATCTTAGTATGCATGCATTCTGAAAGGGCTTCAAATCGATTTCTCCCATTCTCTTTATCCCAATAAGAGTGTTGCGACCAGCAGTTAACATATCGCTCAATCCCTGAAAATAAAGAGAAGCCAATTTCCTTGAGTTCATTTCATCATGAGGAAATTTGGTGTGAACAAGTAGAAAGAAATAAACCTAATAATCACAAACTAGCTGACAGAGGTAACGTGATCTTAAAATTTAAAAGTCTGCTTGATTTTTCTTGGGCCTATAGGTGAGGCAAACTTGCTTGTACACTTGCACTCAAAGAATAAGGGCCATTAAGGGTGTGGTCCCCATAAATTAAGGGCGTTGGAAAAGCTAGCTGGATACCAACCTAATCTTTGGCATTACAGGATTTGCACAAAGTGGCTGCTTTTGGGATTTGAACCGGGTACTATACTTTTAATCAAATAAAATATTGTTTTATCAATACCTTCTATTAGTGTAAGTGTAGAAAATGTCTTGACCCACCAAAGCCTTCCCGGGTTAAGCCCATCAGGCTACTGGCCCAATAAAATTCCTGTAAGCCCAATGGTTGGGCCCATTGTATCTGTGTATTTATTTAATAAATGAAATGTTGTCTCAATGGGCTTCAAGCCCATCAAGAAAATGTATAAAAGGAAAATCAAATATTGAATAAAGGATTCTTTTTTGGTGTTGTGCAATTTTGAGCATCTACACATTGGCGCCGTCTGTGGGAAGTGCACTGTCGGAGTCGGGACTTTTCAAATCTGTCTTTCGGGATCTGAAAAATCGCCTCCTTCTTCCCATCTCAAAAAGCTGAGTCTGTTTGTCAAACAAAGACCAACCCACTGCAGAGATGCCAATCACTCGTTCGCAGGCAGACGTTCAACCCACTGCGGATAATCGTGCAGAGGGTTCCATGGAGCAAGTTCTTCAACGCTTAGCAGCTGCTGAGGAACGTAGCATGGCCTTGGAAAGGCAGAATGCAGAGCTCATGGCCAGGTTGACTCCACAGCCTGCTGTTCCGCCAATAGTCGCGGATGACCCTCCTGTGGCGGCAGTCGACCATTCTCTAAACCAGCAGGGCAGCGACAAACCTGAGGAGCATGTCGAGTCTTCTTAGCGCTCGGAAAAGGCTCCAGCAGCCGACGAGTCCATAACCCCCCAGAAGCTTCAAGCAATGATGGATGAATTCCAAAGAAAATTCCTCGGGGACTTGAGGTCCCGATCCACTGATGACATGGCCATCCAGGCGTCCACTGAATTGATACAGTCACCCTTCGTTCACGAGATAACACAAGAGCCCTTTCCAAAGAAGTTCGTTATGCCCCAATTCACCCCTTACGATGGCACAAGGGATCCCGAGGAGCACATATACCAAATCCATCAGAAGATGACCATGTACGCTGAGAACGAGTCCCTGCTTTGCAAAGTATTCTCTACAAGCCTTGCTGACGCCGCTCTATTGTGGTTTAGGAAGCAGCCACCCCGATCCATTGGCAGCTGGCAGCAATTGACCAGGCTCTTCATTGCCCAGTATTATGGAAACAAAAGACAAAAGAAGACCATATCCTGCCTCTTCACCATGATCCAGGAGAAGGGGGAGTCATTAAAAAGTTTTCTATCCCGCTTCAACATTGAATCCTCTTCTGTGGATAACTGTGACCAACATTCGGCGGTTGAGGCATTCAGGATGGCTCTCATTCCAGGAACCAAGCTCCATCAGTCTTTGGTAAAGCACCCTCCATCGGACATTGGGGAGCTAAACTCTAGGGCCCAGGGGTACTTGAGAATTGAGGAAGAGGAGACTATCCGGCAAAGGAGGTCAGCCTTCGTTGGTCTTGAGATTCAGTCCAAGGATCGATTGACCGATCGCAAGCGAGCAACTCCACCGGGATCCTCAGCCCCACCAGGATCGTCAGTCCCTAAGCCGTTCAAACGCCCCAGGTTCGACGAAAGGTTGACACCCCTGAAGGTTAGCCTTGCTAAACTCTACCAAGAGAACAAAGCCAAATGAATCTTCCAGCAACGCCCGGCCATGAGACAGCCACTCGACCAGAGGGACAAGTCAAAACATTGTGCTTTCCACGGTGATTTCGGGCACATCACGAATGAATGCCGCAATCTAAGGCAACAGGTAGAGACGTTACTACTTCGCGGGGAACTCCGAGATTACGTCCAACGGGACAGACCAAGGACAAATGATCAACGTGCCCTCAATGCCCCTCGGAAACCCTCAGATGCACAGCCGGTCAGGGTGATTAATATGATACATGGCTGCCCCCCATCCAAGGCAACGGAAGGGTCACGCCAGAGCCACATACGCAGAGCCTAAAAGATGCGAAGAGTCAACGAGGTCAGTGACGCCCACCACAAAGCAAGGGAAACGCAGATCACCTTCTCGGTGTCAGACCTTCGGAGTGTCCAAACCCCGCATGAAGACCCTCTGGTCGTGACCTTGATGGTGGCCAACTGTCTTGTGAAAAGAGTCATGATCGATCCTGGGAGCAGCGCCAACATCATCACCAAATGGGCTTTTGAAAAGCTCGAGATCGATCCGTCCAAAGTTGTGGCATCCCGGTGCCCCATCGCAGGTTTTGATGGAAGGCAAATTGAACCGATCGGAGAGGTTCAACTACCGGTATCTGCCGCTCAGAGGACCCTAAACGAGACATTCGTTGTGGTCGATGCCAAACCTTCGTACAATTTGCTCATGGGAAGGGGATGGATTCACCGAATGCAAGGTGTGCCTTCGACTCTTCACCAAATCATGAGATGTTTATGCCCCGACGGTACAAGTACAGTTGATATCGAAGGCGACCAAGTGGCAGCCAAGGAATGCTATGCGATCACCCTGAAAGAGATCCAGAAGGTGAAGGCCCCAGTGGCATTCCGCTCCAAGGAGCAAAGCTCAGGCTCCAAATAGCAATTAAAGGAAGGGGACCCGGGTCCTCCAATTGTGGTTGAACCGTTGCAGCAGATCTGCGTTGTGCCCGACAGCCCGGGAAAGGTTACCTTTGCAGGTACAAATCTCACCGATCCTGAATTTAAGGAACTAACACAGTTACTGCAGGAAAATTTTGATGTCTTCGCATGGGAGCATACGGACATGCCGGGGATCGACCCCGAAGTTTCACAGCACTCATTACGGGTTGACCCGAATGTCAGACCTATCAGGCAAAAACAAAGGCGCATGGGGGCACATCGGAACCAAATTATAGCGGATGAGGTATCCAGATTGCTCCAAGCAGGCTTCATCAGAGAAGTCAGATATCCCGAATGGCTTGCCAACGTAGTGGTAGTGCAGAAGAAGAACGGCAAATGGAGGGTTTGTGTTGACTTCACCGATCTGAACAAGGCATGCCCGAAAGACAGCTTTCCACTGCTAAAGATTGACCAAATGGTTGATGCTACCGCTGGATACGATCGTCTGACCTTTCTGGATGCGTATTCAGGTTACAACTAAATAAAAATGAACCCAATGGATGAGGAAAAGACCTCATTCATTACTGAAACAGGCACATACTGCTTTAGAGTTATGCCTTTCGGACTGAAAAATGCAGGTGCCACTTTCCAGAGACTGGTCAACAAGATCTTTAAGGTATGATGGGTACAGTAATTGAGGCTTACATCGATGACACTGTGGTCAAGAGTAGAAGGAAGGAGGACCATCTCGTCCACCTGCGCCAAGTGTTCGCCACCCTCAGGTCACACGGCATGAAGCTTAATCCAGCGAAATGCTCTTTTTGCGTATCATCTGGACAGTTCCTCGGGCACATCGTGGACCGGACCGGGATCCAGGCCAGCCCGACGCAAGTCAAGGCCCTGATAGAAATGAAGGAGCCCCGAACACACAAAGACGTTCAAGTCTTGACGGGGAGAGTGGTTGCACTTAGCAGATTCATTTCACGACTCACTGATCGATGCCGACCATTCTTTCAGGCAATAAAAGCAAAGAAGGGAGAGATCTGGGGTCCAGAGCAATCGGAGGCCCTGGCGAGTCTAAAAGAGTACTTGACCGTGCCCCCGATTCTGTCCACACCAATTCCCGATGAAATCTTATACCCGTACTTAGCAGTATCCTCTGCGTCAACCAGCGCCGCCCTCATTAGAGAGGACGGAAAACTTCAAATGCCAGTGTTCTACACCACCAAATCATTAGCTGAGGCAGAGACCAGATACTACAGGCAAGAGAAATTGGTTCTGTCACTAGTGAATGCAAAAAGAAGGCTAAGGCATTACTTTGAAGCTCACCCGATCGTCGTCCCAACAGCAACACCCCTACGGGTTATTATGTCAAAGCCTGACCTCTCAGGGCGAATTTCTAAATGGGCTATCGAATTGGGCATATACGATTTGACATATATACCCCGGGTTTCCATCAAAGGACAGGCAGTGGCGGACTTTTTACTTGAAAGCGAAACAGAAGAGCCAGACCAGGAAAACGAACCGAAAACCTGAAAGATTTTTGTGGATGGATCATCCTGCTTCTCCGGATCAGGGATTGGCTTGGAGATCTTGACACCTGATGGGACACGCCTTCATATATCAGTACAATTACAGTTCCCAGCCACGAACAATGAGGCGGAGTACGAGGCCGTCGTCTCCGGGCTAAGGATAGCCCAGAGCCTCCAGATTCAGTCCTTAGCATTACACAGTGATTCTCAGCTGGTTGTCCGTCAGATCAACGGAGAGTATGAAACAAAGGACCCGAAAATGGAGTTATATCGTGCACTCATTATGAAAGAAACAGAAGGTTTTCAAAAAGTAACCTTCACCCAGATCCCTAGGAACGAAAATTCTGAGGCTGATCATCTGGCCAATCAGGCATCCTCAGCCGGAGAGGACCTAACTCGGGTTGCACTGGTGGATTTTATTCAAAGGCCCAGTATCCAAGAGGCCGAACAAGTAATGCTCATCCCTTGGGAGCCCAGCTGGATGGATCCCATGATGGATTACTTGCGAAATGGAACTCTTCCAGAAAACAAAGCTGAAGCTTACAAGGTCAGGAGGAATTCAGCCCGGTATTCAATCATCAATGGACAACTCTACCGAAAGTCCTTTTCCGGTCCTTACCTGAGATGTATTACCCCGTCAGAATCTAGAGCAGTGATGCAGGAAATTCACAGTGGGGTTTGTGGAAACCACTCCGGCGGCAGGACCCTTGCCCATAAAATACTGTCTCAAGGGTACTTCTGGCCCTACCTGTCGCGGGATGCCAAAGAGTACGTCCGAAGGTGCAAGCCCTGTCAAATGCACGGGGATGCTATCCATCGCCCCCCCGAGTTCTTGCATCCTACTATAGTACCACACCCATTCGCCCGATGGGGAATGGATATAGTGGGACCCCTCCCGAAAGCAATCCGGTCGAACGCGTACGTCCTTCTGGCGACTGACTATTTTACCAAATGGGTGGAAGCGGAAGCCTATCCCACTGTCAAAGGATGCCACGTCATCAAATTCATATGGACTAACATAATATGCAGATTTGGGCTACCGAGGACGATCATGATGGATAACGGAACAAACCTGGACAACAAGGGGGTCAGAGCATTCTTTACCGAGCATGGTATCAACCAAAACACGTCTTCCGTTGGCTACCCGCAAGGGAATGGGCAGGCGGAAAGGACAAATCGAACTATATTCAACACCCTGGCCAAAAAACTTGAAAAAGCCAAAGGAGCCTGGCTAGAGAAACTGCCCGAAGTTCTCTGGTCATACAGAACGACTCCCAGACAACCCACTGGAGAGACACCCTTTGCCATGGCGTACGGCGCTGAGGCTGTGATTCCTACAGAAATCAGGGTTCCAACCCTCCTGAGTGAGGCCTGGGTTGAAGGACCAAATAACCAGCACTTGGCTCAGAATCTTGATCTTCTGGATGAAAGAAGAGAGGTTGCCGGGATCAGGCTGGCCGCCTACCAACAGCACGTCCAGAACCATTTCAATCGGAGAGTCAAAAGAAGAGAATTCCAGGTAGGAGATATGGTCCTTAGGCGAAAAATAGGGCTCGTAGGCAAGCTCAGGGAGCCTTGGGAGGGCCCGTATACCATTACCGAGGTCAATGGTCGCGGAGCATACCGAGTCCGACGGAATAGTGATGGCGGAATGGAACCAAACTCTCAGAACGCCTCTCGCCTGAAGAGGTACTACCCTTAATGGGCCAAGTCCTGTTTTTAACTTTGATCTTTTTGTAAAAAAGGCTATAGTGTTTGATCAGTAAAAATCATTATCATGACAAATTAAATCATAAAATCTACAAATCCTGAAGAGATCAATGTTCCAAAAATAAATTAAGTGTTGCATTGTCTTTCGCATGGCCAGAAGTGCCCGAAGACACAACACAGATCCTGAAGAGATCAAAGTTCCAAACTAAGCGTTATGTTGACCATCGCATGGCCTGAAGTGCCCGAAGGCATAACACAGATCCTGAAGAGATCAATGTTCCAAAAATAAACTAAGTGTTGCATTGTCTTTCGCATGGCCTGAAGTGCCCGAAGACACAACACAGATCCTGAAGAGATCAAAGTTCCAAAAATAAATTAAGTGTTGCATTGTCTTTCGCATGGCCTGAAGTGCCCGAAGACACAACACAGATCCTGAAGAGATCAAAGTTCCAAACTAAGCGTTATGTTGACCATCGCATGGCCTGAAGTGCCTGAAGGCATAACACAGATCCTGAAGAGATCAATGTTCCAAAAATAAACTAAGCGTTGCATTGTCTTTCGCATGGCCTGAAGTGCCCGAAGACACAACACAGATCCTGAAGAGATCAAAGTTCCAAAAATAAATTAAGTGTTGCATTGTCTTTTGCATGGCCTAAAGTGCCCGAAGACACAACACAGATCCTGAAGAGACCAATGTTTCAAAAATAAACTAAGTGTTATATGGACCTTCACATGGCCTGAAGTGCCCGAAGGCACAGGACAGGAATAGTGATATTATAAAAGTCAAAAGTCAACTGGACAAAAACTATTATCTGTCATTCAAAATAGGCCCCAGTGGCCAAGGCTTACAATATGCTTTATTAATACAAAATCCTAGGGTTCAACTCCGGTGCCTGGCTCATCGGGGTTCACTGGAACGATGGCCCCATCAGGAGCTGGAGGATCAGGAGTGGCGGCGATGCTCATTCCTGGGAGAGGCTTGGTCAGGAACTCGCAGAAACGAACGTCGTCTGGACCACCAACTGGATCGTCATACGGAGGAGCGATGCCCAAACTCTCATCCAGTTCTTCCACCGAGGCAAAAGTCCTTTCTTCGACGGGTTTCTGCATGTCACTGAAGCATGACCTCCAACCGAACCCGATACGGTACTGGGAAGTTTCGCAGAAACACTTGTACATCTCGTTCCCACCCCGGTGGCACATCTCCACCACCGATCTCTCCGTTGCAAGCAGATTCTCTATCTCTGCCCTCTCCTCCAGGAGCTTCGAACTAGAGGCCGTCAAGCTCTCATTGTTAGCTTTCAGGCTCTCATTCTCAGCCTTTAAGGCCTCCGTTTCAGCAAAAAGGGCCCGCCGGACTGCCTCCATTTCTTTGATTTTATCTTGAGCAGCCCGAAGCTGTTGTTCTGCAGCGATAGCCCTCTGGGTCTGGACATCCAACTTTTCATTGGATATGGACAACTGGTTAGCGACCTTCATCCGGGAGTCCTCCTTCAGCCTCAGAAGTTCATTGGATTTCTGGAGCAGCTTGGTGTCCTCTTCCATTTTGGCATTGTAAGCCTGGGTCAGGTAGAGCATCTGCCAAAAGAACAAGTGTTAGCCCGATAGATAAACAAATAAAATATTAAGTACAATTGAGGAAGCTGTAGGTTAAAGCACTACCTTCATCGCTATCTCTGGACCTGTCAGAGTCAACTCCTCCCGGTCAATGGTTCTCAGTCTTTTTCGGTCAATGGGCGTCCATATCTGTGAGCCCATAGCCCGAAGAGCAGAGTCGTAGTCAATGGTTGCGTGCCCCGCAACCAGAAAGTCACCGCCCGGGAGTGTAATCTTCGGCGCCCATGGCACGGGTCTTTCCACCTCAGTTGCAACCCCACTGTCATCCAGTACGATGGGAGACGACTGTGTGGTCGTTCGGGGCCTGACAGACCGTTCGGGTAGACTCTCCTCTGATCGGGGATGTCGTACTCCCGTCAGGCTTGTTTCCCCTTCAACCAGACGAAACTCAGGAGTGGGAACATCCCCTGAAGGTCGGGTAACCTCCTCTGATCTTGGAGGAGGAGTCTGGCCGATTTGAACATTTCTCATCGGTGGAGGTGGAGTTACCGGGGTGTTCTCCACCAAGGGAAGGAGATTGGGCCCAGCCGGAGGAGTGGGGGCGCTTTGTGATCCCTGCCCGCTTTGACTCTCACCCGGAGTCGAAGTTGTCACTTGAGGGCCAACTGCCCGCCTGGCCTTCTTTTTCAGCACTGCCTGCGGGATTCTCAGCATTTCTGTAGACAGAGCCTGCAAAGTAGAACCTGTCAGGAAACTGTTACACATCCTCAATGGCTGTCCCCAAATTTTTGATTTTAGCAGTTCAAAACGGGTTCTGATATAATTTGAAGCTTTATATTCGTCGGGCGCTCCCAGAAACTCAAGCACATGGAGGCCTAACTTATCATTGCACTGATCGCAGTTGCATGACCCCCTATGGAATGACTTGAAAGAAGGGAAAAGGTGTTGGTCAAACTCGCTGGGGACTTTGAATCTGGACGAGCTTGGAAGTCTCCAGTTCCCGCTCACCACGACCATTCTTTCCTTCCACCCTTTGTTGGACTTTTCAGTGCCAGCACAGATCTTCCTCCCACTAAGGGGAAAAAGATTGTACCGGCCTCTGCAGTCCTTCTGGGCCTGTATTTTGTAACAGAACAGAAGTTCCGCCAGTCCAAGGTCAAGGCCCAGATCCCGATTGATGATCATGATCATAGCCAGGACTCGGAAGAAGTTCGGTCCCACCTGAAGCGGGGCCAGACCCAGGGTAGCTAAGGTGTAAAGGAAAAAGGGTTGGATCGGGAATTTAAGGACCTGAAGGTGAAAGGCCGATAACAAAATCTGGTGGTCCAAAACCCCCTCACCCTTCCTAAAATCATACTTTTTAGGATAGTTTTTAATAATTACCCCATCGGGTACCCCGCATTTGACCCTTAACTTTTTTAACACTGTCTCTACCCTATTCATGGGAGGAAGGGGATCAGCATAAAACTGATCTCCCGAACCCCCTGCAGCCGAATCCCCAGCTACTGCTACATTCTGGTTAATCTCCGGTGGACTAGATACAATTGTCCTAACCACCTCCACTGAGGGTGAACTAAGGGAGGCATCCGGGTTCACAGAGGAGGGTAAACGGTCGCTACCCGACCGGGTGTCATCGCTATCGGACATTTTAAAAAGAAGAAAAAGAAAGACGCGAAGATGAAAAGAAATAACTTACTCTTAGATGAATCCCGAAAGATTTCGAACGCTTTCCTGAGAGAGGAGATAGACTCTGGCAATGATAAGTAAAGATCTCAAGTGCAAAGAGTTCTCTGAAAGTTTTAAGTTGTGAAACGGGATGGATCCTCAACATTACAGCCAGTATTTATAGGAGTCTCAGGGGCGCCTGAAAAGCCGTGCGCTCGGGAAGCGAAGCGTCACCTCGCTTCATGTGCGCCTCCTCGGCCACCCTTCTCGCCAATCGAGGCCATCCGGACCACTGATTTCAAAGACCGCAATGATTACTCAGCCATCACATTAATTGGGTGAGCCACGTCACCCCGACAGGGGTGATGAATTCATTATTCTTACCCTTCCTTCTCCCTTATGGGCCCGGTCGCCCCACGGCCCATCAAGAAGAAGTGGGCTTGTGTAAGTGTAGAAAATGTCTTGACCCACCAAAGCCTTCCCAGGTTAAGCCCATCAGGCTACTGACCCAATAAAATTCCTGTAAGCCCAATGGTTGGGCCCATTGTATCTGTGTATTTATTTAATAAATGAAATGTTGTCTCAATGGGCTTCAAGCCCATCAAGAAAATGTATAAAAGGAAAATTAAATATTGAATAAAGGATTCTTTTTTGGTGTTGTGCAATTTTGAGCATCTACAATTAGATAGCTAACAATTCTCGTTTTGTTTTGTTTCGGTTTAGTCCACTATGAAATGTATGCGATTCTAATACGATAGTCACACTTCATCTCATAATAACTTCTGTGATGGTGTGACATGAAGGTATCTGGGGTGGGTCTTTCCTTGTTGGCCAACTCGATCCTTGTGCATAAAGCCACATATTTGACTCAAGGATACTTGTTCAACTTACAATTCATAGCAGTCCAATTCTCATATAATTACCTCACCATGAAACTCAAAACAGTCCCAGAAAACAAATCGGCAAGGAAAAGAAACATACTGAAATAAATTCTTTACGAGCTTCTTGCAGCTCATTGTTGCTTTGGCGCTCTCTGACTATGAGTGTTTGATTCAAAGATTCCAGATCGCCCATTTCCTCAATTTTTTGCTCTAGTTCTTCAGTCATCTCTTTCATCTTTTTATGAACAGCATCGTCATCTTCATCTCCCAGATGCTTCATCACTTGCAGTTTCCCTTTCAGCTCTTCAATCTCCATCTCCAGTTTCTGTTTGACATCTAGTTGTTTTTCTAATTTAAGTATCTTATTTAAAGCCTCATCTTTCTCCCTCTGCCAATTTAGAACCCGGTCAATAAATGCTACAACAATTATTGTAAAATAAAAAAGAAAAGCCTAAAACGAAAACTAGCAAATCTAGTCATAGTGATACTAAATTGCACACCTTTTGCTCTTCAACCAGCCTTAAGACATTCTCGTCAGCTCTTTTCTGCTCCATTGAAGCCATTTGAAGTACATTGTTTCTCATAGTATTCTAAAAGAGATTTAAAATGGAAAAATAAGAAGGGAAAACAGATAATTTAGAACTGACTACCAAGATGATGCATCCATACTGAAGAAAAGAAGCTGCTCCTCTGTTAAGCTTTTGAAACAATTGTTGTCTTTAGAGAAGGTACTTCCTCTTTCCTTTTTTTGGGGGTCATAATTTTATTTTTCGTTTTGGTGTAACCCACTTGGGTCATAGTTTTGTTTTTTGTTTTGGTGTAAGCCACTGATACAGTTATAATTTTTAGTTATTGAGACAGGGAATACCAAGGACAATCAGGCAGATCTCTTCGTTATAATTATACTGGAAGAATAGAATCTGTATATTTGCCTGTATTGGTCTATTACGAGGACAAATCATGCATTACTTAGGGACATTGTTCTATATATCCTGCTTTCTGGACGGGGCAAATCACTGCCATAACAAACGAAATGATCAATCAACACACTTCAATCGGAAAAATGCAAGAAACTCTTGGACGTCAACACACACACGCACGCGCGTAGAGAGACAAAATATATAAAAAACACATACATGCATGTGTCCATGCACTTGTATGAATGTTTAAAAACAAATATATGTTTACCTTTTTCTTCTCCTCCTCAAGTTTAAGTCTATCACGTTTAGTTAGTGCCTCAGATTTGTTCAGCTCTTTGCTCCAAGAATCAAGGTCCTTCTTCTTCTTATCCAACTCATATTTCAGCATCTCCTGCTCATCCAAAACTCTACGAACATGCTCTCGTGATAGACGTTGCATCTTTCTAGCTTCTGAACAGGAATGCAGCGGTCGCATATTATTAACTTAGCTAGTGTCATGTATCAATAGAAAAATCACAACATTATATTGATGGCCGGGTATGGTGATTGTAGTGCTGAGGCTCTATGAGCCCCTAAATGTTTGTTACTCAACTTAACTATTTTTCATTTCTTACTTTTTCTCATATTCAGTTCGTTCAGCAGTCCAACTCAAGGGAAAACAAATTGTGCGAATAGTACCAAAGGTAAAATCTGTATCTCTCTGTCCCTTCCAATTGTTTAACCGGCAAGGAAAATATTAGCTAGTGGCTAGCCTTTTACACAACTCACAAGCAACCAGAAGTTCAACAGACCAACTTTGAAACCCTACCACAAAATGTTGGAGGTAAACGAACAGGCTATATGCTGGAAGTGGATCCACCAGGGGTTGAAATCCAACAGTTGCAGGTGAAATAGATAGGGACATGTGATCATCTATGTAAATAATTATTAACACCACATCATGCGTGTATAGCCATTAACGAGCATCAGCAACACACATGCATTGGCACCTAAATGAATAGGCACACACACATAGGTATATAGAGAGAGGCAGGAGAGAGAGAGAGTAGGGAACCTTCATAGAAAGCAGCTTGTAGTATATATTTCTCCTCAAGCACCCTACTTAACGACTTGCTCTTCTCATTGTACTGGTACTCTAATTCATTCAGACTTTCATTTTTTATGTCTATCTCACTAGATAGGTTTGCCACAGTTTTGTTTCTATCCCAAATCGCTTCTTGGACGAGGTTAGAAATTCTCTTAACCTCTCTATTCTTGCGAAGATAATTTCCTACTGGCCCTTCTGAATTATAATCATCCTCTCGAGCAACCCATCCATAAATATGTAAACCAAGAAGAAAGTTCTGAGCATTCCATTCCTTTTTGCTGCGGTTGTCGGACTCAAAAAACTTTTCAAAATCTATGGCATTCTTGAAACCAGCCCAATCGTTATCAAAATTCACAACAGCTTGGGCATGGTGCTGGTTATCCCAGAAAAGCTCAACTCCTAGAGGTTTATAATTAGAGAATCTTTCTAACCAATATCTACTGCCGCCCAACCTTATATTCATCACGATTCCAGTCCAAGGCCAGCAGTAGAGATCATTCTGATCTGAGCTTTGGTCTGAAGGTGGTGGTCTAGATGCACGCTGGGGTTCCTCAGCCTCATTTGCAAGGTCCACTTCCAAGAATTTGGCTAGTGCCAGGTGGTTAGCTTTTTGCTTAGCGGTTCTGTTCGAGGAACCTTTACCCACTCCTGAAGCATGTTGAAAAAGCTCTTTATACTTGTAATCTTGTTTCTTCTTTCCAGCACAGAAGGGACACCTAAGGGAACCATTTGCACTCCTTACATTGTAGTTGCCAGCTCTCAGTTGTTCATAAGGTTTCTCTTTGCAGTCATCAATCTCCGATTCACTTATGCACGACTCTTCATCAGAACTGTAGTCCATCTAACTTGAAAATAAAAGCCAAAACTTAGAAACAAGGACATTAAAGGATTCATACTTACATAATAGTGAAAAGCATCAAGTAACTATCCAAGAAAGAGATCTGGTAAATTCTTATTGCAAGAAATTAAGCCACCTTTCTGAAAAAAAGATCGAACATTTGGGAAATAAAATAAAATGCACTCAGGTGACACCAACCTGCTATTGAGACAACATGGTAGTTCAAAACACAAAGAAAAACCATGATTTGGAAGAAATGAATAGAAAAGGTTGAGATTATTGACGTTGCACTAAATTACATAATGTGGGACTTGTACAATCTTGACAAGATATTTCGACATGTATGCAAATAATTCACAAAGTTATAGGGAAATATATAATGGCATTCTTTAGAATATGATGCATAAATGACACAGCTCCAGACTGATTTTGGTTCAAGTAATAAAATGTGTTAGATTTATGTTATACACCTCACAGATAAAAGTAGTTTCAAGAACTATTTCTAGATAAAACATATTCTAGAAGCTGTTTATGCAAGAACATGGTCTTCTACTTTCCCTAATGAAAATCATTTTTTCCTTTTTTGGTGTGCGTGTGTTTGTATGCATGTTGACCCACTCATACAACTTTCTCCAAAAATGTAGGCTGCCAAAAAAATCTACGGAGCTTGGGGAAACAAAATCCTCCTGTTGGGCCAATAGGGAAACATTGAGGGTGGAAAAGGGAACCATGAAGATACTCAGTCACATACACCACCAATTACAGAATCAGAAACATTTTACATACAGCAATCATTTTTGTTGGGTCTTTTGTGTTGCGAGTGGTGTGCTACCAAAGGAAACACGGCAACACAATTCTTGAGCGGTTGTTGCCACTTGAATAGTACCGCAATTATTGCAGAAAAAGAGGTTCCAATAGGAAACAACAAACCAAATTTAGTGCTTCCAAATGGTTTCATGTAAAACACTGTAGGTCTTTTTTAACTAGCCATTTTGTTACTCAACCATGCACCACTTTTTTACCAAACATGTTTTCATGTTATTACTTCCACAATCTAGCAACTAATTTATGTTACCAAACATACTTCCAATCAGAGATGAACAAACTCTACCACAAAACCGTTGTTTCCTTTTCAAAGAAAAACAGAAACGCGATACAAAAACAGTTGCCAAACGAGCCCTAAGCAAACTAAAACAAGTGGTAATGTACTTTTGCTTTGTCTGGTCCCACAATTTTTTCCGAATCTGATTCAACCCAGTAGCAACCATAGCACCGAGAAAACAGCAAACAAAGCTCACAACAAATTCAATGCTGGTTATACACAACCGTTAATAGCACGGTAACAAGAACAAACCTTAATACACAATGCTTCGTCGCTTTTAAATAGCGAAAAGGCTGGCGACGGCCAAGGAGATCTTGGAGCTGGTTTAAGGGTTCCTCAAGGGTTAGTTCTACTTCTTCTTCCAAGTGCAGGATGACCCCAAGGAGTTGTGGTTTTTTTTACAAGAAGCGATGGGAATGATGGAAGCTATGAATGCAAAAGATTCTATTGAAACAGAATCCTAATATGCATCTTTTGGCGTAACTGGCTATTCCTTACCTTGCGACGAAATTGGTTATTGAATAATGCCAGCATGATAACTAAGCAGTAAAGCTGTTATATTTGGACATGTGGATATAGTACATGAGGTTATATGCTAATACATAAATGCAATATATAGAACCTGATGCATAAATGGTTGAATTACTGGAGTAGGCAAAGATGGGAAATCATGACAACAGAGGTTCCAATCTAAATTTTCATAAAAAAATGATGAAAAGTTAGATTTATGTCCTAACCCTCCCAGCATACCGCATTGATGGGAACATGGCTTGGTAAAAAGACTATTTATGGCCTTCCAAAATCACCGTATATATAGCCAATAGACAGATAAAAGCAGTATTAAGGAAACTGTTTCGAAAAAGAACATTCTCTAAATGCTGCCTTATGGAAGAAACTATTCTTCTTTTCTTTTCTCTACTGAAAACCTTTTCTTTTTCTAGGGAAAAGGAAAAACCTCTTGTTGGACCAAGCAAAATCGTGAGGAACATATTAGTGGAAACTGGAAAACCTTCCAATGGAAATTAAACCATGAAGAAACTTTGACACATCCACAGACACAATCCCAGACATCTTATATATAGCAAACCCTTGTTAATCAAAACTGACCTCTAAGCAAACTAAGACAAGCAGTTCTGTACTCTGAAGCTGACTCAATGCAACCAAAATACATTAACACTCATTGTTGAGTCAACCAAAATGCATTGTGAGGTGTCACATTTTTGTGAAGCCGAGTCAACCCAGTCCCAACCATAGCACTAATAAACAGCAAACGAAGCTCACACATGTTCAATGTTACTTTTACATGGCTGCAACGAGCATGGTAACAAGAACGAACCTAATACACAATCATGAATAATAACGGCAACATGGTAATTAAGAAGTTAAACTGTTATATTTGGACGCTTGGATATAGCACGTACGTTAATAGGGTAATATATCAATGCAACTATACAATGTTAACCGAGTAGGCAAAGGGTGGCAAAATGAGACCACATGATCCATTCTAAGTTTGGTTCAAACAATATTGGAATGTAACCCTAGCAGCATACCGCATTGGTGGGACCATGTCTCGACATTTTATAGCCTTCCTATAACAGGTTTAAATTTAAAATTCACTAGACAGATAAAAGCCGTTTCTGGGAGACTGTTTCTACAGAAAACAATCTCTAAATGTTGCTTCATGCAAGTCACATTTTCCTTTTTTCACCCTACTGTTTTTTTTCGACTGGTGTATGCACGCGTACGTTTGTGCTCAGAGGTCCAACACCCACTAATACCACTCTCAATAAATGTGGTCTGGCAAACAATATTATTGGGCTTCTAAAATTGAAATACTTCTCCTGCTGGGTCAAACCAAAATGGTGAGAAAACAACTTATCAGAAAACGCTTCCATGATTTACCGGGAAAAGAAAAACAAAAAAAATCTTTAAATGGCTAATTAATTCTCAAGAATATGCAGAAAAATGCTACAGGACAGTGACAGCAATCAACTCTAAAAATTACAACTGAAAAGCAGAACAGAACCAGAAATTGGTGACACCCCATAAGAGAGACTAAAACCGAATAAAATAAAATAAATTGTGCTCTAATTCAATATAATTGAGCCCTACAAATTAGAGAACCACCATGCAAGTATTAAAAGTAATCTCATTAACTTTCAGTATAAATTAATTCATCAAGAATTTTGATCACAGAATTCCAAACATCTCATATATAGCAAACTCGCCCTAACCAAAACTGAACCCTAAGCAAACTAAGACGAGTGGCACTGTACTGACTCAGTGCAACCAAAACCCATCAAAGTTCAGTGCCTGAGTCAATACAAAATGCACCGTGTGATCTCACATTTTCGTGAAGCCGAGTCAACCCAGAAGCAACCATAGCACCATTTAAACAACAAAAGGCTAACACAAATTCAGAAACAAACCCTAATTCACAAACTCTTCCGAGTCAACACGGTCTGACCGGGTTGACTCAATCTGACATGAAATTAAAAAGAATTCTTCACTTAAACACTACAAAAAGCTAACACAAATTCAGGAACAAACCCTAATACACACACTCTTCCGAGTCAACACGGGCTGACCGGGTTGACTCAGTCTGACATGAAATCAACAAGAACTCTTTACTGAAACACTACAATCTCGAAGAGAAAATGTACTGATAAACCGACAGAGTAGTGATTTTACCTCGGTTATGGTAATGGCGACAGAGAGAGAGAAACGAACAGTTTCCGATGATTTTTCCGGCGAATCTGACGGAGGAATATGAGTGCCGATGACGCAGGGTTTGAACTGTGACGATAGATATAATGTGTGTCATCGCAATCAACGAAACCCTAGAAAAAGAGTGGTGGTTTCAGAAACGGTTCTGGTTCAATGCCACTTGTCGGAAACAAGTTGGTGGCAACGATGACTATAGGTGTGTGTATGTGTGTGTGTATGTGTATATGTATTCTCTTTGTGATGAGTTTAAAATGCAAGATCAATTTTGCAAGAATGAAACCAAAACTCATTTATACAGTACATTGTTATATCTAAATTATTATTTAATTTGACACCATTTTATGTATATAATACTAAACACAACGTATTTTTCAAAAAAAAAAAAATATTTACATAAATACACAACTCTCATGCAGCAGATGATAGATAGGTTATTATAAAATTTTAAAGTTGAGTAAACACGTCAAAAATAAGGCTTATCAATAATTTTTCCAATAATTATTAGTGAACTATCAAATTTTTCGTTCAAAAAACATGGAATATAAAAGTATAGGATAATTGAAAAAATTGAATAGTATCGGAACCCATGAGTTATTTGAACAAAATTGAAAGTATAGGGAGGGTTTTGTGAAAATTATCCTTAAATTAATAAAGTTTTGAGAAAACTACATTTTATTGTTGTTTGTAAATAATTTTCTTTATATATATATTATTGAGAACTGTTATAAAAATTGTGAAGTATGTCAGTGGAAAGAATAAAAATGAAGTATGTCAGTGGAAAGAATAAAAATGGAAGGCTCTATTTCTTTTTGAAAAAGAAGAACGGTATTGTTTGTTTATCTGTTATGGTCCCATATGTTCAGTCTTGTCATAATTTTTTGAGACTAGATCATGTTTGTTTTGTCTTGGTCTCAAAAAATATAACCAGACCAAATTGAACCAAAATGACCTTTTTTAGGACCATAATTTTTGGTGGTTCTATCTGATCTGGTTATAAAATATATCAAAAATCTAACCAAAATATCCTCCAATAATTGAACCACATCTAAGCAATATATAACCAAAAAAATAAAAATAAAAACAAAATAATAAAATAATGAATAATAAATAAAATGAATTAAATAATACATAAAAATAAATTAATAAATTAATAAAATATATTTATAAATTAATAAAAATAAAATAAATTTATGAATAAAATGATAAATTAAATAAAATATATTTAAAAATTAATATAAATTAATTAATAAAAAATAAACAAAATAATGAATAATAAAATATATTTATAATAAATATATATAATAATATAAATAATAAATTAATAAAATATATTTATAAATTAATTAAACAAATAAATAAATAATAATAAGTGATAAATTAATAATATAAATAATAAATAAAATAAAGCATATTTATAAATAAAATAAAAATAATTAATAATAAATAAAATGAATTAAATAATACATAAAAAATAATAAATAAATAAATAAATAATAATAAAAATGAATTAAAAATTAAAAAATAATAATAATAAATGATTAAATATAATAATAAATAAAAAATAAAAATAATAAATGAATAAAATATATTTATAAATTAATTAAAATAAATGAATAAATAATAATATAAATAATGAATTAAATGAATTATATTTATAAAAAAAATGAATAATAAATAAAATGAAATAAATAATACATAATAATAATTAATGAATTAAATGAATTAAATAATGAACAAAGTAAATAAAAAAATAATACATAATAATAATAAATAAATAAATATCATAATAAATAATAATATAAATAACAAAAATAATTTTAGAGATAAATAAAAATAAATGAATAAATAGTAATAAATAATAAACAAAATGAATTAAATAATATATAAAAATAAGAATAAATAAATCAATAATAAGAAAAATGAATTAAATAATACATAAAAATAATAATAATATATAAATAATAAACAAAATGAATTAAATAATACATACAAATAATAATAAATGAATAAAATATATTTATAAATTAATTAAAATAAATGAATAAATAATAAATTAAATGAATTATATTTATAAAAAAATGAATAATAAACAAAATTTAAGACTAGACCAGTTTGCCAAACAGGGTCTGGTTCAAAGAAGTTTGGAACTAGACAGTTATTAAACATGGTCTGGTTCTAGTTTTCTCAAACCAAGACCATTAGATCAGACCGCTTACCAAACAGAATTTCAGAACATCACCCAGACTAGACCAGACCGAACCAGACTAGACCAGACCAGAGGTAACCGGACCAAACCGATTACCAAACGGGGCCTAATAATCACACGCTTTATTGTCCTTTTATTTTCAGAGTTAATTCCATTTTCACTCCCGAGTTTGTCAATATTCCAATTTGAACCCTATTATAATTTTGATTACACCCATTGAGGTTTTGATTTACTTTTTGAGTTTCCTCTATTGAGTTTCCTCTTCTGTCAGACAAATAAAATTTGCTGACGTCATCCTTTAACTAGTAAAAAATAGTATATATTTAATTTGCCTTAAAATAAATGAAATCCGTAATTATAAAAAAACAGATTAAGAAATATAACCTTCACACAACCACACCCATACTCTTCCACTTCACTTCATACAACAAATTTTTTTTTTCCCTGTATGTATATTCATTTATTTCAAACTCCGGGCGACGAAGACCTCTGATACCCCATCCTCATCGAATTGACAATTTTGATAGTTATGTGATTAATATATTCACTTTAATAGTATATGGATTATGGGGGTATGCTGCTCAGTGTCAAATTTGTGAGGCCAATTTTTGCAATTTTGCCTATATATGTACATATATGAAAGGTAAATTGTAAAAAAGAAAATGGGGTCACATTAGAAAATGGCAATCGATATATAAAAAATCTCCGTGGGTTTTCCTTTTTGGAAATTTTTTACTCATATATAATTGCTTGGTCATAGAATGTTGGAGTTGCAAGGGCGTCAACCATGGTTCGTGGTTTCAGTTTTTCGGTATTGGTGTAATGGACTCAAACAATATTGACTTCTAAAATGAGTATCGGTGCTAAAAAATGGTATCGGCACTTTCCTAAAATGTTACGAACCGGACGATACATAATGGTTTCGGACGATACAACGAACTATGGCGTGAACATTATTGTGGTGTGATCAGTTATGTCATTTAAGTATTTGCTACAATTGATATTTTTTTTTATTGTAATCATATATTTTTCTACGTGTTTATATATATATATATATAGTGCATCAAATTGATATAGCCCATTTTGTTTGTAAAATTCATAACAAAAATTTTCTATTGTAATTTTTTTTTTTTCCAATACCAATTTACCAAAACTTACTTTAGGCAATTTCATACCAAATATTGGAAATAAGTTGTTACCAATGATATCATAGCTCAAATCCGGTTGTAAATGTAAGTAGTGTACTAGCGTGTATTAGTTGATGCATGTATAGTCACCACTATTAAGTCTATTATCTCCCTGTGAGATTTTTTGAATAATAAGTTGTTACCGATGATATTAGAGCTCAAATCTAGCCGGAAATGTAAGTAGTGTGTATTAGTTGATGCATGTATAAAGCCTAATAATAAAACGGAATAAAACAACATGAATTAGACAAAAATAATAATCATAGCATGTGGTGGACAATGAGTTTACAGCTATGAAGCACGCTTCGTATAGAGTTGTTGTACCCGTGTCCGTGTCGGACGCTCGGACATTTCAAACATACGTGTCCGACACACCAAAAACGTATTTTAGATTTTTTTAAAATTGAACACGCAGTGGACACTCGGAGGATAAGCACGTGTCCCCGTGTCGGACACTCGGTGAGCTAGTTGATTTAATGAAAGATATATGTCTTATAAAGCTAATAATTTAGTGAATTACTTATGAAACTTCAACACCTCTAATTCAATCTTTAGCTCTGAAGATACTTGAATATCTTTGTTCCTCCTCATCTTGTCAGAGGAATTGTAACACATATTCATTTATCCATTATTTGAAGAGGAACAAGATAACATTACACAAAGCCGAAGATTTGGTATTTGTATCTTCTAATCTTTGTTTTCAATCAATAAAATTTTCACAATATAACGAGAGAGAGACTAAAATGACGGATGTTGAGGAAGATGCAGTCAAATGAAGAATTTTGAACATGTCTGACATTTTATTTAACCTATTTGTTTATAAATTTATTTGGTTCTCATTATTTAAGTGATAAATGAAATATTTGCCAAATATATATATATATATATATAGACGTGTTTGCGACGTGTCGTGTCCTATTTTTTTAGAATTTGTCGTATCTCCGTGTCCGTGTCGGTGCTTCATAGATTTACAGTAATACTAATGTCACCCGTCGCTCATAATCCATAATTTCAATTTTTTTCCTATCAATTTCATCCACTAAAATATAATAAATTATTAATTAAATGGTTAGACATTGTATATCACTATTTTACACGTTACTAAAATCTATCCCAGTTTTACTCCCTGTCAATGTTCTATTCTAATTTTCCCAATAGTGGAATGATGAGTGCTAAAAAATCTCTTATATCACGATATTTTCGTAATACAGAAAATCACTGTTTTATAATCACTGTTTTATATATATAGATATATACAATATATGTATGTAGAAGAGTAGAAGTCTTTGTTAATTAAATAACGTATACCCTATGTCTCTTAAATTGCCAACTGCAATTTAATAGACATAAATTTGTAGTCAATATACTATATTATTTTACGACTAAAATTACTGAATAACATGCAAGCAGTAGACTTAAGGCTTTTAAGCATGAAAACAATAATTATAGCATATGTAGTATATCTGTTGCAATTAACAAAAAATATTAATATAAAATAGATTAATTTTAGAATTCAAACAAATGAAAATAAAATGTAATGTAACTGAACCAAATGTCTTTAAATCTTTGACACACAGGAAGATCTTCAATATTCCCTACAAACTGTAAAAGCTTCCATTAAATTGCAGTTATGCAGCATCTTTGATTCTTTGACTCTGCAAGCCTTTTTCCTTCCCTTTTCCCCTTCTCTCTCTCTCTCTCTCTCTCTCTCTCTATATATATATATATATATCTATCTTTCATACACATACTCTCTCTCTAGACTTCCCTCTTCTGTTACGGAACATAATATAATAATAAAGAAGAGAGAGAGAAACAGCCACCAAGGTTTTAGATCTCATCAACAACAAAATAACAGGTAATGTCCCTAGTCTCTACCCTTCATATGTGAACAGCACACACAGAGATTGCACTTACCACTGCATAGAACAAACACACACATATGATAGAACTAGCTGAGATGAGAAAGAGAGAGTACATATGAAAAGGAAGTTGTGTGAGAGAATCTAAGAACTTGAAATGGTTCTCATATACTAATATGAGCTATAATTATCATATTGACAATAAATCATCCTATTAATCCCTATTAACTTAAGTAAATGTTGATTGCCTTACTTGTTAGGAAGAGCTTTTTCCTGATAAACCATCATATTAGTAAGACATGTGGCATTTATCAAATTTGTCTCTGTCTGGCGTGGAAATCACGGAAACTATTTCTATATAATGCTAGAAGATGAAAGAGAAGAAAAGATTAGTACTCATTGTGTCTAATGTGGAGAGAATAAGATTATGATCCACTATATATATATATATATATTATGAAGAAAGTTTTTCTTGACGAATTCAACAAATCATTACAAATGTATATGAAAAGCCAATAAACCAAATTTAGAGAAAAATTTATGTCAAGTGTTGGATGTTATTCATTATGCATTTAAATGTAAGAGATGGAGCCAAGTATATTTGAATTACATACCCTTCCACTGGGTAAGAATAAATTCCTGTCTCTTTGATTACAGAACTGTTTCAAGTAAATGCCTTTCCAGTTCTAGTCTACTAATCCCTAAAGAACAGTGTATCTCAGAAAGTGTAGACTATCTATTTCTAGAAATCTATCTGTGCAATTAAGGATTTTCAACTCTAATGTTGAAGTCCATAAGTTGCTAGGGCTATATTACATTAGTCTCGGGGTTTTTATGTTTTTGTAGGGGTTTTGGCGTGGACAACAATGACTAAACCAGGCAGGAGGAAGTTATGTTTCTCTGATTCTTGTCCTGAATTCTTCAAAGTTTATCTCATGGAGAGAAGCTCTCAGCAACTGGTAAACTTTCTTTTTTTTCCCCTGTTTAGCTTCATCTAGACCAAATGGCCCAATGGTATTTCCTCTCCTCCCAATTGAGAAGGTGAGGGGTTCCAGTCTCTTAGGAGACAAAATGTGTGTGTGTGTGTGTGAAAAAACCTTATCTTAAGAAAAAAAACAAAAAAATAAACAGACTTTTGGATGATTAATTCGAGTTCCACTGATATTCACATGATTTAAAGGTGTTCAACCACCCATTTTTTATACTAATAGTAGAATTTGAATGAGCGTCACTCGATAAAATCAAATGAAACTCAGCACGAGTCTAATCTATAGACTATTCCTGTAGCTAAGCAAACTCATAGAAACGGTGCAATGAAGAAGATAAAAGACACATGAACTTAAATAATAATAACAATAAAATGCTGGTGTCTAGCATTAATTATTCTATTCTGATCTGTTGCAGCAAATCCCAGCAGCATTTGTGAAGAAATTAAACGGAATTATACCTTCCACTTCTACAATAATAAATGATGGAAGGAGAACATGGAGGGTGGAAGTGAACAAGGTTGATGATCATTTGTATTTTCAGAATGGTTGGCGTGAATTTGTGCAAGACAATTCACTAACATCAGGAGAATTTCTGGTATTCAGCTACGGTGGTAGTTCAATGTTTTATGTCCAAATTTTTGGGAAAAGTGGTTGTCTAGAGGAGGTTCCAATCCCTACTAGCGAAAGTACTCACAAACAATTTACACTTAATCAAGAAATTGAGGCATTTAAACCCAGTAAGTACTTGTTACTTTCTAGTGGGCATACTTGCCTCAAAAGATGACAGTACTTCTCCTATATATAGTTGACTTATACATGTGTATGCATGAAATGCAGGAAAGTATGCAAAATCGACCCTTAAACCCAGTGGCAAGCAGATAGCTAAAAGGATTTTACCGTGGCGTTCGAGGGGTCTAACAACTATTCAAAAGAATGACGGAGCTTCTAGAGCAACAAGAGATTTTGTCACTGCGTATCCTTCCTTCCAAGTAGTTATAAAGCCATCTTATGTTTACTACTACCTGGTAAGGTTATTAGAGTATTTTTACCCAAAATTCAACCAGCACAGACACCCTACCGCTCACCCTCTCCCCACAATCCACAAAATGCACACACATATAGCTTCTACATATACTCGGATAATGGAGTTGCTACAAATAACAAGCAACACATTTAATCACTCATATTTTCACTTTTTTTTTTTAATCAGATGTGTATTTTTTAATGAGAATATGAATAAAAATATTCTTTGTTGGTGAAAAACGCAACGGATGGTGAGTGCTGAGAGTCCTTAGTTGCGCCAGTCACAAACTTAGTTTATCATATTGACATAGGGGACACTTGCCCCCACAGGATTTTTTTTTAACTTTTTACTTATTAACACTATTGTTTTACCAATACAAAGGAGTTTTTGGAGAGTTTTCGTTTTATCACAATTGCCCCCTATGAAGTTACCAAAAACTCCTTTGTATTGCTCCGATAATCTCACATAATATTTGTGTTCAAGGTCGCCCCTCCTCACATTATTTTCTAGGCCAGTCCCTGATTGTCAATTGCGTTTCTCTTGATAGAATTTCTGTAATGAATGAAATCTAGCATTAACTATTAGGACCAGGTGTAGGAAATCAAACATGCCTCGAAACTGATAAGTAGGTACAGGACTTTTCATGTCAAGCTCAAAATTGTTATCTTACCTCTTCCACCTCTCCATTCACTTGATTTCTACACTTTTTATATCAGTGCTTGTAATATATTATAAACTTGTACTTTGTGCAGAATATACCATATAGCTTCTACAAGAGCTACATGGAAAAGGATATAAAGTGTGGAATTCTTCAGGTGTCAACTAAGTCATGGCCAGTGAAGGTGAAGAAATATCGGGATAACCTAACCACGTTAGCTAGGGGTTGGGCACTATTTGCTAAAGATAACACTCTGAAGGCAGGAGATGTTTGCATCTTTGAGTTAATTGAGAGATACGATTTTGTGCTGAAAGTCTCTATCCTACGGGGTTGCTAATTATTTCTATTTATGTGGAATCAATGTTGGGAACTTAGTATTTCATACACTATATGTTGGAGATTAATTATGTACAAGAGGTCAAGCTAAAGATAGAACCCTTGTTTCTTTTTTGCTTTATGTTCCTCATGATGTAGTTAGTTTTGTGAAGAAAGGCAAAATCTTAAATGCCCACATCATTTAAGCTCAAGCATTGAAAGCAATGCAGGAAAAGAAATTTGAGATTGGCTAGAACTCCAGCAGGATGTATTAAAATGACTACATGTCTAGCTTATTAAAGCAGACTTTTTATCTTGAGCTCCCTATTTGAATTATTGGATGTTTGGCATTTCTAAATCTTATTATGGAATTATCAGAATAAAAAAAAAAATGATGTCTTTTGACTACAAAGTATTTAAACCCCTTTTCCGTATATAATAGCTTTTCATAAATAGATGGATTCCTTTTAAAAACTTTCACCACTACCTCTCTCTTTTCAGGTGTATATATATAGTTCTCATCATCTCATGCATCCACCTTACATTTCCTGTCCTCACCTTGAATATCACCTCAACTTATAAAAAACCTACATTCCCATGAAAAAAATATCATACCTATCATGCACTTTCTTTCTGAGTCTATCGTACAACTGAAGCTGTAACACCTAAACTTGAGAAGGTGAAAACACTAAAATTTCTAAAAGATTGACTCCTCCCACCCACAAACTCAAGGTATTAACTAGTATAAATTAGAATCTAGTGTCCAATGTCACGCGTGACAGTTTTTTGTTATTAACACTACAATGAAGGATCCACCAAGTAAACATTATATATTGGTTGTTCATATATTTATTGGAAAAAACTGCCAGTTCATTATTATAGCACTTTTTTTTATAAGTTTTTTGTAAGATAAGATTACCAGTTCATTATTATAGAACTTGTTTCCAATAATTCATAAAGCCAATCCTGCAGTTCATCATGCCATTCCTTGAAATGACTGATGATGCATACAACATCTTACCAAAGAACCCGTAGCCATGTATCTAGTGGCTATGAAAACAAAGAAACATAGAAGATGTATTTATCACTGAAATGTGTCACACAAAGAGAGGCCCCAAAATGTAAACATCCAACAATTACTTAAGTAATAAACCCTAATATTTCTTTAAGAACGTACCTAATGCCCTTCCCAAGGGTTAACAAGTAAAATGGTAAATTTCTCAACTAGGGAAACAATTAAGTAATAAACCCTAATATTTCTTTAAGAAATTTATTACTTCCTATAGGTTAACTTTTTATTTTTACATGTTCTGTTTAACTTCTTTCCAAATTTTATATCTTCCACCAGAAAAATGCACTTCAGTTGACCAAGTTGACAATATATCAATCAATTCTACTAGAATGTAACAACTAGTTGAATATATTTCTTTTTAAGAGGACTATTCCCATCCACAAACTCAAGCTGTCTTGTATAAATTAAACTTATTGTCCAATTTCACGTAACAACTTTTTTCTCTATGGGACTACAATATGGCTCCACTGAATAAAATAAGTGTATTTTTGTTCTTCATATATTCACGAAAGAAAACAGCCAGCTCCCATGTAAACCCCTTGTTTCAAATAATTCATCAAGCCAATCCTGCAGTTCATCATCCCATTCTTTGGATTGACAGATGACACATATTAAACAAAATTATTGCTAAGCCCACAATGTCTTATCAAAGCACTCATAACCATCTATCTAGTGGCTGTAAAAGCAAAGAAGAAGAATTGTCTATGACTCAAATGTGATTCATAACGAGAAGCCCCAAAATATAAACATTCAATAGAGCCTGCAAACTTTTGTGTATCCGCAACTAAAACTATGGACACGATGCTACTTCGTGATGCCTTTGTTAGCAAAAAAATGATGCTTACCTGTTGGATCCCAATGAATGGGTTCATGCGCTAAAAGAGGCCTCTTTTCATTTCTTTGGGTCTTGAGAAAACTCTCCCTTTTGTGTCCCCTTCTGATTTTGCTCGGACGCATCTGTAACTTGTGTTAATCCACTCGCCTTCCCGTGGTCTGATCCTGGCCTAATATTCTCAGATGACTGTTTACTGTCATGGTTCTTGACTACAGAGTTTGCTTCCGATCTACTTTGGCTGTCGCTTGGGTCAGGTGTTGTAGACTGTTTCTCGTCAGAAAATTCCTGGTTTTTGGTTATGGTGCTGCCTGATGGTTTCTTTGATTCAACAACTATTTCCTTTATAGCCTCCTCTAGTTTATCTAGCCTCACTTTTACCTCCAAAATCTCCGGATCTGATCCTACTTCTTTTTCTTCAGTAACATTTAATTCCATCTGTTTTGCTTTTGCTTCTTCTTCTTCAGCCTTCTTTTTCTGCTCCAGTTCCTGAGAAGGTGAATCATGACAAACAATCAAAATCAGAATTTCATAGAAGGACAAAACTACAGGACTTCTACTGTTAAAGAAACACTTTGGAACCACTTAACACAATCCAAAGAAAGTTAAGGAAGTCAGTCACATACATTATTTAATACGTGTGGTTAGCATCCCATGGAAACCAACATCTACAATCTTTGTCTCAACAGCATTTAAGATGATGCCTTAAAATCAAGAGATAGCCATTAAATATCTAAGGCAATTGATCTTTTGTTTTCTAACTCTCAATTTCTACCACAAAGAAATACCGAAAATCATTTCAAAATATATAAAACAAAAATTTCATGAGATAAAAAATGGAAGATCCATTCACTCAACAATTTTTCCAATTGCCTTGTTTCCTCAAGTTCAAGCAGAATGAAATCACACTTTAAAGGGTTGGTTAGCAACAGAATGGTGACTGTCAATGACTGTGGAAACCAGCTTATAGAATTATTGAAACAATTGGAGAAGATTCTCAACTGCTTCTTTACCAGAGGAAAGCAAAACACAGAAACACCAGAAAAGGGAAAATGGAAACTAGGAAAGGAAATCACTCATTATAATTTGTGCATGGTTTTTTTGCGTTTTTCTGATAAGCATGGGAACTTAATACTTCTTATCATTGTCTTACTCAGGGGAGCAAACAGGGGCTCTATTGGAACGGACACCAGGCCTTTATTTATGAGATTAGTTGAGCGGCAGGAGCAGCAGGCAAATGCTTGTAGCCTTTCTTTCCCTTACTATTAGTAAGAGGGAAATCGTGTTCCCGAGAAAATTTTACTTCCAAAGTAAATGGTATTGTTAACTGAATAAATATAGCAAATGCAAAAATTAGGTGGCGAAACTCTGCTGTGGCAGCTTTATCGTGAGGAAGGCTATTCTTACAGGCATTAGATCAAATGGGAAAAAGCATAGGAAGGAATATTCTTTCGTGATGAAGATTGTTATCTTAGAAAGCTGGGTGAATATAAAGGACATTTCATTACCGCCTCCATTCTTCTCATTTCGTAGCGAGCATATTGAGCCACCAAATATACAGCTGTTACAAGAAATCATGATGTTTTAGATGACAGCACCAAACTCAAAAAACATCATAAACGAGAAGCATGGCATATTGTAAGCATGTGAGTAGATATACCCAATGAAGGCATGCAGACAAAGAAGAGTTGTACCAGATGGAAATCAAGCCTGGCAAAAAGAGACACACATAAGAAAATGTACCAACAACTCAAATAAAGACGCCATGCAGATAACAGGAGTAGAACGATCAATGCTTTTCTTAAGAATAGTGAGATTTTGAGGAAGTGATTTATAAGTCCAGATGCAAAATTGCAAACAAATCACATGGAAAACTATTGCATGTGATTCTCCCTGTTGAGCACTACATAATATGATACATAATTGTAGAACATGCAAACATGCGTGATGGACATGCATGCACCATGGTTTCAGACACATTTCGCCTCAATTTCTTTAGAATCCTTTCTATATATTTCTCGAATGAAAGGATATTTCATAATGATACCATGTCATTAAAAACCTGTCATGGACTTGCTTCAACATCACCTGACTCAAGAAAAGTGGGTGTAGTATATAGCACATAGAGGCTAAGAAGGATTGGTGTAAAAGGTATTAGTATGTAAAACGGGCTGTCTTTAATAGGATGATAAGATGGGTAATACATCAGAATTTCATATCCATTGCACCTCGGAATAGTGCAGAAGTGCACACTTATTCATCACATTCTTACTATATGAAGAGATAGAAAGAACAATTTGGCTGCTTGCATATGTAAGGTTAGGTCATACTAGCTGCTGTAATCCCGGATGACAGAGGCATAGTTCAATCCCGATTCGAGAGCATGTATGTTTGGTTAGAGCATAATATATATCTACACACACACCTTTGTTCTTGGCTCATGTGTACAACTCAGAAAGAGGATGGTACGTCAATGATCATAAGTAAGACTACATCAAATTTACACATTGTTTCATCATTCACATTTCCAGTTTTTGAATGTTTCCATGGCATAAGCATCTTCTTGATCCTCATTACCCATAAACCAACGAATGAAAATTTCTTCAGCGTCTCTAATATAAATTAAACAGTAAATGTTTCTTAAGCATTGGATAACAACTAAATGGCAGAAACCCACATTAAGGGTCAGTGACAATATTTGTCTTACAAAGTGGTATTGGCTAGCACAATTACTATATGGTTCCCTACATCGTCCTACCTATCCGACTCTTAATCAGTTTGAATTTCTTCATTTTTGCAGTTAATGTTTTTCAGATCCTGGTGCAACAGTAATGTTGCTCCAATGTAACATGGATGTCACGGGCTAAAAAAAAATGAAGAAACAGCGTGTCCGCGCATAATGACGGGATACTCCTGCCCTGGTTAAACCCTTTAGACCTTAAACATTTATAGCACGTTTCTCAACTTTTGACATCAACTTTTTTTTTTTTTAGGACTTTTGACATCAACTTCCTTGTTCGGTTTCACCAAAAAACTTCATGGAACTGAAAACTCTTTACCACCTTGTAATATGATTTCTAAGTGCAGAAATGAAATCAAAGAAACACCCACAGAAAATGAAAGCATTATTGCACAGTTAAATGCATAGACAGTAGTGAACCACAGATTTATCGGGCAGTGAAGTGAACATGTTTGACGAAATGCCTAAGAGAAGCTCCATCAATATATAAATACTGTAAAAACTCAAAAAATGGGAAAAGAAAGATGAATATGAATACCCAAATTTCTTCGTCTTGGGAGGAGTGGTGAATAGAATTTTGGCTGCGGTCATGAAATCGAGCTTGTCGAGCTGACGATAGGCGTCGTCGTGTTCAGTCAAAGAAGAGTTGGCATTGCCATTGCCATTGTTGTTGTTGGTGGTGGTGGTGGGTTTGTTGGTGGTGCAAAAGGGTCTATTCCGAACATATATGGATCGCCTTGAAAACCATCTCGCGCCAAACATTTTTCTCAACATGGCACAGACACTCAAATTGGTGTACGCAAAACGGTTCTCAAACCGGAGTGTAGAGATATTTGGGCGAGTCGGGGCAATACTACTGACTTGGTATGCCCCACCCAATCGATGTTGATTGGTGCGGGTACCAAGTTATTCCAATAAATTATTGAGCTAGTTAATCTAATTAAAATTTAAAACATTAGTCCCGGCAAAGCCTTTCTGGTTTTTTTTCCAAAAGAAAAAGAAAATCAACTGGTGCGCCCTAGTTTTTCCTAAATTCTTTTAAGGTTTAGAAGTTCTTCTAAATTTTTTATCAAACACCGTTCAAAACAGTTTTTCCCTCCAATAAATCAAACGTAGCTTCTAAAAAACCGATCCAAACAAGATCATTGTATCCTGTCATGAAGTCTTAGGGCTTGCTTGATTTATATTCTTGGAACCAGATTTATGTTTTCTAAAATTTTAAAAAATTTGGTTAATTTTTTTAAAAAAATTCAGTTACAAAAATATATGTTTTAAAGACTTTCTTTACTAATCCTAAAAAAAAAACAGTTTTCCCTTTTAAAATATAAACCAAGCACACTCCTATTTAATATAAATTGTTTATATATGGTTTCCATTTGTGCATGGGAGTTATTTCAGGCACGTTTTTGGACTATATTGTTTGTCAAGTTCCACGACCAGTCCACCATACAAACCACAAAATTCATTTTTAGAGGTTTGTTCAACATCAAGTTGTTTGACAAAAAATAAAATTGAAATATAAAAATGAGTGTAAACATCAGTTTGATCTTTTGGATAGAATTGCAAAACACATTACACATTACAAGGGTCCGTTCGGTTGCGCAGGATTTGGGATTGCATTGAAATTGAAATTGCAATTTCATGAAATTACAATTCCATCAATACAATTTCAAATACATTGTTCGGCTAAGTCGTGGAATTTAAGTGTAATTGGATTCCAATTACAAATTCAATTTGAATGTGAATTTCAATTCAAACCCAATTTGAATGTAAAATATCATAAATTTTGAATTAAATTAGAGAATATAGATAGATTTAAGTATGTAAATATAAGTATGACACAATATATATATATATATATATATATATGTGTGTGTGTGTGTGTGTGTATATATGTATGTATGTATTTGTATATATAGGCATGTGTATATATTTGTATATATATATATAGGCATATGTATATATATAAGTGTTTGTGAATATATATGTAAGTTTGTAGTTGTGAAAAATTAATTATTAGAGAAAATTTATTGGGTTGAAGACTTGGAATTGCAAATCACAACTTTTCATATGGAATTTAAATTGTGAAATTGGTGGATTTAGAATTGGAATGCAATTCCAAATCCAAATTATTTTTTACCAAACGAATAATAAAATATTTGGAATTAGAATGCAATCCCAAATCCAAGGCCCAAAACAGTATAACCGAACGGACCTAACACTCATTGAAACAGTAATACCATAAATCACCACAAAAGAAAGAACTAACTAGCACAAAAATCGTTGCAGAGACCCTACTGATTTGCAGTGACCATCCAACATCATATAATTATTCAATATTCATTTGTGTCAATCAAAGGCCATTATGCCAAGCAATGCCCCCATAAATCCACAAGAGAAAAAATGGTCAATTCATGCATGACATCACCCATGACCTCATTGCTGACATAAAACTTATTGAAATTTTCTGTTTGACCTGAAGCATATTAGGAAAACTCAGCTTCAGTCTCATGGATAAGGAGTTCTAGGGAAGTGAGCTTGCGTTGCAGAGTATTTTCAAGAGTCTGTTGGGAACATGCAATCCAGACAAATAACCAGAAACTTGAGTTTAAGCACCATAGAATATGAATTGAATAGATTGGAGAACCAGTCCCACTTTAATATTACAAATATGAGCTACAAAATTTTTATCAGAAAATAATAGGGTTATGATACAAGAGACAAAGGTATAGAATCCGTTTTAAAATAAATGGGGAGAAATACGCTATGAAGCTGCCTCAGAAAGATAAGACGTAAACAGTGATACAGCATCCTGGAAATGACATGATCGGACGTCTTCAGGGATGGGTGCGCTGAATATACTGTCAAAGCAGCTCAGCTGAAACTCACGTGTTGAACCAGCACCAATGTCAGATAGAAGCAAGTTGCAGATCTCCTCTGCCATCTTTGAATACGCCACTCTGGAACACGGAATTTTAGTGTTGGTTAATTTGAATGTTTAAGTAGAAACCGACTTTCAACACTAAAATGAAGTAATTGCCATTATGCAGTCTCTCTATAAAAGAGAAGCACTTGAAGCATATCCAGCTGTAATGCTTCACAGGGATTTGGCTATGAAAGCAACTGCTTTCCATGCCATGCCATTATGCAAATCATGTTATCCAGTACAGCAGTTGGTGAAATAACAGGAAGAACAACCTTGTCCTCCTTGCAACTGCAGCCATCCATGGATTTTCCCTTCTTTTATCACATTTCGATCGAAGGATGGTTGCACTTTCCTATTAGTTGTCCATCAGAACAGCATAGACCCTTACAAGATCAAGAGCTTTCTAAGTTTAGAAAGCTTAGTTCTCTAAGCACTGTTGGAGGACGTGCATGGATCGTGGAGAGAATGGATTTCTCCATAGTGTAATGCAAACTAGTAATGGAAGAGATGCAATTCATTTCCCAGGGTTTTCTCCCTTCTCAATAAGAGCAGAACCCAAAGTGGACCCAGACGATTTTTAGGCAATGATGGATTTGGGGCATTGGAATGATTTGAGGAAATAAGGAGGCTGTCCCACTCCCCAACAAGCACCCCCACCTCTAGCTAGGGTGCTTTTTCATCCACACAAACGCTCGATAACTCAACAAAGCTTTATTACAATTATATGGGGTTGCTATTTGAATTCTTTTGCGCCACTTTACCCAATCTAAGGTCATAGTCTTTATGTTATCCCACATAACATCATGTCTTTCGTAGCTACCTCAACCATTGCAGTTTTGATCTTCCCCTTCCCTAGCATTACCCTTGACAAGTACCTCCCCACTCTTCCTAATTGGTGCAGCTATTTACCATCAATGCACATGCCAAACAATCTTAATCGGTTCTTTCTCATTTTATCTCGACTTGATGGCACTTCATACATCTCATAGATGTGTTCATTTCTACTCTTATATTTTCTTGTCTCGCAACACATTTATTTTATTATTCGCATTTCTGTCACTCTCTTTTTGTGGGTGTTGTTTTTAAGCCGCCCAACATTCTGTCCCGTAATATATGGCTGATCTAAGTGAAGCTTGGTGGAAGTTATATTCAGATGATATATTAACAAACAAGTCATAAAGCCAATGCTGAAGATGTATTATTGAATTGGGAACATGCATATATGCATCTATTCCAAATATGCAAAAACATTAATATTGATACCTTGCATCCACTGGTAATCTGCTACCCAAAACTGCCAAAGACTCATTTAAGCGATCAAAGAAGTGTTTACAAGCAACACTCTTGTCCTCAAGACAATCCTGTAAGCCAAAACATGTGTTCATTAGTGCTAACTAGAAAGCAGAATTGGAATGCCTAGTAATTATTACAATAAATTTAAGAACAGTCCATAAATCCAAGTCCTAAATCCGAGCTTCCACTTCCTTATTTTCAAAAAGCACCCAATCTCCAACGCCAAAATTTTTTATTGATTGTTTTTCTAACCTATCACAAATCTTCTAATCCAACTTACACAAAGCAATTCACAAAACTGGTGTCAAAATGCTCTGTCCAATTATTGATCTTCCGATTACAACCAGAGCCCCTATCACTGTATTCCTGCAGCATCAATCTGGATATTTACTTGCTTATCGTTTATTCTTTCAATCTACTTTCTTTTTTACTGTCTTCTTTATTTTTTGACCATACATAATCGCCACAAGCATTGCCCAATCACTGTATTTTAGCAGCATCAATCTGGACACAAACTTGCCTATCGCTTATTCTTCAATTTTACTTCTATGTTTTATCTCTTTTCTTGCTTTTACTACTGGAAGCCATCTTGCTCCTTCCAGGAAAGTTATTTTAGTGTTAGTTCAACACAGAGAAGGCTGCAAAAAGAAGCAACAACTGGCCTAATATGCAAGTCGAGTGTCACAAAATAGTATGCTCAATTTGGAACCCTTTACAACCAACATAAAACTCATAATTGAAGCAACTAAGCATCAATATCTGAAACCAATCCATTATGCCGCCAAAAAATGGGATATACCAGAAGGAAAGATAACAAGTCAATATAAGGAAAAACAGCAGTATATACAGAAAAAAATTCATACCAGTTCATCATTCAGGGTATTATTATCTTTCTGCAAGGAACTTCTTAATAGAAAAAATGATACATAAATTCCAGCTCCTAAGTCCCAATCTTCAATCTCTGACTTGTGGTCTTCCATGGAAGTTGCAAGCCTCCATATCTCCGAGTACTTGGCTGCATATCATGATCAACACTAACTTAACGAATTTTTGACCATGACATAATTGAAGTACATTGCAATCCAGGTAAAAAAATTTCTTACATTAGAATTGACAAGCAAAACAAAAAGCTACTGCATCAATATCAAAACAGTCAATCAAGCAGAGGGACATTTTCTTAAGGAACAACACCTGTCTTCCCCCTTGCAAAAAAAACAAGTCTACAAAAATCCAAAAACACTCAAATCCAACTTATTTTTACTCAAATTAATGTTACAATATTGTCTACAAAAAAAAAAGTAATTATTTTTTAACACTAAAGTCGAATTTGTGAAAACGCAATTTTTTGCAATAGGAAATCCATCAGTCTCTCATTTAAAAATGTTGTGTAATAGTGTGTCACACCACGGCTTTAGTCGGCTTCAGTTTTCAATAACCCACATTACTCACATTCATCCTCTGGTTTCAAGAACGTTCAAACTAATGCACCTGTTTTGACTATTTCTTATTTTATTTTTCTCTTAAAAATCACTTTATGTTTTATAACGAAACAAAAAACTAAAGAAGTTGATAAATGATAATGCTGCCTGCATTGTTTCACCGTTGTTCCTGAATATCTTTCAATGGACCTATGATACTCTTAACTTTTTTTTCAAAAATAAACTCTAAGAACTTGCTTTCCTAAAAGAGAGAAAATAAACAAAAACCAACATATTCTTGAAGATTTAACCATTTTTACTTTTTGTTTCCAAAAACATCTAAATAATGAATTTGGGCATTGTAAAGTTAACAAAAAAGTGTGGCGAAATTAGGTTTCATGGCTGCTCAAAGTGGTAACATGAATGCATGATGAAAATAGCTGCTAAACCAGGAGCAACAATCAAATGTAGAGAACCATCAAAAAGAAATTGGGATATACAATAATTGCTCTCACATCTTTTGGCATATGTAAGGAATTTAGAATTGTCCTAAAATTTAGAAAATCCTTAAAAAGAGTATCAACTTCAATAATTATCGCAGAATTTGAAATGAAATAATATATCACACCATATTATAACCTGATAAAAATAAAAGAATAACCTTGAGTACAACCACGGTCTAATGGTAGATATAGTACATAGAAAACTTCAATTAACCTACTTGTCAGGTACCAAGTTTTGGAGTGCTAAATCATCAAAACCTTCACAAAATTACTATCAGATGTATAGGAACTTCACGGGTTACAGTTATTAGGAAATTTAGTATACATTCTACAAACAAATAAAAGCAGTGCAATTTTTGGACTGGGAAGTTTTAGAAATTTGGTAATACTCCTATGGAAACAGACATATTCATATGATACTCGATCACAGACCTAAGTCTCATTTGTCTTTCAATTATGAGTTCAAACATCTAGTTGATCTGTGGAAGCTATTTTTTGTATGATACTGCAACCCAGAAAGTAGTCTGTCCCAGAGTTGTCTGAACAACTGTTACAATTATGGAGGACCGAAAAATAATATGCCACACACAAGTAAATTTAAGATTTGTACCTGACAAAAACAAAGAATGAGCAACTGAATTTACGAAAATTGAATGCGCTTTTTGCCAACTTGCACATTGAAGAAAGTGTTCAAGGGCCTCTGGAAGATTCCCATAGTAATTGAAATGTACCGCCTGCATTTACACATAACAAAGAAATTTAGGAAATAAAATTATCGGCTCTCTTTCACTATCAAAGACATTCATGAATGAAAGTCAACCACAAGGTCCACAACAGATCCCTTTAAAAGCCCCGAATAGGTTCACAGTATCTTTTTCCCCAGGTTAGGTAATCTCACATACACCCTCAAATACCCACTATGCTGCTCGAACCCTACACCTCTCCTCTGAAGGAGGAAAGTTTATACCAGCAGGGGTAATGCCCCAGTGGTACCCAAGAAAAGAAAGAAATTATGCAGCAAGTTCAAATGTAAAAGCAATCCCATTCACCCAGATACAGTCAAAAGGGACCATAGAAAAGAACTAACCAATGGCAGTCACCAATTTTGCACTATCCCAAACCATGAACAATCCTTCCTAAAACAAAGGGCTAATGAAAGAATTAATTTATGTTACCCTGTGATGGATGCAAGAAACAGTAACGTACCATAGCCTCATGCAACCAAGCTGAAGGAATGCCCAAATCCTCAATAAATTGCCGCTGTTTCTCTTGTGTACTCCAAGCTTCACAGTACTGGAACAGGATTTCCCTAATAAGGGTAGTGTGGAGATATGGAAAATCATCACGACGGGACATATGAAGAGCCACGTAGATGGCCCAATGACATTGCCCTAGACACAGCAGCTGTGAAACGAGCCCCATATCAAGAACATGAAGATCATTAGAACTAAATGTGCCTACTGCTTCCAATAATGCACGCTGATGCCAGATCATATGGTAGTCAAGTGGGTCATTAGTCGATGCAAATGCACTGAACATGGTCTTCAGGACACCAGATTCATTCCCTTCACTGGCATGAAGAAGCATAAGATAATACGCAAGGTCCAGACGTTCCCCTGGGTTCCAATTTACAGCCTCTTCTACTGGTCCCTCATCAATGTAAACAGGAACTGGGTATGGAGCTCTTCCATCATCAAGAAGTTGCTGATAAGCGTGAAAAATAACTGGCAATGAAGTGTCAGGTGGAAGATGATACCACATTAACAACCCAAGAAACCTTTTCCAGTCAATTCCAATGTCAAGTAAAGCACCATGAATGTTTCCAGCAAGCAATTCATAGAGCCTGATCCTGTTTTTTTCAATGAAATTGAAGTCCAGACCATTCATTCTCCAAATATCGAGCTGCCGAGCAATATCGGATCGATTGACAGTGGACCCACCAGCCAGGCTTAACAAACAAGCCAGTCTCACATCTCCTTTAGAAGCAGCCAATTCTACAGCTGCATCCAGCTGTCGCCCTGTAAGGAGTAAGAATATGTGTTCTAAATCACTCAACTCATTCAAGGAGCTTACTTCGTCTTGCACCCGGTGGCAAACACTCTCTTGTAACCAGTAACTAAACTCCGCCCTCCGAATTAAAGGAAGAGCTTCTAGATCAACTTCTGGAAAATTTTCCTTCCTATCATGCATCATGTCTTCATCATTGTCAGCTGGCAAAGGCTTTGATTGTCCACTCATTTCCCTTGCAGAGAAAAGAACCTTTATTAATTCCCAGATCATTACTTGGTGTATCAGAAAAAGATGACAGGAAGAAGGTAATCCAGGAGAGTCCAGCTGCCTCTCAACAATCCCTATATAGTTCCGACAAATCTCTGAAAGCATCAATGGATCACAAACAAGTTTTTGAAGCTTTAGTTTGAAGGATCCAACTTCAACTACTTCTGTTTCATGATTCATTGACTTGTGAAGATTTAGTGGAGAATCAAAACAAAAATCAACAAGTTCCTCTCTGACTTTGTTGTTTTCATCTCTAACCACCTTATCAGTTGCCACCTTCTCTAAATTGATTACAGAAGATAACACCCTCTGAGGATTACTACTCCCAACAGGTGCACCGGTGTGGACGAGGACACCATTAGGTCCCCATCCAACACGAAATGACCTTCCCATAAACAGTGCTGCATCAACTACATTTTGAGAATACCTTCCAGTTACTGGTGTTTTGTGCTTGAGGTCCAGCTTAAAACCTTCAACTTTTGTTGTCTTCAGAGGTAGGCTCTTATTTTGTTGGGCCATCAAAATGTTTCCAGGAGAGCTAGAGTCAAAACTAGCAGGGTGGTACTCAAGCAAAGCTAATGGGGCTTTCCGCACCATGGGAGGACTTGATCTGTGTATTGTCCTCCGAGTAGAATGCTGTAAAGGAGACCTTGTATATTCGTTACTGGAGGGTACTTTCTGATGTGAACCTATCCCATTAAAATCCTCAGTCTCCTCTTCCTCAGCAGGAAACATCACCATTCGCAATTCGTTCATCTTGACAGGATCAAGCCCAAGATGAGCAGGAAGAGAATGTGAAAGCAGAATCGGATCTACCGCCACAGTTTCTTCATCAATTCTGGAAACATCACCACCATTCACTTCCAGAGGATCTTGAACTTCTTCAGCTTCATCTTCCATTACAATATCACCTTCATCATCTTCATTCAAACCGAATCTGCTAAAATGGTTAACTAAGAACTTCCATTCACCATTCGATGGGTTAAATGAAATAAAGCATGCTCCCTGTCTCTCTGTGCTTAGCCTCAATTTATTGACGACTTCTCTTAGTTGCTCCTCTTTATGAGCTTTAGAGAACCGTATTTGCAGAATTAAAGTTACTTCAGCTGCCTTGTTAAGGCCCTGACCAACCATAGGCTTGGCACTTTCATCTTCATATACTACTACATCATGCCTACTGAAATTGATAATTCGATCTAAATCCAACCATCTGACATCAGTCTCCCCCATAAATTTGACACCTCCATAACCAAACCTACCCACTGTAAAATCTTTAACTCGGCTGCAATATCCAGGATTTCTGAGTTCTCGAGTGGCCAACTCACTCAAACAAGGTTCCATAAAATAATCAGAAGATCTCAAAGTAGGTAAGGAAGCTATACTTTCAGACAAATCCTGACATGGTGATGGAGAATCTGTTGTGTTCTGACAAATTTTTCTTTTTTTGTATTGAAATTGAGAAAAAAGCTCGGAGTCAGGAGTCCGAACATCAAGGTCCATTTAAGCAGTACTAAACAATATACTGCTTATTGAACTGCTATAAAGTTTGTTTAAAGTCCCTGAAAACAGAAGAAAAATCAACATGGAGTTCCAGTGGAAATACAAACAAACAGAAACTTTCAAGCAAGCCAAAATTGCACAGAGAGAATTTTTCAATACCTCATGCTCCCAGGGACAAAAAGAAACTAATTGCAAGAAAGAAAAAGATTGAAACATTATTATGCATCACTATCGTTTAGATAATTGCAACTAAATGAAATCCTTCATGACATACAAGCCCCATAAATGAATACAGAAAAATAGAAAAGACAAGAAGAAGAGAGTGAAAAGGAAGGATAACGGGAGGGAAAACATATAGTATTTACTTTCTATAAGTAAACACACACACACTTATGCCCTCATGGTAGTCTCTGCAGATGGCTCCTCAAAGTAGTTTTGCATTGCCTCAATCGCAAACAGCCACATGTTCCAATAACTCTAACAGACTTGGCCTCCTCCCACTGTAGCATTCAACCCAATATTTCAAGTTGAGCAACCCTAACGTCACTGCTTCACGGGCTCTTTTTTCGAATCAAACGAAGGAACAACCAACTTGATGCAGATAAGTAAAAATAGGGTAACATACAAGAGGAAGGCGGAGGAAACAAGACAAGAGATGTTTGAAACTGATATCTTATTCACTTTTTCCCCAATAATAATAAAAAAAAATAACACATAACTATGCCAATCATAAAGAGAGCTTTCAAACATCCAAAATTCGAATCCGAACACGTAAAGTACTTGATCATCCCCATACACCTGCAAATAAAGTCATGAAGGCTACACACATATCTCCTTCGCCCTAAAGAAGTAGGGAAAAATACAACAGGATTAGGCGCTACTGCTGAGGAAGAAATACCATAAAAGGGAGTCCATCCTTAATCCCAATCCAAAATAATTAAGTCTCCTTTTACGGGGGAGCGTCTGCTAGTAGAATCCACGATCTCAAACTATACATACATACATATATATATACATACATGTGAATACAACAAGTTAGAAACATACATGAAGATCAAGTTATCAAATGGAGATTTGACTTGGGTGACATTGTTGATTTATTGCCAAACACTGTTTGAAATCATTCTAGAGTCGGGACCGATACTCCTATCAATATGATAAAATTTCAAACCGTAAATTAGCAAACTGACAAATATTTCAAGACTACAGAGAAATTATATTGAAAACCAGGATTCTCTTTCAAGGCACATACACACACACAATAAACTCGAATGGATTCAAGTCAGAGTATAGATTCATTCTCTAGTGCATACAAGTGTGTATGTCAGTGTTGAGCATAGCGAACTCATCTACCACACACACAGTTGAAGTAGGGCCGATCAATGTAATCCAAGTGAAGGGTTTGAACTCGTGAGTGAAAAGGGGACAAATTAGAAACCCTAGATATGCAAATCAAATGGAGGTTGATGACTCGAAATTGAAGATATAATATGAGAAATTGAGAGACATGTACGAGAAATTGAAAGAAGTGGAAGCAGATTTGAAGGTGAAGAAGAAGATACTAACCTTGTGCAACGGTAAAAAATGGTGGTCACTTTGCGATTTCGATTCGATTCTCTCTCTCTAGAGTATGGACTGAAGAGAACCGGCGGGAGGGGTTAAGACGTGCTGAGAATTGATTTTTAAGCTATATTATACTTTTACCACTAACGTTTTAGTTATTTGACATATGTACAGCTTACTTTCAAGGTAAAGTGCAATAATAACCCCTCAACTATTGTTATTTGTTATAGATGATTTAAGTCATGTTTGGATTTACTTTTCAAACGTTGTTTTTGGCTTCATGAAGGAAAAACCTGTATTCGAGGATGTTTGACAAAAATTTTAAAAGAACTTTTGGGTCTTTAAAGAGCATTTAAAAAAATTTGTGAGTACCAGATTCTCAAAACAACCCTTACTTCTCTTTTTCTTTTGCAAAAAGTTATAAACAAAATGTATGTCAAACATGACTTTAGTACTAAAATCTATATTATTAGTCCTTATCAAATTACGTATTTTGTTTTTTTGAAATATTAATTATATTTGTTTTTATCATTCATTTTTACCATTTACCTTAGTTTTATTATTGGTATCAATTTTATTAATATTTTTAAGCAAAAAATTTTACTAGTTTTAAACATTTTTCCTGTGAAAAATGCATATTTTCGTAATATATATTATATGTTTCAGAAAGTACCCTGGATAAAATATCTTCATGCGCTACATTTATGAAGGTATAATTGTTTAAAATTTTCCACTTAAGTACCTAAACAATTATTTTCTAAAAGCAAAGGTAGATTTATGCAATTTGGATGAAACTATATCATCAAAATAATATAAGTTTTGTTATGATTTATTTTAATAGGAATAATATACTAAGTGTAATTTAATAAGAAATAATATTAAGATTTAATATAGTCATTTCATGAAAATAGTTCAGCAAACGACACAAAAAAACATTTTGCAACAAATTCAGAATAGTTCAAGAAGTATTATGCACAAAAACGGAGTTAATGATTACCTCTACGCTCTATATATTAATATTATTGTTGTATAGTGATTAAAAATAAATTGAGCAGAATAGTGACTCCAGCTTTACTCAGACTTTTCACTTGGGCTTGTTTGGGACGCACTGTTATTAGTTACAGCTGGAAATCGTGTTTGGAATGTAAATTTAGATGTCTTAAAATTTAGTAGTACAAAAATATTTTAGGCACAGTATTGAAGAAAGTCATGCAAAAATATAAAATTAGTGTTTTTCATTTTTTTCTAAAAACATTTCGAGTATTCATGTTTGCAATACAAAACAAATCATACGTGCGTCACCTCTCTTTGCATACATAATGATAATGTTAAGTTTGTACTGGATTTGAAATGTAAATTTAGATATGTCTTATACTTTAGTACAAAAATATGTTAGTTACAATGTTAAAACAAATCATGCAAAAATATTAAATTAGTATTTTCATTTTTTCCTAAAACATTTTCACAATTCATGTTTGCAAAATAAAATAGATCCATATGTGCATCTTTCTTTGTATACATAAATCATACTGCCAAGTTTGAACTGAATTGTTTCATTGCAATTTCTGGATTAGTTTATATTTTGAAAGAATACGAAATGACTATTATTGATATTAAGAGGTGAAGAAGTTTGAGGCTGCAGTTAGAAATTTAATATATATATATATATACATTACACACACACTTCTGAATTAATTAAACTATTTTGGTTGAACTGGGTTAAACATATTAGTGTAAAATGAATATTTATGGGGACTTTTGTTATCTTAGGCAAAACATATTTCTCATATAATTTCACAAGGCGGATGTGTTTCAATAATAATAATAATAATAATAAATTAGATATAGAGATATTTGAGTTCAATTTGTTTAATTAACCAACTTATTAAGTTTATGTGAACTAGATTTTTTTAATAAAAAATAAAATAAAATTGAGCGGATGTGAATCCAAAGTCCAAATTATTTGACAATGACTCAAGTTGATTTGTAGCTTGTATTAAATTTATATCTTCCTATTTAGTTCATCAACATTATGAAGATGGACCAAATTGTCTTGAACTGTGAATAAGAGTAAATTTTCAGATCTAACATGTGGGGCAAAAAAAAGATTGCAACCAAAATAAATAAATAAAGAAGTGAAATTAATTACCCACAAACATGGTTATTATAAATTAACGTGAAAAACATAAAAAAATGACACGTTTCAATGAGGACAAAGCTCATTGTTTGTAGTGTGTGACTAGCATGGTTTTCTCTAACCGAATGACCGAGGCTACTGGGACAAGACTCCCGCTCGTTCGTTCATTACAGTGTTGGCTGTGAGTGAGTCAGTGCTATATATATACATACTATAATTATCTATATGAATATATATAATTCCTCCCAATGGAAATGGTCATCCTTAAAAAGGAAGCTCACACCAAATAGGGGAACCTATTTGCTATATTTGGAAATTGATTCTGTGAGAGATATAAGAGCACAGAACATGTACACAGAAACAGAGGTTTGAGTTTGTCACAATGTGTCTGTTCACATTCAAAGCTTATTGTTCTTTGGCATTGCCATTTCTGGTTTTTGTCTGAATATTTTCACATAGATAGATACATACATAGATAGATACATACATAGATACATACATAGTGAGTGTGTGTGTGAGTGTGTGAGCAAGTGGAGAGAAAGAGAAGATGGCCGACAATAGCATCAGCTTGGAAGAAATCAAGAATGAGAACGTTGATCTTGTATGAATACTCTTCCTCTCTATTTTATTTGCAATTTATTTATCAAATCTCTTGTCAAATACACACATTATTTTTCATTTCTTAGAAAATTTATTTATTTATTTTTTATATTGGTCTAGTTTTTCGTATAAATGCATCAAATTAAAGCACATGTAACAATGCAAGTGAAACACACTACGATGATGCCTTAGTCGTTTTCTCAGCAACGTGGGTTTACTGTATAAGCAATGTAATGAACACAATACGCGATTCATGATGGTAATGGAGGCAAAGGAGAGGTTTCGAAATCCTTCAATCCATACCTGAAATTTGGTTAGCTCATAGGTTAATTAAATTCTTGCACGTCTTCACCGTTCCATACTTCTTTTTAACATAATTCTTTACCTTTCAGAAATCTTCTTTATACTAAAATCGAAATAACCAAACTAAGACTTGGCATAATTCGGTTTCTGTAGATAGAAACGCGATGCACCAGGGCAGGCATTAGCCTTTTGGTGATTAATTCGAAAACTTGTTCAGATAAAATGCAAAAGAGGCGTTGAGAAGCTGCTAAAAAATAAAGAATCTAATGATTTTATGTATATACAGGAGCGTATACCGGTTGAGGAGGTATTCGAACAGTTGAAATGTTCAAAAGAGGGACTGACCACCGAGGAAGGCCAGAAGAGGATCCAAATTTTTGGTCCAAACAAGCTAGAGGAGAAGACGGTACACTTTCTATATCTGAGTATTTGCATTCTTTTTCTCTATAATTCATTATTAGTCCGAGTTAAGAAACTGACCATTTCAAACATCATAATGATAATGAAACAGGAAAGCAAGTTTCTTAAATTCTTGGGTTTTATGTGGAACCCTCTGTCATGGGTTATGGAGATTGCTGCCATCATGGCCATTGCTTTGGCAAATGGAGGGGTAACTCTCTCTCTCTCTCTCTCTCTGTGAAAATGTGTGTGTATGTGTTTGTGTGTGAAAATGTATGTGTGTGTGTGTTTCTAATATAATTGAGTGTGTGAAAATGTGTGTGTATGCGTTTGTGTGTGAAAATGTATATGTGTGTGTGTGTTTCTAATATAATTGAAATATTGCAGGGTCAGCCTCCAGATTGGCAAGATTTTATTGGCATAGTGTCATTGCTATTCATCAACTCCACCATAAGCTTTATAGAAGAAAACAATGCAGGAAATGCTGCAGCAGCACTAATGGCAGGTCTTGCTCCGAAAACAAAGGTACTCCACATGATAGTAACTAAAAAAAGTGCATGGTAAAACTAAGTAGCACCGAGACGTTTAGATGAAGCTAGTCAATACCTGATGATATGAGTTCGGTTTTCCCGTGGATTGATTAAGGTTTTGAGAGACGGAAGATGGGGTGAGCAAGAAGCAGCAATTCTGGTCCCGGGAGATATTGTCAGCATTAAGTTGGGAGACATTGTACCTGCAGATGCCCGTTTGCTGGAGGGGGACGCACTTAAGATCGACCAATCTGCCCTTACTGGTGAGTCATTGCCTGTAACAAAGAACCCAGGTGACGAAGTATTCTCTGGTTCGACATGCAAGCAAGGTGAGATCGAGGCTATTGTCATTGCCACCGGTGTCCACACCTTCTTCGGCAAAGCTGCACACCTTGTGGATAGTACCAATTCAGAAGGCCATTTCCAAAAGGTACTACAATATTGCTGACCATGGTGACCTATTTGCAATTGGGAAAAAAACGCAAGTAGCAGGGATTTAGAATTAATATGGAACACTATTTTGCCAAAAAAAGAAAAAGAAAAAAGAGATGAAATTTGGGCATGAGAAAAGCAATTATGTCATCCACGAAGAAGGGTTGTGATTGTGACATTATTCTCCCGAAATTTTGAAAATTTTAGAATTGTCCTGATTAACATTATTTGATTGAAGGGTAAGTAACAGAATTGGTTTACACATTCATGGTGAGACAGAACTGAACTACTCATAGACCAAAAAATAAAAACAAAATCGAGACTACAGCACAGTAGCATCAAACATTTCGCCTGTTAACTAACTATAGTGAGTGGTGATGATTTGAGCAGGTGTTGACAGCAATCGGTAACTTCTGCATATGCTCCATTGCGGTGGGAATCGTAATAGAATTGGTGGTGATGTTCCCAATGCAGCACCGTAGATATAGAAGCGGAATTGATAATTTGTTGGTGCTTCTCATTGGAGGCATTCCGATTGCAATGCCAACAGTGTTGTCAGTGACGATGGCTATAGGATCCCACCGGCTCTCACAGCAAGGAGCCATCACCAAGAGGATGACAGCAATCGAAGAGATGGCTGGAATGGATGTCCTTTGCAGTGACAAGACTGGGACTCTCACCCTCAACAAGCTCACAGTAGACAAAACCCTCATTGAGGTTGGTAACTAACTAAAGTTAATACGAGTACTTGTGGAATAATAAAGATACAATGTTGGAAAAAAAAATGCAAAAGAGAATTGATCAGAAAGTTTGGGAGTCGGGTATTTCGAATTCTATAGATTCATTTGGTTCTGGAATTATATGTTGGTCTGCAGGTATTTACACCAGATGTGGACAAGGACGGTGTAATTCTGCTCGGTGCAAGGGCTTCTAGGGTAGAGAATCAGGATGCTATTGACTCTTGTATTGTAGGAATGCTAGCTGATCCCAAAGAGGTAATGCCAGTGAAGATATAGGCCGAAAAAAACATTGTTTCGGCAGATGAACAATTTTCTTGCAGTAGATTGACCTCGGTGTTTTTTTTTAGTTAACTCTTACAGCAATGAAGCTCAAAATAATTGTCAGCTGTAGCAATCTCTCTACTAGACTATTTTTCTGGTCAAAATCACTCATGAACAAAGTTAAACAGTAGATATATGCTGATCTTTATATTTTACATAAATAATAAACAATGTTGCGGTTATTTTGTTTCGGTACCTTGTGTTCTGCAGGCTAGAGCAGGGATCACTGAGGTGCATTTCCTGCCTTTTAACCCAGTGGAAAAGCGGACGGCCATCACCTACATCGACTCTAATGGCGACTGGCACCGAGTTAGCAAAGGCGCGCCTGAGCAGGTAGGTAGTCATACAGCAAATCCAGATTAAGCCTTCCATTTCTTCCAGTATAGTTTCAATGTTATTGTACTGTTTCGATCTCCACCAGATTTTTGATCTTTGCAACCTTAAGGGAGATGTGGAGAAGAAAGCTCATGCCATCATCGATAAGTTTGCTGATCGTGGCCTTCGCTCCCTTGGTGTAGCTCAACAGGTCTGTTTGCATTCTTCTATCACTGTATTGGTTTTGGTCAACAATGTTGCATAGAATTGAGCTCAATCTCTTGGTACTCTTCTCTTTACAGAGTGTTCCGGAGAAAAACAAAGAGAGTGCAGGAGGGCCGTGGCAATTTGTGGGTCTCTTGCCTCTTTTCGATCCTCCAAGACATGACAGTGCAGAGACCATTCGGCGAGCACTCCACCTTGGTGTCAATGTTAAGATGATAACTGGTGACCAGCTAGCCATCGGGAAGGAGACAGGTCGAAGGCTAGGCATGGGAACCAATATGTATCCCTCTTCCTCCCTCCTTGGCCAGCACAAGGATGAAAGTATAGCCAACCTCCCCGTGGAAGAGCTCATTGAGAAGGCTGATGGCTTTGCAGGCGTTTTCCCTGGTAAGTAAACTAAATCCTTCTATCTTGTAATGTTCTGTTTCTTTACTATCGGCACTTCTCACCATAACAGGGTAGGGTTTTGAATAGTAGGGTTAAATTTGTAAATAATTTTGGAACTCTCAGCAGTGCAAGTCAAACTTTTTTTTTTTTCCCCTTTTTCCAAATCTTTCCCCGTGTTGAGAAAAATGCATGATTCTAACTGGGGGAGGAATGCAGAGCACAAGTATGAGATTGTAAAGAAACTACAAGAGAGAAAGCACATCGTTGGGATGACGGGAGATGGTGTGAATGATGCTCCAGCTTTAAAGAAGGCAGACATTGGAATTGCAGTGGACGATGCAACAGATGCAGCACGGGGTGCATCTGACATTGTCCTGACGGAACCAGGACTGAGTGTGATAGTGAGTGCTGTCTTGACAAGCAGGGCCATTTTCCAAAGGATGAAGAATTATACCATCTATGCCGTTTCCATCACAATCCGTATAGTTTTGGGTTTCATGCTCCTTGCACTCATCTGGAAATTTGATTTCTCGCCTTTCATGGTCCTGATCATTGCTATTCTCAACGATGGAACCATAATGACAATTTCTAAAGACAAGGTGAAGCCATCTCCCATGCCCGATTCCTGGAAGCTCAAAGAGATTTTCACCACTGGCATTGTTCTTGGCACCTATCTAGCTGTCATGACTGTTGTTTTCTTCTGGGCTGCTCAAGAGTCCGACTTCTTTTCTGTAAGAAAATACCGTAATCTTTCATTGCATAGTCCTGAAAAGAGTATGTAGTAAAACCCCATTATCTTACTCCAAATTCTACCGTCACTTAATAATAACTTTGGCAGGACACATTTGGTGTACATTCAATCAGGGACAACCACCGTCAGCTTACAGCAGCTGTCTACCTGCAAATAAGTATTGTGAGTCAGGCACTTATCTTTGTTACTCGGTCCAGGAGTTGGTCCTTTATTGAACGTCCCGGCCTTCTGCTTTTGTTTGCCTTTATTCTAGCACAGCTGGTGAGTATTACAAAACTTCATTCAAGTTCCTAACACAGTTCTCATCTGCTGCAAAGTTGTGACACTGGCTTTTGCTGAATTGATCAAGGTGGCTACAGTAATAGCTGTATATGCAAACTGGGAGTTTGCAAGGATCCATGGCATTGGCTGGGGTTGGGCTGGAGTTATTTGGATCTACAGTGTAGTCTTCTACATCCCACTGGATGTTTTTAAGTTTATCGTTCGATATGCCTTGAGTGGCAAGGCGTGGGATAATATGCTCCAGAATAAGGTACTTGATGAAACTTGAATGATCATGGTTCTTCCAAAGTTTTTTTTTTTGTTGCGATGTTTGGTTGATATTTTCCCCTTTTTTGTGATGAATTATCCAGACTGCATTCACAACCAAAAAGGATTATGGTAAGGGGGAGAGAGAGGCACAATGGGCTGTGGCTCAACGTTCGCTGCATGGTCTCGAACCTGTAGATACAGCAAATCTCTTCCAAGAAAAGAACAACTACAGGGAATTGTCTGAAATTGCTGAACAAGCCAAGAGACGCGCTGAAGTTGCAAGGTAATTATCAGACAGAGATTTGTCTGGTAAACTAAAATCTTGATGATACTGAATGTATTTGCCGCATTGTTTTGTTTGCTATATGGTTGCTTTTCTGTTGTTATTGAATAATTTATATCGTACGTGTGTGTGTGTCACGACTTTTTCAGGCTAAGGGAGCTTCACACACTCAAGGGACATGTTGAATCAGTGGTGAAGCTCAAAGGTCTTGACATTGAGACCATTCAGCAGCACTACACGGTTTAAATCAGCAAGAGGATGACAAAGTTTTGTTGGTATTAAAGGAAGTTGCAAGCAAAAAAAGAAAACGAAATAAGAAATAGGAAGCTATTTGTTTTCTTCATTTTTTGTTTTCATTTTTTATTCGTGGATGATGATGAAAGGGCCGCGAATAATACAACTGACGAGATTGGCGATAATGCAATCCGACGTTGGAATTATAGGTCACAGAATTAGGAGTCTGGTTTAATTTTTTATATGAAATACTATTAGTACAAGATCATCCAGTGGTGTAACCAATACTTGCTTAGCTGTTAATCTGATTGTTGCTTTTGAGTAGCTACACTTGCTAGTGTTTCAGTGTGTGTTTGCTTTGATTTATATTATAATATATTTCATAGGTTTAAAGCTTTTGATCTCATCTCATTACTTCAGCTCTCTCCCTTTTTGAATTATCTACTATGTATTATGGATGTTTCAAGATTTTTATATGTGGTTCCCACTTAAATAGTTTACGATATAACTGTCATTGGAAAATTCGTCCACTTCAATAAGGTATGCTACTCACACAAAACTCAATAATCACCTGTATCAAATTCTTGACCCTATTGAATTTTTAATGCAAATATTTTCAGATCTTCAGGAGTAGCTGTGAATTGCTAAGATGATTATGATTTTGCAGATTTAGTTTGTCTTCTTGGATTTCTAACTTTTTTATGGCAATAGCAGACAACAATCGAATATTAGTTATAAAATAAGATCAAATGGAATAAAGTTTGAGTAACGGAGCAATAACTTTAAATCATGAACATGCAACAAGAACAAAGACTGCTGATAAATATTATTGAACAACAAGAGGGCAAGAGGGTACTGAGTCTAAGACAAATACAACACAAGCATGGAACTACAGAGCATTTGTAAGAAAGCAAAAGCAGTTTCAATTAATTAAAACCTATATTCTTTAAGTACCATAGTGCCCCCTCAGCTGCGTGCTCAGTTGCCATTTTCTTCTTTGCCTGAGGGGCTCCAAAGCACTTCACAACCGTAATTGACGGTTCTGTTATCTCAAAAGTCACCTTGAAAGTGAACCTTCCGCAGAAAATCAAAATAAACCAATGTAACACTTGTATTTATCACAGATGTAAAAGCATTCCAGAAAATTAAATCTTAGGACTTCTATATACGAAACCAAAAAAATCAGACCTGTGAAATTTACTGAATGCTTATTTGAGCAAATTGACAAAAAAAAAATCCACATTCTTTATCCATCCATGGTCATCATTTTGTTCAATATGCCAATCCTAACATCACACACGTGTATACATATTCGTGACTATTTTCTTCTTTGCCTGAGGGGATCCAAAGCACTCCCTAATATGTGTTAGGATCGCGGTTTCACGTTTGCTACTCATACACCACATATACACACAAATCACACACACAAGAGACACGAGAGATTTATACGTGGTTCGGACCAAAAATCGACCTACGTCCACGGAGCACACACCACTTCAGTAGTATAGAAGGAATTACAAAGATGAGGGGTGGATCTGCAAATACCACCCTCTCTGCACTACACTCTCTAACCCTCTACATCTTTCCTCACTGTATTGGTGTTATTGTTGTGCTATGGAATACATGAATGAAGCCTCTATTTATGGTAGAGGATAATAGGATGAAGCCAAAATTAGGTTGCCCAATTTCTTCCCATCTGTGTCAAGCTGCCAAACTTTACGGCCGTCAAAGTTTGGCCTTGGTTGGTGTTGAAGTTGTGCGGTGCCAAACTTAGGCGCCGATTTTGACTCCACAAACCTAATAATCTCCCACTTGGAGACAAAGACGCTCCATCCGTGATTAACGAACAATGGTGTGCTCACATCCTGTCTTCAGTCTCGAAGACAATATCTGTCATGGTCAACAGGCCAGCTGGATTGCATATTCTCTTGCTTGAATCCCGACTTTGTCAACAAACCCAGTAATTGTACTCAGTTACATATCTTCATCTGTAGTAGACAATACCCTGTAGATTTCTTAATATCTACTTGACTGCCTCCCAATGATGCTTCATGGGATCAACTTGCTCAAAGCTCCTACTGCATGAGCAATATCTGGTATCATCTGTTGTTTACTACACTTGGCCTATACCTTGCAACCTCTGTTGCTCCTGGACCCTTTCTTGCGACCTCTGTCGCGTCTGACTGTGCCTTCCGATCTCTGTAGTGACTAGCTCTGCCGCAACCACTGTCAGAAGCATAAATCTGAGGTGTACGATCACAACTTCACTAATTTGGAAAAAAACTTTACAATCACTCTCTACACTCCTTCTCTGTTTTTTCTTGCACTGAATATACATGTATTTATAGTTTTAGAGGTGAAGAACAAGACAATCTGTGATGCCAAATTTTTCTCCAATTTCGGTGCCAAACTTCTACTATCAAAGTAAGGCCAAGCCAAACTTCCTTGGGCGGCTGCCAAACTTCCATGGGCGGTGCCAAACTTTGACTCCATATCAACAATCTCCCACTTGGAGTCAAAGGACGCTCCATCCGTGATTAGTGAATAATGGTGTGCTCACATCCTGTCTTCAGTCTCGAAGACAATATATGTCATGGTTAACAGGTCAGCTGGATTGCAAATTCTTTTGCTTGAATCTCGACTCTGTCAACAAACCCAGTAAATGTACTCAGTTACATATCTTCATCTGTAGTAAACAATGATACCCTGTAGATTTCTTAATGTCTACTTCATTGTTTCCCAATGATGCTTCATGGGATCAACTTGCTTAAAGCTCCCACTGCATGAGCAATATATGGTATCATCTGTTATTTACTACACTTGGCCTATACCTTGCAACCTCTGTTGCTCCTGGCCCCTGTCTTGCGACCTCTGTCGCGTCTGACTGTGCCTTGCGATCTCTGTGGTGACTGGCTCTGCCGTAACCACTATCGCTCCTGGCATCTCTGTCGTGCGATCACTATCGCTCCTGCAACCTTTGTTGCACCTGGCATATTTATGACCTCAATCACGTGCAACACTGCACCTCGCTTCTGCCTGAAAGACTTCTGTTCTCGATTGGTTTTGCACAAGAATGGTTGACTCTCTTCTTCATAGTCAAGTCCAAGACTAGTGACAAACACCTCGAACTGAACCGAGTCGACATGCCTGAACTTTGAAAAGATACCATCTTCTCCCCTGCGTGTCAATTCCCAAGACCATTACCGAGACATTTTGTCAGACATCATGCTTCACTTCCCTATTCTCTTTTTTTGGTTACGGAAACTCCAACAACTGTATGTAACAGTCTCCCCCTTCTATATTTGCGACTCCCCCGTCGCAAGCTCGAAGCAGATCTCATCTCCAAAGCCAGTCTCCTGTCTACACTAACAGCTTCTCTGCTACGGTTTGGGTCTTTGGAAGTGTTTGTCCTCAGCTCTCAGATACTTGATTCCATTGAGATCTTTACTACCAAAGTTTACGCCTCCGTGTTGTGACATCTCGTCGTGGTATACCATCATTTCCCTGGGCAGCTTCTTGCCCTTGCTCGATGGTTACAACTGGCTAGCACTTTGTTTTTGCGCAACCTGTTCTGGCATTCTGGCATCGGCCTGTCCTGGCTCTTTGGTACTGGCCTGTTCTGGCATTCTGGCACCGGCCTGTCCTGGCTCTTTGGTACTGGCCTGTTCTGGCATTCTGGCACCAGCCTATTCTGGCTCTCTGGCACCGGTCTCTTTTGGCTCCATGCACCGGCCTATTCTTGATTTTCTAGCACTGACTTATTCTGGCTCCCTGGCACCGGCCTCTTATGGCTCCCTGACACCGGCCTGTCCTGGCTCTTTGGTGCCGGCCTGGACATACTTTTCTTGGGGGGTTGGTGGAAGCTTCTCCTACATCTTCTTCTGTTGCTGGCTCAACTGGTCACTACTTGGAATCTTGGCACTACTCAAGCCACACCTGCGAGTCACCAAGTCACTTATTCTCCTCGCGTAAGGACTTGGTCGGCTTACTTTCACACACGGGCCAATACTTTTCTTTCAGAGTGGATTTTTCTCGGCTGCGTCATGCCTCACTTTCTGCTTTGCGAGTGCTTGGATCTTTTGGCAACGCATACTGACTTATTTCGCCTTTTCGTGGTCTTGTTAGTTGAATAATGGCAGCTCCCCACTCGAAAAATAATTTTGTGAATAGTACCGTATCCGGGAACAGTACTGTATCTAGGAATAATGTTGTATTCTGCAACAATATTGTTTCCGTATTAGGAAAAACTAGTGTCATACATGTATTATGCAACCACATTGTTATTCTGGAACGGTGTCTTTGAATAGTGCCCAAAATATATATATATATATATATATATATATTTCTCCCTCTTTTTTTTTTCTCTCTCAATTTTTCTCCACCGGATTTCTCTCTCTTCAACACTCCACCCACCAATTTCAAACATATATATATATAGTCGGCCCACTCACACTATATATATTATATTATATTACACTCTTTTCTTTCACACCTCACCACCATCATAAACAATACTACATTTGTCCCCCACTCAACAAAAATAATGTCTCCACTCAAACTCCCTCACAAACCTCACGCTCAAGACTCACTCCTCTTTTACATAAACTCTTCTTTATATATATATATATAATATAAGATATATATATATAAAGGAAATTTTTTCTTGTCTTCACTTTCTAACTGCACCGCCTCTCTCTCGCCAAACAAGGCATCAATTACTTCCTTTTTCCTAATCTGATTTTCTCAACTCTTCTTCTGAAAAAGAAACTGATGGCGGGAGGCGGAGTGGATGGCGGGTTTGTGTCGCTGGAGTTCTGAAACTGGGGCTACTCCGCGAAGCGATGGCGGAGACGCGGTTGTCGGCGAACGATTGTGGTGCGAATGGTGGCATCGCACTTCATGGTAGTGGTGGTGTGTGGCTTTGTGTGGTCTTCTCGGTTGGAGATCTGAACCGAAGCTGTCATGCGGAAGCGACGGCGGAGTCGCGGTGGTCTTCACGCTAAATAACAAACTACCATCCCCTGAGCTTTGATACCAATTGTTAGGATCGATTGACCAATTTACAACTCACACAACACAATCACACATAAAAGGACACAAGAAATTATACGTGGTTCGGCCCAAAAATGACCTACGTCCACAGAGCACACAACTTCACTAATTTGGAGAAAAGCTTTACAACCACTCTCTACACTCTTTTAGCGTGAAGACAACCGCGACTCCGCCATCACTTCCGCATGACAGCCTCGGTTCAGATCTCCAACCGAGAAGACAACACAAAGCCACACACCACCACCACCATGAAGTGCGATGCCACCATCCGCACCACAATCGTTCGCCGACAGCCGTGTCTCCACCATCGCTTCGCGGAGCAGCCCCAGTTTTAGAACTCCAGCGACACAGACTCGCCGTCCACTCCGCATCTCACCATCAGTTTCTTTTTCAGAAGAGGAGTTGAAAAAATCATATTAGACAAAAGGAAGTAATTGATGCCTTGTTTGGCGAGAGAGATGCGGTGCAGTTAGAAAGTGAAGACAAGACAAATTTTCCTTTATATATATATATAATATCTTATGTTATATATATATATATAAAGAAGAGTTTATGTAAAAGAGGAGTGAGTCTTGAGCGTGAGGTTTGTGAGGGAGTTTGAGTGGAAACATTACTTTTGTTGAGTGGGGGACAAATGTAGTATTGTTTATGATGGTGATAATGTGGTGAGGTGTGAAAGAAAAAAATTATAATATAATATATATAGTGTGAGTGGGCCGACTATATATATATATGTTTGAAATTGGTGGGTGGAGTGTTGAAAAGAGAGAAATTCGGTGGAGAAAAATTGAGAGAGAAAAATTGAGAAAGAAAAAAAAGAGGAGAAATATATATATATATATATATTTCGGGCACTATTCAAAGACATTGTTCCAGAATAACAGTGTGGTTGCAGAATATAGGTATGACACTATTTTTTCCGAATACGGAAACAATATTGTTGCATAATACAACACTATTCCAAGATACAGTACTGTTCCCGGATACGGTACTATTCAATTGTAAGGATTGAGTTTCACTTTTGCTACTCACACACCACATATACACACAAATCACACACACAAAGGACACGAAAGAATTATACGTGGTTCGGTCCAAGAATCGACCTACGTACACGGAGCACACATCACTTCATTAATATATAATGAATTACAAAGAGGAGAGGTGGATCAACCGATACCACCTTCTCTGTGCTACACTCTCTAACCCTCTATATTTTTCCTCACTCTTGTGTTTATGTTGTGCTTACCCTTTACATTGATTCTTCATGTATTTATAGTGGAAGAAGAGAAGACGAATCCAAATTTGTTGCCACAAATTTCCTTCATCGGTGCCAAGCTGCCAAACTTTTTGGCCGTTAAAGTTTGGCCTTGGTTGGTGTGTAGTCTTGGGCGGTGCCAAAATTTAGGCGCAATCTTTGACTCCACAAACCTAACAATCTTCCACTTGGAGATAAAGACGCTCCATCCGTGATAAACGAAAAATGGTGTGCTCACATCCTGTCTTCAGTCTCGAAGACAATCTCTGTTATGGTCAACAGGCCAGCTGGATTGCAAATCCCTTACTTGAATCCCGATTCTATCAACAAACCTTGTAATTGTACGCAGTTACATATCTTTATTTGTAGTAGACAACGATACCCCGTAGATTTCTTAATATCTACTTCACTGCCTCCTAATGATGCTTCATGGGATCAACTTGCTCAAAGCTCCCACTGCATGAGCAATATCTGGTATCATCTGTTGTTTACTACACTTAGCCTATACCTTGCAACCTCTGTTGCTCCTGGCCCCTGTCTTGTAACCTCTGTCACGTCTGACTGTGCCTTGCGATCTCTGTGGCGACTGGCTCTGCCGCAACCACTGTCGCTCATGGCTTCTCTGCCTTGCGATCACTATCGCTCCTGCAACCTTTATTGCACCTGGCATATTTGTGACCTCAGTCACGTGCAACACTGCACATGGCTTCTGCCTAAAAGAGTTCTGTTCTCGATCAGTTTTGCACAGGAATGGTTGACTCTCTTCTTTATAGTCAAGTCCAAGACTAACGACAAACACCTCGAACTGAACCGAGTCGACCTGCCTGAACTCTAAAGAGATACCATCTTCTCCCCTGCACTTCATTTCCCTGAACCATTACCGAGACATTTCTTCAGACATCATGTTTCACTTCCCTATTCACTTTTTTTTTTTGGTTACAGACACTCCAACAATTATCCGTAATAGTCTCCCCCTTCTATATCTGCGACTCTCCCATCGCAGGCTCAAAGCAGATCTCATCTCCAAAGCCTATCTCCCGTCTACACTTGCAACTCCCTTACTACGGTTTAGGTCTTTGGAAGTGTTTGTCCTTGGCTCTCAAACACTTGATTCCATTGAGATCTTTACCACCAAAGTTTACGCCTCCGTGTTGCGACATCTCGTCGCGGTATACCATCATTTCCCTGGGCAGCTCCTTGCCCTCACTCGATGGTTACAACCGGCTAACACTTTGATTTTGCGCACCCTATTCTGGCACTCTGGCACCGTCATGTTCTGGCTCTCTAGCACTGGCATGTCCTGGCTCTCTGGCACTGGCCTGTCCTGGCTCTCTGGCACCGATCTGTCCTGGCTCCCTGGCACCGGCCTATCCTAGCTCTCTAGAACCGGCCTCTCCTGGCTCTCTGGAACTGGCATGTCTTGGCTCCCTAGCACCGGCCTATTCTGGCTCCATGGCACCGGCATGTCCTGGCTCCCTGGCACCGGCATGTCCTGGCTCCTTAGCACCGGCCTGTCCTGGCTCCCTGGCACCGACATATCCTGGCTCTCTAGTACCGGCATATCCTGGCTCTCTGGAACCAGCCTATTCTGGCTCTCTGGAACCGGCCTATTCTGGCTCCCTAGCACCTGCCTGTCCTGGCTTTCTGATACCAGCCTGTCCTGGCTCTCTGTGTGCGCTACTTCGAGGACATACTTCTCTAGGGGTTGGTGGAGGCTTCTCCTCTATCTTCTTCTGTTGCTGGCTCAACTGGTCACTGACTGGAATCTTCGCACTATTGAAGCCATACTTACGAGTCACCAAGTCGTTGTTCCTCCTAGTATAAGGACTTGGTTGGCTTCCTTCCACACACAGGCCAATACTTTTCTTTCAAACTGAATTTTTCCGGCGACATCATGCCTCGCTTACAGATTTGCGAGTGCTTGCATCTTCTGGCAACGCATACAGACTTGTTTTGCCTTACTCCGGTCTTGTCAGTGAAATAACGTCAGCTCCCACTCGAAAAGTAATTATGTGAATAATACTGTATGAATAGTGCCGATGAACAGTACCATATTTGTACTTTGCAACAATGCTTCGGAATAGTACCGTATCCAGAAATAGTGTCATACCTATATTCTGTAACAGTGCCCTAAAGATATATATATATATTTCCATTTGTTTTCTCTCTCCCACCTTATCACCACCGAAATTCACTACAAATTTTTTTAATCATTTTATCTCCCCACTCCTCAAAAGTATGTTCCCCATACTTACCTCACCTTTTATTAAACAAAACCCCACTCATTTAAAGCATGTCCCCCACACTTTATCTTTTACTCTTCTCCATCGACTCCCTCTCTCACCACAACACTTCTTTACTCTCTGCCTCAAAACTCTCTCACACCAAAAGCAATAACTCTCAATTGCTACACCCATCGTCCACAAACTGATTTTCTCACATCAGTTTCTCTTTCACTCCCTCTCAAACTCTACCAATTAACCAATAGGATATATATATATACCAAGTTGTATATATATATAGCTGATATATATATATATACCAGATCTGTTTCTGGAGAGAGAAGACGTTGGAGCAAGCAACGACTGAGCTTTTGTCTGTTTTGGTTCCTCAAATTGAGCAAATGAGGCTGGTCTATCTCACTGGAGTTCTGTAATCGGCGATTACGCAGAACGGTGGCAGAGGCGGTGGTTTTCTGATCGACAACAAAGTGGGGTGGTTGTCGGATCTGTTTGGGGTCGTCACGGTGGTGGTGTGGAGGGTGATGATTTCACGGTAAGTAACAAAAGACCCTCACATGTGCTCTGATACCAATTGTTAGGATAGGGGTTTCACTTTTGTTACTCACACACCACATATACACACAAAGGACACGAGATAATTATACGTAGTTCGGTCCAAGAATCGACCCACGTCCACGGAGCACACATCACTTCACTAATATAAAATGAATTACAAATAAGAGAGGTGGATCAACCGATACCACCCTCTCTGCGCTACACTCTCTAACCCTCTACATTTTTCCTCACTCTTGTGTTTATGTTGTGCTTATCCTTTACATTGATTCTTCATGTATTTATAGTGGAAGAAGAGAAGACGGATCCAAATTTGTTGCCATAAATTTCCTTCGTTGGTGCCAAGCTACCAAACTTTTCGGCCGTCAAAGTTTGGCCTTGGTTGGTGTGTAGTCTTGGGTGGTGCCAAACTTTAGGTGCAGTCTTTGACTCCACAAACCTAACAGGGTTTCACGTTTGTTACTCATACACTACATATACACACAAATCACACACACAAGAGACACGAGAGATTTATACGTGGTTCGGACCAAAAATCGACCTACGTCCACGGAGCACACACCACTTCACTAGTATAGAAAGAATTACAAAGAGGAAGGGTGGATCTGCAAATACCACCCTCTCTGCACTACACTCTCTAACCCTCTACATATTTCGTCACTGTATTGGTGTTATTGTTGTGCTATGGAATACATGAATCAAGCCTCCATTTATGGTAAAAGATAATAGGATGAAGCCAAAATTAGGTTGTCCAATTTCTTCCCATCTGTGCCAAGCTGCCAAACTTTACGGCCGTCAAAGTTTGGCCTTGGTTGGTGTTGAAGTTGGGTCGTGCCAAACTTATGCACCGATTTTGACTCCACAAACCTAATAATATGATCTTGTTCGCTCCGAAAAATAATATTCATCACCGGCCGAATAGCAGGGCCGATAATAATTATTATTTTCGTAGGATTCTGAAAAATAATAATCATCGGCCGAATAGTAGGGCCGATAATTTTCTTCGTATCCGTAGGGTGCGGGCGTGCCAGAACCGGTGATGGAGTTCAACCGGTTCAAAAGGAACGGATCTTCGTCTCTTTTGAACATGTGGAATAGAATCAGGCAATTTACGAGAGAGAGAACTCAACTCTCGTGAAGGGTTCTGATTGCCTCAGCAAAGAGGACTTTTGGGTAACCAAAAGAAATTGCGAAAGGAATTGAAAAGGTGCAATGACATGGAATTGAAATAAACTGATATTGAAGGAAATCATATAAATGACTGGGAATGTAAATTTGCAGGAAAGTAAATTTGGTATTGAAAGAAAGCAAATAAATTACTAAAATGAAATATAATGAAAAACTGTCATTGTAGCATGGACAATTTGTATTTGGTCGTGGACCTCTGTAACAGAGGTATACCTACATTATTTATAATGAAACTAACCTAAAGATAAACTAGAAATAAACAAACAAATAAATAAAAGATAAAAACACCTAAATTCTAATCATATCTAAACACTTTAACCAACTCAACTACATCTATTTTTCAAAAATGTCCAATGATCTACAAATTTTGTAATCTTCTAGTTTTAATCAACTTCATGATATGACCCATTTTCAACCCATCTTCTAACCCATTTTCGCAGCCCATTTCAGCCCAACTTCTGGCCCATTTCGCAGCCCATTTCAGCCCAACTTTTGGCCCATTTCGCAGCCCATATCTGGCCCGATTTTGGCCCATTTTCAGCCCAGTTTTCGGCCCATTTCGCAACCCATTTTCAGCCCAGTTTTTGGCCCATTTCGCAGCCCATTTTCAGCCTAGTTTAAACCCAAATTCCAGCCCGAAAAACAGCCCAGTTTAGGCCCGAAAACAGCCCATAAACAGCCTAAAAACAGCCCAGTTTTGGCCAATTTTCGGTGCCATGTGTTGACTCATTTAGGTGTCAACAGATCTACTTTTAATTTTCCCGACATTTTGTCACACACACGTATATATATTCGTTACTATTATCATTTACATTTTTAGTAATGGAAATAATCTAAAATAATCTCAATAAAACAGTAGGATGAATGTACCTACCTTCTCTAGTAAAAGTGTTGGTTTTATCCACCACATTTTGAGTGGTGTATGAATCTGCTTTCTTTGCTGCCTCATCAGATATACTCAATTTTGTTACCTCTTTTGTGCTCAACTCAACATCGTTCTCTGGTGGTTGATTTTTGGGCTTGTAAACCTATATATATATATATATATATATATATATATATGTATGTATATGAATAAATTAAAACTGTATTTTCAACACCAAATAAGATAGAGAGAGCATATATATATATATATATATCTACATATATGAATAAGCTGTAGTGTGTGTTACTTGAAATTTGGGGAGGTTTTTGTGATTGTGATCGAACCTTTTTCGGGTTAAGCTCTTCTTCTCCATCTGCGTCTCTCTCTTTTGCCCTATACAGCAGATCTTTCACTATATGTTTAACTTAGCTCCCTGTGTCTGAGGCAAAATCTGAGACTTTATTTGGAAGCTAATGTCAGACCCGAATAATGCAGCATTGTCCACGTCATTAAACAAGAGGACATACCTGTAATTATCATATACATAAATAATAGGGTAAAGTGCAAAAATCCACACTCAACTATTGTCTGTGAGGAAGAAATTCTCTCATCTACAAAAAAACTCCTTCTTAATTATTAATTTGGTACAATTAACCCCCTCAATAATTCAAAAAAAAATATAAAATTCAAAGATAAATATATAAATTTTGAAAAATATATATTAAATTTCAAAAAATATATAAAGTTCAAAAATAATATATAAAATTCGAAACAAATATATAAAATTCAAAAAATATATTTAAAATTTGAAAATATATAAATTTCGAAAAAATATATAAAATTCGGAGAAAAAAATATATATATTTCGAAAAACAAAATTCAAAAAATATATATAAAATTCGAAAAAATATATATATTGGTAAATTGTCATATCTTTTCTAATTAATTGAATCAACTACTTACCACCAACATCAATTAATGATTTTCTTTTATATATATTTTTCCAATATATATATATATGTGTTTCCGAAATGTATATATATTTTTCGAAATTTATATGATATTTTCGAAATTTTTATGATGTTTTCAAATTTTATAAAAAAAATCTAAATTTATATATTTGTTTCAATATTTATATATATATATTTTTTGAAATTTATATATTGTTTTCAAATTTTATATATATTTTATTTTTGTAAGTGTAAAATAGTATTTTTGTAGAGGAAAATCTTGTGGAGGGGGTACATTGCTCTTAAATTGATAGTTGAGGGGTTTTTCTGCTCCTTTTGTAGTTGAGGGGAGTTTCTTGCTTATTGAGTAATAGTTTAGGGGTTTTTTTTGCACTTTACCCTAAATAATAACGTGACTCTTAGGTTATGTTTAGTACCCATGAATGGAATGAAATGGAAGCTAGTGAAAATGGTAGAAAATACTAGGGATGCACAAAAGAACCATGGAATCGAAAAACCGGACTGAACTATACCGGAACCGACGGTTCGATTCAGTTCCAAATTAGTTTAGTTCCAGTTCCGGTTCCAAAAATCAAAGAACCGAATTTTTGGTTCGGTTCCGATTCCTACCCCTTCGGAACCGAAGCGAAAATTATTATTATTATATATATAATATAGTGTTATATATTTATTTTTTTGATAAATAAATGGTTAATTAAGAGAGAAAAAAATGTACAAAATGGGCCCTGAAAGCAAGAAAAAATAGGACAAAAGGATATACATAGCTATCCCAAACCAGAAACGAAAACCAAACCCTACCAAAATCAAATATAAACTTCAAAATAGTGGTTGTGGCTTCGTCTTCATCTTCCTCAACTCAGATTCTGCCTCTGAACAAGAAAACTCTCAAGAAAAAAGATGGCATCATAACATACTCTATCATTCATCTGATCATTCATAGAGGTTGTGGTGGTGCTAATGGGGTTGGGGAACAAGGGCTGAGGGCAAGGCAGGGGCTAGACTTGGGAGTGAGGGAAGAAAAATAAGAGATTGATTTGGGTATTGTCATGAAAAAATTATGGTAAATTCCAATCAAGGGCAATCGATTCGGTAAAGGTGAAATTAGTGATATATATTCTAAACCTAGTACTAATTTTTGGGTTTTTTTTTGTAAGTTTGTGTTTTGGATGTCGGTGTCCAATTTTCAATAATTTTTGTTTTTGTTTTATTTGATTGAACTTGTGAAAAATAAGTTTTTTTTTTTTATATATATATTTGGTAATTTATTTAATTTTTTTGAAAAGTGAGAGTAGGAACCGAAACCAGAAACGAACCGAAATATCAAAAATAAATCGGTTCGGTTCCAGCTCCTTATTTTAAGGAACCGAAAAAATGGTACAGTACCATGTGCACCCCTAGAAAATACCCCTGTAGTTTCGCGAATGGGCACTAAACACCCCTATCCTTTATTTTGAGCAAAACAATCCTTCAAATATTGAAAAGTGGGCCAAAAACCCCCTATCATCAATGGTCCGTTAGAAATTGATTGGTTAGTTGGTCATGTGCAACTCACATGCCAAGAATACCCTTTCCATATACCCATTTAAAAAAATGGGCAAAAGACATAAAACACCCTTGTAGTTTCGCGAATGAGAATTAAACCTCTTACAATATGAAACAAGTCCTTCTATTTTTTTTCAAAATATATAATTTTTTCAAGATATATATATCTTTTTCAATATATATATATTTCCAAAAATATATATATATTTTGAAATATATATATGTAGTTCAAAAAAACTATATATTTTGGAAAAAATAAACTCCCTTCGTCCCAAAATAAGTGTTAACTTTCATAACTTTATCCGTCTCAAAATAAGTGTTCAGTTTCGAATCCCAATAAAATATAATCCTATACTTTCTCAACTTATCCCTCTTCATTAACTTCAAAAAATAATGGGTCCCACTAAAAACTAAAATTATACTATATTTTTAAATGGCAAATTTGGAAATACAAAATACACCAATTTTTTTTGAAAAGTCAAATATGGATACTTATTTTGGGACAGAGGAAGTATATCTTTCGAAAATGTATATATATATTGAAATTTTTTATATTTCCGAATATATATATATATTTCGAAAAAATATGTATTTAGGAAAAAATATATATTTATAATCTCTCTTTCTCTCCCCCGGGTAGACCCAATCCCATCTCTTGGTTTTATCCATTTTTTTAGCCCAAAAATATTTTTATAAAAATAAAAAATGTCATCTACATCAAATATTGTTTTCGAAAAAATATATATATTATATATATTTCGGAGATAATATATTTTTTGAAATATATAATTTTTCCAAAATATATATATATATATATATCAAAAACATAAATATGTTTTTGATATATATATATATACAATATATATATATTTTTTGAAATATATAATTTTTCCAAAATATATATATATATATTTCCAAAATATAAATATGTTTTTGATATATATATTTCAAAATATATAATTTTTCCGAAATATATATTTATATATATATATGCGAAAGATATATATTTTTTGATATATATATATATATTTATGAAATATATATATTGAAATACATAGTTTTTCCGAACTACATAATTTTTTTCAAAAAATATATATTTTTTACGAAATATATATATACATTTTGAAATATATATATTTTTAAATGGGCATATGGGGTAGGGGTGTGTTTGCACCTTAATGAAGTAGAGGGGTGTTATTTACCGAAAATGCTAACTATATGGGTGTATTTCGCCATTTGCTTTTTTTTAATTCATTTTTATGTTAAATATTCATGGGTAACAATGTCAATTTACCTTTCAATTAATGACATTATGACGTCAGGGGTTCCTTTGATCACAAATTGAACTATAGGGACATGTTTGAACTTATAGAGGGTTTAGTGCCCATTCGTGAAACTGTAGGGGTGTTTTCTGCCCTTTGCCCAAAATAAAATGATTTGTAAATATCAAGCAATTTAGGACTAGAATGAAATTAAAAGAAAAATTCTCAAAAATACTCTTTTTAGTGATAAGTACTCCTCTGTCCTATTTTAAGTGTCTTTTATGGGGAATTCAATTTTTTAAGATAATTAATTTTAGTAATTTTTTATTATATGGATAGTATATGAATTGTCAATTTTACTCCTAATGAGATTCATGATGATGTGATGGTTTGTAGTGTAGACTTCTAATATTTTAAGGGATATTATCAGTAAACCCCCTTGTAGTTTCATTTTGATCAACTAACCCCCCTCTACTTTAGAAAACCCCCCTATGGTTAGCAAAATTTATCAACTTGCTCCCTTCCTATAATTTTTGATCAAAATACCCCTGGAATTTTATTAAATTAAAAAAAACATATAAAATTCAAAAAATATATATACATAATTCGTAAAAAATATATAAAAATTTAAACAAACATATAAAATTCGAAAAACTATATAAAATTTGTACAAATATATATAAAATTCATAAAAAATATATAAACTTTGAAAAAAATATATAAAATTAAAAAAATATATAAAATTTGAAAAAATATTTAAAATTCGTAAAAATATATATAAAATTCGAAATATATAAAAATTCGAAAAAATATATATATAATTCGTAAAAAATATATAAAATTTAAAAACATATAATATTCAAAAAAATATTTAAAATTTGTAAAAATATATATAAAATTCGAAAAAGCAGATAAAATTCATAAAAAATATATAAAATTCATAAAAATATATATAAATTTTAAAAAAACCATATTACCAATCAAATAAAATATCTCAAAAACATAAACATCATTTTAATTTTAATTAGGAATAAAATCATATAAATTTCTTATTAAATCACATGAATGGGTAGATTATGTTGGACCCTCCATATTAAAAAAAGATTAGTTCAATCCGCACTTTGTTTATTGCATGGAAATGGAAAAAAGAAATTGACTTCTAAAAAAGCACTATTAACACCACAAATTATTTTAAAACTGTGACTTTACTCAATTGTGACATCTAATTTTGTTTTAAAAACAAATCAAATATAATGAAATAACACTTTCTTGGATTGTATTATGATTTTCCCAAATATAGTGGAAGAACACTTTTCACTTACCCTTTTTTTTTGGATAATCTTGTTTGAATATACTATTGTAGTGTGCCAAAGGATTATATATATATATATATATTTATTGAATTTTATATATTTTTTACGAATTTTATTTGTTTTTTTTCGAATTTTATATGTCTTTTTCGAATTTTATATATTTGTTTCAAAATTTATATGATTTTTTTATTATATATATATATATATATATTTTACGAATTTTATATGTTTTTTTTCGAATTATATATGTTCTTTTTACAAATTTTATATATTTTCAAATTTTATATATTTTTTACAAATTTTATATATATTTTTACGAATTTTATATGTTTTTTTAATTTTTATATGTTTTTTTACTAATTTTATATATTTGTTCGAATTATATATATATTTTCAAATTTTATATATATTTTTAATTTTTATATATATTTATATATATTTTTTTACCAATTATGTATATATATTTTTTGAATTTTATATGTTTTTTGAATTTAATTAAACTCCAGGTGTATTTTGGTCCAAAATTATAGGGAGGGGGGCAAGTTGATATATTTTGGTAACCATAGGGGGGTTTTCTGAACTGGAGGGGGGGTTAGTTGATCAAAATTTAAATTATAGGAGGGTATACTGATAATATCCCTTATTTTAATGTATGAAGGTTAAAATGGTGAATTGACAAAATAAAGTACTTTGACATTTAAAATGAGATACTTATTTTGGAACAAACAAAACATGAAAGATAGACATTTAAAAATTGGGACGGAGGGAGTATATAATTTTAATTAAATAATATTATTTTGTAATTTTTTACAAAAAAAATGATGAAAAATAACGGTAATAGTAGTAGCGAAAAATAGAGATTATGGTGGTGGTGGAGGTAACAAAAGGTGATGGCGATGACGGTAGCGGTGGTAGAATTTAGTAACATGATGGTAAAGGTAATTTGTTTATTTAAAATATAAAAAAATTATTTTAATAATTTTATATTTTAAAAATATTCTTAAAAGTATGATAAATATATAGCCCGCTGGCAGAGAATATGGAGACTAAGGCCATGTTTGGCAGGCGGTCTTTCCGGTCTGGTCTGGTCTGGTTCGGTCTGGTTCGGTCTGGTCTGGTCTAATCTGATCTGGAAAAGTCTGTTTGGTAAGCGGTCTGGTCTTACTATTTATTTATTATTTATTATTTATTATAATATTTATTTATGTATTATTTATTTCTTTATTTATTATTCATTCACTTTATAATATATTTTATTATTTTATTATTTATATTATTAAATTATTATTTATTAATTTATATATTAATTTATAAATATATTCTATTTATCTATTATTATTTCATTATTTAATTCATTTTATTTATAAATTATTTATTTATTTTTAATTATTTAAAAATATATTTTATTAATTTAATATTAATTTATTATTATAATTATGAAGTATTTATTCATTATTATATTTACTTATTATTTATTATTTTATTTATTATTATATCTATTTATTATTTATTATTATTATTATTTATTTCATTTTGTTTATTATTTATTATTTTTATTATATTTTTAAATATGTTTTATGTAATTTATTATTTATTTTATTAATTTATTATTATTATTTATTGTTTAGTCCATTTATTATTATTATTATATTTATTTATTATTATTGTATTCATTTTTTATTATTATTATGTTTTATTTAATTTATTATTTATATTATTAATTATTCATTTTTAATTATTTATAAATATATTTTATTATTTATTCATTTATTTATTATTATTAGGTATTATTTATTTCATTTTGTTTATTATTTATTATTTATATTTTATTTTTAAAATATGTTTTATTTAATTTATTATTATTATTTATTAATTTTTAATTATTTATAAATATATTTTATTAATAAGACCAGACCGGACCACCAGGAACCACCTTTTTTTTTTGTCTGAAATGAGGCGATTTTGGTCTGATTTGGTCTTACTTGGTCTAACCAAAAATTTGGGACCAATGTTACCAAACACGGTCTGGTCCCATAAAACGCAAGACCAGACCAGACCACCTGGGACCAGACCACCTACCAAACAAGGCCTAAATGGCAAAATGGGTTCGAGTGATGCTGGGCATATGTAGTCCCCACGCTTTGCCTACTACAACACTAGCCAAATTTGGCTAATCTATTGGAGAGACAGCACGGATGAATGAAGATGAAAATGTGTAAAGACAGAAATCAAAGCATGAAAAGAACAGATGTAAGGAGAGAGAAAGTAATAAATTAACTAAGGGATAACTTTATTTACACCCTTGAGGTTTGTCCTATTATCATTTTAACCCCTCAGGTTTGTATATCTTTATTTACATCTCTTATGGTGTGAAATGTCTAAAATACCCTTATACCAAACACCCCTTAAATCAATTTAATCCCTAAACCAAACACCCCCTTAGAATCAATCTAACTCTCAAACCAAACACCCCAATATCTATTCAATATTTATTCTCTCTCTCTCTCCCCTCTCTATCTCTCTCTCTCTCTAACTCTCATACACACACACACACACGCACACACATATATATATAGATCTATACATATATATATAGACCCATCGGGGGAGAAGGGAGGGGACGGCGGGAGGGGACGACGCCGACGGGGAGGCGGTGGTGGGAGGGGGTCGGCCGGCGACTTATATATATATATATGTGTGTGTGTGTGTGTATATATATAGATAGATCTATATATATATGTGTGTATATATATATGTGTGTGCGTGTGTGTGTGTGTGTGGTGTGTGCGTCTGATAGAGAAAGAGAGAGAGAGAATTAATTTTTTTTTTTAATTTTATATTTATTTTCGAATTTAGTTTTTTTTTTTGAAATTTAATATATATATATATATATTTGAATTTTATATTTATTTTCAAATTTTATATTTTTTTTGAAATTTATAATTATTTTCGAAATTTAATATATATTATTAGAATTTTATATGGTTTTTTTTTAATTTTATATATTTGTCTTGAATTTAATATGTTTTTTTAAAAAAATTCAAAAAATATATATATATATTTTATTTATTATTTATTTTCGATTTTATAATTTGTTTTGAAATTTAATATATTTTTTTGAATTTTATATGTTTTTTTAAAAATTTTATATATTTGTTTCAAATTTTTTATGTTTTTTGTGATTTTTATATTTTTATTTTTGAAATTTAATATATTTTTTTGAAAAAAAAATAATTTCAAAATTTATATATATTTTTTAATTTTATATTTATTTTCGAATTTATAATATTTTTCAAATTTTAATATATATATTTTTAAATTTTATATATATTTTGAAAATTTAATACAAATTAAATTATTAAATGATGGGAGGGGGTTTAATTGATAAAAACACTATCCTTGTTTCCAAACAGAATAAGGATAAGACATTGAGGGTAGTTTAGGGATTTTAAAAAAAATTCAGGTTGATGTCATCGTTCAGGGGGTCTAAGTGATGAGAATATTAAAAAGTAAGAGATATAAATGAAGATATGCAAACCTGAAGAAATCCAAATAAAGATAAAACAAATCTCGTGTAAATGAAGTTATCCCATTAACTAATTAGCTAGCTACCATACCCAACCCTTTAATGGCTATAAATACAAAAATGATTAAATTAGACAAAGTGGGTGACGTGGCTTGCTGTAAACTTCTGTTTAGCCCGCCATTTACTCTCTACCATACTTGTTGCTCTTAAGGAATAAAATGATTTCCATATGTTTATTAATGGGATGAATTTTTATTCATTGAAAATGATTATTCTCATTCAACAAAACATATATAATAAAGGAATAAATAGAATGAACATTCTATTCCATTCATATCAAATATGACATTAGATTGAGGTTTAGGAAAATTTGGAGAGAAATTTGACCGGAGAAGATCCAAGTTCAATAAACAAATGGTTCACAAAATAAACTTAAATAATTAATATGCAATGCTTGCCTCAGGCCATATAAGAAGAAATTTCTCCTTACATGTGATATGGTTCAATAAAAAACATACATATATCCTAAAATTTCAAAAACATTACCATACTTGTATTTTAAAAAAATTATGGAAACAAAACACATCTACGATCATGAAAAGATTTTGAAACTTATAAAAATATTTTCAAATTTTAGGACACATGTAATTTTTTTATTATACTATATCACATATAAGTAGAAATTTTTTTCTTACATGATGTAAGGCAAGTATTTCCCATAATTAAATAAAAAAATAAGTTCTTAAATTACGGCGAGTTAGTGACACTTCAAGTAGGTCTTTTGTAATGGAGTTAGGCCAAATTACAACAAAGTGATAGTTGGGATGGATTAATTGCAAAAGTCCAATATTTTTTTGCGCTATACCCATAATTTTATTATAAATTTTAGTATCTATGAAGGGTTTATTATTATTTATATTGATATTATTATCTTCATATAATCTTATTAAATAAAATAACTCCAAGAGAGAGGATAATTTATAATGGAATGAAATAATTTAGAGAATTTATTGCATAAATTATAGTTCAGGGTGTTATTTACAAATTTAGTTATAGTTTAGGAGAGTTTTTTGCAGCCCTGGTATTATCATCTTTAAATAATTTTACTATAAATTTCAATTATTGATCAATCTTTTATTATTGTTTATGTTGATATTATTATCTTTACATAATCTTATAAAATAAAATTCTCTCTCAAAGCACTTGTCAAAATAATACAACGCATCTCTTGTTCAATCATGCATTCGATTCTTTCCAACAGGGATCATCCCCTCACTGTTTTTCAAATTCATTTGGCCCATATTAGTATTATTATTAGGGATTATCATAGTTACATGATCTCAACATTTGTCAAATTATGTCTGCACTTCTTTTAATTTGGATAATTATTATTTATCTTCTATAGTTTAATTATTGTTTCAAAAACCCACTTTCAACTAACTTTCGACATGATCAATGCCGATCAACAGTTACGTAATTAACCTAAAACATGTTTTATTGATCTAAATATAAGAAAAATGCATGGGTATAGATGTAATTTCAAGGTTCCAGTCGCCGAATATGAACGTAAATCAGTTAAATGGAAAGAAATTGTAATTATCTAAAACAAAGGAGGTGCGAGTGTAATTTGACAAATTTGGAGGGGAGGTAACTATAATTATCCCTCATTATTATTACTATACTTTTTTCCATTAAAGTTTAATAGTCACTGGTCTTGTGAGAGTAAAAAAGAGTCTTATTAAGCATCTAGTCTTCTATGTCAAATATTAGTAGTAGTCAAATTAATAAATCATATATCAATTTCTTAAACCTCAAGGAGACTTGTGAAAATAATTTATGAATTGTTTAGGGTAATACGGTCTTCAAGTTATTATTACGTTTTAGATTTCGTGGAAAATTTGCTATAACTTAACTTATCTTCCTTCTTTTTCTTTCCAAATTTATGTTAATTATGTATTTTTATTTTTATTCTTTATGTTCCTTCATTCGAGATTTGAGGTTTGTTTCGTGCCAATTCCCCGTTTTAGATAAATTTGATTGAGGAAGAGAATAGAAACTCCTCATCGAAAACGACGAAAAGGTACTACAATATATATATATATATATATATATATAAATATGCTTGCACATAATGATTTATGAGGTTTAGGGATTTTTTTTGTTTCAAAAAATCTTATCTGCTTAATTATACACAATTTTGTTTAGTTTTATTTTTATTTATTATTATTATTATTATAGAATGGCAAAAAACTAATACCACTCACATTACCTCCTCCTAATTGAACCTCTCACATTTTCAATTTCAAGTGAAATTATACCATTACAACACAATGTGTGTTTTATTCCCATTGTCTAATTAGAAAATATTTTTATATTAATCACCCATCTCCATCCATTTATTCATTTAGATAAGAAAAATCAAATGATAGTTGTTTGCTTCTATTGACCTTTGAATAACATTTTATCATGTTAAAGAGGTCAAATAGAATAAGTGACTTGACCTTTATTAGAGACTCACAAGAAAAAAAACAGAGAAATGTTTCCACATTTAAATGAATGACATGTTTTGTTTCATGAAAACCTCCAATAGTTGCCTTTTTTTCTGTGTTTCAAAAATTATATGGAAGGAAAATTTAGAATCCACATAGAGGCTCTGTACCATTGTTGGTATTAGATTTTAGGTCTACTTTGTTACTGTTTTTCTTCGAGTTGGATTAATTGATTGATGGGTTATGATTAGGTAAGGCAAAACAAACTAGTTTGAGTTGGAAGTGATAAAACTGTTCAACCCCATTTTGGTCTATCCCAATACATTATGGGTCCGTGGACGTGAATTTGGAATTGCATTGTAATTGGAATGTTTATTTCAATTTCACAAATATAATTTTAAATATATTATTTGGATGTATCTTATAATTCAAGTGTAATTGGAATTCAATCTCAAAGTCAACCCAATTTAAATATAAAAGATTATAATTTTAAAATTAAAATAAACAATATAAATATATATATAGAGAGAGATATAAGTATACAACTATAGATATTCACATATATACATGTGTATGTATGTGTGTATATTCATGTATATGTGTATATATACATGTATGTATGTGAATGTGTATATATGCGTGAATTAATATATACGTGTTTATGTGTATATATGTGTGTAGGTATATTCATATATATATATATATGCAGGTATATTCATATATATATATGCGTCTATGAATTCATATATATATAAATGTGTATATATGTTTTTATATATAAGCGTGTTTAAATATATTTGTATATATATAGATATTTATGTATATGTATGTATGTTGGTGGTTGTGAAAGATTTATTGTTAGAGAGAAAATATTTAATGGGTCAAAGTTTGAAGAAGATGTAAAATTAGAAATTACAACTTCTCTTCTTGTAAAATTGATGTTCTTGGAATTGTATCTCAATTCTAATTCCAAAATATTTTATTATATCCAAATAATGAATTTGAAATTAAAGCCCCCAATTTCAATTCTAATTCTAATGCTCCATTCCATGATCATACTATCCATGAAAACTTCATTTGGTTTCAGAATTCTAGGTTTGTTACATTGCTTTTTTCAGTTTGTTAGTATTTATTTATTAAAGTGGTTTGAAATTTGAAGCACCTTTTTTTGAGTGTGATATATGTAGACCTCTATGCTAACAAAGAGAGATAAAAAGAAAAGAAAAGACAATGTTACAATAAATATTGAAACATTAGTGTTTTAAAATTACAAAATTTATCAAATTTCTAAATCGATGAAGAGTTTCCGATGGTGGATCTGTTCCAACTTCCAAGGCTCCTTTTGCATATATCAGCCAGGATGCCAAACACAAAAATTTAGTCCACAACTTTAGAAATTGTAATTCTGTTTACCACGATTCGCAGTCGCGGAATCGGTCACAGTCGTGGTCGTGATCGCAGTGATGATATAACGGATACGGTCGTCATTGCAGAAATGGTATAACTGAATCGGATAATATATGTCTTAAAAAGGAATATTCGACGAGTATGGATATTGCATAATAATATTAGAATAGTCCAAAAGACATTACAAACTGTGATGTATACGACGAACCATGATTCCCACATAAAAAAATAATAATAGCAATAATAGTTAAGACTGTAGAAATGGTCAGTTTCTTGTTGCTTGAAAACCAATGCAGCACTTTAATTTCATGTTTTATTTAGCAATGTTTTATACACTTGTTTTGAAGCAATAATGTTACAAAAAGAAATAGAGTGTGAGAGTTTTATTTACAAATTTGTAACAGTTTCAAGTTATTTGATATGCTTGTTAGGTGCATATCAAACCAAATCCATCTGCCACATCCACATCCATTTCCAAGTGTGAATGAATCCATGAAACATAAATTAAATTAAAAAAAGAACAATCAATAAACATATAAACCTCTCAATTCATAACTCTAACACTCCTCTTCACTGATGCTATGCAAACTTGGTTGCCAATACTCAAAAGCTTGATACCTTGTTGGAGGCCCTCTCTTCATTTTAAACTCCCTAGTCCTCTTCCTATTAAGCTGCCTTGTCTCAGAAACTCCCATGCTGCTTGATGATCTCCCCTTGCTATCGCAACTCGCTTTACTCCTCATCCTCTTAACCAAGCCCTTAACAGAACATTTTTGCCCGGCTTCGCGGTCTTTCTCTGCAGCCTCCTTTCCACAAGTTGGAATATTTTTGTTCACTAAGCACAAGAAAGTATTGACCACCCCACCGTTTGCTTTGTCAAGTTCACCACTTTTATTAGTACCATTTTGTTGAACCTGTGGAGGACAATACTTGGAGAGCCGTTGGAGCCTTCGAATCGTTCTCATAGGTACGACATAGAACTTTTTCCCCAGCATTAGACTTGTTTCCGGGGGAACGATGGCCCAAGGCTGCTGGAACACGTGAGGATACGCGACGCAGCATTTAGGGTTTCGGTGCATTATCTCAGCTGCAAGAAGAGGTCTGTCATGGTACTCCACATGGCCTCCCGGATGGACGATTTTGAGAAGCATGTTTTTGGTGTTGTTTGAGCAGAGCCAGCTTGGAAAACCCATGTTTTCTCTCTCATGAGCAGAGAGAGGTTTTGGTTAATTTGTATAGAGAATTGTCACGATCGTAGTCTTTGGTCTCCATGATGAGAAAAATGTACATTTATATTATGTTTCTTTTCGGTCTTATTTTGTTTTGACCATTGATAACACCGTGACAACTATTTTGTAATTAATGATTTATTTTTATTTGTTTTTGTGTGCTTGTATGTATAGTGACATATATACATAACAGTCGTGGTGGTTTGACAGACCTATTCAGCACCATACATATTGGAGCCTTAACATGCGATGATCCGCCACCAGAGACGTCTACATGCACTAGCTTTTGGATTGAAGCATAAACAACTTTAAAAGAGGTATGAAATCTATAACCATTGTATATTTACTTCTTAAAATGTGTAATTAGTAAAATTCATTTCAATATATTTAATACATTTCGTGTACTTTAAGATTGGTACAATACTTTGTATTCAAACGTGGGATTACAAGTAAAATACAAGCAGACCGCATCGATATTTTGCATGTATGAGCTGTTTTAGAAGAATTTGTCATACCTAAAGGAGTACATATGACTTGCACTTTTGATAGGCGACGAATCGAATACGCTTCAGTTTTTTGGCATTGTATTGCCAAGAAATTCTGGAGCTGTTGATGCAAACAGAAGGAATGGGTTCGTATGTCTTGATTCCATCTTGTATGCATTTTGTATTTTTCAGTAATGGCTCAACTTGCCTGGTTGAAAATTTCAAGGACTGTCGAAAAACATAGTGTTGAAATTATGTCACGGTCGTTTGGCAACACAGAAAACAGTTTTTTTTTTTACTGTTCACCCATTTTAAAAATAAAAATACGTTTGACAAACGCGTTTACTGTTCACTTTTTTTTTCCCAAGAAAACTGTTTTATGTTAATAGTGGATAAAAGTGGTGAAAACACCAAATATAACTTTTAGTTATTTTTTGAGTTTTTTCACTATTTAGGGTACCACCTCCGCCACCGCCACCAACCACCACCACCCCAGGCCACCGCCGGCCCCCACCACCTCCGGTCGCCACCTCTGCCCACCGCCAGTCACCCACCACCACCGCCCCTCGCCGCCGCCGGCCACCAATACCATTTTATTTTTCAATACAAATTTTGATCCAAACGCTTTTTTGTTTTTAGTTTTTTGCTGAAAAAAACAAAGACAAATACAAATACAATAAACAAGGTTTTCAAACGCACCCTACAAGTTTTTTTGTTTTTGTTTTTCCCTCATGTAATCGAGGTGTTAGTACCTTCTCCCTGAGTAATACACAGGGTCCATGCAAAGTAACTTTTTACATGGAGTGGGTAAGGCTCGAATTATGTCCGCAGTCGTGGTGGTTAGTAAGATTCGAATATAAGACAATGCTTTATGAGGTATCAAGTCTCAAATCTTTTTAATTATGTTAACTCGTTCGAATTTTATACGTGTATGGAACATTTCTATTTAGTATCTTATGATGATTTTTTCTATGGGTTTGATATTATTTCAAAGGACTGTCACTTACCTTTGTTACATCAATCACTAGACTAATCACTCTCATACAGCTAACGAATTACAAGAAGCAGCATAAACTGTTGGAATACGGATTAGAATTGTGCAGAGAAAGTTGGACTTCTCTTCTTCATAATTGGTACATGTATATTGTATACATAAATATACATGTGCTGAGTCAGATTGAAAGGTGCCCTATTTTGTATTAGTTAAAATAGCCAAGCCAACGTAGGAATAATCGGATTGTCATTTTCTTCATTTTTGAGAAGAAATAGATTCTGTCAAACGACAAATAGAATCACCCAATTCTACTGAATGTTCTGCATTTAAAAGTGCAAAAGATTCAGTAAAAAAAAAGAAAAGGATTCACTGTCTCGATTATTCAGTATATATAGTTAATGGGAATGCAGTATATTCGATTCGCCGGAGTTAGCCCTGTCTCTATTGAGATGGATTTGAGCATAATCTTGATTGGACTAGGCAAATAAAGACAGTACTGAATAACAGATAATCATATTAAGTTGGATCAGAATGATAAAAAGCTGAACATTCAAATTTTGCTGGTATTTGAATCTTCGGATTCATCAAAATGTACAAGTATATAAAACCTCTTTCAGTTACTTTTCCAAAATTAAAAACATAGCTCTCCATTTCTATATTCAAGAGGTACCTGTTACTAACACAGCTAAAAAGGAAAGGCACTGCCCAAACCAACCTATAATGCAGACTATAATTTCAATGCTATTAAACAATCACATTTCATTTGCTTCAGGTTTTTTAGTTAGAACGATACAAAAAAACTCTCTTTCCAGCATAACTACAACAAATTTTCATTTTTCCAGAGGAAACAGATGCATCAAGAAGCACCAAGACGTTCAAAGCCATATAGTCTACCAGGCATCATTCGCTTCAACAGGGATGGTGGCTGCAGGTGGCATGGGTTCTGCAAGTCTCATTGACCCTCCGAGCTCAACGGGGACAAGAGGAATGAAGGAGTGTAGGACGTCTGTTATCAACGGTCTATAGCTTGGTTCTTGTTGTACACATAGTACAGCAATGGCCGCAACCTATCCAGAGCATATTGAAATTCAAATTAGTGACTTGAACATTTTGCTAATACTAGCAAATGTACATATAATATGTGGTTATATCGAACAAACTTGATATAAGTGCTTTAGATCCATTGTATTTCTGATCACGGGATCGATAATGTCTGGAAGCTTTGATCTGTCCGTAAGTTGAGGCATGGCCTGCTTGTCAAAAAATGGTTAAAACATCAGGTACCCAGAAAAAATAGAACTCATCAAAGTTCCATGGCTCGGCTAGACAGTGATTAATAGGACATTTACCCATGTGACAATTGATTGCCCTTGAGCTGGTGCAAAATTTTCAACCGGTCCTTTTCCCAACAAAAGCTCCAGAAGAACCACACCAAATGCATAGACATCACTTTTATCAGTTAATTTACCTGAAAGTTCACCAACAAAGTTTTAGTTTTATAAAAGTTGTATGAATGTTTAGGGTCTTTGGAATTTGGTAAATTTACATCAAATTAATGTTTCTCCTAATACCAACATGTTTGCACCAGAAGAGAATTGATTATTATTGAACTACTTTATAGGGAAGGAATTTCAATATCTAAAAGATAAATTAGGAGGCTGTAGTCCATTAATCTCGTGCAGTTATCAATTCTATGATTTTTTTTTAAACAAACTTAGACTTTCAGCCCAAATATACTTGATGCCAACATTGCAATTGCAGGATCACTTCAGCTAACTCGAAAACATTTTCCCAATGATTTTCGTAACATCTTCGTGAAAGGAAATGAGGCTACTCAGATTATATACATCCACTGTGAGGTAATGGAGTATTGACATGCACATGACATGGTTGAGATAGCTTTAATTAGTGACAAAAAGAGAAAATGGATCAAAGCCATGTGCAATGATGGCAAATAACTCCATCAATGTGGAAATTTAATGCGATTGTTATGTAGGGTAATGTTAGGGCAGGGGAGAACTAAAGTTCCAAATCTATCTCAAGTTAAAGATGGTTAAAAAGTAAGAGGTAATATGTTGCTTAATTAAGTCTACGACCTTACATAGAGCGGAATGTCGAATCAGAGTTCATGCAACCAACCCAAATAGTTGGGAAACAGCTTTTTTTAGTTGAGTTGAGCTTTATTATAAGTGAATGCGGGAGATACTGGACAAAAATGTTTTTTTCCTTCTCTGTTTAAGTTAGGGTAGAGGTTCATAATGAAAGAAGGGATAACAAATAACCAGATCAAACAATCAGTATCTAGTAAGTACATGAATATAATAAGCAAGTAATGACAAGTATTGTCATACCATCTAAAAGGTATTCCGGTGCTAAATCATCCAATGTTCCTGAAAGCTTGATGTTGTTCTTGTTCTGGTTTGCACCGGTGATGGCAAGGCCAAAATCAGATAGCTAAATCAAAGCAGAACTCATAAGACATTTTAACCAACCTCATGCAAGAAAACAAACACACGACATGTTAGACGAGCTTTGCACGACAATAATTATCTTACCTTAGCATTGAATTTAGAATCCAAAAGAATGTTAGATGAGTTTAGATCTCTATGGATCACAGCCGGGCTGCACCTCTCATGAAGATACTCTAATCCCCTGATTGACATCAACAAAGTCAATTTTCATTCTTCCAACAAAAAAAAAAAAAAAAAAAAAGCCTAAGAAACATAAATGACGGAACGAATTGACATAATAGCCAACCTTGCAACATCAAGAGCAATTTTCATTCGGATATGCCAAGATAAAGCTGCTCCAAGAGAAGGCCCTGAAATATCAATACAAGCAAACATTTACGGAAAACTTGAAAAGATGTTTGTATACTTCGATTTTATCATTTGTGTTTCTGAGAAATTTACCATGCAAGTGGGACTCCAAAGAGCCATTTTGCATCATCTCATAAACCAAAAACCTTGTCTTCCCATGAATGCAGTAACCCAAAAGAGAGACTATATTCTGATGCTGAATTTTACTCAACCAGTCGACTTCATTCTGCAATTTCAGTTGGCAATTAGAAAAAGAAATCACAAATGAAAGAAACACATATAGGACATAGAAGGCCTAGTACATTTATGATGAAACATTACCTCAAATACTCTGTCAGCTTCCTGGCCTTCAATATTGAGTCTTTTCACTGTTGCAAGGAAGTTATCCTTTATTCGAGCTTTGAAAACACATCCAAATCTACCCTCACCGATAATGTTACTATCCCGGAAATCATTTGTTGCTTCCTCTAACAATGGGTAATCCATAGCAGCAATCGAACCCTTCTTACCCGACATTCTCAAAGTATTGAATCTACCCAAAATTGGACCCAAGGATAGCCCTTTTGGAATATCTCCCAATTCAAATGCTAAAATAGAAAAATGCACAAACCAAATCACATACACAACAAGAAGCATAACAACTGTTCTCATTTTTCTATTTTACTTACTATTTTTTTTCAACTCATGAAAGAAAGTTAAAAGAGAGTTTTATGATAAGGAAAAAGGTACCGGGGCTTGGTTCGCTTTTCACATTGGAGTTCTTCCGGTGTTTCAATCTATATATCCAGCAACAAGATAGAAATAGCACAATTCCACCAAGAAGAGATGAAGCAACGATGAGTGCTAGTAGAATTTTCTTGTTGAATTCATGGTGGTGCACTAATTTACCCTCTCGCACTCCTGATTCAGATAAATAAATTATAAAAATGAAACCAGAATATACAGCAGTTTCCACTCCATTAATATCTGAATCAATCACAAACATTCACATATATTGGTGTAATGCTGCCACACAAAAGAGGAAAGAGAAAGAAATGCTTCAGCCCAACATCACAACATCAATTTCTAAAAATCCAAACAAAATAATTGAGCAAAATTGGTTCAACCATTTAGGGGAAAAAATATGAAAAATGTGGCAATTTTTATAGTTCAAACTTCAAAGGAACAAAATAATAGAAAATGAAAAGAAAAAATTATTGAGCAACCATTCATGAAGGAAATTGGTTTTTTGGGTAGTGTATAAAAGAAAATGTAAAACTAGTTCTCTTACTTCTCTCATTTTCAAATTAGTCAGCAAATGGAGTCTTAACTTCTGTTCAGATTCAAACAAGGGGAAAATCCACTAACCCATAAAATAAAAAAAAACAATGCATAATAAACCTAAAATAAAAAACCCACTATGTAAAACTACTAATCAATACAAGCAATGGTGGGCATTGTTGGATTACCTGGTGAATGAGCCTCCATGTCTGAAGAAATTTGGGAAAAGGGTTCTTTCTCAGTGGGAAGAACAGGGTCAGAAATGGAAGAAACAGGAGGCCCAGCTCTGCCCTCAATTGGACCCAAAATGAAAGCAGAGCAAAGAACCCCAATGGGTATCAACAGAACAAGAAGATTCATGTCTCTTGACACAAACACTAGTGTGTGCGTGTTTGTGTGTGGGACTTTCTAAAACTTCCTCATTTGTCAGATTTTGAGTCTTTTTTTTTTTTTTTTGGAAGTTTGAATTTGTCTCTGTTTTTCACAGTTTTGTTTATCCAAAGTGTACAGAAAGAAACAAACAAAAAGCTGTTGAAGAGAGAGTAATAAAAGCTGTACTGTTTCTTTATTGAGGAAAGTGTGAGAAATGCACATCAATCATGTGGCGGTTATCAAAAGTTGAGGCCCATGATTTATGAGACTCACGTAGGCTTTATGATTGTGGACGAAAGAGGAGGGTCCGTGGGCCTTACTGAAATTACCTATTTGCCCCTTAACACAAATATCCGTAGTTCTCTCCTCCTCGGTTATTTTAGAGATGGTTGGAAATTTTTTATTATTGGATTAATTTCATTTATACCCCCGAGGTTTATCCTAATATCAATCACACCCCTTCAGGTTTGTCAAAATTTATTTACACTCCCAATTTATATTTATACACATCATTTACACCCCTATAACATGACATCACCCTAAAATTTTAATTTAATACCTAAAATACCCTCAATATTGAATTAGGTAGTGTTTGGAAACAAGGACTCTATATTTTATCAATTTGATACCCTACCAATCCTAAAAATTTAAAAATAAAAGATATTTATCAATTATTTATCTTTTTTAAAAGTTTAAAACTATATTTTAAATTAAAATATTAAATCAAATTTTATTATATGAACAAATTATTCAATTGGAAGAAAAATGAAAATTGAACTTGTCCAAATCCAGATCAATTCATTTGATTGCAGTAATTCATATTAAACAAATTATAGAGTAATATATGTTGACATTACAGTGAATCATTTAGACTTCAAAAAATAATTTGAAAAACATCGAGTAACGTACAAATGCATTTGGTTACTTCAATAATGTATGTTTGATTGTATTTTCTCAATTTTTTTTTGGTGACAGATAAATGTGTTTACTGTTTATAATCCTACTGGGAAAGCAGTCAAAAGTCATGACATCATAATCCTCTGTAGATGGTAGTGCATTTCAATTGGACTTTACAGTATCAAATAAGCTAGACCTAAATATTCATATTTTTTTTTATTAATTTCTCATTTTATCTAGAGGAAATCCATGTTGGAAGTGATTTCTGAAACAATCATTTACCAATCGCTATCTAAAAAAAAAATGGGGTGAAAAATGTGGCGATGGGGGGCGGTGGAGGTTGAGGGTGGCAAAGGGGTGAGGGTGGTGGTGAGTATTTGGAGTGGGGTGAAAATTAGGGAAGGGTTGAGGACGATGGTTTGTTTGATTGTTTGGATACGAGAATATAGTTGTTTGGATATTGAAATTGGACTTAAATTAGTTTAAGTTTACTTGGATTAAGGTTATTTAAAATATTTTATAATAAATTTTACTGCTGGAGGATGTAAATAAATTTTGATAAATATAAAAGTGTGTGATTGATGTTAAAATAAATATAGTGAATGTAAATAATAAAATTAACCTTTTATTTCATGAAACTTTTAACTAATCTAATTAATGAAAAATAATAGGAGATTCACTGGGTTTAAATTCTATCACAATGTTTACAACTTTATATAATTTCGAAGTCTGGGAGAATTTAATGTAAGAAGTTAAATCTAATTATCATTAAAGAGAGTGTTATTGAACTTAAATTTTATTATTTTTTATGTAATTCAGAAGTGAGGGATAAACTCGATGTATGCAATTAAATCTAAAATAATATTTTATTTTCTTAGTACATCGTGCACAACATAATAATAAACTCATGGAAAAAGAATTATATGATAGGAATATGCATCTAGAGACCAATACTCATGTCTATGGAGCATATATAAATAATTTGAACGACCAATACTCATGTCTATGGAGCATATATAAATAATTTGAACGGATTCGTCCAATTGAAAAAGATTTGAAATTTAATACCTATTTTCTGGTGCAATTATAAAAAAAAAAAAAGAACAAATGTCAAATTTCAAATTATCTAATAATTTGAACTATCTATCTATTTTTTTTCCTTTGTATATATTTGACTGCTCATATATTGTTCCTTGGTCCGAGATGTAGAATGAGTAATAATTAATAAAATATTTAGAATTTCATAAAATGTTATATATATACACACATATATAGATAAGTAGGAAATAAAATTAAAGTTAATATAACCGGGGAGAGGGATGGGTATTTAGAAAAATCCATCCCTGCCCCATAACCTGTGGCAGGTTCATTTTCTTTTATTAAATTCGTTTCTACAAAATAAAATACGTTATCAAATCCTTACATAAAGGGGCAAAACTTCAACGGGACGTTACAAATTGCAATCCTTATTTCCAAGTTTTCTGCATAGTGAAAGTCAGATTAGAGAGTAACCTCAAACATAGAATTGTCAATTGTAATCTACTTTGAAAATGAACATGTCAAGAAACTCTTCACAATTTGCTAAAATTCAACATATTGTTTTTGTTTTTTTATATATAATTTAATTTCAATTCAATTGACAAAATTTGTGACAATGTGAGCCTCTAACTACTGTATTTAACTTTGTTGAAAATGTAGCTGCTTTGAGGTGTGGTGATCCTTACCTCACATCCGTATCAGCTTCAAATAACACAATGACTTAAAATTCCTAACCTATTAGTGGTAGAAAGTAACTATTTCATTTCAGGGGGAAAATGCTATATATACATAAACATACATATATATATATATATATATAATAAGGAATTCGGCAAAATAACCGTACTTCGGGAGAAGGGTGCCCCCAATCAATCGAATATTGATTAATACTCGTAATCTATAGAAACTTCATTGAAATTGATCCTTTATTGGTGCACCTAGCCCAAATGTCACTTCCCATACTTGAACAGCAACAGAAGATATGGAGCAAAGACAACGACATGGTTACTAACTTGGATGTTGTATTTTACCCCAATCAGGTGGTATAAGTGGACAAAAATGGCAAAGTAGAAAATTCAATTTGAATTACGCCATTGAATGAGAGCTCAATCAATTTAAACAGATGTTAATAAATGAACCACATGATTAGTCACTTTCCATTGGGTCTCTAATTAAGATCACAATCAATTCTCAATCCATTTTTTTAAAAGTTAATTTCAATAAACCCTCAATAATTTCAAAAAAATCACTTTACCCCCTCTTATAAAGAAAACTTTCATACGGTTACCAAAATGTATCAACTTGTCTCCCTTCCTATAATTTTTGACCATAATACCCCTGCGATTTAATTAAATTAAAAAATATATATACATAATTCAAAAAATATATCAAAATTGAAAAATACATATAAAATTCGAAAATATATACATAAAATTCGTAAAAAAACTATAAAATTCAAAAAAATATATAAAATTCATAAAAAAACATATAAAATTCAAAAACAAACATATCAAATTCGTAAAAAATATATCAAATTCGTAAAAAAAATATAAAATTTGATATAAATATATATAATTCGTAAAAAATATATAAAATAAAATAAATCATATAAAATTCGAAAAAAACAAATAAAATTCAATATATATATATAATCCTTTGGCACACTACAATAGTATATTCAAACAAGATTATCCAAAAAAAAAAGAGTAGGAAAATCATAATACAATCCAAGAAAGTGCTTTTCCACTATATTTGATTTTTTTTTTCAAAAACATTTAGATGCCACAATAGAGTATAGTCATAGTTTTAAAATAATTTGTGATGTTGAAAGTGTTTTTTTAGAAGTCAATTGCTTTTTTCCATTTCCATGCAATAAACAAAGTGTGGATTGAACTAACCCTTTTTTAATATGGAGGGTCCAACATAATCTATCCATTCATGTGATTTAATAATAAAGTTATATAATTTTATTCCTAATTAAAATTAAAATGATATTTATGTTTTCGAGATATTTTATTTGATTGGTAATATGGTTTTTTCGAATTTTATAAGTTTTTAAAATTTTATATATTTTTTACGAATTTTATATGTTTTGTTTTACGAATTATATATATATATTTGAATTTTATATATTTTTTTACGAATTTTAAATATTTTTAATTATATATATATTTTTTCAAATTTTATATATTTATTACGAAATTTATATATTTTTTTACGAATTTTAGATATATTTTTGAATTTTATATGTTTTTTTTTAATTTTTATATATTTTTTACGAATTATGTATATATATTTTTTGAATTTTATATATATTTTTTACGAATTATATATATATATATATATATATATATATTTAATTTTATATGTTTTTTTTTAATTTTTATATATTTTTTACGAATTATGTATATATATTTTTTGAATTTTATATGATTTTTTTTAATTTAATTAAATTTCAGGGGTATTTTGATCCAAAATTATAGGAAGATGGACAAATTGATACATTTTGATAACCATATGGGAATTTTTTGTATAGAAAGGAGGGACAAAGTGATTTTTTTTAAATCAAAGGGGGTTTACTGAAATTAACTTTTTTTTTTATAACTTTAAGTGGACTCAAGATGACCATAAAATCCCCACTATAGTGCATATTGGATTGGTTGCAATTTTTTTATTTATTTTTCCTTCCTGAAACTAAAGTACACTAACTAACCGTTATATTGAAAAGCAAAGCAAGCCCTAATGAGGACTTTGAGTTTAGAATTCAAACAAATTTTGTTTAGATTTTAAACTAAAGCTAGAATTGTCGCTTCCAACAAATGAAGGGATAATCATTCAGTGAGCCAAGCTGGTAAAGTGTCTTTTTCAAATATCATGTTGTGCAACTTCCATTAATGGGATTTACCGGAAAAAAAACATCCATTAATGGCAATTATTGATTTTGTGAAAATTAAATGTTTTCCCATGTTACTTTGTATTCTGGCGTTTTTATATTGGTTCAAGGTTTTATCATATATACATAGGAGTGTGTTAGTGTGTTATTTTTTATTTTTTATTAATATACATAGGAGTATGTTTTTAATTAATATTAGTCATGCTGCATTTTATATAGAAAGAAATATTTAGGGTAAAGTACAACTAACCAACTATACTCCCTTTTCCAACTAACCTCCTAATCTTTCAAGTGACACAAAATCCCTCAATCTATCCCCTATAATGCAGAATTAAAAAAAATTATTTTACTAATTACACTTCCACCCCTTATTACAAAATATATATATTACGAAAATTACAATTTAATTTTTTTTATATAAAATTCTAAATAAACATATAAAATTCGAAACAAACATATAAAATTCGAATATATATATAATTCGTAAAAAATATATAAAATTCGAAAAAAAATCATATAAAATTTGTAAACAATATATAAAATTCGAAAAAAACATATAAAATTCTAAAAATATATATATAATTCAAATATATATATAAAGTGTGACTAAAGTTTAAGTGGACAAATTTCAGAGTCATTAGTCATGGTAACAGATCCTCTCCAGCCCTCTACAGAGCTATTTCAAGGATCACGATGGTGACACATTCCCCACTAATTTTCTCTCACAATTTTTTATTCAATACTTATTTCTTTCTTTCTCTACCACTTTCCTCTCTTCATCACTATCACTTTTCCTCTCTACAAATAAATATAAAATAAAAATAAATAATATATAAATAATATTTTAATCAAAATTATATAAAATAAAATTCAAAATAAAAAAATTAATCGATTAACTATACCGAATAAAGGGTCCACTGGTACCCAAATCTAGGGGTGCACATGGTCAGGTTCGCTTCTGATTTCGATCGAAATCGGAATCGAACAGATACTTTCGGTACCTTAAAAATGAGAACCAGAACCAAACAGTTAGTTTTGATTCAAATATTAATATATTCACGGTGCGGTTCGCTTTCGATTCCGACCTAAACCGGAATCGAACCGATACTTTCGATTATTTAAAAATGATAACCATAACCGAACCGTTAATTTTGATTCAAATATTAATATATTTAATTTTGATTAAAATATTTTAATAAAATATCGGTTCAATTCCGATTTTGGTCACCATCGTGGGGCATGTGTCGCCATCGTGACCCTTGAAATAGCTCTACAGAGAGCTGGAGAGGATCCGTTACATTGGCTAATGACTCTGAGACTTGTCCACTTAAACTTCAGTCACACTTTTTATATATATATATTTGAATTTTATTTGTTTTTTAGAATTTTATATATTTTTCAAATTTTATATATTGTTTAATATTTTTTATGTTTTTTTTCGAATTTTATATATTGTTTCAAATTTTATATATTTTTTTGAATTTTATATGTTTTTTCAAATTTTATATATTTTTTACGAATTATATATATTTTTTCGAATTTTATATATTTTTTTCGAATTTTATATGTTTTTTTTCGAATTTTATATGTTTATTTCAAATTTTATAAAAAAAATCAAATTGTAATTTTCGTAATATATATATATATATATATTGTAATAATGGGTGGAAGTGTAATTAGTAAAATAGAAGGGAATAAAAATGTATTTTCATATTACATCTAGGGGGTAAAATGCATGCTTTATATAGTTTAAGGGGTGATTTTTAGATCAGGGGAGTTTCTTGCCGTTTACCCAAATATTTATATATACTAGTATTATCCAGTGCTCCAAAAGTATGCGAAACTCACTTGGCTCAGCGTTTGAACCTTCGTTTGTCACTTATTACATGTAGATTATCTAAGTATAAAGTACTTTATGACTATAGACTAAACTGCATCGTGGAGAAAATTACTTCAATCAAAATATAAAGAGGAACACATCAAAACTCATACCAATCAACTGTATAATCTCTCCTCTTTTAACTCGCGTCCATATGGTTATATATCATATTGCCTTTTTTTTTTCTTAATTCTATAAATTCTCTTTCAACTCCATATGAGATTTCGATTGGTATTTATAGAATTGTAGGGTTAAAATTTATTTTACATAATATTCTTCTAAAATATCTACATCATTCTTTAGTTTTTTAAACGTTGTTTATTTTAGAAGTCACTACAAATTTTAGAATTCTAACAAAGATGAATTCCGTGAAATTTTCTTCTAAATTATCTAACACCATTATTTCGGCCCACACTTGGACTAGGGCTGCTAGGCTACTTGACTAAAACACCGCTCTTGATTAGAGTCGAATGATGAGAATGACAAAAATTGAATATGATTCAAATCCTATGTTCTTTTAACACTGTCGCGTTATGCTATATTTTAGTGTTTACAACATATTAAAAATATGTTTTCAAATATTTTAGTATAAGTAGCATGTTAGACATAAATTTTTTTTATATATTTTAAAATTAAGAATATATATATATATATATATATATATATATATATATGAAAGTATCAATCTGATATGGGTGATTATCCAACATTCATGTAGAAATATTCCTACATTTTAAATTTCAACCTCAGTGTAATCAGTAATCTCATTATTGGATTGACGAACTTGATATTTGTTAAGGTTTTTACACACGCCCAATGCCGAACTAAAAATACACACAAGCAATTGCAATTAAAATCACACATTAATAATTTTCCCTACTGGAAGATGAGTCACACTCCAACAATATTAAGATCGAATAGGATGTCAATGGGTCAAAACTTCCACCTACTGTATCAGCTGTAGACAGTGGTCATTAATTTGTTTGTTCTTAAAATGGTTTTCATTTAGCAATGTATGAAGTCAAAGAGATGAAAAAAATGATGGTGCCTCCATTTCTTAATACAGAATCGTCATTTATTTTAATAACGTCAATGAAATGTCTTTTGGTTTTATAGTTCATTGTCTATTCGTCCGTCTTTCTTGTGATCATCATGGTTGTGCCGGCAAAGGAATGCGTCAATCATCCAAGGCGGAGCTATCAGTTTCTGGAAATCATCCACCATATATACTCGCCCACATTTGATATTTTTGTATTACATAGAAAGTAAACTGAAGTCAAAGTCTCCTTGTTTTCTCACTCTCTATCGTGTATATATATATATATGGTATAGTTTCTCTTTTTTCTCTTCTTAGCATAAATGTTGTGAATATTTGCTATGAATATCGTGAGGAATTAGTTGTTTCTGAATTAGATGAAAAAACGAGTGCTGAAAATTTCAATGTATATATTGAACAAGAGATATTTGGTAGCAAAATTAGTAAATTTATCATCATATGTACTCGAATGTTAAAACTTGTCAAGCGAAATGTAAATGTACCTCTAGAAAACATCAATTACTGTAATTCTTTGAACATTACGACAATTTGATGAGAGAAAAAAAAATTCTTCTTCTGTTCAATTCTGTCCTTATATAATCATCTACCTCCGCACTGATCTCACACAAGCAATCAATATCCTCCTGTGACTTTTTTGTCGTTGCAGCAATGGAAGACATTAGGCTGCTCTGCTTTCTAGTATGCTGTGCAGGAATTCAGGTGATCTCCTCCTTGACGGACTCTCACGATGGTAAACTGCATTTTCTTAACGTATATAGATATTATATATGTCTAAAATTTCATGTATTGATCAATTCTTGGATTTCATTTCTTTTTACAGTCTGTTTCATGTTTTCTGTTGCTTTCACTAATTTCACTTGTCATGATGACCTCCCTTGTGAATTGTTCTTGCAAATGTTTCATTGGTAGCTTTAGGCATGCAAATTGATATTGAACAAAAAAAAATAAAATAGTAAAGCTCTGATTTTTCCTTGATCACATGTGACATGACCATGAAATGTGCTTGCTTAAATTTATCCTAAAGAGAATGATCAGTCTTGGGTATTGCATGGCAAGTAATTTCTAGGCATTTTGATATCTTATATTTAGGTTTTTGATTAGAGATTTTCAAAATAATGGTAAAAATATCGTGAAAGCAGGATACTCCAAATTTGGGGTCAAAGGGTTTTATAAAATGTTGTTGGTGAAAAAAAAAGTGAATGAAAGATCACTATGTATTAAACAACATTTCTGGAACATATATAATTCCTTGATATATGATCTCCTCTTTAGATAAATGCATAATGAAAATTTAATGAGCATAAACTGATGACGATGATGCAGCTGTGGTACTCCGCGCTTTGAGGAATCAATGGCTCAACACACCACCAAGCTGGAACAAGTCCGATGACCCTTGTGGAGGAGCGTGGGAAGGAATCACTTGCACAGCCTCGAGAGTGACTGATGTGTAAGTATTTGTGTACCATTCCACCCCAGTGACGGATCCACCTAAGCACTAGTGGGGGCCATGAAAGTTTTTTTTTTATTATATTTTTATCCTAAAATTTTGAATATTTAGCATTTAATCCTCATTGAATTTTTTATTTTATTTTAGATACCACAAAATTTAGATTTCTTTACAATTAAGCTTGCACTGAAAATTTATTTTAAGCCCCGTTGAAATAAATATGTCATTTATACCCAAAAATCCACTGTAATTTTTTTTAGCCCCCATTGGGTTTGATCTCTAGATCCGTCACTGATTCCACCGATAATGTTTCAGTTCTCCATTTCTCCTATTCCACCTTATTATGATTGTTGCATGCCTGCTCATCGTCCCGATTAATGTTTTCAGGCACTTATCATTTATGGGACTCGTAGGTGATCTAAGCAGTGGTGACATTGGAGGCCTGGCGAAATTGCAATCCTTGTTAGTCTTCTTATCATTTTTATCAAAAGTAAAAGACTAGTCATTAATTTGCAGTCTTGCAACATACTACCAGCAGTCACTGATAAAAATAAGAGCATAACTAGAGTAGCTCTATCTACTATAAATTGAAGAAAAAAAAAATTGAAGTAATTAGCTTGAGTATTGAAACTATTTTATTGCAGGGATCTTTCATTCAACCGAGGCCTTACAGGTTCCCTTTCCCCGCGGTTAGGGGGTCTGACAAATCTTACTATATTGTGAGATCCTATGAACAGATTATTTTCACTGTTTTAGTCCATACTGAACTGAATTTTCCCCCCACTATATACACATTTTATATCAGTAACTTTTTTTGTCTCTCAGAATTCTGGCTGGCTGTGGCTTGACGGGAAGTATCCCAAGCGAATTAGGCAATCTTACAGAGCTAAACTTTCTGTAAACCATATAACAATTATCTATCTCTATAATGGAAATAGTAGGGCTTGCTCGGTTTGCTTTTCTGAAAACTGAAAATAAAAAAAACTGTATAAAAAATGCAACTCTTTTTTACCATTCTCATAAAACAGTTTTCCGTTTTTAGAGATATAAACCAAACAGACCCATAGCTTATGCTTAATATTCTATAGTGATTGTTTTTAAAAAAAATCAATACTTTTCCTGGAACTTGGCAGGGCTCTGAACTTCAACAACTTGACTGGTGAAATACCAGCTTCTCTGGGAAACCTCTCCAACCTCTACTGGCTAGACTTGTCAGACAATCTGTTGTCAGGAACTTTACCTGTTTCAACGTCCACCATGCCCGGCTTGGACCTTCTTAAGAAGGCAAAACACCTGTGAGTGCATTTCTTGTGTCACTGACTCGCTATAGATTGCGCAAATAACTGTCTAATACTCAAACAATTGCAGCTATTTCAAAAACAACCATCTTTCGGGAACAATTCCACCCGAACTTTTCAGCTCAGATATGATACTAACAACCATGTAAGTTGATATTCACTCACCAGTTAATTATTCGGAGTATTTTATCATTTTGACTGCTTTTGGTTTGGCAATGACAGAAAGTTGGGTGAAAATCGATTCGAAGGGACTATTCCATCCACATTAGGACTTGTCAATACTCTTCTGGTTCTGTAAGTACACTCCACCATCTTGTTAATTTCATCCTTCAAAATAATTCTTCATTTTCTTCTAAACAATTATCCTTTCTCTTTGATTTTGAATCCACTCACTTTGAACTTGCAACAGTGGGCTTAGTGGAAATGACCTTAATGGGAATGTACCATCAAATCTCAACAACCTCACTAATCTCTATAATTTGTGAGTATTTCTTGTTCTAATGTCTTTTTCAATCAGTACTTTTTTTATAATGTTGTGATTGATTGATAAGTTGTCCTAATGATCTTGTGTTCTATTGTAGGAATATGTCACACAATAGCCTGTCTGGACCATTACCCAACTTAGATGGGATGAATTCTCTCAATTATGTGTAAGAAGACGATAACAAAGTTTACGCAATCCAGTTTTATTTACTCAAAAGTTATACATTTCACTCTAAATGCCGTATATATCTTCTCTTCCCAGGGATTTAAGCAACAACTCTTTCTCTCAATCCGAAGCCCCGGCTTGGTTTTCAACCTTACAATCACTCACCACTTTGTAAGTTTTTTCTAGTTCAATTACAAAATGTGAAAAAAAATTCTTATCTAATGTGGAAATTTTGATTTGGTGCTCAGGGTTATAGAATATGGGCCTCTTCAGGGGCAACTGCCAGAAGAACTATTCAGTAGTTCCCCATATACCAAAAACAACACCTTTCTAATAATTCCATATGTTTTAAAAAAAAAAAGTTTCCTCCATCTTCTTTCTTTTCTTTTCATTTTTCCTTACAAACTTATTCAAGCAAAGTATTTATGTTTCGTTTCTTTTTTTGTTTGTTTTCTTTTGATAAATGAACAATATTTTTCAAATATTCATCCAATGCTAGGGAGGCAGAAAGAGAGGCTGAGGAGAGATTGAATTGATATTATAAAATAAATTTAAAAAGGTAACAATTCAAATTTCAAAAGCAATCACACCCTAACACCGTGTTTGAAATCAAATTATTTGGGATTTGGATTTGGAATTGGATTGGGAATGAAATAGAATTGCATTTGTGTATTTGAAATAAAGAGTTATTTAAGTGAAATAGAATTCAATTTGTGTGTTTGAATGCTAACAAAACTTAGAAAGATTCTTTTATTATTGTATGTACATCTGTAAAGGGTATTCAATACAAATTTTGACATCATAAATAAAAATAAAAAATAATAATGCATGTAACACAAATATTAAATATTATCATATATATTTTACTCTTTTTAATCATCCACTATTACAATAAGTTGTTTATGAAAATTTATAAAGCACTTATAATATTTGAAAAATATTAAATATATTTGTAAAAACATGCAATTTGGAATAAAAAATTTAAAAATATTCAGATAAGTACATATATGTATATATATTTATATATATATATATATATATGAAATTTATAAGAACTTTAACAAGCTTACCACTTCCATCTAACCGGATAACTATCAAAAAATATATATTAAATGCATTAATTTACATAAGTGATACACTAAACCAAATAATTAAACTTACATACAAAAGTGAAACACATATATAAAAGTATACACCCATGATAATATTATCTAATGTATTATATATTATGAAACATATACTGACAGGATATTTTGTTAATTTATCATTCTAAATTATTATATATACGTAACATAATTTATAACATTTATAAAAGAAAGAAAGTTACTATTCGAAAACATAGTTGTCAGAATTTCGATTCTAATTGGTAAAATTTTATAATTTTACGATTCTATACGATTTTAAGATTTTACCATTTCTACTACATTAAAATAATGGTTGAACGGTTAAACCCTCCATATGAAATGTCCAAAAACTTAATGATTTAGTCCAATATATGGCCTAAATTTATGAGAAAATATTTAAATGCTCAATATATTATAAAATTTTGAAATTTAAATTTAAATTAATATGTTTAGGTAGAATCTTACGATTTTACGGACCCAAAATGATTCTATCTAAACTCCCGATTCTGACAGGTTTATTCCAAAATTTCAAGTTTTATAAAAAGTACAGAGAAAATCAATATATAGACATATATGAGGATTGTACGTATATACGAAAGTAAAAACATTTGTAGAAGTTATAAAAATAGTTCAAACTTTAGAAATAGACTCCCTCCACAAGTAGAGATTTAATATAACTATAATAGGGTTATTTTTGTAATTTAATTAATGTTTTAGTAAATTTGTAAAATAATTTATTACAAATCCCACCAAATCCGACAAATTTTCCATGAATTTGTCGATGAAGTGATATTTCCCATGAAATTTTATAAAATTCCATTTATTTTAAAATCTCTTTTAAACCAAACAACATAAATTCCATTTGTATTTAAAAGAATTATTAACATAAAACCCTCTATGGTTTCAGTTTTTTAACAAATACCCCCCTGAGGTGTCATATTACCCCATCCACTTTAAAAATCTTTCATAAACCCCCCTTTCAGTCTCAAAATGACGTAGTTTTAGGATTAAAAAACTGAAACCATGGGGGGTTTATGTTAAAATATTGAAATCATAGGGGATTTTATGTTAAAACGTTGAAACCATGATAGTTTTATGAGCTTAAAAGGGGACTCTGTGCACCCTACAAAAAGTGTAGGGGCAATATGACACCTCAAGGGGTATTGTTAAGATTTTGAAATCATAGAAGATTTTATGTTAATAGCTGTCACAAGGGTTAATTTTCACCACAAATCTTGGTCTTATGATGACACCAAATCAAACACAATGAAACACATTTTTCGACTTGACTTAGCCAACAACACACTTGCTGTCTTTGATAAACACCAAATTATACACTCAACACACATGCAAAGTAATATGCAGAGTAATATAAACAACATTCATGAATTTACAGAAAATCACAAATAATGGTTCCCCAGCCTTCACTATTATCACATAAATAGTTCAAGGAATATCTCACTCATAGGCCACACTACAGCACCATACAAGCACTTTTTTCTAAATTTTGAATCTATACAAATGCCATATATGTGCCTATACAAACAAACATGAAAAACTACGTATCTATGTGGATGATAACCCCATCCATTTAGGCCAAATGTTGGCATCATTCAGAGGTTGCCAACATTAACAATGCAGTTGGACTCCCAACTGTTGGATGTCTTGGCATTCTCCTACAATGCCATATGCCCCCTTGGTGGTTGTATTCGGTTGAGTGTCCAAAACTGCACCAATTGTCTTGTTTGAACCAACCATTGTCTCAACTAGCCTTATATTGCCAAAGTGACTGAGTCAAGTAGCACCACCACGAGTCATCTCAATGTCAATCATATGTCAATACTGCATAATGCTTGCATTCATTGAGCCAACATCAATTTCTCAGCCTTCCCATCCTTGGCATATAGGCATGCCTATGTCTTGAACCTGTCAGCACCAACCTTCGTTTGTTTTTGTGTCACAACTTTACTCTAAAGGCAAGTTGGTTTAGCCAAAGCTTGGTGTGCACATGACTTGCTGAGCCAAGTGCATTGCATACATACTAGTGTCTGTTAAGCTGAGACATCACCTTGCTAAAAGCAAGTTGGCACACTCGTGGGCATGCATGTATAGCTTGTCAAGCCATGCGTGCTCTAGCACAACCCATCGTATCATCACCAAGTCATCCCCACTAACCATGCCACCGAATCATGTCAAAACATGCCAACAAATTTTCCCATGCATGTCTTAGCTAAGGCTTCTCACAATCTTGTTAAGTGGTTGAATGCCCACCGAAATAAGAGACACTCCTGACAATATATATGCAAAAAAATACAATCACAATTGCACCCAGAACAAGTATCAATAATGTTCAAGGAATAGTAATGACTATTCATAAAACTGCCAATGTGCGATCCGTACGTCACACAACACACTTCATCGGTAACAATAGCCCTGTTCAAAATCCCCTCAAATCCAGACATTCTAAAAAAAAAATCCCCTTAAATCCAGACATTACATTCACTCCGATAAGGTCATATACTGAGCAAACTCTTCCTGAAACATGGCACAGTTCTCCACTGAAAGTTCCGAAAATTTTTCCTACCTCCCAAAAACTCTCAGCTCCTCCGTTCAACAGTTCGAGAAAATGTCGTCTCTCTGCGTAGATTTTCCCGACGAATGCTGGGAATTGATCTTCAACCGACTCGGTCACCACTCTCACTTCGAAACCCTAACCCTAGTCTGCAAGCGATTTCTCTCCCTCTCTAATCGGCTCCGAACCAGATTCACCGTCGTCGACCCCACAATTTTCATTCGCGGTAATATCTCTAAATTCCTACTCAGATTCAAACACCTCAAATCCATCGATTTCAGTCATTACTATGACGATATTGCTCATATAATTATAGATATTGTTCGCTCTAGTTTGCATCTCGAAACCCTAGATCTCTCGAATAAAAAACGTCTTCCTTTGGAGGGTTTCGAGATGTTGGGTTGGAACAATAAGTGCTTGAAGGTCTTGATTTGTTCAAATGTTTGGACTCAAAGCGAGGTGGAATTGAGAGTTATAGGTGATTCATTGCCTTGGTTGGAAGAGGTAGATATTAGTGACCCTTGCTACTTTAGGTCAAGTCCTGATGTGCCTCTTTGGAAAACTTAGCTGTTTTTTTACTGATCAAGCCCTAAGTGATTTGACTCCTTATCTCCAAAAGCTAAAAGCTATAAGCCTTAACAAGTGTTGAGAGTTAAGCAGTTCAACCTTCTTCATCCTAGCAAAGAATTGTACTTTACTGGAAGATATTAATATGTATAAAACAAATCTTAGCCAAGAAAATTGTAGTGTTGATTTGGTGAAGAACCCGCGAATTAAGTCATTAAATATCTCACGGAATTCTAAACTCAATGATGATTGTCTAAAAAGAATTGCTTCGGTATGCCCTAGATTGGAGGTGCTTGACTTGGGCCATTGTTCGGGTATTGTAGAGGGAGGTGTTGCTGAAGTTTTGAAGATCTGTTGTGAGATTAGGCATCTGCGGATTGATTTTTGCAAGGGAATTAAGAATATAGGGATGGGTTCAGAACTTCCCAAATTGGAGGTTTTGCAAGCAAAAATGTCAGGGATAAATTCTCAAGGGGTGGCAATGATTGCGGAGAGATGTTGTGGGCTGGTGAAATTGGACTTGGAGGGTTGCTTAGGAGTTACAACAGGAGTGGTGATATTGAACTTGGAGGGTTGCTTAGTGGTTACAACAGGAGTGGATGAAGTGATTAGCAATTGCACAAGGTTGAGGGAGATTAATTTGATACGTTGCCATTATTTGGATGTCGACATAGTAGATTGGATGGTATTTTCCAGACCATCACTAAGGAAAATATTCCCACGCCCTTGTTGTTCTGTTACTGAAGAGCATAAGCAACTTTTCTTGCGGCTTGGATGTCAAGTTGGTAAGCTCTAGCTTTGAAGAGCAACAAAGAGTGCTTTCCATAGCGTCTTTGCTTTATCTTCTTCTCCGTAAAAGTGATCACACTACTGTAAACACGTATATGATTCTTGGGTAAGTTGTGTGTAAAACTTAGTCAATTGAATGGGCATTGTATGGGTTGATATTATGTTTTTTGTTCATAATATTTTAGATCTTGTTCTTGTTCATAGTTTTATATTTATTTTTTCATGGCCATGAATGATGTTAGAGTTGATACAAGAAGTCCCATATTTGCATGGTGTACATAGGAATGACTGTTGTAGAGCTGTAAAAGACAATCAAAGCGAATTAAGGTCCTGTTTGGATTGGCTTTTCAAACGCTGTTTTTGGCTTCCTGAAGGGTAAAGTTATTTTGAACGGTGTTTGACAAAATTTTTAGAAGAGTTTTTGGACCTTGGATACGTTTTAAAGAAACTGGGGGTACCAGCTTCTCAAAACAGCTTTTGTTTTTCTTTCTCTTCTGCGAAAAACCAAAAACAGAAGTTATGTCAAACATGAGGAGTTGAAGTGTCTATCTCACTTTCCAAATGAAGCCACAAACCATAACTTGTGAAGAGGATAATGTACTCAAAAGATGGTGATTGCAATGCAGTAACTTTTCAATGTGTACTTAGGGATGATCTCAGCATAATCCCCATCTCTGTACAACACTCATCACCAGAATCGCGACTATGGCTCCTCTCTGCCCCTATCATTCATTCGTGCTTTACTAAAGCAAGCATAATTCATCAAAACAAAGCAAAAATGTCATTCAAATACTCCAGCAATTGATCAGGTTGCAAAAGAGACCGTTGAGTTGAGTTTATGTGTGGTTGGAGTGTGATTTAAGAAGTGTACAATTTTTATTTTTATTTTACTGAGGTATGACAATCATGGATTGGTTCATCAACCGAAGTTGAAAACAAGTTTGAATTGGACTTCTTTGACAAATAAACTTGAGAGAAACTAGTCATTTTTTAGTAATTCAATAAATAAATTTAGTAAATTTGCGAATTACACTTAATTAACTAGAGTGGTGTCCATTGTAGACCTAATAGAGCCTAGAGGTCCAACTTAATAAGCTGTTTGTGGGCCCAATACTGAGGAAACATTTTGGCCTTTTTACCACCGGCCCAAATGAGAACATAATGGATATATATGGCTTGTTATGGCCCACTTGAGTGAATCCGCTAACGAATGAATTACTATCCAAGACAGTTAAAGGACATGTCAAAAGGATAGGTCTAGAATGCAACCATTGATTAAATATCGTTTTGTGGACGTTTATGTGTTTTGACACCTTGATATCAATAATTGTGATTCTGACATTTCCTGTTTATGTTGTATACATGTATATTATGGATGAATGATAATACGAATAGTCTTAATAAAGACATCAATGTAGACCTAATATATACTTCTCACTTATTGGGCATTGTGAGTAGATTGTCACTGTCGTGGTACACATAGGGATGAGCAAAAAACCCGCTCTGCCAGGGTCCAATTTTTTATGAATTTTAACTGCATTATTTAAAAATTAGGTGGTTATGGGCGCGGGGGACGGTTTGAGGGGTTCCCCCAGTGGGGAACCACCCCGCCCAAAACCGCATAATATAATTATAATTTTTAATAAATTTTTTTTTTATCAAAGTTATATCATTATATGTATTTTTAGAACTTTTTATACTGAAATTACCTTATACTCCTTTAATAAAATACCTATATTGTGGATTTGTCGTTGTTGGAAACTTTCATTAAAGTTTATTTATCTAAATATTGATGGTTGATTTCAATTGAATGTGTGATTCAAGTTATTATACTTATTTTTGTGGTAGAAATTATTAGGAGTAAATCGGACCTTTATTTTTTATATATATGTCAAAATGTTATAATTAATTTGCTCTTAAAAAAGGGTTTAGTGACGCGGTTTTTGGCGGTTTTGGGGGACACGGTGAATGGTTTGGGGCGGTTTTGGGAAAAGATGTGAAATTTTTAAATGGTTTTGGTGCGGTTATGGAGGATAAAAAAATTCACTGTTTTGATTATGGGTTTTGAGAAAACAGCCCCAAACCGCCCCATGCTTATCCCTAGGTATTTGGAAGGAAGTATGTCGTTTAATGATATGCAAATGACTATTTTACTGAACCATTAAGAAAAATAATCATATGGTTAAAGTGGGAAAATGTAAAAATATTTTAATATTATTTGGTCACATAATTATTTGAACATGTGGATTTGGAGTATATGTAATTTGGTTAATATTGTGATTTCAATCATATATCAATGATTAAAAAAAGTTTTTCGTAAAAATCTCAATTGTTAACTAGATTAACATTTAAAATCTCAATTGTTACTTACTATAAATGACAATACTTTGAGTTAACTAGATGAGGACACCAAATAAACTAAAAATTAATTTGGCCCAATTTTTTTATGGAGATTGGGAATTAAGGTTTCTTGTGATTCAAGAAAACAAAGTCCTCTCATACAAGACACTTACAAACACAACACGTTTGTGTAATAAGGCTTGAGGAAAACTAATTTATTGAAGTTATAAATTATAGGATCATCAAGAAATATCGATATGGCTATCAATTTATGTATTAATTATTTCGCTAATTTGTGCGTTATTGTTCTTGCACATGAATTTACATCAAATTTTCTAATCAATCTCTTTCATTCAATGTTCAAGAAATTGGCGCTTTTCTGCGCACATTTCCCCGACTATTGCTGGGAATTAATCTTCATTTGACTCGGTTACTGCTCTCACTTCCAAACCCTAACCCTAGTCTGCAAGCATTTCTTTCCCTCTCAAGTGGCTACGAATCAGGTTCGCCGTATTCAAACCCACAATTCTCATACACGGTACTATCTCTAAACTCCTACTCAGATTCAAACATCTCAAGACCATCGATTTAAGTCATTACAATGGCGATGTTGCTCCTATAATTATAGATATTGCTCGCTCTAGTTTAAATCTCGAAACCGTAGATATCTCGAATCAAGAGTGTCTTCCTTTGGAGGGTTTGAAGATGTTGGGTTCGAACAAAAAGTGCTTCAAGGTCTTGATTTGTTCAAATCTCTCAATTCGATGCGATGTGGAAATGAGAGTTATAGGCGATTCACTGACTTGGTTGGAAGAGATAGATATTAGTTACCCTCCTATGGCTATGACATTGAGAGGTGACTTGATGTGCCTGTTTCTGATCGGAGCAAGATCAGTGTCATCGATAGTTTCTCCGCAAACTTCCCAATTTGCGGAGAATCAATGTTTCTGGGATCCCTTACATCACGGACAAGTCTCTGTCCTCCCATTGTCTTCTTCTGAGAAAAATTACGGTTTTCGATTGCAAATTCATAACCCAAAAGGGGGTTGATTTCGTTATGCGTCACAGTCCGAATTTGAGCACTCAATGTTGTTGGATATCGTCTTGGATCATCATCAATCACTTATGCAAGAGCTTTAAGTACCCTTCGTCTCTATGAGTTGGATGAATCTCTCTCTTCATTAGCTAAGGCTGGTATTCCATTAAAGAGCTTCGGGCTCCTGCCGGGATTTTTCATTGTCTGGGATCTTATTTCTTCTATATAATTACCACTCTTTGTAATACTTAGCTCTTGAGAATTTGAGTTTTCTTACCGATCAAGCCATAAGTGATTTGTCTCCGTATCTCCAAAAGCTAAAAGCTATAAGCCTTAACGAGCGTTCAGAGTTAACCAGTTCAACCTTCTTCATCCTAACAAAGAACACTACGATGATTGTAGTGTTGATTTGGTGAAGAACCCGCGAATCAAATCATTGAATATCTCAAGGAACACCGAACTGAATGATGATTGTCTAAAAAGAATTGCTTCGGTCTGCCGAGCTGCTTATCTTGGACTGTTGTTTCCATATTGCAGGAGGCATTGGTGAAGTTTTGAAGATCTGTTGTGAGATTAGGCATCTGCAGATTAATTTTTTTGTGAGGGAATTAAGAATATAGGGATGGGTTCAGAACTTCCCAAATTAGAGGTTTTACATGCAAATGTTAAGTATTTATGTACTATTCCACCTGATAATGTTTCAGTTCTCCATTTCTCTTATTCCACCATATTATGATTGTTGCATGCCTACTCATCGTCCCGATTAATGTTTTCAGGGACTTATCAAGTAGGGGACTCGTAGGTGATCTAAGCAGTGGTGACATTGGAGGACTCGCCGAATTGCAAACCTTGTTAGTCTTCTTTTCATTTTTATCAAAAGTAAAAGACTAGTCATTAAGGTCCGTTCACTAACGTGGAACATTTTTCGTTTCTGTTTTTCGAAAGAACATAAACAAAATAACGTTCTTCTTACGAAAAATAAAAAAACAGAAATGACGTTTGTTAATTCCAATTGTTATCATAATTTTTGGAACAGAAACAAATAATTATGTTTAGTAAATACATTTGTTTCACATATATTTTTGGTAATTTTTTTATAATTTTTATTTTAGCATTTACTTGAGTAAAATAAATTAAATTAAAGAAACTATTAAACTCAACTATCAGATGTTAAAGTTACAATCTATAAATTTCGAAATATATATATATTGTAAAAATTATATATAAAAGAAGATCATTAATTGATGTTAGTGATAAGTAGTTTGATTCACTTCCTTAGAAAAGATGTGACATTTTACCAATATATATTCTTTTATATATATATACAAATTTATATATTTTTACAAATTTTGTTTTTCGAAATAATTTTTTTTTAATTTTTATATTTTTTTTTTCAAATTTTATATATATATTTTGAATTTTATATATGTTTTTCGAATTATATATATTTTCGAAGTTTATATATTTTCGAACTTTATATATATATTTTTGAATTATATATATTGTTTTCAAAATATATATATTGTTTTCGAAATTTATACATTGTTTTCGAAATTTATATATATATTTCTAATTTTTATATTGTTTTCCAAATTTTTATATTTTTTTCTAATTTTATATATTATTTTCGAATTTTATATATTGTTTTCGTAATTTATATATATATATATATATATTTGAATTTTATATATTTCAAAATTTAATATATTATTTTTGAATTATATATATATTTTTTGAATTTGAGGGGGTGTAATTGAGATTTATCCAAAAAAAAACATTTCACATTATTGGAACAGAAACATGTGGAACATCTTTTTTATGTTTCTCATTTTTAAGAGAAACATGGGAAACATTTCACATTATTGGGAAACATAAATAATTTATTAAACATGTTTCTTATTTTTATTTATACTTTTTGGTAGGTGAGAATGTTTAACGTGAAACGTGAAACGTTCCACGTTAGTGAACGCACCCTAACCATAACTTGCAGCCTTGCAACATGCTACCAACAGTACTATATGCACCGACATTGATAAAAATAGTGTAATTTACAGTGACAACCCTTGAGATTTCACTTAATTACACCCAGATGACGGTCAACCCACAAGTTAACAGAGACACCCCCTGAGGTTTTATTTTTGTTGCATTGACACCCCTTGAAGGCATAAAATGACTTTAATGTCTTTGGTTAATTTAATTTAATTAAAAAATATATATAAAATTTGAAAATAATATATTAAATTTCTAAAAATATATATAAAATTCGAAAACAAATATGTAAATATCAAAGGCCTTGTAGCCTGATGGTATCATTTATCCTCCCAAAAGGGGAGTTTAGGGGTTCGAACCCGATGAGGCTCATGTGTGAGTGTATGGGTGTATGCGTTTCTTACAATAAAAAAAAATGTAAATTTCAAAAATAATATATAAAATTCAAAACAATATATAAATTTTGAAACAAATATATAAATTTTGAAACAAATGTATAAATTTTGAATTTGTTTTTTATAAAATTCGAAAACATCATATAAATTTAGAAATATATATATTTCGGAAAAACAAATTGAAAAATATGTAAATTTACCTATGTTTTTCGAATTTCATATGTAAGTTTAGAAAAAATATATAAATTTCAAAAACAAATTGAAAAAATATATAAATTTATAAATATATATATATATCATATATATTGGTAAAATATCACATTTTTTCTAGTGAAGTGAATCAAACTACTTACCATCAATATAAAACAAATTATATACTTTTATACTGTTGGAAATCAATATATTTCAAAAATTATATTGATTGCCAATAGTATAAAAAATAATAAAAAATTTCTATATTGGTAATTTGGTGGTAAGTAATTTGATTCACTTCATTAGAAAAAATATGATATTTTACCAATATATATATATATATATATTACTAAATTTATATTTTTTTCAATTTGTTTTTTAATTTTATATATTGTTTTCAATATTTACATATAAAATTCGAAAAAAATATGTAAATTTACATATTTTTCAATTTGTTTTTCCAAAATATATATATATATATATATATATATATTTGAAAATTTATATATTTGTTTCAAAATTTATATATTGTTTTGAATTTTATATATTGTTTTCGAAATTTACATATTTGTTTCGAATTTTATATATGTTTTTTGAATTATATATATATTTTTAAATTTTTTTTTTTCAAATTTTATATATATTTTTGTTTCGAATTTTATATATGCTTTCAAATTATATATATAGTTTAATTAAATTAAATTAACCAAGGGCATTAAAGTCATTTTATGCCTTTAGGGGGTGTCAATGCAACAAAAATGAAACCTCAGGGGGTGTCTTTGTTAATTTGTGAATTGACCGTCATCTGAATGTAATTGACTGAAACCTCGGAGGGGTGTTACTGTAAATTACCAATAAAAATAAGAGCATAACTAGAGTAGCTACTATAAATTGAAGAAAAAAAAAATTAAGTTATCTTGTGTATTGAAACTATTTTATTGCACGGATCTTTCGTTCAATCGAGGCCAGGTTCCCTCTCCCCGCGGTTAGGTTTGAAATATTTTTTATATTTCAGACTTAATTTTTTTATATTTTACTTTAATTATTAGTTTCAAAGAAAAAAATTATTTTGACATTAATATTTTTTTTTGGCATAAATCAATTTTTTTTCATTTATAGTAAAATATAAAAAACAAAGTTGAAAATGAAAAAAAAAAAACTTATTTGTAGTTCAATTTTTTTTTATATTTCAGACTTAATGTTTTTATATTTTACCCTAATTGATAGTTCCAAAAGAAATTTATTTTGGTATTATTATTTCTTTTTGGCATAAATAAAAAAAAATGTTTATCATTAAATCCCCCTATAGTTTTAGGGGAAGTTTTGTCCAAAATTATAGAACATGGGACAAGTTGATCCTTTTTTAAAACATGTGGTTTTCCTGATAATAGTCCTCTTTAAAACCCCCTCAAATCCTGACCTTCCAAACACATTGCAAACTTTTCTACATTCACTCCGATTAGGTGATATACTGAGCAAACTCTTCCTCAAACATGGCACAATTCTCCACGAAAAGTTTTGAAAAATTTTCCTACCTCCCAAACACTCTCGGCTCCTCCGTTCAATAGTTTTTCTAATTTTATATATTTGTTTTGAATTATATATATATTTCAAAATTTATATATTTTTTCGAATTTTATATATTTTTTCAAAATTTAATATATAGTTTACAAATTATATATATATATATATATTTCAAATTTTATATATTTGTTTCGAATTATATATATATATTTTCGAATTATATATATATATTTCAAATTTTATATATTTGTTCAAATTTTAAATAAGTTTTTCAAATTTATATATATATTTTTTATAAAGGGGGGAAAGTGTAATTATCCAAACAAGAGGGTGAAAAGTATAATATATCCAAAAAAGAGGAGTGAAAATGTAATTTATGTTAGGGGAATTTAAATTATTTTGACATGAAAATTGGCTGGAGAGGGGTATTTGATTAAAATCTGAAATGTCAGTGAGTTTGGCGAAGGACAGATGGTTTGGTGATTAAATCCTGAAACCTCATGGGACTTTGTGTAAATTACCCTATATATATTTATCAATATTGTCTATTTTAATTTTAAAGATATGACATTTTACATTTAAATTGAGTTATTTTTTAGATTGAATTTAAGGCACATCCAAACAATGTATTTAAAATTATATTTGTGGAATTGAGATACCATAACATTTCAATTCTAATAAAATTCTAAATTCGCGCACCCAAACGGACCGATACAAGAAGTCCCATATTTGCAAGGTGTACATAGGAATGACTGTTGTAGAGCTGTAAAAAACAATCAAAGCGAAGTACCACCAGGCATGGATTAAGTGGAGTTGAAGTGTCTCTCCCGTTTTTCAAATGAAGCCACCAACCATAACTTGGGAAGAGGATTATTGCAGGCAGTTCCAAAGCAATAACAACTTTTCAATGTGCACTTAGGGCCTGTTTGGAAACGCTCCCGCTCCTGCTTTCAAACGGGTTTGGAAGCTGAAGCGTAGCGAAGCAAGTTTTTTCTGAAGCGGAAGCATGTTTGGTGCTGATGATTCTTATATGAGAAAAATGAAAGCTAAAGCATGCAGAACATGTTTGGTGGAACTGCTGATTTCCTAAAATGTGAAAGTAAAACATGTTTGGTGAATTCAAATGATTTGAGATTCTGTTTTTTTTTTTTGGATTTTAGATTGAATATAAGAAATTAATAAGTTCTACAATTAAAAAAATAAAAATTGTATTGCACAAGACCTCTCATTTGGATATTGTAAATAAATTTTTTATTTTTTGTAAATTATAAATTTTTTTGTAGATAAATTCTAAATTATAATATTTTATTGCACAAGACCTTTGGTTATAATATTTTATTTTAGGTAAAGTGCATAAAACCCTCCTCAACTATTGCCCCATGAGCACAAAACCCCCCTCAACTACAAAAGGGGTAAAAAAAATCCCTCAACTATCCTAATTGGGTGCAATTTACCCCATCCCTATTGCAAAATTACAATTTTACCTTTAAAAAAATAAAATAAATTATTTTAAGAGATAATTCATATATATAAAATTCAAAAAACAATATATTAAAATTTGAAAAAATTTTAAAATTCGAAACAAATATATAAAATTCAAAAAATATATATATGTAAAATTCAAAAACAATATGTTAAATTACGAAAAAAATTAAAATTTCAAACAAATATGTAAAATTTGAAATATATATATATATAATTCAAAAAATATATATTAAATTTAAAAAAAAATTAAAATTCAAAATTTATATATAATTTTCAAATTTTATATATTTTTCGAAATTTATATATTTTTTTCGAATTTTATTTTTTGAAATATATATATTTTGAATTTTATATATATTTTTCGAATTTTATATAATTTTAAAAATTTATATACTTTTTTCGAATTTTATATATTATTTTAAAATTTATATATATTTTTCGAAATTTAAAATAATTTTTTGGAATTTAATATATTTATTTTTATTTTTATATATTTTTCAAAATTTATATATTTTTTTCGATTTTTATTTTTTGAAATATATATATTTTGAATATTATATTTTTTTTTGAATTTTATATATATTTTTTGAATTTTCTATATATTTCAAAATTTATATACTTTTTTCGAATTTTATATTTTTTTTCGAATTTTATATATTTTTCAAAATTAAAAATATTTTTTTGGAATTTTATATATTTATTTCTAATTTTATATATATTTTCGGAATTAATTTTTTTATACATCTTGAAGCAAACCTAACATGTTGCAAAGAATTTGGGAGCAATTGAGAGAATTTGGGTGCAACTTATAATGGGCGCCACTAAAAATAGTGATGGGAGCAAGTGGAAGCAAGGTGAACCTTGCTTCCATATTTGAGGTTTTGCTCGCCTGCTTCCAGATTTCTGAATGACCCTTCTAGGTCTGCTGGCGGCGATAGAGTCTGGCTGCTGACTAATCACCTGTACTGGAGATGGAGTCTCCACCTCAAGTGAGTCCTCGTCCTGACTATCAGAATCATCTTCAGAACTATCAACCGGTGGCTCAGTATCTTCGTGACTCTCAAACTCCACCTGTTGCTGAATATTTGGATTCACTTATTCTTTAGTTGGAATTGTCTGTCTCAGCATGACAGACTCATCAAAAGTAACATCTCTGCTACAGATGATCTTCTTTGTTTCTGTGTACCACAATCGGAATCCTTTCACTCATTCACTATGTCCCATGAAGAGAGCTTTTTTGGCTTTAGGATCCAATTTAGATTCTACAGCATGAAAGAATGCTGGACACCCAAATATATGAAAAGAATCATAATCAGAAACTGGATATCCGGACCATACCTCCTTAGGAGTTTTCTCGTCTAGTGCAGTTGCAGGAAGTCGGTTGATAATGTGAGTGGAGTATACCAACGCCTCTGCCCAAAATGCCTTGCTTAGCTCAGATTGAGATAGCATACATCGTACTTTTTCCACCAAAGTGTGATTCATTCTTTCTGTTACTCCATTTTGTTGTGGCGTTCTAGGCACTGTGAAGTGTCTAATTATCCCTTCATTCTGACATATTTCCATGAAGGGATCTGATTTGTACTTGCCACCATTGTCTGATCTGAGCCTCTTGAGCTTCCTTCCTGTCTGGGTCTCTATCATTTTCTTCCATTTAAGAAAGATATCTAGCACTTTATCTTTATGCTTCATAGTATAAACCCAGACATATCTAGAAAAATCATCAATAAACGTTACAAACCAACGTTTACCTCCCAATGAAGCGATTCTGGATGGCCCCCAGACGTCTGTGTGAACATAGTCCAGTGTTGCCTTCGTTCGATGAATCGCCGTGCCGAACTTGACCCTTGTCTGTTTGCTTAGCACACAGTGCTCACAGAAATCAAGTTTGCCAGTTTTGGCACCTTTTAGTTTGCCTTGCCTCACTAAGCTTTGCAACGCCTTCTCACCCGCATGCCCTAAACGCATGTGCCAGAGTCGGGTAAGATCGACTGACTTGTTTTCAGAACTGCTCACCACAGCTGCTCTTCCAGTTACTGTATACCCATCTAGGTAATACAGATTTTTCTTCAAAGTACCTCTCATTGCCACGAATGCACCTCGAACTACTTTCATAACTCCACCTTCCATGGTCACCTTGTAACCACTGGAATCTAAAACCCCTAATGAAATGAGGTTTTTATTCAGGTCTGGAATATACCTGACATCGGAGAGTTTTCTGATTGTACCTTCTCAGACGGATTGTTCCGATCCCTTTGGTCTGACATGTGTTGTTGTTGCCCATTAGCACAACTCCTCCATCTAGCTCCTCGAAGCTAGAGAACCAGTTCTTGTTCGGACACATATGATAAGAACAACCTGAATCAAGAATCCATCTATCAGACTGATCATTGTTTAATGATGAAACAGTAAAGGCTGCTTCTTCTTCTTCTTCCCTCTTTCGGGCAATATTGGCATATGACTTGTCCTTGTTTGGACAGTCTCTCTTCCAGTGCCCTTTCTGGTGACACTTGAAACACTCATCCTTCTCTTGCCCTCTTCTGGATGATTCAGATATGTTTGGTTGTGATCTTGATTTGGACCGCCATCTCCCCTTTCCTTTTGATCTGTTATTCGACCTGCCCCGGTGTACAGTCAACGCCTCTGATGTATTGTCCCTGTGATCATGTTGATCCTTCTTCCGGTACTCATTGTTTACCAAAGCGTTAGCAACATCTATGTATTTAACCTCATCTTTTCCATACATTAAAGTTGTGGATAAATGATCATAGCTTTCAGGCAGGGAATTTAATAAAATCAAAGCTTTATCTTCATCAAGAATTTCAACATCTAAATTCTGTAAATCTGCAATTAGTTTGTTGAAATTGTTTGAGTGTTCGATCATAGGGGTACCTCTCTTGTACTGGAATCTGAAGAGCTTTGACTTCAGATAAAGGCAATTTTCTGGACTTTTCGTCATGAATTTATCCTCCAGTTTCTTCCATAGATCTGCCGCCATATTTTCTTTCATCACAAAGTACTTCTGATATTTCGCTAAACACAATCGGATTGTGCCGCAAGCTTGATGATTAACGAATGTCCAATCTTCATTCGAGATATCCTTGGGCTTAGCATCCAAGGCAATCTGGGAACCATCTCGAAATAGAAGATCCTGGACTTCGCATTGCCACATGCCAAAGTTATTGGTGTCGTCGAATTTCTCCACCTCAAACTTTGCATTTGACAGCATGGTTCTCCTCATAGAACCGCTCGTCCCAACAGTATTCCCTCTAGTATCTATGGCCTCTGATTGCTCGGTATCCTGTACTTCAGTCATGACTTGAAATAACAGATATAAAAATTGATGAAATTAACTCACCAACTAGGAGCAATAAAACTTCAAACCGAGTTTTCCCAAAATTAGAGTACTAATTTCAAAAAACGGAGCCCACCATTGAATCCGGAATGGTCGATTTAGCTAGGATCGACCTTTCGTTTACTCAAAACGGACTTAAAACGAGCTCAGAATGACCAAAACAGTATAGAAGGGCAAAACTATAAATATCAGAAAATTGCTGACGTGGCAGTTGACAGCGTGACATGTGGCAACCCCTGATTAGGCACACGTGGCAACTCCTGGATGGTGACACGTGTCACTCACTGGTTGGTGACACGTGTCAACATAGGACTAAGACACGTGGCAGTGATGTCATCTGATGACGTCATCGCCGGAAAAAATTCAGTCGCCGGAAAAACCAGGCTGGTCAGAGAAGACGCGTGGGGCGCGTGTCCGCGCGTGGGATTCACGCGCGATGGAGGAAGAAGACGCGTGGGCGCGTGCCGCCGATGCCGCTTGAAGCGCCTATCTTCTGGAGGCGCGTGAGGGCGTGTGGAGGGCTTGTTTGGCCTGAAATTAACGGGAAAATATTCCTCTCTTGATGGGCAAGCTCCTAGTGTATTTGGTGTTTGAGTTTGAGGCTTGGTTTGCTTCGAAATAGAGTCGAAAGGAACAGCTGTATTTTGAACAAAAATGGCTCTGATACCAATTGTTGTACCTAATTGTAATCAAACACACACAAACACAATATTTACGTGGTTCCCCAAATTCGGGTACGTCCACGGAGGGGTAGCTCAAATATATATCGGGATTTCTTCTCTCCACCTCACAATGCTCTTACAAACTTTGAGCTTGTTTTTCCACTCAATATACAGCATGTATATGTCCCATATATATAGGGTTTGAGAATAAGAAACTCAAAATGATCACAACAATTATTTACAGCTTTTGTTGACAATAAGACATGCGTGTATCATTTTTCTTCTTCTTGATCAGCTTGGTGCATGCATGGAGGAAAGGTGGCTGTGGAGAACTGGCATGGAAGTTTCTTTAATGGTCATCCTATACATCATCTATACTCATTTCATCATTGCTTGCATCATAGGCATGCATGCATGCATGGATCTCAGCTCTTGAGTCATATTTATCCACATATACATCTGTATATATATATATATATATATATATATATATCTAGCTACCATAGTTGCATCAATAAAGTTCTTACTTTTTTATATTTTTTGTTATTGTGGCATGTAAATATTTTGAATCCTTGTCCAGGGCTTCATAGTCGTGTGAACATGGATATAAAGAGGATTGTTGCCTTATGGTCTTAATCAGTTAACAAATCTATATATGGGACACGGATCCTCTCCTTGAGAATCTCTCCATATCTCCCTGAGGTAAATCAAAGGCTAATATAACAACACGTGTCTTCCATTTATGCTCCAAATTTCAAAGTAGCCTAAATGTTTATTGTGCAATTTTTTATTTTATTTTATTATATAAGTTAGTAGTTCCTTTTAAATCTTCTCATATTTAGAAGTATAACAATCAAGAATTTTGTAGTTATAAGCTTATCACTCCAAATACCTCCAAATCATTTTTTTTTCTTCAAAATGTCAACCCAAACACATATACTACTATCATTTCTTTTCTTTTCTTTCCAAATTCTTTCAAATTCCTCATACCAAACGAAGCCTAAAAAAATTAGGATTAATCTTGTGGAAGAGAATTTTTTTTTTTGGAAGAGAATTTGATATATATATATATATTATATGGTTTTTATCTTGGGCCATGGAGGTAATTTCACCGTCTATATATTTGTCTCATGAAATAAGGGAGACAACATAAGGACATTCTGATCATTTCACCATTCCAGGGGGTGTCATTGTAAGAAAAATAAAATCTCAGGAGGTGATGAAACTACTTACCTTGACTGATTTCTGAGTACAATTGACCGAAACCTCAAGGGATGTCGGTGCAAATTACCCAAAATTTTTTTATTTCTCAATCTTCTTTCTTTTATTTTGTTTTCATTTTTATCTCACCAACTCATTCAAGCACAATATGTTTGTTCCCTTTTTTTTCTTTTTTTGTCTGTTCTTCTTTTGACAAATAAACCATCTCTCTCTTTTCAAATATTCATGCCAAGGTTAAAGCATCCGGTATGGGGACTGAAATAGCCAACTAGTTCTCTTATAGCTAGTTGAGAGCAACTGGAGTGCACAACCTTTAGCTAGCTAGCAAGAAAATTTGGCGAGTGAAGAGGTATGGAGTGCGGCTAGCCAAACGTGGCCCCCACATGCAACCTAGCAACCAGGCTCGCCAAATTTGGCAAGCCCTTTAGCGAGGCAAATTGGAAGGAATTAGGGTTGGAGAATCAGTTAGGTTATTTACTACACATCTATATATCTATATATATATATATAGATACGCCCCACATATAAAAAATTGGGGGAAATTTTATATATACATACATGAAAATTACAAAAATTAGGACAAAATATACATACTCAAATCAGATATGAAAATCAAAGAAATTGGGGCAAAATTTATTCACACACATCACACATGAAAATTAAAGAAACTGGGGCAAAAAATTATATATACACATGAATATATATATATATATATATATATATATATATATATATAAGTCGAGTGAGAAGGAGATGGGTACTGATGAAGGGGTTTTTGAAGGGCTGAGCGGCGTGGCGGAGGTGAGGCGGTACTGAAGGGCTGAGCGGCGCGGCGGAGGTGAGGCGGTGGTTGTTGTGGTAGAGGCGATGACCAGATGACCAGTTGACCAGATGACCACATATTGGAGAGGAGATGACCAGATGACCACATATTGGAACCTTTGTGTATATTGCGCATGTGTATATTTATATATATTTCTTTTCACTTTAATGTATTTATATATATTATGTAATTATTATATATTGTTAATATAATAAAGAGAAAAGAAGTATTTTATATATATATTATGTAATTATTATATATTGTTAATATAATAAAGACAAAAGAAGTAAAATTAATATCTTAAGTTTCAAAGGAAAAAAATAATAATTTTAAACATTCACGTATTTATTCATCACAGATAATATGAAAAATACAATCTAGTAGCATAAATAAACATAAATGATTAGTTATCGATTACACTTCTGCATTACCAAATTTATTCCATAAATGATTCATGAGGTCTTGCCTGAGATCCAAATTATTCTCTGTATTGCGAATTCTACCAAGTCGGGCAGAGATGTGTACTGCCAAAAATGACGGGTCTCGATTATAATGTGGAAGCGAGACTGATTCTTCTGGTGGAGGTGACCAATTCAAAATATTGGTACTCGGTTCGTCTTCTATGATCATATTGTGTAATATAATACACGTTTTCATTATCTTGCCCAACTCTTATTTTTTCCAATAGTACACTGATCCATGTGTTATAGCCCACCTTATCTGCAACACGTCAAATGCCCGCTCAACATCCTTCCTAACTGCTTCTTGTCTTTGAGCAAATAATTTTTCTTTTGCAGTTGTTGGATGTGGAATAGTCTGCATCAAAGTTGCCCACTTCGGATAGATACCATCAGATAAGTAATACCTTAATGTTCGTTGACGCCCATTTACCTCATAATTAACAGAAGGCATTGTACCATTGATAATACGCTTGAATACTAGAGAATGATCTAAGACATTCACGTCATTGTGTGAACCAGCCATACCAAAGAAATCATGCCAAATCCATAAATTTTTTGATACAACCGCCTCTAATATAAGAGTAGGTTTTTGACCCCTTCCCTTATATGTGTCATGCCAAGCTGTAGGACAATTTTTCCATTCCCAATGCATACAATCAATAGAACCAAGCATACCTGGAAACCCTCTTTCCTCCCATTCTTGAAGCAGACGTGCTATGTCGGCTTCATTTGGTGACCGTAGGTATTGATCTGCATATAATTCAATAATAGAATCACAAAACTTCTTCAAGCATAGAATTGCAATGCGCTCGCTAACCTTCGTGTACTCATCAAATAGATCCGCTGAAATTACATACGCAAGTATACGTATCGCTGCTGTCATCTTCAAGATAAGGCTGCAGCTTATACGACCAAGGGCATCAGGCTTCTGTTTGAAGTAGCTATCATGACCAGTAACATCGTTCAAATTGTGAAGAAATAATTCCCGTCGCATCTGGTACCGTCGACGAAAATACTCGGGTGGAAAAATGGGATTTTCGGCAAAGTAATCTTTAAACACTTGCTGGGTTGCCTCCTCTCGATCATGCTTAATATATCGTCTCTTATTTGAACTAAACAATGCTTTTATCAGTTCGGATGTGAACTTTCCCAGAACCGTTTTGATTCGTTTCTGGTGAGCCTGAACTGTTGTTTCTTTCTCGTCTCGATCAAAATCTAACGAATCAAGGGATGATTCAGACTCAAACTCAGAAGAGAATGATGGAATTTGGGATGAAGATGCCATGTAATGTTTTTGAGCAAAAATATAAATAAGGACAAAATTTGAGAAATTAAAATTGGTAAATGAGGACTAAAAAATTAAATTGGAGTTGAGGAATTGCAAAACATAGAATGAATGATTTATATAGGAATTAAAAATATAGCCGTTATATTATTATATAACCGTTACATTATATATATGTATATATATAGTCGTTACATTATATATATATATATAGTCGTGACAATTTGTCACAATAGTTTTCATTATGCCACTTGTCCCAATATAGCCGCTGAATTTGCAAACTACTTGTCAATATAGCCATTGTCAATCAATTCAAATTATAGCCGTTGAATTTGCAGAATTTGTTTCAATTTATAGCCGTTATAAAATTCACACGCCAAAAGTTTATAAATATCAAGTGCATAATTTGTTTCTATTTCATCATTCAAATTTAGTAGTTTTGACCTTCAAATTTCATCACATTTTATTCAATTTTCTATCTCTATAATTCCATGGATAATCGACCTTCATTCAACAATCCTTACACTAACCAATCTGGTAGTTCTGAAATACCACCCGAATTTAATTATGGGTGGAACTTCCAAGATCCTACCCAATATGAATTCTTATCCCAATCCAACTTCCAATACCCACAAACTCAATTCCAAGTCTCATCTCAACAAGCTTCTCAATCTCAACCCCTTTCAAGGCCAAAGAACAAAAATTGATCAAAAGAAGAAGATGTAACATTGTGCAAAACATGGATCATGGTTGGTGAAGATCCAGTAACGGGAACAGTTCAAAGTAAGTCCACCTTGTGGAAAAGAATTCACTCTCATTTCGTTAGTCAATTGGGAGGCATGTCCGGAAGAAACAATTGTGCTCTGATGAACCGTTTCTCAACCTTTCAAGCAAAAGTAAACAAATTTTCAGGATTTTACAACAACGTCCGCGATAATCCTGTCAGTGCCTTCAATGACCGTGATATAGTAAGTTTTTATTATTAATTATAAGAGCAATTTATTTATTTATTTAAATTTCATTTTAAAAGTTATTTATTTAATAATTATTAAAAATTCAATATATTGAAAAAACATTTCCCCATAAACTGTAGATGGAAACTGCCAAACAACTATATAAACTACAAGAAGATCAAGAATTTAAGTTTGAGCATTGTTGGATTGTGCTTCGAGAAACACAAAAATGGCATGACCATTGCAGTATTAAGCAGAAATCAACTCAACACATAAGAAAGAGAGGTGTTATTGATTTGGATATTAATGAGCCTGAAAATTTATCCGAATCGATACCAACAACACCAGGTACTTCGACTCCTGGTGTATCAACTTCAGGATCAATAAACCTTGGCGATGACGAGTTGCTAATATATACTGATGAAGGTTCACATAGTGCACGCCCGACTGAACGTAAAGCAATGAAGAGTAGTAGGAAAAAAATGCATCTATGTCTTCGACAACACAAAATTTGCTTGCAAAAATGCAATCTGTAGCAGAAGAGGGCAGAAAAATGAATGAATCCGATCCGGTTAGGCTTCAAATTCGCTTAGAGAGACAACGAACTAAATAAATGGAGATACAAACAAAAGAAATGATGGCTCAAATGGAGATAGAAGCGAAAGAAAAGATGGCTCAAATGGAGATGGAAACAAAAATAATGTTTCAAGATCCATTGAAGGCTCCCACAGAAGAATCAAAAGCATGGATCATTGCACAACAAAAGAAAATTGCAAAAAAAATAGCTCAAGAAAGTAATGATGCGTAATGTTTTTATTTATCTAGAAAAAAAATATGTAATGCATTTTATTTAATGTAATGTCTTTTTATTAATTTGATTATCTAATAAAATATATGAATTATTATTTAGTTTTTTAAAAATTTCATATTATTTTTTATTATTTAGCAAATATAGTTATTAATAAATTAAATAAAAAAAATATAAAATAGCTAGCCAATACTCCTGCTCCACACCATAACTGCACTAGCCAAACAATAGTGCTAACAATATTGGCTTACGTGGCTAGCTAAAATACCAAATAGCTAGCCACATTGGAGAGCAGCACTCCGGCTGCTCTAAAAGTATTGGTATGCAACTAGCTAAAACGGAGGTGGACATTGTAGATGGCTACACCACTGGCTAAATATGGCGAGCTCCTTGTGTCAGTTGTCAATATAAAAATCATATACACAAAGTTTTAGCTAGATACAAAAATCTATAATGTTATACAAATAAGTGGGCTAGGTATGGATAGATACAAAAATCTATAATGTTATACAAATAAGTGGGCCTCATTATATTATTATAATTTTAACAAAATTATAAATCAATTATGTTCTATCAACACCATACCACCGCATTTCACTAGCCATAAATTTTAGCTAGTTTCAACTATGGCCATCCATTGTAGCCATTTGCATACCTGATGCTCTTAGAGCTTCCGGTGTAGGGAGCTATTTGGCTAGCTAGTCATATCTCTAGCTAGTGAAAGTGTATGAAGTGGGGCTGGTCATAAGTGATCCCCACTCATAGACTAACAACCTAACTGGCCAAATTTGACTAATGTAGGAGAGAGAATGAGAGGAAAGAGAGAGAAAGGGTGGCAAGAAAAATAATCCATTTTAATATGGACAATATTTGTCTTAGACCACTTGAACATGAGCTCCTATTTCTCATACAACTAGCCCAATCAAAACATGACACATATACAAATATAAAAATTAAAATAAAGTCTCTCTTTACTCTACCTCTCTCTTTTTCCTCAAAACAGACTTGCCAAACTCTATGCCTACTCCATCTCTCTTTCCTCAAAGCACACGCGCCCTCTTTAACAAATCATAATCATGTATATTCCTTGACTAGAAAAAAGAGTCTTCAAAGTTGCAGTTTGTTTATTTTGTTTTTGTTTTATTTTTTTATTTTTTTATTTTTTATTTTTTTTGAAGATCTTTAATGGTGCCAAACATTGCAAATAATCTTATATGATCTCGACCAGTTTTTGTTTTGGGATAGCCAATTGTTGCATTTTTATTTATTTATTCTTGTTTTGGCTTATTGCTCTTTTTTTGTGTTGCTTGCTTAACATGTCAGAAGTTCAGAACCATTATGTAGACATTTCACAAGATGATCTTGTCACTATACAATAACAAACAAATATAAGAAAACCACACCACCAACTATTGAACATTTAAATTAAGAAAATAATAACGATTAATTGAATTAAATTATTTTAGAATCAAACAACTAATCCTAGACAAATAACCAGTATCATAAAATTAAAGAAGATTTAAACAAGTGAAGTGGGAACATAATCTCCATGAATTGTACAAAAACACATGTGCATGGCACACATCCGCAAAGCTTTAACTAATACTCATACTAACTAGAAGGTGATTTTTTCTCGCTTTCTTCCATGCTTTGTTGGAGATAGCTATAATTTGGAACTGACTCCTACAAAAATTGAAAATCATAATAATGATAAGTGAAAATTATAAAAAAGCAAAATTAAAATTGTATTATTAATAAGAATGTATTACCTGAGTCAAAACATCAAATACTTGAGTTTCATATCCAGCTTGATGTTCTAGTAAGTTATCACTGGAAATAGGATCCTATAACATTTTAAGCAAATAATGATAACAAGTTCAACAATAATTACCTTTTAATCAATTTATTAAATTTTGAAGTTATACCTTCGCGATATTTTGTTGTCTTGCCAAATTTTTTCCAACTTTGGTATTTAAGATTTTTCTTCGCCTTTCGAGTACGCCTTTCAATCGACCACGTAGTCGTCCAACTGTGACTTTTTTTTTTGACCCCACAAGCTATTTTCATCTCACAATTGCCAAGTGAAGGTATCAGTTCAACTTGCTCATTTTTATCGACTAAACTTTTGCCACCACTTGTCAAGTAGAGTTTTTTATTCATTTCCTCTAACTCCTTAAGCAACACAAGATCACACTCATTGGCATATGCATATAACATTTCATGCTCTGATGCTAAAGATGAAATCTCTCAAAAATTACGACACAAGTTATTATAACGCTTCCCCACAGAAACTTTAACACTATCGACAGCTTCAATTCCATGATAGTTGATAATAGTTCTTGTTTTTGCATCTCTTGTCCACCGTTTCATGATATATTGTGATAAAATCTTTTTTATGTTCTTCTTATCCAACACTTTTAAAGCATGAACACATAAGATTCCAAGAATAGTGAACTTCATACAACTACAAACTACCGTTTGTGTGGAGGCATCAAATTTAACCACATGCTCTTGAGATTTTCTGACACAACATACTTTGTATTCAACCTCTTCCCCTTTCCTAGCCACTTTGTAGATATTGTAATCTCCTAACCTCATGTACTATTTTTTAAACAATTCAAATACTTATGGAGTATAAGTTTCTGCACCATGACATAATGTCTCCACATTAGTTAACAAAGTAGACATAGTTTGAAACATCTTGAAATCTGCAAGTAATTCTTTATATCGACGGTCATCCAAAACCCTCTTATAATGCTCAAAGAAGCTTAATAGATCATGTTTCGGCTTCAAGTAATTTTTTAATACATTGTTCATGCTTTCACTACGTTATGTACTTTTCATATTTGCAATGAAAGTGTGTCGCCCATAAACCATTGTCAACTTTTCTCTAACTTCAAATAAATCTTTCAACCACTGATTTTCATTTAGACTATATTAGTTAACATACCATTCCATACAAAAAACCACTCCTCTTCATCTTCATAATCATACACGCACTTGCCAAGATCATAAACAAATTTTTTATTTCCATGAAATATATGACTCAAATTTTTAGCAGCATTTTGATAAATATGCCAAACACAAAGTCGATGTTGAGATTCAAAAAAAACATTTGATATTGTTTTTTCCATTAGAGCAGATTGATCTGTGAGGATTGTCTTAGGTTGTTTCCCAGACATTGCATTGAGAAAAGTCTTAAACAACTAGTTGAACGATTCAGTGGTTTCATCTAGACCTGTCAATGGATTGGATCAATTAAATCCAAATCCAATTTGTTAAGAAATTGGATTATCATATTTGGATCCTAATCAGGTTATCGGATTTTATTTTCAATTCATATCCGGTTAATATTGGATTCGGATCATAATCAGATTATTGACAGGTCTATTGATAAGGATGGCAAAAACTCCCGATCCACGATCTGAATCCGATAATTCGACATATTTTTACTTAGTTAATTCATATTCAAATTTCTTCATTATAGGATATCTAATAAATTATCTAATTAAAAAAATACAAAAATACAAAAATTAATAAATACTGAAACACTAAAATTATTCACACTTTTAATAATTGTATTTATGATAAATCATTATTAATAAATAATTAAATAATTAACAACTAACATTTATATACATGTACACTATTAAATATATACACATAAAAATATCAAATATATATTATATTATATATCGGATCGGGTTATTATCGGATCGGATTGGCATAAATCCAAATCCAATTTGTTAAGAAATCAGATTATCGGATTCGGATCCTAATCGGGTTACCGGATTTTATTTTCAATCCATATTCGGCTAATTGGATCGGATTCAGATCAAAATTAGATCCATTGATAGGTCTAGTGTTAGCCCATTGAAGACTTGGGGTGGGGGACTTTGCCCTTGTGACATGGGCAAAGGCCCCATAACAACACCCATATGCAACGGGGGCTGATAATGACACTTGGAGTGGCATTGGGAAAAGAAGTCAGAAAATAAACTAAGTGTTGGAGAAAATTCAAGAAACACCCTTATGACAAATGACATGAATCTACAAAAGGAGGTTATTGGGAATTATTAATTAAATCCATTATTGCTCCTCAGACATAGTTGATATCTGTTCTGATCACTTTGGCTTTTGTGTATTTTGCATATATAGGGGGGTATGTGAGCTTGACAAAAGTTGGCAGCCAACAACCAAGCAAGGCCTTGGCAAGCCTTGGCTAGGGTATGTGTAGGGAGGCCTATGGCCATGCGTGGGCATGGTTAACAACACTTGACTTGACGACATGGGTCCGTAATGGTGGTGCGGTGCTGATGACAATGTGGGCACTTATGTGTGCGCTTGGCTTGGCTAGCCTTGCGTGTCATGCCCACTATTGTGTTAACTTGCCATTGGGCAAGGATTTCCTTGACTTGGCATGTGCTGGAGTACATGCAATGTGCGTGGCTTGGGAAGCGATGCATATATCAAGTCTTGGCAATGCTAACTTGTCTTTGACAAGGCCATGACACCACATATGATTGACTTTGAAATGCAAGGCATGGTGCAATGCACGACTTGGCATTGTCATGGCATGGCGCAATGCATGCCATGACATGGGCGTGGCTTAGAGCATGCCCAGATTGGTGATACTTGTGCATGGCAAGATGAAGGCAACAATGCAAACAAGCTGAGTAAAGACCAAGGCATATGTTTACATAGCTTGGTGGTGTGCTGAAGTATACATGGCATGTGACATTCAGACAAGGAATCACATGTGGCATAACAGATCCAAAGATATAGGACAGTTGGGCAGTTTGCTGACATGGCTTGTAGTTGTAACTTCTTGACATATGTGGCATAAGGCTGGCTATGCCAGCACACCTATGGGATGGGTTATCTCCCAGATCCTAGGAGGGAAGTTGTATAGACAATTTTGTCTATGTATAGTCTATATATGCCCTAATGGGGATTCTGTAAATGGATATAGAGAGTTTGTCTTGTACTCTATTACAGAGATAGGTGTTCCTTTATACTATTTGAGAATATAGTAAAAGGTTGGAGGTGTGAACCTTTGTAACTCTGTGGGCCCTTTACATTACTTGTATGTTATTCATATTCTATGATTTGGTTAAGTGTTGGTGAGAGTTAGCTGACTTGGTGTACAACCAAAGCCATCATAGGGCAAGATTTTAGTGTTGAAAATTGGACCATGTGACATCTAGTTTCATCATAAAGTAAAGCTGCACCAAATACAATTGTTTGCTTATGATGATTCACCCCAACAAATGGTGTAAAAGGTCAACCATATTCATTTGTTCGATAAGTAATGTCAAAGTACACAACATCTCCAAATAAACCATAGTCATCAACTGAGCGTGCATCGGCCCAAAAAATATTAGTGATCAAATCATCCTCATCAACTTGTATTGAATAAAAATATGATGCATCTTTCATTTGCATGTTATGAAAGTATTGCAATATGGCTCCGACATCTCTTTTTTCCATTGTCATCTTCCGTTTTCTATGTATGTAATTTCGGTAATCCATTTCAATGAAACCAATATGATCTTTCCCCCCAATTTCTCTACTCATTAACTCCATGATTGATTTTATTGGCAACCTTGACTTGTCTGCATCTTCGGCATGTGCTTTCTGAGCCTTAGAAATTTTTTGATTGACTTTTAACATGTGTTTCATAGATTTTCTTATTAACTCATGGTTATGAAAATTTTCCAATGATGAAACCTTGAATTTTTCATTATTTTTTAGAAGACAGACCATATGCGCTAAACAACCAACTCGTGTAATAGGTTTGCAGTACGACGGATTTTTAATCCTTTTGTCCTATTTTCTTTCACCTTGTTTTGAACAACAGAAACTAATTTTGGTGACAACACCATTCTTGTTTTTTCTTTGACTATTTCTTCTTACGTTGAAACCAAGTTTACCCGTATAGTTGAGGTCAAACCTATATGCTTCATTACTGGAATTAAACTCCATTCCAAGTTCTGGTTCATCTTTTTCTACCTCATCCATCAGTCTGCATTATAATTAGGTAATTATAATTGGTTCTAAAGTTTTAAGATTTCACTATCAAATAGTTGAGAAAAAATTAAATTAAATTCAGCAATATGCCCAAATTCAAATCAAATATTATAAAAACATATATTTTTAAAAATTAGACTTTATGACTATATACACTCATCTAGGATGGCAACGAAACAGATTGGGTAAAAATGATGAAAATCATCAATTCATTTTCATTTTTTTTAAAGGTCATTTTCATTCTTATTCAGTATAGCTACTATCATTTTTGTTCTAAACCTGTTTACAAACAAAGCTTGAAAGGGTTGAGAGAGAGGCAGGACGAATGTGGGTTTAATAGAGGACGTGTGAAATTAAATTTCTTAATTTAATAAAATAGATAATAACATATATTTTCACTTTCTAATAATTCATTTTTGCATCATGTATATAAAATATGATTTAAATTCTTAATTAGAATTTAAGACATAAATATTTATTATAAGCACTTAAGTTATACACAAAATTACACAATGAATCAAAATGGAAAAATAAAAACTAATGAGGTTGAATTTTTTTTTTCTTTCTAATTCTTCTCCACATTGTTACCTAGTGATCTAGATTCTTAGATATAATCACAAATAATTTATAGTGTTTTGAAAGGAAAAAAAAATCAAATGGGAAAATTGAAATAACATACATATCTCACGCCGACACCTTTGAAACCCTTGTCTTCACCCATCATTGTCGTTACTTTGTATACACCTTTGTTTCCATCCACCGTCGTTGCCGGTGTGTTGTTTGTGACTGTCGGTGATGATGGAGAGGAAGAGGCGAGAAAGGGGCTGGGACAATATAAAACATATGATAAAATTATGTCACTCACATGCCCATGATTCAATTAATTTTATCAAACAGTTCTCTAACATTCACAGGTAATTTAACAATTTATAGTGTTTTGAAAGGGAAAAAAATCAATTGAAAAAATCAAAATAACAGACATACCTCATGCCGACACCCTCAAAATCCCCGTCTCCACCCATTGTTGTTGTTGTTGCCGCCGTTTTGTATACACCTTCGTCTCCACCCATCGTCGTTGTCGGTTTATTGTTTGTGACCGTCAGTAATGATAGAGAGGAAAAGGCGAGAAAGGGGCTAGGTTTGATTTGATAGAGAGGGACGCGTATGTTTTGAGGAATGGGCACGTTTGTTTTGAGGAAAAAAAGAGAGGTAGAGTAAATAGAGACTTTATTTTAATTTTTATATTTGTATAAGTGTCATGTTTTGATTAGGCCAACTGTATGGAAAGTAGGAGCTGCTCAAGTGGTCTAAGGAAAATATTGTTATTTTAATATTGCATAATTAACTAATTTTTAAATACCACACCACCAATCAATATTAGTCAAACAAAACCTAGCTAAAATTGATGACATGTTACCTACCAAAAATTTCCCGATTCGTGTGGAGGGTTGCCTTGTACGGGTTCCGTAGATTAGTCGAGGTGCGTATAAGCTGGCTCGGACATCACAGTTATAAAAAAAATAAAAAAATGATAACATGGCTAGCCAAAATCTCTTATATAGCTAGCCAATTTTTGCTCCCCAAACCAGATGCTCTTAGGCACTAGGGAGAAAGAGAATCGGAGGAGAGATTAAATTGATATTATAAAATAAAAAGGGTAAATTGTATTAAACTAACTTGGACTATTTTCTCTCTCTCAACTAACCCCTCTGAAATACACTTTTTACACAAAACTCTCTAAACTATCCTAACTTTTACAATTCACTTCATTCATTTATAACATCGTTAGTTAAATTAGGATAATTTGCACTCAGATCCTCTGAGATTTCGATCAATTGCACTTACCCCCTGAGATTTTATTTTTCTTGTAATAACACTCCCTAAAGGGGAGAAATGACCGGAATGCCCTTGTGTTGTCTCCCTTATTTCATGAGACAAATATTTAGGTGATGAAATTACCTCCATGCCCCAAGATGAAAACCCTATAATGTATATATATCTATAACAACTATTCTAAAATGTGAGGGGTTGAGAATATTTTTTAACATTTTCTTCAAAATAAAAATTAATGAATTAATATGTATTAGTTGAAGTGCAACTCTAATGAGTATGTCAAAACGATATAGAGTAAAAGAAAATGGGTTAAAAATATTTCAATACTTTTAAAAAATAATAATAATTAATCAATATGCATTACCTGAAGTGTAACTCTAATGAATATTTCAAAAGATATAGAGTAAAGATATACGACAAGGGGTTATAAATATTTTCATTTTTTTAAAAAAACAATTAATTAATATACATTAATTGAAATGTAACTCTAACGAATATTTCATAAGATATAAGACAAATATATTTCGGTAAGGAAAAATAATATAACTTAAAATACAGAAATCTTGTATATTTATCTATCTATCTATATACTACTAATAAAAACATAAGGATTGTCTAATATTTCAATTCATTATCACCTTTTACAATATAAAAAATTATAATAAGTAAAGTTTGACATTATTTAAAGTGTAAGTGCTTAAATTAACTTTACAAAAAAATTAATAAATAATAAACGATTTGTCATATTTTTATAAAAATATAAAAAATTACAATAAGTAAAGTTTGTTATTATTTTATAGTGTAAGGGTTTAAATTAATTTTACACAAAGAATAATAAATTATAAGTCATTTGTAACATTTTTATACATTTATCACTTCTTACAATATAACAAAAACTATTATTAAAATGTATTACTACTTGTTTAAATTGTAGGAGTTGTATATTATTTATTTACAAAATAAATTAAATTATATGAGCTCACAAATATTTTATACATGTATCACCTTCTAAAATACAAAAAAAAAAAATATAATCATAAATAAAGTGTATTATTATTATTTAATGTAAAAGGTCACAATATTAGTTTTGGGGAAAAATAAAAAAAATGATAACTTTTGGGGCCTATATTACAAAAAATGATAATTTTAAAAAAATAATTTAAAGAAATGTGATAATATTTCAAAAAACATTATATCCAAAGTATTTGAAAAGTTTTTCAAATTGAGCTTAAGACATAAGGGTTGTTTGGTCCATTAATTTAGTGAACATGTCTTTTGTACTAAAGCAATGACACAAAAGTCATTTCATGATATTTTCACCCCTCAGGGGGTGTCATTGCAAGGAAAATGAAATCTCAAGAAACAAGTGCAATTGACGGAAATCTTAGGGGATCTGAATGCAAATTATCTTAATTTAACTAACGCTATTATAATGGAAAGAAGTTAAATGCAACACTTAAATAGTAATGTTTAGTTCAGAGGGGTTAATTGAGAGAGAGAAGAAAAAAGAGGGGGTTTAATGCAGTTAACCCAATAAAAAAAAAGCAAGAATTCAAATTCAAATTTCAAAAACAATCACACCAAAAAATTTACCTTCACTCCGATTTAGGTAATGTACTGATCTCACGCTGCCTCAAACACGGCACAGTTCTCCTCCGGAAAGTTGTGAGAAATTTTCCACCCTCCCAAACACTCTCAGCTCCACAAGCTACATCTCTTTCTCCCTCAACACCCAAGTCCATTTCTCTGCTATATTTTACCCTTCCAATTCTCTGATCAATCTCTTCCCTTCAACACAGTTCAAGCAAATGGCGTCTCTCTGCGCAGATTTGCCCGACGAGTGCTGGGAATTGATCTTCAATCGACTCGATCACCACTCTCACTTCGAAGCCCTAACCCTAGTCTGCAAGCGATTCCTCTCCCTCTCAAATCGGCTCCGAATCAGCTTCGCCATCGTCAACCCTACACTTGTCATTCACGGTACTATCTCTAAACTCCTCCACAGATTCAAACACCTCAAATCCATTGATTTCAGTAGTTTCAATGGCGATCTTGCTCAAATAATTATAGATATTGCTCGCTCTAGTTTGGATCTCGAAACCCTAGATCTCTCGAATCAAAAGCGCCTTCCTTTGGAGGGTTTGAAGATGTTGGGTTCGAACAATAAGTGCTTGAAGGTCTTGATTTGTTCAAATCTCTCGATTATACGCGATGTGGAATTGAGAGTTATAGGTAATTCACTGCCTTGGTTAGAAGAGTTAGATATTAGTTACCCTCGCAGTGACATTGATTGGAATCATGCTTTGCCTGTTATTGATCAGAGTGAGATCAGTGTCACTGATGGTGGTTTTCAGGAATTGTGTTCCAAACTACCGAATTTGCGGAGAATCAATGTTTCTGGGCACCCTTTCATCACGGACAAGTCTCTTGTAGGCCTGTCCTCCAATTGTGTTCGTCTGAGTGAAATTAGGGTTTTGGATTGCACATGGATAACCCAACATGGGGTTGATTTCGTTATGCGTCACAGTCCGGATTTGAGTTATGTTGCTGTCTTTGGTATTCCATTTTGTCTTGTTTCATCACCAATCACTTATGCAAGAGCTTTAAGTAGCCTTTATCTCTATGAGTTGGGTATTTCAGATGAATCTCTCTGTTCATTAACCAAGGCTTGTATTCCATTAAAGAGGTTCGGGCTCATAGATTGCTGGGGTTTTTCGTTGTCTGGGATCTCATTGCTCCTGTATATTTACCACTCTTTGGATTACTTAGCTCTTGTGAGTTTGGATTTTCTTACTGATCAGTCCATGAGTGATTTGTCTCCGTATCTCCAAAATCTAAAAGCTATAAGGCTTAACCGGTGTTTAGGGCTAACTAGTTCAACCTTCTTCATCCTAGCAAAGAACTGTACTTTACTGGAAGATATTGAAATGCAAAAAACAAGTCTTACACAAGATGATTCTAGTCTTGATTTGGTGAAGAACCCGCGAATCAAGTCATTGAATATCTCAGAGAATTCCGAATTGAATGATGATTGTCTAAAAAGAATTGCTTCGGTCTGCCCTAGATTGGAGGTGCTTGACTTGAGCTTTTGTTCCGGTATTGCAGAGGGTGGTGTTGCTGAAGTTTTGAAGAGCTGTTGTGAGATTAGGCATCTGTTGATTGATTTTTGTAAGGGAATTAAGAATATAGGGATGGGTTCAGAACTTCCCAAATTGGAGGTTTTGCGAGCAAAAAGATCGGGGATAAATTCTGAAGGGCTGGCAATGATTGCAAAGAGATGTTGTGGGCTTCGAAAATTGGACTTGGAGGGTTGCTTAGGAGTTACAACAGGAGTGAAGGAAGTGATTAGGAATTGCACAAGGTTGAGGGAGATTAGTTTGAAGCACTGCCTTAATGTGAATGTAGAGAGAGTAGATTGGATGATGTTTTCCAGACCATCATTAAGGAAAATAATCCCACCTCCTCGCTGTTCTGGTACTGAAAAGCAGAAGCTACTTTTCTTGCGCCATGGATGTCAAGTTAGTGAGCTCTAGCTTTGAAGAGCAACAAAGAGTGCTTTCCATTGTGTCTGCTTTTATCTTCTTCTGGGTAGAATTTTTTCGAGATAACAATGATGATGTGAAGATCAAAACTGCATTACTAAGTAGTCTACGAATTGTGGGTTTTTGCTTTTTCCATCCATATATATATATATATATATATATATATATATATATATATATTACTAGTAGTTATATTTGAAGTTTTTTCTGGGATGAATTTACTCAAACGGAAGTTCACGCAATCCAGTTTTATCTGCTTAAAAGGGGTACATTTTGAACATGATGTCTTTGCTATCTTGTCTTCCAAGGGATTTAATTAACAACTCTTTCATTCAATCAGAAGCCCCAGCTTGGTTTTCGACATTACAATCACTCACCAATTTGTAAGTTTTAGTACTTGCATTACAAATGTGTAAAAACTTCCTTAAACAAGTGAACTATCTGATGTGGAATTTTGTTGTGGTGCTCAGGGTTATTAAATATGGGCCTCTTGAACTTGAAGGGCACCTGCCTGAAGAACAATTCAGTTCCCCGCATTTGCAACAAGCGTGAGTTTATTATCAACTCAGAAGACCTTGAAAAGTTAGTTAGTAATCTAGAACAGGTGTGGTAAATTTGTTGATTTAGTTAACTCTGATTTTTGACAGTAAACTGAGGACAATACATTCAATGGAACACTGAAAATGGGTAACAACATCAACTGGCTACTGCAACTTGTGTTCAGTATTGGATACAATAATAAATTAATGTGGGTGCTCATTTCGTATAAGCTCTATGGAAACTATAAATAATCTCGAGGGTAAAGGGCAAGAAACCCTCCAAGCTTTTGCAAGAAACCCCTAATCTAAAAATCACTTTCCAAACTATTTAAAGCATGTACTTTGCCCCCTAGTTATAATATGAAAATACATTTTCAACCCCTCTTATTTTACTAATTACACTTTCACCATTTATTACAAAATTTATATATTACGAAAATTATAATTTGATTTTTTTTTATAAAATTCGAAACAAACATATAAAATTCGAAAAAATATATATAATTCGTAAAAAATATATAAAATTTGAAAAAACATATAAAATTTAAAATAATATATAAAATTTGAAAAAAAACATATAAAATTCAAAAAAAACATATAAAATTCGAAACAAATATATAAAATTCGTAAAAAATATATAAAATTCAAAAAACATATAAAATTCTAAAATATATATAAAATTCAAAAATATATATATATATATATATATATTTGAATTTTATATATAAAGTGTGACTGAAGTTTAAGTAGACAAGCCTCAGAGTCATTAGCCAAGGTAACGGATCATTTCCATATCTCTGCAGAGCTATTTCAAGGGTCACGATGACGACACATGCCCCACGATGGTGACCAAAATCGGAATCGAACTGATACTTTATTAAAATATTTTAATCAAAATTAAATATATTAAAATTTGGATCAAAATTAACAGTTTGGTTCCGGTTCTCATTTTTAAATAACCAAAAGTATCTGTTCGATTCCGGTTTCGGTCGAAATCGAAAGTGAACCGGACCATGTGCACCCCTATATTTGGGTACCAGGGACCCTTTAATCGGTATAGTTAATTGATTAATTTTTTATTTTAAATTTTATTTTATATAATTTTGATTAAAATATTATTTATATAATTTTTATTTTATATTTATTTGTAGAGAGGAAAAGTGATACTGATGGAGAGAGGAAAGTGGTAAAGAGAGAGAAATAAGTGTTGAATAAAAAATTGTGAGAAAATTAATGGGGCATGTGTCACCATCGTGACCCTTGAAATAGTTCTGCAAAGAGCTGAAGAGGATTCGTTATCGTGACTAATGACTCTGAGGCTTGTCCACTTAAACTTCAGTCACAGTTTTATATATATATATATATATGAATTATATATATATATTTAGAATTTATATGTTTTTTTGAATTTTATATGTTTCTTTTGAATTTTATATATCGTTTCAAATTTTATATATTTTTTCGAATTTTATATATTTTTTCAAATTTTATATATTTTTTACGAATTATATATATATATATTTTTGAATTTTATATGTTTGTTTCGAATTTTATATGTTTATTTAGAATTTTATAAAAAAAATCAAATTGTAATTTTTATAATATATATATATATATATATATTTTGTAATAAGAGTGAAAGTGTAATTAGTAAAATAGAAGGGGATGAAAGTGTAATTAGTAAAACTGCTTTTTTGAATTCTGCACTATAGGAGATAGATTGGGGGGGAGGGGGGGGGGGGGGAAGAACTATTGTACGATCTTGGATTACATGTGTTTGGAGAATCACAACTTGACACACAAACAACACCTCGGAGGAGGGGCATGGCCCTCAAAAATTTCAATCTTTTTTACTACCAACTATATATTTAACCTACCAAAAACCTAACGGCCAAGTAGTTCCCGGCCCTTACTCCCAAATGGGAGGTTAAGGGTTCGAGGCTGACTGAAGGCAGTGTGTGAGTGTTCTTTACTTTCAAATATATATGTATTTAGGTGAATTGGTCCCCCAAAAATACTTGCAGGAAATAAATTTTGCAAGCCAATTATTTTACAAAATAAAAAGTTTTTGTTTTTTTTATGCAAAAATAGATAATGCTAAAATTATATCACAGATCAGGTAATGGTAAGATTTTATTATTAATTTACTTTCATTCTAATATCATTCATTAATTGAATTTTAATTTTAATTTCACTTCAATTTTTATTTGGAGAAAAAAAATAACTCGTACTATTTTATTTTGTTTTGCATTTCTATTTTGGACATACGTTGGGTTATATTATGAAATTAATTTTGGACATACGTTGGGTTTAATACTTTTTTGATGAAGTTGAGACCAATAGAGTACTTAAACAAATTTGTATCTAAAATTTTCAAAAATGATAATTTTTATGATGGAACTTGTCCGAACACAGTTTCGTTACAAGATTGAGGACAAATTTTTCTTTAAAAATTACTTGAGTATTAATAGTGAATAAAAAATTACTTTGACTATAAGTTTAAATTCTATAATAGATGTCTTTTATACATTGAAAATTGCAGGGGACCAATTTTTTTAAAATATATATATAGTAAATAGGTTAAAGTTTAATTGGTTAAATATTAACTAGATATAATTAATAGTTAATTTTTTTTAATTAAAACTCTATTTATATTGCATAAATAAATAAATGTATTTAATTAAAAATACATTTATATTACATAAATAATAGTTCGAGCCCTCCTAACTTCAAATTATGGGTCTTTGTAATACAAAACCATGTAAGGTAAATAACACCTAGACCCCCTATACTTTGCCTATAAATCACATAACCCCCTATCTTTTCAAATATTTCACCTCGACTCCTTGAATTTTGTCCTGTTGTATCCCCTTTTCACTTCATCTTTACCCTCTCACCGGCATTAAATTCTTTTATAATGCTCCAAATTTTGGGTATCCTTCTACCCCTCTTCAGATTCTTCTAAAATTTTCACCGATCCGATTCTTTAATCAAGTTCCTCCATTCAACAATTGGAGGAAATGGTGTCACTCTGCTCAGACTTGCCCGACGAATGCTGGAAATTGATCTTCAATGGACTCGGTCACCACTCTCACTTCGAAACCCTAGCCCTAGTCTGCAAACGATTTATCTCACTCTCAAATCAACTCCGAATTAGTTTTGACGTCTTCAAACTCACAATTCTCATTCACGGTAATATCTTTAAACTCCTACTCAGATTCAAACACCTCAAATCCATCGATTTAAGTGGCTACAATGGCGATCTTGCTTGTATAATTAGAGATATGTTAGCGGTAATGACTCATTTTCTCGAGGATCGAGAAGAGAATTGGAGAAAAAGAAGTCTAGAAGCAAAATTGGTGTTAAGATCCACCGAGTACTCGGTAAGTGCGAACTTGCGCACTTGAGAGAAAAGTGGCAAAAAGTAGGCGAACTTGCGTGCCCATTGCGCAACCACCGAGTACTCGGTAGAATTCTCACCGAGTACTCAGTGACCTAGAATCGGGATTTTAAAAGGAAAGCTTTAAAGACTCCAATTCTAATTGGGATGTGATTCCAATTGACTTGTCCTTCACCCTTGCCTCTCTTATAAATACATGAGTTATTCCTATTGTATTGTGTGACACATAAACACTATATTTGATACAAATTGAGAGAGAGAACAAGAAGAGATACAAATTGAGATTTTTCTTCTTGGTGAGAGTTAAGAATAATATATGCTTATATTATTTCCGGTGATACAGGCCTGAGTATACACTATGTGTGTGCGTGTGTATGATATGTGGATCATTCCCTTATAATCCTTTCATTGATTATAGTGAACGATGCTCTCCGTGGACGTAGGCCGATTTGGCTAAACCACATATATATCTTTGTGTTGATTGTTTGTTGTGTGTTTGTGTGTGCGTTTTATGATTTGTAGGATTCACGGTTTTCAGAAGAGGGGGTGTAAAAACCCTAACAAGTGGTATCAAAGCTTCAGGTTGAAGCAAGTCCCGAAGCTGTACATTCTGGTTCAGATTTGTAAGATCAACTTGCAGGAAATCATAAATCAACCATACCAGAAACTTCGTCTTGTCAAGACGAAACTGGTACTGTAAAGCGCATCGGGAAAGAAGATCCCACGAGGCCTCACGCGTTCGCCGGAGAAGACGAGTGAAGTCTTCACCGAGTACTCGACGAATAAGTCACTGAGCACTCGACCACTTCAGCAATGACGTCAGTGCCACGTCATCAGGGAGTGCCACGTCATTATCCAGAGGCATTCCTAAGGTTTTGGACTGTTCCGGATGCAATCGTGTGATCGATTTTGCGTGATTCGACTCCGAATACCTTGAATAGGCTCAGGGAGAGTTATGGCTGAAGAAAAGAAAGGTATGATCGAGAAGTTTGACTGTACAAACTTTGCCTTTTGGAAGATATAAATTGAGGATGTGTTATACCAGAAGAATTTGTATTACCATTGGAAGGGCATAAGCCAAAATCGATGAAAGAGAGGATTGGAAAATCTTGGATCGAAAGACTCTAGGTACGATTAGACTAACGTTGTCAAAGTCCGTTGTTTCCAACATCAAGATTGAGAAAACTATGAAATCTTTCATGGATACTCTTTCGAGCATGTACGAACAGCCATCTGGAGCAAATATGGTACATCTCATCACTAGATTGGTAAATCTGAAGATATCCAAGAATGGAAAGGTCAGTAAACATCTCAGTGTTCTTAATAAAATTGTTGAGCAGTTGGAATCAGTTGATATGTCAATCACTAGCAAGATGAAAACAACTTTAGTTTTAAGCCAATTGCCAGAGAGTTGGAGCACCACAAGGGCTGCAATCAGTAGCTCTTCAGGAACAAAATTGCTACAGTGTGATTCCGTAGTAAGTATGATACTCATATAAGAGATCAGAATACAGACGTCAGACTCTTCTAATAGTGGATCAACATTGAATGCCGACAACAGAAGCAGAGGTTCGAACATAAATAAATACACAAGTCAAAGGCGTGGCCATTCTAAGTCGAGACATGGAAGATCACAGTCTCAAGGTCCCAGAAATTCCAAAGAGATCGGGTGTTGGAATTGTGGAAAAACTGGTCACTTCAAGAGCCAGTGCAAATCACCGTAGAAGGTAGTGGAAAACAAGACTGAGGCAAATATTATCTTAGAAGAAGTATATGATGCGTTGATATGCTCTTTGGAGAGCAAAACAGAGTTTTGGGTCTTGGACTCTGGAACATCATTCCATGCCACCTCAAGTCGAGAGCACTTTGAGAGCTATGCACCTGGAAACCTCGACAAGGTTTATCTAGGTGATGATCAACCCTGTAGTGTTGTTGGCAAGGGTGAAGTACATGTCAGACTCAGCGGATCGATATGGAAGCTGAGGGATCTGAGACACATTCCAGACTTGAGTAAGAACCCGATCTCAGTAGGCCAGTTGGCGAGTGAAGGTTATGTGACCACTTTCAGTGAAGATAAGTGGAAATTTTCCATGGGGGCTGTGACTATAGCACGAGGAAAGAAGATTGGTATGTTGTACACTACCACCAAGACTAACACATTGATAACAGTTGCAGAAAGCAAGAAGGATCAAAATTTGTGGTACCAGAGGCTAGGTTACATGAGTGAAAAGGAGCTCGTAGTTATGTTCTCGAAGGGAAAACTACTAGTGAAATCGAATTCTGCAAGTGTAAGCAGAAGAGGGTTAGTTTATAGAGTGACAACAGAAGTCTCGCAATTGAGAAGCTTGAGCTAGTTCACATAGGTGTCTGGGGGCCAGCAACTGTCTTATCTCTTGGCGGAAAATCCTACTTCGTGACTTTTATTGATGTCCATTCCAGGAGGATATGGGTTTACTTCTTGAAACATAAATCTGAGGTGTACGATGTGTTCAAGAAATGGAAAGCCATGGTAGAGAACGAGACAAGGTTGAAGGTAAACAAACTGAGATCCAACTTTAGTGGAGAAAATAAAGACTCCGGGTTAAAGAACTTTTGCTATGAGAACAATATCAAATTATAGAAGACTCTTCTAATTACACTATAATAGAATGACGTAGTAGAATGTATGAACCGGAAAGTGATTGAGATAGCCAGAAACATGCGCATTTAGACAGGGTTACCGGAATAGTTCTGGGCAGAAACAGTTAGTACAATAGCGTATCTTATGAATCATGGTCCATCAGTACCAATGGAGTAAAGAATACTAGAAGAGGTATGGAGCGGTAAAACATAGAGTGATCCTATGTATGTTGAGATATAAGATGTTCTAGACAGTGATAATCTTCAGTCAGAAGAACATATTATAGACGACAATTCTAAACAGGATGATACACCGTAGACTCCGACTCCTAATTCTGTGTTTAGGAGGATTTCACAGCAACATGTGCCGAATCGGAGATACCTGAATTATTTGTTGCTTACAGATGAAGATGAACCATAATATGATGATGAAGCATTCAGACCAGCAGATGCGAGTCAGTGAAAGCTTGTGATGGAAGATGAGATGAAGTCCCTTATCCCCATCAAGACATGGAAGCTAACCGAGCTGCCGGTAAGGAAGAAAGCTCTTCATTATTTGGTTCTGAAACTGAATACCATTCATTCAAGCATAGTTGAAGTATAAGGTTTGCATCTAGAGCTGTTAGATGGAAAATATGTTTTCCTCCAAGGTGACCTAAAGGAGGAGTTTTTATATGCAGCAACTGGAAAGTCTCTCAGTGAAAGGGATAAAGAAGACAAACCTGATAAAGTTTGTAAGACGAAGTCAGAAGCGATAGTGGTTGCAAGATAGAGTGGCTAGACGCAATAGAAGTCACAAGTTCTGTAGAAGGCTAGATATTGCTCATGCAGTGGGAGCTATCAGCATGGTCATGTTGACCAAAGTGATGACAAGAGAGAAACAGAAGTTGTGTGCAACTTTAGTGGGTCTTCAAGCTTGAAGATATAAATGAGGGCACCGTTAGAAGCACTAATCATTGATAGAGTTGATTGATGGGTGAAAAGTCATCAAGTAGGAGATTGTTAGCAGTAATGACTCGTTTTCTCGAAGATGGGGAAGAGAATTGGAGAAAAAGAAGTCTAGAAGCAAAATTGGTGTTAAGATCCACCGAGTACTCGATGGGTTCTTCACCGAGTACTCGGTAAGTGTAAACTTGCGCACTTGAGAAAAAAATGGTTGAAAGTTGGCGAACTTATGTGGCCATTGTGCAGCCACCGAGTACTCAGTGACCCAAAATCGAGATTTTAAAAGGAAAGCTTTAAAGACTCCAATTCAAATGGGGATCTGATTCCAATTGACTTGTCCTCTACCCTTGTCTCTCCTATAAATACATGGGTTATTCTTATTGTATTGTGTGACAAAAAAAAAAACTAGATCTGATACAAATTGAGAAAGAGAACAATAAGATATATAGATTGAGATTATTCTTTTTGGTGAGAGTTAGGAATAATATATGCTTATATTATTTTCGGTGATACAAGCGTAAGTATGCATTGTGTGTGCGTGTGTATGATCTGCTGATCATTCCTTTGTAATCATCTTATTGATTATAGTGAAACGGTGTTCTCTGTGGACGTAGACCGATTTGGCTGAACCACGTATATATCTTTGTGTCAATTATTTGTTGTGTGTTTGTGTGTGCGTTTTCTGATTTGCAGGATTCACAGTTTTCAGAAGAGGGTTGAAACCTTAGTTTTTATTTTGTTTTTGGGCGGGTTTAAAAACCCTAACAAAATATTGCTCGGTTTAGTTTGAATTTGGAAACCTTAAATATCTTGAATAATAGTATTCCATTGAATGGTTTGAAGATGTTGGGTTCGAACAAAAAGTGCTTCAAGGTCTTGATTTGTTCAAGAGTCGCGACTTTGCGCGATGTGGAAATGAGAGTTATGATTCATTGCCTTTATTGGAAGAGTTAGATAATTAGTTACCCTTGCAATGACAATGAGTGGTATTTTGATATGACTATTTTTGCTCAGAGTAAGACCAGTGTCACTGTGTCACCGATTTGGGTTTTCAGGAATTGTGCTCCAAACTTCCCAATTTGCAGAGAATCAATATTTCTGGGCACCCTTTCATCACGGTCAAGTCTCTTGTAGCTTTGTCCTCCAATTGTGTTCTTCTGAGGGAAATTAAGGTTTTTAATTGCCCATTGATGACCCAAAATGGGGTTGATTTCGTTTTAAGTCACAATCCAAATTTGAGTGATGTGGCTCTCAATGTTGCTGAGTTTTGTCTTGGATCATCACCAATCACTTATGTAAGAGCTTTAAGTACCCTTCATCTCTATAATTTGGGTATTTCAGATAAATCTCCCCGTTCATTAGATAAGGTTGGTATTCCATTAAAGAGCTTCGGGCTATTTGACTACTGGGATTTTTCATTGTCTGGGATCTCATTTCATCTGTATATTACTGCTCTCTGGAATACTTAGCTCTGAGGGATTTGAGTTTTCTTACTAATCAGGCCATAAGTGATTTCTCTCCGTATCTCCAAAAGCTAAAAACTATAAGGCTTAACGAGTGTTCAAGGTTAACCAGTTCAATCTTTTTCATTTTAGCAAAGAACTGTACATTACTGGAAGATATTAATATATGCCATACAAATCTTATCCAAGAAGATTGTAGTGTTGATTTGGTGAAGAACCCGCGAATTCAGTCATTGAATATCTTATTGAATTTTGAATTGAATGATGATTGTCTAATAAGAATAGCTTCAGTATGCCCTAGATTGGAGGTGTTTGATTTGGGCTCTTGCTTGGGTATTGCAGGGGGGGTGTTGCTGAAGTTTTGAAGATCTGTTGTGAGATTAGGCATCTGCGGATTGATTCTTGTATTGGAATTAAGAAAATATGGATGGGTTCAGAACTTCCCAAATTAGAGGTTTTGCAAGCAACAATGTCGGGAATAAATTCTGAAGGGGTGGCAATGATTGTGATGAGATGTTGTGGGCTAGTGGAATTGGACTTGGAGGTTTGCTTTGGAGTTATAACAGGAGTGGATGAAGTGATTAGGAATTGCACAAGGTTGAGGGTGATTAATTTGATGGGTTGCATTCATTTGAATGTAGACACAGTAGATTGGATGGTGTTTTCCAGACTATCACTAAGGAAAATAATGCCACATGCTCGTTGTTCTGTTTTTTTTTTTGGTAATTCAAATTTATTAACCAAAGAACCAAGATAAAAAACAAGAATGGGAAGCCCCAACAAAGAAAAACAACTTCAACAAGAAGCAACAACTAGCCTAAAACAACTAGCAAACAACAAACATGAAGAATCTTAGGGTCAGTGGCACCACCAAATGCAACATCAACCAAGCACTAAGAACCAAGCAAACACTCAAGTAGAGCCAAGCCTAGACAATGCACCAAGGACATGCAAACAACCATAGCTTAGACACCATCATGCACTCTCACAAGAGGATTTTTAATGACTGAACTAGGAAGGAACCACGCAATAACAACTTCCCTGCAACTTTTGGAGTTCTTGAACTTCAAAGACATTAGATTGAGTCTAATGCATTCCTCCATGTTGGTGATAACTCTCTTGGAAGAGGTATACGTCAACCCAAACAACTTGCAGTTCATTTCTCTTCAAATAAAGTAGATAAAGGAGGCAAAACACAATCTGAAAATGGTTGCTCCAATATAGCAAGTGTCCTGATTCCACATATCAGAAATCCATTGCAAGATGACCAGGTAGGAGGTATCCCCTAAGAAAATGCCACATCTATTTTGGCACCATTGCTAAATTCTAGAATAGTAGTTACACTAGAAGAACAAGTGTTCATGCCTTTCACTTTCAACACCACAGAGGCAACAGAGCCTTGAGGAGCCAACAGGTATGCCATGCTTGTCCCTGGTTCTAAGTTTCCCTTGAAAAACAATCCAGGTAATGAAATCATGCCTCGGTATATGGTGTGGAAACAATAGAGAATGTTGCCAAAGACAAGCTGTGAAGGGAGGAAGAAGAGCAACAAAGGTGTTTTTGAAATGAAAGTTGCCATTTTCAGAAAGTGTTCAAGTGACCCAATCTTTGGTCTCACTGTGGATGGGGGGGAGTGAATCAAAGCTCCCTAGATGCATGTATCTAGTCAGTGATGAGGGAACTCTCCATGAGCCTCTTCTGATGAGACAAACCACTTTCTTGTTGATCCATCTAGAGAAACCATTAGCATCATCACCACTACCCACAAAAGAGTTGAGAACTCCTTTTGGAAGCCAAAAATCAAACCAGAGGGAAGTATCTTTTCCATCTCCCACATGATGGAAGATAATTTTTTTTGCAAGGCCTCTAATTGTTAACAACCTTCTCCAATTCCATGAGCTAAGAGTTGAAGATTTGAGATTCCAAAAATTTCCATTTTTAATAAGGTTCCCATGCACCCAGACATACCAAACTGATTGATCACTATCTTTGAAGAGATACCAAATTTGTTTCAAGCTAGCAACTTTATTAAGGTGGAACAAGTTTGGTAGCCCAATACCTCCAAAAACTTTTGGCTTGCAAACAGCTATCCAGTTGACCTTTACACCATGTTGTTTCATCTCATGCCCAGTCCAAAGAAACTTCATAAGAGTAGCATTGATATCCTTGATCATTTGAAGATGTAGAACAATATGAGAGCTCCAGAAGGTGTGGATACTAATGAGGACAACTTTGATAAGTTGAATTCTTCCAGGATAAGATAGAAGCTTGGCATTCCAAGAAGTGATTCTGCTTGTGATCCTTTTGATCATTGTTTTGCATTCATTGGCTTTGATTCTGGTAGAAGTAAGATGGAGCCCCAAGTATCTAAAGGGAAAGGATCCTTGTTCAAACCCTACAATTTGCAGTATACTTGATTGTGCATCATGGTTAACTCCAGAAAAGAAAACTTGACTTTTAGTGTAGTTTGGTGTGAGGCCAGAGAAAGAAAAGAATCTAAGAATGGCCTCATAAAGAACCTTAAGAGAGTGAGGATCCCTATGGCAAAAAACCATAAGGTCATCAACAAAGCATAAGTGGCTGAGCTTTGTTTTTTGACACCTCAAATGGTACATGAAAAGAGGGTCATTAGCAATAATAGATTGCAGAGTGGATGATAGGACATCTATGACCATGACAAACAAAAAAAGGGAGAGGGGATCCCCTTGTTTGATTCCTTTTGCACCCTTAAAAAACCTCTCAAGCTCCACATTAATTAAGATAGAGAATGCAAAAGTACAAAGACAAGCTTGTATCCAGACAATGAAGGTTTGAGGAAATTTGAGTACTCTCAAGATATCAACAAGAAATTCCCAGCTAATAGTATCATAGGCCTTATGAAGGTCTATTTTCATTGTACATTTGGGAATATTTGTAGAAATGTGGTAACCATGAAGTAATTCTTGAGCTAATAAGAACCCATCTTCAATTTTCCTACCTTTGATGAAAACAGTTTGATGTTTATCAATAAAAAGGGGAAGCAAAGGTTGCAACTTCATAGAAAGCACTTTGGCAATAACCTTATAGATAGTGTTGCAACAAGCTATAGGTCTAAAGTCATTCATAGATGATGGGTTAGGTGTTTTGGGCACCAATGTGAGAGAGGTTGAGTTGATCAGTGTCAGCAGCTGTCCATTCTGGAAGAATTCTTGAACATATTTTGAGACATCATTACCAATGATACTCCATGCCTTCTTATAGAATAGGGCATTGTACCCATCAGGCCCAGGTGCTTTGGAGGGATTCAGATCAAAGAAGCACTATGTAATGGCTTCAATGGTGGGAATTTCAATGAGAAATGGAAAGTACTCACAAGGAATAGATTTCTTGTAGATATCCTCAAAAGCCTGGATACCAGGGTAAACCATGGTTTGAGTGCCCAAAAGATCATGAAAAAAATTAACTGCTTCAGTCTTGATAAAGGGTAAATAATCAGTGATAGTGTCATCCCTAAGTTGAAGGGTGCAAATCTTTATCCTATTGCATCTTGAATTGAAGTTCCTCATGAAGAATCTGGTATTTCTATCCCCCTCTTTGAGCCAATGAATTATAGTTTTTTGCCTAAAGAAAGTTTCTTCAACTTTGACCAGTTTTGTGTACTGAGACAGCAACATCATTTCCCTCTCTCTAAGGCTTCCATCAATAGGGTTATGATCAATTTGAATTTGGCAGCTGCTAAGAGCATCTCTGGCCTCATTAACTTTGCTGCATATGTCACTAAAGTCCTTCTTGTTGAGTAGCTTTAGCTTCCCTTTTAGCAATTTGAGTTTTTGGGTGACTTGGTACATGGTTGTGCCTGGAATTACCTACTTCCAAACACTGTCAACAGTAGCAAGAAAATCACTATTCTTAGCAATAAAATTGAAGAATTTAAAGGGGATTGCTTTCTTTGGTTTTGTGCTACCAAGCTTGATGATCATTGGAGAATGGTCAGATACTCCATAAGGAAGAAATGTGCAGTCAGGGAGAGGAAAAGAACTTAGCCAATTGTCATTGACTAAAGCCTTATCAAGCTTCCTTGAAATGTTGTAGATGTCACCTCTCTTATTAGACCAAGAGTGGTAAATACCATTGGATTTGAGGTCAGAGATTTCAGAGACATTGAGACATTCCTTGAATTCATACATGCAGTGTTCCAATTCCCAACTCCACCAAAATTTTCACAAGGATGGAGAATAGTGTTGAAATCTCCAGCAGTAATCCATGGAGTGCCATTCATGGTTTGAGCAATGAAGGAGATATCAGACCACAACTGTCTTATTTGGTATGCAGTGTTGAAGGCATATACGAAGGAGGCATGAAACTAACTTTGAGAGCAAATATCAGTAATGGTGATGTGGATAGTATTAGGATCGATTTGCAAATTTACTACTCATACAACACAATCACACACAAAAGGGACACAAAAATTATACGTGGTTCGGCCCAAAAATGACCTACGTCCACGGAGCCCACAACTTCACTAATTTAGAGAAAAACTTTACAATCACTCTCTACACTATTTCTCTATTTTTCACTCTTTGTTGTGGGTTATTGATTACAGATTTGAAGCCTCTATTTATAGTCGAGGGTGAGAAGATGAAGCCAAATTTGCTGCCCCAAATTTCTTCTCGTCGGTGCCCAAATTTCCTCTATTTTGGCCGTCAAATATTTGTGCAGATATTGATGGCAGAAGATCTTGGCGTGTGATTCTTAAAACATGGGCGACGCCATTTTTGACTTCACACCAACAATCTCTCACTTGGAGTCAAAGAACGCTCCATCTGTTATTAATGAATAGTTGTGTGCTCATTTCCGTCTTCAATCTCGAAGACTAACTGAAGCTGAACATAGCTTCAGTTTCTTTGTAGTTACTGTCTTGGTCAGCATGTCCGCTGGATTCTTGCTACCTTGGATCTTCTCAAGTGTCAGCACCCCATCTTCCAATAATGATCTGATAAAGTGATAACGAAGTCCAATATGTTTGGTCCTCGAATGAAATGCTGAGTTCTTTGCCAAATGTATTGCACTTTGGCTATCACTGTGCAAAACCTTTTTCTCTTGCTTGAATCCTAATTCTGCTAACAGACCTTATAACCATATCATTTCTTTGTTGGCCTCTGTCATAGCTACATACTCTGCCTCTGTTGTAGATAACGCTACAATCTTTTGTATCTGCGAAACCCAACTAACTGTTGTAGTACGTACTGTAAAAATATACCTAGTAGTACTTCTCCTGTGATCTATCTCTCCAGCAAAATCTGAATCTACATACCCATGTAGATTCACTTCTCCTTTTCCGAAACAAAGGCATTTGTTCATGGTACTTCGTAGATATCTCAATATCCACTTTACTGTTTCCCAATGCGTCTTTCCTGGATTGGACATAAATTTGCTAACATCTCCCACTACATATGCAATATCCGGTCTTGTGCATACCATGGCATACATCAAACTTCCGATAGTTGAGGCGTAAGGTACCTTAGCCATGAAGTTTTTATCTTCGTCTGTCTTAGGAGACTGGTCCTTGGATAGTCGAAAGTGACTAGCCGATGGTGTGATAATTAGCTTAACATTACTCATGTTGAACCTTTTCAGAATCCGTTCAATGTAGTCAGCTTGAGACAACTGCAAGATACCCTTTTGCTTGTCTTTGTTGATTCTCATCCCAAGAATCTGTTTCGCTGCTCCCAAGTCTTTCATCTCAAACTCATTTGATAGTTGCTTCTTCAACTTACTGATTTCTTCAAAGTCAGACGCGGCTACTAACATGTCATCGACATAAAGTAGGAGGATGATATAACTTGTGTCAAACCTCTTGAAGTAGCAACAATGGTCAGCGTTGCATTTGTTGTAACCATGTTTCTGCATAAACCCATCAAATTTCTTGTACCACTGCTTCGGTGCTTGTTTTAAGCCATACAAGCTTCTTTTCAACTTGCACACAAGTTTCTATTTGCCTCTGATTGAGAAACCCTCCGATTGCTGCATGTAGATCTCTTCATCTAGGTCACCAAGAGGAAAACAATTTTGACATCTAACTGCTTTAGGTGCAAATCTTTCGCTGCAACAATGCTGAGAACTGAACGAATGGTATTCAGTTTTACAACCGGGGAAAAGATGTCGGTGTAGTCGATTCCTTCCTCCTGCTGGAAGCCTTTGACTACGAGTCTTACCTTGTGTCTCTTGGAACCATCATGTTCCTCTTTGACCCTGTACACCCATTTGTTTTGAAGAGCTTTCTTTCCAATCGGCAACTTGGCTAGCTCCCATGTCTTGTTGGAGATAAGAGATTGCATCTCATTTTCATAGGAAGCTCCAACTTGTTGGCATCTGCTTCTTGACATGCTTCTTCATAACATTCAGGTTCTCTTCCATTAGTGAGCAACAAGTAATTCATGTATTTCCTGTTCGGCACATGAGGTCGGGAGGACCTCCTAGGTTCAGGAATTGGAGTTGGAAACTGCGGTTGATCATTCCGTTGTGCATTGCTCTCTGCACTAGGTTCCTCTAGCTGAAAACTCTCAGCTATCTGTTGTGCCTCACTACTGTCTGGAACATCATCTAACTTGGCATACACAGGATCTCTCTGTGCTGAATCACTGGAGGTTGTTGTGTGTCTGTCCTTGTACATTACTTTTTCATTGAATACTACATCCCTGCTTCGGATCAGCTTCTTATTTTGGTCATCCCAGGTCCGATAACCAAGTTCATCCTCGCCGTATCCAATGAAAGTGCATTTTTGTGATTTCGGATCAAGCTTGCTCCTAGCATGATCACTGATATGCACATATGCAACACAATAAAAAACTTTCAGATGTGAAAGTTGTATTGACTGTTTCTGCCCATAACTGTTTTGGTAATCCTGCCTGTATCCGTATGCTTCTGGCTCTCTCAGTCAATATCCGGTTCATACGTTCTGCTACGCCATTCTGTTGTGGTGTACCTGACACAGTTCTTTCCAATCTGATACCATTCTCATAGCAGAACCTTTTAAATCCGATGTCTTCGTACTCGCCACCGTTGTCTGATCATATTTTCTTTATCTTCAAGCCTGTCTCATTCTCCACTATGGCTTTCCATTTCTTGAACACATCGTACACCTCAGATTTATGTTTCAAGATATAAACCCATACTTTCTGAGAATGGTCGTCGATAAAAGTCATGAAATAAGACCTTCCACCAAGAGATGAGACATTTGCCGGCCCCCAGACGTCAGTGTGAACTAGCTTAAGCTTCTCCTTTCTGAGGATTCTGCCACTCCTTTGGAAACTCACCCTCTTCTGTTTGCCGAGGATGCAACTCTCGCAGAAATCGATATCAACTGATTTTAAGTTTGGTAGTTTCCCCTTTGAGTGCATAATCTTGAGCCCCTTTTCACTTATGTGACCTAGTCTCTGGTGCCACAGGTTCTGATCATCTTTGTTTTCTGCAACTGCTATTGACATGCTAGCACTGGTAGTTGTGTAGAGTGTACCATTCTTCTTTCTACGTGCCATTGTCATAGCTCCCCTGGAAACCTTCCAATCTTCATTGTTGAATGTTGTCACATAACCTTCACTCGCCAGCTGGCCTATTGAGATTAGGTTCTTTCTCAAGTCTGGAATGTGCCTCACATCCTTTAACTTCCATACAGATCTATTAATCTTGATCTGTACATCGCCCTTGCCAACAACACTGCATGGTTGATCATCTCCAAGATAGACCTTTCCCAGGTCACCTGGTACATAGCTCTCGACTTGAGGTGGCGTGAAATGATGCTCCAGAATCTATCACCCCAAGATTCTGACTTGCTCTCCAAAGAGCATATCAGTGCATCATTTGATTCTTCATCTGAGACAATGTTTGCCTCAGTCTTGTTCTCCGGTTCCCTTTTTTAAGATTTGCACTGGTGTTTGTAGTGAGCAGTCTTGCCGCAATTCCAACATTCAACTTCTTTGAAATTCCTAGGTTTCCGAGATTGTGATATTCCATTTCTGGACTTGGAATGACCACGCCCATAACCTCCACCTTTCTTCCGATTTGAACTTCTGCCTCTGCTTTCAACATTTAATGTCGAGCTACTGGTAGAGGAGTCTGACGTCTGTCTTCTGATCTCTTCTATGAGTACCATACTCACCACAGAATCATACTGTAGTTTTTCTTTCCTTTAAGAGCTATTGATCGCAGCCACTGTGCCGCTCCAACTCTTTGGTAATTGGCTTAGAACTAAAGCCATTTTCATTGCGTCAAAGATTGGCATATCAACTGATTCCAACTGCCCAACAATGTCATTAAGAACATTAAGATGTTCACTGACCTTTCCATTTTCGGACATCTTTAGATTGACCAATCTTTTAATGAGATGTACTTGGTTTGCTGCAGACGGTTGTTCGTACATATTAGAAACGACGTCCATGAGAGACCTCGCCGTCTTCTCATTCCTGATATTGAAGGCTACTAATTTGGACAAGGTCAGTCTGATCGTGCCGAGAGTCTTTCGATTGAGAATTTTCCAATCCTCTTCTTTCATCGTATCTGGCTTCGCTTCTTCCAACGGTAGAAATAAATTTTTCAGAAATAACAAATCCTCGATTTGCATTTTCCAGAAAGCAAAATTTGTACCGTCAAATTTATGGATCATGGTTGACTTGTCTTCTGAAGTTGATGTCATTGCTCCAAAAAAGAATTATTTTGTGAACAGTACCGTATCTAGGAACAGTGTCGGATGAATAGTGACCGAATATATATATATAATTCACAAAAGAAATTACAATATATATATCTCCCACCTTATCACCTTTTGGACCATTTTTCACTCAATTATTTTTCTTTTTTCTTACTTTCCACCACTCAATTTTTTTAATCATTCTTTGTCTCCACCATTTCATTAAATAAAACAACCACCCACACTTTGAATTCAAACGAATTCAATACCCCAAATTGTCGGCCCACTTTCTATTTTATATCATTCTTTTACCAAGACAAACTCATTTACTCAATAAAGTTTGCCCCTCATTCATTTAATAAATACAAAGTCACTCACTCTCTCCTCCACCGAATCCCTCTCAATTATCCAAAACTCTATCTATAGACTATAAGATATATATATATATATATATATACATATACACTTACAATCTGATATTTCAAACTGCTTGTTGGAGTTCTGAACCAAGACAGTTGCGCGGAGCAGTGGTGGAGACGGTGGTTCAGTTTGACAAAGAACGAGGAGGTGGTGTGGATAGTGGTGGAGGATTTTATCGGTGAGTAAATAACCCATAACCTATGCTCTGATACCAATTGTTAGGATTGATTTGCAAATTTACTACTCACACAACACAATCACACACAAAAGGGACACAAAAATTATACTTGGTTCGGCCCAAAAATGACCTACATCCACGGAGCACACAACTTCACTAATTTAGAGAAAAGTTTTACAATCACTCTCTACACTCTTTCTCTGTTTTTCACTCTTTGTTGTGGGTTATTGATTACAGATTTGAAGCCTCTATTTATAGTAGAGGGTGAGAGGATGAAGCCAAATTTGTTGTCCCAAATTTCTTCTCGTCGGTGCCCAAATTTCCTCTATTTCGGTCGTCAAAGATTTGTGCAGAAATATTGATGGCAGAAGATCTTGGCGTGCGATTCTTAAAACATGGGCGGCGCCGTTTTTGACTTCACACCAACAGATAGCTTGGTTAGTTGTCTTGTTAACCACCACTTTCATGGTTAGAGGGTTAAAAAGAATCCAAACTCTTCCCATACAAGAGTGGGAGTAGTTGTTGATGAGATCCCAAGATGGAGCAATAGCATAGTGGATAGAAGTTGCCATGGTAGGTTGCACTTTTGTTTCTAAAATAGCTATCAATTGAAGATGGTGATCTCTGATGAGCTTCTTTATTTCATTTTGTTTGTAAGAGGAATTAAGACCTCTGATATTCCATACTCCTAAATTCATTAGGAGATGGTTTGAGCAAGTAACCCATTGAAGCCCAATATAGGGCATTTAGGAGCTTGGCCTCCTTGTTTCTTCTTTTTCTTTTTCTTCTTGGTAAGACCATTAGCAACACTTGAGGTAGAGCTGGTAGAGTAGTTGGGATCAAGAGGAAGAGATGAGCATGAGGAGCTGGTAGAGACCTCTTTGGTTTCATTAGTCATGGAGTTGGTGCTCTCATGAGGGAAGGAATCCTTGGTAGGATCAGAAATGGCTAATTAAATTGTGGGAGTGGGAGTGGTAGGAGCGGAGCAAGGTTCTCTGGTTCATTACAGATTTTGGGTAAAATGGGGGTGGAGGAAATTAGAGTGTGAGATGTTGGGTTACAAATGGTGTGTGTTTGGTTCAGAGTCACATTCACACTGGTTGATGGATGACTCTCAATAGGGATAGGTGGAGGAGGGGAGTTTACTCGTTGTTCTGTTACCGAAGAGAAGAAGCAACTTTTCTTGCGCCATGGATGTCAAGTTGGTAACATGTAGCTTTGTAGAGCAACAAAGAGTGTTTTTCATTGTGTCTTTGCTTTATCTTCTTCAGTGTAGAATTGTTTGGCGATAATAAAAATATGGAGATCCAAACTGCATTACAGACACATCTATGACTGATAAAATGAACCACTTTTACATGATTTGTTGTTTTAATTTCTGTTTTCGTATGATGTATAGTTTGCAATTCAAGGTACAATTAGGGATGGCGAAAAAACCGCCCGTCGAAACCTTCCTGTTTTTTACCGCATCATTTTTAAATGGAGTGGTTATAAGGGTAAAAGGAAAAAAAATTAACGGTTATGAAACGGGAAAAAGTTTGAAGGATTCCTCATTAGGAAACCGCCACACCCCACATTGCATAATAATTAATTAATTATTAATATTTTTTTATATTAAAATCACATAACTATTTATATATTAATAATTTTTCAAAATAAAATTATACTAATATCCTTAAATAAAATAATCATTTACTTATCTACCCTTTTTCTCTATATATAACACCCTAATTTCTAAACTTAGTTTTTAAACATAATTATATTTGACTAAATTTTATAAGTTTATTGTGAACTACTCCCTCCGTCCCAAATTATAAGTCCCTTTTGGGGAATCCAACTTTTTAAGATGATGAGTTTTATTGTAGTGTTACTGAATGAAATACCAAATTTATCCATGGTCCTCACCATAGTGATGTGATGATTTATAGTGTATATGTTATATAATTTTAGTGTTTGAAGGTTAAATTGGTAAATTGATGAAATAAAATTTTTTAACTTTTCAAAGTGGACATTTATTTTGGGACGGTTAAAAAATAAAAAGTGGACACTTATTTTGGAACGGAGGGAGTATTATTTTAGGTCGTTTGACTTATATTGTCAGAATTGGAGAGTTTAATTTTAATTTTAATTATTTTTTTATTTTAAATTATGATTTTTTTTCTGTATATATAACACCCTACACACATTTTTAAATGGGTGTTATACGCACAATATCTATATTACAGAAATGTTTTAAGTACTTGTTCCAATATATAATAGGGCAAATTACACTTTCTTCCTCCGTTGAAAGTGTAATTTACGCCCGCACCTCCTGTGGTTTCACTATTTACAGCTTCCTCCCTTATTTATAACAAATACCCCTCCGTTCAATTTCCAACAATGTCAAACACAGTCAAGGTTGATGTCATCCATTTTTGACATGTGAAATGACTATAATACCCCTAAAATTTGTGAAAACATATATGCCCTCCCAAAATAATATAAAATGATAGTTTTACTCTCACTAATACTAAAGCAAAACTTTGAAAATGAGTCCCAAATTTGGGAATTTTGGTTTCTTAAGTTAGGGTAGCAATGGACAATAGATTAGTGGAAGTAATATTTTAGGCCTAGATAAGCATGAATAAAATAAAATCCATTAAAAAAAAGCATGAATAAAATAAAATAGTATTTAGAAATAATAATGATAATAAATAATGAATAAATAATAATTATAAATAATAAATACTATATAATATATTTATAAATTAAATAAAGTGCATAAATAATAAATATATTAACACATTATAAACAAAATAAATTAAATAATACATAAAAATAATAAAGAATAAATAGATAAGTATAATAAATAATGAAAAATAAAGTAAGGTGAAATAATAATAATAAAAGTATTATTAAAAAAATGTTTGAAATGATTCTGTTTTTTTTTTATACAAAAAGAATCAGCTCCAAACATGCTTCCTGTTCATACTCACAACACATCACAACAAAAGCATGTGATTCTGCTCTCTTTTTTTCACTCGCACGAAAGCGGTAGTACCTCCCAAATATACCCTAAGGCCCTAAGAGAGGTATGTTCAAATGGTTGCAAACCACAAGAGAGCTAGCTGACAATGTTCAAACAACATGAGAGATCATTGGCCTTTCGGCAAACCTAATTGGAGTCCCTGTAATTAACCCAATAATTAAATAAAAGTTTACAATTCCAATTGAAATATAAGAAACAATGGCCTTGCTTGGAATGTGTTTCATAAAATTGCTTTCAAGAATAATTTTTTGAGAATCAAAACAAAAAAACTCATTTTTTCAATTTTTTAAGTTTGAGAATTCGCTTGGTTGGAAAAATAAGAATACAATTTTCAGACTAAAAAAATTCATAAACTTTGCTTGGTTGTTAAAAATTAAAAAGTGATCTCTAAACATAAAGAATATTTTGGACATTATCAATTCAGTTATTTAATTCTAAAATTGTGAGTTATTTATACACTATCAGGATTATTACAATGGTATTTTTTTAAAAAAAACTTGAACACTTTCAGCAAATTGCATATATATAATACTTTTAATAATATAATTGAATAAAGATAAATTTTTAATAAATTCAATCGATTTAAATTTTTTTTTTTTATTAAATATAACGAACAGATTGTATAAATGATTTTGATGGTATCGTTATTATTAAAATGATTTAATAATGCAATACTATAAATTATTTATTTTATTTATAAATATAACTAAATATATATTTTACACTTCAAACAAACAGCAATCTCCACCGTCCATCCCTTCGCCAATACACATTTCCCAACCCTAGATCCCCAATTCCAACCTCTCTCTCTCTCTCTCTCTCGTCTCTTGCTTCATCCTCATCTGAGTCATCTCTCACAGACTAATATATACAGTAATACTCAGATAAGAAACTCTTCCCCCATTGAAACCTATCCATTGTTTATCTTTCCGACTCAGCTCACAAAGGTACATTTCTTTTTCCCTCAACCCCCGAATCCATTTATCTGCTATATTTCATCGATCCAATTCTCTGATCAATCTCTTCCATTCAACAGTTGAAGAAAATGGCGTCGCTCTGCACAGATTTGCCCGAAGAATGCTGGGAATGGATCTTCAATCGACTCGGTCACCACTATCACTTGGAAACCCTAACCCTAGTCTGTAAGCGATTCTTCTTCCTCTGTAATCGGCTACGAACCAGTTTCACCGTCGTCAACCCCACCATTTTCATTCACGGTAACATCTCTAAACACCTACTCAGATTCAAACACCTCAAATCCATCGATTTAAGTCAATACAATGGTGATGATGTTGCTTGTATAATTAGAGATATTGTTAGGTCTAGTTTGAATATCGAAACCCTAGATCTCGAATCAAGAGTGTCCTCCATTGAATGGTTTGAAGATGTTGGGATCGAACAAAAAGTGCTTCAAGGTCTTGATTTGTTCAAATCTCTCGACTCTACGCGATACGGATTTGAGAGTTTTAGGTGATTCACTGCCTTGGCTGGAAGAGTTAAATATTAGTTACCCTGGCGGGCCTGGCCATTACCTTCATTGGGATGAAACCGATTTTAGTTTTCAAGAATTGTGGTCCAAACTTCCCAATTTGAGGAGAATCAATATTTCTGGGAACCCTTACATCACCGACGAGTCTCTTGTAGCTCTGTCCTCCAATTGTCTTCTTCTCACAAAAATTACGGTTGAAGATTGTGAATTAATAACCCATAATGGGGTTGATTTCGTTATGCGTCATAGTCCGGATTTGAGTGATGTTTTTTACGGGTATTGTCGTGTATCATCACCGATCGCTTATGCAAGAGTTTTAAATACCCTTTATCTCTATTATTTGAATATTTCAGATCAATCTCTTTGTGCTTTAGCCAAGGCTGGTATTCCATTAAAAAGGTTCGGGCTCTTTCATTGCTTGGAGTTTTCTTTGTCTGGGATCTCATCGCTTCTGTATAATTACCACTCTTTGGATTACTTATCTATAGTGGAATTGAATTTTCTTACTGATCAGGCCATAAGTGATTTATCTCCGTATCTCCAAAAGCTAAAAGCTATAACCCTTGACCAGTGTCCAGCGTTAACCAGTTCAACCTTCTTCATCCTTGTAAAGAACTGTACTGTACTGGAAGATATTCAAATGTGCGGAGCAAATGGTGGCCAAGAAGATTGTAGTGTTGATTTGGTGAAGAACCCGCGAATTAAGTCATTGAATATCTCATGGAATTCCGAACTGAATGATGATTGTCTAAAAAGAATTGCTTTGGTCTGCCCTAGATTGGAGGTGCTTGACTTGAGTGCTTGTTCGGCTATTACAGAGGGAGGTGTTGCTGATGTTTCGAAGATCTGTTGTGAGATTAGGCATTTGCGGATTAATTTTTGTGAGGGAATTAAGAATATAGGGATGGGGTCAGAACTTCCCAACTTGGAGGTTTTGCGAGCAAAAAGGTCGGGGATAAATTCTGAAGGGCTGGCAATGATTGCGGAGAGATGTTGTGGGCTGGTGAAATTGGACTTGGAGGGTTGCTTAGGAATTGCAACAGGAGTGGAGAAAGTGATTAGGAATTGCACAAGGTTGAGAGAGATTAATTTGAAGGACTGCCTTCATTTGAATGTAGAGAGAATAGATTGGATGATGTTTACCCGACCATCATTGTGGAAAATAATCCCACCCCCTGGCAGTTCTGTTACTGAAAAGCAGCAGCGAACTTTCTTGCGCCATGGATGTCAAGTTGGTGAGAGCTCTAGCTTTGTAGAGCCACAAGGAGTTCTTTCCATTGTGTATTTGCTATATCTTCTTCTGTGTAGATATTTTTTGAGATAACAAAGATGTGAAGATCGAATTGCATTACATTTTAAACACATCTTTGTTCTTAGGTAAGTTGAGAGGGTAAAACCTTGTTAATTGAACTGCAGTTTATGAGTTGATACTGTGTTTTTTATCACAAGATATTGGATCTTCTTCTTCTGCGTCATTGTTGTATATGTATTTTGTGGATCTGTTAAAAACGATCGAAAGCAAGCATTTTGTAAAACCACATCTATGATTCTTGGGTTAGTTGATTTTGTAGAACTTAGTCAACTGAACGGCAGCGTATGAGTAGATACTGTGTTTTTATCACAAGAGTTTGGATCTTTTTCTTTTTTCATTGTTTTATGAAGTATTTTTTTCATAGCATTGAATGAGGTTAGAGTACATACAACAAGTTTGATATTTGCAAGATGTACAAACTTGCAAATAAGCAACTTTTTTGCGCCATGGATGTCAAGTTGGTAACCTGTAGCTTTGTAGAGCAACAAAGAGTGCTTTTCATTGTGTCTTTGCTTTATCTTCTTCTGTGTAGAATTGTTTGGCGATAATAAATATATGGAGATCCAAACTGCATTACAGACACATCTATGATTCTTAGGTAAGTTGAGAGTGTAAAACCTTGTCAATTGAACTGCTGTGTATGAGGTGATACTGTGTTTTTTCTCACAAGATATTGGATCTTCTTATTCTTCTTCATTGTTTTATATGTATTTTGTTAATCAGTTAAAGATAATCAAAAGCAAGTACCTCGGTGGATTAAGTGGAGTTTTATGACTGATAAAATGAACCACTTTTACATGATTTGTTGTTTTAATTTCTGTTTTCGTATGATGTATGGTTTGCAATTCAAGGCTACAAGAACCATATTGACCAAACCGACTGTCACGGGCGGGAAGGTTTGAGGGATTCCTCATTAGGAAACCGCCACACCCCCACACTGCATAATAATTTTTTATATTAAAATCACATAACTATTTATATATTAACAATTTTTCAAAATGAAATTATACTAATATCCTTAAATAAAATAATCATTTTATCTACCCTTTTTCTCTATACTAGCATAGAGCACGTGATTTGCAAAACTATTATCACTATAATATGGTTGGATGTTAGTCTTATCCATTGACTTAAATTTTTGGGTCGAACCGCGAAACATTCACCCGTTATACTTGGTATGAAAGACAAACTCAGTCTTTGATCCGGTGCGCGGGTACATCGTATAAAGATAAAAAAGTGAATGAGGTTTATAATGGGGGATGTTAACCCTACCCATTGACTTACCTTTTGAGTCATCACTAATTACCACATAGATAAAGTGTGTATACAGATTTATTTTTCATACTTTTTATATCACATAAGGAACTCAATTTTTGTTCTATATTGTAAGAAAGCAAAATTTCCACTTTATCTTCATATCAACTTATGTGCACATGCTTCTCTAGTACTTTAATAATAAGTACCATCAGCAACCAGTAATCGCAAATACCGAAAACAAACACAACTACCTTTCTATTAATTTTTTTTTTTGTTCTTTTTTTTTTTTAACACATTACATATATGCAAACTGTAAACAATAAAATAACTTACTGTAGTTAAATAACAATTACATTACACAAACATGTAATGTATATAAGAAAAATTATTTCACATGTATTTACGTATACCATCATAAGACTAATTTCCACAATTCCACGGTACCCTTCACGTCTCAGTCACAAAACTCATGGGCACATCAGTTTTTAAAGTCATTTGTAGTTCCACGTCTCCATTCATCTTTTGATTAGAAAAAAATTAACAGTTCTAATTTTATTTTTAATTAGGGTTCATTCTAACAGATAAAACTCTAATTCTTTGTAATTAAATACAGTGGTTCGACAAATTTCAAACACACTTTTTCTACAATAAACAAAATTTTAAAACAAACAAAACTCTTGAATTGCATATATTTCAAGAGTAACAAACTTTCTCAATTTTCTGAAAAGTTTAAATATAGTTCATCAGCGACATAACTCTCTAATGGTTTCAACATAGTTAAAGAGAAAATTTACATTTTAGTTATACCATTCATGGAAGAGCAAATGAATTTTTAATATTTATACTGCAATAATAATTGGATAAATAGAAGTTATGTCTTCACCAATATAAATATATAAATATATATATCCACCCTTGTACTTTAATTAATCGCCCTTGCAAACGTTATTTTTTATAAATAAATAAGATACAAAAAGTAATAGTACAACCTTATAATACAACAGTAAGGTTGAATAAATATTAGAAACTTGTTGTATAATTTAAGAATAATCTTTCTATTCCAAATTTATTTCTTATATATAGTATAAGCTAATCAGCATGAAATAAACAAACATGGTCTTGAAAGTTTTTTCATGAAAACTTTCAGCTCAAGATGCAATAGAAAGAAGATTACTTCTCTCACTCTCAATGATGACACCCACACCAACTCTCTTCCTTGTATTAAAAAGGAAGCCACTAAACACTTCAAGTCTTTGCTTGGCTCCAACTCTTTTTGCTATCCAGGGATTGAAGCCATTAAGCAATACTACTCTAAAACCATTCCCTCTGAATTCATGCATTCTCTTGCTGAAATTCCTTCTAATGAGGAGATAAAAGCTTGTTTTTTCAATCTCCATAGCTCTAAAAGCCCGGCTTGATAGGTACAATGCCCTCTTCTTCAAGAGGACTTGGCACATTGTGGGCAATGATGTAACCTTAGCTATCAAAGACTTTTTCCACAATGGTCAGCTTCTCAAACATATTAACTCTACCTCCCTTACACCTGTCCCTAAAAACCAAAGCCCTACTTCCATGAATGACTTTAGGCCCATCAGTTGTTGCAACACTATTTATAAAGTCATCTCTAAGCTTCTCGCCAATAAACTTCAAAATGTGCTCCCCCACTTCATTGACAAAAACCAAACAGCCTTCATCAAGGATAGGAGGATTGGGGATGGCTTCTTTCTTGCACAAGAATTGATTTATGGGTATCATCACTCCTCTGGTATACCTAAATGCACCCTAAAAATTGATCTTCACAAGGCTTTTGATTCCCTTGACTGGAGCTTTATCCTTGACACACTTCATTCTCTCAGCTTCCCTTCTTGTTTCATCCTTTGGATCAAGGCTTGTATTTGCTGCCCTTCCTTCTCCATCTTTATTAATGGGGAGTTGGATGGTTATTTCAAGGGTGAAAAGGGCTTAAGACAAGGAGACCCCATCTCCCCTTTCTTGTTTGTCATTGCCATGGATGTTCTTTCATCCAGCCTAAAAAAAGCCATTTCTGATGAGCTTCTTTTCAAATACCACTGGAGATGCAAACAAATCAAGCTCACCCACATGTGCTTTGTTGATGACCTTATGGTCTTCTGCAATGGTGATGCTATCTCTCTTGGGGTGATCACCAAAAGACTATCCTATTTCTACAAGCTTTCTGGCCTTGAACCCAACAATGTTAAAAGCTCCATATTTCTTTCTGGTGTCCCTTCCTTGGACCTGACCAATCTAATTAGAATGGTTAATTTCCCTGAGGGCAGATTTCCCTTCACCTACCTAGGGCTCCCCCTCTCCTCTTCAAGAGTTAAAACAAATGAGCACAACTCCCTCATCTCCAAGATTACTGGTAGAGTCTCTAGCAGAACCTCCAAGTTTTTATCCTTTGCAGGAAGGCTTCAACTCATTAAACTTATTCTCATTGGAATGAACATGCATTGGGCCTCCCATATGATCCTTCCCCTCATGCTCATCAAGTCCATCAACTCTATCCTTAGAAACTTCTTATGGTCGGGCAATGTGGAGCAACACAGAGGTGCCAAAATGAGCTGGTCAAACACTTGCAAACCTAAAGAATATGGGGGGCTTGGTATTCCAAATCTTTCTCACCTCAATAAGGTTGCCAACCTCAAACATATCTGGAATTATTTCTGCAATGAAGGGCAATCTTGCTGGACAGAATGGGTAAAAGCCAACCTCATTAGGAATAAGAGCTTCTGGGTAATTCAACCATCACTTATTAGCTCTTGGAACTGGAGAAGGCTCTTGAAATTTAGAGGAATCGCTAAACTTTTCATAAATCACCATGTGGGTGATGGTAAAAACATTTCTCTTTGGCATGATAAATGGCTTTCTATTGGGGCTCTTGATGATTTCATTGATAGAAGAGACCTGCGCAATGGGCTTGGCAGTGATTGCTCGAAGGTTAGTAGGCTGCTCAGGAGAGGAGATTGGAGAATCCCCTTTGCTCTCTCTTCCCTCTCTGTTAACGACTGTTTCAGGTTCATTCCTCCTATCCATCTTGGCTCAAGTGACAGTGTTTCATGGACCTTATTTGCTAATGGTAAGTTCAGCTTCAAGACCACCTTTCTTGCCCTCCAGCCGCCCATGGCCGCCTGCCTTCTTTACCATTCATTATGGTACTCTAAATGTATTCCAAGCCACTCCTTCATTACTTGGCTTGCTGTCAATGGTTGGCTTAGTACCAAAGACAAGCCTGGAACTTCTGTTGGTGCTCATGCTCTCTGCCCTCTCTGCATGGCTGAAGATGAGTGTCACTCCCATCTATTTTTCAACTGCAACTATTCTTTAAGAGTTTGGCTTTGGTGTATGGAATAATGTGGTGTTTATCTTGGTAACTAAGACCTGCTTTCCATTACTGCTTGGGCCTCTGAATTATGGAAGCCTTCCAACACTTCTATGGGGGTCACTGTTTTTAAGCTCTGCATGAATGCCGCCGTGTATTTCTCATGGAGGGAAAGAAATTCTAGAATCTTTGCTCTAAAAGCTTCCCATTCCAAGGCTGTCTGCTCCTCTATTGAGCACTGTGTTAGGTCAAGGTTGTGGTCTTTGAAATTCCTCAACAATGCTTTGCACAGGGAGATAACTGGTGCTTGGAACCTCCCATGCTCTATTATGGACAACAGTGTTTAGCAGTTGATTTTTTTGTTTTGTTTTCCTATTGTTTGCATCCTCTTTGAGTTTTTGCTCATTTAGGGTGGATTGCTTTGGAGTTTGCTCCTCCTGCGGTGGGGTTTCCCTCCCTGTGTATAGTTTTTTTCTCTTTGGTTTATGAAAATTTATTTACCAAAAAAAAAAAAAAAACATGGTCCAAAGGGTCACAGTTATAGAGCTCATAAAGGGCTTTCGAATCCCAGAACACAAAGACCCAAATCATATTAATTATATCAACATTGTAAACTTAAACTGTAAGCATGAGCCATCAAATACTTAAACACCAATGCGAAATCAAAGAACCACATTAATAATAGATATATACCTATGTTACCATCTCTATTATTTAATTTTTTCCCAAATCACAACATTTAATATAAATATTGGTCATACATTACAAACAAATATTCAAGAATCATTCAACGATTAAAAACATATTATACACGTTTAGAAGTGTAAAGGCTTTACACTGTTAGGAAATTTAGAATAAAGGCTTTAGATTGTTGGGGAAATTTAATCACATATAAATCTACTCATAATATCATATAGATAAAACAATGTGAGATCATGGCATAGATCAAATATATCATAAAATTAAGGAAATAGAAGGCTAGTATAAACATTAATATAAATATAATGATAAAAAAGAGTTAGAAACTTTTGGTATGTTTTAGGAGAGACATGCATTACGCTGTCCTAAAGCCTTTACAGCTTCCCTACGTGCAGGTTCCAACGAACTGTAAAAGGCTCCAAGATACAACTCCAAAATCCTCTATGTGCACGATCACAAAAAACTAATTACCAAATTCTTACCTCAAGTTGTCCAACTATAAAATACAAGTATATAGGATATGCTATTATATGATATGATAGAAATTTTGAGGAAAAGGAGAATCGTATATATTTAGATGTATGTGGTTATACTCTTGAGCCTCTCTATGTATAGACACCAGGTCTAGTAAATAATCATTATTACATTTTATTATAATTGTAACCACTAATACATTTATCCCCTTTTATTATAATATTGAATATTGTAACAGTCATGGAATTTAATTGTCAAAAGAGGAGTTTTTAAAAACTTTTCTCTAACACTTTCCGCTCCGGACGATGACCTTTCGGAGTTTAAATTCTCTCGTGCCCATCCATTTTGGGAGACGCTCTTTCCTGATTAAGTATTGTTTCAAGTTTATGTTACTATCTCCGTCCTGTTTTAGTTGTTCAATTTAACCAAAATATGTGAATATTTTTTGGTCAAACGTGGACAAGTAAATTGGAACAGAAGGAGTATTTATTGATTTACCGACTCTGCAAAGGTAACAAGAAATTTTAGTTGCACTGCTTAATCAGAAAAACCTTGTTCTTTAGTGTGCTGAAATATTAATTCTTCTAAAATTTGTTGAATATCTCCAAAAGCCTTTAACGATACGGTGGGCATCACACCCCAAATCTTCAAACTCTTGAATCTTGATCACTCCGATAAGGTAATGTAGAGAGCACACTCATCCTCAAACATGGCACAGCTCTCCACCGAAAAGTTGTGAGAAATTTTCCTAGCTCCCAAACACTTTCAGCTCCACAAGGTACATTTCTTTCTCCCTCAACACCAATTCCAATTCTCTGCTATTTTTCACCCTTCCAACTCTCTAATCAATCTCTTACATTCAACAGTAAAAGAAAATGGCGTCTCTATGCCGGACGAGTTCTGAGAATTGATCTTCAATGGACTCACCACTCTCACTTCGAAACCCTAACCCTAGTCTACAAGTAATTTCTCTCTCTCTCAAGTTTCGCCATTGTCAACCCCACAATTTCCATTCACGGTAACATCTCTAAACACATTATTCAAACACCTCAAATCCATTGATTTAAGTCGCTACAATGGCGAACTTGCTTGTATAATTGGAGATATTGCTCGTTTGAATCTCGAAACCCTAGATATCTCAAGAAATCATCTTTCATTGAATAGTTTGAAGATGTTGGGTTCGAACAAAAAGTGCTTGAAGGTCTTGATTTGTTCAAATCTCTCGATTCTACGCGATGTGTATTTGAGAGTTATAGGTGATCTCTCGATTCACTGCCTAGGTTGGAAGAGTTAGATATTAGTTACCCTGGCCATGACATTGATAAGAGTCTTAGATCAGTAAAACCGATGTTGGTTTTAGGAATTGTGCTCCAAACTTTCCAATTTGCGGAGAATCAATGTTTCTGGAAGTTCATATGTAATCTGATTTCCATGCAGCGTCAAAACAATAAAATAAGCCTTGTTTTCGTTTTATGTATATTCTGCTATTTTTTTTTTATATATACAAATAGTGAAAAGACTAAGTTCTTGTTTGGTAGACGGTGTGGTGTTGATTTTTGGTTTTGGTTTGGTTGGAGTTGGTGTGGTTTTATTTTAGTTCCAAACCATGTTTGGTGCAGATGGTTTTGGTGTGAGAAAAGTGATGCTGAAAAACCAAACCATGTTTGGTAGAGTTGGTATGGGTTGAAATTCTAAATATTAATATATAATAATATATTAATATTAATATATATATTTCGGATTGCTACAGTGTTGCTATAGTAGCCGCACCAACACAAAAACCATCAAAAATGATGGTTCCAAATTCCTTCACAAGGTTGACACCATGAAGTTGCTACAGTGTTGGTACCAAATTTCCACACCATTTACCAAACATGGTTTGGTGCCATTTTTTCAAATCAAACCCAAAATTTTGGCTTCATTCCCTCTACCAAACATGCACTAACAAACTGGTACCAGAATTAGGATTGAAGTCATAAAAGCTTCAGAAAGACAACGGCTGCAAGAGGTAACTCTATTAGTAATTCTCAATTTATTATTTCCATTTTCAAAGGTGAAAATCATCAGTTTTTTAAAGAATCAATTGAAAACACTAGTCATCATTTGTCGGAGTCAATTGAGAATAACCATGAATGAAAATAAAGACCCTCTCCTTTTTGACAAGGGGTAATTTTGAAAAATATGAAATTATATTGTATTGCAATTTAAAAGTGAACAATTATTTTTTGTACAAAATATTAATATGGGAGGGATTTTATTTTGCAAAGGTTCACAATACTTGTGGGATTAGCGGTTAAGAAACACCTTAATTTCTTGCATACTAGAAAATGTCATAATACTTCTATGATTGATATTTATATTCATGGAACCTACCTTTCTTGCATGCTAGGAAATGTCACAATTTGTATGATTACTTAATATAACACCTGATGATATTTGTTTAGATTGAGATATTGGAGAAAATACTTAATTTCTTACTGTAATTTTGTCACTTTCACTTCTAATTTTTTCATTTTCACTTTTATATTTGGTTTATTATGATGAGACATGCGAGAAAACTTAAACCTTTAAAGAGAATGAATCACAATTGCATTCTTTCTGCTCATTGATTGCTTGAATTTTTCGTTCTGGGATCTCATACCACTATATGGATTACTTAGCGTGTCTTTAAGTTTTTTTATTTGTCTCTGTATCTCAAAAAACTAAAATCTATAACGGTGTTTAGGGCTAACCAGTTCAATCTTCTTCATCTTAGCAAAGAACTGTATTTTACTGAACATATTCAAATGAAAATACTACTCTTAGACAAGAAGATTGTAGTGTCAATTTTTGCCACCTCTAGTGGTACTTCGTTTTGATTGTCTTTAACCACCCTCAAGATTTTTGGATCTTCTTCTTTGTTCTTCATTGTTTTATATGTAATTTTTCGTGGCATTGAATGATGTTAAGAGTTCATGGAACAAGTTTGATATACACATGAATAACTCTTGTGAAGTTGTTAAAGACAATTGTACATGTGGGATTCTTCAGGCCCACCAAGCCTTTAGCCCACGAACTGGATGACCCATCATGGATGACCGAAGCCCACTATAGAGGCCCATCAACCGAAATTTTCTAGAATAAACTTGAAGAGCAAGCTAATGACGTGACAAAAAGATAAAAATACTGATGTGTAAAAAAATGTTGTCTTAATGGGCTTAAGGTCCAAAAAAGGAAATGTATATAAGAAAAGAAAATTCTGAATAAAACATTTCATTCTTGTGTTGTGCATTTTTCAGCATCTATACATTGGCCCCGTTTGTGGGAAACGCTCTTGATCCGAGATTTGTGATTCATCTTCACCTTCCAGATTTGTGACCATCTTCCCATCTCGATAGTTGAGCTTGTTTCTACTCATCTTGACCTTCCTTTCTGAGATTATCTTGTTTTTTCACCCTCCGAGCAATCATGCTAGTAACCCATTCCCAAGCGGATGCTCTGACCACCGGAGACAGCCAGACAGATGGTTCTCAGACTATTGAACAGATCCTGCAACGCCTGTTAGCCGCCGAGGAAAGGAGCCAAGCTTTGGAGAAGCAGAACGCAGAGCTTATGGCGAGGATGACTCTTCCGCCCGCTCCCCCAACAACACCCATCCGTTCTCAAGACCAGGATGATGATGTCGGGGCAGAGAAACATGTTGAATCCTCTCATCACTTAGGTAAGGCCCCCATCACCGATGATGCCTTGACCCCCCAAAAGCTCTAGCACATGATGACCGAGTTCTAGAGAAAGGTTCTGAGAGATCTGAGGACCCAGTCTACCGACGATCTGGCCGTTCAGGCCTCCACTGAGTTGATCCAGTCACCGTTCACTCCAGGAATAACCCGAGAGCCCTTTCCAAAAAAGTTTGTCATGCCCCGGTTTACCCTTTATGATGGCACTAAGGACCTCGAAGAACACGTTTATCAGATTCATCAGAAAATGACCATGTATGCCGAAAATGAGGCCTTGCTTTGTAAGGTATTTTCCACAAGTCTCGCCGATGCAGCCTTACTATGGTTTAGAAAGGAACCACCCGGATCAATCGGTAGCTGGCAACAACTCACAAAGCTCTTTGTTGCCCAGTATTACGGGAACAAGAGACAGAAGAAGACTATATCCTCCATCTTCATGATGATCCAGGAGAAATGAGAATCCCTGAAGAGTTTCCTATCCCGATTCAACGTTGAGTCTTCTTCCATCGACAATTGCGACCAACACTCTGCTATCGAAGCCTTCCGAATGACCCTAATTCCCATAACTAAGTTCCACCAGTCTCTGGTGAAGTGCCAACCATCGGGCATCGGGGAGTTAAATTCTAGGGCACAAGGGTATTTGAGGATAAAAGAGGAAGAGGCTATCAGGCAGAAGAGGACAACCTTGGTCAGTGTTGAAGCCCGATCGAAAGAACCAACCGCTGAGCGAAAGTGCCCAAGTACCTTGTGTCCTTCAGCCCTAAACCCAGTGAAGCGTCACAAGTTTGAAGACAAAGCGACTTCCCTGAGGGTCACCCTTGGCAAGCTTTACCAGGAGACAAAAGCCAGAGGAATTTTCCAACCACCACCAACGATCAGACAACCTTTGGATCATAGGGATAAGTCGAAGCACTATGCCTTCCACAATGATTACGGGCACCCTACCAACGAGTGCCTAAATCTCAGGCGCCAGGTAAAGGCAATGATACTTCGAGGTAAGCTATGGGATTACATCCAGAGGGACAGATTAAGGAACGATCAACAAGCACCAACGCCCCCCAAAATCCTACAGCTATGCAGCCAGTCAGAATTATCAATATGATTCTCGGGGGCCCCACCTCCAAGGAGACAAAAGGAGCTAGCCAGAGCCAACTGCGCCGAGCCCAAAAAATGAAGAAAGTCAACGAGATGAGGGAAGTCCATCACAAGACAGGGGTAGCGTATATTGTTTTTTCTACTGCAGACCTTCAAAATGTCCAGATCCCTCATGATGACCCACTGGTTGTTACTTTGATGGTAGCTAACTACCTGGTTAAGCGGGTCATGATTGATCTAGGGAGCAGTGCGAACATCATCACCAAATGGGCCTTCGAGAAGCTCGAAATAATCTAAGCGAAGTTGTGACCTCCTGGAGCCCTATTGCGGGATTCGATGGGAAGCAAGTCGAACCAATCGAGGAAGTCCAACTACCAATAATCGCTGCTCAAAGGACCCTAGTGGAAACTTTTATCATAGTGGATGTGAAACCATCTTACAATTTGCTCATGGGAAAGGGATGGACCCACAGGATGCGAGGAATACCTTCAACCCTACATCAGATGATGAGGTGCATAGGCCCGAACGGGTTGACATTATCGACATCAAAGGAGATCAGGTGGCTGCAAATGAATACTATGTCGTTACCCTAAAAGAGATCAGGAAAATGAAAAGCCTAAAGGAGATCAACACTGAAGATCGGGGCCTAAGTCCTAAATAACAATTAAAGGACGGGGATTCGGGTATCCCAATCGTGGTCGAACCTTTACAGCCTATATCCATAATACCCAATAACCCTGAAAGAGTCACATATATAGGTACCAACCTTACTGATTATGAATTAAAAGAACTGACCCAGTTTTTGTAGAACAACTCTGATGTTTTTGCTTGAGGACACACAGATATGCCCGGTATTGATCCCATTATCTGTCAGCATTCCCTACATGTTGACCCTAATGTAAGGCCAATCAGGCAGAAGTAGAGGCGCATGGGAGACCATAGGAGCCAAATCATAGCAGAAGAAGTATCCTGATTGCTCTAGGCCGGGTTCATTAGGGAAGTGAAATATCCCGATTGGCTTGCCAACGTTGTGGTTTTCCAGAAGAAGAATGGTAAGTTGAGAGTTTGTGTTGATTTTACTGACTTGAACAGGGCGTGCCCGAAGGATAACTTTCCCTTGCCAAAAATTGATCGAATGGTGGATGTTACCACTGACTATAAGCGATTGACTTTCCTGGATGCATACTCATGGTACATCAGATAAAGATGAACCCGGTCGACGAAGAAAAGACATCCTTCATCACCAAAACAGGTACTTACTATTTTGAAGTTATGCCTTTCAGATTAAAAAATGCAGGTGCAACTTTCCAGAGACTGGTAAACAAGATCTTTAAAGGGATGATGGGCACTGTGATTAAGGCTTATATTGATGACACTGTGGTCAAAAGCAGAGCGAAAGGGGACCATTTAGGACATCTGCAACAAGTGTTTGATACCCTCAGGAGTCATAGAATGAAACTCAACCCGGAAAAATGTTCCTTTGACGTGTCATCTAGACAGTTCCTGGGACACATCGTGGATCGGACTGGAATTCAGGCTAACCCGACACAAGTCAAAGCACTGATGGAAATAAAGGAATCCCGAACTTATAAGGATGTTCAAGTCCTGTCTGGAAGAATGGTCGCCCTTAGTAGATTCATCTCAAGACTTACTGATCGATGCAAACCATTCTTTCAGGCAATCAAGGCAAGGAAATGTGAGGTCTGGGGTCTAGAGCAATCCATGGCCCTCTCAAGATTGAAGGAGTACATGGCCAAGCGCCCAATCCTTACCACACCAAAACCCGAGGAAGTATTGTATCTTTATCTGGCAACATCATCTGTTTCAACCAATATAGCCCTCATCAAGGAGGATGGAAGATTGCAGATGCCCATTTTCTACACAAGCAAATCCTTAGCATATGCTAAAACCCGATACAACAAGCAAGATATACTTGTGCTATCACTAATAAATGCAAAACAAAAACTTAGGCATTACTTTGAGGCACATCCAATCATTGTCCCAACCTCCACTCCAACCCGGGTCATTATGTCTAAACCTGAATTTTCTGGCAGAATTTCAAAGTGGGCCATTGAATTAGGCATTTATGATATAACTTACGTACCCCGAGTCTCCATCAAAGGTTAAACAGTTACAGATTTCTTACTTGAGGAGAAAACCGAGGAGACCGATCAGCAACACGAGCCAGATGCTTGGAAGCTATTTGTAGACGGGTCAACTAGTTCAAACGGGTTAGGGGTTGGCCTAGGATGGCAAAATGGTCCAACCCGGCCGGGTTCCGACCCGTCCCAACCCGATTGGGGCGGGTTTGGTAAACTTATAAACAGGTTTGGGACGGGTTTGGTATCCAAAATTAAAACCCGAAGCGGGTTCGGGTCGGGTTTGGGTTTTCTGGAAAACCCGTTGGTAACCCAACCCCGACCCGTTTACGATTTTGATTTATATATATATATATATATATGCGCGTCTTTGTCTATATATAACTCATTAATCTGATTCTTGGTGTTGACATCTATATATATATTTTTTGGAAGAATTTCAGTCAATATGCGTATATATACATTTGTTTGTCTAAATATGTGAGATATTTGGTTTATAACGTAAAACATAATATATGCCTAGAATAAGAGAGATATACTTGGTTTATAACTTAATTTTTCATCAAACGTATTATAACTTAATTTGTCATCAAATAATTTAGTAAATCAACCGTGCTTCTAATTTATTAGAAATAATTTAGTACAACATTTGGTAGCCCGATGGAACCCGTTTATACCGACAGGGTGGTAATGGTATTACCGATTACAACCCGTCACGGGTTTGGGGCGGATTTGGTATTAGTAATTTTTAAATGGGGTGGTAATGATATTAGTCAAACCCGTCCCAAACCCGACCCATTGCCATCCTTAGGTTGGACTGGAAATCCAGATGCCCGATGGTACCCGTCTTCATATGTCAGTGAGACTGCATTTCCCAATCACCAATAATGAAGTTGAGTATGAAGCAATCATATCTGATTTAAGGTTAGCCAAAAGCCTCCAGATCCAGGTCTTAGCAGTGCACAGTGACTCCCAATTAGTCATCAAGAAAATCAAAGGAGAATACGAGGCAAATGATGCAAAAATAGAGTCTTATCGGGCATTCGTATTAAAAGAAATAGAGCATTTTCAAATAATAACTTTCACTTAGATCCTGAGAAATGAGAATACTATGGCTGACCACCTAGCCGGGCAAGCATCCTCATCTCATGAGGACCTGACCGGGGTGATGTTGGTCGATTTCCTAGCCAGACCAAACATCCAGAAACCCAAGAATGTAATGCTTATCCCTTAGGAGCCCAGCTGGATGGATCCCATGACGGGCTATCTCAAGCACAGGGCCCTCCTAGAGAATAAAACTGAAGCTCGAAAGATCAGGATAAACTCAGCCTGATACTCAATCGAAAGAGGGCAGCTCTATCGAAAATAATTCTCAAGTCCGTATTTAAAATGTGTAACCCCCTCTGAAACAAGGGCAGTAATGGAGGAGATCCACAACGGGTCATGCGGGAACCACTCTAGATGAAGATCTCTAGCTCACAAAATACTCTCCCAAGGATACTTCTGGCCCTACCTGTCACGGGACGCCGAGGACTATGTCCGAAGGTGCAAGGCATGCCAAATGCATGGAGATGCAATCCATCAGTCACCAGAGTTCCTACACCCCACCGTGGTCCCTCACCCTTTCGCCTGATGGGGAATGGATATTGTGGGTCCACTCCTGAAGGCAATACGATCAACGTCCTATGTCTTTCTGGCTACTGACTACTTCATGAAATGGGTAGAAGTCGAAGCTTATCCAACAATTAAAAGTAGCCATGTCATCAAATTCATCTAGAGCCACATAATATACAGATTCGTGCTACCAAGAACAATTATGATGGACAATGGGACAAATTTGGACAACCAGAAGGTAAGGGCATTCTTCGTGGAGCATGGCATCAATCAGAATACGTCATCGGTCGGGTACCCACAAGGGAACAGACAAGCCGAAAGGACAAATCGAACCATATTTGACACTCTAGCAAAAAAGCTTGAAGAAGCGAAAGAAACATGGCTAGAAAAATTGCCTGAAGTGCTCTGGTCGTAGAGAACGACACCCAGGAAACCTACCGAGGAAACACCCTTCTCCATGACATATTGTGTTGAGACTGTAATCTCCACAGAAATCAAAGTTTCAACCCTCAGGAGCCAAGCCTAGGAAAATGACCCTAATAACCAGCATATGGCTCACGACCTTGACTTGCTGGATGAAAGAAGAACCACAGCAGGGATCAGGTTAATAGCCTACCAACAACGTGTCCGAAGCCATTTTAATCAAAAAGTCAAAATAAGAGAGTTCCAAGTCGGGGACATGGTCCTTAGGTGAAAAATTATACTCGTAGGCAAGCTCAAGGGGCCTTGGGAGGGCCCGTACACCATCACCGAAGTTATCGGGGGTGGAGCATATCGCGTCCGCATAAACGAAGATGATAGAATGGAGTCTAATTCCCAAAACGCCTCTCACCTGAAAAGGTACTACCCGTAACGGGTCAATTCAAATTTTACCTTACCTTGTTCGTTTTTGTAAAAAGGCTTCAATGCCATATCAGTTGAGTTGACATCAGTAAAATTATCTTTTATTGGCAAAGATAGCTTATAGATGATTACTGATGCAAAAATAAACTAAGTATTGTCATGTCTCTCACATGGCCTCAAGAGCCCGAATGACACAACACCTGATCCATAAGTGATCAAAATTATTCAAGTGTTGTTATGTCTCTCGCATGGCCTCAAGAGCCCGAAGACACAACACTGATCCACAAGTGATCAAAATTATAAAAATAAACTAAGTGTTGTTATGTCTCTCGCATGGTCTTAAGAGCCCGAAGACACAACACTAATCCACAAGTGATCAAAATTGTAAAAATAAACTAAGTATTGTTATGTCTCTCGCATGGCCTCAAGATCCCGAAGACACAACATCGATCCACAAGTGATCAAAATTGTAAAACTAAACTAAGTGTTGTTATAACTCTTGCATGGCCTCAAGAGCCCGAAGACACAATACAGGTCCACAAGTGATCAAAATTGTAAAAATAAACTAAGTGTTGTCATGTCTCTCGCATGGCCTTAAGAGCCCGAAGACACAATACAGGTCCACAAGTGATCAAAATTGTAAAAATAAACTAAGTGTTGTCATGTCTCTCGCATGGCCTCAAGAGCCCGAAGACAAAACATTAATCCACAAGTGGTCAAAACTGCAAAAATAGACTAAGTGTTGTCATGTCTCTCGCATGGCCTTAAGATCCCGAAAGAAGCATTACCTATCGATCCACAAACGATCGAAATTTTACAATAATTATTAACTGAATTAGTATGACAACAAGGGCTCAATAGAGAATATTAGCTGGCTCTAAAAGTGTCTCAGATATTTATATCAAATACGGGCCCCGGTGGCTAAGGCTTACAAAATACAAAAAGAAACAGAGAAAAAATGCTAAATCTTTTGCCCCTGGTATCTGAACTCAGGACCAAACTCCTCGATCCTATCCCTAGCCCTGGTAACGACCCCCTCTTGCGTGTTTGACTATGTTCGAGAGGGATCAGGATGAGCAGTGAGATTAGGAGCTAGAGCTAGTTCAGACGCAGTGGAGCCAGAGACTAAGACATATTTGGGAAGAGGTTTAACCAAAAATTCACAGAAGAGAAGGCCATCGGTGCCTGCTTCCGGATCCTTGTAAGGAGGAGCAATGCCAAGAGATTCATCCAATTCCTCCACTGAGATAAAATCCCTTTCCTCAGCAGGTTTCTAGAAATCCTAGAAGTAAGTCCGCTAGCCGAACCCAGTCCGGTAGTTTGAGGTATCACAAAAACATTTGTATATTTGGCTGCCACCCCAATGACACATCTCCACCCTGGACCTCTCCACTGCCAAAAGATTCTTAGTCTCAACTTTCTCCTCCAGAAGCTTATCTTTTGAAGTCCTCAAGCCCTCATTCTCAGTCACCAACTCCTGGTTTCGCACCAAGAAGGCCTAATGAGCTTCCTCCATCTCTTTGAGCTTCTGATCAGCCTCCCAAAGTCGCTGCTCAGAGGCTATAGCCCGCACAATTTGGGCCTCCATCTTCTCATTGGCAGTCACCAGCAAGGTAGCCATCTTCTTCATGCCCTCTTCCTTCAGCCTCAGGTACTCTACCGATTGGCGGAGGGCCCTACTGTCTTCCACAAGCTTTGAATTATAAGCTTGGATCAGGTAAAACATCTACCATAGAAACACAAGTGTTACACAATCAGTGGACAAATCAAGAAGAAATTAGATGCAATGCAAGATCAAGTGGCTTACAAACTACCTTTATTACCATATCATGTCAAGTAAAGGCCAACTCACTCTCTTGGTGTAGTGCCTGATAACTACCCCATCGGGGACCTCAAGCTTTTTCAGGACCGTGTCTACCTTTTTCTTAGCTATCAAGGGATCAATAGTAATTTGTACTCCAGATCCCTTAACAGCCCGACCCCCAACTAGACCAGTGACAACGGGAACCCTACTGACACTGACATGCTGGGTAACCTCCGGAGGATTGGATCTAGCTGTCCTAACCACTTCAACTGATGGGGAACTGAGGGATGCATCAGGGTCAACAGAAAGAGGGTTGAGGTCATTAACAAATCGGGTATCGTCGCTCCCGGACATGACGATAGAAAGGTAGAAGAGTCAGAAGAAAGAACTTACTCTAAAGAAGGATTCCGATGAGTCTTCGACGAGAATCTCTAAGTTCTCCGGGAAGCAAATGCGGTTTTCGACGAAGATATTTGCGGAGAAGATGATTTGTAGATAAAAGCTTCTACTGTAAGGATAAGATAACGAAGTAAGAATATTGCAAAAGTACAAATGAAGGATATATATAGGATTTACTGAAATAGACCAACCTCCCCACTTTCACGCTAAATGGAGTACCGAACCGTCTTCTCAGCCACTATTGCAAAAATCAAGGCCACAATGACCGTGTATTTCAAATTCAAATGATGAGGACAACTATCCTCTTTTAAAGACCCTGCCATGTCACCTGATATAAGAGATGTATCTACCTACCACATGTTGTTCTTGATCGTGGGCCTTAAACGTTTGAAAGCCCAAAACCAAGAGGGGCATGTGTACATGTAGGATTCTTCAGGCCCACCAAGCCTTTAACCCACGAACTGGATGACCCATCATGGATGACTGAAGCCCACTATAAAGGCCCATCAGCTGAAATGTTCTAGTATAAACTTGAAGAGCAAGCTAGTGACGTGACAAAAGGATAAAAATACTGATGTGTAAGAAAATGTTGCTCTAATGGACTCAAGGCCCAAAAAAGGAAATGTATATAAGGAAAGAAAAATCTGAATAAAGTATTATATTCTTGTGTTATACATTTTTCAGTATCTACAACAATCAAAACGAAATACGTGGCAAAAATTACCCAAACTCATCAACCTGTCTGCACCATCCCGTTATAATTGGATAATGGATGTGTGGTTTAACATGTGGATATTGCTAATGGGTTAGATAATGGATGAGTGATTTAACTTGTTAACGGATCAAGTGAGGATACATGTGTCAACCCGTTAAGCTCCTAGTTCATATGATTATGTACCTCTTTTGCATGCCATAATGTTCTTAAACTTACCATGAGTGTTCATATTTTATGGTATGTATCCAACTGTAGCTTTACTACGTTAATTAAAACTAGGTTGAATTATTTAAGTAAATAGATGGAGATCTATCTTCCTAGTTGTCATGACATGTGGCATAATTAGAGAACAAATCAAGTACCAAAATATATATACATATATATATGAACCAAACATTCTAGATGAATATATAGCATTTCATACATCATGGAGACAACATGTTGCATTGTACCTAGATATATATAATGTAATGGGATCTAATTTTAATGAAAATCTATTCATGAAAAGTAAAGTAAAATTCTCTGATTTATTACCATATTTTAGGGGCAGAGTGATTTTTTTTTCGTTCAGTTTTTTTTCTCCAGTAATTAAAGATTTTTTTTTTCTTGTAATTGATAATTGAGTATTAAAGTTGGTTTGTGATTTTTTTGAAATTTTGAACTACATTAACATGAAGTACATTGAAATTTTGGTGATGAAAGGGAAATACGGGAGCCTTAAGGAATTCTTATCTGTATTTTCGCAGATTGATATATATCTCATAATTTGGAGGTTGATTAATTTGATTTGGATTTGACTTTATATTCTTAACTTTACAAATATATCTATATATTTATATCAACCGGTGTTTTTTTTATACGCAATATTTTTTTTTTAAAAAAGGGAAAAAATATTAATACGGGTCGGGTTGACCTGCAGGTTAGCCCGATCCATTTATGACATGTCCATTAAACACCCGGCATAGCGGATCAAACCTATTTATAACCCGCCTGTTAATCATTCAACCCAAATCCGCCATTTTGTCACCTCTAAGTACCACCGTGGACAGGGGCGGATCTAGGCAGCAGTGTCAGTGGGGGTTAAAAAAAAATTTGGATTTTTGGGTATAAATGACATATATTTATTTCGGTAGGGTTTAAAACAAATTTTTAGTGGGAGCTTATTTGTAAAAAAATCTAAATTCTGTGGTACTTAAGGTAAAAAAAAATTCAGTAAAGACTAAATATTAAATATCTAAAAATTTTGACGTAAAAATTATAAAAAAAATAAAAATAAAAAAATGAGTGGGGGTCATGGCCCCTGGACGTGAATTGAATCCGTTAGTGACCGTGGATTAAGGTGGAGTTCTAAAACTAACCAAATGAGGCACATTTACATGATTTATTTTATTTTCTTTTCTTTGTTTTCATACTAGGTATATTTCACATTTCAAGGAAACAAGAACCACAAAATTACCATGCCATTTACTGCAGCATATATTTAGTTTTGTTGTCCTTTTCTGCAGAACCTCAACTAGAGCCATGGATAAAAGATCTAATGTTAAATCAACTTGGAAGAGTTATTAAATCACATCTGAAGAGTTATTTTTCAGATGTCTTATATTTGTACATGTTTTACTATTTATGTAATGTCTTTTGTTTTTTATTATTAATTATTTATTTTATATCAGTATTATTTCATTGCTTTTCATGACATCACATTCCATGAGTTTTCATACATTATTTCATTGCTTTTAATTTACATTTATTTGGGGGAATAATGCTTGGTCTTGCTCCACAAGGACCAAATTGGCCCTATCCTATCATGTGTTCCAATATATATATATATATATATATATATATATATATTTAAAAAAACTTAATTTTAAAAAGGGTAAATTACACTTTCACCCCTGTTGATTGGACAAATGCCAACTTCCTCCCTCTAGTTTGGACAATTACACTTTTACCCCCTCCTAGTCTTTTCCGGCAACTGAAAACATGAATTTACCTAAATACCCATTATATTATATATCAATATTTATTAAAAAATTTATGATATTTGTAATTACAGTTTTGACATTTACTAACCCTAACCTAACCCACTCCAAACTCTAGTCAACCTAACTCTAACCTAATCTAACTCTAACCCACTTCATCACTTACAACACCACACAACACAAAGAGAGAGGGAGAGAGAGAGAGACTCATGTTTGTATGAGTCTTGAACCCTACCCGATCTCTGTTTCCTCTCAATTTGACGGCCAAATCTTCACCATCATCCTGAAGCCTCACCCGGTCTCTGTTTCGTCTCCATTTCACGGTCATCATCATCGTGAATTTAGTTCCAAGGCTTGATCTACAAAAAAGGTTCATTTTTTTGTTAAATCCAAAGCTTTTATTTAGATATATGTATGAAAAACATGGTTATTGTTTACGTTCGAAGCTGTATGAGTATTTAGACTTTAAAAGCATGCTTTTTTCTGTTGGATCTAAAGCTTTCCAGTAGTTAAATCTTGGGTTCATGTGTTTTTCTGTTTCATTGGTTTTTTTTTTGTTCTGATGATTAAAGCATGAGTTATTTTAAAAAAAATTACAATGATGCTTTAAAATCATGCGTATCTCTGTTTGATTATGGTTTTAATTGCTTCTAATGATGAAATCATTATTTTCTGTTGCATTGTAATTTTCTGTTTTGATGTTATTTGTATGTTCCTTCCAAATGTATGTTTTCATGTTATTTTTATGCTCTTTTTACAGACATAAATGGATGTTTACCATGAGAATTGTGATACATTTTAGTAATAAGAAAAACATGGTTATTGTTTACATTCAAAGCTGTATGAGTATTTAGACTTTAAAAGCATGTGTTTTTCTGTTTCATTGGTGTTTTTTTTTGTTCTGATGATAAAAGCATGAGTTATTTTTAAAAAAATTACAATGATGCTTTGAAATCATGCGTATCTCTGTTTGATTATGGTTTTAATTGCTTCTGATGATGAAATCATTATTTTCTGTTACATTATAATTTTCTGTTTTGATGTTATTTTTATGTTCCTTCCAAGTGTATGTTTTCATGTTATTTTTATGCTCTTTTTACAGACATAAATGGATGTTTACCATGAGAATTGTGATACATTTTAGTAATAAGAAAAACATGGTTATTGTTTACATTCGAAGCTGTATGAGTATTTAGACTTTAAAAGCATGTGTTTTTCTGTTTCATTGGTGTTTTTTTTGTTCTGATGATAAAAGCATGAGTTATTTTTAAAAAATTTACAATGATGCTTTAAAATCATGCGTATCTCTGTTTGATTATGGTTTTAATTGCTTCTGATGATGAAATCATTATTTTCTGTTGCATTGTAATTTTCTGTTTTGATGTTATTTTTATGTTCATTCCAAGTGTATGTTTTTATGTTATTTTTATGCTTTTTTTACAGAAATAAATGGATGTTTACCATGATATTATCATACATTTTAGTAATATGGAGAGTACAGTGAAATGTGTTGACCCAGGCAGGTACTCTTTCATAGATTTGACACATGATGTTAATGAACATGCATTAGCTCACATACCTGGAGATGTAGGGTTAGTGATGAACATCTCTCATGGGGTGCCTAAAAGTGGTTTAAAATTGATATAAACAGTGATAGAGATGTGTTAGACATGTTTGAGATTTACAAAGGTGTTAACGATATTGACATTTATGTGGAAATTGAATTCATAGACACAGACATTGGGCCTTTCTGTAGTATGGGATATGACAATGATATATTTCCTAATGACATACTGTCTAGTAGAGAGGTTATGGAAGAAATGAGGGAAGAAATGTCTAATACTCATAATACTTATAATCCAAATAACATGGGATCAACTGAGGGAGTTAGGGCAGAACATGTAGGGTCTGATGAGGCAATGAGGGATGATGATGAGGATGTTGTGGATTCAGAAGAGGAGAGTGCGGATTATAGGGCAGAAGATAATGAGGATTCAGAAGAAAATGATGGTTATTTTGGGTTCAGGTCTGAAGATGAGGAGTAGAAGGCTGATGCAGCAGAGAAAGAGTCAAGTGAGTCTGACTCTGACAGTAATGAGTCTATCTTTGAGGGCAGTTGTCATAGAGTTGATGAAGGGTTAGGAAAATACAATAGTGGTGATGGGTTGAGTGATTATCAATCTGATGATCACTCTGGTACTAATTCTTCAGATGATGAGTTGAAAGGTCATCCAAAGTATATGAGTAATGAAAGTAAGGCTAAACTAGCACAACAAATAATTCACAAACATTGCAGATTTGGTAAATTGTTTAAACCAGCAGAAAATGGGGAGATAAATTTTGAAGTAGGTCAAATTTTTGAAAATGTTGATCAATTCAGAAAAGTGTTGAGGGATTATGCTGTCCAAAAGGGAGTTAGTTTGGACAGAACTAAGAATGAAAGGACAAGGGTTACAACAAAGTGTCTTGCTCCAGGTTGTCTATTTAGGGTCCATGTTTCACCTTTATCAGATAAAATAACATTTCAGATTAAGTCAGTCCAACCACAACATAATTGTGTAAGACTTAAGCATAACAAAAAAGATAATTCAACTTGGATCTCAAGAAAGTTTCATAGCAAGTTCAGAGAGTCCCCAAACATAACTATTGACAGCTTGCATGATGTAGTACATGAGAATTGTGGGATTGAAGCTCATAAAATGCAACTGTGGAGAGCAAAGAGAAATGCACTAGATAAAATTGAGGGTAATCATGGGCTATCTTACACATATATACCAGCATATGCCAATGAGATTATAAAATCAAATAGGGGCAATGTTGTGGAATATAGATGCACTTTTCCTGAACCAGACAGAAAACCATTGTTTCAAAGAATTTTCATATCATTAGAAGCAATGATGAATGGATTCAAGGCTGCTTGTAGGCCCTTTATAGGATTAGATGGTTGCCATCTAAAAGGGACTAAGGGGGGAGTTTTGCTATCTGCTATAGGCTTGGATGCAAATAATGGTTTGTTTCCAATTGCCTATGGAGTTGTGGAGGTAGAATGCAAGGAGAGCTGGGGTTTTTTTCTTGAGCAACTACATGGTTGCATTGGTTCAGAATGTGCACAGTACCCATGGACATTTATGTCAGACAAACAGAAAGGGTTGGATTTGGCTCTTGGGGATATTTTTCCAGTGGCAATGCACTGAAAATGTTGTAGACACATATACAGCAATTTTAGGAAAAAACATCATGGAATTATGTTAAAAAAATGGTTTTAGAGGGCTACTAGGGCTTACAATGTGAGGGATTTCAAGGATGCAATGCAAAATGTGAGGGAGATAAGTCCAGCTGCCCATAAATGGCTTATGGACAATGCACATGTTGAACAATGGAGTAGACATGGCTTCAATCCAAAAGTCAAAAGTGATCATGTGACAAATAATATGACAGAAAGTTTCAATAATTAGGTAGGACAGTTAAGGGATAAGCCAATATTGACTGTCTTGGATGGTATCAGACAGAAAATTATGGAGAGGATTCAAGTGAGATACAGTAAGGGCAGTGGGTGGACTGGGATGGTGACTCCTAATACAAAAAAGAGGTTGAATGAGGCAATGGAAGAAAGCTAAACTTGTACTGTGATCTGGGCTGGAGGAGATGAGTATCAGGTACTTGAGCATATGACAACTAGATATGTGGTTAATCTTGGAATGAAGACTTGTGTTTGTAAAGCTTGGGACATATCTGGGCTGCCTTGTAGGCATGTAGTTACAGCAATCTGTTACAATAGATACAATCTTGAGAGGTTCTGTGATGAAAGCTACATAAACATGTTGTATATGAAAGCACACAATGGAATTATACATCCCATTCCAGACCAAACCATGTGGGAACCAGTCACTGAAACAATGGGTGCACCTGAGGGAAAGAAATTACCTGGGAGACCTCCAAAAGCTAGAAGAAGGGAAGAACATGAACCTCCAATAGGTACAAGTCAAGCTAGGAGGTCATTATCAGTGACATGCAAACTTTGTGGAATGTTATGCCATAATATGAGGGGTTGCAAACAAGGGAGAGGACAACCAGCAAAGAATAAAACATCAAGAAAGAAACAGGTTGAATATTTAATTTTCACTTGTATAATTTTACACATATTGTACTTGAAAATTAACTAACTTTTTTTTTTGAAGGCAAACACTCCTCAAGCTGCTAACACCAACACTCCTCTGGTAATTTGCGTGTGAAGATATTTTTAGATTAATTTTGGAATTATTTTTAAACATTTTAATCATGTTTTATTTGAAGGGTGCAAGCAACAGTCAACCAAATGCTAAGGTAAGCCAAGCAAGCTGTAGTCAACCAACTGTTAGGGTAATATTTCAAATTTTTGTATGGATTAAGTTGGAACAAATCATGTAATAAAGAGAGCCTATTAATGACTCTTTTATGTGGATTAGGTTGGAATAAGTCATGGAAGGGGCAACATAAAAAGTTGCAGTCAACCAATTGGAGGGTCAAGCAATGAAAGAAGAGGGTAAAGCCAACCAAATGTTAGGGTAAGTTTTCTGTTTATTGACCATTTACATTAAAATGGTAGAATCAAAAATTTTAAAAAATTCCTTTTAATTTCTTGATTGTATGTATGGATTAGGTTGGAAAGTTGCCAATATCAAGAGGAAGGGGAAGGCTCTGTTGATTGGAGCTTTATGGAGAAATGGTGGTTTTTTGGGGGTTTTGTGGATATTAGAACAGTGCATGATTTTGTGGACAGATTAGACAATTTTTGTGTTTTGGGAGCAGATTCCAGTAGTCATTTTTTGGTACAACACTGCAGTGCTCATTTTTTGGACACTACGTGATTTTGTGGACAGATTGGAGCTTTTTGTAAATGCAATAAAGTGAAATATCATAGGGTATATGGTAACACTAGGGGTATAGCAATGGTATACGCTAACACTAGTATTTTTTTGGGGCAGTGTTAGAACTGATGACAATTTGTAATGAAGTTTGATGGTTTTTATTTGCTTATTCTTGGGATGTAATGCTAATTGACTGTGTTGTACTGATTTTCTGAAACTTACTTGTATGACATTATTCAATGGAATGGGCAAATTCATTTCCAATTTGTTGTATTGTAAACATGTTTGTTATTTGTCATTTAATTGCTTGTATTCAATGGTTAGAGTGAAAATTGCAATGCTTTGATGCAAATTTATTCTGAATCAATATGACTGTTATGGTTTCTGAAACAATATGTACAGGTTCAATACAATGGTTTGATGGAAATTGAGTGTGTTCAATGGAATGAACAAATGTCTTGAATACATTACCATTAAGAAATTGAGTGTGTTCAATGGAATGAGCAAATTGAGTGTGTTCAATGGAATGAGCAAATGTCTGAAACAATATGTATAATTTCATTTTTTTTTCATAACAAAATGAATCTTACATTGGCATTAACAAAATGAATATTACATTACCATTAAGAAACTCAATCTTACATGTCTTGAATACAACATAGGCTTACATAGGTTTCTTACATATAAAATACTACACTGAAGCTTACATACAAAATGAGTGCAAAAAGTGAAGCTTACATAGGCTTCTTAACCTTCCATTCTAAACAAAGTTTGAGGACAATACAACTAAATGACCACATTTGAGATGGTGTAGGACATTCAAAGCACCTTAAACTAAAGTCATCATCACGAAACTTACAAATCCAACAAACCATAGGACACTCAAAGCCAGATTCAAAATCACCAACATCTTCACAACTGAATTGTTTCTATGGAGTTCATTCACACTTGCAGTAAGCTCTACATGAGCACATTTGAGATCCATAACATCTTGATCCAATTTCTTCAGTTTCTCCATTACTGCATCATCAAATTCTAGTTGGGCAATCTTGGTTGAGTTCATAATTGAGATAGGTTTGAACCAATCCCAAAATCCACATACACTACACTCATTTGGGCACACAAGATATAATTTTCCCCTGTTCTTTTCATTTTCTGTAACTCTAATTGCAGCCTTAAGCTACAATAACAAAACCTACTCTTGTACCTACAATCTATCATTTCATTCATGTGAGTGTTGGAAGAACTAACCTGTATAAACAGAAAGCAATCAATTCAGCAAAAATAAGTAAAACCCCTAAATTACTCAAAATGAATCTCCATTTACATTTGACAACTCTAAATTCCTATAAGCGGTATAATGTACTAACAAATATTCTTCAATTTACGGATTTCAAACTCAATTTCATAAAAATTACGTAAAATCCCTAAATTAAGCATTTTAATTTCAATTTACATTTGACAACCCTAAATTCTAATACGCACTACAATGCAGTAACAAATAAACTTCAATTTACGGATTTCAAACTCAATTTCTCCAAAATTAAGTAAAATCCCTAAATTAAGCATTTGAATCTCAATTTACATTTGAAAACCGTAAATTCTTATAAGCAATACAATGTAGTAACAAATATACATGGTTTTACACTTCAATTCACAGATTTTAAACTCAATTTCAACCTAAACAAGTAAAATCCCTAAATTAAACCATATATTAAACCCATCCAAACTCAATTTCAAAACCCTAAAATCTGTAGGAAAGATATGACTTAGTGATCTGGAAGACATGATGCAACTTGTTGATGAGCTTTACCTGCAACAATGGAGGACGCTAAGCTTGGAAATGGAGGAGGATGAAGGAGGACGGCTATGGAGGAGAAGAAACTGGTTTGCATATATGGGTATGGGTATAGGTATATATTAATACAAGGGCAATTTTGTCCACAAAATTAAGGGCTAAAATAGTATTTTCAGTAGCTAGAGGGTAGTGTAGTCATTTCACCAATCAAATTAGCTTTGACCGGCGTTGACTACGCCTGAAGGCTGATTGAGGGGGAAAAGTGTTACGAAAAACTAAACTATAAGGGGTAAAAGTGTAATTGTCCAAACTAGAGGGGGGAAGTTGGAATTTGTCCAATCAACAGGGGGTGAAAGTGTAATTTACCCTTAAAAAACAACGGTTCCAGTTCCGAAAAGTAGAAATTCACAATATATAGGAGAAATGCCATGAAGAATGTCACGTGGGAGGACTTAGAAGTCCCACCTGCAAGGATGTCATGTGTTGTAGTAATTTGTAACGAAAAGGATTGTATTTTGTGTTTGGAAAAAATGAAAATTCAGAAAAATAATTGTGTATAATATTATTCTTTGGGAGGTATATAATTAATTAAATTATTAAACTGTAGTTTTGATAAATTAAGAATAAATTAATAAACAATTACCAAATTCAAATTTTATTTCTTCTAACTATCAAATTTCCAACTCCAAATCTAAGGGCTCGTTTGGGAACTTGGTTTTGGTCTTGGTTTTGGTTTTGGTCTTAGTTTTGGTCTTGGGTGGTTTTAGGTAAATCTAAAACCAATATATAGTGTTTGGTAAGGAGTTGGTTTTGGTCTTGGTATAATTATATATATATATACTAATATGTATTAAAAATATATAAATATGAAAAATATATATATAAAAAATTGGAAAAAAAGTAATTTTCGGGAAAAATATAAAAAATAATTTTTTGGAAAATAATTAATTTTCGGAAAAAAAAAATTAATTTTTGCTTAAAAAATTTTTTTTCCGAAAATTAATTTTTTTCCGAAAATTAACTTTTTCGAAAAAATATGAATTTTTTCCAAAAATTTATTTTTTGACGAAAAAAAAATTTTCCGAAAAAATAAATATTTTCCGGAAAATAATTATTTTCGAAAAAATAATTTTTGTCGAAATTTTTTTTTTCCAAAAATTTATTTTTTGACGAAAAAATAAATATTTTCCGGAAAATAATTATTTTCGAAAAAATAATTTTTTTTCCGAAAATATGATTTTTTCCGAAAAATTAATTTTTCTCCGAAAAAAATTATTATTTTCCAAAAAATAAATATTTTCGAAAAAATAATTTTTTGGAGAAAATTAATTTTTGTCCGAAAATATGATTTTTTCCCGAAATTTTTTTTTTTCCCAAAAATTTTTTTTTTCCCGAAAAAGATAATTATTTTCTAAAAAATAATTTTTTCCCGAAAATTAATTTTTTTCCGAAAAATTTCAAAATAATTCATATTTTCGGCCATATATATATATATATAGAGAGAGAGAGAGAAAAGTCAAAAATAGTGGGTCAAAACCAGGTTTTATGGTGTCCAAAACCAAGTCAAAAACCGGTCAACCAAACATGGTCTTGGTCTTGAAATCAAAGACCAAGACTAAAACCGGGTTGCCAAACGGAGCCACTCTCCTCAAATTCATGATTACCAAACATAGTTTTAATTACTATTCATGAAAGGATTTAATTTAATATGGAACTCCGCAAAGAAGTAGTACTCCCATTGATAGACTATTCAAAGAATTATAAAGAAGATAAAACACATTAGCTCCGAGCATGTTAACCTCACCGGAGAGATCAAGGCCTCTCCACAACTTCTCCTTCCCGCCCTTTTCTTGGGGCTGCCGGAGGGTACTCAGACGCATCAACTTCGGCTCCGATTCCAACACTCCGTTCTCCAATAACAAATCATCGTCTTTCCCGGACGAATCGGACGGTCGTAATCCATTAAGAGATGGAAATTCTGTGATCAAACTCAGATTACCGGAGAATTTCAGGATATCGCTGGCGAAGCCAATCGGCGGCGATGAGAGAGGATTGGTTGTTCCGACTCCGGCAACAACGTGGAATTTAAGGACTCGAAAAGCGGGCTGTAAAGCGCCTAAAGATTCTGGCGGGAAGGGGGAGGATTCGTTGAGCGAAGAGCGGCGGCGTAGCGATTGCATTTCGTCGCCGGCGCCGGTGTGGGCCGAGAGTCCTGCGAGGGTTTCGATATCTCTTTCCCGAGAAGAGATTGCGAGGGATTTTTGGAAAATGGCGGGAACGAAGCTACAGAGGAGACCCAAGAAGAGACCTAAGACTGTTCAGAAAATTTTGGATGCAAGTCTAATTTTCTTTTCCTATTTCAATTTTGCAATTTAATTTGATACAGCAAATTGTATATTATATTGGTTGATTATATTTTTTACCAATCTATTTTTCAAAATTGTTGCAGCCACGTTTTCCCGGATTGTGCTTGAGCGAAGTAAAATTGGCTACATATGAAGTTTGATCTCCAATTGTTGATACTAAAATTTTACTTGCCAGAATAATTAAGCCATGTGACGGGTGGTAGTCTGGTAGAGAAATGTTTGACCAATTAAATAAGAAAGATGATGCATGAGACCGAGGTTATAGGTTAAATTATAGAAATTTAGTTTATATATTCTGAAGAAAGTTTAGAGGCATGCCACTACTTTGAACATTATAGTTATAAAGAAAGTGGAGAGAACATGTGGAAGGATATGAAGTTTGAACTCTTGGTGGAAGTTATCAATTTGTGAATAAGTTGAGAATCAGTTCTGAAGAGCAAATTATGGAAATATAAATAGGATACTTGGCATTATTTAGAAACTCTCCAGTAGTATCACAAAATATTTTATACATTGCAATTCTATAATTGTAATTCTGTCTTCATTTAGCAATTTTATTACTTTGCAATTTTTCAAGTAATGTATTTCAATTCAACTTTCTTTAATGCAATTTGAATTTCAGTCTAATTCTTTTGTTGCATTTCAGTTCTTGCATATGTCAATTTCATTGTTTCAATTTCAATCTTTCTATCCAACTTTAGCGCCTAAGTCATTTATACTAAGGCAAAAAGAACTTGTTTACAATCGCTTGATAAATTTTCACTTCCAAAAGAATAATTACTTTGTTCTTTTGAAACCATTTGACTCTTTTGAGTCTGGCACACCCGTATTCTACGCATTTGAAGAAATTTGTGCAAACATTGAGTGGCACGCCCGCAGCGGGACAAGTGCTGAAGTTAGGAAGATATGCCATCAAGATTGAGGTCAGGAAAGAACGCAATGACCACTGAAGAAGAGCAAGAAGTTCCACTACCAGTTTCAACTGGAAGTTCGACCCCAATATCAGAATGTGAAGTTTCACTTCCACCAGATGAGTCATTTGCTCATATCCAAACGACATCATTAGCGATAATGTTTGGAGGGCTCTACACAAGGTTTGATGCTATGGAAGAGTCTATTGCCGAACTCAGAGCATCTTCCAACAGTTTAGGGTCAATTTCTCGGCCAACACCGTGTTTGAATGTGTCGGCCTCTGTTACATTACCACCCTTGGTCGCTTTTGTTGTGGCAGCCACAACAAGTCAAAACATTCCATAAACTATCTACTTATTTTCGGCCCCATGTGTGAGTGTTCCAGTCAGCATGCCAGTTCCATGGTCGGAGATACGCCCACAACCAACTCTTCCACCAATATTTCCAAATAATCGACAACCTTTACCTTATCCACCATATAATCATGTGCCTTAGTTGTTCCAACATCCTCGTTAGCCATTTTTCCCGCTTAATCTTCCAAGGCGTGATACTCCAGACCCAGGGGGCAATAATCACCGTTGGTGGCCGAATCCTTTGTTTCTTCCTGAGGCGCATCTTCTAGTAGCACCTGGGGGGGCAGAATGTCAACCATCAAAACCTTCCAGCAAATCAACCAGCCCAGCCAATAATTTTGGACAGGGGCCAGTTGGCAGATTTGATCAACCAGGAATATGGACTTGCAGGAAAAGACTCAATAGACCTGCTTACAAGAAGCCCTACCCGGAAGCAGTTGACGAGATTGAATTTCCTAGAGGATACAAAGTTCCAAACTTTGTGACCTTTGGAGAGAAAAGAAACCAATCTACCGTTGAGCATGTTGGAAGATTTACTGTTCAATATGGGAAAATGAGGGCAAATCCTTGGTTGAAGTTGAGACTCTTCCCAAATTCTTCGACTAGGTCAGCTTTTACTTGGTACATTCATCTTCTAGCAAATTTTGGTCAGAATTGACAACAAATGGAGGAACTCTTCCACACACAGTTTTACCGGTCGGAGCCAGAAGCAACATTGGCAGATTTATCTAGGCTATCACAATTATCAAGTGAATTTGTGGAAGAATTTATTTCCAGGTTCAAGAGTGCAAGGTTGAAGTGTAAAGTGGATCTTTTGAAATCTGAATATGTCAGACTTGCCCTTAATGGTCTAGAATTCGAACTCCGGAAGAGGTTTGGTGGAATGGAGTTTAGAGATCTCTTTGAATTGGCTGATTGTGCAACTTGATATGAAGGTATTTTAAATGAAGAGAGAGACAGGAAGAATTCCTCTAAAGGGACTTATTATAGGGATTCAAATTATGAAGTTTTTATAGTTGAGACAGAAGAAGAGTTGGAAACTAATTTGGCAGAGATTGGTATTAAAAGGCCTTATGTGTGTGAGGCTTTGTCCAAACCAAAACCTTCCATCAATAATTCTCAGGCATCTTCCAACATGACCAGGAAGGGTGGAGGTGAATTTGGAATGAAAACTTATACTTTTGACTCAACCAAGACAGAGCAGATCTTTGACCACCTTATGGCGGATAAGTTGATCATACTTCCTAAGGGGCACACCATTCCATCAGCCAACAAGATGAAAGGGAAAGAATTTTGTAAGTATCACAATTCTTGGAACTAATAATTGTGTGGTGTTTAGGAATGCATTGCAAAAGGCCATTGATGAAGGAAAGTTGAAGTTTTCTAATAAAAAGAAGGAAGTGATGGGTGTGGATGATAATCCTTTTCCAGCCATAGTCAGCAATAATATGATAACTTTGGCCAATAAAGATGATCCAAAAGGGAAGGAAAAGAAGCCAAAATTGATGGTGGAAGAATTGGAAATGAAATTAAGGGAGGCCCAAATTACACTTATCAAGCATGGTTGTTGTCCAAGTTATAAGGAGTCCAAAGATAAGGGTAAGAGGCCTATGGAGAGCTCACGTTATCACCAAACTTCCAAGCCCAGAAGAGACTTTCTGCCTAGTTCCAATGAATATAGGCCGAGATAAGTTACGGTTATTCGGCCAATGGAAATCTATCAGGAAGAATATAGATCTAGCTTACAGAGTAGGCCTATCTTCCATATGAGGCCACCTTTGCAATCTGAGGTATGGGTCCAGAAATGGGAAATTTCTCACAAAGAATGGTGAAGCCTCCTCCAGTTCCTCCTAATGTCTGACAGAGGTTAAGCCATCTAAAGTTTCCATATGAAGAGAAACATGTTCCAGAGGGTTTTTCCAGGTCTAAGAAGAGAAGGCTCCAGAGGAAGAGGGTTGAAAAAGGAAGATGATTGTTGGAAATAGTCAAAATAAAGAGGTTGTGACAAGTGGAGATCAAAGTGTAACGACTTCTGTGAAACAGGAAGATACAACAAGTATGGAGGAAAGTGACATGGAAGATGTGAATCCCAGACATGTACCTAGGAGAAAGATCCGATTTGGAACCCTTCCAACAAAAGCCTCCTGCAACATGGCTTTTATATTACCAGCTATCTTCCAAGCTCTTGGGGATCAGGAAGAAGAGCAAACTATTGGGATTTTTGATGATGCAGTGGGGGAAGTTGTTGCTCCCAATCTAGAGATCATATGGGGAGGAGTTTTTTCTAGTAAAGGTATGGTTTCTTCTAGCAATGTCTGTAATTCTAATAAGGTAGTATTTGAGAAGCCACCTTAATCCATGACACAATAATTTAGGCATTTATATGTAAAAGTATGGATAGAGGGTCGTCCTATAAATAGAGTATTGGTAGATAATGGATCTGTGTTGAATGTAATTCCTACTAAAATAGTGAAGGCCATAGATAAGTCCATGTCAGATCTAATTCCAAGCCAAACAGTGATTAGTGGTGTAGGCGGTGGGAAAGTTAGTACAAAAGGAGTTCTACCATTAGAGGTAACCATTGGAGGAAGGACAACATATGTGGCATTTTTCATCATAGACACATCTTCGACTTACAATCTCCTCCTAGGAAAAGATTGGATCCATCCAAATATGTGTATACCTTCATCACTTCATCAGATGTTGATCTTCTGGGATGGAGATGAGGTCAATATTGTGGAAGTTGATAAAAAACCATTTGTGCCAAAAGTGTGTTCAATAGAGGCCATTTTATATGAAAAATATTGTGTTTCTATTAGGTTCACTGAGGTGGACAAGTCTAGAAAGCCAATATCTGTTACCATGAGTAGGAATTTGACAAGAAAAGAATCAGAGGAGCTATTCAATGAAACCACCAAGCTGAAGGTAGAACTTTAGGCCATATCTGTCAAATCAGTTTGTTATGATCATTGAAGAATTAAAAGATAAAGAAGAGCAAGAGCTGAAGGAGTGGGCCTTAGCGGCCGCTTGCATTTGGTTTAAAGCTTACTTGACAGAGAAGAGGATTTTCTTGGAAAGTCAAGAAAAAGCTGGGTTTTTGACTGATTTGACTGAAGTCCAGAGTTGTATTTAAGAGAAGTTAGATGCAATATAGTTAGAAGATCTAGATCCGGCTCCACAACGGATGGATGATAACTTGGCCGAAGTTCAAGATCCTTTATTGGAAGTTAATTTAGGAACGGAAGAAGACCCTCGGCCAACTTATGTAAGTGGTTTATTGGAACCAGACTTCCAGGCAGAAATGATCTCTATACTCAAGGAATTTAAGGATTATTTTGCCTGGAGTTATGAGGAGATGTCAAGCCTTTCCAGAGAGTTGGCGGAACATAGGTTACCTATTAAGGAAGATTTTCGGCCTTACAAACAACCACCTAGGAGGATGTCCCAAGAAGTGGTTCTGAAGGTAAAAAAAGAGATTGAAAGATTGTTCAAGGCCGGATTTATTAGAACAACAAGATATGTGGAATGGATTTCCAATGTGGTTCATGTTGTCAAGAAGAATGGGAAGATAAGGGTTTGTGTTGATTTCAGGAATTTGAACTCTGTCACTCCAAAGGATGAATATCCAATGTCAGTGGCTAACTAGCTTGTAGATGCAACTTCCAAGCATGAAATCTTATCTTTCATGGATGGACATTCTGGCTACAATCAGATTTATATAGTTGAGGAAGATATCCTAAAGACCGCTTTCAAATGTCTAGGATCTATTCGAACATTTGAATGGGTGGTTATGCCATTTGGATTGAAGAATGCTGGAGCGACTTACCAAAGAGCCATGAATGCCATCTTCCATGATATGATTGGTAAATTCATGGAATTTTATATTGATTATGTGGTGGTGAAATCTTCCACTAGAAAGAAGCACTTGAGAGATTTGAGACTGGCTTTCACAAGGATGATGAGCCACAAGCTGAAGATGAACCCTCAGAAGTGTGCTTTTGGGGTTTCTGTTGGAAATTTTTTAGGATGCGATCATGGAAGCTCAGCCACCCAAGAACAAGAAGGAGTTAAGGGAATTTATTGGACAAATGAGTTTCCTCCGGAGGTTCATAACCAATTGTGCAGGTAAGCTCCATAAGTTTTCCTTTTTTTAAAAGATTAAAATAGGGGAAGAGTTTGTATGGGAAGATCAACACCAAAAAGCCTTTGACAAGATTAAGGAATACTTCTCAAGTACACCAGTAATCATGCCTCCCAGAAAGAAATATCCGCTGAAACTTTATATATCAATCACTCATGAATCTATTGGAAGTATGTTGGCTCAAAATAATGAGGCTAGAAGGGAGCAGACTATGTATTATTTAAGTAGAGTTTTATCTCAGGTGGAATGTAAATATTCTTCCATTGAAAATTTATGTATGACTTTGTATTATTCTTCCATGAAATTAAGAGTCTATATGCTCCCTGTTGAAGTTTATATTATATGTCAAACTGATGTGATTAAGTATATGCTATCGAGACCTTTAATTACATGAAGAATTGGAAAATGGACTTTGGCCTTAATGGAATTTAACTTAACATATGTTTCACAAAAATCTGTGAAAAGGAAGAGCTTTGGCTGAATTATTGGTCGTTCATCATTCCACAAGTATAGAATCACAAGTTGTCAATGAGTTTGATACAGATGTGATAAATGTTGTGCCTTGGACATTAATATTTGATGGATCCAGTACTTCTGATGGTTCTGGTGCTGGCATTGTGATTCTGTCCCCTAATGGAAAAAGAAGTTCCTTCTCATTCTTCCTAGATTTTAAGTGTTCCAACAATCAGGCAGAATACGAGGCCTTAATTATCGGCCTTGAAATTTTGTTAGAAATGGGAGTAAAAAATGTACACATTGTGGGAGATTCAAATTTGGTGATTAGTCAAATATGAGAGGATTTTAGATGTTTAAACTGGAAGTTAAGGCCGTTCCATTCTCTAGCAACTCAACTTGTCCAATAATTTGATGAAGTGAGCATGGAACATCGGCCTAGGAGTTTCAACAAGGAAGCAAACAATCTAGAACAAGTAGCTTCTAAAATAAAGGTACTTAATGGCATGGAAGAAGTGTTAGTAAAGGCAAGAAGAATATCTTTACCAACAGCTCAAATGAGGAATAATGAGATAGCAGAGTCCTTTGCCATTGACATCAATGAGGCTAGTCTAGAAGATTGGAGAAGTCCAATAATCAAGTTCCTGGAAGATCCCGGATTTCCAACTCCTAGGAGACAAAGGTTGATGGCAGTGAACTATGTATTGTTGAATTGAGAGTCATATAAAAAGAGTAAGGAATACGGCCTTCTTTTGCAATGTGTTTCCAAGGAACAGGCCATGAAGATCATGGAAGATGTGCATAAAGGATTGTGTGGAGCTCATCAAGCTGAAAGGAAGATGATGTGGCTAATAAGAATGTATGGTTATTATTGGTCTAGAGTGTTAAAAGATTATATTACTTATGCTAAGGGATACAAGCCTTGTCAATTACATGGTCCAATCCAAAGAGTTCCAGCCGTACGTAGAAATGAAATTCATAATCGAACCATGGCCTTTCCTAGGTTGGGCCATTGATATGATTGGAATTATTAAGCCTCCAGCATCTGATGGATAAAAAGGGATAGTTATGGCATCTGACTACTTTACTAAATGAGTAGAAGTAGAGGCCTATGAATCAGTAACCCAGAATGTGGCCATTAAATTTTTAAAGGAGAAAATCTTCCATAGTTTTGGACTTCTTGAGTCAATCACTTCTGACAATGGAGGAGTCTTTAGAGGAAATGCAATACTGGAATATGCAGAATCCTGTGGAGTGAAAATGTTATGTTTCACTCCCTATTATGCACAATCAAATGGTCAAGTGGAAGCTGCAAATAAGGTAATCATTGGAATTATTGAGAAAATGGTGAAAGAAAATCCAAGAGTTTGGCATGATCTTCTTCCAGAAGCACTTTGGGCATACAGGAATTCCAAACGTACCAGCACTGGAGTTATTCCATATCTGTTAACTTATGGACATGATGTTGTACTTCTTATGGAAATGGTGGTCAAATCTTCCAGGATAGCCTATCATAATAATTTGACTCCAGCGGAATATTCAGAGTCTATGTTAGCGGAGTTGGAAGATCTGGACGAAACAAGACTTAATGTTTTGGACCATTTGATAGCTCATAAAAAGAAGGTGATTCAGGTATATAATAAGATAGTAAAACCTAAGTCTTTTGCTGAAGAGATTTGGTTTGGAAGGTGAATCTTCCAACTGGAAAGAAGAAGATCCTAAGTTTGGGAAATTGTCCCCAAATTGGGATGGGCCATTTCAAGTTTATAAGGTTTTTGGGAATGGAGTTTACCACTTAATGAATTTGAATGGAGTTGTTCATACTTATCCTATTAACGATCGATACCTTAAGGGATATTGGCCTAGTTTCTTTGAAGTTATGAACAAGGAGGAAGATCAAGGCTAGTACTTGAGCTGCCTTGATTTCCAGTTGTAGGAAATTTTTTATATATCTTTCATTTATTTTGTACAAAGTGTAATTAATTTAGGATTTTGTAAAATTTGGAAATGATGGAAAAGCAATAGAGTAAAGTATGTTGCAAGTTGTATTAAAACTTCTAAAAAGATGCCAACTTCATTTCTCCTTCATATAACAAAATGGTAAGGAATACAAAAGGGGGAATTAAAACATGTGGGGTTTGGAAAGATAAAAGTCTGGCAAAAAATTTAAAAACTATCAAACTGCTTTTTAAATTCTTCCCAGATAAGCTTGGACTGATCAAAAGTGGCCTGAGCTTGGCTTTTATCTGTTGCTAGCTTTTGTGTTTCTTCATGGAGAATAAGCATTTGGTTGTTAAGAACATCAGAATCAGCTTGGAGTGTGTTTCCTTCAGCATTGAGTTGTTCATTTTCTTCTAAGATTTTTTTGAGGGCCTTTCTCAATTTTGTTTCTGATTCAACGAGAGACTGAGCTTTCTTCAATGTGGATTTAAATGTTTGGTGGTTTTGTTGGAGTTTACCAACTAGGACTGTTTTCTGATTTTCTTTTTAAGGAAGAAGATGGTCAATAGATTTGGAAGTTTGAACTGCTTGAATAAGAGTAGGAAGTTGGGCCTTGAAATTCATGATTTAGGTTTTTGCTGTATTCAAAAAACGAGGGTGACTGCTTGCACGGAGAAAAGTCACGGATAATTCATTCTCGACAAAAAAAATATATGTTGGGTCATGATTTAGAATGTTGGAAAGAGTGGTTTTCAGTTGACTAAAGTCAAGTTCAGATTGAGGAAATATGGCAGGGGTAATATTAGAGGAAGTGATGACATTTTCCAAGGTAACTTCTAAATTCTGGAAAAAACGGGCTACATTTGATAAAGGATCAAGGTCAATTGAAGGCATCAGGGAAGAATTGGACACCTAAATAAAAATATATATAAAACTTAAATCCAAAAATAAAAAAAAATGTGTATTATTGAAGGAGTTGGAACATAAGGTCTTACTTCTTTCTTTGTGGGAGTATCTTCCATAAATGCGTCTTCCAAAACAAAAGGAGAAGAACCTTGGATACTTGGCAAAGTTGGGTGCGCTAAATCTTCCATGACTTCTTGAGATAATGAATTCTAAAAAACAGAAAAGAAGTGTGAGGAAAAGGAAAGCAACAATACAAAGAGATCTAAAAGATATAAAGACCTCAGTAGAAGATTCCATGACTTCTCTGTCTTTGTTTGATATCCCTCCATCTTCTGCTTTGTCATCAACTTCATGTTGATCTTTTCCCATAATGGTTAAAGCTGCTGAGTTTGTCACTTTTTTTCATGTTGCTAAAGATAATAGCTTCGTCCCAATTGGATACTTCATGTTTATTATCTTCCAACCCAACGTTGATACCTTCTTCCATGATCTTGGAGTTAGAAAGAGTTGTTTCACAACCTTTTTCAAACTCTTGAGTTGGATTGGCAAGGGCAACTTGGGTTTCCAAGGATTTGTTAACCATTTTTGCTACCAAGGGATCATCAAAAGTCTTTTCTATTTCCAAAATTTCGTCTGGATTTGATAAGAAAGCTACAGAATCAGAAGAATGAGAGCCTGTAATAGGAATTTTATTTCTTTTGAGAGGAGTTTGTTCAGAGGCATCAGAATCACTGTTAATTTCAATTCGGGTAGACGACATGGCTTGAGAGATTTGCTTGCGTTTTCCCTACAATGTGGAAAGAAAGTTAGAATGTCAAAATGTTAAGAACATAAGATAAAATAGAAGAGGAATTCACCTTGGTTCTTCCAGCCACTGCCTCTTGGTGAAGGTTAGGAACAAGAGCCAATGCTTTCTCAATTATTTCAGGTACAAAAATGGTGAGATCTGCTTGATGATTATTTCATAGGAAGAGTTAGAATGATATAAACAATGTAAAAGATGGAATAAGAGAAGAAACAACATTGAAACTGAATTGAAATTTTACTAGCTTGAGAGGCAGACTTTTCTTTGCCTTTCTTTTGGGTTGGTGAAACCGTCCTAGAAGAGGATTTCTGGGATTTTCTGGAAGTTGTAGGGGTTGGGATAAGAACACGGCCTTGGAAAATGGAAGAAACAAATTTGAAGGAATTTAGTTGTTTTAGAACTAAGGCCGAGCTCCTTGGCAACCTGGTTTCGTTGATATAGGTTTCCCACCACTTATCAAATAAATCACTAGTATCAGGGTGCAAATAAAATAGATGGTACACAAAGTTTTCTTTCAGTTGCTCAAATCTTTTATTGACATCATGGATCAATGCTTCTTCATTGAATTTGGTACGACGGCAGAACTTAAGATTATAAGAAAGGTAAAGAGGTAAGGGTATCATTTTCCGCATCCCAAATTGCCTAGCAAGCTGTGTGGGGTTGTAAAATTCAACTCCACATTTGTTGTTATTGGAAGATATGGGGCTAGTACCATAATGTACGTCCCTGCATATTAGGAAGTTAGCTATCAATTATTCAAATTCTTCAGAAGCCTCCTAGGTGGAGGCATCATTTGGAGAAATGGGCCATTTTGGAGTCTGCGAGTGATTAGAGAACGACAAAAATTGGGCTAGAGTTCGGGTTTTGCAATTATCATAGAAAAATGAGAAACAATCTTGGAAGGAATGGTTTTTGGGAGAAGAGGAAATATAACTGAAGGTTACTAAGCTGTCATGAAGTGGAATTTTAACCTTAGGACTTAGCTCTGGAAAATAGAGTTGAAGCCACACCTGGACAAGCTAGAAAGGACTACCAGTTTTGGAAAAGTCAGAGAGTACCATATCATTCAAGCTCCTGTAAGTGTAAGCTAACAGAAAAGAGGCTAGAGCTAAAGATTTACCTTTTGCCAAGGCCACAACTACATGAGTCAATTCTTTGGTGATGTGGGTGGAAGGAACACATAGAAGAAATTTGTTAAGCCAAACCAAAAGAAGAGCAACATGCTCTGTTTCCTCAACAGGGATGTTAGACTTGCGATAATGAAATAGGAAAGGATGATAAGCAAATATATAGCTTTTAGATCTAGTGGATTTGGAAGGGTACACAAAATCAGGGTATATGTTAGTGAGTAAACCATTAATATCTAACCTAGAAATTTTGAAACTTGTTAAATGGCATGTCTTTCATGGTGATTGACATCATACACAGTTTAAGTGAAAGGAATTCGAGGTAAGGCTCCAGAAAAAGAGAGAGAAAAAGAGTAATGACTTATCTGGAATGGGGATCCTTTTACTCAAATGGATGGCATCGAAAATGCCAAGCTCTTTCCGTGAATCTCCTTTTACATGAGAAACCCGATCAATCCATTCAACCCAACCATCTAGAGCAATTGGCCAAGCCTTGAAGTGAAACTGAGGAAGGTCACCGTTGGTTTCAAGGGGGATTTGCCTCAGATAAAGGAAATGATCCTCTGCCACAGGGTAAAAGGGGTCAAGAGTTGAAGATGGGTTATAATTAAAAGTTGGACCAAAGGCTTTTTGAGAATCGTCTATGGGAATGAAAGTGGAAGTCAGAACAAAATTGGCAGGGAGCCCAGCAATGATGGACTCAACTTGACGCCCCATTGTAGAAGGAGAGATGAACCAATGATCAGGTTTAGGTTTCTTGACTTTTGGTGCCATGTTTGGTGATGGAAGGAATTTGAACAGAGGAATTAGGGTTTAAGGGAAGGTGGATGTTGAGTTAGAATGTAATCACATATATAAATATATATATACATATACATATATGAGGGGTTGAGGTTTCGTGAGGATATGGAAAGATTGAAGATGATAGGGTCAAAGGAGGATGAACTTTTGGGAAATAGGGATGATTCAAATGGATTCAAAGGCATTAATGGGTTTAAGTTCCAATGATGAGCATGAAGGATAGCTATCGTAGATATGATAATGGATTTTCGATTATGAGTCAAACCAAGAGACGCTGTTGAAATTTTCTACCAATGAAAGAAGGGCACATGGTTGGAAGTTTGAGACTAGATTCAAAGTGTAAATTTTTGGTGATGGAAGTTGGGTTGGCCTAGGAGTTATAATTCCAAAACACAAGTTCTCAAGGCCTTGAGAAAATGGTTTGCAAGCCCATGAGAACTTTGGGGGGGGAGGGGGGGGGGGGCAATGAATAATTGAGCCACGTAGCGGGTGATAGAGAAATGTTTGACCAGTCAAATAAAAAAAAGATGGTGCATGAGATAGAGGTTAGAAGATAAATTATAAGAATTTAGTTTATATATTCTGAAGGAAGTTTAGAAGCATGCCACTACTTTGACCATTTTTAAAGTGTAAAGTTATGGCAGAGTACTTGCTGGAAACATGGAAATAGTTGTTACAAAGAAAGTGGAGAGGACACGTGGAAGGATATGAAGTTTGGATTCTTGGTGGAAGTTATCAATTTATGAAGAAGTTGAGAATCAGTTCTGAAGAGCAAAATATGGGAATATAAATAGGATACTTAGCATTATTTAGAAACTCTCCAGCAGCATCACAAAACACTCTATACATTGCAATTCCATAATTGTAATTTTGTCTTCATTTAGCAATTTCATTACTTTGCAATTTTTCAAGTAATCTATTTCAATTCAACTTTCTTTTATGTAATTTGAATTCCAGTCTAGTTATTTTGTTGCATTTTAGTTCTTGCCTCTGTCAATTTCAGTCTTTCTATCCAACTTTAGCACCCAAGTCCTTTATACTAAGGCAAAAAGAACTCGTTTATAATCGCTTGATAAATTTCCACTTCCAAAAGAATAATTATTTTGTTCTTTTGAAATCATTTGACTCTTTTGAGTCTGGCACGCCTGCATTCTACGCATTTGAAGAAATTTATGCAAACACCAATAACCAACAAAGGTAACATTCTTCTCTTCCTTGTAACACCAATTTGTTCTTTAAATTCATCTGCTTGTCCATTCTATTCTATATATATCTTTTGGGTGGATTGTTGAATTTGATTTATGTTATGTTTTTTGGAACAGGGAGAGAATTGAGCCATAGGTAAATTGTGGAAAGTTCAAACATCTCTGACTGATTGATTGTTGCTGCAATATAACCTAAATTAATGGTTATAACTTATCATATGTAAATTGGGAATTTTTTTTATCATATAGTATCAGATGTTGATTTCATTTATTGCTTTGTTATTTTGATTCCACTATTCTTGATGGAAGCAAGAAAATACTTAGAGCAGCAATTTTTGTAGTTTGTACTTCTTTTTATTTTTATTGTATTTTTTTTTATATATGTAGGTTTATCTTCCATTGGAGGGTTAGAAGATGTTGGGTTTGAACTTTGAACAAGTAGTCTTTACTTTTGGGAGTTTATAATTGTTTCTTATGAACAAATTAAATCTGGGCCATGAAATTAGGAATAGTTACTCTATAACTAATTTTGTTACATGGAACAAAACCCAACAAAAATATATTTTGTGCGGAGATCAAAAGATTCAATATAAAAAATATATATTTGTTTATTTTAGAAGTAGCATATAGTTTAGTAAGATTTAGTGATAATTATATATTTTGTGTGTAAATCAAAAGATTGTTGTAACATTTGGTGTATAAGTAAATTAATGATTATAATTATTTAAATGAATAAAAGATTTAAAAATGTATGAAAATAAAAATTACTTTTACTTTTATGGAGTATAGATGGATATAATCATATAAATATAGATAATAAGGATGTGGTAATAAGGGTGGTTGGTATAGTGGGTGAAATGTAGGGTTTAAGGGTAACTTAGACATTTTGCATGCAAATTAACATGATCATGGGCACTTAAGTCATTTTATGCCTTCAAGACTGTCATTGCAATACTTTGCAAGTCTCAGGTTGTCTGTTAAAAAGTTTGTTGACCGATCACTGGGTGGAATTGACCCAAATCTGAAGAGTGTTACGACAAATTACTTTATATTTTTTTTTTGACCAAAGTTGTTTAAGCAAAGTATTTTTCAAATATTCATCCAACTGTTATAATCTTAAAAAAATATATATATATTTTTCAAATACGTTCATAAAAATATATATATGTAATTACCTATAATGGTTATTAATTATAACTCTTTAGTTTTTTTGTGAAGTATTTATAGAAGAATATTTTTAAAATTAAAAAAGTAACTAAATAATATGATTATTTTATTATCAACTTATATATTTTATTATTTATGAAATATTTTTAGGGGTAAAATTTACATTTAAATAGATTTTGGGTTAATTACAATGACACCCTTTGAAGTTTGAAGAAATTAGGGTAATTTGTACTAACACCCCCTGAGGTTTGCATCTATTCCACATTGGTGCTAATTTTTTAAATTTTGACACAAACATCTCCTGAGGTTTGGTTTTGCTTGCCATGACACCCCAAATGACCAAAATACCCTTCACAAAATTCAAAAATATTAAGGGTAATGTGAAATGACATTTATGCCCCAACCCCAAATATATAAAATTTCGAAAAACATATATATAAATTCGAAAACAAATATTTAAATTTTGAAAAAATATATAAAATTAGAATAAAATATATAATTTTTGAAAACTATATATAAATTTAAAATATATATATATAAAATCAAAAAGAAATATAAAATTCGAAAATATATATATATATTGAAAAATATTTAAATTCATATATATATATTTCAAAATATATATATTTTCAAAAACAAAATTCAAAAAAATATATAATTTCGAAAAACATATATAAATTTCAAAATATATATATAAAATTCAAAAAAATATATAAAATTTGAAATATATATAATTCTAAAATATATATATAAAATTTGAAAAATATATAAACTCGAATATATATATATTTCAAAAACAAATAAAAAATTCAAAAAATATATATTTTCAAAAACAAAATTCAAAAACTTATATAATTTCGAAAAACATATATAAATTTCAAAAAATATGTATATTTTATTTTGATATATATATATTTTCAAATTATATATATATATTCAAATTATATATATATATATTCGTATTATATATATATATTCGTATTATATATATATATTTCAAATTTTATATATTTTTTGAAATTTATATATGTTTTTCGAAATTATATAATTTTTTGAATTTTGTTTTTGAAAATATATATATTTTGAATTTTTTTTTTTTTTGAAATATATATATTCGAATTTATATATTTTTCAATTTATATATATATATATTCGATTTATATATATATTTCAAATTTTATATATATTTTTGAATTTTTTATATATTTTTTGAAATTTATATATGTTTTTCGAAATTATATATTTATTTGAATTTTGTTTTTGAAATTATATATATATTGAATTTTATATTTATTTTTTGAAATATATATATTCGAATTTAAATATTTTTCAAAATATATATATATATATTTGAATTTTATATTGTTTTTTGATTTTATATATATTTTTCGAAATTTAGTTATTTTATTCTAATTTTATATATTTTTTTCAAAATTTAAATATTTGTTTTCGAATTTTATACATTTTTTCGAATTTTATATATTTTTTTGAATTTATATATATGTTTTTCGAAATTTTATATATTTGGGGTTGGGGCATAAATGTCATTTCACATTACCTTTAATATTTTTGAATTTTGTGAAGGATATTTTGGTCATTTGGGGTGTCATGGCAAGCCAAACCAAACCCCAGGGGGTGTTTGTGTCAAAATTTTGAAAATCAGCACCAAGGTGCAATAGATGCAAACCTCAGAGGTGTTAGTACAAATTACCCAAGAAATTATAATTAAATACAACGTTTGAAGAGAATTCGAATTCCGGATTTGAGTGATGTTGCTGTTGAGTTTTGTCACCAATCACTCTTGATTTGTTGAAGAATTTGCGAATTCAATCTCCTCAACTTCTGTTCTCCGCAAGAGCTTTAAGTACCCTTTATCTCTATCATTCGGATATTTCAGATGAATCTTTCTATTCATTAGCTAAGGCTTGTATTCCATTAAAAAGGTTCTGGCTCTTTGACTGCTGGGATGTTTCGTTGTTGATAAAGTGATTTGTCTCCGTTCTCTCCAAAAGCTAAGGCTTAATCGGTGTTTAGGGCTAACCAGTTCAACCTTCTTCATCCTAGCAAAAAATGCAAGATATTCGAATGAGAAATACAACTCTTAGACAAGAAGATCGAGTCATTACCGCTCTTTGGATCACTTAGTTCTTATGGATTGGAGTTTTCTTACTGATGATGCCATAAGTGATTTGTCTCCGTATCTCCAAAAGCTAAAAGCTATAAGGCTTAACCGGTGTTTAGAGCTAACAAGTTCAACCTTCTTCATCCTAGCAAAGAACTGTACATTACTGGAAGATATATATTGAAATGAGAAATACAACTCTTGGACAATAGTTGATTTAGTGAAGCACCCGCGAATCGAGTCATTGAATATCTCAGATAATTCAAAACTGAATGATGATTGTCTAAAAAGAATTGCTTCGGTCTGCCCTGTTAGGATCAGAAAACGCTCTGATACCACTTGTTAGGGTTCGCACACCCTATGTACGAAGCCGTGCACACCTGCAAATCAGAAAACGCACACAAACACACCAAACAATCGACACAAGAATATATACGTGGTTCAGCCAAATAAGCCTACGTCCACGGAGAGTACCGTTTCACTAAAAAATCACTGAGAGGATTACAAGGGGGTGATTCGCAGATCACACACGCACACACACTGTGTATATTCACGCCTGTATCACCGGAATAATATAAATGTATATTATTCCTAACTCTCTCTATTTCTGTGTACACAATTCAATAGGAGAAGCCCTATATTTATAGGTGAGGATATAGAGGTGGGTTTCTCAATCTTCCGATGTGGGACAAGTTAATATAACAAAGTAGTCATATTATATATATATGCCAAGATATAACAATCTCCCACTTGACGACTTTGCCTTCATCAATCAACTCCATCAATGATCAGTGCTCGGTGCCCTCATTTCTGTCTTCAAGCTTGAAGACCAACTGAAGTTGCGCACAACTTCAGTTTCTCTGTTGTCACCACTTTGGTCAACATGTCGGCCGGATTCTCGCTTCCTTGAATCTTCTTTAAGTGTTAATACTTCATCCTCTAATAGAGATCTGATAAAGTGATAACGAAGATCTATATGCTTGGTTCTCGAATGAAATGCTGAATTTTTCGCCAGATGTATAGCACTCTGACTATCACTATGCAAAACATTCTTCCCTTGCTCGAATCCCAACTCTGCCAACAAACCCTGTAACCAAATCATCTCTTTGCTAGCCTCTGTCACGGCTACATACTCAGCCTCTGTAGTAGATAACGCTACAATCCTCTGTATCTGCGAAATCCAACTGACTGCTGTAGTACCTACTATAAAGACATAACCAGTAGTGCTTCTTCTGTGATCTATCTCACCAGCAAAATCTGAATCTACATAGCCATGTAAATTCACTTCACATTTTCCAAAATAAAGGCATCTGTTTGTGGTACCTCGTAGATATCGCAATATCCACTTCACTGCTTCCCAGTGAGTCTTTCCTGGATTGGACATGAACCTGCCGACTGCTCCCACTGCATATGCAATATCTGGTATTGTACAAACCATTGCATACATCAAGCTTCCAATAGCTGAAGCGTATGGAATACTGGCCATGTTATTCCTCTCTGCTTCTGACTTGGGAGACTGCTTTTTGGATAATCGAAAATGACTAGCCAAAGGTGTGCTAACTGACTTAGCATCACTCATGTTGAACCGCTTCAAAACCCGTTCAACGTAGTCAGCCCGAGACAACTGCAAAATTCCCTTCTGTTTGTCTCTGATGATTCTCATACCAAGAATCTGTTTCGTTGTGCCTAAGTCCTTCATCTCGAACTCTTTTGCCAACTGCTTCTTTAACTTACTGATTTCCGTAAAATCAGATCCAGCTACTAACATGTCATCAACATAAAGTAGGAGGATAATGTAACTTGTGTCAAACCTCTTGAAGTAGCAACAATGGTCAGCGTTGCACTTGATATAACCATGTCTCTGCATAAATCCATCGAATTTCTTGTACCACTGTCTTGGAGCTTGTTTCAAACCATACAAGCTCTTTTCCAACTTACACACAAGTTTCTCTTTCCCTTTCTCTAAGCAACCTTCCGGTTGCTGCATATAAATCTCTTCCATTAGGTCACCATGGAGGAAAGCAGTTTTGACATCTAACTGCTCTAGGTGCAAACCCTCTGATGCAACAATGCTAAGAACTGAACGAATGGTAGTCAGTTTCACAACCGGAGAAAATACGTCGGTGTAGTCGATTCCTGCTTTCTGCTGAAAGCCTTTTACTACAAGTCTCGCCTTGTACCTCTTAGAACCATCATGTTCTTCTTTGACTCTGTAGACCCATTTATTATGGAGAGCTTTCTTTCCTACCGGCAGCTCGGTTAGCTTCCATGTCTTGTTGGAAATAAGGGACTTCATCTCATCTTCCATCGCAAGCTCCCACTGGCTCGCATCTGCTGCACTGCATGCTTCATCAAAATACTCTGGTTCACCTCCATCTGTGAGCAACAAATAATTCATGTATCTCCGATTCGGCACATCCTGCCGTGAAGACCTCCTAGGTACATGAATAGGAGTCGGAGACTGCGGTGTATCAACCTGTTGAGTATTTCCATCTGCAATATGTTCGTCTGACTGAGTACTCTCACTGTCTTGAACATCATCTAACTCAACACACACAGGATCACTCTGTGCTATAGGCTCTGAGGTTGTTGTGTGTCTGTCCTTGTACATAACCTTTTCATTGAACACTACATCTCTGCTTCGGATCAGTTTTCGGTTCTGATCATCCCACATGCGGTAACCATACTCATCACCGCCATAGCCAATGAAAATACACTTTTGTGACTTGGGATCAAGCTTACCCCTCATAGTGTCACTAACATGTATATATGCAACACAACCAAAAACTTTTAAATGTAAAAGTGTTACCTCTCTACCGCTCCAGACCTCTTCTGGTATTCTGTGCTCCAATGGTACTGATGGACCACGATTAATTAAGTACGCTGTTGTACTGACTGTTTCTGCCCAGAACTGTTTCGGCAACCCTGCCTGAATGCGCATGCTTCTGGCTCTCTTAGTCAATGTCCGGTTCATCCGTTCTGCTACACCATTCTGTTGTGGTGTACGTGGAACAGTTCTCTCTAATCTGATACCGTTCTCATAGCAAAATCTCTTAAACACGGTGTCCTGATACTCTCCACCATTATTGGACTGTAATCTCTTGATCTTCAAACCCGTCTCATTCTCTATCATAGCCTTCCAACTCTTGAACACACCGTACACTTCAAATTTATGTTTCAAGAAATAAACACATACCTTTCTGGAATGGTCATCGATGAAGGTGACGAAATAGGACTTTCCGCCAATAGATGAGACATTTGCTGGCCCCCAGACATCAGTGTGAACTAGCTCAAGCTTCTCCTTTCTGAGTTCTCTGCCACTTTTCTGAAAACTAACCCTCTTCTGCTTACCGAATACGCAATCCTCACAGAAGTCGATATCAATCGAATTTAGACCTGGTAGCTTTCCCTTTGCGACATTAACTTTGAGTCCCTTTTCACTCATGTGACCTAGCCTCTGGTGCCACAAATTATGATCCTCCTTGCTTTCTGCAATTGCTATAAATGTGCTAGCCTTGGTGGTAGTGTACAACGTACCTATTTTCTTTCCTCGTGCTATAGTCATAGCTCCCTTGGAAACTTTCCACTTATCTTCACTGAAAGTGGTCACATAACCTTCACTCGCCAACTGGCCTATTGAGATCAGGTTCTTCCTCAAGTCTGGAATGTGTCTGACATCCCTCAGCTTCCATATCGATCTGTTGAGTCTGATATGTACTTCACCCTTGCCAACAACACTGCAGGGTTGATCGTCACCTAGATAAACCTTGCCGAGGTTTCCAGGTGCATAGCTCTCAAAGAGCTCTCGACTTGAGGTGGCATGGAAAGATGCTCCAGAGTCCAAAACCCAAGACTCTGCTTTGCTCTCCAAAGAGCATATCAGTGCATCATCTGCTTCTTCTAAGACAATATTTGCCTCTGTCTTGTCATTCGCTACCTTCTGCGGGGATCTACACTGGTTCCTTAAATGACTAGTCTTGCCGCAATTCCAACATTAGATTGCTTTGGAATTTCTGGGACCTCGAGACTGAGATCTTCCCTGTCTCGACTTGGAACGGCCACGCCTTTGGTTTCCGCCTTTCTGTCTGTTCGAACCTCTGCCTCTGGTGTCGACATTCAATGTTGTGCCACTGCTTGAAGAGTCTGACGACTGTCTTCTGATCTCTTCTGTGAGTACCATACTCACAACGGTATCATACTTCAACGGGTCTATCCCTGAAGAATTACTGATTGCAGCCACTGTGGCGTTCCAGCTCTCTGGCAATTGATTAAGGAGAAAAGCTGATTTCACCTTGTCTTGAAACACTACTTCAATTGATTCCAACTGCCCATAAATGTCATTAAGTTTACTGAGATGTTCACCAACATTCCCATTCTCAGACATCTTCAGATTCGTCAATCTGCTGATAAGATGTAATGTATTTGCTCCAGACGGCTGTTCGTACATCTTCGAAAGTGCTTCCATGAGAGACTTTGCAGTCTTCTCTTTCCTGATATTGAAGGCAACAGATTTTGCCAACGTCAATCTGATCGTGCCAAGAGCCTTACGATCTAGGATATTCCACTCCTCTTCTTTCATCGAGTCTGGCTTCGTCCCTTCTAGCGGTTGATACAAATTTTTCTGGAATAACACATCCTCAATTTCCATCTTCCAATAGGTAAAGTTTGTACCATCAAACTTGTCGATCATTACTGTCTTTTCTTCTCCCATAGCTCCCACTGAGCCTATTAGAGATATTCGGAGTGCAAAATCGAGTATACGGTTGCGTCGGGGACGGTTCAAAACCTTAAGAACGCCTCTGACCGCGTCCAAAACGGCTCAAAAACGACTCCAAACGGGCCAAAACAAATTCGCACAAAAGACAGAATTTTAATCACGAAATCAGTACCTTCTCGGGGTGTGCAAGCGCGTCCCTGCTCTGATTGGACTGATTCTTTCTCTAAAACGTCGGGCTTCGAATTCTCTTTCCGTATATATATTATAAGCCTCGTTCCAATAAACGATGCTCCGGAAAATCACGCCGAACCGAAACTGCTGCTCGACGGAGCGAAAAAACTGACCGGAACTTCAGGCGGCGCGTGGGGGCGCGTGAAGAACTTTCCGGCGACGTGATTGACACTTCTGGCTTCGTCTCGTCGAGACGAAGCTCCTGGTGTGGTCGGTTTCTGATTTAGGGCACTCGAAAAAATCAGATCTGGACCAGATCGTCGGGCTTCGTGATTTGCTCCAACCTGGGGCTCTGATACCACTTGTTAGGATCAGAAAACGCTCTGATACCACTTGTTAGGGTTCGCACACCCTATGTACGAAGCCGTGCACACCTGCAAATCAGAATACGCATACAAACACACCAAACAATCGACACAAGAATATATACGTGGTTCAGCCAAATAAGTCTACGTCCACGGAGAGCACCGTTTCACTAAAAAATCACTGAGAGGATTACAAGGGGGTGATTCGCAGATCACACACGCACACACACTGTGTATACTCACGCCTGTATCACCGGAATAATATAAACGTATATTATTCCTAACTCTCTCTCTCTATTTCTGTGTACACAATTCAATAGGAGAAGCCCTATATTTATAGGTGAGGATATAGAGGTGAGTTTCTCAATCTTCCGATGTGGGACAAGTTAATATAACAAAGTAGTCATATTATATATATATGCCAATATATAACATGCCTTAGATTGGAGGGGCTTGACTTGAGCGCTTGTTTGGGTATTGCAGAAGGAGGTGTTGCTGAAGTTTTGAAGAGCTGTTGTGAAATTAGGCATCTGCGGATTGATTTTTGAAAGGGAATTAAGAATACAGGGACAGGTTCAGAACATCCCAAATTGGAGGTTTTGCAAGCAAATTGTTCGGGGATAAATTCCATCCCCTTGCAGTTGGGTCACTGAAAAGAAGAAGCAAACTTTCTTGCGCCTCGGCGGCCCGTGGATGTCAAGTTGGTGAGCTCTAGCTTTGTTAAGCAACAAAGAGTGCTTTCCATTGTGTCTTTGCTTTATCTTCTTCTGTGTAGAATTGTTTTGTAATTATAAAGATGTGGAGATTGAAACTTCTTTACACTTCTTTAAGCACGTATATGATTCTTATGTAAGTCGAATGTGTAAAACTTAGTCAATTGAACGGCATTGTATGCGTTGATATTGTGTTTTTGATCATTAGATTTTTGATCTTCTTCTTCTTCATCGTTGTATATGTATTTTTTCATGGTCATGAATGATGTTAGAGTTCATACAAAGAAGTCCCATATTTGGAAGATGTGCTTAGGAATGACTGTTGTGGAGCTGTAAACGACAATCGAAACGAAGTACCTCGTACATGGATTAAGTTGAGTTCTAAATCTAACAAAATGAGATACATTTACATGATTTTGTTCTTTTATTTTCTTTGTTCTCATATGATGTATATATAGTTCACATGTCAAGGTAACAAGACCACAATTACATGGTTGTGTTACTTGGCTGGCATTGAGATCCTGACCACTGCAGCATATGTTAAGTTTTGGTGTCCTTTTCTGCAGAACCTCAACTGAAGCCATGGATAAAAGATCTTTATTTGTACATGTTTTACTATTTATCTTAATTTTAAAAGAATAATATAGGATTGTAACAAGTTCATTTATTTTACATAGTAGACTAATTTATGAGAACATTAACAAGATACCTATATATATAGTATCATTTGATACAACTAGTTATATTGTTAAGTTGGATCGAGACGTATAGTTGCATATTATTTATTAAAAACATTTTTCTTCTACTGATGGATCATTTTTTTTTTTCCATAAAAAATAATTCTAGAAATTGTTCATTGACATTTGATACTGCTGGTGATGGTGGCTGGGGGGTACAAGATGATTTCTTTTGAAGTATCTCTCTCTTACCAAATGAAGCCACCAACCATAACTTGTGAAGAGGATTGTTAAAAGTAGATCCAATGCAATAGCAACTTTTCAATGTGCACTTAGGGATAGGTCTCAGTATAGTCCCCACATCTGCACCATCAACCAGGTCCATCCGCTTATTTCCGTTCCTTCATTTAACCGTGCACAGATCTTAAGATCCTCACGTGATGTATCATGCGCAGATAGATAGAGGAGTGATAGAAGCAAATGGAAAAATCTACTTAGAGGATCTGTGTCCCCAACAACCATCACATATTTGCTGCCCAAAATTGATTATGGCTCCTCTGATTTGCTGCCCACAATTGATTATGGTTCCTTTTTGCCTATATGAGCTTTATACTTCTCGTTTAGAAGTAAATGTTTGATACCGTTAGGTCATTAGATCTTTGGTTCTGTCATTTATTCATGCTTTCTCAAAGCAAGCAAAATTCGTCACAACAAAGCAAAAACCTCCTTCAAATACTTCGGAATTGATGGATAGGATGTAAAAGAGCCCGTTGAGTTTAGGTGTGATTGAAGTTCGATTTAATTAGATTGTTTTTTTAATTAATTTTGATTTTGAGCTTGAAATCAAGATGGATAAGATTTTTGTTATATTTAATGTAGCTATGATAAGCATGGATTGGTTTATCAAACGAAAATGAAAGTAAGTTTGAATTGGACTTGTTTTTTTGACAAATAAACTTGAGAAACTAGTCATTTTTTTAGTAATTCAATAAATAAATTTAGCCCAAAGTTTGAATTGAAATTTTGTCAATTTCAATTGAAAAATAAATTCTCTCTCCAAGATTTGACACTGGAATGTGAATACAAGGTAATCATTGCTTGAGGAGAGAAAAATTATATAAAAGAATATAGAAAGTTGGTGGTTAATGGTTGGTATTAATAGTACTTTTATATATGAAGTTATATATTGGCATATATATATATATAATATGACTACTTTGTTATATTAACTTGTCCCACATCGGAAGATTGGGAAACCCACCTCTATATTCTCACCTATAAATATAGGGCTTCTCCTATTGAATTGTGTACACAGAAATAGAGAGAGAGAGTTAGGAATAATATACGTTTATATTATTCCGGTGATATATACCCACATCGGGTGCGTGAGTATACACAGTGTGTGTGCGTGTGTGATCTGCGAATCACCCCCTTGTAATCCTCTCAGTGATTTTTTAGTAAAACGGTGCTCTCCGTAGATGTAGGCTTATTTGGCTGAACCACGTATATATTCTTGTGTCGATTTTTTGGTGTGTTTGTGTGCGTTTTCTGATTTGCAGGTGTGCACGGCTTCGTACATAGGGTGTGTGAACCCTAACAAGTGGTATCAGAGCCTCAGGTTGGAGCAAATCACGAAGCCCGACGATCTGGTCCAGATCTAATTTTTTCGAGTGCCCTAAATCAGAAACTAACCACACCAGGAGCTTCATCTCGACGAGACGAAGCCAGCAGTGTCAAGCACGTCGCCGGAAAGTTCCTCACGTCCCCCCACGCACCGCCTGAAGTTCCGGCCAATTTTTTGGCTCCGTCGAGCAGCAGTTTCGGTTCGGCGTGATTTTCCAGAGCATCGTTTATCGGAACAAGGCTTATAATATATCTACGGAAAGAGAATTCGAAGCCCGACATTTTGGCGCAAGAATAAGCCTAATCAGAAAAGGAACGCGTCCGCACGCATCCCGAGAGGGTACTGACTTCGTGATTAAAATTCTGTCTTTTGTGCGAATTTGTTTTGGCCCGTTTGGAGTCGTTTTTGACCCATTTTGGACGCGGTCAGAGGCGTTCTTAAGGTTTTGAACCGCCCCCGACGCAACCGTATACTCGGTTTTGCACTCCGAATATCTCTAATAGGCTCAGTGGGAGCTATGGGAGAAGAAAAGACAGTAATGATCGACAAGTTTGATGGTACAAACTTTACCTATTGGAATATGCAAATTGAGGATGTGTTATTCCAGAAAATTTTGTATCAACCGCTAGAAGAGACGAAGCCAGATTCGATGAAAGAAGAGGAGTGGAATATCCTAGATCGTAAGGCTCTTGGCACGATCAGATTGACGTTGGCAAAATCTGTTGCCTTCAATATCAGGAAAGAGAAGACTGCAAAGTCTCTCATGGAAGCACTTTCGAAGATGTACGAACAGCCGTCTGGAGCAAATACATTACATCTTATCAGCAGATTGACGAATCTGAAGATGTCCGAGAATGGGAATGTTGGTGAACATCTCAGTAAGCTTAATGACATTTTTGGGCAGTTGGAATCAATTGAAGTAGTGTTTCAAGACAAGGTGAAATCAGCTTTTATCCTTAATCAATTGCCAGAGAGCTGGAACGCCACAGTGGCTGCAATCAGTAATTCTTCAGGGATAGAGCCGCTGAAGTATGATACCGTTGTGAGTATGGTACTCACAGAAGAGATCAGAAGACAGTTGTCAGACTCTTCAAGCAGTGGCACAACATTGAATATCGACACCAGAGGCAGAGGTTCGAACAGACAGAAAGGCAGAAACCAAAGGCGTGGTCGTTCCAAGTCGAGACGAGGAAGATCACAGTCTCGAGGTCCAAGAAATTCCAAAGCAATCGAATGTTGGAATTGCTGCAAGACTAGTCATTTAAGGAACCAGTGTAGATCCCCACAAAAGGTAGCGGATGACAAGACAGAGGCAAATATTGTCTTAGAAAAAGCAGATGATGCACTGATATGCTCTTTGGAGAGCAAAGCAGAGTCTTGGGTTTTGGACTCTGGAGCATCATTCCATGCCACCTCAAGTCGAGAACTCTTTGAGAGCTATACACCTGGAAACCTCGGCAAGGTTTATCTAGGTGACGATCAACCCTGCAGTGTTATTGGCAAGGGTGAAGTACATATCAGACTCAACGGATCGATATGGAAGCTGAGGGATGTCAGACACATTCCAGACTTGAGGAAGAACCTGATCTCAGTAGGCCAGTTGGCGAGTGAAGGTTATGTGACCACTTTCAGTGAACATAAGAGGAAAGTTTCCAAGGGAGCTATGACTATAGCACGAGGAAAGAAAACAGGTATGTTGTACACTACCACCAAGGCTAGCACATTTATAGCAATTGCAGAAAGCAAGGAGGATCATAATTTATGGCACCAAAGGCTAGGTCACATGAGTGAAAAAGGGACTCAAGGTTATGCTCGCAAAGGGAAAACTACCAGGTCTAAATTCGATTGATATCAACTTCTGTGAGGATTATGTATTCGGTAAGCAGAAGAGGGTTAGTTTTCAGAAAAGCGGCAGAGAACTCAGAAAGGAGAAGCTTGAGCTAGTTCACACTGATGTCTGGGGGCCAGCAAATGTCTCATCTATTGGCGGAAAGTCCTATTTCGCCACCTTCATCGATGACCATTCCAGAAAGATATGAGTTTATTTCTTGAAACATAAATCTGAAGTGTACGGTGTGTTCAAAAGTTGGAAGACTATGTTAGAGAATGAGACGGGTTTGAAGATCAAGAGATTACGATCCGATAATGGTGGAGAGTATTAGGACATCGGGTTTAAGAGATTTTGCTATGAGATCGGTATTAGATTAGAGAGAACTGTTCCACGTACACCACAACAGAATGGCGTAGCAGAACGGATGAACCGGACATTGACTGAGAGAGCCAGAAGCATGCGCATTCAAGCAGGGTTGCCGAAACAGTTCTGGGCAGAAGCAATCAGTACAACAGCGTACTTAATCAATCGTGGTCCATCAGTACCATTGGAGCACAGAATACTAGAAGAGGTCTGGAGCGGTAGAGAGGTAACACTTTTACATTTAAAAGTTTTTGGTTGTGTTGCATATGTACATGTTAGTGACACTATGAGGGGTAAGCTTGATCCCAAGTCACAAAAGTGTATTTTCATTGGCTATGGCGGTGATGAGTATGGTTACCGCATGTGGGATGATCAGAACCGAAAACTGATCCGAAGCAGAGATGTAGTGTTCAATGAAAAGGTTATGTACAAGGACAGACACACAACAACCTCAGAGCCTACAACATAGAGTGATCCTGTGTGTGTTGAGTTAGATGATGTTCAAGACAATGAGAGTACTCAGTCAGACGAACATATTGCAGATGAAAATACTCAACAGGTTGATACACCGCAGTCTCCGACTCCTATTCCTGTACCTAGGAGGTCTTCACGGCAGCATGTGCCGAATCGGAGATACATGAATTATTTGTTGCTCACAAATGGAGGTGAACCAGAGTATTTTGATGAAGCATGCAGTGCAGCATATGCGAGCCAGTGGGAGCTTGCAATGGAAGATGAGATGAAGTCCCTTATTTCCAACAAGACATGGAAGTTAACCGAGCTGCCGGTAGGAAAGAAAGCTCTCCATAATAAATGGGTCTACAGAGTCAAATAAGAACATGATGGTTCTAAGAGGTACAAGGCGATACTTGTAGTAAAAGGCTTTCAGCAGAAAGTAGGAATTGACTACACCGACGTATTTTCTCCGGTTGTGAAACTGACTACCATTCATTCAGTTCTTAGCATTGTTGCATCAGAGGGTTTGCACCTAGAGCAGTTAGATGTCAAAACTGCTTTCCTCCATGGTGACCTAATGGAGGAGATTTATATGCAGCAACCGGAAGGTTTCTTAGAGAAAGGGAAAGAGAAACTTGTGTGTAAGTTGGAAAAGAGCTTGTATGTTTGAAACAAGCTCCAAGACAGTGGTACAAGAAATTCGATGGATTTATGCAGAGACATGGTTATATCAAGTGCAACGCTGACCATTGTTGATATTTCAAGAGGTTTGACACGAGTTACATTATCCTCCTACTTTATGTTGATGATATGTTAGTAGCTGGATCTGATTTTGTGGAAATCAGTATCTTGAAGAAGTAGTTGGCAAAAGAGTTCGAGATGAAGGACTTAGGCACAGCGAAGTAGATTCTTGGTATGAGAATCATCAGAGACAAACAGAAGGGAATTTTGCAGTTGCCTCAGGCTGACTACGTTGAACGGGTTTTGAAGCGGTTCAACATGAGTGATGCTAAGTCAGTTACCACACCTTTGGCTAGTCATTTTCGATTATCCAAAAAGCAGTGTCCCAAGTCAGAAGCAGAGAGGAACAACATGGCCAGTATTCCATACGCTTCAGCTATTGGTAGCTTGATGTATGCAATGGTTTGTACAAGACCAGATATTGCATATGCAGTGGGAGCAGTCAGCAGGTTCATGTCCAATCCAGGAAAGACTCACTGGGAAGCGGTGAAGTGGATATTGCGATATCTACGAGGTACCACAAACAGATGCCTTTATTTTGGAAAGGGTGAAGTGAATTTATATGGCTATGTAGATTCAGATTTTGCTGGTGAGATAGATCACATAAGAAGCACTACTGGTTATGTCTTTACAGTAGGTACTACAACAGTCAGTTGGATTTCGCAAATTCAGAGGATTGTAGCGTTATCTACTACAGAGACTGAGTATGTAGCCATGACAGAGGCTAGCAAAGAGATGATTTGGTTACAGGGTTTGTTGGCATAGTTGGGATTCGAGCAAGGGAAGAGTGTTTTGCATAGTGATAGTCAGAGTGCTATACATCTGGCGAAAAATTCAGCATTTCATTCGAGAACCAAGCATATAGATCTTCGTTATCACTTTATCAGATCTCTATTAGAGGATGAAGTATTAACACTTAAGAAGATTCAAGGAAGCGAGAATCCGGCCGACATGTTGACCAAAGTGGTGACAACAGAGAAACTGAAGTTGTACAAAACTTCAGTTGGTCTTCAAGCTTGAAGACAGAAATGAGGGCACCGAGCACTGATCATTGATGGAGTTGATTGATGAAGGCAAAATCGTCAAGTGGGAGATTGTTATATATTGGCATATATATATAATATGACTACTTTGTTATATTAACTTGTCCCATATCGGAAGATTGGAAAACCCACATCTATATCATCACCTATAAATATAGGGCTTCTCCTATTGAATTGTGTACACAGAAATAGAGAGAGAGAGTTAGGAATAATATACGTTTATATTATTCCGGTGATACAGGCGTGAGTATACACAGTGTGTGTGCGTGTGTGATCTGCGAATCACCCCCTTGTAATCCTCTCAGTGATTTTTTAGTGAAACGGTGCTCTCCGTAAATGTAGGCTTATTTGGCTGAACCACGTATATATTCTTGTGTCGATTGTTTGGTGTGTTTGTGTGCGTTTTCTTATTTGCAGGTATGCACGGCTTCGTACATAGGTTGTGCGAACCCTAACATATGCATGGTTGATTATTTTTTAAGTTCTTGAATGAAACCATTACAATTTGCATGTGATAAGTTACTTAAGCTAGAGAACTAAACTATAACATGTGATGTCGGCATATTTTCGGTTGTCTTAGTCTTGTATGTTATGCCAAATCTGTTGGATTTTAACTAACCAATTATTTTTACTGATTATTTGTCAACTATAGGAGTGAATAAATTGTAAATGGAAGCTATGCCAAATGAGACGAAGCCTGTTTCAATTGATTTTTCAAATACTATTTTTGATTTTTTGAAGGAATAAGTTGTTTACAATAGTGTTTGATAAAATATTTAGATTTTTTTTTTAGCTTTATAAGAGCGTTTTAAAGAAGTTGGGGCACCAACTTCTCAAAATAGCTTCCGCTTCTCCTTTTTTTCTGTGTAAAAGTAGAAGTATAAGTTCCGCTAAATAGGACCGAAGAATTATCCTAAATGGAGAGAGCGTGTGGCATCTTGCATTGACGAGTAAAATAGAAAAAAATAGGTAGTTATATGAATTATTCTCCTCACTGTATAATACAGTGATACCATGGTTCGTCATTAATATATCAGTTTTAGTCGTGGTCAAAATAACGGTGGAATGGATAAAGTGAGTATTAAAAGAATATCGTTATTGCATAACAATATCGATAACATTCAAAAACATTAGCAATCAAACGATACGTAATTGTACCGGATGATACAACGAATCATGAGTCATACACATGCCATATAGTATAATTTAACAAAGGTGGAATATAACGATCTTTCACTTTAAACAACTATATTATTTTCTTCTCTTTTTCTTGTTTATTCTTCCCACAAAAGCAAATTGGTAAATCATAATTTTTTTTTCATCAATCCTCCTATTAGAGCTGGCAAAATTGAACACGATACGGTAACACGACACAAACACGACCCTATATAAAAGGGTTAGGGTTGAGCATAAAAGGGTCGAGGCGTTAAAAGGGTCGACCCGAACACGACACGAAAATTTTCGGGTCGTGTTCGGGTCAAACCCGTATAACCCGAACACGACCCGTATAATTAATCGGGTCAAACAGGTCGGGTGACCTGTTTAACACGAACACGTTCCGTATAATTAATCGGGCCAAACGGGTCGGGTTGACCTGTTTAACACGAACACGACCCGTATGATTAATCGGGTCAAATGGGTCGGGTTGACCTGGTTACTTGAATGTGACCCATTAATTATTTAGGCTTAGGGTAAATTTTCAATATCAAATATAACTAGTCTTTATTTTGACTCTTTGGAGTTTGTTCCAGCTCTAGCCTTTAGTACCTAACACTTTGAATTGAGGATTTACTGAATTTCACTCAATTGAAGTCAAAATCACTACTTTGAATTGGAGATTTACTCAATTAATTGCACTACTTTGAATGTAGAATTTATCAATTCCATTCAATTGAATTCAATTAAACTACTTTCAATTGGGAATTTACTTAATTTACTCGATTAAAGTCAATTGAACTAATTTGAATTGGGGATTTTATCAATTTCACTTAATTTAATTCAATTAAACTCCTTTGAATTAATGATTTATTCAATTGAACTCAATTTCACTATCTTTAATTGGGAATTTTATCCATTCTAATCAATTGAATTCAATTAAATTACTTTGAATTGAGGATTTACTGAATTTCACTCAATTGAAGTCAAAATCACTACTTTGAATTGGGAATTTACTCAATTCCACTCAATTGAATTAAACTTCTTTGAATATAGTTACAATTATTCGGTATATTATCTAATTGATCTCATAACTAATTACTCGAATTTCTTAATCCTCTATTAAAGAGTTTATATAATAGATGTTATCGAATTGACTAATATTATTGAGTATGGATTTGTCTCAATCTTAATAATTAAAATTAAGCAGAATTGTTTTAAAAGTAGTATATAGTATAAAAATAAATATGAAATATAAAAATATTTTGAATTATATATTTAAGTATTATATGACTATTAAAAAGAATTTAAAAGCAATTATATTAGATTTCAAGTATCGAAATACTAATGATATTTAATATTTTTAAATTTAGGATATAATCGATAAATTAATTAATTATCTCTTTTTTTAAAAATAGAATAATAATGATTTTTTTTTAAAATAGATAAATTACTTAACGATATTTAAATTATATAATACTATTTTGAATTGAGGATTTTATTAATTTCATTACTTTGAATTTTGAATTTTGTCAATTTCACTTAATCTAATTGAATTAAACTACTTTGAATCGGGGGTTTATTCAATTGAACTTAATTTCACTATCTTGAATAGAGGATTTTATCAATTATACTCAATTAAACTACTTTGACTTTGAGATTTACTGAATTTCACTCAATTGAAGTCAATTTTACTACTTTGAATTGAGAATTTTGTCAATTGAACTTAATTTCACTCAATTTTAATTAATTTGAATTGAGGATTTTGTCAATTGAACTTAATTTTACTCAATTTTAATTACTTTGAATTGGAGATTTTATCAATTCTACTTAATTTAATTCAATTAAACTACTTTGAATTGGAGATTTTATCAATTTCACTCAATTAAATTATATATATATAGTTTAAATATTAGGTAATTTGATTTATATATATTTAATTAATTTTATAAATCTAAAATATCAATAAAGACAAATTTTCAAAATTTTATAAATCCTAAAATAGTCTAAACTTGTACCCAAACAATCATAACCCTCTAGTGGACACTTTAACCCTATACCCAAACAAACCCCACTAACTAAATCCTAATATGATATACTCAATTATTACTCCCTCGAGTCCCTCACACATACACACTAACACACATATGACATATACATTATACACTCTCAGACTCTCAAATTAGACTCATGCGCCGTTCTCAGATTCTCTCAACCTCACTCCTTCTCAAACCCTAGATCTTCTTCTCAAACCCTAGATCTTGCGTCGTTCTCTCAACCTCGCTCCTTCTCAAACCCTAGATCGTGCGTCGTTCTCTCAACCTCGCTCATTCTCAAACCGTAGATTGTGCATCGTTCTCTCAACCTCGCTCTCAAACCCTAGATCTAAACATCACTCTCGCGTCGTTTCTCTCAACATCGCTCATAGATTTGAAGTCGTTCACTATTGGTTTTGTTCGCAACACTTGAAGGTCTAAGTGGAAGCATCTTGTCTCCTTCATCTGGGTTCGCTCTTCTTTATTTATGGTTTTAATTTTGATTTCGTTAAAACAATTATTTATGTTATACTTTGGGTTAAAACAATTTCGTTTAATGTTTATAGTTTATTTATTTATGTTAATTATTTAGGTTCTTTGTTTTGTTTGTAAAGTTTCTTGTAAAACGATTATTTGATTTCTTGTAAAACGATTATATGCAAATTTTATTGAGTTTATATATAAATATATATATTTTTGTAGGGTATTGGAATTTACTGGGGGGTCATATGTAGTATTTTATGAGATTATTCAAGGTTTTGAAAAAAATTCAGGTATTTTTTAATTTATGAAGTGAGGAATTTTATTGAGTGATATTTGATTATTCACAGAGTAATGGAAGGGTTAATAGTGTATATGGTGACATATATCTAATTTTATTTCTTCTCATATGTACGAATTTCTGAAATAAGTTGCTTACGTCTTTGAGCTGAATTAGAACGACTTATTGAAATTGGTAGCTCGGTATGGTTGCAAGGATATGTTGTGCTCTTTCTTTGTCCATGTATTTATTTTTCTGTTTCAAGAAATAAGAAAACAATTGTGATGAACTGCGCATTTTGTTTGAAGTTGGCTTTATTTTTATTGTGACTATAATAAAACCGAAAATGTGATCTTAAATATTTTTTCCATGCAATTTTAATCATGGCAGTTTGATATATGTGACTACAAAATGCACGATGATATATGTTAAATGTTGCCTCAAAAGATGAGGTTGCTTTGTTTTAGTTGAGTTTTAATTTGAACGTTTATGCAAGAAATATTCCTGAATAAGTCTTCTGTATCAATATGTCAAAACAAGTTTATATCATCATTCGATTTTCTACATTCCCGTCTTCTCAGTTTTCAATAGAATGCAAACAATTCTCAAAAACAATTCCTGAATAAGTCTTTTGTATCAATATATCATGGGATTTTCCTAGGTGAACTTCTGAGCTAATTTTTTATGTGGAACTCATAGTAGAATTGTTTGCAAAAAGCCTATTTTTGGGAGCAGTTTACACATTTTTGGGAGCAGCTTAATGATTTAGTCTAAGACTTTATTTTTTTTGTAATGCTTCTGTTTGTTGATTTGTTCACTTTGATGTAAATGTATTAATATAACAGGTTTGTTTACATAGTGTATGTGTAGCTAATTGTCATATGCATTGTGTTGCAAGTTCTTATTATACATCATTTTTTTAAAAAAAAATTCTATTTTGCTAAATTTTTAGATGGAAGTTGCTCAAATCCAAATTGACATTGAAGATATTGATGAAAGTGATGATGAAGTTGAAAAGGTTGTTGGAGATAATGAAGATTCCAAAGGGAAAAAGGCAGCAAAGAAGCGAAAAAGGCGATTTACCTCAAATGTTTGGGGCTTTTTTGAGATGATTCCTCTTCAACCTGACAACAAGCCAAGATGTAAATGCAAGCTTTGTGGGAGGGTGTATTTGGCTAGTAGTACGTATGGAACTGGAAATTTGAAGCGGCATATGGATAAGTGTGTTAGAAGAGACTCGTGTAATGTAGGTCAGCTTCTTATATCTCATGATTTAGCCACCAAGTCATCAAAATTTGATCCTGTTAAATTTCGTGAACTATTAATTGCTGCTCTTGTCTTGCATGAACTGCCATTTCAATTTGTTGAGTATGAGGGCATTAGAGTTGTATTCCGGTACTTATGTACCGATTTTCAGCCTATTAGTAGAAATACCGCCAAGGCTAATGTCTTAAGGATGTATAAAAATGAAAAGGGTCGGCTGCGAGACTTGTTAGGATCAGTTCGTAGTAGAATATGCTTGACATCTGATTTGTGGACTTCTTTAACCACTAATGGTTATTTGTGTCTCACTGCCCATTTTATAGATGATGATCGGAATTTATAGAAAAGAATTTTAAACTTTTGCTACATGCCATCACCGCACAATGTGTGACCATTAATGAAAAAGTCTACACACTGTTAACCGAGTGGGGGATTGAGAGTAAACTGTTTTCAATCACATTGGACAATGCTTCCTCAAATACTTCATTTGTTGACATGTTGAAGTGTCAATTAAATTTAAATGATGCATTGTTCAGTGGTGGTATATACTTCCATATTCGGTGTTGTGCTCATATAATAAACTTAATTGTGCAAGATGGGTTGAAAGAAATTGATGGATCAATCATTAAGATTCGTGAAAGTGTTAAGTATGTTAAAGGTTCTCCGGGGAGGAAACAAAAGTTCTTTGAATGCGTCTCTCATGTCTCTTTAGATTCTAAGAAAGGTTTGAGGCAAGATGTTTCTACAAGATGGAATTCTACCTTTATGATGGTTGAGTGTGCAATTTATTATCGTCGTGCATTTTGTCACATGGCACTAAGTGACTCAAACTATAAGTTTTGTCCCTCTATTGAGGAATGGAACAAAATACAGAAGAACTGCAACTTCTTGGGAGAGTTTTATAATGTTACCAAAGTTTTTTCTAGAACAAAATATGCTACAGCAAATCTGTATTTTCCAGCAGTGTTCTTAGTTCAACGAAAATTGCTAACTGAAAAGAACAACCCAGATTTGTTCTTGTCTACAATGGCTAAACAAATGTACTCAGAGTTTGCAAAGTATTGGTCAGAATTCAGCATGATACTTGATATTGCTGTAATTTTAGACCCTCGTTACAAACTTGGATTTGTGGCTTTTAGTTATTCTAAGGTTTATGGTGATAACTCTATAGAGAGCCAAAAAGTGCGGGACAACTTGTATAATCTTTTTCATGAGTATATGAATAGATTCTCTCCACAACAAGTTGGAAATGATTCTCATGAAAGAGAAGAGGCTTTTTTCTCAAAAGAAAGTCGAGTTATCATGCAGGTAATTTAAAATTTATTTATTCTAACTATTTGAACTATTTGCTTACTTTTTTTATTTACTTTTTATATAGGAATTTGATAGTTTTGAAAGTGATGAGTTTAGTAGTGGTCAAAAATCAGAATTGGAATTGTATTTGGATGAACCAAAGGTTGACAGGAAAGTGGATCTTGATGTTCTTGCCTATTGGAAGACTAATCAATTCAGGTATCCCATACTTTCTCGCATTGCTCGCGATGTATTGAATGTTCCGGTGTCTACAGTTGCTTCCGAGGCTACTTTTAGTATTGGTGGCTGAATTCTCGATCAATTTCGTAGCTCTCTTAAACCTGAGAATGTGGAGGCTTTGGTATGCACTAAAGATTGGCTGTTTAATTTGAAAGGTAGTCGACAAAATTTATCACTGTTTAAAATAAATTTGATTTTGTTATTTTTTATATTAATTTGTTTTTGTGCGTTTTAAATGAAGAGAGCGTTCAACTTTAATTGGATGAATTTCTTATTGAGTTTGATGATCTAACTTTGCGTAATGAAGAGAACACTCCTTCAGCACAAGTGAACACTTGTGCTGTTAAGGGTCAATAAGGTATTAATAATGGTAATATATAGTTAATGTTGTACTAAATAAAATATACTTAATTCGTTATATAACTTATATTGTTTGTGTTTTTTCAACTCTTGCTCAAGTGAAACCCTTTTTGGAACTACTTTTTGGTGCTATCATGAGACAGTGTTTGTTTTGATTATGCCTTCTTCATTGATCCATATCAAAAAGCTCGTGCTGCCCTGTTTGCTCAAAATCATACTCTGATGTATATTTTTTGTATTAAGTTGTTGAGGATGCAGGTATTATTGCCCTGCTTGCTCAAAATCATACTCTGATGTCAAATGTGTGGCAAATGCTTGATCAGGAGGTATAAATTTACTCAATTTTAAGGAAATTTGTGGTGCTCATATCTTGAATAAAGCTTGTTTTATCCGAACTAATTTTTTTTCTTTCTTTTCTGAATCTGAATATAGGTTGCCTTGACACAGCTAGTTGTCAGTTGCAGTTCATGCACAACACAGCTGTCCATGCACAACATAGTTGTCCATTTAGCTTAAAGTGGAATTGTTTATCCACAAGTGTTTGCAGTAAGTCAGACAGGAGAATGGAGCTATGCCTCCATTCAGCTGTGTTGTAAGATGGATTCCTTGTTAGTTGGGAATTGTAATTCTGTAGTTCTTTGACTGCTTGGTAATCAATTGTTTGTGCCACAAATTCATAAGCATATATTATCAAGCTTGGCCTAAACAATCTGCTTATACTAACACTTTGCTTTCAGGGGTTTGTTGCAGCAGTAAGTCACATGCGTTCCTTTGTTCCAGCCATTTATGATGTCACAGTTGTTATTCCTGTAAATTCACTTGCACTGACAATGCTTAGGCTTTTAAAGGGGAAATCTTATGTGGTAAGCTTACAATCCTGAAGATTTTTAACTGTTAGTTTAAGCATTTTGCCTATATTGCTGCACTTATTATTGTTGGATATTTTTATGATGTGTTTTGGAAGTTATCTTCACATTTTAAAGTCTGATAAAATTTATAAATTTCTGAACTGCAATCTTCTTCCATGTAGGATTTGGAAGTTGTACCGTTGTCAATTGCAATCATACCAGTCACATATTTAATAGCGTCTATATTAGTGTCTACAAATGCACATCTCATTAGAATTAAAAGTTGGTTTGCAATTTACATTAGCGATTGCTTCTTTAATTCTGAATTTATTTATCTTTCTTCTGCTTCAATGCTTGTCATGTGTGCCACACAAAAGGTAGTCATCCTTGTGAGTAGTATAAAAAATATTGTCATGTGCATGAATGTGGTTAATGCTTCTTATCAGAGAAAAAGAGATTTGATTGTAACACTACTTTAGAATTTAGATGTCTAATTTGTTCTCTAGATAATTCTGTGTTCGTTTTCCTATAGCATAAGATTTTGTCTGGTGGAAGTGAGGTAACATTTGGCTTGGAATACCCCTGTATAAAAGCAGTCAATACTTTAACTGGGCTTGTCGGAGCTAGCAGAAGTATCGTTGCTCAGATCATCACTTACGCACTCTAAACGGTACTTAAATTAAATATGGGCACTTCAAATCATTTGTTGTATTTTTTTTTTTTTGCTTCAACCTTATGTAGTTATTGGGATGGATTTGTACATGATTGTTAGGTACGTGAAGTCTTTAAGTCCGTTTTCAGTAATGAAGACGTGTTCAATAGATATTTTCTTCAACTAACTCCGGTATGCTCTATTAACTTTGAATGAGACAAATTATATGTTTAGTTAATTTTTTTTATAATTTTTCTAATTTTTTGTTTAAGTTAATGACTGAAAGCATTTATCTTCTTTTTTATCTAGGTTTCAGGTGTAAAAAGTACGAAGCAGTGCCAGTTGATTTTGTCCGGTGATAAGCTTGGAGAAGGAAACTGATTTATAATCAGTTTTTTGTATAATCAAAAGAATGGAACATTGTAAACTTGATTTATATTTTATTGAAGTAATTTGTAATGTTACATTTATATTTATATTTTAAGTTTATCTAAATTGTTGATTGTATTGTGTTAAAGCTGATCAAATCCAAATTGACGTTGAAGATATTTATGTATTAATCAGGAAACTGATTACTATTTTTCTATTTTACTTAAAGTTAATTAGTTTTTTTTTTTAAACAGGTCAAAAATTTCGTGTCGAGTTCCCAATTTTTTAAACGGGTTACACGGGTCGTGTCGTGTTACCTGTTATTTGAACAGGTCGTGTTAGTGTTTAATAATTTTTACACGATTATTAATCGTGTCGTGTTCGTGTCTAGCCATTTCGTGTTCGTGTCATTTCGGATTCGACCTGAACACAACCCGTTGACACGAATTGCCACCCCTACCTCCTATCATTTTGCTTCCCCTCTCCCCTTTACAAAATATGTATCAGTTATTCGCTTAATAAAATAAATCGCAATTTTCTCAAGGAATTGTATGGAAATTTTCTATAAAGAACATTTTTATCTCTTATCTTAGAAACAAAGAGGCAGACACGGCACCCTGTAAAAAACTCATTTTTTAACTTATTTACAGCCAACTCTACTTCTAATAGGTTGATTTTTTCCTATTCTTTTTATCAAAATAGACAAATGGATCAAAGTATAAACTAGGGTTAACTTCATTTACACCCTCTGAGGTTTATCTTTATTTTAATTAGATTTTTAATATTTGAGAATTTTCATTTACACCCTTTATTTTTCAAACTCACATCATTTACACCTCCTATACCGAAACTACCCTCAATGTTGAGATAGGTAGTATTTAGAAACAAGGTTTATTATCCTCAAATTTTATTATCTCTATCCATGGTGTTTGGAAACAAGATTTACTACTCTCAAATTTTATTATCTTTACATTCAAAATTTATTATTTTGGCATTAATTTTTTTATTTGGGCATAAATATATAAAAAAAATTATTTATAGTAAAATATATAAAAAATGAAAATTTAATTGGTAATTCGAAATATTTTTTTAGATTTCGGACTTAATTGTTTTTATATTTTACCTTAATTGGTAGTTCGGCAAAAAAATATTTTGGCAAATTAGTTATCCTTGTTTTTTTTTCTTTTATTTCAATTTTGTCGGGTGAGATAGTGGTGATAGGGCTGCAAATGAACCAAGCCGTTCGTGAGCAGGCTCGGGTTAGGCTCGTTAAGAGCTCGGCTCGTGCTCGTTCGTTTAGTAAACGAACCGCGCTTGAGCATAATTTTTAGGCTCGTTTAGTAAACGAGCCGAGCTTGAACATTACTAAGCTCGGCTCGCCAAACTCGTGAACAGACTCGTCTAAATTAAATAGTAAAATTATATCATATTTGACAAAAGAATGTGTTCAAATTGAACAAATTATGAAGATTATTATGAAAAAATTATAGAGATTAGGCGACCATAACATAAAATTAATTCATAAAGAATTATACTAGTGAAAATATGTTAAAACAGACATGCAACAACTCAATCCAGACAACTATTAGGAAGAGTAATATATGTTATACTGAAACGAGTCGTTCGTGAGCAAGCTCGGGCTCGACTCGTTAAATCTGGTGTTCGGCTCGAGCTCGTTAGTTAAACAAATGATCCGAGCTTGAACACATTTTCTAGACTCGTTTAGTAAATGAACCGAACTTGAACATTTTAAAACTCAGCTCGACTTGATTCGTTTGCAGCCCTAGTGGTGATGTGTTTATTAATTGGAGTCTGACGTGGCAGGCCATGAAGTTGTTAAAAGATACTATATGATTTTATATTCTTAAAAAATATATATATATATATATATATATATGGGATTATACCGTATAATGGTGGTATTTCTTGTGTATATTTAAACAATAATAATTTTGGGTTTATTAATTATGTTCTTGTAATCTGTACAAAGGACTCATAAGTTCCATATTTGTATGTGTTTGTAGCTTTTATGTGCGGTTTGTTTCGGAAGTTTTTATGCGCTGTTTTTCTATTTCATTTTGCAACAAAAAAAAAAAATGCAGAATCAAATTATTACTTATTTACATGCTCCTAAGCTTAACATATAATGAGTTTGATTTGATTCAAATTACAAAAGCCGTAATTGGTAGCATTGAATGACTCTATGTTATTAGACCTCTCATGATTTTTTTTTTCCGCACTACTAATTATTATAAAATATAAAAACAATTAAGTCCAAAATGTAAAAAAATATTTTAAAGTATCAATTTGATTTTTTTTATTTTTTAAATCTTTTATATATATTTTACTATAACCCTTTTTATTATTATTTATGCCAAAATAAAAAAAATGCCAAAATAAAAAAATTTGAGATAAAAATAATAAAATTTGAGAGTAATAACCCTTATTTCCAAACACTATGGATTGAGATAATAAAATTTACGGGATAGTAAACCTTATTTTCAAACACTACCTATCTTAATATTGACGATGATTTCGGTATTAAGTAATATTAGGGGTATAAATGATGTGAGCTTAAAAAAAAATAAAAGGTATAAATAAAAATTCTCAAACATAAGAAAATTTGATTAAAATAAAATAAATTTCATGAAGGGTAAATGAAGTGAACCTATAAACTAATATGGATGTACATAATTCTTTTCTTTTGTACTTTCTTTGGTGAGACTAATAAAGATAAGCAAGTTGTGTATTAATTGACATCATTCATTGTTTCATGTTAAATTACATGCACACGTATGGCGAGTTCTCCGAGCTTTGCTTCTCATAACTACATTTTATAACCAAGTCAAACATTTATGGATAGTGGGATCGAGAAAGAGATGGGTGGCCAAAATTCTTATTTATTTATATTTTTTGGTGGATATGTGTGATAGTTATTTATTTAATCTTAGAATCATTAACGAGTCCCATAATTCACATCCTAATACATTAAAACAAATACTTAATGCATGAAAAAGGCAATATACCAAAAGGGTCAGCCTTTGCCATAACCTCCAACTTCTATCAGACAACTCTTAATTTGCATGTGTGAATTTCTGACACTCATAGATATAGTTTTAAAAAACTTCATTTGAATTAATCAATATACCAGGAATTAACCCCCGAAAAATATATATATATATATACCAGGAATTTTAAATTTACTCATTCAAATTTTAATTTTTTTTATGCATTCTGTGACACTAATGTAAATAGTCTAAGCAAATCTCTTTTGAATTAATCAATATACCAGGAATTTCAAATTTAGGCATTCAATTTTATAATTAGGAATTAGGTGTACAAATATAATAGTTAGATGCTTTAAAAATTAAAATCACTAATTAATCTAACTTATATATATATATATATATATATATATATATATATAAATTAAACGTCTTATGCGAGGCCAAAGCTTTAATGCAACAATGAAGTTATCACTATAGACTGTACATTAACCGCCTTCAAACTCAATAATAAGGAGAGTCCCGTGTAACTAAAATTGCACACATTTAAGTGACCATCTTTGTATTTGACGATGACGATAATGGAATTTACTTTCTTTAAACTGTTGCAAGATGAGAGCCCGAAATGGTTTTTAATTACATAAAAATTTGAAATTAGATTGCCGGTTAAGAATTAATTACATTTTCATGGTGGTGGCAGGTAGGAAACAGATGGATATCAACGTAATGTAATGGCATTCTTATATGGATCAACTTGGTATTAGGATCAAATAAGAGGCCACTCGGTAATAAAATACATATATGTATATAATATATACAAAACACATGTATGTGAGATAGTGGGTCCAATATACACCTACTATACCTAGCTGTAGTCAGTGAGCTTGTTCTTAATGTAATTAATCATTTAGTGAACGATGAAGTTAAAGCTCAAAAAATTGCTATTACCCAATCCCTATATCCCAATACAGAAACGTTATGTATATACACACACTCTCAAAGAAATGGTCTTTGGTTTTAACCCATTCTTGTATTTTTTGTGTGTCTTTCTCATGATCTTCATGTGTTGGGCCGGCCATGGAATGGGTAAAACATCCCAATCAAACAATCATTACGAGTAAGAGTTTCTAGAGAGAGAAAATATATGGGAGGAGAGAGAAAGTTTGGAGAGAAAATTATGATGAAAATAATCATGTCAATGGTGAATATTAGTAGTTGTAGTTGTGGTAGTGATAGATTGATTGGCTTCTAAGAAAAGGGTAATCAAGAAAAGTAGGAAAAAGGGTGGTTTGTTTTTTTTCTCTTTGCTTTGTGTTTGATATTTTTGAGTACTAGGACATCATTAGTTCTTGCCTTGCTCACCCACCCACTAGAGGGACAAAAGGGTAGTTAGTTATCTATTGGCACTAATAAGCACAACCCAACACATTTTCACACACAGTTATACATTTCTCAGAATTGTGTTGTGGGGTGTGTGTGTGTGCACTGGAGTGGTGTTGGTGCAGCTATGTTAGCCATTAGGCTGCTATGGTTTCTGGTCTGGTATGCAGGAATTGGTGTGATCTCGTCCTTCACCGACTCGCGCGACGGTAAACTACTTGCTCTTAATGTTAATTCCTGCAAATAGATATGTTATATTATGTGTTGATCAAGTGTTTGATTTAATTTCTTCTGTTGTTTCATGTTCGGTGTTACATTCACTAATTACGCTTGTTATATGCACATATTGATGTTTTAAGGGTGGCTTTAGGCAATGGAATTTATATTGAAATGAGGATGTTGCTATATATGTGATGCTCTTTTGATCATATATGACTATGAAATTTGCTTGCTTTAATTGATCATAAAGACAAAATTCAATTTTAGTTACCAAATGGCAAGTTTTTGAAGATTTTGCATCTTTGATCTGGGGCTTTGATTAGAGATTGCTAGAATAGAATTGGTCGACTGATTTGACCAATTTGAAATGATTAATTTACATAAATTAAGAGATGTTTATATATACAATCAACACTTAGCCTTGCAGTTTGCAACTTTTTTTATTGAAGTTTTCTTGAGTTCAGAGTTCAGATCTAGGCTCCATAATTTCACTTCAGAATGGTTTAGACTTTATAGTAGGTATAAGTACAACAATGCAGTTGAAATAGAACTTGAAATTGGTTGACTGGTTCGATAAATAGTGATTCATGTAATTCAGGTCACTTTTTTTTTTCAAAAATGTCACCAAGGATTTAAACATTAGGCAGATGTTACTCATACAATTTTTTTCTTCCTTTTCTAATCGGAATTGGTAATTTGTAGACACTCTCTTTAGGTTAATTATTCAGTAGTCCAAGTCCCTGACTTAGTATTGGAAAATATTTCTGCTATATACATGACTGCAAATTTTGATGAACACGCATCAATATACTGCCCTTCTTGAGACAAACGCGGTATGAAATTTAATAAGCTTAAAATGGATGATAGCTGTGGTACTCCGGGCGTTGAAGGATCAATGGCAACACACACCACCAAGCTGGGATAAGTCCAATGACCCTTGCGGAGGAAAGTGGGAAGGGGTCACGTGCAACAACTCAAGGGTGACTGCTTTGTGAGTAACCGTCTACTATTTCATCTTGTCATGTTGAGTTCTTTTTCCCACTTTCACTAAACGCCTATTCCACTCGAAGACTGTTGCATTTGCAAGCCTATTCATAGTCTGGATTGATGTTTTCAGGGGACTATCAACTATGGGGCTTGTAGGTAAGCTAAGCGGTGGTGACATTGGGGGGCTCACTGAGTTGAAATCCTTGTGAGTCTTCTTATCCATTTCTCAAAAGTACCATACGCACCTACTGTAACTGTGTTGCTTCTACTGTCAAGCCAAAAAATATATATTTGCGGAACATCACAAAATATCTTAATGATGCTCACATTCCCACTCATTTTCGATCAAGTTACTGTCGTTGTTCACCAAGCTTAAGTTTGAAACTATGTTACTGCAGGGACTTGTCATTTAATAAAGGCCTCACAGGTTCCCTCTCTCCGCGGTTGGGAGATCTGACAAATCTTCAGATATTGTGAGATTTAATCAACAGACTGTATCTTTTAACCTTTTTCATTAGATGTACTTTATCTTTAATATATTCACATTTATATCATTATTATTATTTGCCTCACAGAATCCTAGCTGGCTGTGGCTTCAGTGGTGATATCCCCAGTGAATTAGGCAATCTTTCACAGCTAACCTTTTTGTAAGAATTGCTACAACAATTATCACACTTCCAAATGGAAATAACAGCTTAATACTCTTTACTAAATGTTTTAATTACTACTTGTCTTGGCACTTGGTAGGGCTCTGAACTCGAACAACTTCACTGGTAACATACCACCTTCTCTGGGAAAGCTCTCCAATCTCTACTGGCTAGACTTGGCAGAAAATGAGTTGTCCGGAGAACTCCCCGTTTCAACTCTTACCACCCCTGGATTAGACCTCCTAATAAATGCCAAACACTTGTGAGTGCATTTTAAATTTCCGACTTACGTTCCTTGTGTCGCTTATTTATCACACAAACAACTGCCTGATTCTTAAATACCTGCAGCCATTTCAATAAAAACCTGCTTTCAGGGAGAATTCCGCCCGGACTTTTCAGCCCCGATATGGTACTAATACACGTGTAAGTAGATATTCACGCGCCAGTTCATTGTATTGATTATCCTCATTCTGACTGCTGATGGTTCTGAAATGTCAGACTGTTCGATGGAAATCAATTAGAAGGGAGTATTCCATCTACTGTAGGACTTGTCCAGACTCTCGAGGTTCTGTGAGTAGACTCGACCATCTTTTACATCTCATCCTTTCAGATAGTTCTTCATTTTCTTTTTAACAATTATCATTTCTGAACTTGTTTGGCATGCACATTTTTTACCTGCAACAGTCGGCTCGATAGAAATAACCTGAATGGGGTTGTACCAACAAACTTGAACAACCTTACGAATCTCAATGAATTGTGGGTATTTCTGTTTTAAACGATTTAATATCAGGAGTTCTTTCAATAGTTATGAGTGATCACTAACATGTCTTCCTTCAAACTCCTATTTTCTCTTGTAGGAATTTAGCACACAATAACCTCTCTGGATCATTGCCCAACTTAGCTGGATTGAATTCACTCAATTATGTGTAAGAAGACCGCAAAGAAATTTATTCAATCCAGTTATATGTAGGGAAAAGTTGTATCATTTGAAAATGATGCCTTTGCTATTTTTTCTTCACAGTGATTTAAGCAACAACTCATTTGTTCAAACAAAAGCTCCCGCTTGGTTCTCAACCTTGCAATCACTCACCACTCTGTGAGTTTTCTATAACGTACATTGCAAAATGTGAAAACTTCCTTACACAGCTGACCTATCTGATGTGGAAGTTTTGCTATGGTGCTCAGGGTTATAGAATATGGGCCACTTGAGGGGTCTCTGCCACAAAAAGTTTTCAGTTTTCCTCAGATACAACAAGTGTGAGTTCATAGATCAACTTTGAAGACCTTGAAAAGCTTATATTATATGTAGAAAAAAAAAAACCATGATTAACCTTCTGGTTTATTGTAATTTTTGACAGGAAACTGAGGAACAATGCAGTCAATGCGACGCTGAACATGGGTAACAGCATCAGTGACCAACTCCAACTTGTTGATCTGCAGAGCAACGAAATAACTGCGGTGACACTGGATTCTGGATACAAAAATACATTAATGTGAGTGCTCATTTCTTGCAAAGTGTCTATGTGAATTATCATTAATGTAGATTCTTTTTTCCTAATCATCATCCATAATTTGTGGATTTTTGTACTACAGACTCGTCGACAATCCAGTGTGCACGACAGGTCTCGCGAATACAGACTACTGCCAGATTCAGGCTACAACCACAAAGACTTATTCTACCAGCGTAGCGAATTGCCGGGGAAAAACATGTTCCTCGGATCAGAAGCTCAACCCTCAGAGTTGTGAATGCGCTTTTCCACTAGAAGGAACATTGTATTTTAGAGCACCCTCCTTCAGAGAGCTGTCTAATGCTAATGTATTCCACTCTCTAGAAATGACACTCTGGGAGAAATTAAACCTCACTCCTGGTTCAGTTGCTCTCGAGAACCCCTTCTTTAATGTTGATGACTATCTTCAGGTGCAGGTTGAACTCTTTCCATCTACAGGAAAATATTTTAGTAGGACCGAGATCCAGAGGATTGGGTTTGATTTGAGTAATCAAACTTTCAAACCGCCTTCATCGTTTGGACCCTACTATTTTATAGCATCTCCTTATGCTTTCCCAGGTAATCTAATTCAAAATGTGCTTATATATGCAGTTTCATAAATTCTTTTAAAATTGAATAAATGGCCTAAAAGAATACAATAAAATTTCAGTTGGAGGACATTCAATTAGCACAGGTTTAATTGCTGGGATAGCAGTTGGCTGTACTTTACTGGTCGTGGTTCTTATTGTACTAGGAGTATATGCTGTTCGGCAAAAGAAACGCGCTGAAAGAGCTATTGGATTAAGTAAACCATTTGGTAAGTCGCGCATTTCATTGAAAATTTAAAAAATGCCGGTATTTTGTAGGTTTTGAAAAATGTCCTCTTAGCTCATTTCATTTTCTTGTGTGGTTCAGCATCTTGGGCACCAAGTGGGAAAGACAGTGGTGGCGCACCGCAACTAAAGGGTGCTAGATGGTTTTCCTATGATGAACTCAAGAAGTGCACAAGTAATTTCTCTGAAAGTAATGAGATTGGTTCTGGAGGCTACGGCAAGGTAAACATTTCAATGTCCTTGGGTGAAACCTTAGAAGTCTAACTTTAGTTTTATTAACAAGAGTCTAGCTCTAGTTGAAACTCATTTATTTTGTGTTTTTAGGTCTATAGAGGGGCTCTGCTAGGAGGACAGTTGTTAGCTATCAAAAGAGCTCAGCAAGGGTCCATGCAAGGCGGGGTTGAATTCAAGACTGAAATCGAGTTGCTTTCGCGAGTTCATCACAAGAACCTTGTTGGCCTTGTGGGGTTCTGCTTCGAGCAAGGAGAACAAATGTTGGTGTATGAGTTTATGCCTAATGGAACTTTAAGGGAAAGCTTGTCAGGTGCGACCACTACAATATATATCTTGTCACAGAATAAATATTAAGAGTTTATGAAGGTTGTGAGAAGCAAATACGGAACAAATAAAAAAAATCTCTCTTTTGATTGAAAGGGAAGTTGAAATTCTAAAACCATGCGAAACTATTCTGGTTATCTAGTTCAATTGATCGTGCCACACATGTAGAGACTTCAAATCTTTTTTCTAGAAATTTTCTGTGAAATGTCCGTAGATAAAACTGTAATGATGTAATTTAAGGCCATGCAGCCTTCAAAGATCACTAGTGGGCAAACTAGTTTTCAATCCCATGTGTAGTCCTTTTTGTCTTACAACAACTATTTGCGAGTTGCAGGGAAATCTGGTATTCATCTAGACTGGAAGAGGAGACTTCGCATTGCTCTTGGTTCAGCCAGAGGTTTAGCTTACCTTCATGATCTTGCCGACCCCCCAATAATTCACAGAGATGTCAAGTCTACCAATATTCTGTTGGACGAACACCTAACAGCAAAGGTTGCAGATTTTGGCTTGTCTAAGCTAGTGTCAGACAGCACGAAAGGGCATGTTTCAACTCAAGTTAAAGGCACACTGGTGAGGATTACTGAACCCCATACCTCTCTCAATTGTTCAAGTCATCAGTGTGATCTATAGAATTAGTACCATCTTTTATCGCTTTTTTCTTGCAATGCATTCCGAAAAATTTCCTTTCAAAACAAAAATCCGAAGCCAGCTTTGGTTCAAGCTTAGAGACTAAGCGAGTTAATCAATTCATTAAAAATGTTTCAGTTTACTACAACTTTATGCATAACTTTGTTTAAGATGTTCATGATTACAATCCATACAATGGTTTTATGTGTGTCGCACATAAGTTTAAGTTTAAGCTCAAACGACTCATCGCACCCCATTTATTAGCTTATTTATCACTCACAAAATACTTATAAAAACCCTTACCTTTGTTAATTGGCATCTTCTTCAGCTTCTGAATCGGCAAAATGTATTGATTTAAGGAAGTGGGGTAGGAAAGTGGCCCTTGCTTTTGGAAGTTTTAGGAACAAGGTTGTTTGGCCCTTTCTTTTGGAAGCTTTAGGGACAAGGGAGTTTTCTTTTAGTCTGGTTTTTAATCTTCTGTTTGGTCTGAGGCCTATCTCCAACTTTTGATGCCTTTTCTATAAGCAGTATATTCTTTACTCCAATTTAATATTAAATCTACCATTGGAGTGAGAATAAGATTTATAAATAAAACTATTTTCATGACAACGCTGCAAAGCAGGCCGGCTAGGCGGCTACTCTTCCTTCAAATGATGATTATTTTATTTTATTTTAATTATTAGTATTATTATCACCTGTTTTTTTTAATCTTTGCTCATATGTCCGATTCTCTGTTAATCTCCTCTGCAACACAAGTACAACACAAATGGTTTCTAGGTTAAGGAAATTTTTCGTTACATAAACCACTTCATTTATCATACCATAAAAGGTAAGGACCATTAGCAAATGTGTGTTTCTCTTATGCCGGTGTTAGTAGGGAAAGACTGGACCATAGAAATCAACTTCAATGTCATCAGCTCATCCTCCACTCCAGCATGATTTTATTAAATTTGGCTTTGGCTTGCTTATTTACCATGGCATGATTATTTTTATTTTTTATTTTTTTTTATGTTTAGTGAACTTCACAAATATCCAGATTCATGACCAATAACCTGCTGCAAATTATATTCTTTTTTATATGATAATTTTTTCTTTGTAGAAATGTCTACTTCCCAACATTGAATTACTGAACATAACATGAATCAAGTAGCAACTTCCTTGCTCAAAAAGAAAGAAAAATGTGGCATTTCCCTTAAAAAAATGTGTGTTGCTAGGTTCAGTCAAAACTCAAAACCGATCCACGAATCAAAATCCTAATGAAGACATCTGGTTGCAGGGTTATCTGGATCCAGAATACTACATGACACAACAATTAACTGACAAGAGCGACGTCTACAGCTTCGGTGTGGTAATGCTTGAACTCATAACTGCTCGGCAACCAATCGAGAAGGGTAAGTACATTGTCCGTGAGGTGAGACTAGCAATGGACAGGAATGACGAAGAGCACTACGGTTTGAGAGAAATCATGGATCCGTCCCTGAGAAACGCAACATATCTTATCGGATTCGGGAGGTTTCTGGACTTGGCAATGCAATGTGTGGAAGAGTCTGCTCCGGAGCGTCCAGCGATGAGTGAAGTAGTGAAGACACTTGAGACCATCCTGCAAAATGATGGGCTGAACACAAACTCAACATCAGCATCCTCATCTGCCACAGACTTCAACTCCGCCAAAGGCGGTGCTCCGAGACATCCTTACAATGAGGCTCTGCCTAAAAAGGAGGTGAATGGCAGTGATGGTAGTGATGCCTTTGAGTACAGTGGTGGATACACACTTTCTACAAAAGTGGAACCCAAGTAGAGTATTCTGTATGACCTTTTGTAGGGTTTTTTTTTTTTCTCTTTGATTTCTTGACAGTTTTGAATTGTTTTCTTGGAGAATATATTTGGTTACTAGTTAGTACAAAGATGATCACAAAGTTTGTTTGACTGTAAAATGTGGGAGAAATTGTTAATAAAAAGTGTGAATTGCATTGCCTCTTTTATATATTTTACAACATTCTATTACATCCAATAATGTCACACAATTTAGATTTTTACTTCTGTGATCACCATCATTTGCAGCCACATATCGGCTTCGATGGCGGTAACGGTGTAATGGACTCGAGCAATGTCAATATTAAATATGTTATGGTATAATGGACTCGAGCAATATCGATATTAAATATGTATATTGGACGAATATTAATGCTACGTAATGATATTTGCATTTTCAAAAAGTGTTATGAACTTGATGATACGTTCATACTACGAATTCTGATTATGAGAGAACGAGCGAAAAAAAATAATTGGAACCAAAGTGGAGAGTACAACTACGAAAATTTGTTCTTTTCAAAAAAAAAAAAAAGACTAAGAAAATTTGTGAAAAAGCAAAAGCTACTTGAACAGAAGATCAAAGAAATGTTTGGGGGAGTAGAATTTTGAGTGGAAGGATGGGCAAAAACAAGTTCTGTTGAATTTTCATATGATCAATTAGTACCCTTCAAGGGACAAGGGTGTATTATTATTTATTATTGGTTTTTTTGGGTTCCTTTTTCTGCCCGGTAACTTGTGTTTGATATCATGATTCGTTTTGTTCATAATGATTTTGGAATGTGTCAATACCGTTACGTAACACAACACAAATATTCCAATATTCTTATACTCATTTTTAAAACTGCTATTATCCGAATTTCTTAACCATTATCGCAAATGCGACTAAAATCTATACCATGATTAATATTGAAAAAATAAGTATAAACAAAGAGTGCTTGTGTTGATGTCAGAGTCATGCCCATAGTTATTAAAAGCTCAAGCGTGTGGCGACCTATGTGGACGGGTGTAAGTGGCACTGGCAGGCTACCATACTGAGCGAGCTAAATGTGCATAATCCCACATCGTCTGGGTAAGGAAAGGTTAGTGTTATATGTGAGTTTCATATCATTCTATGACACGACGCATTTTTAAAACCGTGATGGTCGGGAACCCATTTGAACTTCATAGTTAAGCGTGTTTGCTGTGGAATAATACCAAGATGGGTGACCGCCTAGGAAGTCTCTGATCCTGGTTTGTCAAAAGCGGACAGTATTGTGTCATGATTGGGAGGGGGCTGTTACAAATGGTATCAGAGCCTGACCCAGCCGGAAGTGTGCCGACAGGAACGTCGAGCCTCCTAGGGGGTGGATTGTGGCAACCTATGTGGGCAGGTGTAAGTGGCACTGGCAGACTACCACACTAGACAAGCTACAGGTGCACAATCCCACATCGTCTGGGTAAGGAAAGGCTAGTGTTATATGTGAGTTTCGTACCCTTCTATGACATAACGCGTTTTAAAACTGTGATAACTGGGGACCCCCTAGGAAGTCTTTGGTCCAAGTGAGCCAAAAGCGGACAATATTGTGTCAAGATAGGGAGGGGGTTGTTACAAATATATTGTGGCGACCTATGTGGGCGGGTATAAGTGGCATTGACAGGCTACCACACATGGCGAACTACAAGTGCACAATCCCACATCGCCTGGGTAAGGAAATGCTAATGCTATATGTGTTTCATACTCTTCTATGACACGACGCGTTTTAAAACCGTGATAGCTGGGAACCCACTAGAACTCCACAGTTAAGCGTGTTTGATGTGGAGTAGTACCAGAATGGGTGACCCCCTAGGAAGTCTCTGGTCCGGGTGAGCTAAAAGCGAACAGTATTGTGTCAGGATAGGGAGGGGGTTGTTACAAATATATTGTGACGACCTATGTGGGTGGGTGTGCCGTGGGCGGGTGTAAGTGGCATTGGCAAACTACCACACTGAGCTACAAGTGTACAATCCCACATCGCATGAGTAAGGAAAGACTACGTGTTATATGTGAGTTTCATACCCTTCTATGACATGATGCGTTTTAAAACCATGATAGTTGGGAACCCACCAGAACTCCACAGTTAAGTGTGTTTGACGTGGAATAGTACCGGGATTGGTGACTCGTGGGAAGTCTCTGGTCCGAGTGAGCCAAAAATGGACAGTATTGTATCAGGATAGGGAGAGAGCTATTACAAATGGTATCAGAGCTTGACCCAGTCGGAAGTGTGTCGACGGGGACGTCGGGCCTCCTAGGAGGGTGGATTGTGGCAACCTATGTGGGCGGGTGCAGATGGCACTGGCAAGCTACCACACTGGGCGAGTTACAGGTACACAATCTCACATCGCCTAGGTAAGGAAATGTTACGTACTATATGTGAGTTTCATACTCTTCTATGGCACAACGTGTTTTAAAACCGTGATGGCTGGGAACTCACCAGAACTCCACAGTTAAACGTCTTGATGTGGAGTAATCCCAGGATGGCTGACCCCCTGGGAAGTCTCTAGTACGGTGATGCAGGAGGATCAGCGCAAGGATGGCAGGAAATTGTGATCTGCTGTTTTCCTTTTCAAATCTTTATTTTTAGTTAATTTTTGCTATTTAGGGTAATTTTCTATTTGTCAATTAGGAATTGATTCTGAACCCGATTTGGGCCAGATTTTTGGTAATCTTTTGATTTCTTTCCTTGTTTCGTTTTGGTAAGACTTTTAGGGTTTTGCTATTTTTGGTAAAATCCTTGATTTTCAGCTATTTAAACCCGGCCTGTGGGTTGTTTTAAATTAGTTTTTGAATATTAAGAATTTTATTAAATTTCAGAGTGTTCTCTGAATTTTGGGTCGAATAATTTCTCCCTTTTCTTTCTTGCAAATTACCCGTTGCGCTAGCCTGCAGAATAATCTCTATTCTGTCCGGCGTCAATTGGTATCAGAGCTCAGCATCTTCCTGAGGCGATATTTTCATCAGTTTTCAATGGCTGGTGGTCGTGGTCATGGTGGTCGTCGTGGGCAGGTTCCGATTGAGGAAGTCCCGCACCGTGATCATAACATTCAGGATGTTATGATTGAGGATTTGCAGAGGCAAGTGGCAGAGTTAACCCAGCGCCTGGCGGCGCAGGAAATCGGTAATCATTATGTGGAAGATTCTGATACCGACAATTCCACCTTCGAAAATCCGTATCCACCGTTATGGCCAATATTTTCGGAAGATTCTGATTCCGAAGATGATTGGTTGAAAACCGATACTTTCGTTGGAGAGCCAGTGTATGACACATAAGGAGATGATGATGTGTTGTATGGGGACGGCCATGAAACTCTGGTCATTCCTAAGAGCCTCCTGACTCTCAGAAGCGATTCCAAAGATGATTGGTTGAGAACCAATGTTTTCCATACAACCTGCACCATGGCCGACAAAGTCTGCAAGATGATTATTGACAGTGGCAGTTGCGAGAACGTAGTCTCTAAAGACGTTGTCCGAAAGAAGGGTTCTCCCTCGTCAGTCTCTATGATGTCTCCTTCTGCATTTAATCAGTCGATGTCTCCGTCGTCTAATGGCCAACATCTTCGAGGCATCCATGAGCAAGTGAAACTGGCCATTCACGAGAGCAATGCCAAGTACAAAACTCGAGCGGACAGTCATCATCGTCAGGTACTTTTTGATGTTGGTGATTTTGTTTGGGTTGTATTAACTCGTGATCGTTTCCCTGTTGGCGAGTATAATAAGCTTAAGGAGCAGAATATTGGACCTTGTGAGATATTGCAGAAGATTAATGACAACGCATACAGGTTGTGTCTCCCTAGTCACTTGAAAACATCTGATATCTTTAATGTGAAACACCTGAGTCTTTGTTTTGCGGATTCTGTTGATGCTGCTGTGAACTCGAGGACGAGTTCTTTCCAACCCGGGGTGACTGATGCAGGAGGATCAGCGCAAGGATGGCAGGAAATTGTGATCTGCTGTTTTCCTTTTCAAATCTTTATTTTTAGTTAATTTTTGCTATTTAGGGTAATTTTCTATTTGTCAATTAGGAATTGATTCTGAACCCGATTTGGGCCAGATTTTTGGTAATCTTTTGATTTCTTTCCTTGTTTCGTTTTGGTAAGACTTTTAGGGTTTTGCTATTTTTGGTAAAATCCTTGATTTTCAGCTATTTAAACCCGGCCTGTGGGTTGTTTTAAATTAGTTTTTGAATATTAAGAATTTTATTAAATTTCAGAGTGTTCTCTGAATTTTGGGTCGAATAATTTCTCCCTTTTCTTTCTTGCAAATTACCCGTTGCGCTAGTCTGCAGAATAATCTCTATTCTGTCCGGCGTCATACGGGTAAGCCAAAAACGGACAATATTGTGTCAGGATAGGAAAGAGAATGTTACAAGGCGCACCAAGGCACTAGAGGTCCTCTGGAGTTCAGACGCGAGGCGCGTGCCTAAGTGAAGTGAGGTATACAATAGAAAATACAATAAAAAAATAAATTATTATTAAAACATTAATACTCGATAATTGAGATACAAAAATTGTCAAAGACGCTCTTGTCAGCACTTAACGCGCAAGACTTATGTTTGAAAGAGCCTAGACGCTTGTTTATCAACACTCCTCATGCATATGATTATATGAGTAGACCAGTAGTGGCACATTGGCACTAGTAAGATGCTTAGCTATAAGGGGTCTAAAGCAACAGTGAACCCACAACATGGGGTGGGTAATGGGTAATGGGTAATGGCACCTCTCCCTTTTGAAAGATAACATGAAAATACAACCTCAATTGGAAAAATAAATAAATTAAGTAACCTCCCTGTTTAATTTAAGTGTCACTTGGACATGTATACCTTTAAAAGATAACACCAAATTAAAACCTACACAGGAGAAAATAAATTTGGTGTTATCTTTTAAAGGTAAAGATTATATATATATAATTCGATTAGCATTCTTTATTAATTTGGTAAAGATTAAAAAATATATTTTAGATCATCAACTATAATTATATATATATATAATATTAAAAGGGGTCTAATTTTCTATGCAGTATTGGTGTGCCCACACCCCCACAAAATAATAATAATAAATAAATAAATAGAAGGAAATATGATTGTGTATGTTTGTTATTAATTTGAAGAATTGACAATTTTGAAGCTATAATTTATTTGAATATTGACTTCTCAATTGGAAGGATTTCCAATTTTAGAAGTGAACATTTATTTCATATTGGACTTGGAAGAAAGTACAATTTTCCCTTCAAAAGATTAGGAATAAGATACTGATTAAGTTTAATTAATACCCATCAACTGGTATTATACGTCTTTATCTGATACCTAAAAAATTGCGATAACAAATGGAAATTGGGAAGTTACAGCATTAAATATGCTTATATATGTATATATATAGTTCGTATAATACACAATAATTCACATAGAAGTTGTCCAACCAACATGTGAATGTCGGCTGTATAAACTCGATCTGATTCAACCCAACCATTAGATTTGCTGATTCATTTGCCAATTCTCTCTGAGTGCGACTGTGAATTCTCAGATAGTCTCTCTGTCTCTCTCACTCAGTTTTTGAATCACAATGCTGTATTTGATATAAAAAACAAATAAATTGTGTTTGCGATTGTTCCGAGGAAAAGGAAAAGGAAAAGGAAAAGAGAAAGGAAAAGGGAAAGGAAAAGTAGTGGAATCGAAGCGTGAAGAAGGGAAAGGAAAGGAAAGGAAAGGAAGAGTAAAGGGGACGGAATGAAGGGTTCGTCTTACACTCTTCCGGCGAAGAGGCGATGGAAAGGGCTGGTGATTGCTGTGCTCGGACTCGTTTTCCTTTCCATGCTCGTTCCTCTCGTTTTCTTGCTAGGTCTCCACAACGGTCTTCTCTCCGCTTCCGGTATTGCAATTTACACACACTCTCGGTGTATCTGTGTGTGTGTAATTATATGTGGTGTAGTGTTTGTTTGGCTAGATCTGTTACTGTCTTCAGTATGGAACGCACTTGGCTTAGTTTGCAATGCTCGTCTACTAATTTTAGATCTGAAGTGGAGATTTGTTTTGTGAATTGGGTGTGTTTGGTTGTGATTGTGCTTTTCTGGTGTGAATAATGTACTTCATTTGCGTTTTTGGATTCGAATTTGATTTACTATGTGATTTTAATTAAAGAATTTACTTCCGATCTCTGTGAATGGTTGGTTTCTTCACTTGATTAGATATAATATGATGTGGGATTATGTAGATTTTTTTTCTTTCCGAAAGTGATTATGTAGAATTCAAGTGTCCTTATTTACTTTTTCTGATATTTCTTGCTCTGAACTCTTAATTTTGGATTACCTGGGTTTTTAGTACTCAAAATTGCAATTTTGTTTCTGTTTATTTTTTATAATTTTGATGGAGACAATTGCTGTATATTTTGCAGGATTCACAACTGAGCCACAGAGTTCAAATTCAGTAAGATTTTGAATAAATTTATCAATTTAAGTGTTTACTTTATTTTATTTTTGTTTAGTTGATGTTAACTATTCTTTTTCATTTTTTTTCAAATTTTCTGGTGGGAATCAGAATGAAATTAGAGTTTATGATCATCACGACAACAGTAACAGCCGGAATCTATCAGATGTAAATTTCTTGAACTTAATAATATTTAAATTTTAATATTTATTGTGGGATCGGAGATGTTCAAGTTGGATGCTTTCTGTCTCCTGATCAGCAGAAGCAGAGGGACTTTCTTTCTTTCCTTTCCCTTGTTTTTAACTGTCATTTCTCAGTTGCATTTTAGGACCAGTAAGTTATACTATGGGACTTTGCTTCTATGAATGTAGACTAATTTGTAATTGGATTTTTTTTTTTTTTTGTACCAGGAGAAATCAGTAAACATTGAGCAAATTTTAGAAAGATTCAGACCTACTCTTCCAAAGGTTCATTGCCTACTGCTTTGATGGTTAAGACTCAACTTCTTGCACTATTAACTTATTAAGATAGTACTATGTTACATTTTTTGCTCAACTTGTGGGAGGGGATGTGAGCAGTGCTTCTGTTGCCTAATTGCTGTTTGTCCTGTGAAAAATTCTTTTAGCCAGTACCCCCGAACCCCGCCGCGTAAAGGTGAGTTTCACACATAGAGTTGTCCTTGTTGTATGACGAAAGGTCTTGGAGTTTTAGAGTGCAGTTGGTTTCTTGTTCCTCTTTACACCAGCTTAATGATTGGTGTTATTTTATGTTTTTCGAAATTTGAGACTTTGGAAGCATTCGTGACCTAGTTCAAAAATTTTGTATTTGAACTCATGATTCATATACTAAATCGAATTTCTTCGAGTATTGGTAGAATGAAAGCATGATTGGTGGTAATTTGGAGGAACCTAGATCCTATCCTTTCTTAGGAAGATAAAAGTGACGTTTGATTGTGGCTTCATGTGTCAGAAATTTTGAGAACCAAGATCCTGTATTTTTTTTCACCTTTTTTCCTTTTGAAGTACTTTGAGTAAATTACTGAGTTTTACCCTTATTGTGGTCATCCAACAAGTCATTTGGTTATATTGATTTAGGTACGTATATTAAAACCACAGGTTGGTAGTTTGATGGTAAATATTCTTCTTTATTTGCTTATTGCATGCAGAGATTTGTAAGTCATTCTAGAGAGCTTTTCTTTCTTAACATAACCTGGACATTGAAGAGTTGAGCATTTCTGCAACTTTGTGCCTTCAATAGATTGTCAGATGAAGGACTGTTGATTCTACACATTTAGGCTCCGTTTGGACCGTGTTTTGCTATTAGCCAAAACGTTATTTTTGTTGTGGAGTGTTGTGTTATGAAATTAATCCCCTTTTTATTTAGGATTTAATTTGCCCAAGATCAACACACACAACAATACAACAACTCACTTTTATTGAAGAATATCAAACAAATACAACACTTCGACAATAACAAGAGAATGTTTCACACTATCTATCTCTATTCTCTCTCTCACACTCTTTTCTATTTTCTTCTCTCTAAGATCTTACTCAATTAGATTCACTTTCTGATCCAAGGCGCTCTTCACTTTTTTCTTCTCTTATTACACTATCTTATACTCAACTTCTCCTCTAAAGCTATGAAGTAATCTGCCTATATATAGGCAAGCTGAGGAGGTTCAATGAAGCTTCCAAGGTAGCTTCCTAAAGGAGGTGACCTTAGCTTCAAAGACTGCCTATTCAAGCACGCCAAAGGCTGCCCCTTCAAGTACGCTAAAGGTTGCCCCTTTGACTATTCAAAATTTTCATCATACAACCACTTAAATTTCGTCACATCATAACAAATCTCCACCTTGACGAAATTTCTCCACCTTAAATTAATCTTTATACACCATCTTCCGAACAGCTCCACCCAACAATGTACTTCCTAATAACACATACAAATTTCAAATCTTCTTTCCAATGAACATGATATGTGGATCTCTTCTGACTTTCGACGGTCCATACTTTGTTTCAAACCAACAATCTTTCGACACCAAGGCACCTAAATAAATCACGTTCCTTCTGACACTTGGAACATGATACACATCAGTTAAAGTCCTCACTAATCCATTTGTGGTCTTGATGTTGATTGTTCCAATCCCCACAACCTCACAAGAAGAATTGTCTCTCATAACGACTTTACCGGCTATTGGCTTGTAAGAGGTAAACCAGTCTTTATGTGGACACACATGATGCAAAAAAGCAGAATCAAGAATCCACTCATTTGCTTCTTTTTCTTTATCAACAATTGATAGGACTTCAAACATGTCATCATCTACATCACTTGTTTCGGACACTGCAACAATATTTGACTCACTTTCTTTCCTTTTAAGACAATCTCGTATCAAATGTCCTTTTTCACCACAAAAATAGCATGCTCGCTCCGAAATTGACATCCAATTCCGGAAAGTTCCACCTTTCCATTTATCTTGTCCTCTTTGCCTTATTTCAAATTTTCTTTTGTTTTCACTAACTAGAGTTTGTGACTGATCATCCCGCATATTTCCTTCATCTTCTCCCTTTATTTTCTCACTATAAAATAAAACATTATTCACTTGATCCATTGTCATGATATCTCTCCCATAGAGCAAAGTATTGAATAATGCTTATGAGTAGAGCGGACCGATGTTAATAAAATAATTGTTTTATCTTCATCACTCAACTTAACACCCACATTAGATAAATTGCAAATTTTATTGAATTCACTGAGATGATCGTTCAAGTCCACGCCATCTACGGAATGAGTATAGTTCTTGCTTCAAGATCAACTGGTTAGTAAGATTCTTTCCCATATAGAGATCTTCCAATTTTTGCCATAAATCCACTGCAGATCTTTCCCTAACCACATCATAAACAACATCATCTGTCAGAGTTAAACGGATGGTACTCACCGCCTTCAAATTGATTATGTTCCACCTTTTCTCATCCATATCTACTGGCTTCTCGTCCAACACCTCATATAAACCTTGTTGAACTATCAAGTCTCGTATCCGAACCTGCCAAAGGCTGAAGTTCTTTCTTCCATCAAATTTCTCCACCTCGAACTTCAGATCTGGAGTTCCCGCCATAGCTCTAATACCAGTTTGTTATGAAAGTAATCCCCTTTTTATTTAAGATTTAATTTGCCTAAGATCAACACACACAACAATACAACACAACTCACTTTTATTGAAGAATAACAAACAAATACAACACTAAAATAATAACAAGAGAATATTTCACACTATCTATCTCTATTCTCTCTCTCTCACTCTTTTCTATTTTCTTCTCTCTAAGAACTTACTCAATCAAATTCACTTTCTTATCCAAGACACTCTTCACTTTTTTCTCCTCTTGCTACACTATCTTATACTTAACTTCTCCTCTAAAGCTATGAAGTAATCTGCCTATAGGCAAGCTGAGGAGGTTCAATGAAGCTTCCAAGGTAGCTTCCCAAAGGAGGTGACCTTAGCTTTTTTATTTTTTGATTACTTTCTTATATATGAATACTATAAGGAGGTGACCTTAGCTTCAAAGGTTGCCTCTTCAAGTACGCCAAAAGTTGCCCCTTTAAGTACGCCAAAGGCTGCCCCTTCGACTATCCAAAATACCCATCATACAACCACTTAAATTTTGTCACATCATAACATGTTGTGAGATTAAAGCGGAAACATGTCTGGGAACACACAAAAACATTAAAATGATGCTTCCTGTTTTGGTCCAAATCATTAAAATGTTATGGTACTGTGTAAAACACTTTGGCCGGTACCATACATGCTTTGAGCTAGTGCTACACTACATTACTAGACTTGCAACATAATATATGAAGCATAAGCACCAAACATACAGGGCCCTAGTTGAGGATAGAAATAGATTGAAACCACCAAAACTAGCCAATAAAGGACAATGGCCATAGGATAATCCACTTTGCCTGCCAAAATATACTCTCAGTTGGACACAGTTACAAAGCATAGACACCACTCCATATAAAGGCAGCGCAAAGAGCGGACATTGGATTAAATGCCACCGAAGGGTACATATCCCACCCAGATTTATAACGAGAAAGTGATGCAGAAGGGAGGATAAAGTAAAGTTGTGAAAGGGGCGGAGCTTGAGGCTTCTCAGCCACAGCAGATATTATTAGATCTCTTCCTTTGCTCCACAAAGTGGTAATGATATCACGTTCAAAACAGGAGGCAGTAGGTTGCCTTCGTAAAAACTGGGTGTTTGTTTTGTCGACGGATGCTCCTATTACTCTAGTAGTCTCTAAAGGATGAGAACCAACTATGTAGCATCTAGATCGATAATTCGAGGATTGTATACGTCATTAGCCATAATTATGTGCTTTAGTTGTTTGACATCCTACAAGTTTATCTACAGTCATTGAATAGAAAGATGAACAAAAGACCATTTGCTTGAGATCTCTAGAACTTACAGAATTGGTGTATCATTCATCACACAACATCATCGTCGTCATCCTTATGTTTATTCCATATAGTTCGGGTTGGACACAATACATATATATAATTATATATATATGTGTGTGTTTTCTTTTTATAGGCTGATAATCCTTGCCACCTATTGCTAGAACCATGACTTATAAGAATTTTAGAAGCTTTCACCATTAATAGATTTATACCCATAAAAAATATAGGAACATAATTGCATCTTAAAATTTGACTAGTCGACGGTAATAATAATAATACCTGAGAGAAATTGACAATTCCGAATCTGTCGCCATCAGTATCTAATAAAACATGAATAAAACTCAACTATCAGCGTATTGTTGTGGTATTTGAAGAAAATAATACCTGACCTTTTGTTTTTGTTACACGTGATGTGAAGCACATTGAGAACAAATGTTTCAATATTACTGTCAAACTACAAATTGAGGTTCCGATATCCCCACAAAATCTTAAAATATCTCTTACAAACTTCGCAGTTACCACAATGTTGTAGCTTTTGTGGAAGCAATAGTTGCTCCATTGTCATAGCAATGGGAGAATGGCTAGGGCTATGGCAGTAAGAGAAACTACCCTGACATATTTTCAGTGGTTTTAGTGTTTTGGATCTTTTTAAAGTCTCATTTTGAAGTCTTAAGTTGACATTCCCATTTGGTTCTAGGGAAGTTATATTTGTTCGTGTCTCGTGTCTCGTGTCTCGTGTCCTTGTTATAAAGCAATCAATAGATGGAAGCATGTTCTACAAAATTTAATTGCTGAAGATTTCCTATTAAGTCTCAAACATCAGTTAGAGTTCCATAGTCACAATCATGCTCTGGCACCCTTTAGGAGGTAGTACGTTGCCATCGGGATAGCACTTGCAGGACTTGTAACAACAGTAGTAACAGAAGGAACTGTTTTAGAAGTCTCATACTCAGGTCTGAAGCTAACGTTTTCATATGGTTCTAGGATTCTAGCAAAGTATTATATATCTGTTTTTGTTGTCCTTGCTTAGAGCAATTAAAGGTCGCAGTAGACGATGAGCAGGTTCTTCTGCCTAATAACAACCTTTAGTTTCACCAAACAATTTATCAATTTTGAAGGTGTCCCTTAAATTGATCATAGCTTAATCCCCAAGAAAATTGATTAAATGCTCTTGGTGGAACCGAAATAAAAAATAAATGAAAAAGAAGTGATATGAGAAGCTATATATTTTTTTTCAAATTGGGCTTTCTACAGATGATTTTATTATGCATTGAGGTTGTACAAAGCTTTCGAATAGGATTTAAGTGTAGGAGAGAGGCTATGGTGTTTGTGACGCTGTTCTATATGGAGATGATATGATTCAGGTAAGGGGTATGTGTGAAGTGTTACAATATTAAACCCTCAAACCGAAGGACATAGAGACGGTGATCTTTATCTATTATAGATCTTCTTCTTTGCTTTTATGAGCAGAGTGTTTCTTTTGATGCCACATGTTCTCATAAACATTGGGATTCACTCGTTTTGTAAGAAACAAAAAAAATTAAATTAAATTAAGGAAAGAAGTTAACAAGAAAGTCTTATTTACTATTATATGATAAACTTGAATTATTTCATATGTTTGGCATGATCATGTCGAACTGAATGTTTCAGACACATTCTGTGACTGCATAACTGTCCTTTACCATGACCAGTTGAAATGCACTTAGAAGAATCTGTCAGAAGTTTGAGACGGGAATCGGCTTGAATTTAAAATTCACAGGTTACAGGATTTTCAGAATTGCTGCTGCTGGAAAATCTGGACTCCAACCTTTTAACGGTTTGGATGTAAAGTGAAACCCAAATGTTAGGAGTTTGGGCTGGGCTATTTAGAGCTGGGTACGGTAATAGTGATTACTATTTAGGGGCTGACAATTGGAGCCTTTCTGGAACTGTGAGCAGTAATTCCTGAGTAATTATGAAAGAGCAGGATGAAGAACAAAAAACTTTCATGCTTCGATTCTATTTAATAGAAATACTAGTTAGATTTCATTGGTTGTCTTGTTCTATGAAAGCATAGCTACGGACTCAAGATGTAGGTACAACAGTGTACGAGCATGATAATAGACAAATTCACGAAAAGATAGACACCCTTGTATGGCATGGATATGTCAAAAAAGAATAATAAGATATCTATCGTTCTTCATACAAAATATTGAGTTTTACACCTTTATCCCCATTATCATGAATTAAACCACTAATTTGGAGGTCATAGCTAAATGAATGTGTTCGTTTTATAAGTCTTTACATTATATTTCCAGTTATTCCGTTTATAGGTTTCAGAACTGCATTGGCATATTTTCCTTAAAAAACTGTAATAATAATTATAAAACTGCCCTACAGTGTCCTAAACCTTACAAAAGGGTGTCCTTGTCATTTTCAACTAAGAAAAAAGTATTCAAGTTCCAGGATATTTTAGCCGTGTCAGACAAGTGTCTCGTTTTGTCCTATGCATGACATGCCTCCATTACACTCCTAAGAGAAGAGTTTGTACTTCCTAGCTTCTAATCTTAAAAGTACTATTTGGGATGAAATTTACAAAATTTCACTACTAAAGACCATTCTTGATAAATCCGGGCCACAAATTCTTCTAGTGGATAAAATCCTTCTGTCATCTAGTCTTGGAACATTGATAACTACTATTTTCTAAATTTAGTAAGTTTCTTTCCCAATTGTTTTTCGTTGATGATGAAAAAGGTTGGTGTTTTGGGAACTACAGAAATTTACTTAAGGAGTATAACAGCTAAGTTAATCTGTTTGGAGTTTAAGTTCATTCTCGTGATGCTGCTCGATCCTATAGCATGTCAGATTAACATTTTAGCTCCATATGAGGTTAAAAGTTCAATTGCTGCTATGTTTGCCGAATCGAAATATTTTTTGTTTTTAATTACTGAAAACCCTTTCTCTAAATAAATTTGGTGTCTAATTAAGCAAGATCTGAGTCAAGCTTAGTTTTATACAGCTGAGCTCGAACAGAGTCCATTGGTCTCAAAAACATGATCCTTGCTTTATACATTCAAAAGCTTGGACATGGATCTCACATAGTTAACGTCGAGTTAGAGCTTCCATTTACGTGGCTTGCTTGTGTTTGTTTGGGCCTCCTAAATCTCTTCAGATGTATATAAAATTTAAATCGAGTTGTTGCAGCTTAGTCATCTTACTTGAAGGTGTAATCGACAGATCTCCTTCTCTTCTTTTCTACTTCTTTCTTCTTTTGAAATGGTTAGTTACCCTCATTTCAGCACCACCCTATTCTTATGTGAGCCTCTCTTATGGATACTGTCAACAAATGTGTCAGGAGCAGTGATGGGACAGAAATGTAGGAAACGGATTACTGCCAGGACATGGCAATGATATATATACATATGTATATATCCACACAAATATTCCATACACAAAACACTACATATATGATAAAGTCTGTACTCCACAGTATTAGATGAAATTTACAATTTATGACTTAAATACAGTTCGAGTAATTTGTATTGCATATAGAGAGAATGCATCTGTTTTTGTAGGTATGTGGAAATTCGTGTATATATAAATTGGTTCTCTCTATTTCTGTGTCACTCCCTTCCATGGACGTTAAACTTATTATATATTTCGTAAAAACCTTTAATTCAATTGTTTCTACGAGTTACAAAAATATTTTATTTCCGTGTCAACGAATTTTAAGATTTATCAGTCACATGTTAGTAAATGCTTAAGAAGTGTTGATCATTCGTGAAATTGAAAAACATAGTTCTGAATTATGGAAATTCATTTAAGTTCCGTGTTTCCAAAAGAGAAGAAAAATTAAGGAATAAAAATGAAAAAACAAATTAATTAAACTACTATACTGAGTATGATGCGTATTCTTTTGTTTGCTGAATTATATTTTCGACCGACCTAGTAGTCCTCTTTGAAGTTCATACCTGCAGCTGAGTTTATTTTTTTCATTGTTGAAACTTCAAAAACTTGGTTCCTTCCTTATTCTTTAGTAAGTCGTTTTTATTCGCTCAGCTTATAAACATTCAAAGCTATTCGGTTGCTTCAAAATGTAGAGTTGAAAATTTTCACTTCCAAGTTTCAATTCATTGCCTTAGGCTTTTTACATGTTGTTCCTAAATATTTCTGGCCTTAATTCTTTAGCGGTATGTGGGGTCATGTTTATTTTAATTTTTCCAATATTAAGGAATGTGATGGGGATTATTTTTTGGTTGAGTTAAATAGGAGGCAGTATTCCTGAATGCCTTATGGAGTGTTCCAGACTTTTTAGTGGTTGCCTTATCGATGCAACAATGTCTACTCATCCATTTTCAGATGGCATTTGCTATTTTTTAGTTTTCATCATCATACTTTATAGCCCATGGTTTCATTTTTTAGTATGCTTTTTATAAGCCGACAACTCTTGTATCAGAAGCTAGGATTTGAATCTTGATTAATTCCGCTACTGCATGCATCTAAATGATGTTATGACCCTGTTTTTCTCATTGTGTTGTATATACTTTGATCAGGGTTTTCACAGAGATTCCTTTAACGAAGCTGAGCCTGAGAGTAAAACCAGCGGTAAGGATGCATTGCTTGGTGAATTGAACATGTTCCCTTTCTTTCAGAAATTGTTGTCAACATTTCATAGTCCAGTCCTTCTTAACAATGGAATCTCATGTATTTTTTTCTCTTTTTTGAAATTATTTACAGGTTTTCCAGTGCCTCCCAATATGCCAGAACCACCTCCGAGAGAGAGTGTATGAAAGACTTACTGAATTTTGTTATCATGCTATCAGAGTTCCACTTTTTATTTATATTCTTTTTGTTGCAGGGCCCTACAACCGGTGGTACAGTGAAAGTTGCTATAGATATGAAAGGTGTTGATGAGAGTGAAAAATCATGTGAGCTGAAATTTGGGAGCTACTGCTTATGGCGTCGTGAACATAGGGAAAAAATGAAAGATGCTATGGTGAAGAGGATGAAGGACCGGCTATATGTGGCTCGGGCTTACTTTCCTAGTATTGCAAAGCTTGCAGCACATGACAAGCTATCACGTGAAATGAAGCAAAACATTCAGGAGTTTGAACGTATTCTCAGTGAAACTACGACAGATAAGGATCTTCCACCACAGTAAGTGATGATGACAATTTCCTCATAATTGTTGATTGGCCTGAGCTATAAGAATTTAAATGCTTCCCGTGGTGCAGCTCAGTGTCTGCTAATTGCCTGTGGAGCTGCTTGTTGAGTTCAAATCTCACATTTCTTGATGCACTTTGTAGTTGACTGTAATTTCTGTACTTTAAGCCTATACACGTGATTTTACTATGTCATCATTAGAACCATCGAAAAATTCATTTTACAACATAGGCCATGTTTGTATCATATATTTAGCTGTACAGCCACCATCATGTTTTACTTTCATGTGACCTAGGGTATCCTGTTACATTCATAACATGGGCCCCAGCAAATTGTTTGACTCGTAATTTTTTTCTTTCACGCATTTAATATACTGTGACATATGTAGTGTTGCAGCTTGAAGCCCGCCTTTGTCTGGATCTACCAAATAATTTTCTTTTTATCTTTTCATAAATGGTTGGTTTTATTAAAAGTACAATAAATACAGGAGCACAGAGGGCATTGGCTCTGTCTGGAAGTGCAATTCTGGTATGTAAGTGTCTGGTATATATCATGCCCCCTTGCCATAAAAAAATGTGCTGAGGTAGACAGTTTTCACCAGAGTATATTAATGAAACATGATCATTTCCAAATTTTGGAGATCACTTCAGGACTTATTATATTCCAGTTTGTACTATCCAGGGCCAAACTTTTGACATGACAGGGTATGATGTTTCTCCTTTCGTCCTAAATCCATTATCCATGTCCTTTTTTTCTCTATATTGTCCTTTTAGCCAACCTATAGTGAATCATTTCCTGTTTTTTCTGCTACAATGCTGATTTTGGCTAAATTATCCATTTTTTCCTATTTATGTGAACTCATAACCCATGTTATTTGGCCATCAAGAATAGCCCTTTGGAATCTTCAATTTGGAGCAAATCACTTATCTGTTCTAGTGAATTATTTGTCTGTGTTTACTTGTAAATTCCATATATTGCTGTTGCTGATTATTTTTTGTTCTTGAGCACTCCAGTGCAGTATCGACTCAATGCATGCAAGTATTTCAGAATGCATCTTGCTGCTATCCTAAGCAGGATAGGATAGTCAATAAGCCAACTTTTGCTAGATATCTATTTCGCTTTTGGCCGTGTGTAGCAATGTTCAATTAACAGACTGGACTTCCATGTGCTTAGATTCTTCATGCCCTTTTATTATGATAGTAGTTTATTATTTCCTTTCTGTGGTTTTATTTTCTCATCAAAGTAGCCCAATTTTATTAGTCATCACCCTGAGCATGATTTGCCCTCTTCTGTTAGGATTGAGAAAAAGCTACAGAAGATGGAAGCTGTCATAGCCAGAGCAAAGTCATTTCCTGTGGAATGTAACAATGTACACAAGAAATTGAGACAATTAGTTGATCTGACGGAGGATGAAGCTAATTTCCACATGAAGCAGAGTGCCTTCCTATACCAACTTGCTGTCCAAACCATGCCAAAAGGTCTACACTGTCTGTTGATGCGACTAACTGTAGAATACTTTAAATCTCCTTCAGTAGATGTGGAGGAATCACTCGCTGAGAAATATTTGAACCCAGCGTTGCACCACTATGTTATATTCTCCAGCAATTTACTCGCATCTTCTGTTGTGATTAACTCAACTGTAGTGCATTCAGAGGTACGTTCCTTACATCCTCTTATGTACGTCAATTACTCTAAATGTTAAATTTGCTTTATTTCTGTTCATGGAACTGATTGATTTAATATATCAGGAGAGTGGGAATCAAGTTTTTCATGTGCTAACGGATACAGAGAATTACTTTGCCATGAAGTTATGGTTCTTGAGAAATACATACAGGGAAGCAACAGTACAAGTGTTGAACATTGAAGATCTTAATTTGAAGGACCATGACAATGCAATTCCGTTACATCTGTCACTCTCTGAGGAATTTCGTGTTACCTTTGGCAATGATAAACCATCTATGAGCCAAAGTAGAACAGAATATGTATCTATTGTTTCTAATTCACTTTATCTCCTTCCTCAAGTATTCCCGACTTTGAATAAAATTGTAGTTCTGGATGATGATGTGGTTGTCCAACGAGATTTGTCAGCCTTATGGAGCCTCAAATTGAATGAGAAAGTGATTGGTGCCGTGCAGTCATGTGTTGTGAGGTTGGGTCTGCTGAAAAATTATTTGGGTGAGAGAGGCTTGGATGGAAATTCTTGTGCTTGGATGTCTGGACTCAATGTTGTCGATCTCGTCAGGTGGAGGGAGCGAGACCTTACGAAAACTTTCCGGAGGTTGGTACAAGAGGTGAGTTTCAATTTATTGAACCTGACATTTCTCAATTCTTTTAATACAATCTAAGCTGGGAGTATCCAATAGTATGAGAAGGTGCTCAACATGGATTGCATATTTTCTTGTTAGCTCAATTGGCTGTTTGTGAATGGGATGTGATTTTCTTCTACTTCTGTTCATTAACTTTTGCTCTCCTTTAGACTTTTATTAGGAAGGAAATGAGTCATCTGTGAAATGAGTCAAAAGTCGAATCCCGTATCTGTTTTAGATGTACAAGTATAGGGTGGGGGATTGCTTTTGAAGGAAAAATTGTGTCATTACAAAGTAGAGTTGAATATCATTTCCAATTATGAGAAGTCCTTAATATAAATTTTGATGTATAGTTCTGTCCTTGGAGCATAGAAAATGTTTGTAAATCGTGTATAGACATTCGTCATAAATCGCGATGTTTATGGAGATGTCACATTCTTGGTGATATGATTACCTTGGTTTTATTTTATTTTTCAACTTTTATTTGTACTTCACTGCAAATCAAACTTTTAGTTGTTATCATTTGAACAATTTCTTGTTGATCTTGTTCCTCCATTGAGCTAAATATTGCTCTGCCATCTTCTTGGTGATATGATATATTTTGGTTTCTATTGTAATTATCTCCTTTTATTCTATGGAGCATTCCATTAGTGTATTCTAATCTATGGACCTAATTTTTGACCAATTACAACTCCAAGGCGCCAATTTTATTCTACCAAACATAGCATTAGCATTAGATACAAATTAACAATGTCCTTGTAGAGCCAATTAAGTTTTCTAACTCTTGCCTTTGTTTTCTAATGTACATCAGCGGTTGAGCAATGAAAACGAAATATATAAAGCTGCTACATTGCGTGCGAGCTTGCTCACTTTTCAAGGATTGGTTCATGCTCTTGATGATGGCTGGGTCTTGGCAGGATTAGGTTATGATTACGGCCTGGATATTCATGCAATTAAGAAAGCTGGAGTGCTACATTTTAACGGGAACATGAAACCTTGGCTTGAGCTGGGCATTCCAAAGTACAGAGGCTACTGGAAGAAGTTTTTGAATCTAGAAAATCAATTCTTGAGTGACTGCAATATAAATCCGTAGACAGTTCTGATTCAGTTCTCATTTCTCGAGTTTGTGGGAAACCTAAGATGCACAACACGTGATGTCCGTTTTCTAGGTGCAGAAGAATTTTTTTTCTTGAGCTATGGCTTGCAATGAACTGGAAGGGGAAAAATTTTCTACTTCCTGGCAAAGACAGAAGGGAGAGAGTTGTAGTGGTGGCTGCAGCTGATAGGCCTCGAGGATATTTGGTAACAGTTAAAATTAAATATATTGGAGAATACGGGGAAGGAGGAAGAGCTCGGATCTCTGCTTCATTTTTTAGTATCATTCGAGGGAAGTGGAGCAATGAATTTGTACACACGAAGGGCGTATATGCATGTGTTTTTCCAGGAAAATCAAATTCAGTACATTAATGATTTTTGGGTCAGAAACATATGTTTGATTCCCTTTAGCGTATCAATTTGATTCTTTTCTTCTTTTTTTTCATTAGTTTCATTTTGATTTTTTTAAAATATTTTTTTTCCTGTTTTACTAGGGTGGTGAGAAGAATAATAGACATTTTTATCTTTCCTTCTATAACATTTCAAATTCAATCACTTATACCTTATCAATGTAACGTTTGGTTGTAGATTCTAAGAAAGAAAACATTGACCAAGTGTTCAGTAGTGTTGAGATGATATGGATCTAGAAGAGAGTGAGTGGATCTGATTCAAAATTTTGGTCAATATTTTCATTACATTTGGATATATAAATTTAAGGAAAATGATTTTTTCAGTTTTAAGCTAATATTGCTTTGATTCTAATGTATATGTTGTCAAACAAAGCCTCATTTAATCTGATTTGATCTAATTTGGCACATTATATAATAAAACAGGTTAATTATGTTCTTTCAAAGGTAAAATGCATATTTAGTACATTCATATTTTCAAAATCAATATTATGTTTTGTTATAATTTTTTTGGGGGTTACATTTACATTTATAACTGAAAGCTCATAATAATTAGCTAGATTGTCGTGGCATATATAGTAGTAACTATTTTTTGAACAAATTCAGTTTCTTGTGGCATTTATGGAATATAATGCATTGCATTGCATGTTATTTCCTCAGAAAAGAAAACTAAGAATGATAAAAGAAGGAAGATAATGCAGTTAAATGTCAACAAGAATCTGAGTGGGACATCCAAACATGCCTTTACTATATATATCAACCAAAATCCATACAAAACTTTTGCATTACACCCTAGCTAACAACAAACCAAAGGAAAATTTACCTGCAAACAGAAAACTTCAAAACCTCATTCCCCAACATCTCGTATCACTGCTATCCGATACCAACGGCGACTAGTTCACGGCTTGTGGGAAGTGGCGGGTGGTGTCGGTGTGAAACGGCCGCCAGGCCGAGGCGGTGAGCAAGCAGAGATCCTTCCAACCAAGCTTGAGAGTTCCATTGTCCTCCACAAGTGTGTAGCCATCGGACGGGAACATCCCGAGAAGTAGGGTGGCCTGAGCCGCCGCATTTCCCGCCAAGGACACGCCCTTGAACCCACACTGCTGCAGCTTCTCCCTCCAGTTGTTGAACTTCACCTCACCGGTCCTGGACGGCCCGCCCACTGCCAGCACGTTTCGGATTTCTCTCGATAGCAGCTGCTGCTCCACCACGTGCCTCTCCTCGCTCTCCTCACCGTAGCTAGCTCCTAGTGAGTCGAACAATGCTGAGTAGTAGTGAATGGCCTCCACAAACCTTCCCAGGAACGAGCCTGCGTGGCTCAGGTCCTGCTCTACCACCGTTACCACTTTCGGTGCCAATCTGAAACAAAATTTTCATTCATGAATATAGAAGAACCATTGGATCATCATTTATTACACTGATATAATGACTAAAAAAATTTCAATATGTAACTTCTAATTCATCTAAAAAAATCTTTTGAGTCCAGTCATGAGGTCTAAATATGAAGTATGGATGATAGTTCAAGTATTTCTTAATTTATTTCATATATTTCTTATTCCAGATACTATAATAAGTATCCAACTACGTAGAACCATCTCTATCACAGACCCACTCTTTCGCACTATCAATAGGATCTTTTATAACAAGTCACACGTCGAACTAGCAGAAAAAAATGGACTAGAATCCAACAACTAAATGATATCTTTGATTAGTACGCCATTAAGAGGTCAAGAACAACTAGTTGAAAAGATAAGGGCATGCAATTATTTCTGTGAAGTAGATGATAATGTGCTAATAAATTATATGTGCTTATAACTAATGGGAGGTGTTGTGCTTTTTATCATCCCGGTATCGACCTATATTTCTACAGGATCTAACTATTATAATATTCTGCAGTAGAGTTCACCCATCAAGTTCGAGCGCATTAATATGGTTCCTCTTCACGAACAAAGAAAGGCACGAGAGAAAAACATATTGGCCTCCATACAGGCTACTCGCTGATATCAGATGCTTTGATTTTAGACCCATTAACGAAAATATTTCAAGTAAAATAATTTACCTTATTTCTCAAATTTGATCGAACTTACAAACCTATCAAATCAATCTTTGCATTCAATTAAAACACAAATATAAACTGTTAAGCCTAAACCTTCTGTTAACTCCATAAATGTATATACACACACCAGTGTTGTCATGAGGATGCGCATGCTTGATAATATTTTCCTTTATTATAAAACCCTCAATTAGAATGCTACCTTATTGTTAGTTTCTCCCAAAAATTTTTTTCTTGTATAGGCTTCTTTGTCCGTTCATAAAAAATGACATGGATACACCAAAGTGAAAGTGAATGTAAATTGCATCGTGTGGATAAGAATTGAATTCATATGCAATTGAAAATGACAAAGCCATCAAACATAACCAACATTAACAAATAAATTTACTATACAAATTAAATACAATTTATCATAAACAAATGCAATGAGGAACAACGTCAAGCTATAGAGCATTACCTCTGCAAGAGCCACAAAGTATTGGTGTCGGAGCCGGTGACATCATAGAGCGAATGCTGCAACCAATGCACAGCCACCGCCTCCCTCTTGCTCACATTCAGCCTCTCCGGATCCAAATTCCCCACCTTCTCCGCCACCGGAATGAACTCAAACGGAAGCCCCAATTTCTCCGCAAAATCCGTCAACCTCTTCCCGGTCGCCTCCAACGCCTCCATCGACGTCCCCAGCCCCGTCAGCCTCACCAGCGGCGGCCCACCCGGCCTCGATGCCAGAATGTGGAACAGCCCCGGCCACTGCAGCCCTTGCATTATATCAAGATCAATAATATGCACCCTCTCCTCCCTCTCAAACGCCTCCTGAATTGCCTGATTAGCTGTGAAATGCGAAAACTTCACAAACGGACTAATCCCATTGAACACCTGAAATGCCGACGCCACCTTCTGGCTGTGCGGCACCGTGGGAAGCGCTGCGTAGATGCCTAAGCACGACCCCACCAGCCTCGCCGACATGGCCTCGGAGAAATATGCCGCCACACGCTGCACTGAGGTCCCGAACGGCGTCGAAAGCTCCGAGATCTCGAGCAGCATGTTGTTAGCCTCCTCAAAATTATCTGCCGCCACTGCCTCCGCGCACTGTAATAGTAATGTCAGTAAGTGAAGCCCTTCCTCCATCTTCCGCTGCCGGGTCTCTTCCTTCCTTTGTCGAATCAATGCTGCTTTTTCCAATGCTTCGGTAGATTGTGTTGCTGTCTCGGCCGAAGGAGACTGATTGGACTCTTGGTTTTGCTGTTGTTGCTGAGGTTGCTGTTGTATCTCTAACGGAACAGAAGAGGTGCAAGTTTGATGGGTGTGTAATTGATTGCGATTTCCCGCGGTGGTGGTGGTGACTGTGTTGGTGTTGGTGGTGGTGGTAGGCAATGTTAGTCCCCAGTTCGATAACTGGGGGCTAACATTGTTGTAATCTGCCAGCGAGTAACCTCCTAAGTTGCTTAAATTCGGCTCCATAAATAATTTAAGTGACGAAGGGCCTTGCACCTGTGATTGCTGGTGGTGCTGTTGCAAAATGGCGGGAGGGAGCTCCCTTCTTCTGTCGGCGTAATTCGGGGACGGATCTGTCAACGACCGGAGCCGGTACTCGAGGAGGGCAGCTAGGTTAGGGTTACAAGGATGGATGATATCCCTAACATTTTGTATCAGCTGTGGAATTGAAACATTGGTGGAGCTATGGATCAGATCTTTGATGATCCCGTCGATCCACGCCGTCGCTGCACTCTCCTCCATTAAATTACCACCCGGTGTTAAAAATGAAGATGAAGAAGCACCACCAGCTGCGGATGTTGGCGCGGCGGCGGTGGAGGTGGAGGTGGAGGTTCCGGGGAGGTTAGGGGGTTTTTGGGAAGGGGGGAACAAGGGTAAGCCGGAGAAGACACAAACACTAGGAGGAGGAGAAGACTGGGTTTGGGTTTGGGATATTTGGTGAAGAAGATGAGGAGAGAGAGAGTCCATGTGGGTCGATGTCGTCACAGTGTTTGGGTTTATGCAAGAAGGTGGTGGTATAGTGATAGTGGAGTGGTTGGTGACGTGGTTTGTTGAATGTGGTGCTTTATGATTTGCTGAAGAAAGTGGGTCAATATGACTCATACTACTACTGGGTGGTGGTGGGAGGCCCAGATAAGAGCACACCAAAGAGTTGGTGGTGTTGGCTTTTGATGATGCTGTTGCTCTTCTTAGACTACTACTGTTGTTGATGTAAAAAGGGTCATTACTCTGGAGTTGCATCTCCGACGCTGCTCTTTTTCTAACCATCTTCGTCTTCTCCGATGTCTCTCCTGTGATTTTTACTGTACTCTTGTTCGGGTTAATTATCTCACTCATACTATTATTTCTAACAAGCTCGTTGCTGCTGTTGCTGTTGTTGTTGTTGGCGTTTCCATTGCTCGCCATGTGAATGTTGAAAGTGAAAAGAGAGTGGAATGAGATTTGATGGTCTTCATTGGAGATGGATGTGAGAAAGAGATATGGTGTTTATTAGAATCCAAGAGATAAATGGTGTGAGTATTGGGACAGTAACATTGGGATTCTTTTTCTTTTCTCTCTCTAGAACACAAGTACTTTTTGATGAAGAGGTTAGGTGGTGGTGGTGGTGGTGGTGGTGTTGCAGTCAGAGAGAGTGTTTGTTTGATGGAATTGAGAGTGTAGTGATTTGTTGTGAAGGGAGAGAGATGGGAAGTGATGGGGCGTTTTGTGAAGTGGAGGGTTCTGATTTTGTCTATTAATTTGTGAGCTTTGTCTCGGGGTGTTTGACTTGTTTGGACAACGAGCATTACGATGATCCTAAGCCATATCCAGAGCACCGATCCATGGTATATATATACATACATATATATTTCATTCTATAAGATTCACCTGCTACAATAACTCTTTCCGGAACAAAATATGGGGAAAAGTTCTTGTGTTCAACTCTTTAACCAAGATACTACTTTTTTGAAAAATTTAAATAAAATAAGGTTCACAATCTACTTAGGGTCAAGGTCCCAAGGAGCATTAGGGATTGACTAGGATCCATTCAGCACTGTGAAATTTGAGCTCCTAATTAATTACATTTTCATTATAAATTATGTTTTTATATATATAGGCCATTGTTTTTGTTTTTGTTTTTGTTTTTGTTTTTGGGTTAAAAAATAAAAAATATTCTTGATTTTGTTTTTGTTCTTTGCCCTAAAAACAAAAAACAAATAAGTTGTTTGGGGGCATAAAAATCATTCTTTCAATTTATGCAATATCAATCAGATCCGGTTTCAACCGATTGGTGGGTTCCAATTCCGATTTCCCGCCATCGTCTCCCTTGGACTGCTCAGGTTGAGGCCGAATGAGAAGTTAGAACTTAAGGTTTCTTGAGCCGAAGGGGCCTCAACCTCGAAGGAGAGATCGGGAGCGTTGGATTGGATTGGGACCTCTAGGTTTTTCATCTTCTTAAAGGGTCTCCATTCGTTGGGCTTGGGGGGATGACGAGCCTCTTGGAATTTTGGGGGTCGGCTAGGGTTTTGGAGGGGTCGAATTCGGAGACGAATTGTTTGGCGGGAATGGATGATGATGAGTCTGGGTCTTCGGATTTGAAGGTACCCAAGGGTTTGAGGTTCAATTATTGCTTCGAAGATGGTTTTGTAGAGAAAGAAAAGGAGAGTTTCATGGTGGCGAGAGGGAGAGTTTCATGTGTATGGTGGCGGGTGGTGGTGGTGGTGCGAGAGAAGGTATTTTTTTAAAATTCCAAGTTGAGAACAAACGAACACCATTTTGGTGTTCTCATGTTTTCAGCATTGTGCAAAGAAAGTGTTTTCATTTTGAGAACAAAATGAACAGTGATTTGGCCTCACAAACAGGTTTTGTTCTTTGAACAGTGCCAAAAGAACAAAAACATGCTATCCAAACGGACTCATAGAAATTATTGATCACTTGCTCTCTCGCTAGTGTAAAGCACCATGCAACTTTTTTTTTTAATTATATTATTTCCTTCACAATATTATTGAATTTGTTTCATTAAACAAGACATGATGAATGCATGAGGGTATCACTTGAAATTCATGTGCCAGGGCAAATAAGGGACGTTACTTGCAAAAGTTGATATATACTATCAGGTTCTTGTAAAATATTTATTCATGCAATGTAGATTTGTGACATGACTCCCTCAATTATTCAAAATGTTACCACTTGAAACACTTCTAATAATTCGGGTCGTATGATTCAATAAAGAATGTTTTTTTAAATTTTCTTCAATCTAATGACATTATTTGTAAGATGTGTACTGATATACATAAATCCACATAGATGTATGTGTTTGGATATGTAGATGTGTGTAAATTGATTGATGGCTATGAACCTATTTATTTGGCTGCATATAATTAGGCAAATACGTTCCCATATAATTATACACATACAGACATATAAACATGGGTGTTATTGTGTTCTGTATATATATATATATACATGTAGGTATGCATTGTTCTTTTGTAGCAAAATCTGATCAGTTGCAGACTTGGAACTCTAAGGAGGGTTTGAACTGATCCGAATGTAATGTGTTCAAGGTATTGTCTGAACTAAGTTTGATTTTAACATTCAAAAGAAAAGAAAAAAAAAGTATTAATAAAGTTTGATTTTACTAGGTATTGTGTACCTTTTTCTTTCCTTTTTCTTTTTTTATCTTATAGTAGATTAATATTGAGCCCGGCAAGGTCTGATTAATTGCTAGCTTCGATTTTTATGTTACCATTCCTTGGTTGGTTGGGTTTGTATCTTAACATTTTCATCGTACAATTTTTAATTTTATCGTAAATGTTAAAAGTATTTACAATGGTTTGTATTTTAATTTGTATAAAAAACACAGCAGTTGTATTACTTGTTTTTTATCCCCACAGTTCACACCACCACAACATTGTGCAATATATAAGTGTCGTTTACGTAATTTAGCTATTTTATTGGATGTATATTGTTGTCTTGACACAATTTTGTTCTTTATTACTATATTAAATTAAACAGCCCATATTTGTTTTGCTGCTAATTACATTGATGCATTTGCATTCCAAATGTGCAAGTGCAAAGACTTGTCTTGTAGGCTTAATGCTAGATTTTTCTAACTAGTTTATGTGATTATATTATGGGGCATTCTAAGTTAAATTACAATTTTGGACAGGTTGATGTTGTCTTTATATTGGCAATTGTTTCCCAAAACAAACACTAGATGGCTATGGTGGTAAATGGTAATGAAATGCTGCTATTCATATCTTGAAGGCTGGTTACAAATTTCCTTTAAAAAAAAAAGGCTAGTTACAAATTTAAAACAATATATGTGTGTGTGATGAAATTTCAACTGGAAGGAAAGAAAGCACTCAAAAGAATTTTGATCTAATTTTCTAGTCAATTCATGCTCCAAACTCTTATAGGTGCTTAATTTGAGCAAATCTTTTCTCATTTTAGGAATTCAATTTGTCAATTGGATTTTTTTATTTTTTTTTGTTGTTGTTGTTGTTTGGGTAAATTATACTTTTATCCCTGTTGTTAATATAAATTACACCCACACCTCCTGTGATTCCGCTAATTATACTTTCATCCCTTATTTGTTTTATTTTGGCCCCCTCAACCAAATTTTGAGATGTGAAATGACTAAATTACCCCTAAATGTGTGTGAGGACCTATTTACCCACTCATAAAGATGTGAAAAGACCAATATACCTTCCTTTTATATATGTATATATATATATGAATATATATGTATACGTATATATTAGAACTGAAAATATACATATATATTTATACACATGTATATCAGTATATGTATATATTCATATCATCTCACATACCCATTAACCCCCAACCATCAAAACCCCCAATTTGATACAGATTTGGAAACCCAATGGACCGAAATCGAAGACCCACAAACATTCTTAAAGTTGAAATTTTATGTGTATATATATTCATTGAAATTTTATATACTGACATGAATATATATATATATATATATATATATATATATATATATATATATATATACATGTATATCATGTTGCATACCCATTAACCCCCAACCTACCCTCCTTTTATATGTGTATATATATTCATTGAATTTTTCTTGCATGATTTTCAAAAAATAATAAATAAATAAAAGTTATAAAATAAAATAGGGCAGGAGGGTTCTCATCAGCCTTTTTTCAGTTCTAACATATATATATATACGCATATACGTATATATATAAACACATATTCAAAAAGGAGATAGGAAAAATGGAGAAGAGTGGGGTAAATGGGTAATTTAACATATCAGATATTTTAGAATTAAAATGTATGGGTATAAATGTCATTTCACATACCCTAAGGGATGAAAGTATAATTAGCGAAACCACTAGAAATGCGAGTGTAATTTACATTAACAGCAATGGGTGAAAGTATAATTTATCCTTCTTGTTTTAATCCGATTCCTAAAATCTTAATCATTTCTAATTTCTGAAATAATAAGTAATTACATGTGATGTTTATGATAGATTGCTATTAGCAAAAATGTACCTAAAAATATAAAATTATTAACATTGTTAGATATGTATCATGGTTCATCATAGTATCTGATACGCTAAGTATGATTTGGTAAATATTTTTAATGGTGCATGTATTATTATTAAAAGTGTAATAATATTGTTTGAATTTACTACACTGTTATCCCAACTACAACAAAAATTCATGCCGCAATTATGAATTATGATAAATGTCATTTTAATGAATGACATGCAAGCATTCCAAGATGTCTGTGTATAACAAATTAAATCTCAGCATATCCAATCCATTCTTTTCTTGTAACTTGTTTGTGCTATGATAGTTTTTGGCTTAAACTAGGTTCCATTCTTTGAACTAATTAGAAACCTACGTACTCATTTAATTAACTTCACATTGCTCATGATATTGTTCTTGATATGAACGAAGAAGTGAACAACATACAATAATCTATGCATTGTAAAGTGAAGTGTATAAACAATATTATTTGTTGAAGAAAACAAGCCGTAAATTGCGCACAAGATTAACACATTATTTCTACATGATTAAGCATTATAAATCAAATATTTTAAGATTTAATTATAGTTTCAAGTTGGTTATCATTTTTTTTTATTTCATATACTATCGTTATTAGCAACGAGCCCGGTATTGTAATTTGCATGTTTATTGTCTCTCCAATGCACTACAATTTTTTTCCCACATGACATGCACTATACGAGGCATGTCACCTTATATTTGGTCTTTTTTATAGTGACAATGGGATAAAATAGAACATCTTAGGTTGCTCCGTAACAAGAATATCAAGTGCTACTAAGCATGAAAAGGGTTTAATTAACCGGGGTGGCACAGTTAAAAAAAATGCACGGATATAGTGTCTTAAAAAATATTAGATCCCAAAAATCTAATATGTTATGCATAGAATCAAATTTTTTTGAAACATATTAATATCATTATTTAACATTAATATTTATTTTTAAGATTGATATTAAAACATATTAATATCATTATTTAATATTAATATTTACCTTATATTTATTTTTAAAATTAATATTATTTGAATTTATTATTCTATTATCATATAACCACGATGGAAATTGATATCGTGACCGCTCAGGCAGTAATGGGTATCAATCAATTTTTTACAGCACAATTGTTTGTACATTTGTTAGTTAATAACTGAGCCAGGAATGCCAAAATTTTGTATGCTTTGTATCATATCTATTAAGATGATAAGGTTGAAAGAGCGCATTCTATGATAGATTTTTGGTGAGATGGTTTGAACATGTCCAAATTTAAAACACCATGTATGGCAATTAATTTTAGATTAGAATGGTTTTATTTGAGCACCAAGTTCTTCCTCATTAAAGCAATTGATTGCTGCTCAAATTTATGTTGGAAATTATCAAGATTATTTTTCTCTATCAATGTGTTTTTTATATTTATCACATTTAATCTTCAATTATAAACAAACTGAAAAATGAGAGATGACAATGAAAGTAATAGGGCTTGTTTACATTTTTGAAATCAAAAAGATTGCACAAATATGAGTTTGGTTGAGTATTTTAAAAAATGAGTTCAGATTATTCAGTCATAAAATGTATCTTGTTAAATAATTCTCTTTTATTACACAGAATACTTCTGTTTATATCGCTTCACATTATTCCTACTATTCCCTCCGTCCCATAATAGTTGTCCATTTCTCAACTTAACTTATCTCAAAATATTTGTCCAGTTTCAAATCTCTACAATATAATCTTATACTTTCCCAAATTACTCATCGTCATTAACTTAAAAAAACAATGAGCCCCACTAAAACCTATAACTATATTAAATTATCAAATAGCAAAATTAAAAACATAAAATAATCAAAAAAAATATTGAAAAATCAGACTTGGACAACTAATTTAGAATAAAGAAAATATATATTTCTCTTAAAATTTATTCTTTTCAAATTTAACCTTGATAAAAGGCTCTAACTAAATTATTCTTCAACATTTTTATTTGGGTTAATTTCAGAGAGGATAAATTTCAGTGACATCTCTCGAGGTTTGGTCATATTTCATCTAAATACAAACTTTGATTCTAACTTTCAGTGAGACCCCAAAATTATTTTTTATCACTTTTTGACAAATAAAATGATTATGCTACCCAATTTAACTTTAGTTAAATTAAAAGCAACTTGTTTCTAGTATAAAATAAGTAAAATGTCTCAAACAAGTATTAATATTTATTTAAATTAATCTAATTTTATAAAAACAAATTATCAACACTTATGGTACAAACTATAACAAATTCATCACAATTGCACAAAACTCCATTATTTAATATTTATTAACACTATTTCAAGAGACGAAGCCGAATTTTTAATTTGGTTAAGAATCGTAACTTATTAACACTAACTTCAAAAGTTATTTTCAATTGCTGAAAAAACCCAAATTATTAAAAATGATTTAAAAAAATAGCAGACCAATGTGTGCAAGTAAAATTAATTTGGATAATTAATAAAATATATATTTAATAAATTAGAAATTTTATGAAATTAGGTTAATTTAAATAATTATTAACACTTGTTTGAGACATTTTACTTATTTTATTCTCTAAACAAGTTGCATTTAATTTAACTAAAATGAAAAAGGATAGCAAAGTCACTTTGCTTGTAAAAAAGTGATAAAAAATGATTTTGGGGTCTCATAAAAGTTAGAATCATAATTTGTATCTAGGTGAAATATGACAAAACCTTGAGGGGTGCCGTTAAAATTTAACCTTTCAGAAAACCCCCATATACTATTGAATTTAATCAATTAACTCCTCTTATGTTCGAATTGTCCCTTATACTTTTTAATTTTATCACCTTGCCCCCTCACCCTCACATTTCAGCAAAATAGTTAGGATTAATTTCAATTTTCTAAAATTAACCATTTTTATTTCACCCAATATTGTAAATTTGAGTGAAATAATGCATGACAGTAATAAGATTTAGGCTTAGTTTAGACTTTAGATGGGTAGAAGAGAAAAGAAAAGAATTATAACATTAGTTATGAAAGTAAAAAAAAAAAAAAAAAGATAGCAATATTTTAAATTTATGTTTGGATAGATTATGAAGGAAAAGAAAATAAATAAATTTTGGATAAGCTAAATGAGATAAAAGAAAAGAAATAATAATAATAAAATTATTATTGTATCATTTAATTTATAAAGTTGGTCTTTTAATTATAGATGATAGTTTTATCATTTTAATACTTAAGTTGTTATCCTTTATTTTCTCTCAAAATCTTCTCATTTTTGGAGGATATTAACCATGAGTTTTGTAGTTATAAGTTTATCCCTCTAAATCATTTCTTTTCTTTTCAAAAATATCAACCCAAACACATATACTATCCTTTCTTTTATTTTCTTTCCAAATCCTTTCAAATTACTCTTACCAAACGAAGTCTTGGGATTAATCTATGAAGCACGGACATTTCGTCTAGGGTCTCCGTACTCATGTTTGACACACATGTCCGACACGGACAAGCCAAAAATATATGTCCGACACTCCAAAAACGTGTCTTGAATTTTTTTTATATTGGACACACGGTGCATGCGGAGGACGTGCACATGTCCGCGTGTCGGGCACGCGATGAGACAGTTGATTCCATGAAAGATAAAGGACTTATGAAGACGGTAAATTAGTGGATCATTTATGAAACTTCAACACCCCTAATCCAATATTTTATTTTGAAGATACTTGAACATCTTTGTTCCTCATCATCTTGTGAAATGAATTGAAACATCTATTTATTTATCCACTATTTGAACAAGAACAACATAACACCACAAAAAATCGAAGATTTGGTAATTTTACATTCTAATATTTGTCTTCAATAAAAAAAATTCTATAATATAACGAGAGAGAGACTAAGATATTGGATGTTGGGGGAGATACATTTAATTACTTGAATAATAGTGAAATAAATAATTTTGAACATGTCAGATATTTTATTTAACCTATTTATTTCATTTTGTTTATAAATTTATTTGATTAATATTGTTTCAGTGATAAATGAAGTATTTATACAATATAATATGTATTAAAATTACCTATACAATCAATGAAAATAGCCTAGAATGGGGGTGAATATGATTTTTGTGGATTTATTGACAAATTAATATTAATTGCGAAAAAGTCAATTTAATCCAATTATCTATCAAGATAAATCATGCAACATTTAATCTAAGTGCAGAAAATAAAGCAATAAAGACACACGATATTTTTACGTAGAAAACCTTGGAAAGACTCCAAGTAGAAACCACGGATACGCTCAGGTATCGATGCACTATGAATCAAATAGTACACAGACTCTATGAAGCATTAAACTTACAAATCCCTCCAGATCTACCTTTCTTCACTCGACGTCTAACAACTTTGAATCATTTGCACTCCACGAAGCTTCTCGCTCCACTCCGTACTCTGACGGCTCCGCTTCTCAATGGATCAAATCACCATGAAGCATCCTGCTCCTATCTCCGCACACAGACGACTTTGTTTCTCAAACAGATCTAAGCAACCATGTTGCACAAGGTCGTTGCACAAGGTGGTGTGTAGATTTTTTAGCAACTAGGTTATTCAATTGTGCATTGAGATATTTGATGTAGAAGCACAATTGAAAAATCCTAATTAAGAGAAAATAAGAATATATTTACTCAATGATTTTATTTCTATCTCTATCTCTGTAGAAGAATATGAACGATATGAAAACTGCAGAGATCTCTCAAAAACCACCCCCCAATTCTGTAGAGGCTTCTTATATTTATAAGAAACCTTAGTTTTGAAATAACTTGTTCCCCACTTTGATTAGAATTTCTTATTTGTATAAAACTCTTTCAATTAGGAGTGAAACTGACTTATATTGATATACAAACATGTATATAGGTCCATAAGTTGTAGCTACATCATCAAACTTCTAGTTGTGATCAAATTCGACAATTCATGAAATCTGCAAAAAATCCATCACCATGCACCTATGCCTTAGGCGTAACCCTTGAGCGTAGATTGACAGAACACTGAGCGTACCCTTGAGCGTAGTTTTTCGATTTTTAGTCACTTTTAGGTTCTATAGGCGTAGGATTGAGTGTAAATACTTTGTGAAAATCATTTTTCTCCGCAACTATGTCAAAATGACCGTCTTGATTCCACGATACTTTTTGCTTTAGGTGACGGCTTCAAAAAATATCTTTTTTGCCCTCCGGAAGATATTTTTACTCAATATGCTTACTTTTGCACTTCACTTGTATTTTTCACTACTTCAATACTTGATTTTGCCTTTGTCGATACTTATTGATGTTGTTGAAACCAAAACGACATATCTAACACTCAACGTGGTTATTGTTTAGAACATGTCATAAATAAACAATACTCAAAAGTGTTTTTACATGTATATATATATAAAAAATTATATCATTTTTATAACCCCTGTCGAAGGTATGTCCTATCCTATTTTTTTAAAATTTACCGTATCCACATGTTTGTATCCCATATCAATGTTTCACAGGGGTTAATTGAAGGGAAAATAATCGTCTCATGCGCCGGACCTCTCCAGCGATTGGGTCCACCCAATGAAAATTCTAAAACTACCCACAACATTTATCCAATTCACATGTATATCACATGAAAATTATAAACTTACCCACCAACTTTATTCAATCCACAACAATACCACAATTTGCATATATATATATATATATATATATATATATATATATATATATATATATATATATATAAGTTACCCATCAACTTTATCCAATTCACTACCACTATTTGCATATATATATATAAGGGCCCACCGGTTGAAAAATTATAAAGTTACCTACCAAAATTTAGAAATTCACAATAATACAACAATTTGCATATATATATCACTTCAAAAGTTCAAATTCATTGTAATATATGTATAATTGAAAATACATATATCAATTCATTATAGTAAAGTTCCATCAGTTTTATAATAAGAAACCAAATGTATAGTATGAAACTTATAATAATAAATATACCCATATATCATCACTTTAACTTCATTTTTGTAGTAAGAATACACTAAAAAAATATAAGCCTTAAATTTACCATCAAAATGATTACATTGAAAAATACATATATCATTTGACTTCACTATAATAGAATTTTATCATTTTTATAATAATCTCAATTCACTGTAATAGAGTTTCATCATTTCTATAATAAGAAATACAATACTTAATATAAAACATAAACCAATAAAAAAATCAACTATTAGATTTGCCATGAAAATGAGTATAATATAAAACACGTATATCATCACTCCATTTTTATTTTTATTTTAGTAAGAAACACAATAAAAAGTTATTGAATTTACCATCAAAATAAGTATAGTAGAAAATACATATATCATTTCAACTTCACCGTAATAGAATTTTATCATTTCTGTAATAAAAAACACAATTCATTGTAATAGATTTCCATCATTTATGTAATGTACATTACTAAAAAATGCAACTCTTAGATTTGAACTTCACTGTAATAGAATTTTATCATTTCTGTAATAAAAAACACAATTCACTATAATAGAATTCCATCATTTCTGTAATGTACACTACTAAAAAATGCAACTCTTGGATTTGTCATCAAAATGAGTATAATGTAAAGCACATATATCATCACTATAACTTCATTTTTGTAGTAAGAATACAATAAAAAGTATAAGCCTTAAATTTACCATCAAAATGAATATATTAAAAAATACATATATCATTTTAACTTCACTGTAATATAATTTTATAATTTTTCTAATAAGAAATACAATTCACTGTAATAGAATTCCATCATTTATGTAATAAGGAACACAATACGTAGTATGAAACGTACACTAATAAATAACCTAGTGGACCTTTATATATATATATATATATATATATATATATATATATGTGCATATTATGTATTGTTGTGAATTTACAAAATTTGGTAAGTAATTTTTTAATTTCCAAAATAGTGGTATTGTTGTGAGTTTCCAAAATTTGGTGGGTAACTTTTTAACAATACCAAAATAGTGGTATTGTTGTGAATTTTCAAAAATTGGTGGACAACTTTATAATTTTTCAACCGGTGGGCCTTATACATATATGCAAATAGTGATATTGTTGTGAATTGGATAAAGTTGGTGGGTAACTTTTATATATATATATAGGGTTAAGTGCATTAAAACCCCCCTCTTCTTTCTTCTCTCTCTCAACTAACCCCCCTGAACTAAGCATTGCCCCTCTAAACTATTTAAGTGTTGCATTTAACCCCATTCCGTTATAACACCGTTAGTTAAATTAGGATAATTTGCACTCAGATCCTGAAGTTTTGGTCAATTGCACTCGTCCCCTGAGATTTTATTTTCCTTACAATGACACCCCCTTAAGGGGTAAAGACCCCATTAAATGACTCTTGTGCCCTTATTTTAGTATAAAAGACATGTTGGCTAAATTAATGGACCAAACAACTCTTGTATCTTAAGTTCAATTTGAAAAACTTTTCAAGTACTTTGGATACAATGATTTTTGAAATATTATCACATTTCTTTAAATTATTTTTTTAAATGGTCATTTTTGTAATATAGGCCCCCAAAGTTATCATTTTTTTAATTTTTTCCTAAAACTAATACTGTGACCTTTTACATTAAATAATAATAATACATTTTATTTATGATTATATTTTTTTTTTGTATTTTAGAATGTGATACATGTATAAAATATTTGTGAGCTTATATAATTTAATTTATTTTGTAAATAAATAATATATAACTCCTACAATTTAAACAAGTAGTAATACATTTTAATTACATCTTTTGTTGTATTGTAAAAGGTGATAAATGTATAAAAATATTACAAATGACTTATAATTTATTATTCTTTGTGTAAAATTAATTTAAGTCCTTACACTGTAAAATAATAACAAACTTTACTTATTGTAATTTTTTATATTTTTATAAAAATATGACAAATAGTTTATTATTTTATTTTTTTTGTAAAGTTAATTTAAGCCCTTACACTTTAAATAATGTCAAACTTTACTTATTATAATTTTTTATATTGTAAAATGTGATAATGAATCGAAATATTAGACAGTCCTTGTATTTTTATTAGTAGTATATAGATTGATAGATAGATAAATATACAGATTTCTGTATTTTAAATTATATTATTTTTCATTACCGAAATATATTTGTTTTATATCTTTACTTTATATTTTATGAAATTTACATTAGAGTTACATTTCAGTTAATGTATATTAATTAATTATATGAAAATATTTATAACCCCTTATCGTATATCTTTACTGTATATCTTTTGAAATATTCATTAGAGTTACACTTCAAGTAATGCATATTAATTAATTAATTATTATTTTTTAAAAGTATTAAAATATTTCAACCCATTTTCTTTTACTCTATATCGTTTTGACATACTCTTTAAAGTTGCACTTCAACTAATATGGTGTGTTTTAAATTATTACTCGCAAGTGCACGAATCAATTGTAGTTTAGGTTATGCAAGAACGAGGTCGAACCCAAGGGAATGCTTTAAAGAGAACTTAATTAAACTCAAATTAATCTAAAACTAACATAGTTTCTCAAAGTTTCTTTGTTGAAGTGATTTTTATACTAAACATGCATTATCGAAATACAAATAATTAAAGCGAGAATAATATGAAGAAAATACTAAGGTATCGGAATCCACCACCACTAATCCATAAACTTCTAATTATTCCTTTATCAATTCCAATTTTAGAGTAGTAATTTAGAAATCAATCTTATTACTTTCTCAAGATTTAACAATAACGTACTAATGAAATATATTTTCAAGAAATAGATTTTCTTTCTCTTTAAAGTGTAAAATTCTAAGCATCCTATGTATGCAGTTTAATGGATCACATAAGATCAAATATTTTTACTTATAAACTCATCAAATCCAAGCTTGATTAATTGTGATAAGAATTCTTAATTACTATAAATACATGATATTTATAGTGAAAGAAATTTAAAACAATTAATACTATGAAGCGAAAATCATAAGCATTTAAACCATACACATGGAAATTGATAAAAGACTAAAAGGAATTTATTTCATAAATTGTGGTTTCATCCTCAACCTTAGTTGAGGATTTAGTTACACATGCTTAAAAATAAAATAATAAAGTAAGAACAATAAAACCCGGAATTGAAGATAAATTCTTCTCCTCTTTGGTCTCCTTCTTCTTCCCCCTCTCCCCCTTCTTCTTCAAGATATATCCATATTTATAGAGAAATATTGGAATCAAATTACAACTTGTAAAGAGAAATGAAATATTCTTTTCTTTTCTTTTTCTTTGAATATACATAACTTTTCATCACATTTTGTTCTTTTCCCATGTGCATTTGAATCTTCCAACTTTCATCCATGTGTATTTGATTCATCCAACTTTCATCCATGTGCATTTGATTCATTTATCACTTTACACCTATAAATGAAAGACATAAATGTAGATGTAATTTAATGACATTGAAAATGATTTATTCAACAATTTTATTATATAAATTAAGTTTTGTGCACTTATCATTATTACACTTCTAAATTAATTAAAATAAATAATTTTACCTAATAACAAATATACATTTGGGGATAAAATATGTATGTAAAATGGACTTATCATAATACATATTAATTTATTAATTTTTATTTTGAAAAAAATGTTTGAAAATATTCTCAACCCCTCACATTTTAGAATAGTTGTTATAGATATATATACATTATAGGGTTTTCATCTTGGGGCATGGAAGTAATTTCACCACCTAGATATTTGTCTTATGAAATAAGGGAGACAACACAAGGGCATTCTGGTCATTTCTCTCCTTTAGGGGGTGTCATTGCAAGAAAAATAAAATCTTAGGGAGCGAATGCAATTGATCGAAACTTTAGGGGATCTGAATAGAAATTATTCTAATTTAACTAACGATGTTATAATATAATGAAGTGAATTGTAAAAGTTGGTATAGTTTAGGGAGTTTTATGTAAAAAATATAGTTCAAAGGGGTTAATTGAGAGAGAGAAAATAGTTCATGGGAGTTTAATGCATTTTACCCATATATATATACAAATTGTGATATTGTTGTTTATTGGATAAAGTTGGTGCCGCAAGTTTATAATTTTCATGTGATATACATGTGAATTGGATAAAGGTTGTGGGTAGTTTAAGAATTTTCATTGGGTGATTCCATCGCTGAGAGGTCCGGCGCAAGGAGACGATTTTTTTCCTAATAAAATCCATCATAATTGCAGGGTTTTGTAAATTTCAGAAAAATGAGGACAGAGAGACATAGAAAGGACAGGACAAGAGAGTTACACAGTGGGAAGAGAAATGTCAGAGCCATTACACTTCCCAAAAAGAATGCAAATTTAGCGTTTGACATTTTGCTTTCAACGGCATCATCATTTCTCTTCTTTTTTAATGTCTCTCATTTCTTTATTTGTCTCTTTCTGACCTCTTGGCTCTCCCTTCTTTGACTACTTCCAGCTAGTACTACTTTTCACATATGATGATTCAACCCTTTTTTACATACACATGCAAACTATATATGTATAAGTATGTTACTACTCACTCATATTTAATTCATCCTAAAATAAATAATGTCAATATCATTTTATTTAATTAATTTAGCAGTCAAGTATTTAAATTATAAATATTACATTATTTGATGAAATCAAAAATAAAATTAATTTTATATTCACTATCACATCAATAAAAATTATTATCTCAAAAAATTGAATTCCTTTAAAGAAATTTATATTTTGGGACAGAGAGAGTACCCATAGTAGACTACTTTAAAAGTGCATACAATACATACATATTTGTATATATATTTAGGATAAAGTGCATTAAATCCCCCTTGAACTATTTTCTCTTTCTCAACTAATCCCCTGAACTACACTTTTTACACAAAACTCCTTAAATTATCCGAATTTTTACAATTCACTCTATTTTGTTATAACTCCGTCAGTTAAATTATGATAATTTACACTCAGATCCCCTGAAATTTTGGTCAATTGCATTCGCTTTCTGATATTTTATTTTTCTTGCAATGACACCCCCTGAAGGGGTGAAGATCCCATGAAATGACTCTTGTGCCATTACTTTAATATAAAAGACATGTTGGCTAAATTAATAGACCAAACAACCCTTGTATCTTAAGCTCAATTTGAAAAACATTTCAAGTACTTTGGATACAATAATTTTTGAAATATTATCGCATTTCTTTAAATTATTTTTTTAAAATTTTCATTTTCGTAATATAGGCCCCAAAAGTTATCATTTTTTAATTTTTTCCTAAAACTAATATTGTGACCTTTTACATTAAATAAAAATAATACACTTTATTTATGATTTTTTTTTTTTGTATTTTAGAAGGTGATACACATATAAAATATTTGTGAGTTCATATAATTTAATTTATTTTTTAAATAAATAATACACAACTCCTACAATTTAAACAAGTAGTAATACATTTTAATTATAATTTTTGTTGTATTATAAGAGGTGATAAATGTATAAAAATGTTACAAATGGTTTTTAATTTATTATTCTTTGTGTAAAATTAATTTAAGTCCTTACACTGTAAAATAATAACAAACTTTACTTATTGTATTTTTTTATATTTTTTTAAAAATATGACAAATGGCTTATTATTTATTATTTTTTTTGTAAAATTAATTTAAACCCTTACACTTTAAATAATGTCAAACTTTACTTATTATAATTTTTTATATTGTAAAATGTGATAATGAATTGAAATATTAGACAGTTCTTGTGTTTTATTAGTAGTATATAGATAGATAAATAAATATACATATTTATGTATTTTAAGTTATATTATTTTTCCTTACCGAAATATATTTGTCTTATATCTTTATTCTATATCTTATGAAATATCCATTAAAGTTACATTTCAGTCAATGTATATTAATTAATTAATTTTTTTATAAAAAAATATGAAAATATTTATAACCCCTTGTCGTATATCTTTACTCTATATCTTTTGAAATATTCATTAGGGATACATTTCAAGTAATGCATATTAATTAATTATTATTATTTTTTAAAAGTATTGAAATATTTTCAACCTCTTTTCTTTTACTCTATATTGTTTTGACATACTCTTTAGAGTTGTACTTCAACTAATACACATTAATTATTAATTTTTATTTTGAAGAAAATGTTTGAAAATATTCTCAACCCTTCACATTTTAGAATAGTTGTTATATATATATTATATGGTTTTCATTTTGGGGCATGAAGGTAATTTCATCAACTAGATATATGTCTCATGAAATAAGGGAGACAACACAAGAACATTCCGATTATTTCTCTCCTTTAGGGGGTGTCATTGCAAGGAAGATGAAATTTCAGGGGGCGAGTGCAATTGACCGAAATCTCAGAGAATTTGAGAGCAAATTATTCTAATTTAACTAACGGTATTAAAACGAAATAGAGTGAATTATAAATTTTTAATAGTTCAAGGACGATTAGTTAGTTCAGGGGGATTAATTGAAAGAGAGAAAATAATTGAGCGGGTTTAATGCACTTTTACCCATATATTTAAGAGGAAAATATATACCACAGTTTTCAAGGTTGTAGACTTGTAGATAGGCTTTTAGGATGAGTATAGCGTGTAAAAGTTGAAGGTCTTTCACACCTTTGCTTTTGGTTTAGTCTCTGGTTGTGTCAGATTTGAGAGTCACAACACAATCACTTTTTTCTTTGCTTAGCTTCAACACGTGAGATGACTCATTTAGCGATGTGATCGACCCTTTTTTATCAGATCAAATTTATTTATTTACTTACATGTCTCTTTTCACCAGAAAGTGGTAACTTTATTTTACTACTGTTAATTTATTGAATAGTCCAACCCTCTGTTGGGGTTTTGCTAGCTGGCCTTCTCTCTCTTACTTTTTCTACCATTAGCCACACTGCCCTATTGTCTCCCTTCTTTCGAATATGAGGAAAGTGATTTTACATTGCAATTTTTTTAAAGCCTCAGGAGTCAAGAGCTGGCTCTAGATTATATTTGAATAAATTCGAGTATAGTATCATTTTATTGGGATCACAAGACTGCTCTAGGAGAAGTTATGTTATATATGCCCACATTTCAATCAAAATGTTGGGTCTAAGTCTAACACTACTTACTACTTACTACTTAGTCCTCCATTGTATCTACCACAAAGTTGCTTCTTCCATGAGTATTTAGGTTAAAAACTCATAATGTTTAGGCCGAAGAACATTTCCTAAGGTTAGGAAATTTAATCAACTAAATAGACCGTGCGGGTTTTTAATCAAAAAATGTCATAGATTGAAATTTGACAATAAATTCATGAGATTAACTATAATATACTATATATATATATATATATATATATGTGTGTGTGTGTGTTGGGGCCAAACCAATACCAAACTCAAACACACACACACAAGACACAAGAGACATAAAATTTATAGTGGTTCGGTTCAATTGGTACCTACATCCACTTTGAGAGGTTTCACTATTTTCGGTTTGAAGAAAAAACCAATAATGGAGGGAGGGGGATACAAGCTTTCACTCAACTCTACCTCTAACACTCTCACTCACATCACAGAACAATTCTCTGTGGTTTTACTCTCTCAATCTCTATGTCTTGTGTCTTACACTCTCTATCCTTCACTTCATACAACATGCCATATATATATAGAATGTAGAGAAACAAAACAAACATCCACTTGTACATGCGTGTGATTTGCATGCAACTGTTCTTGACTTCACATGTGGTTTGTTTGCATACGGCACTTCACATGTGGTTTGTTTGTATACGGCAGAGAGTTGCATGCATGGGATATGGATCTTACAATTCTCCCAATTCCATGTCAATCAGAGGAGAACGTCTTCAGCTGATCTCCCCCTCAGTGCCAATTTGGGGCTGGTGTTAAACCAGCTTCTTCTCTGCAAACTTCTAGCTTTTTTCTGGACAGACTCTTGGTCATCATATCTGATCCATTATCATCTGTGTGGATCTTCTCAAGCTGTAGAAGTTTATTTTCTAGCACGTCACGGATCCAGTGATACCTGACGTCGATGTGTTTGGACCTTGAGTAGAAGGTTGAATTTTTGTTAAGATGAATAACACTTTGAATGTCACAATATATGACATATTTTTCCTGCTCTTGTCCCAATTCTTGAAGGAATTTCTTCATCCACAAAATCTCTTTGCATCCTTCTGTGGTGGATAAAGCAACACACTTTTGCAATCGGGATTACCATGAGACTATTCCCCCTGCAAAAGTGATTAGGTAGCCTGATGTGGATTTTCGTGAGTCACTGTCACCGGCCATGTCTGCATCTGTGCAACCTTCTAATAAAGGTTTACCACTACCAAAGCATAAACAAATAGTAGTAGTTCCTCTAAGATACCTGAGGATCTATTTTACTACTGCCCAATGGTCATTTCCAGGATTTGACAGAAACCGACTAACAACTCTAACTGCATGAGCAATATCAGGCCTCGTGCATACCATAGCGTACATTAAGATGCCAACCGCTGAAGCATAAGACACTTTCTTCATTTCTGCTTTTTCCGTCTCACTTGAAGGACACTGCTTAATATTAAGCTTGAAGTGGCTTGCAAGTGGAGCACTGACTGGTTTTGCTTTGCTCATGTTGAATCTTTCAAGAACTTTGCCAATATATCTTTCTTGAGATAACCAGAGCTTGTGTTTCTGTCTGTCTCGAGAGATCTGCATTTCCAATATTTATTTTGCTGGTCCTAAGTCCTTCATAACAAATGACTTGCTCAATTCCTTCTTCAACTTATTAATCTTGCTACTGTCATGGCCAACGATCAACATATCATCGACATATAGCAAGAGGATGATAAAATCTCCGTCAGGAAATTTCTTGACAAATACACAGTGATCTGCAGTGGTTCTGTTGTACCCATTCTGGTCCATGAATGAATCGAACTTTTTGTACCACTTTCTTGGTGCTTGTTTGAGCCCATAGAGACTCTTCCTCAATCTGCACACAAGATTTTCTTTTCCTCTGGTTCTGAATCCTTCGGGTTGCTCCATGTAGATTTATTCATCCAGATCACCATGTAGAAATGCGGTCTGTACATCCAGTTGTTCGATCTCTAGGTTTAAGTTGGCTGCCAAGCCAAGAACAACTTGGATGGAGGACATTTTCACCACAGGTGAAAATATTTCTTCAAAATCAATGCCCTTCTTCTGGCTGAATCCTTTCACAACCAATCTTGCCTTATACCTTGATTGTGGATTATTTTCTTCAGTCTTCAGTTTGAATACCCATTTATTCTTGAGAGCTTTCATTCTCTGTAGTAGCTTGACCAAGTCATATGTGTGGTTCTCATGCAACGATTTCATCTCTTCCTGCATGGCTTTCATCCACTCCGCCTTTTTACTATCTGCAACAGCTTCCTGATAGCTCTCTGGTTCTCCTCCGTCACTAAGCATCACGTACTCTGCGGAAGAATATTTGTGATTCGGTTATCGCTTTCTAGAAGATCTCCTTGTTTGAGGATCAACAAGATTTTCTTCTGCAACTGGTTCTTGTTCTGCACCATCATCAGTTGGATCTCCTTGAATAGATCCCCCGTCATTTTGTGCTCTCAGTGAAGGAACTGGATCTAGATTAGCTGGTAACTCTTCAGGTGAATTTGATTTTTTTTTTTTCAAGATCTTCAAAAAATAAGACATATTTGCTTCTGATGACCTTTTTGTTTATAGGATCCCAGAGTCTGTAACCAAACTCTTCATGGGCATATCCCAGGAAGATGCACTGTTTGGCCTTTCCGTCAAGCTTGGATCTTTCATCTCTGGGGATGTGGACAAATGCTCTACAACTAAACACCTTCAAGTGTTTGTAGGAAACATCTTTCCCTCTCCATACTTTATCTGGAACATCACCGTTTAATGGAACTGAGGGAGATAGATTGATTAAGTCAACCGTTGTTCTCATTGCTTCACCCCAGAAAGGAGTTGACAACTTGGCATTAGATAACATGCACCTTATTCTTTCGCAGATCGTTTTGTTCATTCTTTCTGCAAGGCCGTTATGTTGAGGAGTTTTTGGCACTGATTTTTCCAGTCTGATGCCGAAGCTTCTGCAATACTCCTCGAATGGTCCTCTGTACTCGCTACCATTGTCTGCACATACGCACTTCAGCCTTTTCCCAGTTTCTCTTTCAACCTTTACATGAAACTGCTTGAATACTTCCAGCACCTGGTCTTTAGTTTTGAAGGCAAAGGTCTATAATTTCCTGGAATGATCATCAATGAATGTGACAAAATAGAGGGCGCCTCCATGAGTTCTGGTTTGCATGGTGCAAACATCCGTGTGTACGAGATCTAGAATGTCTGGTTTTCTAGATGGAGGGGAACTGTGGAATGCAACTCTGTGTTGTTTCCCCATGATGCAGTCGACACAAGTGTGTAATGAAGTACCTTTCATTCCAGGTAAGAGTTCTTTTCTGGCAAGGATCTTGAGCCTTTTCTCACTCATATGACCGAGTCTTTTGTGCCATAACTCGGTGGGGATTTCTTTCTCCATCATATTCACCTCAACTCTGCACATTTTTGCTTGCATTGTGTAGAGAGAGCTGGTCTTCTTTCCTCTGGCCACCACAAGATTGTTTTTGGTGAGCTTCCACTTACCATCACCAAAGTGACTGTTGTAGCCTTCATCATCGAGCTTGTCGGTGGAGATCAGGTTGAGACGAATATCTGGGACATGTCTCACATCTTTGAGGAGTAGTTTGCATCCATTGTTGCTTTCCAAAAGAATATCGCCCCTGCTAGTAATTTTGGATGCTCCGTGGTTCCCCATCTTCATAAGTCCGAAGTCACCACTGGTGTAGGATGTGAACATATCCTTCCTTGAAGTGACGTGACAGGAAGCACCTGAGTCAATAACCCAGGTAGAATATTTAGATGTGAAGTGGACACAATCATCATCTTGAACGATGACCATCTCTTCTCCGGCTGTTGCTGCTGCTTCTGAGGTACTTTCTTCACCTCTATTTATGGTCTGTTGTCTAGATTGTTTGGCTTTTAGCTTCCTGCAGTCTCTGATAAAATGGCCTGGTTTGCCGCAGTGATGACAGGTTTTGTCTATTCTGAAAGTGGACTTTGATTGCCCACGATGTTGTGTCTGATTGCGATGGTTTCTGTTTTTGCTTCTACCACGCCATTCTTTTTTTTTCTCGTCTTTCAGTGACAAGAGCTTCTGACTTCGGATTATATCCTTCTTCCTTTCTTCTTGCTTCCTCGTTCAGCATTCTATCTTTCGTCATTTCCATAGTAATTATACCATCTGGAGCTGAGTTTCTTACAGAGACTACTAGCGTTTCCCAACTTTTCGGAAGAGAGTGTAATATGAATATTGCTTGCATCTCATCTTCTATAACCATTTTCATAGAGTTAAATTGATCCAACAGCCCCTGGAATTCACTCATGTGTTCTGACACACTTTTGCCGTCTTTGTATTTAAGATTTACAATACGACTCAAAAGATTTACCTTGTTCTGAGATGTTTTCCGTACGTACATTTTCTCCAATTTTTTCCAAAGAGCATAAGCATCATTATCATTGACAAAATTTTGATAAATGATTTTGTCGATCCATTGTCTGATTTGGGCGGCACATTTTCGGTTGAGTACCGTCTAGTCTCCGTCGGTCATGTCCTTCGGTTTGCCGTCAGGTGCATCATCGGTTCTTTTTATCGGCTTCCACAGATCTTTAATATACAAAATATCCTTCATATTTGACTTCCACAATGAATAGTTTGCTGCGGTCAATCTAATCATGGCTCCGGATCTTGAATCTTCCATCAAATCGGAACCTTTAAGCTCTCCCTGACTTGATTGATATGTTTAGATTAGAATCACGCAAAACGGAGTGTATCGTTGCGTCCGGAACGGTCGAAAACCTTAAGATCGCCTCTGACTGAGCTCAAATCCGATTTAGGATGAGTCCAAAATAGTCAAAACAACGGCGAGGGGCAAAACTGTAATTTTGCAAAGTAGGTGATGATGTGGCAGCAGCAGGGAGTGACACGTGGCAGACGACATGGCAACGTCTGTGGGTGACATGTGGCAAGACACGTGGCAGGGATGTGACGCCAGCAATGACGTGGCCCCTGGATGACGTCAGTAGTGACGTGGCACGCGTGGAGGCGCGTGCTGCGCGTGGGCTTCACGCGCTCTGTTGGTTGAAGGCGTGTGGTGCGCGTGGTTCTCACGCGCGCTGGAGGTTGAAGGCGCGTGGGGCGCGTGAGACCGAGGATGCTGACGCGCTGAGCGTTGGGAGGCGCGTGGCGTGGCGTGCGGAAGAGTTTGAGGTTGTTTTCAATGGGAAATGATTCCTCTTGTGGTGGGTCGTCCGAAACTATGAGTGGTGTGGTGTTTTGAGATGTGAATTGGTTCGAAATAGGATTGCAATAATTGACTCTGTTTAGCTTTAATGGCTCTGATACCACTTTGTTGGGGCCAAACCAATACCAAACTCAAACACACACACACAGGAGACACCAAATTTATAGTGGTTCGGTCCAATTGGTACCTACGTCCACTTTGAGAGGTTTCACTATTTTCGGTTTGAAGAAAAAACCAATAATGGAGGGAGGGGGATACAAGCTTTCACTCAACTCTACCTCTAACACTCTCACTCACATCACAGAACAATTCTCTGTGGTTTTACTCTCTCAATCTCTATGTCTTGTGTCTTACACTCTCTATCCTTCACTTCATACAACATGCCATATATATATAGAATGTAGAGAAACAAAACAAACATCCACTTGTACAGGCGTGGGATTTGCATGCAGCTGTTCTTGACTTCTTCAACCCATGCGTGATCTTGACTTCACATGTGGTTTATTTGCATACGGCACTTCACATGTGGTTTGTTTGTATACGGCAGAGAGTTGCATGCATGGGATATGGAACTTACAATATGTTTGCAGTTGTGGTATAGGTTATTTGAGGTTGTTTTAACGGTATAAAAGATTTGAATATCAATTCAAAAGTGAATAATAGACGTCAAACATTCATTTTACGTAATAATATCGACATCTTCCAAAAGTATTACGTATTTGAGTATGCATAACGTCTCAGATAATTCGATGAACTATGATCATGATTATTGTTTGTAATCTACACACTCTTTTTCATTTTCATTTTTCTCCCCTTCAGTCGTTTTTAATTCAATCAAAGAGGCATTCAAATAATGTATCAGAATAGGATGTTAATCAAGAGTGATATGTTTTACACAGGAAAAGCGTTTATAATTGACAAGGAATTTGAGAAATGAGAAAACATTATCCCAACATTAGGTCCCATTAATTTGGAACAAATTGACCAAAGAAACACTCCAAAAATATTGTGGGTGTTATAGATAGGAGTTATATAATTGCCCAATGATTTAAAAAGTAGAGACATATATATTGTAACATCTAATCTCAATAAAAGTTTTCCAAACAATGAAAAGTTTTAGATAACATCTCTCATTTTCTCCATGTACAAGAGATTAATAAAAGTAGCATCTTTAAGATATACTATTGATAAATATATATATATACATATGCATATATGCCATGCATGAGTCCTGTCGCGTCTCATCGGCACCTAGATATGATTTGATCATGCATTGCATGAGTCTTGGCTTCATGCTTTTTAGCTTCATTCACTTTTCACTGTTTTTGTTCAAGCCTAATTTGACACCATTTGTAGTGTTGTATTGAAGCTACATCTATTGGGGTACGACTTTCTTCGTCCTTTTCCTATCAATTCATGTTATCGTTTCTTCATCAATATTAGTTTATGTATGTGTGCTTGTGTTTGTGTGTACTAGCTTATAACTATATATATTGTTATATATGTGCATGTATATAATATATAGGTGTTTCCATGTGAGGTACCAACTTTATGCAATAAAAGTGATCTATAACATGGCCATGAGCAGTGTCGAACTAATTAATCTCTTTCCTTAGTCCAACCACTCCCATCACAGGTTGAGACTAGAGAGACAACTATCTCTGGCTTCGATGTGTTCACTGTCCATATCTCCTTAGAACTTTCCAAATGTTTTATTAATTGAGGATATTTTTGGTTGATCAAATCAACTACATATTTTCTTGTGGAGTAAAAATTTATCATTTTAGTGAAGATTTGGGAAACATGGTGGAATTTGAAGTTACTATCATTTCTATGCATTGAAATACTAGTATAATACCCAAAGACTATTTTTTCGGTACGACCGAGACACGTCATGCGATTAAACATTCTATTACAACAATTTGTCACTGTAGTACAAAAATTTATTTTTCCATTTAGGATATTTAATATATAAAAGTGACTTTTATCGTTACAACCTCAATGATGTTCTTTGAAACACCAAACCCAAGTCTTTTCACCTATTTGAAATTTTTGTGTTGGCAAAAGAAATGATGTTTGTATTGGGAATAGGTTCATTGTAAATTTGTTAAACAAGAATATAAAATGGAAATGATGATAAGGAAAAAAGAAAAAGAAAAAAGTGAAGTTTCAAATTTAATAAACTAAAGGTCTCTAACCACTTTTATGAAGTGTACATTTCCTACACCTTTTAAATACCAATGCAAAGAAAAATAAAATAATAAAATAAAAATTACTTAAACGTTGGAACCCTTTCATTTGAGAGTAAAGGTATGGTAGAGGCTATATAAGAGAATATCATTTCATTTTTAAAAAACTTTTATGTGCTTCATTAGACGAATTTCCACATATATATTTCAGGAATGTGAGTTGAGGATCGATTCACTCAAGTGGGCCATAACAAGCCATAAATCCATTATGTTCACATTTGGGCCGGTGGTAAGAAGTTTCCAAAAGCATGGCAGGCCAAAATGCTAAAGTCCTCAGTATTGGGCCCACAAACAGCTTATTAAGTTGGACCTCTAGGCTCTATCAGGTCTTATTAATCCACATATATGCTTCATTCACTAACTCACTAATTTTTTTTATTGAATTACTAAAAAATCACTAGTTTCTCTAAAGTTTATTTGTCAGAAAACAAGTCCAATTCAAACTTGTTTTCAACTTCGTTTGATGAACCAATCCATGCCTATCATAGCTAAGTAAAATAATAATAATGAAAAAAATCTTATCAATATTGATTTCAAGCTCAAATTCATACTAAGATTAATTAAAGACACTAATGCTATATTTGGTAGGCATGAATGAAATGGAATGCAAGTGAGAATGTAATGAGAATAAAATGGAATAATCATTCTCATTTTATTGTTTGGTTGTAAATATGATGCATTTTATGAATGAAATGAACTTAAAAGAAAATTTCTCAAAAATGCCCCTCTTAGTGATAATTATATAATTTTAATCAAATAATATTATTTTGTAATTTTTTTATAAAAACATTTGTGAAAGGTGATGACAATAGTAGTGATGTTGTGGTGGTGGTGGAGGCGGTGGCGGTAGTAGAAGGTGGTGACATGGTGGTAAGAGTGGTTTGTTTAATTGAAATGTGAAAGAATTATTTTAGTAATTCTATATTTTAAAAGCATTTTTTAAGGAATGGAATGACCATTCCATAGATTTACTAATGGAATGAATTTTCATTCATTGAGAATGACCATTCTCATTCAACAAAACATACCAAACGAAGGAATGGAATGGAATGCCCATTCCATTCCATTCATGCATACCAAACATGACATAAGGATCCGTTTGACGACATGGAATTGGAGCCATGGAATTGGAATTGGGAGCTCCAATTCCAAATCCAATGTTTGAATGTAACAAAATACCTTAAAATTAGGATTGGAATGCAATTCCAAATATATCAATTTCACAATTTGAATTCCACATGAAAAGTTGTGATTTTCAATTCCTCATCTTCTTCAAATCTTGATCCACTAAATACTCTCTCTCTAATAATAAATTTTTCACAATCACAAACACACATACATATATATACATAAATACCAATATATATACAAATTCATATATATATATATATATAAACCTATATATATCCGCATTTATATACACACGCTTATACAAAAAAAATATACACACATATATATACGTATGCATATATATGTACTCATAGAAGCATATATATATATATATACAAATATGAATACACATACATACAAATATATAGTCACACACATATACACATAAACACATACATATACATTCACACATATACACACATCCACATACATACATGCATATACACACATCCACATGCATGCATATACACACGTATATATATTCATGCCTATTATATTTGAATTCCAAAACACATCCAAATAATGCATTTGAAATTGCATTTGTGGAATTGAAATATCATGACATTCCAAAAACAATGCAATTCCAATTCCGCGCAATCAAACAGACTCTAAGATTAATCAAGAAGCAAACGATCTCAATTGTACACTTAAATCGGTAAACTCAACTCAACGGTCTCTTATACAACCTGATCAATTGCTGAAGTATTTGAATGAGGTTTTTGCTTTGATTTTATGAATTTTGTTTGCTTTAGTAAAGCATGAATGAATCGAGTACATGGGGAATTTAAATCATACATACTTAAAGAGCTCAAGAAGATTGGAGGTTTTTCATTCTCACTCGTATTTTTTATTATCATTAGGTCGTGACATGAACTTTGACCCTATTAAAAAGAAAATGTTTCCCAAATTGAAAAATGAAAGAGAAAGTGGCCAATATTCATGTGGGGATCCACATGAATATTTCAAAGGTCATTTTCCTTCAATATTATGTAGTCTGCTTAATATTAGGGTGTGTTGCATTTTCTCCAAAGGAAATCTATTTTCTACTTTGAAGCTTTATGTAAATGTAAATACCACTATTTGCAGTTGAAATGGTTCGAGTTAATTAAAGATGTTCACCTTGACCATGAGCCTTTCGACATGGAACGTGACCTTCTCACCCCGACATTCAAGAAGAAGAGACATCAATTTCTGAAATACTACCAGGTAGCTACTATTGATCCTGTTAAGAAATTTTACGACACACCATAAAAATTCTGGTACAGAGGTGGGAACTAGATCACATTGAAAAGTTGTTATTACATTGGATCTGCCTGCCTGCAATAATCCTCTTCCCAAGTTATGGTTGGTGGCTTCATTTGGAAAGTGAGAGAGACACTTCAACTCCACTTAATCCATGGTGGTACTTCTCTTTTCTCGTCTTTTACAGCTCTACAACAGTCATTCCTTGCAAATATGGGACTTCTTGTATCAACTCTAACATCATTCATGACCATGAAAAAATAAATATAAAACGATGAACAAGAACAAGATCCAAAATATTATGATTAAAAACATAAAATCAACCCATTCAATTGACTAAGTTTTACACACAACTTACCCAAGAATCGCATTTATAGAGGTGTGATTACTTTTACGGAGAAGAAATAAAGCAAAGGCGTTATGGAAAGCACAATTTGTTATCAATTTGACATCCATGCCGCAAGAAAAGTTGTTTATGCTCTTCAGTAACAGAACATCAAAGGGGTGGGAATATTTTCCTTAGTGATGGCCTGGAAAACACCATCCAATCTACCGTGTCTAAACTCAAATGAAGGCAACGCTTCAAATTAATCTCCCTCAACCTTGTGCAATTCCTAATCACTTCATCCACTCCTGTTGTAACTCCTAAGCAACCCTCCAAGTCCAATTTCACTAGCCCACAACATCTCTTCGCAATCATTGCCAGCCCTTCAGAATTTATCCCTGACCATTTTGCTTCCAAAACCTCCAATTTGGGAAGTTCTGAACCCATCCCTATATTCTTAATTCCCTTGCAAAATTCAATCTGCAAATGCCTAATCTCACAACAGATCTTCAAAACATCAGCAACACCTCCCTCTATAATAGCGAAACAAGCACTCAAGTCAAGCACCTCCAATCTAGGGCAGACCAAATCAATTCTTTTTAGACCATCATCATTCAGTTCGGTATTCTTTGAGATATCCAATGACTTAATTTGCGGGTTCTTCACCAAATCAACACTACAATCTTCATGGGTAAGATTTGTTTTGTACATATTAATATCTTCCAGTAAAGTACAGTTCTTTGCTAGGATGAAGAAGTTTGAACTGGTTAACCTATAGATTTTAACTTTTGGAGATACGGAGACAAATCACTTATGGCCTGATCGGTAAGAAAACTCACATCTGCAAGAGCTAAGTATTCCAAAGAGTGGTAATTATACAGAAGAAATGAGATCCGAGACAGTGAAAAATCCCAGCAGTAAAAGAGCCCGAAGCTCTTTAATGGAATATCAGCCTTAGCGAATGAAAAGAGAGATTCATCTGAAATATCCATCTTATAGAGATGAAGGGTAGTTAAAGCTTTTGGATAAGTGATTGGTGATGATCCAAGACAGAACTGAACACCAAAGACAACAATAAAACTCAAATCAGGACTGTGACTCATAATGAAATCAACCCCGTTAATGGATGGGCAATTGACAATCGTAATTTCTCTCAAAAGAACACAATTGGAGGACAGAGCTACAAAAGACTTGTCCATGATGTAATGATGGCCAGATACATTGATACTCCGCAAATTGGGAAGTTTGGAGCACAATTCCTGAAAACCACTATCGGTGACAATGATCTTGCTCTGAGCAGAAACAGGCACATCAAGACTCGAACCATTGTAGCGAAGGTAACTAATATCTAAATTTTCCAACCAAGGCAATGAATCGCCTATAACTCTCAATTCCACATCGCTTTGAGTCCAGACATTTGAACAAATCAAGACCTTCAAGCACTTACTGTTCGAACCCAACATCTCCAAACCTTCCAAAGGAAGACACTTTTGCTTTGAGAGATCTAGGGTTTAGATATTCAAACTAAAGTGAGCAATATCTATAATTATAGGAGCAATATCACCATTGAAACTACTGAAATCGATGGATTTGAGGTGTTTGAATCTGAGTAGGAGTTTAGAGATATTACCGTGAATGAAAATTGTGGGGTCGACTACGGCGAATCTGGTTCGGAGCCAATTTGAGAGGGAGAGAAATCGCTTGCACACTAGGGTTAGGGTTTCCAAGTGAGAGTGGTGACCCAGTCGGTTGAAGATCCATTCCCAGCATTCGTCCGGCAAATCTGCGCAGAGAGACGCCATTTTCTTCAATTGTTGAATGGAAAAGAGTGATTAGATATTTGGAAGGGTGAAATACAACAAAGAAATGGATTGGGGGTCGGTTAAGGAAGGACCACCCCGAGAGTGCCAAAAAAATTTGGGGCCCTAGGTGTTACCCCGGTGAAATCTTGAAGTAGGCTGTGGCATGCCAGTTGATGCAAGGGGATCCGAGTCAGACGATGCCGAGCTGTCAGATTGCTCATTGATGGCGCTGGATTACCTGGAGAGGGAGGATCAACGCAAGGATGACAAGAAATCGTGATCTAGCCTAATTTGGGGCAGTTTCCGTGCATGCGTCGGTTTTTTGGCCATAACTGGAGCTACGAGTGTCGGATTTGCGCCCGTGACCCCAATTCGGAAAGCTAATCTCGGCGCGGACGTCGTGGCCACCGAGCTATGCTCGATGCACATCGTTTTAGCCCCAAATCCGCTGTTTTCCTTTTTAAATCTTTAATTTTAGTTAATTTTTGTTATTTATGGTAATCTTTTATTTGTCAATTAGGAGGTGAATCTGAACCCGATTTGGGCCAGATTTTTAGCAATATTTTTATTTTTTTCCGTATTTTGTTTTGGTAGGACTTTTAGGGTTTTGCTATTTTTGGCAAAAATCTCATTAGGGTTCGATTTTCAGCTATTTAAACCCGGCTTGTGGGTTGTTTTTTATTCATTCTTGATTATAAACAATTTTATTGAATTCCAGAGTGTTCTCTGAAATTTTGGGTCGAATTCTCTTGTTCTTTTCCTTGCAAATTACCTATTGCACTAGCCTGCAGAATAATCTCTATTATGTCCGGCGTCACCAGTGTGACATGGGAGGATGACACTGCGGCAATTTTGGTAAATAAGTCCAACTTTGAAAGTCGGGCTTAAGAGTGTTGAAAAATTATGGGAATTTAATTGGCGATACTCTATATCATAAGAAGATGACATGTTAAAGAAAATCCGGATTTGGAATTCGGGAGCTTCGAAAAAGGCCATTATGACTCCTCAAGCAGGGTTAATATTCGTTTTGATTAGAGCTGTATTTAGGCCTATTCAGGATCGGTTCCGGTTCCGGTTCCGTCTGGAACCGAACATATTTTTTCAGTTCTTGAAAAATCGGAACCGGAACCGGAACCGAAAGGGGAAGGAACCGAACCAAAACCTAACCGAAAAATCAGTTCGGTTCCGGTTCCTTCTATATTTATTTTTTTTAAAAAAAAATCTCAATTTTATAAAATAATATAATTATAAACTAGAGTATTTGAATTAAAGCAAACCCAAAACCAAATATATAATTAGTGGAATAAAAAAAGTAGCTTGGATTTGTATTGTTATTGAAATTAGTGGAGGTTTATTGCTAGTCTTTTTGGTTAATAATAAAAAATATATATATAAAAAAAATAAAACCGGTTCCACGGGGCCGGAACCAGAACCGAACCTAAATTTTTGGTTCTTGGAATTTTGGAACCGGAACCGAACCCCTATGGAACCGAACCGAACCGCCGGTTCCGGTTCCGGTTCGGTTCTTGAACACCCCTAGCTGTATTTGTGAATTCTGCATATATAGGGAAGGTGGATTTCTGACCTAAGTAGGCATTCAATCACTTAGCAAGGCCATGGGAAAGCCTTGGCTAAGTCATGTATTGGGAAGCTTGTTGGCTTATAAAGACATGGTTTGACATGGTTCGGTGGCACGGTTGGCAAAGATGGCTCGGTTAGACACTGTGGGTTGTGCTGGAGCACGTATAGCTTGGTAAGCTATGTGTGCATGCCCACGAGTGTGTCAACTTGCCTTTGACAAGGTGATGTCTTAGCTTAGCATGCATTGGTGTGTATGCAATGCACTTGGCTCAACAAGTCATGTGCACACCAAGCTTTGACTAGGCCAACTTGCCCTTAGGGCAAGGATGTGACACTAAGACAAGTAATGTTTGGTGCAAACTGGTTCAAGACATGGGCATGAAGAGGCATGCCTATGGTGCCAAGGCATTGACAGAACCAATACATGGGCGTGGCTAGGTGCTGGCTCGATGGTGAAGGCATTGGTTCAATCTTGGCAATGCTCTCAAGTGCGTGTAGGCTTGAGATGAGCTAGGACAAGACATTTGTCCAGCAAAGGCAAACATTATACAGTGTTGGCATATGTTTGGCACAGATGGCTCGTGATGGTGCAACATGACTCAGACATATGGAAGGATGTGGCTCAGACATGCAGTTGGGCAGTTTGATGACACACAACCACCAAGGGGCATGTGGCATTGCAGGAGGATGCCACAACATGATGCAGTTGAAGAGTGCAACTGTGTGACAAGTGTTGGCAGCCTTTGATTGGTTCTAACACAGCCTAAGTGGATGGGGTTGTCATCCACACGGATAGACAATTTTGTGTATTTGCCTATATAAGCACATATGTATAGCATTTGTATAAGCAGTGAATTTCAGAGAGAGATGGTGCTTGTGAGTGTTGTAGTATGCTTGAGTGAGAGAAATCCTTTGTACTATTTGTGTTTATAATAAAAGGTTGGAAAATCATTGTTATGGTTTTCTGTAAATTTGTCGGTGTTGTTATTATATTGCATTTCATATACTGGGTGTGTGTTTATGCAAGACTTAGTATAACTTAAGGGTACTAAGTGTGAGAATTGACTGACTTGGTTGGTGTCATGTGTCATCATAGGGTAAAAATTTTGTGTTGAAACTTGACCCCTGTGACACTAGGCGAGATGGAAGGTGAAATTTTTTTTGGGGCCCTTCATTTCACGCGATGCAAATTCCTTACATGAAAATTTTTTTGGGCCCCTTTACTTCAAGCGATGCAATTTTTTTTTAAAAAATGTAAGCATTTTATATATTCAAATTTCAAATGAATAGCAAAAGCAATACATAATTACTTGGTGCTTCTTTTGTATAGATTTCACATATTAAAGCATAAAAATATGAAGGGTATAAAAGGAATGATTAGTACAAGATACTTTTGAAATAAAAATTGAATTTGAACTTAATTGTAAATGTTTGTCAAAAGTAGGACTTACGTGTCCTAGTAAAACAAAATTAGAGAGCAAAAATACTACTCTAAAGAAACTTTCCCTATTGTAAGTGTAATATTGAGTTGAGTTATAATTTATATTGGATTATAACTTAAAAAATCATATTTGGGCCTATAAGTAATACAAAGGGGGAAAAAATTTGAGGCCCTTTTATATGGATTTAAAGTCCTTGTATTAGTTTTAAGTTCTCTTTGGGTTGTGTTTATTTTAATTTAATAATTAGAAGAATGAACTGGATTTTATTAGTTTAACATATGAATTGGTATTGGGTTGAGTAAGAAGCCTTTTATGTTTAGGCCTATATTAACATATATATATATATATATATATATATATATATATTTAATTTTGGGTCTAATACTAATATAACAAAAAAAAAAATTGAGGCCCCAGGCGGTCGCCTAGGCCCAGGGCCAGCCCTGGGTTAAGGGAGAAAGAAATGGTACCTTGTGGAGCTGAGATTGTTTGGGAGCTAGGAAAATCTCCGAGAACTTTCCAGTGGAAAGTTGTGTCATGTTTGAGGATAGGGATGGCAATGGGGCCGGCTACATAAAATGCCCCCCCTCACCTAATCAAGGTCTTCTGCTCGTCCCAAAGTAAAACCTAAAAGTACTATTGCCAATTTGCCACCAACGAAAAGGTTTCGTGAGTAAGTTTCCTGTTGGTTGGTCTAGTAAATGAACCGAGCTTTTACATTATTGTTTTCGGTTGGCCAAACTCGTGAACATGCTTCCTTAAGTAAAATAATAATATGTCAAATTTGAAAAAAATTTGAAGAAAATTGTTGAGAATTATAGAACCGGTGCTATCATTTTGTAGAAATTACTTCGAAAAAAATGTGTACTAGTAAAAAAAATATAGAATAAAAGAAATAAACAATATCCAAAAAATATGATATTTGAAAAATGAAAATATGTTAAAAAACAAACATGCAAGAACTTAATTTAAACCACTATTGGTAAGAGTAATATATGTTGAAACTGAACCGAGCCATTCGTGAGCAAACTCGGGCTCGACTCGTTAAAACTAGCGCTCGGCTCAGGCTCGTTCGTATAATAAATGAACCGAACTTTGGCATAATTTTTAGCCTCGTTTAAGAAATGAACCGAGTTTGAACATTCCAAAGTTCGGCTTGGTTCATTTGTAGCCTTAGGTATGAGAGATGTGTTAACCAAAATCTATGCCTGGGTTCACCCCATTACTCGTGACGGGTTCAATTTTTTTTATCAAACTCATTCCTACGAAATAAAAATTCCTATTTGAGGACGAGCATAAAGAAATTTTAAAATTAAATGTTTTTTTTTTATAAAGTATGAAAAATTCTTTGTTAAAGCTTTATGATTCTATGAAGAACGTATACTTCGTCTTAGTTACATACCTGTATCGGACACACGTGTTCGACAAGCGTCCATACGGTTAGATATTTCAGACAAAACTTTGAACATTATCCTTCTTATGTATAAAATGCTTTCATTTCTCTCTCTATATCTATATAACTATATATATCCATATCTATATACTAATCCAGTCAATATACAGACGATGATAAGAAGATGAATATGGAAGAAGAGGAACCTCTAGTCAGCAGCTCTGCTCCGTTATCCTTGCCCTAGGTGGATTCCGCCACATCCACTCTTTTTACTTCTGGCCTCTCTCCAAACCTCCTTCCCCCGCCGCCTTCTCCTCAGCAGCAGCATCGTCGGCGGCGTGGCCTTGTCTGCCATCGTCGGGGGAAAGGATGAGGATCAGCAACCGAAGCAAATGAGTCGAATTGAGCTTCGATTTGTGTTTGTTTTGTGTTGAATTTGTTTTTTTTGGTGTAATTTGTATGATTAGATGTGTTTGTATGATCAGATATGTACCCTAACTACGTGTTCGTTGTTTGATTTATGAGATCCTAGTAAATTTATATATGAATGATGAATTTATATTATTTCAAGAACAAGAGAAATTAGAAAGTGATGGGGTGTGATTTTTAGGGAGAGAAAGTTTAAAGAGAGAGTTTAGGGATTTGAGTTGAAGAGGGAATGTTAAAAGACAAAATTACCCTTTAATGGTCCTTAAAAGAGTAATTAAGTTCTAGGATCGGTCCTCATATTATTTTTAAAATTTTTTTGGTCCCTTTTTAGCTATTAAATTTGATTTTGGTCCCTTAAATTTAATTTTCTCATAACTCAAACTCATAAAAAGTTCCCTGATGATGGCTAAATCTAAGGTAGGGTTAGTGTACGGGTGGTGGAGAGTAAGTAGGAGTAAGTTCATGGGTTTATGATTGGGGTAATGAGAAGAGTAAATGAGAGACAAAAAAAAAAAAGTGAAATCAAATTAGAAGAAGATGGCCCTAGGAGAAAAAAAGAACTGGTGAGAAACAATGATCCTATAAGAGAAACGAGTTAATTTTAGGGGAGAGAGATGATGTAGATGAAGTTAAAAGGATAATTAGATAATTTTAAATAATAAATTGAGTCTCTTTTTATTTAGTTAGTGATGGGGCTATTTTGATAAATGACAAGGTAGGGTAATATTTTAAAGGTGTTTTAGAAATATTCAATTAATTGAGTAGGGTTATTTCAGTCTCAAAGAATATTTTATATTGTTGGTTAAAAAGGTGAGTTGTTGGCACGATGGTAAAATTTGTAGGACATAGTCTAATTGTGTTATTTATAAATAAATTCTAACTTTCGTTATATTTTGTAAATACGATTTTTATATTTGTAATTATACTTGTATTTAGGAGAGGCGATCCGAAAAAGAAGGGGCATAATAATCCGGGTCGGGTCGGGTCGGCTGCTAAACCCCTCTGCAAAATCAGCCACAACAGTGGAGAGAGAGAGAGATGAACATGGTAATGGTGAAGAGAAGCTTGAAAGGCATATCATCAGTGTTGTACAATAGAGCTTCATTTTCATTGTCAAGGTCAAGGCCTCTCTCTTACCAAATCGTGAAATCTCCTCCTCTGCTCTCCCTCGACCTCCCCGATATATGGTCTTCCCATTACACCCATTCCCACCCTCCCTCTCTCCCTATTCCCTGTAAGTTCATCCTTTTACTCTCTCTCTCTCTCTCTCTCTCTCTATATATATATATATATATATATGTATGTGTGTGTGTACACGTTTATCTATAGTCATGATTTTACTTCTCCATTTTATTAATCAAACTTACAACAGTTTGCAGCAATTAGGAATCCCATCTTGAAATCAATCAACATGCTGTTTTTATTTTTATTTTTATTTTCTTAGTTGCCAATCACCTGGAGTTTACTTTTATTCTCGTATAGACTCTACTTCTTCTAAGTAACAAATCTTACTTGCTGCAGACTACGATGATTTCTCACTATATGTAATTATATGATACAAACTAGTGTAGCTAACTAGGTCAACTTGTCAGCCCAATGGTGATATACTAGTTGTATGCATTTTTTTTATTTTGTATCAATTAGAAAGGAGTGTTCTTTTGAGACCTTTGATGCTTTAAAAGATTTAGTCGTTGGCTATCGATCTCCTCTGTCAATTCAATTAGTTATTAATATTTACATCTAGGTTGTTGGAATTTGAACTTAGTTCGTTTATTTCCTTTCAGATTTCATTCTTGTTACAAACTTTGATCCCGAAATGGAATCATGAATAATACAATGGGAGAATTACTAATGTTATAAAACTTTAACAAGAAGCTCTGTTTATACATAGATGGACAAGTTACATTAGGTAAGAGTATAATTCCGTGAAGATGAATGTGAAAGCAAGAGTCAGAAGTGGATGGGGGAACTAAAATGCGTTACATTGGAAAGCATAGGATTGGGGAACTACAGAAATGGTTGAAAAGAGCGTGAAGGACTAACTATGAGTGTGTGAAGCCTTAAAAACATAGTGCAGCAAGGTGGAGAAACTAGGGTCTTTTCTGAATGCGCATTTAAACAACTGAAAGTGAATGTGTTGTTGCCTGTGTGAAATCAAGATCAATTTGGACTTGTGGCATGAAAATAGGTCAGAAAAAGATGACATATGATCCGATTATCTTCTAGATCTGGTATGTAGATGTATAGCGAAGAAGGAAGCCATGCTCACCTTGAAAATCATTTATCTACTTTACAACATGCCATAATATGCTCAGCAGCGCAAAATTTTTACATAATTTTTGTTCCTCTGTATGGCCAAGGAACTTGAATGCTGAGGAGGAAAGGTAGAATTTTGTATCATAAAAGGTGAGAAGAAAAAATGTGCCAACTTTATTGAACAAAGCCTTTTCGCACTACTTGGGATAAGATTGCGCCAGGGATAATGAAATAATTTTGGCAGATTATGGGGATGATGTGTGGTATGGACCTAGGAAAATGTCATCCCAATGGACGGATTGAAAAATGTGAAGGAGGGAGGGATGCTTCATCCCTCCTTGTCTCCTTCCTCTCTTCTCTTCCCTCCAACCAAACACAAAAATAATTACACTATCCTCCTCCTTATCCCTCCCTCCTCAATCCATCACTCCAACCAAACATACCATAAGTTATTCAGTTCCATGCTCAATGGTTTCTTTCAAGATATTGGTAAAAGGACAAGTTGAAACCTTTTTCTTGTGTTAGTAGATGGATGATTGAATATCAAGGCGTATGTGGAACCTTGAAAGTTCATTTATTGATCTGCAAATAAATTGAAATGGCATTTAAGCCGAACGAGAATGAATACCACACAGAAGAGTCAAGACCATATAAAGACCTTTCTTGCTCCTTTCATCAAACATATAAGAACAATTTCAGAATGCAAAATAAATACTATGTTATTTGGAATTTTCTAAAGTAGGTGAGGTTGTCTTGTGAACACGCAATACTCCAACATGCATGTGGAATGTGTCCGTCAGACATACACCTAAAAATCTGTACCAATACTTCATTTATCCCTCGACCAAACTTTAGATTGAATTTATTTTATTCCGTCCCAAGAATTCAAAGAAGGTGAAGGCACTCAGATTGAATTCAAAGTCCAACCATGTATCCAGTATTTTTCATCAACTTCAAGACATGTTTTTGAATGGTATCAAAGATGTGAAGGCTCTCAGAATGTCACAGTGTGATTATGAAGAAAAACATAATAAGGATTCTAAATTCTCAGACTTTCTTCAGAAGGAAGAAATGAGAGGGAATGAGATTTATCTTGTCTAATGTGATTCAGAGGATATGTCCATGCAATATAACTCCCAGATAGTTTGTCATAGAATTTTCAAGGGATATACTATGACAAACAACAAGCACTCTAATTTGTATGCAGAACACATATATTTTTATATATATCAAATGTTTATACATATGTAGATAGATATAAGGATATACATACATATTGATGTGTCCTTGTGGTATCCTTATCCAATATTTTAGGGCATCTATCCTGACATGTTCATGCCCCAAAGCTTGAGAAGTTCTCCTTTCTAAATTGACTTGGTACTTTGATCTTACTTTTGTTTGCCTCATGGATAAATAATTTTTCCTGTCAAATTTTAAACCTTGCAGAATTGGCATTTCATAATTAGCTAGGCCTTATAGCACATCAGCTTACCTTGGTTTCTGGCTCTGGGGTATCTCATATTGCACTATTTTATTATTTTGTGTTCCTTGCCCTGCTCGTGTTTATCTCGGGCTTCTATTCTTTCTATGCCGACCCTCCATTTGACCCAGTGTGGCTAATATCTGTTGTTCACCATAGCCAATGGACACACTGCAAGAGTAATAGATGGGAAGTTAATTGCTGAAGAAATTTTATCAGAAATTGCTGTTGAAGTACGCAGGATGAAGGAGTCTATTAGGAAGGTTCCTGGCCTGGCAGTAATTTTGGTAGGTCAAAGAAGGGACTCTCAAGCTTATGTCCGTAACAAAATGAGGGCTTGTGAAGAGACGGGAATCAATTTTGAGATGAGCGAACTGCCTGATGATTGCACAGAAGATGAAGTTTGTAGTGTATTGGCAAGTCTTAACAAGAAAGCTTCAGTTCATGGAATTATTGTGCAGCTACCTCTACCACAGGTAAAATCGACTTTGTTATACCATTTTCATCTCTTAGAATAATTGCGTCGAGCTGTGACATTTTAGCAGCACATGTGTAGCACTGGGTTTGTGAGCTTTAAAATGATGGAATAGAAGTTATTGGCATTTCATGGATGGCTAACTAAAATGTGTGGAACAGCATTTGGATGAGGTGAGGATATTGGATGTGCTGAGCTTGGAAAAAGATGTTGACGGCTTCCATCCAGTCAACATCGGGAATCTTGCCATGAGGGGCAGGGAGCCATTGTTCATCCCCTGCACTCCAAAAGGTTGCATTGAGTTGCTGCTCAGGTCTGGTGTGGAAATCATGGGAAAGAACGCTGTGGTAATAGGGAGGAGCAACATTGTTGGATTACCAGCGTCATTACTCCTGCAGGTGAGACCATGTTTTTTTATTATTCAAAATGTTGGCTGTATATAATGCTTCTGTTAGTCGATTGAGAAGGATTTATTTCAAATTGCTTGGCAGAGGCACCATGCTACGGTCAGCATTGTGCATGCATTCACAAAGGATCCGGAACGGATAACCAGCAAAGCTGACATTGTGGTCACAGCGGCAGGAGTGCCAAATCTAGTCCGCGGCAATTGGCTAAAACCTGGTGCAATTGTTATTGATGTTGGAACAAATCCAATCGAGGTAACACTAGGTTCTTTTTGTTACTGCAGAAATTGCCTGTGTACCCCAAATATTTACAATAGGTTAATGCAGACTGATGTGGAAGAAAACTTACATTAAGTACCTAATGAAACATATTTAAGATGAATTTTGGTGGTGCATGCAATCTACCAAGGATGTTTTTGTAAGTGATAAAGCCGAGTCGGAATAAGAGTTCTATTAGATGTACGCAGAGAAGCTTTAGAATCAAAAGAATTGTTAGATGATTGAATTGATTGAAGACAAGTAGCAGTAGCACTGAACCTAAAAATACTAGTAAGGCTATAATGAAAATGTCAAGAGATATAAAAAGAATGGGAGCCATTTTCGTATATTAAATTATCTATTTAGTAACTAACTTATTTATTTTTAACATCACTGATGAGCAGGATCCCAGCTGTGAGCATGGTTACCGGTTGACAGGAGATGTTTGCTATGAAGAAGCAGCAAAGGTAGCGTCTGCAATCACCCCTGTGCCTGGAGGAGTCGGACCTATGACAGTTGCCATGCTTCTTTCCAACACACTCGACTCTGCCAAGCGCATGTACAACTTTGCTCGACTGTAAATCCCTCTCTTTCTCGCTCAGTTGTATCATTTTAGGAGTATATAAGTCCATCCAAATCTCAGGAGACTGGGAAAAATTCCATATTTATAGAAACATTTTCTGCAATAACGAGTGTATGATTGCGCTTGTTGCACATGAATTCCTTGAAGTTTTGCATAGTACTCATCATAGATTATAAAACAACTTGCAAGGGAAAAATGTCATAGATAGAAGAACACATGCCAACGCTGTAGAAAGGAAAAATGGGGAGCGGAGGTATATCTTTTTTTGCGCACGGGTTCTTTAGCCTATTTGCCAAGTTGTAAAACTTAAAATTACTACTGATTTTCAATCAGAGTGTTTATACATGTTCTTAGATTTTAATGTATAGGTTTTTGGGTAGGTCTCATGTTCAATTCATACGGTCTACAAAAAAAGTTTTAGGACCCCAGCCACGGATATATTCCGAGCCCTACCTGACCCGTATGGGGGTTGTTCTGCACGAGTCCCGTGGATTAGTCAGGGTACCCCAGATACCCTGGTTATCAAACAGAAAAATATATACTTTATAAGTTTTTGGGTTCTAAGTTTTTCGATCCGAAACAGAAACTCAGAATGCAATTGAAACTTCCAGTTTCATCGGGTTTAGGTTATAGTTTCTATATGATCTGTATTTTAGTTGCTCTAATTGTTTTTTTGTTTACAGAAGATGTGGGTTGGATCTCAGATTTGTTGAATATATGACCTAATCTTTGCAAAAAAAATATATATATTTTTATTAATTTTGTTAGCTGTGAATTTTACTATTTTTGCAGGCTTCTTTATCCAAATTCTTATTAACTACGTGTTTCATTTACGTTTCAAATTTTGTCACTTATCTCGTATTTAGTATCTAATTGATTCGACTCACTAGATAGAAGAAACATATGAGTTCAATGTAACAGCCTGAAAGGCGGAAATTTTTTATATAATTATTTGGGAAACACAAAAACTATATTCCAGAAGCGGTACATAAACATAATATTATTGCTGGTTGGGAAATAAGCGATCCAAAATTGATAAACTACCTAGAAAGATAATGTAACGGCCAATTTTAATACAAAAATAATTTACTGACACTGCATGACAATTCATTCATCTAGGGCAATGGCCTTTTTCTTTGAAATAATTTACTAACAACAAACAACACTTTACCAGTTTGACAGTAAGGATTTAACCATGTCAAACAATGGTTCAAGTGGGAAGATTTTGTTTTTTTTTTCTGAAGTCAGGGAAGATTTTGTTCTCTCCTTCAAATATCATCAAAATTTAACTTTGAACGGAATGATAAATATACATCTTCCTCTTTTCAATTTATTAAAACTGCTTCATCTATCAGACATTACCTGCGCTAGAAAAACAAAATTTTTAAACAACGCAGTAATTTATGAACTATGAAGAACATTCTTTTCCGTCTAGCTGTAGTTACCCAGTGCCAAACCCGAAATGAAAAAAACCAGCAAAAATTGTTTCTTCTGTATATCAAAGTTGAAGATGGCCCATATTCTACTTCTCAAAAGAGAAAAAAGGCTAACTCACTTTACCTCACAATACACTGGTCACTCTTCAGTTCTTCACGTGCATTGTACAAAACAGGAATGGATTGGACAACAGGTTATGTACAAACATTATACAATTTTTCCATGAGCAAACAGCAGCGATGAAGTAATGAAGCAACTGGAGTAAGATCATCGGCCCCAGGAGATGGAATGAAAAAGAAATAAGAATGGAGATAATACAAATGAATGTTTGCATAGATCTTGGGAAGCATCAAAGTTGTGATGTAAACTAGAACCACTGATCTCCTCTCATGCTTCAGCTTCAGTTCCTGATTGCACGGGCTCCACGACTGGTGGTATACAGTCCACCTTGTAACGCAAGACCTATCAAGAATAAAAATGTAATTAATCCAGACTACAATATCCAGATAGAGTGAGAGCGCAACAACATCTGCAATGAGCTATCTCAAGCTCAGTTTGAAGTTGGTTGTTGACTCGAGACAATATGCTAACCAAAAAGAAAGAATAAAAGGAAAGTGTACAAGTGTGACATGACCAAATTTTACTTTACACATCTATTTCAATGTTCTTCCACAACATTTTCCAGGGGAAGGCAGCAAATTCAAGTCTAACATGTGTTAGTCGAGACAGATTAACCTTTTTGAGTCAGATTACCAACTTTTGCAGAATCAAGGGGCTGCATTGTATGCACAGTAGACACTCAAAAAATCCCGAACCACCCACTTACAGGTTTGTGCACAGTTAGATAAGAGAGTTGCAACAAACTCTTAAATGTTGACAGATGAGGGTTTGGTGTTTGGGGGGGGGGGGGGGGGGGGGGGGGGGGGGGATTGTTGGACTCGGGTGCAGAGGGGTGTTTATATACGTGTCAATCAAGCAACAAACAATAGCCATAATATCATGTCAATATCGGTGTTACGGTGTATTTATAATTCACGCAGCAATACATAATAGTCGTATGTATTGTTTTTCATGTAAATGCCATGTATTGTCTCCTGCATATTGCACAACTTTTGTAAAATACTAACATCTCTAATACCTGTAGTCATTGGGTGACTGTAAAGTATCAATTAAGAATTCTCACATGTACTGATAGTAGTACTAGCCGTGCATCAAAGATGCAGTCATCGATTCTCCCAAGAGGCCACAATTACCACAAGCAAACATATTAGAAAGCACTTCTCTTATGCTACTAGTACTTGCTCTGCTACTCTGCCCAGGGCTGAGGAAGAGTTCGGGAGCTACAAGAAATAAATACGCTGATGGGGGGTGGGCATACTATGCATGACTTTTGTAAAATACTAACAACTATGATATCTGTAATCATTAGATGACTGTTAACATGTTTTACACTTTCAGTTTACACAAATGAACACTCTCATATAATACTCGATGATATCTTCAAATTAAGAATTTATGAATCACACCATTTGAGTTGCCAAATTTTGAGGAACCAAAAAATAAAAAATAATAAAACAAAAATAAATGGGACCTTTTGGGTTAAATGGTGCAAGTGTCACATACTGCAGAAACCTTTGGAACCCATTACACAATATTAAACTACTCCTTATCTTGATCACTCACTGTTTAGGCAATGTACATAAATCCAACTCTACCAACAGCCAGTCAAACATCTACATCCAATAATCATCATGATCATGATGGTGAAAGAAATATTAAAAAGATACCAAAAAAATAAATAAATCTGCCTACCTTCTTAAAGAAACTTGAATACGAATTGTCCCATAAGAGTTTGTAAGTTCCAGCCATGCATGTGCAGAAGTTACCCTACAAGGATTCGTGAGTCTGTAAGATTGTTACAGTAATGCAAAGTTTGCAAACAGTTATATCAATTGCCAGCAATAACTCCCCAACTAACCTTGTCAGACTCATAACGCCGATAGGGCAAGATCATCTTTGGAAGAGAGAAGCCATGGCCCCAACATAAATATAACAGCAGAGAAACTTCAAATCAAAATTAGAGAAAAGAATAATACATAAATAAAATAAATATATAATATATATGTAGAGAGCCATCACAAGATAGCATCATAACTAGAAGGAAGAACTGCACTAAGAGAACATGTTTGGAAGAGAGAAGAAATGTTATAGGAGTGAACTTACATTTCTTTGGCCCGAAGGATCTGTGCACTCTATGCTAAACCCAACATCCTATACCACAACAATATAAAAATCAAATACATAAAAAGCAATCTACAAACTACAGTGATGGATTTTGCAGCAGGGCGTGTGCTCACCTAACTAACACCTACGATCAAATATCGTCATGGCAAAAGTAAACACTGAACTCAATGACAAATAGAGAGATAAATGTTACATAAACATAGATAGCTAGTATAACTTATATAGAAGATAGAAAGATCTGTTTTAGTCGCCACTGTAACACATACAACAGCAAGCATTCCCCTACAATCCTACATGAGGCAATGGATTCGTAAGGCCACAGGAAGCCAAATGGTCTGCTTATGTATATTTTAGTTACAGTGACACTACTACCAAAAGAAAAAAAAAACCAAATAAATAAGTTAAACCAAATTTGAAAGGAAAGAGTGTAGAATTTTTATGCTCTTTTCTTCTTTAATAATGGATTACTTCATCAAAGGGAAAGAAGCACAGACACTACATATGTGATACATAAATTTTTTCTTTTTCTTTTTTTTTTTATCGATAGGATTTATATAAAAGAGTGTTCCAAAAGCCCAAGCAGCATCCATGTAAGAACTCCAATAATAGGGCTCTCTTAGCACAAGGTATTTACGTCACATTGTTAAATATAGTAAAAATGAGCACTTTATCCCCAATAATTTTTCAATTTATTGCCTTGCATACCCCAAAAAAATCCAAATTATTTTTATCATTCTGATCACTATCTAAAACCTCCAACCACTGTTGACCACCTAAGTGACGCAGAACCCAAGTTATAGTGGGCATGGAAAATGAGGAGGCCCAGATTTGTAGATTTCTGTGTCAACTGTTCTTGCATGCTTCAGACAACTTTTATAGATGTACAACATATATCCATGACCCAATAGACCAGAGAAGAAATAAACAAATTTTTGACGGTGCTAATAGGAGACTCAATTTCGTAAGCAACGGAGATTATGTTGCAACCAGAGGCACCACCAAAGACAAAGGGGCACAACCCTACAAAAAACTCGAGCCTAAGCGCCAGAAGCAACCTCTCCACATCTCCATGGCGCCTCTAACAGAAGAAGGCATCACCCATAGAACACCAAACAATCCTAGCATCAAGGATCAGCAGTCAGCAGCAAAGGGACAATGAAGAAGAAGGTGATCCACGGATTCTCCTTCCCCTTTGCTCAGGAAGCACCGGTTGATAACACTAAAGCCCCTCCTCCGAAGATTGTCGAGGGTGAGGTCCTGCTCCACGCCGCTCACCAGACAAAGAAAGCCACCTCGGGAGGAGCCTTAGAACGTCAAACAGCCTTCCAAGGGAAAGAAGAACAGATATAGCCTGAAAGGCGTCGAAACCATGAAGAGACCTCAAAACCCCATGAGAAGAGAGTGGCCAGGAAGCGGAATCCGAACCCTCAACGGTCGGCATCCGACTGTAAAGAAGCTTGAGAAACTCAAAAACCTCCTCCAAGTCCCAATCCTAAAAGGCTCTCACAAACTGAACATCCCAAACTGGCCGGCCGGTATAGAGACAATAACATTGAGCCGCCAGGGCGTGCCGGCCGCGAGGAAATCCAACTTTCCCCCGCCATCGATCGGCTGCACCATTGTTGGTGCTACGCTGGACCATTTTTTTATTAAGTAAAAAATCATCAAAAGGCACTCAGAAGGGTGTGTATTCCAAAGTAGAGAATTTCAGCACTCAACTCCAAATCCTCCCAATATAATGTCCACCTATTATTGTGCTTCAACCACAGGCTCAACCAAATACAAAGGGACATCACCCTCCAAGCAACACAAGCTTTGCCTCTGAACTATACAAGGTAGTAAAAAATACACGTTCCTACCTACTCAGTCCATACCTAATAAAAGGGTCATATTTTAATGAAGCATGATACATGTGCATACATAGTAAAAAGTACGCATTTCTACCTACTCTGGCCATCATAGCACATTAAATTAACAGGGACCCCAATAGCTAATAGCATTTATAAAGCGAAGCTGTCACAGTTCACAAACATAAAAAGAAAATCTCATCCAACATACACCATTTAAGGATCTGAGAACAATACCACGTTAACTTTGCCTTGTGTCAAGGAGAAATCCCAAGCGATATATGAGTTTATAGAGTCCACATTCAAAACAACCTATGAAAACATGCAGTTATTTAATGTCAAGAATCCGGAATCAACATTAATTCCAACTAATGAACAATAACTAGATAAAAGATGAAACACTAAAGGAGAACAAAAAAGGGGTTCGACGTATGTTCTTAAATTTGACAAATTACATGCAAAAATATCTTGACTTCTGTGACGGAGTATATTACAGCTTAAATGATGATTTTTCCAAGAAATTGTTTCAGGAAGACACTGTTGAATCTGTAAAAAATGGCAGCATTAAGTTTAAGAAGTGCCAATTACACTATAAAGATTCCGTCCACCAAGCGGGACAGACTGCGACTGAATCACCATATCAAGCTATTCCACATCAAAATTGAGATTGAAGACAGAACTACTTCGATTCTTCAACCGAAGCTAATCAACACAGGAGATATGGCAAGTGACTTCAGTTAATAGCTAGATCAGTTGACATAACACACACATATTGGACCTTGGTTAATGGTATACAGGTTTGGATTGAATTGGTAACTTTTAATTAAGATAATGAATGTATGGATCTAGATCTTAATTGTATAGAACCATTATTAAACACTTTGAACAGATCAATTCAAGATTAGATGCGTGAGGGTGCCTAGTAGCTACTCAACTGATCGAGTTTAGAATTTGGTAAAAGGCACTCATTTGCTACTCATTCAAGGGTACCAATGGGCAGTAAGCCATGAACTGCTCTAGCTGGATTTTTTGACAGAGATTAAATCAATATTAAAAATCAAACATTTACTACCAACTCAAATTTCGAGCTTATTCTACCTATCCAGAACTCTCAAATATATATATATATATATATATATATATATGTGTGTATAAAGGCATAAGATTTCGTCCATTATATTAATATAGACCCTTTGATAGGCAGATTCCTAGACTGAGAGGGAGAGTTCAAATATACTAGCAAACAGACATGTGTCCAATTGATTCAGTTATTGGAATTGCATGCATAAAACATTGAAGAATAACATCCATGATACCTTTCATTGATCAAAAACCACTCTACAAAGTGATTTGTTCAAGTCAGTGTGAGTATTCTAATCCCCAGAATACAGGTTGGTTGCCTTGAGAGGTGAATCATGGATTTGGTTTCCAAGTTTATTGAAGACACTTGATTTACAAGTATATAAAAGTTGCATGGGAATCAATGATAGCATCTGGAATCAAAAATTTTGATAGTGGTTAATGTTGTGCACATTCCATCTTGTAATCCTATGGCCTCGTAGTGGATATAACTCTAGACTAAGTCTTGTGGTTTTTTCTACTCATACTTTTCCAAGTTACAGATAATTGCTATCTAGGAGCACACCTTAACGTGCTTTTATTGCATCAACCATTGATATCTGCTAGAAATGTGATTCAGTTATTATAAATCTGTTAATGAACTAAAAAAATCTAAAGAGACCTACTCAACCACCACCAGCACCTCCTCTTCCCCTAGGTTTATTGTCTGTTAACATCTTTTAGTGCATACGGACTACAGTGATTGCTTGACTTTTTGTTTAGTGGTTGATCGTACGATTTCTACAACCCATTGCTGGAAATGGTTCCAAGGGTTGAATAAAAATGAATAACACGGAAGACAGTAGCATAGGAATATATTGGGAAATGGTTTTGAAGTTTGTGGTTTTCCAATACTAACTAAGTTTTGCAAAATTTACTAAGAGAACCAACAAGTCTTAAAGGTACAAACTAGTGAACACACTAAAAAAGTCAAATTTTATAGCTTATGTAAGCAGAAAGAGTTAGTATAGTGCTGAGGGGTGAAGGCATAGTATCTGTGATGGTTATGGTGGTTGTTAAAAACTTCTGTAGAGGTGACAAGAGTAGTGGTGGTTCTAATTGTAATAGTCAACTGACAAAACTGAGGCAATAAAATATGTTGTAGCGACAGCCAGTGGAAGGAATTACCCTTGTGTGGTAGTGACAGTCACAGTCAAGGGGATTATGGCTCTACATCATTGAAGGTGATGATGGTGGCCATAGAGTGGTGTTATAATTGCAGGAGATGGTGGTGGTGTCTTTTATCAAAGTGTATAAAACTAACTGAGGTGATAGTTTTCCAAAGTTGAGCAAGCAAAGGGGTTACAAGATATATTAAAGTTCAGTAGTTTATCTCCCAAGTCGACACAAACAGACCTCTTACATCTGGAAATAAGATAATTTGTTGCAAACAAAGAGTTCAACATCGCAAATGCATATGCATACTGCCCAAAATAAAATAGAAATATTACTAATTTTAATAATTAAAGTAATCTTAATATGCCATTAATTTTCTCAAGACAAACCTGATAGGTTTTCCCGGCAAGAACAGTTACTTCCTTGAAGTCATCATTTTTCCTGTGAAAAACAATTCAATAAATTTTGACTATGTTAACCCAAAAGATACTTATCAACAAACTTCGGTTCAGAAAAAAACACAACAAACTTTGGTTCAGAAAAAAACACAACATCGGGCCCTAAATTATGAACTCCAAATATCACCTTGATTCTATCACACCCGCATCTTCTGCTGTAATAAGGAAAGGGGAATTCGCAAAGACTTCACTGTAAATAACAGACATTCCAATCAATATGTGATCAGCACATACAAACCCAAAGTAAAAATAGGAAGTTGGATGTTCCAGCCATTTTTCATAGATGCCTTTCGATAGCTTGCACTATATATTGATTGCATGGTTAAATATCGCAAAGAACGAAAATTGATGACGCTGATGATGGTGGTGGCGGTGATTGTGATGATGAAGTCTCTTTTAACAAAAAATAAACAATTTACTTCTTGAAACATTATTCATCAGTTAGTGTTTTCAAGTTGTCATGTTATTACTTTTAAACTCACTGCAAACTCAAGTGAGCCTTGGATTTTCGAATGCTAAGGGTGATGCCATGACAAATGGTAAACAGCCAAGGGATTAAAGTAAAAACACCTCTGCGACGAAAAGATGTCTGTATGGTACACAATTAGTTTATATATTTATTTATTTTGATAAGTATGTCCACATCGCATGCAAGTCGAGCACCTACAACTAAAGAACTCTCATAGACACAATCGCAAGATGTGTCCATAATTTAGAAATGGATGCTATTATTCTGACACTTGACCAACTCATCCCAAATACTCCCAACTTAAGGTCTCGTATGGTACAACCTAATTTGGGATACTTATTGGAAGCGATGCAAGACCCGTGGAAACTGAACCAAGGTCAGCATTGGATATCCCACCCGATGATACACTTAAATTAATCCCAACTCTGACCAGAACATAGAGTAGCCATGTCCAACAAGTTCGAAAACAGTATTAAATCACCTCAATCTGGGAAATTTCAACCTTAAAAGAAACCAGCATTATACACATAGTCACAACAAACAAAAATTGAAGAAATTTACAGTATACAATGACACTTTTTCCATATAGGACAAACAAAACTGAAGTAAAGAAGATTGTAGCGTTTATAATATAATAATCTTTTATTATATATCTGTTATATTGATTGTCTCATCTTCTAGATTATGTAACTTAGTCTAGAAACTAAAATTTAGTTATGTTCTACAACTGTATTCCGTAGATGTACATATATATATATATATATATGTATATGTATATATATGTATATATATATATGTATATATATATATATGTATTAAAAAAATATTAATAATAATAAATAAATAAACCCTATATTTTGGCAGTCATGTCCGGCTTTGCAGGTTCTACTTTTTCCCTGTAATTGCTAATTACATTAGAGCCATATAAGGTAACAATCAGATTCATTAGTAGATTTACTTGAGTTCAGATACAGAGCCCAATTTGTTTTTGATTGGATCGAAAGAAATGTATTCCGGGTAGAAAAGAAAGGGGGAGCTAGCACTTTCAAGCCTGCTTATTATTACCTCGAGGAAGGAATAAACCGGCAAAGGTTATGGGATTAAGGAAATAACTATGTTTTGTTGCTGTGTAGAAAACTCACCAGAGCCTACATTATAGGCTCAGTTCAAAGCCTAGAAACATATGCAGAAATCGCATAAATCCTTAGTAGTAGCTTTGTGCAAATAATAACAAAAAAACAAACTAGGTTTAATCAAATTCACCCCTCTAAGCCCCTTAATTGAGACGGCCATACTGATGGCCCTTTTTCTTAGCTGAAAAAAAACACTTAACAAATTTGTTTTGGATATTGGAATGGTGTGAAAGTACACACCAAAATATATAATATTCACATTCAGCTTCAGTTTAGTAGGAGGGAAGGGAGAGTGGGCAGAACATTTTTGTTAGTAGGAGGGGAAGGGTGAGAGGAGGGACGCTGCATCATTTTGATTCCATCCCAGAAGTGGGAGGAAGAGCACAGAGAACCTTGTGGATCTCTATATTAAAAACATTGGACTGAAAGTGAGGCATGTTCTAGAACGTGCATACAGAAACAGAAAGTACCAAGTATCTACATTTTCAGGTAACTCTTGTATAAACATAATACACTGGAAGCATCATACAGCCAGTAAGTAACTTGACAATTTATGCCAAAAAGTACTATTTAGAAAGCCTGGGTTCAGCTGCAAATACATTGTAGGACATAAAGGAACCAACTAATAAGTACCATGGTGACTTAAACAATGCCTTCAAATAGATCATCATGCAGTGTTGGACAACTATAATTTGCTATTACATAAAAACTAAGAAAAGGGCTAGTGAAGAATTTTATACGAAAAAGCAGCAGACTATAGAGTGCAGTAATTAATTCACTAACTAAAAGTGGAGATGTACAATGATTGTTTAATATGCAATGGATATCATCACCAACAATGATTTAAATGAGTAAACCACTAGCTACAGAAATAGGAAGTAGAAAACCTACCTAATAAATTGGAGAAATCTTTCAAACTCGGAGGTGTAGACATCAACAGCTTCATCCAAGATAGATATTTGATCCTTCTGTCTGCTCCATAATAATTGGCAAGAGAATTATGGCTAAGAAAGATATAATATCATTGGACCAAAGCTAGAATAATTTTCTGTTTTAAAAATAATAATTATTATATTAAAGCTGGATGAATTTTGTCTTACAATTTTCTAGTCTCAAAGTGCCCCCATGACAGAGTGAGAAAAAGCCGAATGTTGTGCACCATTGTTGTAAGGCTATACAAAGGTGGGCCATAACGATATCTTTGCTCTTCCATTGGCCTAGTTACAAAGGAATTATCAGTAAGAAATTGCCAGAGAGAAACTATTTAAAGTGAAACCTCCTTAATTCCGCTGAAGAAAAACTCCATTTTCAGTTTTGTCCTTCAATGAATGGGAGACGTAACAAACAATCTATTTAAGGAAAATAAACAAATAATACTATTTCGAAAGAAGAAAGAAGATACCCTTGATCATCATTTATTTGCCGAATGAAATCTAGTAGAACCTGCAGCAAATAGAAGTATCACAAAATAAACCTACACTTCAACGATTCTGGCAATATAGTTATAAAAAATGCATCACAACTTGGCAAATTCATCTAGAACATATCACTACTGACCACATAACATCAGGTAGCTTAAGAGTACATCAAAGATAGCTGCAGAACTACAAACATATGGTCATCCTCTCCCATGAAAACACTGTCAAACACAAAATCTCGTGTCCCAGAACTCTACAAAGAGACTATATCACATGAAAAACATGGAGTAACAACACCGATAGCTGAAGAAGTACATAGTCTATCTTCTTCTACGTAATAACTCTATCAATAGATAATGGACCAAGCAGTCGTATCTTTACTATATTTTCTTCTCTCTCCCCATTTGTGTTCTCCACTAAGTAGCTTTCAATTTTATTTGTGCTTCAAAGGTTACTCTTCCCGATTCGAAAGTTTCCAAAATTCAATCTTTATACTTTCAAATATAGAATATTCTCGACTATAATCGTTAGACTCATTAGGGTAAACAATTGACGGATCGGGCTAGATTTACGACTTAAATTAAATTCTATATTCAGGAACATGCCTTCAAGCTCCACGGCTGCACTTCAGCACGCTCATCAAACCCAATCAGTAGTGAAGAAACTAATATGGAAGATATCAGTAATAATTACCATGACTGGACTATAAATCTAAATAAGGATGGATCTAATATGCAAAGTAGGACCACTAAAACTTAGTTCAGATTACTCACTAAAACTACTGAACAAAGAGTGAAAGTAGAAAGCTTTCATGAAACAATAAAACTATTTCGTCAACGTCATTAAATAAACATGACAAACAAAATTCGTAATAAAAAGCCATTCAGGAAATTGTTTTTATAGTCTCCAAGAAGAGTTTTCTTTGTGACAAACCAAGCAAGCCCTATTCCTCCCCATCCCTCTCTAAAGAAAACCTATAAAGCTTTATCCAACTTCATCTCTAAAAGGCACTTCAATGGTGGACAGTGGCATCAAATTTATTAAAAGGCTTGATAATATTATTTTCACGACCCTCTCCTCTCAAAAGATCCAAAAATATCGAATAAAATAGACGTCAAACCACCACTCTTTTGACTGGAATATGGATAAACAAAAGAATAATCAGGAAAAGCAAAAGAAAATAATGAATTCTAACTAATCATCAAGGGTGGAAGAGACTGCAGTAGCACAAATAGAAAGACATACAAAATAGAAGGCTGCAGCGGTAAATTTAAGTATCGAACTGAAAAACAAGCTCAAGCAACACATCTACCAGTACACTCAATCAAGATAAAGAAGGCATACCTGTGGTACTCCAACCAAGTACTTCACAAGGGTTTTGTAGACACCTGTTGCAGAACCAAGCTGGGCTAACGTTTGCCTCCTAAATGAGTAACACTTCATCAGCAAGTACATGATAAGATCATTAAAGGTTTCCCAATAACTGTCAAAAAATGAACCAACTAACTTTACCTTTCCATTTGTTGTTTCCAAAGCAGAGCATATCGATCCCGTATACTTCCACCAGAGTTAACTAAAGCATCAACCTCAGCTTGCTTATTCCGCTCGGACCGCTCTTTTTGTTGTCTGATAAGCGTACCACGAAAATCTTGTGGCATGTAGGTCATAACTGGATATATATTCACAGATCCATAAGAAAATGTCAAGAATGTACCCGTGCAGCAGACTGAGGCCTTCATGGTAAAATGATTAAATATATATTCCCAGTCAGTATTAGTTAACACACTATACATGGTAGCAACATAGTAAGTTAAACTTGATCCTCTAAGGTCAATTAAGCGTAGAAGTTGATTTAAATATGGTTTTCTTATATGATACTAGATACAGAGAAAATCTGCTTGCATCTGGAATACAATTTTCTTTGTCTTGTATAGAATCTGAGCATCCAATGTGTGTATGAGAACCCGCACCAAATCGTTTTTTCAGTAATGGTAATAAACATTCTAAGCTCTTTTCCTCCATTTGTGATACTGTAATCCAAAATATAAATGTTTAATATATAAAAAAGATTTTGTGCAAATTTGACATAAGTTAATGACCACAACAAGTGATCTATAGAATGAAATGAAAACATTATGAAACCTAAACTTCCATTCTATAGGTCAATCCAACAAACTATTGAAGCCAGCTACATGAATCATACTCTGGCATTCCACTCTTCTAAGACCTTAATTTCAGTCAAACAACATGCTTGCTTTCCATCGATTACCTATAGTCTAGATCAGATCACAACCTCACTAGAACTGGTAAAGTTACTTGTCTTCATTGTAAATGGTCAAACCATCTATAGCATAACCCTATTTTAGCTCCAACTGGTCTTATTCTACCATTCCATGATCCATATTTTTTCCTAACTTCTTCCTCTTTTTTTGGATAAGTAGGAAGCATATATCAAAGAGCGCTCAAGAAGGGAGCGCATCCCTTATAAAATGAAACCAAATCCCAAAACATCAACTTTTTCATCTAAAGATATACAGTATCTGCCCATATCCCACCCAAAGAGAGAAGAAATAAATAAATAAAATCCTTAACGGCCCCCATTAAATATTCGAACGCCTCAAAGTATTGATGATTACGTTCCTCCCACAGACACCACCAAAGACAAAACGGAGTCGCCTTCCAAACATCACGGGGATGATCACCCTCTCCAAGCATCCATCACACCTCTCGAGGAGCAAGGCATGACCCACTAAACCCCAAATAGACTAAGAAGTAGAGCCCACCAATCAAAAGCCAACAGGCAATGAAGGAGAAGGTGATCAACTGACTCACCATCCCCTTTGCACATAAAGCACCTGTTGGCCAAGATTGTATTCCTTCTTCTTAAGTTATCCAAAGTGAGAATCTTACCCCAAACCGCTGTCCAAACAAGTTAGAAGTTTTCCTAACTTCTAAACGCAAATTATCAGTCTTCCTTCACTAATAGTACTGTTAATGTGGACCATGTGTTCTTCCACAATGCACAATTATTTGTCATTGTAGTTTATAGCAAAACCAAGCTTCACAATGCACTTCTAATTATGTCATTATTAAGTGCCTTAAACTGTATTAGATTAACAGGATCTAGACTGTAGATCGCAAGACAGGAGTGCGTCACCAAATTACTAAATAAATAAACAGAAACAGAGACATTGATGAATAATTGCACTTGCAAGTTTACAGTAATTCTGTTCACGGTCAGTTAATACACATGCAAAGATTTAAAATTGCTAGTAGATATACGATTCATGAAGACAGCAGGGATTTACGATAGTCTCTATGTGCTGTGACCTTTGAATCAGAATATCTGTGGCTTGATATCACAAGATACAGTTCTAAATTGAGAAATTTCTAGAGACTAAAAAGCAATAGAGAAAAGTATATGGGCTGGTCGGCAATCCCAGAGCCCTATTTTCTTTAAAAGGATAAGAAATAACAAAAATCAATATCCATCAACTACCAACATGGATACCACAGAATACTGTTCAAATTTGTCAAACTACCCCCTCAAATATTGTAACTATTCAAGTACAGAATCAGCCCTTATAAAACCAATCTGCCCAAACCTTGCTAATGTACTCTGTTAGGACTTGGAGCCATTGCGTTGGCCATTTTCATTTCTACCAGCATCATAAAACTGAGAATCAAAAAATAAAAAATAAAAATACTAATAATCATAATACTAATAGTATTTTCATAAAGAGAGCATAGAGCACATAATGTGATATTAAATCAAGAGTATTGACTATTGAACAGATTGGATCACACATGTTAGGACAAGCCAAGTTGAATGACCAAACCTTAGGACTAAAATGGAAAAATTCACTCGATTAATAATAATGGACTTGATTAGCAGAACAAGGAGAAGTATTGCATAAATCTTCAACGGACTATATATGAAAATTGAAATCGTATGCATCATAAACAAGAGGATGAAATCTCCAAGAAATTTCTAAGTAAAGATAAGAACCAACCTGTGTTGAATATAGAGTCTGAATTCCTAGATTGGAAAGACTCTAAAACCTTTAGTGTGTTCTGAAGTTTATCTTTTAGCCGGCCGAGGGTAGAAGCAAATTCAGCATCTTCATTGCATGACTGTTGTTGAAGCTGCATTCACAAGACAGCAAAACTTAATGTTCTCAAAATTTCATGTTTCTGAAGCGCTTCAATTTAACTTGTGGCTGACATCATTAAATCATTACCAAAGGTAACTGATGGAACAAGTGGAGACTAAATTTTTTATTTGTTACAACTTCCACAGTAAAAGTAATACATATATATATATATATATATATATATATATATATAGTAGGAAAAGTTTTTTGGAGATAAAAATAAAAGGCATAAGCATCTATATATCCTACCTCTTTTGGCCAATGAGAACTTTCGAGTAAAAACAGAATTTGTTCAATTTGTTCTCTGTTTTTCCACATGTTCTCATCAATTTTATGAGGAGGCTGGCATTCCGCTTCCTGTACTAGTAGTCTTTCTCCTACAATAAAATTAACTCCAAATAAGTTGTTGTCAAGTATAAGTTCAGTGCAAAAATAACAACAAAATAATCGGTAGCTATAAATGTTCCTATGATGTTTTCCGGTCAAATTATGATACTGGCTATTTTGGTGCAGGTAATTGTTAAATTCTAGGGGGTAATTAGTGGTGCAACAGTGAAAAAATTTCCTGCTATAAGAACATAAGTTTGAATTTGAAGGCGGACAGCATATGCAAGTAACACTAGAGGTAATGTCATACCATAAACACCCCTAAGATTGACGAAAACATTAATCAGCTTAGGCCTTCCTAATGACGGCAGTGTAAAAGTGCATAATAATATGAGCATATCGCAGTTTACGTCTCGTCTAAGTGATGGACGGATATGAATCCAAACAACATAGCATAAATAACTAAAACAATGATTTCTACATCTGCTCGCACTATTACATGTCAAAGCAGTAAATAAGTAGATTTACGATTACTGCTTCGTCAATTGTTTCAAAGGTTCTTTTTTTATCCTCTATAAAAATTTCTTTAATTGACCAGCTCTCTCTATGTTACACTCCAATCCTTCCTCTCTTCAAATCTCATCCTACTAACTCAAGGTTCTTTGTAATATTTTATTCACCCATTTTTATCAATCTGATCGGATCGGCATAAGTTTCAATTGTACTCTTACATTTAACTGTAAAGAACAATAGGGGAATGTAGAAGAGTAAAAATGTCTTGGCCATATACATCGACACAGTTTAAATAAGTTCAAACATGCCATATATGAAGTGGGTCATAATCAACATGATCAACTTCAAGTTTTTATTGCTAGAGTGAGCAGCAATGCTCTACAAAATAATAGATAGGGTAATAAATCTGCTTCATTTTTATTTTATTTTTGATAAGTAAGAAAGTAATATAAAATAATTTCTGCTTCTTCTTTTACTTAAACTGAATAAAGAATAGAAATACTTATAAGTTTTCAACAGTTATCCATTCTTCATTAGCACTAATTGACATTAGTTACTGAAACATGTTAAGTCATAAAACATGGGGCATCATATATATGATCAACTTCTATTTTGCTAAAATGAAGAATATAAATAATGAGAAGACAGAAGTTGAGTTCAAGAGTCATGATGCAATGCTTCTCATTTCACATTTCTTTTTGAATACATGTGTTTTACATGTTCTATTAGCCATAATGCTATATCAATGAATAGAAATATAATGTTTTACATGTTCTATTAGCAATGGCTTTTTGGGATTAAAAATCCAAGTTCATCACATTCCCTCTCTAAGTTGGCCTAGGTATTACGTATTTGTATAGGACTTAATTAAGTTTCATTCAGGAGATATTTGCAGCTCGCCTGTTGGCCCTACATCCCTAGCCCAAACTTTTATATTTTCTTTTTACTCATAAGTTGACACGGCCCATTTGTCATGTTGGAGACTCAAACCCTCAACCTATTATTTCGGAGGAGAAGATACCACTGGGGCAATGCTGATGGTTCCTCTATCCTAGACTCGACAGAACTGAATAATAGATAACAACCAAAGGTGACACAATGGAGAGTTTGGATTTTTGAGAAATACTGCCAAAATAATGACCACATGTAGTCCTTCATAACAGTGAATTTTTGGAATTGTCAATTGAACTCATGTCATTTGACTCAATACTGTTCCTGGTATACTACTATTCTTCCCTGATCGATCAACCGTTGAGCAGCACTCTGTCATTACCATGACCATCACCAATAAACAAACTCTCTTCACCAAAAAAGAAAAAATAAAATCCCTAGACCTCTCCTAAGTAACCCCATTCCTGATTAAACAATTGAAGGGAATTAAAACAAACTTGCACCATGGTGTTGATTCTTTTGAAGCCAGTAGGATAAGGTTCAATAAAATTATGAACAGATTTCGAATGTTTTCTGTTGCAATCACTAATAAAATTGAGATGAGTCAAAGAGAGTTTCTATAGTCAGATAGGATGGTTCTTAGGATTATATACTTAATTTGAACTTATTGACCTGCCTCCAGAAAAAAAGTAGTGTTATCAAAGACCACTAAGGCCCTAGAGGTCCTCTTGAGCCTAGGCACAAAGCAGAAGTGAAGTAACACGCACCATTGAAAACTAAAAGACTGTTAAAAAAAAATCATGGTCTATAGTAAAGGTTCACAAACGTGCATCTATATGGGCTTGAAACCTAGGTGCACTTTTAACAACACTGACAGAATGTGAACTAAGATTAGGAATGTTACTGCAAGGTTGGGGAAATTCTTGAAAGAGGGAAACTCTCTACAACAAAATGGTGATCAGTTTCAGGGATGATTCTTGGTCACTCTCCCGCATTCTCTCATACTCACTGGATAACCAGTATTGATCTTGTAATTGCTGCTGTATAACCCTTCTTAAATTTAGAATTTACATCAACTTTTCAGGAATTAATTTAAGTTAAAGAACTGCTATTTTAACTAATCCATAAATCTCAGTGACTCTCATTCTCCGACATATGTATATATTCCATTCCTATTCCCTATAAAATACACTAGAATTTGGTCAATAGCAGTGTCTTCTCCACTATATATATTCATATACATACACATTCATTCAATTTCTTCCCAGTCAATCAAATTGATATGCAAATTTAAGCTTCCTCAACCAATATTTCGTCAATAGCAGTGTCTTCTCCGCTAGATATATATTCACTTACATACGCATTTATTCAATTTCTTCCCAATCAATCAAATTGATACGCAAATTTAAGCTTCCTCAAACAAGATTTGGTCAATAGCAGTGTCTTCTCTACTTTATATACTCATATACATACCCATTTATTCAATTTCTTCCCACCCGATCAAATTGATATGCAAATTTAAGCTTCCTCAACCAATATTAGGTCAATAGCAGTGTCTTCTCCACTTTATATACTCATATGCATACGAATTATTCAATTTCATCCCACTCGATCAAATTGATATGCAATTTTAAGCTTCCTCGACCAAGATTTGTATTCTTGCAAATATAAGTACTTAAATATATATATATGAGTATATATTCTTTGCAAGTATATATATATATATATATGAAATGTGTGTGTGTGTAGAGAGAGAGATCAATAAAAAGAGAAAAGCACCTTCAGTGAGGGGGAAATTCTTGTGGAAATCGGCGGCTATGTCGCGAATCTGAGAAGAGAGACGAGAAAAGTCGTCGGAGAGAGGGACAAAGGGGTATTTGTCGTAATAAGAACACAGAAAAGCCCTAGTTATGGGCACCAAACCCTCTGTCGAAGCCATTGACGATGACAGAGATTGATCGATAATCGCCTTTATTCAGTGATGTCTGAAGATTTGTCAATATTGTATACTATTAATATGTGCATATATATATATATATATATTGAATTGATGAAGAGGAGGAAAGCGAGTCTACGCCAACCCCCTTCAAAGCACTCTCTCGCCTGTCCCTCGTTGCTTGGGATGAGAGAAAATGCCAGAGAAAATTGTGTTTTTTCGTAAGAAAATAAAGAATTGCAGAGATAAAAAGTTTCGGGCGACTTTTTCATTTATATATGGTATTTAATTAACTGGTTTTTAATTAAACCCTATCTGATTATTATATCCAGATAATATTGTTTTTTCATTTTTTACTAATTTAGAAAGTATTATTGTATTACGAAACGTGTTTTTTTTTATACAGTGTCACTCTCTCAATACTTAAAAGAAAGAAAAAAAGGAATTGACTTTCGAGTGTTTTTGTCAACTTGTTTGTGAGCTTAATTTTGTGAAATATTTATATTTTAAAAACTTGAGTTCTAAAATTTATCAAAATAACATATTTGAAATTACATTTGTGAAACAGAAATATCATAAAAATTACAATTTTAATGTCATTCCAAATCCGTGCATTTTGGATTCAAGTTTAAAAGTAGGGAAAATAATAATTTATTGCTTTAAGTGTCCATTTAAAGATAATTTTATCAAAATAAAATAATACTAATTGCATAGGCCCCGTTTGGATACAGAAAAACAGTTTTTGTTTTTTTACTATTCACCAAGTTAAAAAAAAAAAAAAAACACTTTTGGCAAACGCGTTTACTGTTCACTTTTTTTTTCCCAAAAAAACTGTTTTCTGTGAATAGTGTGTAAAAGTGGTAAAAACATCAAATACAACTTTTAATTATTTTTTGAGTTTTTTCACTGTTTAGGTGGTAAAAACAATGAAAACACCAATTCCATAAAATAGAACTTTCACCAAATAAAAGTGGTGAAAATACCTTCATCCAAACGCTTTTTTGTTTTTAGTTTTTCGCTGAAAAAAACAAAGACAAATACAAAAACAGTTTTTATATTTGAAAACAGAAAACAAATACAAAAAACAGGTTTTCCAAACGCACCCATAGTGACTTCTCTCTGGTTATTTTGTAGTTACCACATCTGGTTTGATAATCTTCTTTTTAGCCTTAGTTAGGAAGAAAAATGTGGATTAGAAGAGAAAAATATATGGACAAGGCGCCCCTATATAAGAAAATGTGTTGTTTTTTTTTTGTTAGATAGAAAATAATTTTAATTTAGTCTAATGACAAAATGTTTGGTTTTGGTTTTCTATGTTGCTAGGTGTTACCCGGTAAAATCTTGAAGTAAGTTGTGGCATGCCAGTGTGACATGGGAGGATGGCACAATGACAATTTTGATAAATAAGTTCAACTTTGGAAGTCGGGCTTAGGAGTGTTGGAAAATTATGGGAATTTAATTGGAGATGTTTTATATCATAAGAAGATGACATGTGAAATAAAATATGGATTTGGAATTCGGGAGCTTCGAAAAATGCTATTATGACTCCTCAAGCAGAGTTATGCCATGTTTGGTAGGCGGTCTTTCTGGTCTGGTTTGATCTGGTCTGGTCCGGTCCGGTCCGGTCTGGTCTGGTCTAATCTGATCTAGAAAAGTATGTTTGGTAAGCGGTTTGGTCTTACTATTTATTTATTATTTATTATAATATTTATTTATGTATTATTCATTATTTCTTCACTTTATAATATATTTTATTATTTATATTATTAAATTATTATTTATTAATTTATATATTAATTTATAAATATATTCTATTTATTTATTATTATTTCATTATTTAATTCATTTTATTTATAAATTATTTATTCAATTTTAATTATTTAAAAATATATTTTATTAATTTAATATTAATTTATTATTATTATACTCATTTTTTATTATTATTATGAAGTATTTATTCATTATTATATTTACTTATTATTTATTATTATATTTATTTATTATTATATCTATTTATTATTATATCTATATTTATTTATTATTATTATTTATTTCATTTTGTTTATTATTTATTATTTTTATTATATTTTTAAATATATTTTATGTAATTTATTATTATTATTTATTATTTAGTCCATTTTTTATTATTATTATATTTATTTATTATTATTGTATTCATTTTTTATTATTATTATGTTTTATTTAATTTATTATTTATATTATTAATTATTCATTTTTAATTATTTATAAATATATTTTATTATTTATTATTATTATATTCTTTTTTATTATTATTAGGTATTATTTATTTCATTTTGTTTATTATTTATTATTTATATTTTATTTTTAAAATATGTTTTATTTTATTTTATTTTATTATTATTATTTATTCCTTTTTAATTATTTATAAATATATTTTATTAATAAGACCAGACCAGACCACCAGGAACCACCTTTTTTTTTTGTCTGAAATGAGGCCATTTTGGTCTGATTTGGTCTTACTTGGTCTAACCAAAAATTTGGGACCAATGCTACCAAACACGGTCTGGTCCCATAAAAGGTAAGACCAGACCAGACCACCAACCAAACAGGGCCAATATCTGTTATGGTCAGAGCTGTATTTGTGAATTCTGCATATATAAGGAGGAGCGAGTCTCTGACCCAAGTAGGCATTCAGCCACTTACCAAGGCCATGGGCAAGTCTTGGCTAAGGCATGTATAGGGAAGCTTGTTGGTTTGTAAATACATGATTTAACATGGTTCGGTGGCACGGTTGACAAAGATGGCTCGGTTAGATAATGTGGGTTATGCAAGCCATGTGTGCATACCCGTGAGTGTGCCAAATTGCCTTTGGCAAGGTGATGTCTTAGCTTAGCATGCATTGGTGTGCATGCAATGCACTTGGCTCGGCAAGCCATGTGCACACCAAGCTTTGGCTAGGCCAACTTGTCATTGGGGCAAGGCTGTGACACTAGAGCAATGGTTGGTGCTAATTCAAGACATAGGCATGGCGTGGCATGACCTAGGTGTCAAGGCATTGACAGAACCAAGACATGAGTGTGACTAGGTGTTGGCTCAATGGTGAAAACATTGGTTTAAACTTGGCAAAGCTCTCAAGTGCGTGTAGGCTTGAGAGGAGCTGGGACAAGGCATTTGGCTCAGCAAAGGCAAACATTATACAGTGTTGGCATATGCTTGACATTGAGTTGACTCAAGATGGTGCAGCATGATTTAGACTAAGGAAATACAAAGACTGGTCAAGGCCAATGTGTGACTCAGACATACAGTTTGGTGACACACAATTGACTCTAACCATCAAGAGGCAAGGTGACATTGCAGGGAGATGCCACAACATCCTAACAGTTGGGAGTGCAACTGTGTGCTAAGTGTTGGCAGCCTCTGATTGGTGCCAACACAACCTAAGTGGATGGGGTTGTCATCCACACAGATAGACAGTTTTGTGTATTTTCCTATATAGGCACATATGTATAACATTTGTATATAGGCAGGGAATTTCAAAAGGAGATAGTGTTTATGAGTGATGTAGTGTGCCTGAGTGAGAGGAATCATTTGTACTATTTGTGTTTATAGTAAAAGGTTGGAAAACCATTGTTGTGGTTTTCTGTAAATTTGTGGGTGTTGTTATTATATTGCATTTCATATACTGTGTGTGTGTGTGTTTGTTCAAAACTTAGTGTATTTTAAGGGCACTAAGTGTGAAAATTGGCTGACTTGGTTGGTGTCAAGTGCCATCATAGGGCAAAAATTTGTGTTAAAAATTAACCCATGTGACACTAGGAGACTTGCAATTAAAGTATTTCAACTTGTAAAATTAGTAAATCGCTTTTTTCAACTTTGAAGTAGGTATTATCAAAATGAAAGATTATTAAAAATTAAAAGAGATTATTTATTTTTTTCTCTTTTTAAAGTGGAGAATTATAATGTATCAAATACTTTGTGGTTGGACCAAAATATTACGTTATTATGTAATACTAACACTGTTTTTTTAATGAATTGATTTTTTTTATCTAAATAAGGAAAAGTTATTGGTTATCCGAGGACCAGGAATAAGTATGACGTGGTATTCCAAACCAATTAGGAAGTGTGGTGGCTATAACTCGCAAGTGATAGAATCTTATGTGTATTACACATCTTTCCACTATTAATTTGGGATACGAGATGGATTTATCCCAGTGTACCCAATATCTTCTCATAAATCATTTTTTTTTTATCCACCTCAAAGGTTGGGTTGAAGATCCCTAACAACCAATAATCAAAACAAAATACTTGAATGACGGATATTTACATTTGAAAAATATTATTCATAAGATTGCGCTATTACAATGGATTGCTTGGGAATCGGTACAGAGTCGGAATTGAATGGTTGGGAGATGAAATAATTCGAGAGAGAAAACTAACTTTTTATGATGAATATGGCAGTTCAAAAATCTTACTTCGAAAGTTCTCCTTTTATCCGTCCGCATTTGACTTTTTAAAAAAATTAGGGTATTTTGTGTGTTCAATTTTGTCATTTGAAAATATAGTATAGTTTTAGTTTTTAGTGAGGTTCATTATTTTTTGAAGTTAATGAAGAGGGATAAGTTGAGAAAGTATGATGTTATATTGTATTGGGATTCCAAACTGGACACTTGACCTATAAAGTTATGAAAGTGGACAAGACGGAAAGTGTATAAGTTTGTTGCATGAAAGCACAACTCGGTTTCGATTTAAATGATCGAAACAAAACAAATAAAATATACAAGGAACCGCACAATCACCACTATAATAAACCCATACTTAGCGTCCACATTTCTTGTCCGGGTTTATCAAGTTGTATAGGAGTAGATATATATACATAATATAGTCTCCACCAGGCAATCAATCATTGCCCAACCAAGCATCATTTGGCGCATGAATGATGATCATTCAATATTTCAAGCAGGATTTTCCCAAAGAATTTAAATTATGTTTGAGGAGGACAACCATATATATATAGAGAGAGAGAAATTACGAGGGATTTGCACTTAACCATTGATATTGTGGACAATTTGATTGCAGTACAGTCATAGTATTCGGTGTGAATCCTTAAAAATATTTTGAATTAAGTAATGCTATACATATTATTACAAACTTTGGTCAATAGATACGTAGGACTTTATTTCGTAATTGTTACCTAAACTCGAATAACATACCATTTTTAATATCAATATAGAAAACCAATAGGATAAATTACAAAAACATGATAGGCAATAATGGATGTTTTGGTTCATGTGGAGATGAAGCAATGGGGTACAAGTGTACAAAACAGAGTTATGGGGGCTCTCTTTGTGATTTATCGACATGGCTGACAAACAATCATTTTTGTGCCAAGGAATAAGGACCCAAGGCAAGAAATGTTTGGTGTGGTTGGTTTACATTTTTTTTAAATAGTTTTCTATTCTTTTAAATTTCAAAATTAGTTTATTGTAAAAAAAAAATTATGTTTGATTCAGTTTTCTGAAAATAGTTTTCTAAAAACTTAATTATAAAAATGATTATTTTCAGATAATTTAATTTTATTGTTCTCAGAAAATTATTTTCTGTTTTCAGAATTCTCGTGTACATATTTCAAATATACAAACCAATCGAGCCCTTATGTTCCCCTCTCCATACCCAACGTCTATATTAGATTACGGTGATTGAATAAAAATGCGAACAGAAATGTTAATGCAAATCAAAATGCTACATCTTTTTTTAATATTCTTAGATCTAACCGTGGTCCAACAACTCATTTATATTTAAAAAGACACGTACGCATAAGAGTCTTCAGTATTGTTGATGCCAAAAACTGCACCATTAGGAGTTTAAAGTTTAACCTGCAAAAAAGATAAAAGTGAGAGTCGGCGTGGTGCCGGTTATGGCACTCCGACAATCAAGTTAGTACTTGATTGATAAGAATAAGAATATGAGAAGAAAAGTTTGAGATGAATTGTTGTTTACCCTCTCATCTACCCGACCTCTCCTTTTATAAATGTGTAGGTAGTTGTCATATTCTACTAGGAGACTTTCGAGTTCCCTTATTCCCTTTAAACTAGGAGAGATACAAGGAGTCAAAATAGTAGAGTTGTTATCCCATATATTTTACTCAGTTTTCATTTAGACTCACAATTATTCCAAAACTCTCTTATCAAAACCCCCATTCCCGAGCTCTGATTGTCGAGTATCAGGAATGTTTGATTGACTTATTTTATTTATTTTAATTTTTCTTATGTAAATGCGCAATACTATTATTTATGTATATAAAATGAAGAACAAACTGATACCAAATGAAAGCATGAAGGTACACCAAAATTATAGGGTAGACTTATCTACTTTGAAGATCATTTTCAGCCCTTGATCAGTGTGCTCCATTGAGGTAGAGTGCCTAATTTGTTATTGAGCTTGAAACTATATGGTATCTCTTTAAATGTACCTTGTTTGTCTTCGTACCCACCCTTTCGTAAGGAGAGTCTGTTCGAGCATTTATGAATCAGTTCGAGTAATAAGAGAGTAATCATTCTCACCCTTTTAGCAAAGGTATTGTTGTATGTTTCCTTAATAATGAAAGTAAGCATCTAGTCCCTAGAGTGAATGTAGCTTCATTCCTTGAACTTTATTCAACTTGAATCTTGATAAAAAGAATTAGGCATATGGAGTTTCATTAAGCTCACTCATTTAATCATAAGGTATTGTGTTGTTTTTGCACTTCAAAGAAAAAAAGTAGCTTGTGCCCATTAATAAGTGGAGTAGTTGAATTTCCCCCTAAATAGGAGGGGTAATTTCGGGTTTCACTCAACCCTTTTCTTTGATCAAAGTGGGGTCTTGGGCTTCACTCATCCTCCCCTTTTTTATGGAATACTACTATCGGGCTTCACCCAGCCCTCTTTAATAAGGTTGTAGTATTTCGAGCTTTACTGTGCTCGCCCTTTCGATAAGAAAGGTTGTTGTAAGTTCGAGCTTCATTTAGCTTAGTTTTGAATAAAAATTCTGGTTGTAGTTTCAAACTTTATCTGCTCCTTGAATAAGTGGTTTAAAGATGTCGAGCTTTACTTTGCTCCTCCATTTGATACGGAAGGTCCTCATAAGTTCGAGCTTAATTTGGCTTGCCCTTGGACAAGAGGTTTCATTGTAGTTCCGAGCACTACTTTGCTCATCTTTGTAAAGGTGTTATTGAGATATATGTTAATTACTTGCATTAGTCAAATATATATATATATATATATATATATATATCATACATCAAATTTGGATCAGATAGGATGAATTTCATAAGAGGCACAACTTTTAGTCGCTTGAACAAATGGTTGTTCCTTTTAGTGTTTTCCGTGCCAAGTTTAGATGCAAGTTTCATAATAAATCTGAACTCCTATAATCATTTATTTTTTGCTTCAAATTTGAGCTTCCCCTCTAGCAAGAGAGCCTCCAATTTTAACTCGGGATTTGGGGTTTTGGGCCCCATATTTATGGTTACAATAACAACATTTGAATTAACTAAATACAAGCTGACTACTTCTCCATACAAGTATCAATGACTTATTTTCCCTGACCATTTTATTATTTCATTGAAAACAATAGAAATATCGAAATAAAATCATGTAACTATCACTATGAGTCTTCCTATATATAGGAGTTGTTTATATAACAATAAATGAAATACCAAGCAGGGTCTAAAGCCTTGTTTAGATAACTTATGAGACATGATTAGAGTAAAATACACCAAGATCATACATACCGTTTGAGACTCTAATCTATACAACCCAAAAGCATGTTATAGTTGTAGTTGTTCAAATGGAACGTGTACACATACATAAAAGATATGGTGAGATGCCCAAAGGGGTTTAGTTTAGATAAGTAGTTAAATGGGTAAGAGAATGTCAAACTACATGGCACATTGAAAATATGTGTATTATTAATTCTAAAGGTCAGTTAAGGTAGTGTAGAAGAAAAAGAGTCAAGCGAAGAGATAAACATCTATAGAATGAATTTACATTGATAATTTGGAGATTATCTTCAACCATCCAATTAATTCAATGGTCTCATATATTCAAAGTATCTTCTAAAGGGATCAACATCTGGTTTATGGTGAAAGATAAAAAGAGTTTTCTTTCCATAAATTTCAAAGTGAACAGACATAGAGTAAAATTTATCCACTTTATTATTGTTGGATAATTTTGCACATTTTTTTTCTTCTTTTATGATAAGACATTGTTATTTACTAAAATTATGATACTGATTGTACATATAAGTTACTACTCAAAGAAAGAACCACGACAAACTAATTTAGGATTTTTCAATATCAGACAGCCCCAATGAAAGTGTATGTCTATGATAATGATAGAGATGGCTTTCATGCTAAGCTAACCAGTATATATAACGTAATAGTTTGTTGACATAGAAGAAAGGAGAATCATATATTAAATAGTAAGTTATGGAACTTATCTGTGTTTCAGTCCCAAGATGCAACGAAGTAGAACATTAGAAAAATCTATTAAGAAAATCTTATAAGGAATTAAGCCTTAAATCATTGGAATCCAATTATTTTTTTTAATACAATTGTCTGGATCGGATCAAGAGGATATTGACATTAAATTATAGGTCACTCATTTCTTCCATTGTATTTGTTTTCTAGCCGAAAGATTGATACAATAATTCGACATCGTGCTTAAACTTAGTGAGAATGCAATACGTTCTCATAGACGGCGCCAACTGGTGATGCCAAAAACTGCACCATTAGGAGTTTAAAGTTTAACCTGCAAAAAAGATAAAAGTAAGAGCCAGCGTGGTGCCGGTTATGGCACTCCGACGATCAAGTTAGTACTTGATTGATAAGAATAAGAATATGAGAATAAAATATTGAGAGGAATTGTTGTTTACCCTCTCATCTGCCTGGCCTCTCCTTTTATAAATGTGCAAATAGTTGTCATATTCTACTAGGAGACTTTCGAGTTCCCTTTAAACTAGGAGAGATACAAGGAGTCAAAATAATAGAATTGTTATCCTTATTTTTTAAGTTTGGCTTATCCCATCTATTTTACTCAGTTTTCATTTAGACTCACAATTATTCCAAAATTCCCTTATCAAGTAACATACATATGTGTACTAAATTCTAATTTTTTAAGTAAAATTACTCATTTATTTAATATTATGACTATTTGTTTACTTGGTCCGTCCAAGTTTCTAATCCCCTTTATAATTAGTTATATACTTGTTTTCTTATATCAATGTCTATTGGTTTATTCGTTGTAGATACAAGGTTCGTAAAACAACGAGGATTATATTCCAATAGCTTGAGTCCTTGAGGATAATCATATAAGAGTGGAGAAGGGCTAATGCAAGAGAATAATCTTCAGATTATAGTAAAAGGAAGAAGAGGCGAACTAGTCTGGCGTTCTACTTCGAGAGACCCTCTAAGTCTTTTCTTATGTCATGTTTAATTACTCTATTTTTCTTCACCTTCTCCTTACTTGGGGTAGTTCTAGCCTTTAATGAGGTATAAAGTCCCCTATTTATACTAGTGCGAATATGGTTAATACCCCGGGGTTATGAGGAATTATCGGTTATTTACCCATCGGACGCTGCCTAATCCTTAGGCGGGTATAGCCATGAGACTAATTGTTAGTGTTAGTCACTAATAAACCCTAGAGGGGGGGGGGAGTGAATAGGGTGTTCAAAAATAAGTCTAACTCTTTTCGAACATGGAACACACTATAATCAAAAATCAATTTCTCAATAAGCAAGTGGATGATTCAATTTAAACTTTTATAATAATTAATTTCAAGACAAATTAGCATACAAGATATTCAAGCAAATATAGCATGCAAAATACTTATGTAAAGAGAAAAAGATAGAGAGATTGACACCGTGATTTTTTCGAGGTTCGGTAACTCCTACTCCTCGGCTCAAGAACCCCTTCTTGAGACTTTTCCCGATCCTTTCACTATGGCCCTTCCTTCACAGGTGGAATGACAAACCTTTACAACACAAGCCTCTCGAGCTTGTCTCTCAATCAAGAGAACAACCCTCTCTTGAACAATCGGTGGACTTCACTTGTCCGAGATTACAAATTCGTATGTAATCAATAAAATCACTCAAGAACAAAAACACTCAAAACCCAAAGGTTTTTATGGAAGATAAATCAATATAAGCTCAAGTGTTTTTGGTGATTTTACAATAGCTCTAGAAATGTATTCTCAAAGGATATAATCAATGAATGATATTTGGAGAATAAGAAGAGATTCTAGAGGTTTTGATTTTCAAAGAAACTTGGAGAAAATCAGATTTTCAAAGCTTGGTTTCAATGGCTTTTGAATAGAAAATTTCTGCAAAATTTTTGATAGCTTTCTTTCTCTTTTGTATTTCAATCTCTTGATTTTCAATAAACACACCTCATTCTATATATAGCATTGTGTTAGGGTTTTGAAGAGTGATTATAGTATTTGAAAGACAAGAGCCGTTTGAATACCATTAAACACGATCCACAAAACATGGGAATTGTTTTCTGAAAATCTGCAGATTTTAAGCAATCTTCTAGTCGACTACTTCTTCATTGTAGTCGACTACAATGGTCCATCTAGTCGACTAGATTGAGTTCTAGTCGACTACTTTGGACCATCTAGTCGACTAGAATGAGTTCTAGTCGACTACAATGAGTAGTCTAGTCGACTCAAGCTTGTTTCAGTCGACTCTTTTGATGTGGATGAAAAACCAATAGCTACTGGTTGAAATAGTCGACTACTAGAAAATACACAGGGTGATTCTAGTCGACTATAACAAGAAAAACATTTAATAAAAATATTTTTCTTTCCGTTTAAGTTTGGTAAAGCGTTTTTCATTTCATTTGAGTTCGGTTCATTTTATACTTGAGCTTATACGATAAAATCGACACATAAAATTACCTTGTTACAATGATCGCTCCCCGACCTATCTACCCCGAGTCTTGAGTCTTCGACTTTCGCTTTTGCCGTTTAATTGATTTTCCTTTTTCGCTTCAATTTCTTTCACAGCTTTTCGCTTTAAATCAAACTTTCTTTCCGAGCTTGTTTTTCGAGTAGTTTCCTTTTCGAGTTTGATTTCTGAGTCGTTCACCTGTCTTTTGCTGAAAATATAAACTCGATAATTCATTAGTATCAAACACTCTTCAATGGTTTGTTATCATCAATTTTGGAATTGTTTGCCGAAAGTAAATTTCAAAGCCAACAATCTCCCCTTGATGATGACAAAACATTTTGTGTTTGCTTGGCATTTGGCGAAACATCAAGTGATGCTCCTCCTCAACATGTGCATAATATTTTGATCAAATGTTCCCCCTTAGTAAATGAAATTTGCAGTTTAATAGGCACTTTGATACAATATATAAAAATAGGCGCACATTTGAGATAACAAAAATAAACAGCCTATCATAGATGTTTCAGTTTAATACAAGCTGTTTATACTAATGAAAAACATGGAAAGGAAAACAAACAAGTTCGCAAATAACCAAAACAAGTCGCCAATAACCATAACAAGCCACACAAAAACAGAAATTGCTAATGTCGGATAATGAAATGCATGACAGTACAATAGCATAATTTCTCCCCCTTTTTGTCAGCGTCGAGGGGTGCGTGAGCGAGGGTTCCTGTGTGCAAGAGTGAGGTCATCAAGTGACCCTGCCAGATTTATAATACGGGTAGATATTTCCTCATCATGAAGAACAAGGCGCTCATTGATCAATCGAATGGCTTCCGTATTCTGGTTCACGGTCGTATCAAGGCGCTGAAGCATTTGTTCCTGCTGCCTAAGGAGCTCCGTATTGCTTTGAACAACCCCAAGAAGTTGGTTGAGAAGAGCAGCTTGAGAAGCCGAAGCACCGTCCAACGGAGGGACCGAGGAAGAGGCTTCCTGGCGCGATGCAGAACCGCTAGGAGCAGTACGCGAACGAGGAACATGTGCAATTTCAGAAATAAAATTTCCTTCCGCATCAGAAGAAATATGCATATGTTTGACATGAGTGGCGTCAAGAAAAATAGGGTGATGCTCGGACACTTCATTCGGAAAATTAAAACCTTTCCGCTGCAGTAGATATGTAATATGTGCAGGAAAGAAAAGAGGGCCAGATGGCTTGCGCTGACATGTGAGGATGACGGAACGAAAAATATAAGCTAAATCAACGCGGGTTCCTGTCAAAACGCAATAAACCAAAAAAGCCTCCATACGAGAAACACTGCTACGACTACCAGTTTTAGGCAGAATAGAGTAAGTAATAACATTATGAATTAATCTAGCCTCGGGTAGTAGCATAGAAGAGGTAATACCGGCGTTTTGCGAAATTTCCTTGTCGACACATATTGCCCGAGCAGCCTCAATACAATCGAAACCATCTTCCTTATACCAGTCCTTGGAGAAGTGGCGGATACCGTCATTCGGAAGCAAGAAAATGCGCTTGATTTCACTGTCATCAATGGTCTCGTCTTCACCACATAAATTAAAATGAAGATGAGAGAGTAATTTCTTCTTGTGATTTTTAAGAGAAGCGTAGAAAGCTTTGACAATTCGCGGAAATACCGGAATGTCAAGAGAGACGAAAAAATCCCAACCAATTGCTCGGAATAACTCGAAAGTTTGAGCCCGAATTTCAGTGCATAAATCTTGTGTGACAATACGGCAAGGTGTAGGAGCACGGTGATCAAAAACAGTGATGAATTTATTTATATTATCATCATCAAGAAGAAGTACCTCAAGAAGAAGAGGTTCATTCGACTCCTCTTCGTCAACGGCCGTAGGACTGCGTGGATTGGTGGAGCTTTGGCCTCCATCAATGCGGGAACGTTTCCGAAATAGACCTCGAGTCTTCGGTGGCATTGTAGAAGATGATGCACAAATGTATAGGGATATATAGATATATGATGGTGTATATATATAGATGTGTGAGAGAGTGAGAATGATGAAATTTGGATGATGGAAATGGGTGGAAGATGATGGAAATGTGAAATTAATGAGGGATAGGTGAAGATTTGAAGGTATAAGCGGTAGTAGGAGAGGGATTGAGAGGAGAGGGTTTGAAGGAGGCGGATGGAGAAGATGAGATGATGGTTAGGTTTTATAGTGGGTTGAGTCGACTAGGTCTAGGTGAGTCGGTTAGATTTAGGTTTGAGTCGACTAGGCTAGGTTTGGGTCGACTAGGAAGGCAAAATAGTCGACTACAACAATGTTTGAGTCGACTAGAATGGAAGATGAGTCGACTAGAATGACAATGAGTCGACTAGAAGGTGAAGACCATGAAATGGTGTAGCTACTGACCAAAGTAGTCGACTAGATTGGTTTGAACTACACAGGATGAGTCGACTAGAAGAGAAAAAAATTGATAAAAATAGATAAAAATTAGGAAAATAAATACATAAAAATAGCAAAAATATTAAAAATAAAGATTATGACAGAAATTAAGATAAAACATCAAAATTCATGGCCATTCCGATTTCACGACGAATTTTAGAAAATGATTCGTCCGCAAGTGGTTTTGTAAAAATATCCGCCAATTGATTTTTAGTGTCGATAAAAATCAATTCAACGTCACCCTTAGCAACATGATCACGCAAAAAATGATGCATAATCTCTATATGCTTGGTGCGTGAGTGATGAATAGGATTCTTTGAAATACAAATCGCACTCGTATTATCGCATTTAATAGGCACGTGAGAGAAAGTAAGACCGAAATCAAGTAGTTGTTGCTTAATATAAAGAGTTTGAGCGCAACTACTACCGGCTGCCACATATTCAGCTTCGGCCGTAGATAATGCAACGGAATTTTGCTTTTTACTTGACCAAGATACTAGTGAGTGTCCTAGAAAATGACAAGTACCGCTTGTGCTTTTACGATCAATTCTACATCCCGCAAAATCGGCATCCGAATAACTAATAAGATCAATTGAAGTTCCACGTGGATACCAAAGCCCTAAGTATATTGTACCACTTAGGTAGCGAAAAATGCGTTTGACCGCAAGCAAGTGAGATTCCTTAGGACATGATTGAAACCGGGCACATAAGCATACACTAAACATTATATCCGGTCTACTAGCGGTTAAATAAAGCAAACTACCGATCATGCCTCTATAATTAGTAATATCAACACATTTACCATTTTCATCTTTATCAATCTTAATGGAGGAACTCATAGGAGTTATGGCATGTTTGGTAGCCTCCATACCAAATCGCTTTAGCAAATCTTTAGTGTACTTGGATTGGCTAATGAATAAGCCATCCGAGCTTTGCTTGATTTGCAACCCTAAGAAGAAAGTCAACTCACCCATCATGCTCATTTCAAATTCGTTTTGCATACTTGTGGCAAATTCCCTACATAAAGAATTATTTGTTGAGCCGAAAATAATGTCGTCAACATAAATTTGGACAATCAACAAATTATTCTTAATGGTTTTTGTAAAAAGTGTGTTATCAATCTTCCCTCTTGTAAAACCATTTTGAGTTAAAAACCCGCTAAGTCTCTCATACCAAGCTCGAGGAGCTTGCTTTAAACCATATAGAGCTTTAGCCAATTTGAAAACATGATTTGGAAAAAGATTATTTTCAAAACCGGGTGGTTGCTTCACAAAAACTTCTTCTTCTATGACACCATTTAAGAAAGCACTTTTGACATCCATTTGATAAAGAGTGAAATTTCTATATGATGCAAATGCAAGAAGCATTCTAATTGCTTCTAATCTAGCTACCGGTGCAAAGGTCTCATCATAGTCGATGCCTTCCTCTTGATTATATCCTTGAGCTACCAATCTTGCTTTATTTCGAATAATTACTCCATTCTCATCCTTTTTGTTTCGAAAAACCCATTTTGTGCCAATTATAGTTTGATTTTCGGGTCTAGGAACTAAACGCCAAACTTGATTGCGTTCAAATTGATTTAGTTACTCTTGCATTGCTATGATCCAAGAATCATCACATTGAGCTTCGTGGAAGTTCTTGGGTTCGAATTGCGATACAAATGCCATGTGGTTGCAAAAATCTTTAAGTTGAGATCTAGTACTAACCCCTTTTGAAGGATTACCTATGACTTGATCAAGAGGATGATTGTGAACAATCCTCCATGCTTTAGGCATTGAGTTGGTCAAGTCATCATTGGATTGATGCTCAACTTCCCTCATTTCCTTTTGGCTACATGATGAGTTTGAGATATTGAGAGTATTTAGATTATCCTCAATCCCAACAACCTCATCTTCTTCTAGGTCAATTCTAGGTGATGGTGGTGAGGGTGATTCATCAAAGACAACATGAATAGACTCAACCATGGTTAGAGTCCTTTTGTTATAAACCCGAAATGCTTTACTTCTTGTAGAATAACCTAGGAAAATTGCTTCATCCGATTTGGAGTCGAATTTTTCAAGATTATCTTTATCATTTAACACAAAACATTTACACCTGAAAACTTTGAAATACCCAATATTGGGCTTTCGACCATTCCACAACTCATAGGGCGTTTTCCCCAACTTCATCCGAATAATAACACGATTGATTATATGGCAAGCGGTGTTTACCGTTTCCGCCCAAAGGCTTCGGGGAAGGTTGTACTCATTTAACATGGTTCGAGCCATCTCTTGTAGAGATCGATTCTTTCTTTCAACTACACCGTTTTGTTGAGGGGTTCTAGGGGCCGAGAGATCATGAGAAACACCGAGATCATCACATAATTTCTCTAAGTCTTGATTTTCAAACTCCCTACCTCTATCACTTCTAATTTTCTTGATTTTCAAATCTTTTTCATTTTGAATGACTCTATAAAATCTTTCAAGAATGGAGTGAGTTTCATTTTTATGAGCAAGAAAGTGAACCCAAGTATATCTAGAGTAGTCATCAACAATAACAAGTACATAGAGTTTCCCGGCTAAGCTAGCCGTTCTCTCCGGACCAAAGAGATCCATGTGAAGTAATTCTAGAAGTCTAGAAGTGGTAATATCTTTCTTTCTCTTGAAAGAGGATTTAACTTGCTTCCCTACTTGACATGCGCTACATATTTTATCTTTTGAAAATTTAGTCTTTGGGAGGCCTTTGACTAAATCATTTTTGGATAAACGATGAATGAGGTCCATACTAGCATGTCCTAGACGCCTATGCCATAACCAACTATTTTCGCTAGATGTGACAAAATATTTAACATCTTGGTCATGCAATTCACATAGCAACAAAGTATACAAGTTTCCATTTCTTTTGGCATTGAACATTTGCTTCCCATCTTTATTGATTATGCATGCATTTGTCCTAAATATAACATCATAGCCCTTGTCACATAATTGACTAATACTAAACAAATTATGCTTCAACCCATCAACTAAAAGCACATCATCTATAGAGAGAGAAGAGGAAATACCGATTGAGCCAATTCCTATAATTTTGCCTTTAGAGTTGTCTCCAAAAGTTACGTTTTCTCCTTCATATGTTTTTAGTGAAATAAACTTTAATTTATCTCCCGTCATATGCCTTGAGCATCCGCTATCGAGAAACCATTTTTCTTTTGATGCGGACTTCAAGCATACCTACAAAACAAGTTCAAGTAACTTTCATTGGTACCCAATCTGTTTTGGGTCCATTTTGGTTAGATAGATACGCAATAGTTCCTTTTGGAACCCAAATTTGTTTTGTTACAATATTTTCTTTTCTATGAGAGCATGCAATAGATCCTTTCGGAACCCAAATCATTTTTGACATAATTTTCTTCTTTCTATGAAAGCATACGTTTGCTTTGTGTCCTTTTCTATTGCAATAGTAGCAAGTAACATGTTTATAATCATTTGAAGATGCATGAGATGATTTTTTAGTAAATGTAGAGCTAAGTGATTTTCTCTTTTTCAATATAAGAGCATCATTGTCAAAAGCATCATACCCTAGACCACATTTATCAAATGATCCTTTTTGTCTTCCTAACATGATACTAAGGTTCTCTTTTCCTTTTGTAAATTTAGCTAAAACATTTATTTGATCATCAATAGTATTTTTCAACCGAATATTTTCCTTCTCTAGCTCAATGCTTTTGTTATTGCAAGAAACTTCTAAGTTTGAATTAGTGAGACTACATGAAGACTTATCTTTCTTAAGAAGGATATATTTTCTAGCTAATTTTTCAAATTCATCATGTAATTCTTCAAACACATCTTGCAATTCATTGTAATCAAGAAGAAGTTCATCATATGATAGTTTATCTAAATCACTTAAATTTAAATGTACCTCTTCTTCATTTGCCATGAGGCAAATGTTTGCCGTTTCCTCGCTACTTTTCTCCTCATCCGAGTCGCATGAGTCATAGTCCTCCCATGTGACGTTCATTGCCATCTTGCTAGGTCTTTTGTCGTTTTCCTTTTTGAGCTTGAAGCAATCACTTTTGTAGTGCCCCGGCTTTCCGCAATTGAAACACGTTGGGGGTTCCCTTTTGCTAGTCTCGCCTTTAGGTTCGATTCTCTTCATGAATCTTCCACCGTTTACTTTATTTCTTTGAAGATGTCTCTTGAATTTTTGGGTGAACAATGCAATGTCCTCATCCTCTTCTTCTTCACTCGGCTCATTGATTTCATTTTTAGTGAAGGCTTGCAAAGCTATTCCCTTTCTTGGCTTGATGTCGTCTTCACGAGCTTTCAACGTTATTTCCCAAGTGAGTAGAGAGCCGAAAATTTCATCGAGACTCATGGTGTTGAGGTCATGAGCTTCTTTGATAGCCGTTACTTTTGCATCCCACTTTGCCGGGAGACTTCTAAGCACTTTTCGTAACGCATCGGATCTAGGAACAATTCTACCAAGATGCTTTAGTCCATTCAAGATATTTGTAAAGCGAGACATCATAGAATTCACATTTTCATCATCTTTCATAGCAAATAATTCATATTCATGCATGAGTATGTAAATTTTAGATTCTCGTACTTGAGATGTACCTTCATATGTTACTTCAAGTTTATCCCATATTTCTTTTGCCGTTGAACAAGTAGATACACGATTAAATTCATTTGGACTTAAAGCGCAATTTAAATTTACTTTGGCTTTAGCATTGTATGACATGAGTTTACGGTCATCATTATCCTATTCATTGGGTAATTTGGGGACGGTTTTTCCATCAACAATTTTGGTCAATACAAATGGTCCTTCAAGAACTACTTGCCAAATTTGGTAATCGATAGCTTGAAGAAAATCTATCATTCTAGTTTTCCAATAGCTATAATTTGATCTATCAAACCATGGGGGCCTATTATTCGATTGTCCTTCAATATGAGTGACTAAATTTGATGACATGATCGTTCTCTAAGACGGTTAAGTCTAAAATAAATAGAGATTAGGCTCTGATACCAATTGTTAGTCACTAATTAACCCTAGAGGGGGGGTGAATAGGGTGTTCAAAAATAAGTCTAACTCTTTTCGAACATGGAACACACTATAATCAAAAATCAATTTCTCAATAAGCAAGTGGATGATTCAATTTAAACTTTTATAATAATTAATTTCAAGACAAATTAGCATACAAGATATTCAAGCAAATATAGCATGCAAAATACTTATGTAAAGAGAAAAAGATAGAGAGATTGACACCGTGATTTTTTCGAGGTTCGGTAACTCCTACTCCTCGGCTCAAGAACCCCTTCTTGAGACTTTTCCCGATCCTTTCACTATGGCCCTTCCTTCACAGGTGGAATGACAAACCTTTACAACACAAGCCTCTCGAGCTTGTCTCTCAATCAAGAGAACAACCCTCTCTTGAACAATCGGTGGACTTCACTTGTCCGAGATTACAAATTCGTATGTAATCAATAAAATCACTCAAGAACAAAAACACTCAAAACCCAAAGGTTTTTATGGAAGATAAATCAATATAAGCTCAAGTGTTTTTGGTGATTTTACAATAGCTCTAGAAATGTATTCTCAAAGGATATAATCAATGAATGATATTTGGAGAATAAGAAGAGATTCTAGAGGTTTTGATTTTCAAAGAAACTTGGAGAAAATCAGATTTTCAAAGCTTGGTTTCAATGGCTTTTGAATAGAAAATTTCTGCAAAATTTTTGATAGCTTTCTTTCTCTTTTGTATTTCAATCTCTTGATTTTCAATAAACACACCTCATTCTATATATAGCATTGTGTTAGGGTTTTGAAGAGTGATTATAGTATTTGAAAGACAAGAGCCGTTTGAATACCATTAAACACGATCCACAAAACATGGGAATTGTTTTCTGAAAATCTGCAGATTTTAAGCAATCTTCTAGTCGACTACTTCTTCATTGTAGTCGACTACAATGGTCCATCTAGTCGACTAGATTGAGTTCTAGTCGACTACTTTGGACCATCTAGTCGACTAGAATGAGTTCTAGTCGACTACAATGAGTAGTCTAGTCGACTCAAGCTTGTTTCAGTCGACTCTTTTGATGTGGATGAAAAACCAATAGCTACTGGTTGAAATAGTCGACTACTAGAAAATACACAGGGTGATTCTAGTCGACTATAACAAGAAAAACATTTAATAAAAATATTTTTCTTTCCGTTTAAGTTTGGTAAAGCGTTTTTCATTTCATTTGAGTTCGGTTCATTTTATACTTGAGCTTATACGATAAAATCGACACATAAAATTACCTTGTTACAATGATCGCTCCCCGACCTATCTACCCCGAGTCTTGAGTCTTCGACTTTCGCTTTTGCCGTTTAATTGATTTTCCTTTTTCGCTTCAATTTCTTTCACAGCTTTTCGCTTTAAATCAAACTTTCTTTCCGAGCTTGTTTTTCGAGTAGTTTCCTTTTCGAGTTTGATTTCTGAGTCGTTCACCTGTCTTTTGCTGAAAATATAAACTCGATAATTCATTAGTATCAAACACTCTTCAATGGTTTGTTATCATCAATTTTGGAATTGTTTGCCGAAAGTAAATTTCAAAGCCAACAGTTAGATAAGTTGTCACCTCTAAATCCGCCCATAATTCCATGGAGCATTATATGCTAGTCTTTTTAGTCATTCATATTCATTAATCTGGGCTCTTGAAGCTATTCCTTATCCGCCAGACCACACCTTCCCCTCTTGCATTAGGCTTCTCGAGATGACTACCCCCCTTCTCGGAGCTGAACCGGTTAGTCTCAGCCTTCGCTCCACTTAGCACTCAAGGTCCCATCAGGAGGGCGAGAAAATAGGGCCCGACGCCCAAATCTTGCCTTATTCGATTCAGTCGGCACGACCTTTCTCCCCTCGCCCTTTTTTCCTTCGGTGTTTGCTCATCATGTGTGTGTGTGTGCGCACAGACTTTCAGGGGTTGGTACCATTTCAGAGTATCCCATCTAACCTTTTGCATCCGACTGGAGAGGGACATGTTTCGAGGGAGAGCCTTTGCAGTGTTCGAAGTGGAGGTAAAATTAACCCTCTCGACTTCTTCCTCAGACTAACCCAGTTGACCGATTTCTTGTTATTATAATGAAGGGAGAAACATATGTACTTAGTCATAATCGTCATTTTCCTTTTTTGTCGTCTACACACGTTTATAGAGTTCTCTAATCCAACCAGTCACTCTGTCATACACATCTCTTTATAGTCAACTTTTCAAAACATAATTTTTCTCAAATTATGCAATTAAAATTGTTTTAATAAAATCATAAAAGTATTAGTAGGGCCTTTGTTTATATTTTTATACAGAAGAAAAAAAAAGGGTAGGTCCTGAAAGTTCTAAAAGAGCTCGACCGTAAAGAAGTGGGTTTAGGGTTGCACAAAAGAACTGAACCGAACCAAACCGGAACCGGCGGGTTCGATACGGTTCCAAACCCATTCGGTTTGGTTCCGATTCCTAATATCAAAGAACCGTAATTTTCGGTTTGATTCCGTTTTTTGCCTCTTTGGAACCGGAACCGAATCGAACCGGAAATGATTTTTATAATATATATATACTAATACAGTATTAGTATTAGTAATACTATATATAATTTAACTTAACTTAAGTTTTGATACTATATATAATATACAGTGTGCAGTATTAATATTAATAATACTATATATAATATACAATCATTAGTATTTGATATACAATATTAGTATTAGTACCATGTGCAGCCCCCTATATATAAACTTAACTTAAGTTTTGATATAATATATATATATACCGAACACCGACTCAATGATATTTTTATTTTGTAACTTTGAAATGCAAATTTTTTATTAGAGGATGTAATATTGAAATAGTACTATTCCACTAATCATGCATTTATTTTGGGTTTCTAATAGTCATAAATTTGAAATATTTATTTAATTTAATTTATAATTATAGTTTATTTTGATATTTGGTATTTTTTATTTTTTTGAAATGGGATAGTAGGAACCGGAACCGAACCAAAATTTAGGTTCCGGTTCAGTTCGGTTCTTTGCCCGTTCGGCTCAGTTCCGGTTCTTATTTTTAAGAATTCGAAAAAAATGGTTCGGTATCGGTTCCGACTGGAACCAGAATCGAACTGTACCATGTGCAACCCTAGGTGGGTTTGATGGCTACTTGCTTGATTGCTTTTTTTTTTTTTTTTTTCTTTCTTTCCCCTTGCTTTAGCAATTTACTTCAAATACCATTCAAAATAATTTTTCTCTTTTGAAAAATCAATTTAAACATGACCCTTTTCTCTCTAATCTTCTTTCAACTAAATTTACCAATTTAAAAATATACCAATCAATCACTATTTTTTAAAAGAATATAACATGATAAAATTGGAATAATAATTTTGTCAAATGATAGCCTATTATTAAAAATTTGATAACAGTATTATTTGAACTTTTTGAATTTTTTAATTCTCAAAATAGATATCAAATTTCAAATTCAAATTCAAGTCCGAAATAAATAAATTTTTTTTTTTTTGAAAAGATCCAAAAACAGAACTTCATAAACCCTATACTAATTACTAGTATTAGCAAAAATAAGTTGCTTCTCCGTTAAGTTCAAACCTCTTCTTTTGTGGTGGATGATGTAAGAAAACAAAATTCCAATCAAATTCAAATGATAGCCTATTATTAAAAATTTGATAACAGTATTATTTGAACTTTTTGAATTTTTTAATTCCCAAAATAGATATCAAATTTCAAATTCAAATTCAAATTCAAGTCCGAAATAAATAATTTTTTTTTTTTTTGAAAAGTTCCAAAAACAGAACTTCATAAACCCTATACTAATTACTAGTATTAGCAAAAATAAGTTGCTTCTCCGCTAAGTTCAAACCTCTTCTTTTGTGGTGGATGATGTAAGAAAACAAAATTCCAATCAAAGCCCTATGCCCTTGGGGTGCCAGTAGACTTGTAAACGGGTCGGATTCGGATCAGATCTGTCCTGACTCGATCCAAATCTGATAAGTTCATATCCGATTCGATCCGACTCGATAACCTGATGGATTTTCACTTAATTGATCCAAATCCGATTTTTTTTCATTTTCGGATATCTGATCCGATAATCCGATCCGATTAGGTAAAAAAAATTACAAAAAATTATTATTATTATTTTTTATTTTTATGTTATTTTTTAAAAATATTAAACACTAAATTATATATTTTACAATCAATACTTATAATACATGACTATAAAAATATAAAACTGAAAAAGCGGAAAAAAAAATGAAACATAATTAAGTATATTATTTAATATTTACATATTAATAACATAATATATATGTGTATATATAAAATTAATCGGATCGGATTAACATAAATTCAAATTTAATTTATTAAAAAATTGGATTATCGAATTTGGATCTTAATCGGATTATCGAATTTTATTTTTAATTTATATTCCGTTAATCATATCAAAATTCAATCCATTGACAAGTCTATATGCAATTTGCAAGAACACGGAGGACATAATTGGAAAAGAAAAGGAAAAAGCAAGAACGCGAACAGTAAAATAGAAATCAGAAAAGAGATCCACACACAGTAGCTGCAAATGGGTAGCCGAATATTGTCATCTCGAACCCTCCATTCCCTATAAGTATAACCTTTCTCTCTCTATATCTATATCTATACATACATATATCTATATATATCACATTGTAGTGTGTTACTCAGAAAAGTTGCAGGATCAAGCGATGGGTTCAGAGCTAGGGCACTCGGAGAATTTGCAGAGCAGTTCGCGGTTTGTGGTGACGTGTTTGATCGGAGGTGTGATTTTGGGGGCGTCGATTCTGGGAATATACTTTGCGTCGCCGCAGTCTCAGCTAGGGTTATGGAGGCGGAGGAAGAAGAAGAAACCGATAAGGGTGTACATGGATGGTTGCTTCGACATGATGCACTACGGCCACTGCAACGCCCTCCGTCAGGCTCGTGCCCTCGGCGATCAATTGGTCGTCGGCGTCGTCAGCGACGCTGAAATCACCGCCAACAAAGGCCCTCCCGTCACTCCCCTTCATGAGAGGTCTCCAATTCTGTTTATGTTCTGCTCTCTCTATATATTTTTGTGTATATATACGTGTATGTATGTTGTTGTGAATATGAATCCCATTGTTGTTTATGGATCTAGAGTGTTCTTATTTCATTTGCTTGTATGTTTGATGTGGTTATTGCGGGTTAAGACGGTATTTGTAATATGTATTTAATTTGTGTTGTTATTTCCTGATTCGATTATTCTGTTTTGGCTTTTTGAAATTCTTGCTGGATGAATTGTATTGTATACCTTTATCCAACTATAATTGCACATTTCCAGTAATTGTATGGTTCTCCTAAGTGGTGAATTTATATATTTCTTATTATTGTTCTATCTTTGATCATTCAAACCCTATCTCTTTGATCATTCAAAGAGAAAATGAAGTATTGGGCGAGGGGTGAGGGAGGCATCTAAACCCTATCTCATAAAACCAATGGTCTAATTCAAAGAACTGTAAAAAGTTCGAAAAAGAACAATCTGGGAGTGCTGATTTTGTACAAGTTCATCTTATAGCAGTAATACGTCAAAGATGCCTGGGGTTCTTGCCTCCAGAGCTAATTTTTAGAAAGCCAATTTCACTTTATTGCTTTTTTTTTTTTGATAAGTAAGATTTTTATAAAAGAAAAAACACTCAATCGGGGAGTGCATCCCATATACACGAAATCTTAGGGGCCGAGGGAACCTAAAAAGTCTATCTTTTCCTCCAAAGATTTACAATTTCGCCCCTCCACCCAACAAAACAAACTCGATATGAACACGTTTTTTATTCCTCCCAGGGGAGACTCCACACTCTCAAAGCATCGCCTATTGCGTTCTAACCAAATACTCCACCAGAGACATAGGGGAGCTGCCCTCCAAAAAAGCTGAACCTGACGACCAATCGACACATCTCTCCAAGAGGCCAACACATCGCGAACCGAGGCTGGCATCACCCACTGGATGCCAAAAAGACAAAAAATGAGACTCCAGCAGTCGTAGGCGATCGGGCAATGCAAAAGGAGGTGATCAATAGATTCCCCATTCTTTTTACATAAAAAACACCGGTTTACCAAAAACATACCCCGGCGACCCAAAATGTCCAAAGTGAGGATGCGCCCCCAAGCCGCCGACCATGTGAAGAAAGCGACCTTGAGAGGGGCCTTAGTACGCCATACTGCCTTCCACGGAAAAGACGCTTCCTCCCCGGGCGAAAGGCAACCAAAAAAGGAAGCGACTGAAAATCTCTGTATGCCTTTTTTAATTTCACAAGTATTGATTTTTTTAAATACTGAACTCCTGCCTGGTTGTGTAAGTGCAATATCACATATGGGGAATGGAGAGGTTAGAGGAGAACATGATGAGATTTGGAAACCGTCGTGGATTTACGACCTGTGTAGGTTTTCTAGTTGACCACATCAAAGGAAAACTGAACAGGACTGGACTGTTTCTGTTTTATAAGAACTTTTTCGTTACTATCACGTACTATTTTTTTATCAGTACATGCACCCAACTCATGTATCCGCTATTGCCCCAGTGAGAACTTAAACCTTCACCTTTCCCATATGAGAGGAGGAGGAGATACCACTAGAGCTGGATCTTTGGTGGTAATTGAAGCATTATTTATTGGCTGCTATCGCTTAGCATTTATTTGGGGATTTTCCCTATGTTGCGTCCTCTGTCTAGTCGTTTCTTCAAGCATCTGGGTTCTGACTCCTTTGTTTGATTCCATCACCTAGGAGTAAGGGGGATGCCAAGAAGTTGATCTAAGTTATTGGATTTTGTTTGTGACTTCATTTGTTTCTGCAAAAAGAGTGAGAGCTTGCCCAAACAGAGAATTTTTTATTTTTATTTTTGACGAGTAAGATTGTATAAAAAGTTCTCAAATGGGGAACTCATCTGAGAATCACTACAGTAGGGCCATCAGAAAATCCTTAAGAACCCAAGGAACCCAGAAAAACAACAAACTCCTCTAAAGCTTTGCAGTATCTTCCTTTTAAACCAAGTAAAAAAAAAGAACTAATGTGTTCTAATACTATATTCTTTTCTGTAAAACGATTTCCTTTTCCGCTTTCTCCATAAGCATCACCATATAATAAAAGGTGCCACCCTCGAATTAAAAATATACGTCGTCTTTGTTTTGGCTTGTATAGAAAAGGATAGAACAAGATAATTCACGTGGCTGATTCCAGTCATATGGGATTAAGCAAGGATGATGACTACACCAATTAGGTTGTGTTAGATTGTCAATGAAGTATTAAAGTTCACCCTTTCTTTCGGCGTTTTCTCATATATGTGTATATGTCCACACGGGGAGTAGAATCCCTCCCTTTCTCTGAGGAGGACGCGAATCATTGGGCCAGAGGCCCTTTGGTAGTACTACAGCTCTATCAAAGCTGTTCTTTCCACGTGATGCTATTCATACTTTTTGTTTCGATTCAGTTACCTTTGCCAGAAGTGGAAGTTTTCTATTGGATCATCTAGCAAATAACGCAGGTGTTTGGTATTGTTATAGGATGATTATGGTCAGTGCGGTGAAGTGGGTGGACGAGGTCATTCCTGATGCTCCTTATGCTATAACTGAAGATTTTATGAAAAAGCTATTTGATGAGTATGACATAGATTATATTATTCACGGGGATGATCCGTGCATTCTCCCTGATGGAACCGATGCTTACGCCCTCGCTAAGAAGGCTGGACGATATAAGCAAATCAAACGCACAGAAGGAGTGTCAAGCACTGACATTGTTGGTAGTTATTCTGCTCTATTCATATGGTTTGATGACTTGCAATGAACTGTTTATTATTCGTATTTTTTATTTTTTATTTTTGGGGGTGGTGAGGGGTTACAGTGATGATATTGTATTATAAGCAAATTTCTCTTTGTTCTTTTATACACATCCAATTAGAAGTTATTCTGCAACTGGAATACTTATTCTTCATTTTGGTCAATTTCTATGGAACAAATTCGTGTATGCTGACAAGGATAGTGATAATATTGCATTATAGGCAATTTTTTTACTCTGTTTTTTTATACAGTCATCCCATCAGAAATTCTTCATTTTGGTCAACTTCCATGAAACAAACTCGTACATGCTGACAATGATAGTGGTACTATTTTATGATAAGCAGATTTCAATATTTTCTTTTGTGCAGTCATCCCATCAGAAGCTATTGTGCACACTAGAATACTCATTCTTCATGTTGGGCAACTTCTTTAAAACAAACTCATGTATGCTGATATATTATTTGATAAGTATATATTTAAAACTTCTGGCATGTATGTGAATTTTCGTATTATTTTGGTCAGGTCGTATGCTTCTTTGTGTGAGAGAGAGGTCATCTAGTGACAACAATAGTCATTCTTCTCTGCAAAGACAATTCAGCCATGGTCACAGCCAAAAATCTGAAGACGGTGGATCTGGTATTGGAACTCGCATTTCTCATTTCCTGCCTACCTCTCGCAGAATTGTGCAATTCTCTAATGGGAAGGTAATTATTGCGTGAATAGTCCTTAAAATACTATGTGTGCAAGTTTCTAATTAACTGGGCAATTCATTTCCACAACAATGTTTTTTTTTCCTTTGATTATGATCCTTAACAATGTGCAAAGAGAAATTTTTATGTCTAATGAATATTAGAACGAATATATTGGCAGAAGATTGGGAATGCGATCTTATATATGGTGACATATCTAATGAAGAATTTGATAATAATTAGTGTTAAAATGTCTCTCTTCTCAATATGAGGAGAGGTTTCCCATCCACTCCTAAATTAAAAAGATGTTTAATATGGCCTTTATTTGCTTAGTCTACATTCGGTGTCCTGTAGCTGTGGAAGTTGTCCATTTGAGACGTTTAACCTGTTAAAATGTTTCTCACTGCAATTGTTCTTGGGCATAACATTCTGGCTTTTTATATCCCCAATTTTTTGTTAACATCTGACTGGTGGATCAAGTTTGAGGAGACATTAAGATGCATGTTGGTGATCCTGTAACTCAAAGCCTGAATGTGTGGAAAGTAGTTTTCTCAATGAAAAGTGAAAAGTATGGGCGGAAATATTTTCTAGATTCTTCATAAGGTTGTATCCTGGGGGCCTATTGATTTATGTCCTTTCCTCCTGAAGGTAGACCTGATATAGAGGTGGAATTTTTGCATGTGTATTAGATCTCTGGATGATGCATTAGGTAAATATAGCTAATGATGACATCCTTGATTACTTTCGGGGAGATTACGAAAATTCTCAGAAGCTGGAAAGAGTGACATTCTGTAGACGTAATATAAGAATCACTGTTATCACCGATTGCTAAGTTAAAATTTGGCTCATGTTGAGCATTAATATATCAATAGTGCTGGAACTGCATTGCTGCAAAATTCTCCACTTTCTGCAGTTAGTCACTCTGCATTATCCAAATATATGATGTATCCGTATTTATATCCATAGGTCGCTCTATAAACAATCTTGTTTGGAGTCTTACATTTTGACTATGTTTCGTTAACGTCCACTGGGGAATTCTTATAGGAGCACTTTAGGTCCTTGTCGGGGAGTAACGAGTCTTATGGATGTTACTGGGGAAGGATCTCATCCTCAAGCACCTTGAAAAAGTAATGTATAGAAGAAATTGATAGCGACTGCAGCTCGGAGGCTCATTTATATACACCGTATATCAAGTCATATAAATGATTTGGAAATTTTAGTAGTGAAATATCTATTTAAAAAATTGGGTTTGTTGACCTTTTAATCTAAACCTAACTTATAAAATGCCTATACTTTTGTGAACTGGACTAACTTTGCATGCACTTGAAGGGGAACATATGAGGATTCTACTTGTGTTTTCTGTGTGTGGAAAGCCACATCCAGAGTATAAGGAAACAAACATGTACTTTACCACTGTTTCCTTTTCATCCTCCTCGTCTGTTTAAGACCTCCAACTTAGATGATTTCACTCTATACCGTTGCAGTTATTCTCTATACACTTTCTTAACTGCGTAACATTTCCTATCAGGCGACATAGCTGGCCTTAGAACGGTTCCAGGATACGCTCCTTCTAGTTTGGCCCAAACTATACCGATCACACAATACCAAGAAGAGGAGCCATATTGTTCTCTTCGTCTCTCTCTCCTCTGCCTACCAAAAACATATGCATTCAATAACTCTAGACTCTGTTAATTGATATTCTCCCGCTTTTCAAACTGTTGCCATTTGATTGTCTTTTATGTTTTTGTATGTCAGAGTTGGTGTTATCACATTCCTTACTATTTTCAGTTCTTTGTAGTTTGTATATTTTTCTCTTGCCCTTCAGTGAGATCTTCTCTTCTTAAGGCTATTTTTTATTTATTGCTTATTTTTATTTTGACTAATGGCTGTACAGAGTGTAACGGTGAAACAAATTCATGCAGCTGACCCAATTAGTTGGGATAAGGCTTCGTAGAGTTGGTTCTTTTGTTAAAATATGTTGTTGTTGATTACCTTGCGATGCTTGACTAATTATTTTGATTTTAATGCAGGGGCCTGGTCCAGATGCTCGCATAGTTTATATAGATGGTGCATTTGATCTTTTTCATGCTGGACATGTTGAGGTATTTAGCAGTTCTATGCATTTTGACATGCTTATGGGTGAATGGATGATAAAGTTAATTGTCTAAACTAGTGAAATAGCGCAACTTGGAAAATTCCCTTTGGTTGTTTTAAATGTGTTGAATAAAGTTGCTGTGATGGTAACTGGCTGCTGCATCAGCTTGACTCTCATTCTTGCAAAACCTGATTTCAAACCATTTAAACCAGCAAGACTTCTTTTCACTATAGTTTATATAGATGGTGCATTTGATCTTTCCATTGAATTCCATGGCCTTTGTCACAAGGCTATTTAAATTGCATGTTTAGGTCATTATGAATGAGGACTTTTCTTTTCTATTTCCTACATTGTCTATATGCCACGGATTATGGTTAGAAGTACCACATACTAGAACCATCACAGTCTTTTTTATTATGTTTTATACATGCAATAAGCTGTGATGACTGACCATTTGTAATGTACAGATATTGAGGCTTGCCAGGGACCTTGGAGATTTTTTACTTGTTGGGATTCACCCAGATCAAATTGTCAGGTTTCATCCCCTCTCTCTCTCTCCCCTGCATGAGTTTACTAAAAACTCACCGGATAATGAAGTACAGCCATTACATATATTTCTTGCTTTTGATAGACATTTAAATTATGCCCAATAAATTGGGGTTTATCAGAACCAACGGTACTGGCAAACAGCTTCCGAAATGAAAGAAAATTCCATAGAAGAAAATAATCATTTCTTCTGGTTTGAAAAATTGCTTGTGAAAAGGGCCGAAGTTATGTAACTAAGAAAGAGGAGAGGAGTGTAAAGTTTCACTGGCATGTTTCCTGAGTATCTAAAAATTATGAGATATGTGGTTAAAGTATCAGACAAGTGTTCGGAATTATTATTATTATTTTGTTAAATAAGAATATATATATAGAAAAGCACTATATATCAGACAAGTGTTCAGAATATATACATAGAAAAGCACTCAAAAGGGGAGTGCGTCCCAAAAACAAAGAGAGAAAACCGAACGCCCAAGGGAGCCAAAAAAATCAAACTTTTCCTCTATAGATTTACAAAATTTACCCATAACCCAATAAAATAAATAGGAAGTATTTGAAATTACAAATTAATACCTAAAAAACTGTCAAAGTTATGGATACTTTTAGAGAGTATTACATATACCCATCAATCTCCAAGAATTATCGGTATCATGGATAAATACAATTAGGGGACCCTTGTACAAGTATTTGTATTCATAAACGAGTTCGATTGGTAAAACTAAACACATCTTGCAGGTCTTGAACATCAATTGAACTTTTCAGAGTTTAGTATTAGATATTCCAAACATTTGGATTTAATTCACGAAATAGTAATTCAGATTATGTTGATATATATTTTTCTGATTTGGTTGACAGTTCAGCAAAATAAATATTAGCTTTCTGTCATCTTTGTAAAATGGTAGTTATAATATATTAACATCACAATCATGTCTATTTTACGAAAAGGAGAGTGAAAAGTAAGACTACACTAAACAAAGAGCGAATAATGGTAATTTAACTGCACCCTCTACAGATCATGCCTCTTTTGCTATTCGATCAGGCTCTTTGCTGGCTGACCAAGGATCCAACTAATATCTTTTGCCCAAGTAACAGTCCTGAGGCTCTTGTTTTTGGTCTGTGATGGTGTGCTCCTATCTTGAGGCTGCTAGTTTGCCTTCATTTTTTTGGGGAGGGGAAGTGAAGGATGCAAACCCTCCAAGAGGGGCCTTCATTCTATATTGATGAAGCTTCGATTGAAAGGAGAAAGGAGTATTTGCGGTCCTGTCTTGTGGGTCGTTTTGATGGGTCGCTGGGGGAGGATGATGTGGATAAGGTGGAGGAATGGGCAAAGAGAGTTGGGTTTGCCTCTGGGGTTGTCGGGGCCGAGACAGGCTTGCTGGGATTCGGTGGTTGAGCGTGTTGAGAGGTGTCTAGCGGGTTGGAAGCGACAATATCTTTCCAAGGGTGAGAGACTTACCTTGGTAAAGAGTATGCTATCTAATCTTCCTACATATGTGTTATCTCTTTATCGGATTCCTCGGGGTGTGGCCCAGCGGATTGAGAGGATACAGAGGTAGTTTTTGTGGGGTGGATCCGGGGAGGGTCATTCTATTCCCTTGATGCGTTGGGAGGTGTTGTGCCGTCCATTTCAGGATGGAGGGTCATGCATCCGTCGTTTGGTACCTTTTAATAAGGCCCTCATGGGAAAGTGGTTGTGGCGCTTTGGGACGGAGAGAAACAGCTTGTGGAGGAGGGTGATTGTTTGTCGTTATGGAGATGAGAGAGGTGGTTGATGCTCTGGGGAGGTCAGAGGGCGTCGAGGCATGGGTGTGTGGAAGGACATCCGGCAGTGATGAGACTCTTTTGCTCATTTCATCAGATTCAGGGTTGGTGATGGTCGTTGTGTTGGGTTCTGGACTGATTGGTGGTGTGGGGAGGGCTCCCTCGCTTCTTTGTTTCCGCAGTTATTTAGGATCGCTCGGAATCGTCATGCTTCAGTAGCTGACTGTTATCGTCTTGATACCGGGAAGCTAGTGTGGGATGTCAGATTTGCGCAACACTTTCAGGACTGGGAGTTGGAGGAAGTCTCCGCGCTCCTGGAGTTATTGTATTCTCTGACTGTTGGTGGTGGCTCAGACTCCTTATGGTGGAGGCCATCGTCTTAGCGAAGCTTTTCAGTATCTTCTTTTTTTGGGTGTCTTTCGCCTAGGGCGGAAGTGTCTTTTCCTTGGAAGGCGGCCTAGGGACGCATCCTCACTTTGGATACTTTGGGTTGGCGGGGCATGTCATTGGTCAATCGGTGTTTCATGTGTAAAAAGGATGGGGAATCTATCGATCACCTCTTTTTTGCATTGTCCGATTGCTTACGACTGTTGGAATCTTATTTTTTGTCTTTTTGGTATTAAGTGGGTGATGCCGGCCTCGGTTCGCGATGTCTTGGCGTATTGGAAAGGTGTGCCGATTGGTTGTCATGCCCGGCTTTTTTGGAAAGTTGCTCCCCTTTGCTTCTGATGGAATATTTGGTTGGAACGCAATAGACATTATTTTGAGAGCGTTGAGTGCTCTTTGGGAGTGATCAAAGACGTGTTTACATCTTGTTTGTTTGGTTGGGTGAATGGTCGAAATTGTAAATCCATAGGGGAAAAAATAGAGTTCTTGGGTTCATTTGGTCCTTAGAGGCCTTTTGTAAATGGGATGCACTCCTCGGTTGGGTGCCTTTAATTCTATGATATATTTATCAAAAAAAAAAAATCACAATTTGTTATAATTAAATTTAGTTATACATTCATACATATTTTTATTTTATGTTAGTCCACAGAAAACAATTTTTCCGTGTTGCCTTAGTTACAACACTTTCCATTCAGATCATCTTCATATTCACCATCAATATCATATGAATGTGTTTATTGAAGTGCGCAATCTATGCACTTTTGTGCTACTATATTTGTATACACATGTCCAGATGCAATTGCACTTTGGTCTACTTTTGATGCAATGGCTTTGCTTTATGACAAAATTCCCTATAGGTCCTACTTTTTTGGCCAAAAGACAATTAAGTCTTAATTTTTTTGTTTTAGAACCAATAAGTCTTACTTTTAAAATTCCATACGTGTCCCAAATCACTTGGGTTACGTTTGGTACGCAGGAATGGAATGAAATTCACATTCCAGCCATTTATTTGTTCTGTATGTATTTTAAAGTGAGAATAATCATTCTCTTGGAATGAAAATTCATTCCATAGCTAAACCTATTGAATTGACATTCCATTCCCTAACAAAACTAAACAAATCATTTCATTCACTATTTAGTGATGCTTTAACCAAACAAAAGAATGAAAATGACTGTTCCATTCTCATTCCCATTCCATCCCCCCCTCCATTCCATTCCATTCCCGCGTACCAAACGCATCATAAATCTTCAATTTATCCTCTTGTTCAAGTAAATATTATCTCATTAAATTAGATATAGAATTAAAACTTTTCATATGTACTTATAAAAATAAAGTTTAGATAAAAAATATGTATATTTTTTTTTTGTTTTTTACAAAATAAATAATTTTCTTTACATAATTTTCTATGAATTGAATTCGAATTACGTTTAATTATTATTTAGATTCATAATGCAATATTATTAAGTAACTAAAAATTATATATAAAGAGTATTTTATACAACATTCTTAAGTAAATTTGTTACTCCAAACTTTTACTTCCATTTAGAAAGAGTATAAATGAAAGATAGAGTAATTTAGGACATAAATGGAAGGATATTTCAAGAGGAGGACTGCTTATAAAAAAAGAGGACTTACTGGTCCTGGGGCAAAATTTTTAGTAGTTATTTGTCTTTTGATCAGAAAAGTAGGACTTCTAGGGAATTTTCCCTTTATGTTTTTGCTAGCAAGTCCAATCTGAAGTGCCGATAATTTTACTTTTATTTGGCTTCTAGACTTGTGGTTTCTTCTTGTGCTCTAGTAGAGGTGTGAATTTCTTATCTTTTGGAATTAAGTAAAATGTTAACGTTGACTGGAATGAGTTTGCTTTGATGCCAGCTTTTGCTTCTTTTTTTCCGCTTTCCTTTTCCTTTTTTTTTTCTTCTAATTTTTAGAAAAATCCTCATGCATCGAGTATCCTCGTCTAATGTCTTTACAGTGCTAATAGAGGAGCACACCGCCCAATTATGAATCTTCATGAAAGGAGCTTAAGCGTCTTGGCTTGCCGTTATGTAGATGAGGTGATAATTGGATGCCCCTGGGAAGTGTCAAAAGACATGGTCAGTCAGTACTTTTTACTAATATTTGTAGATTATATTTCCTAATTTATTTGATTTCCTGTCTAGAGCTTTCTCTTTTCTGATTTTCCCGATGCCAGTATTGATGTCGATTCAAGAACTAATATATATATATATATATATATATGTAGCAATTAGAGAAGCAGCGTGATTTACATGGGGTAATAATGGGTAAATAACGGGTTCAGAATGTCGGAGAAAAATGCAAGTTGCATCAAGCATATCATTGTTCGATGGACCATTTTACATGTTGATACATAAGATAATAAATGCAGACACTGCCTTTGGTTATTTTCTCTGCTGTCTGATGACAATGCAATGGTCCAGTTCAACACCACCATAACAGAGCCACCATGTAAAAGCAGGGTCTGTGCTATATTAGAGTAATGAAACTGTGAACAATTAACATCGGATAACAAATCCCAGTTATATCAGGCTAACCAAGTTATTTCAGTCATAACTTAAGGTTTTTTAACAGGCATAAGTATAGAGAAGTCGTAATTTGCTATTAGGACTGGTTAGTTCTTGCAACTTTGATAAGAGAATGGGATCCTAGAATTATAAAATTAATTATATGTACATCTTCTTTTTAAATTTCTTGCTCTCCTATTTTGAGCTTAAAAGAATTGTTTTGTCACTAATTTATTTTTGCAAAGTGGGAAATCATAAAATATGAACTAAAAACAAATACATTCTAAATGAGATTCAATTTGTTTAAATTGTCAAATCTAGGGTGAGGTGACTTCTTAAGGGGAACAAAATTGAAGAAGAAAAAAATCTTGAAATTGGAGAATAAAAATAAGATAACAAGGAAAGCAAGTGAAATATGCAAAGGCTTAATGAGAATAATTTTGATTGAGAATGTAAGAAAGGATTGTGGTCCGAGTTCTCTACACCATGTATTTATATTAGACAAATATATTTATAATTATTAGGTGATAAATTCCACTAATTTCACCCACTCACTAGGACAATTGTACACGGTCATGTCTCACCAATTACGCCCATTAATTATGTCAGTAATTGCGTGGTCAATTACCACTACTTAATTCACACTTACTATTTTATGTGATCAAATTTCCAGATTCTAGATTAACTTATCTCAACTCACACCTACTCTTAAGTTGGTATGTGGATATCTGAGACGCCTAACTTGGACAATTCTTCCGCGAAAATGTGGGCTTCGAATCATATAGCCATGGACTATGTTTGGCTGCATGGAATTGACTATCCAAGACCTAACCAGGGCTTTATCTCCAAACCACTGGATATGTCTTATCTGACTCTCTCCTCGGAACATAAGCCATCAACAATGTCTTCTCAGGCTATTCTCCTTCATACACATGTTAAAAATATGTAGATGTAAGGATCAACAGTTTCTCCTCGAATACCATCAACAACGTCTACTCACACCATTCCCCTTCAAACACCTGTTTAGGATATGTAGATGGAAGAATTAACAATGTCTCCCAGACCATAAATCGTCAACAATGTCTCATTGGACCATTTAGAATGGGTGGTGCTAAACTCGCAACGCCCTCGTTGCGGTTGGACCACCCTGCATATGCGACATCTCTCGGGTTGGTATTCTCTCCTTGGACCATCCCGAATGAGTGTTGCACAAGTCGCAATCGTTACAATTCTTTAAGCTTCTACAGATTTCTTTTATATTTCTTCTATCTTGTATTCTTAGTGGTGATCTACATCGTTATTGGAGAAAGATAGGGTATAAACGACTATGTTGACAATATCTGGATCAATTCATGCCTAAAATGTAGAATAGGTTTTATCCTTTTGAATTGACAATTAGTTCCATTTGCTTGAAGGGCATGTTACATTAGATGCATTATTTATTTTATTTTGAAGGGCATGTTACATTAATTCATTAGTTTATTCTAGTGTTTAACTTATTGGAAATTCTTGTCACTGCAGATTACAACCTTCAATATCTCTTTAGTAGTCCAGGGGACAGTAGCAGAAGATACCAACTATCAAAAGGTTTTGCGAGATTAGTTGCTTGTTGTAAAGTTGATATGGTTTTTATTCTGAGCACCATGATCTTTTGCTGGTTACTGACATACTGTGTCTTACAGGAAGACCATAAACCATATGATGTTCCGATGAGTATGGGTATCTTTAAACTGTTGGAAAGTCCTCTGGATATCACAACAAGTACAATTATAAGGAGGATTGTATCAAATCACGAGGCATATCAGGTTATTCTTAATTTCAAAATATCTTTCTGTTTATATGAATTTGATGAAATCAAAGTTTCCTATAAATGTTAGGACCCTACAATCATCATTAGATGTCCTGCATGGACATATAGTTACAGGGTCTCTGGAAAAAAAGCTAAATGACAAATGATCTATATGAAGAATTTGAAATTGCATATATCATCAAATTTGTAGGTAGTGGGAGTATGAATATGCATATAGCATCAATTGTTTTTAGGTAGTGTTGTGGACCAGCTGGGTTAACAGTGCTCTGCTGAACCAAGAATCATGCTTGTGATATGATGGCTAACATTTATAGAGTTCTGAGTGTTCAGGTTCTAGTTGAAGAAAAAGCTATAACTTCTTTGACTTGCCTTTGGAATATCTGGATTGAAGCCAACTCAAGCACATTTTTTTTTTGTTCAGAAACGCAACGAGAGGAAGTCAGAAAGTGAGAGAAGATATTACGAGGATAAAGGTTTTGTGTCTGGTGATTAGCTGGTTTCAGAAGATCTTTGGTACGTTCACTAGCAATCTATTTAGTATGTATCCTTTTAGCTATTTGCTTTTGTAGAAGATGAGTAGTTTTATTCCTTCACTTCCCATCACACGTAACTGCAGATGGTAGCACGTGGTCGAGATCATAATGCTAACACAATTATTTGTATCTGTATTCTTTTAATCTCCCTTTGGGAATTGGGGTATTAGCAAACAACTTTTGAGTTAAAAAAGCATGATCATAGGAGAGAGATTACATGAAAGATGATCTTTTTGTCTCTTGAAGAGGAAATATCTACATTCTGTTGCGGGTTATATATTTAGAGAAACTTCTTATTACCTGATTTGTAGTTGTGGAAATATATGATAGCATGTGGATTGATGGACTATAACCTTGAATAGAGCAGAATGGAAAGATGGGATCAAACCCAAGTAATATTGAAGAAAGGCTTGGTGGTGGATCTGATGTGGTGGTGTTTTGTAGTTCTAATTTTCGAAAGAAGAAAACTTTGCGGTCCATATTGTGCTCTTGCATTAAAATAATTGTAAAAGGTTCAATGCACAGAAGAGTTGCAGAACCGATCTTTTCGAAGTTTCAAGGAGGAGAGACCATGATGGGAACAATCATAAAATAGAACAATCCTGATATAGGAAACACTAAAGAGAGTTTAGAGTTTTTAATTCATGTTAGGACATTATGGTTGGTGAATCAACTGTTCAGATCAACTTAATATTGTTATGTAATGTCGATAGGTTCCATGATTGCTAAAGCTGTGATTATATTTGTATGGTATGACAATGTTGATAATATGACCCATTAGACTCAATTATGAAAATCAGATACTGTTAAGAAAAAAATTAGACCTATAATCCATTATAATAACGGAGTTATATTTACTTACTGTAACTCTTTTCACACTAGTTTAAAAAATATGTTAACGAGGGTGGTCATGCTGTGTCGTTCTTGGTGGGGCTTTTGGGTTTCATCCCATGCAATAATCATCATTTTCTTGTTTATACAACTATATTATGTATGGATAACAATACATAGTTTTGGTGGAAGAGGAGATAAGTCTTGAGCAGCCGATGGGTGGTGTACCCAACTAAAATTAAGTAGGTTTAATTAGTGTTTGAAAAATTGAGGAAGCATGTGATTCAGATTCATTCATCTAAATTAATGGTGAAAAGGTCAATGCTGCTCTCTGGGCGGGTCAAAATAGACAATGTGGCTCTCAAATGTCAACCAAATAGCTGTAGAATAGTTTTCATTTTCAAGAATGTTACCCTTGCCCCCATGGTCGGATCAACATTGTCAATGTAGCTCTCCATTGTCAACCAAATAGTTATAGCACGCTTTTCTTTGTTTCAAGATGTTTCTCCATCCTATCGGGTCTGGGTCGTCCTCTTTTGTTATCCAAACCCGTTTCTAAATATTCATCTTTGTTATCCATACCAAAACCGTTCTACATTCAATGCAGTACAATTTTTCTATTATGTAGTAATCTCAGTTATTGATGGTCGGTGGTAAGTTTTATTATTTTGAAATTTGTTGAATTTGTTGAAAAAGACTTGGATGGAAGCGAAGGGTCTTAGGTTTGATTCCTTTCGGTGCAAATAATTTGTTGGGGGGGGGGGGGGGGGGGGGGGGCTATACGATTGTGAACTAGTTCATGCTCTATTTGATCCGTGTGAAGTGACTTGTTTACATGGATTATTTGAATTAGTGGCTGGAACAGTGCCACATTATGAACTTAAAAACTCCAATAAATTTGGGAACCACATCAACTGAATCAATCCCGGACGTCCAACAGCTTGATCCATCCAACTTGCCTATCACTTTAATAACATAACATGGCTGGCCTTGATTGCCAGCAAATTCATGGGTCCAGCCTCCTTAATTTGGCTGCCCATTGGAGAGGAACACCTAACCACCCCCAACATAATTAAGCAAGCCTAACCATTCATGATCTAATATTAATCATATACATATGCTTGCAACCTGGAGTTGTGATCGATATATTTCACTACTAGTTTCAAAAGAAAATGACTAACGATTTGTTTGACAGAGGTTCTGCTTTCACTTTTAAACATAAGAATTAGATAAGCGGAAGCCGTTTCGAGAAGCTGGTACTTCCTAATTTCTTCATACCTTGTAAAATTTTTGCCAAACACTGGATTTTCAAATCAAAAAGTTAATTAGAAAGTAAGTAGTTCTATTTTCAAACTAATTGGATTACTTGTGTGAGTGAAGGATGACAGCGTTATAAAATCATCAATCATGACAACATTATTCTCTACTCTACTCACATAAATACAGTTAGATGGGTTCGCTTTCAAACTCGGTAACACAACTCTAATCAAAATGTCGAGACTACTTCATTACGGAGTCTTGAGTTGACATTAAGTTGAAATGTTCTGTAAAGAATCATTTTCCTCAGAGAAAGGGTAAATTTTATTTAGATACAAAGAAATTTTTTTTTTCCTCGAATGTACAGAAACTCACACACCAACAATGTTGGAAATAGTGACCTAGAGTTTAGGAAGAATTAGAGAAAATATTTTATTTCTCTTATTCAACTTGATTAAAATATGTAAACTACATACCCTTATATAAGCATCAAAATACATATGTAACTCTCATATCTAAATGCAAATAAAGACTCACTAACTCACTAACATAATACTTAATAGGGTAATCCCCACTAACATTCCTATTAATTTCATAGCTTTATTGCCTACCACTAACACCCCCACTAACACAAACATTAAGACACTTAATAAAACTTATGTAACTCCTAAAACACATAATCAAGTTTATTATTTTCAACACCCCCTCTTAAACTTGATTTTCCTACTTCAAGTAAACTCGTCAACTTCAGAAATTCTTTCAAACTTGAGGGCCTTGGTGAAATTATCAGCAACTTGATCTTGTGACTTCATGAATTTGAGGTACACTTCCTTCTTCTTCACTTTGTTCACCTTTGTATGCTAATAATAATGTAGCCTCCACCTCTTCATCAACAAAATTAGCCTCTTCTTCTACATTATTAGTAGTATTTCTGCATTCCAAAGCATAATGACCATATTTTTGACAATTGTAACATTGAATATAAGACTTGTCATACCTTCTTCCATATGACCTCGAATTGCTTCCTCTTCCACAACCTCTTCTTTCTTGTTGTGAGTCGTAGTATTTTTCTTCATTAGTGGTTATGTGAAGACCACTTTTATCTCCTCTTCCTCTTCCTTGGCTACGTGCACTTCCACGTCCTCGGCCCCTTTGGTTTCCACCATACTTCTCATCTCCATCTTTCAAAGAAAGCTTTGTTTGAAGCACTTGTTCAAAAGCCTCTTGTTTCTTCACCACTTTTTCTTCATGGGCTTGCAACGAACCCATAAGTTCATCAACAGTCATGGAGTCCAAATCCTTTGATTCTTCAATTGCGACAATAATGAAGTTGAATTTATAATCCAACTACCTAATGATCTTTTCAACGACCCTTGTATCCGTTATGGTGACTTCACCATATCTCCTAAGTTGGTTCACAATACTTAGAACCCTTGAAAAATAATCTGAAATTGATTCAGATTCCTTCATTTGCAATGGTTCAAATTCACCCCTTAAACTTTGGAGGCGAATCTTCTTCACTTTCTCCACTCCTTGGAAAGAATTTTGAAGAATCTCCCATAGCTGCTTTGCATTGCTAGCATTAGCAACTCTTTGTAGCATTGCATCATCCAGACATTGGTGGATGATCATGACCGCCTTTTGGTCATTCTTTCTTGTGGCTTGGAGAGCATCTTTCTGGGCTTGAGATAAGGCCGCCTCATCTTGAGGCTCACTATAACCTTTGTCGACCATATCCCACACATCTTGTGCTCCCAAAATTGCCTTAAATCGGATACACCAATTTTCATAGTTGTCTTTGGTGAACCTAGGCATGTGAAATGGAATTGAACTGTTTGCCATTTCCTCTCTCTCTCACTCACACCTTCTGGCTGCGCCTTGTGCTTTACTCGCACTAGGTGTTTCACTCACACCTTCTGGCTGCGCCCTGTGCTTTACTCGCACTAGGTGTTTCACTCACACCTTCTGGCTGCGCCGGCCTATACTGGCTCTCTCGTGCCGACCTGTTCTGGTGGCTCTCACTTTTTGGTATAACCTAGCTCTGATACCACTTTGTTGAAAATAGTGGCCTAGAGTTTAGGAAGAGAAGTGTATGAAGAAGAATTAGAGAAAATACTTTATTTCTCTTATTCAATTTGATTAAAATATGTAAACTACATACCCTTATATAAGCATCAAAATACATATGTAACTCTCATATCTAAATGCAAATAAAGACTCACTAACCCACTAACATAATACTTAATAGGGTAATCCCCACTAACATTCCTATTAATTTCATAGCTTTATTGCCTACCACTAACACCCCCACTAACACAAACATTAAGACACTTAATAAAACTTATGTAACTCCTAAAACACATAATCAAGTTTATTATTTTCAACAAACAATACCTCTTAGGAGGCTCAAACCCCTCATCACCTCTCCAATTGGGGGATGATGTTATACCATTGCACCAAAGGTGCCCCGGTTGATACAAAGAAATTGAGTCTCATATCAGCAAAAGTTGGAAGACTAGTTTACAAGAATTGACACTAGTACTACGAGTGTTCAAGAGCACAAAATAGGAGCAAATGGCTTGCGACAAATCCGATCCAAAACAATTACGAAGGCCATAACAAGCTGAGGATCGAAGCCTGGTTGTACTTGCAGACTGAAAACGTCGTCGTCCAACATAACAGTCTTGTTCACTTTCTTCCTAGATATGTTTGCTACCAGTACAGGAGTAGCAGTACTAGTGTTGATGATCTTGCAGTTTCGCCTCGAAAATGAACCTTGTATTCTGAAATCTGGTATGGGATGGCTCTCTTTTGCTCCTCCCATGAAGATTTCTCCTTCATATTGCTTACTTTTGTGGTTCAGAGACGATGGCCGTCTCATCGCGAATAATCGACTACTTTTACCACATTCACCTTCTCCTCCTCTGTATGCATTCCACTGAAGTTGCATGCTCAATATCTGTAGTTCATGTTAATTTAATCAGATTGTGGTCAACATGAATTAGTTTCTATCATGCACAATAGAATGGAATAATTTAGATTCAAACACTCATGTATCAGAAGTATATATGCAGGTCTCAAAACTACTTATAATTTAATAAAATAAGGATGGCATGGATAATCTTTGTCATTTGGTAGATATTCGAATAATAACTCTGGTAGGGATTTTCAATGAGCTTGAATCTGTGTTTTTACACATTTATTTTACACCTTAACAAATCAAATATCTATACGTTGAACTTTACAAAAAAAAAACAATTTAAAATATTGAAATCTCTTTTCAACACCACTTCATTGTGTTTCACTAGTCATATGCATTTAAATGTAAATAAATGTATTTTAAACATGATATTAGTAACTTTTAAACTCTCCCAACACGATAGAGGCAAAGGATCCAAATTCTTCGTATGGACCTATGTATTTGATATATATATATATATATATATATTCTCTCTTTTATAAGCGTTTTCATATATATATATAGATCTAAATAATATGTAGGAAAGTTGCATAAAGATATGAACCAACTCTATTGTTTTCTGTTTTAATGCATATACTATATACTCAAGTTGTTAATCATCAGATTCAATTGTTTCACATCTTCATACACAATGATACAAACATATATATATATATATATATATATATATATATATATATATACGTACATGCATATATGTACATATGACTATGAAAATGACTGTACGGACCTGGGGTTTGAGAGAGAGCAAAGCTTCGCCAGCTCCGTCCATGAGAACAAGTCCTCCACCACTACAAGGGCTCTTCCTGGTGTAGTTTTCAACCCGAAACGCCAATCTTCCATGACTATCAAAAACTGTGAACCCATCGGTGCCTTGAAATGTCATGCTCGATCTCTTCCACACCGTTAGCACCAACGGACTACCATTCTCACCATTTTCTATGCACAAGTGTGTATTCTCCGCCGTTGGATGAATCCTATACATGATAATAATCCAGAAAAGAAAATAAAGATTTCACAGATGGGCTTGAATTGAATGGCTTTTGTGTTTGTAGGTTGTTGTTGTTTGAATGATATTACAACTTGGAAGTCTCTTTGTTTGTCTGTGTTGATGTTTTGAAATTAATGGGAAGTAATATATGGACATATGTGCGTGTGTCTATCTATCTATATATATATATATAGGGGTATAGGAGAAGCTATTGGGCTGTTTTATTATGTGTGAAGAAGGGTAGAAAGATAGAACTATGGGTAGTCTTTTTGTGTGTTTATACGATGTTTTGTTTGGTTTAGTGGTTTACACGATCGCTTGCGTAGGACCTGCCCTTTATGACCCCATTAATTAACTTGTTTTCCTTTGTTGCTTCTCTAACAAACAAACAGACCCCTCTCTCTCTCTCTCTCACACACACACACACACACACACACACACACACACACACACACACACACACACATATCATTACTCCTAAAGAGTATTTCACTCAATTTCCTACTCATTCAGAAATTAATAAATCTTGTTTTACTGAAAATAATTTTTCTAATTAATTTTCAAAAATTAATTTCTAAATATAGAAGGATTTAAGTATTCAAGTTTATATTTTGTCTAACCACTTAAGTTTTTGAAGTATATGGAATATAATTAACATAGTATTAAAACAAAAATTTCTCTATTTTTGAACTTTACTGTCATCCAATTAAAAATTATTTCACTTATTGGGATAAAAAAAAGTTCACACACAAGGGGCGGAAGTTTCAATTAAAATGGTCAAATCTTCAAGTATTTATTCATTTTATTTATTTAACATTTATTGGTTGCTGTTTTTTGCAATATGTATTTGGTTGAAGGCCTAAGGACAAAATCATGATGAAGATTGAAGAGGATTTGAAGTTTATGAGGGATAATAATGTTATAACATATTGAAAAAAGTACTTAAAACTAGTGTATAAATTTTTTGAGGCTGTTGTCACCATCGAGGTCCTCTATTGGCTCTATTTTGGTGTTTATACTCTAAAACAAGGATAAATAATACATATATATATATACATATATATATATATATATATTTATAAGTATATTTGCGAGTACAATTAAGTCCTTTAATGGGCCATAAGAAAATTCAAAATAGGCACGCCCTGACGTAGCTTAGCATCAGTATATTATTAAAATCGTATATCTTTATCATAATTAATTACAAAGTATTCCTTACCACAGAAGAATAAGAATTATGTTATGTTTAACGCGAATAACATTAATGGTTGTAGACTTTTAGAGGAATCATCAATTTCACTTTGATGTCTATTTTGCTCTCCATTTAATCAATTATTATAAAATAAAGCCAGCTAGTAACTATGAAATATGAAGAATTTACCGATGGAGCATGGTTCGTCATTGCAGGATCTGGTATAGGACTTGAATAATATTGATTTTGGAAATGAGTATTGATGATGCGTAATTATATCAATATCTTTCAAAACTGATACAAATTGAATGATACGTAAAATAACAATGATACAACGAATCGTGTTATGGAGTTGTGATTCGGTTTATGTTTGCCATTTGAAAATTTGTTTTTCCTTTTCCTTTTATAGGACAAAAGAAAATTTTAATACTAGTGGAAGAGAAAAGACATAGATTCTTCAATTTTGTAAATAAAGCAGAATTCATTCGTGATGTTAGAAAATGAGAGATTTTTTTTGTAGGGGAATTTATTATTTAAATTTTTTTTATTTGATATTTTTTAAAAATATAATTCTGGGCACATTTATAAATATCAAAATTTCTATGAATCAAGTGCAAATAAGAGAAATTCAATAGAAAATTTGAGCAAGACATTTTTTTTAGCTAGGGTTCAAATGCATTGTGGCTCATAAAACATGTTTCTCCCTACATCTATAAAGAATAAAATACATCCACCTTTCCTAAGATTTGATTCAATTAAGTTTGGCGGATATAATTAGTAAGGGACCCTATTATTCCAGGATAAAATCAAAAATTGTTTTAAGTACTTTAATAAAATGATATTTTCTTGAGTAATTTCTTAATTACTTGTTGGGTTATGATTCATAATCCAGGAAGGAAGACCTTGGGTCTAAAGGCCCGAAGCGAAATACAGAGACTGTTCTGGTGGATGTAGGTTAAATTGATTAAACTACGATAAATCTTGTATGTTATTGTTTCTTTACTGTTTTATTGTTTGCGATTAATCTTTTTGTTTCAACATAACTCTATTTCAAGTACTTTTGCATATGTTATATCTAATTATCATATAACAAAAGAATATTCGAGTTTTTTACACGTAGTTTTATTAACGGATTCGGATATAACAAAAGAATATTCGAGTTTTTTACACGTAGTTTTATTAACGGATTCGGATATAGGATAATAGTAGGGCGTCGTATGTCAAAACTCAAGAGCAGTGTAAATAATAATAAATGACAAATATAATTATCATAAATATTTAATTTAAATTTCAGAAAAAATGTTTTTTTTATCAAAAATTAGATGGACAGCTACGCCTATGACTGAGTAGGAAAGAATAATTTATATTTAAAAAAATGTCAAAAATCACGTAGATCTAATTCTAGTCTCTTTCTTACTACTATTATTTGAGATAGACATTGAGGATTGCAATAGGCATCTATTTCTAGTCTCTTTCTTGCTGTTATTTGGGATAGACACTGACTAATAACCCTCTAGGCATATACACACAAGTTAATAACAGTTAATAGGAAAATATTATTTTTGTGGGGTACGTAGTAAAAGAAAATAAAATATAAACAAAAAGGGAATTACTGGTTGTGGAATTATAGTTACATGAATGGAAGTTTATCACCAACTTTTTTGTATTTTTTTTATTTTTATTATCATGTTGACAAATTCCTTATTGGCTATGAGAGTTAACATTGACATGCTATATACTTTTATGCAATATGTTATATAACCTTATCCAAAAATATAATTTAAATAGAGGATTGTTCAAACAATGATCTGTATAAAAGTAACGTTTTCCTATTGGGTAATGTTAGTTCAATAATAACTTAATCCCCCATTAAAACGAGTGGTTAGTAAGTGGTTTTATTTTTTTAAAAAAGGTTAGCAAGTGCTTTGGTGACCCAATATCACACAACTTGAAGATTACTTAGCTCCTAAACTAATGTTTAATTATTATTTCTGTAATCCTACCATACAAATTGATAATTAGCATTCGAAGTTTTTAACTCAGAATTTGGCTCCTTGATACAACTGCCTAAGGCCCATTTGATATAACATTTGGTTCTGGCTTTTTTCAAAAGGAAAAAAGAAAATGCCGTTTTGAGAAGCTGGTATCCCCCTAACTTCTTCTAAACGCTCTCCTAACTCACAAAAACTCTACAAAAAAATTTGTCAAACACCGTTCAAAAAAGTTTTTTCTTCCAGAAAGCCAAAAACAGCTTGTAAAAAGTCAATCCAAACATTCTAAACGCTCTTATAAGGCACAAAAACTCTTCAAAAAAATTTGTTAAACACCATTCAAAACAATTTTTTCCTCCATTAAATCAAAAACAAATTTTGAAAAGTCAATCCAAACATGACTTAAATTATGCAGGTGTCATTCCAATCCTTTTTTTTTTCTCTCTCCCACCTATTTTGCCCCTTGTTTTAGTCAACATATAACCTGTATATAATTAGCCAATCACATATGCTACAAACAAAATAGAAGGAAAAGAAGGAAATTGTGTCATAAATGCATATGTTATGATTTAATTTTCTACATGGGATCAATTTGCCAAACAAAAGGAAACAATACAGAACATTGGTTTCAACTGAAACCCTATGGAGTATATATATGGATTCATCTTCATTTGGCCCTAACCAGCTGGTTGGTGAATTATCTTCATTTGACCCTAACCAGTTAGTTGGTGAATTGGTTTTCACAATGCATTTGGAGCTGCAAAATTTGGTGACAGAATATGCGCTCGCACACACATATATATATTTATTTTATTTGAAGTATTGAAATTCCTAGAAAAATAAAAACATCCATGTTCTCTTCCGCGCCGTCGTGGTTCCCACCAAATTAAAATAAAATAAACTTTTAAAATTTAGAATGTCGGCTTTAAACTCTAGTTAAAAAATGTGACATAGGAATTGCATTAGGCTCTGTGGTTCCAGGATAGAAGGCAAAGTGAACATAGACATATAATATATATATATATATATAAAAGAACACACACTAAAAAGGCTAGAATGTGGATTGCACTAGGGAAATGAGGTCCCTGTAGGTTGTATAAACTGTGGTAAAATTGGGTAAAGGCAAAAGGGATTTCTTATACTATTTTAAAGAGATAGAGACATATTTTATCATTACCTTGCTCAGCAAAGCACCGGCAAATCATATTCTATTTCCTGAATTCATGCATCTCTCCACCCATTCTTTCTCTCTCTCACACACAACACACACTAATTTACATACGCTTGGGCCACTAGATGAACTCTGGTGGGGCATTTTGTTTGCTAAAATGATGTTAGATGGGATGATAAATGGGCTTATACTCTAAATATTTGGCCCAGGCCTGGAAAGTCTGGATTTGAAACAGTAACCAAGTCCATGTCATAAGGACATAATCATACCGTTTGGTTCATAACTCTTTCGGATCTAATAAAGGTCAAAAATTATCGTTACCATTACCTAATGATACTTATTCGATGCTTATTATCACGTTATCACAACTGAAACCGATACATAACTGCGAACTATGTCATAAATCAAAATTTGCACATGGTGATAAATAAAATCATGACTTGTGACAATGAACATTGTTTTTTTTTTCTTTTTTTTTTTTTTTTAACACTTGAATCATATTAAGCAGCCACTATTTTTGGGGTATAAAAATATATTGCTAATTGGTTTGGAATAGAGGAACAAATATATGTATATATAATTGCAACTTATTTTGCTATATGGCAAGTTGGCAACTTGTGTTTTAGCTTACATATAAAACTAAAAAGTACAAGTTAAATTATTAAGACAAAGCAAATGTTTACAGAACGTTTTGGACGAAATTATGTCCTTAGTAGTTGGTATTTTGCATAAAGAAATATTAAATCAGAATCTTTCTGTTTCAAATTTGATTTCGGAAAAAGATCTCTTTTCAACTCTCTTCATCTTCCTAGATTGAACTTTTGTAATATTATAAGATTAATAATAAAGAAACATTAATTCGATAATTTAAAAATCATTGATCCAACAAAATTTTGTCATTAAAAAGATCACACTCCATCATCCTTTATACTTTTACTTTAGGAGAAATTATTGGTTATAATAGTAAAATTATATGGTATCACAAACCAATAGCTAAATTATGTAATTTCTAACATAATTTATTGAACTATATTTTCAGCAAACAAAATTCTCCATTTTTCAAACAATCTCCTAACAAATTTCTAGAACTATTTTTTCAGTCCATTTTTTGGATTATTTCAGTTAAAATAACCAAGGATTCAAATTCGGAAGTATCATTTCATAAAACACAAACTTAGACACTAGCAGGTAAATATTCATTTTTTTGTTGTCAATTTTAATCAGTTTTCTGAAAAATGGAAAAAAATATGACATACTTAAACATATCATATATAATACATTTATTTATTTTATGTTATCAATGTAACTTTATAGCTTTATATGTTTTTTTTTCTTTTTTCCAATTGAGATATAAACATCTAAATAAAACAAATATAAAATCGTAGAAATTCTGTCACTATACATGAGATACGTACAAACATTTTTGTAAATAGTGAAAATTATAGGCCCAGGCCCATTTATTAGGCCCAAGGTGTATTGAGCCCATGTAAAATGTAGATAGAGAGCAATCCATGTATTTGAGCCCACCAGATATAAGTGGGACCATCAACATTAAGCCACTCCCTTAAAAAGGGAGTAACAACCCACTACACAAGGAAAGTGGGTAGTTATTAAGAGAGTGGGTCATGACCCCATGAACTTAGGCCATGATCCACAAAAACAAATGTATAAATAAGGCCATTTGAGCCTGAATAAAGGGGGATCTTTGATGTGAGTGAAATTTGACACTTACATTTGGCGCCGTCTGTGGGAAAAGTAATTTTTTTTTCCACTTGCAACAAGTTTTATTTAAAATGGTGTCCACACGGTCAACAAACAATGAGATCAGGTTCGAAGAAGTCATGAGGAGGTTGGAGGCTGTCGAGCAAAGAAATGCGGCCCTCGAGCGGCAGAATGCTGAATTGCTCCATCAAGTTACTCAGGGCCCTTTCCCTCTCCAAAGTCCTAATCCAGCAGAGTGCGCAGAAGAGCCAGAGCCTTTCAACTCTCATCACGGGCAAGACGCATCCGCCGCCCGAGGAGATAAAATCCCGAGGGAAGAAGAAGAGTCCTCTCACCCCATAACAGGGGGAATGCCAAGGATGCAGGTCCCGACTCAGAATGACCTGCACGAAATGGCTGTCAAAATCCAGAGAGAAGTGATGAAAGATTTGAAATTGCAGACCCCTGATGATCTGGCCATCCATGCGACAACGGATATGACTCAGTCTCCATTCACCGAAGAAATTGAAGCAGCAGAATTCCCGAAGAAGTTTGTGCTGCCAACTTTTACACTATATGATGGTACAAAAGATCCACTCGATCACATCTACCAAGTGCAGACCAAGATGACTGTTTATGGAAGGAACCAAGCACTCTTGTGCAAAGTCTTTTCAACCAGTTTGACGGAGGCACCACTTCTGTGGTTCAGGAAGTAGACTCCTGGATCCATAAGCAGTTGGAATGATCTCTGCAGACGCTTTATTGGTCAATACTTCAGCAATCGGAGGCAGAGGAAGACGATATCAAGCCTCTTCACCATGACCCAGGAAAAAGGGGAGAGCCTCAAGAGCTTTTTATCCAGATTCAACGTCGAAATGTCTTCTATCGATGACTGCGATCAACTGTCAGCGGTAGAGGCATTTCTTATGGCGGTCATCCCTGGCACAAAATTCCACTCTTCACTAGTAAAACGACCCCCTATCAACATCGGTGAGCTCAACTCCAGAGCACAAGGGTATCTCAGAATAGAAGATGAGGAAGCAGTCAAACACAGAAGAGCCTATCTGGTAACGGTAGAGGCAAAATCCAAAGAAAGGATGAAGGATCAGAGGCCTCAACGACAAGATCCATCTCGGCAAACCTCGTCATCCAGAAATTCAGACAAGCGTCAACGGACGGAAGAAAGATCCACTCCACTCAAAACCAGCCTAGGGAAGCTCTTCCAAGAAAACAAAACTAAAGGGATTTTCAGACCACCTCCACCGATCAGACAACCGATGGAGCTGAGGGACATGACCAAGCACTGTGCCTTTCACAGCGAGTATGGTCATCATACAAATGACTGCAGAAATCTCCGAAGGCAGGTAGAGGCAATGATCGCCAAAGGAGAGCTTGCAGATTACGTAATGAAGGATCAGCCGAGACCAGACAAACCACACAGGACACAGCCGAACAACACTACATCGGGGCAACCGGTGAGGGTTATCCACATGATCCAAGGGGGTGAAGAGGCGTTGGAGGCCGAAGGAAACAGAAGGTCAAAGCTAAGAAAAGCACATAAACTCAGGCGAGTCGGCGAAGTCTGCCAGACAACCCTCCTACAGGGAGAATCAATGATCATGTTCTCAAAGGCTGACATACAGAATATTCAGATGCCTCACGAAGATCCTCTGGTAATCACTCTTCTGGTAGCTAATTGTCTGATCAAACGTGTAATGATTGACCCAGGAAGCAACACCAATATCATGACAAAATGGGCCTTCGACAAAATCGGAATTGATGTATCACAGCTTCAACCGGCTCGGATTCCTCTGGCCGGCTTTGACGGACGACGCGTAGAGCCAATAGGCGTAGTCCACTTGTCAGTATCAGCAGCACGCCGAACCCTGAGAGAAACTTTCGTAGTGGTGGACGTCAAACCATCATACAATCTACTGATGGGACGCGGGTGGATCCATCGGATGCAAGGTGTTCCTTCGACACTCCATCAGGTCATGCGTTGTCTTGACCCGAATGGAGTGGACGTGACAGATATTCCTGGAGACCAGGTAGTAGCAAAGGAATGTTACTCAGTATGCATGAAGGACTTGAACCAGAGAAGTAAACAAGTGTTGGAAGCACCAGAAAAGTCCCTGTACAACGAGAAATAGCAATTACAGTCAGACCCTACCTCAGAGGGTCAGGAAACTCAGTCAACAACTGAATCCCTAGAAGAGGTGAAAGTTTGTCAAACGGATCGCACCAGAGTCACGTTCATCGGATCATGTCTCCAGAAAGAAGAAAAGGACAGGCTGATTCATTTCCTCCAATCAAATTCAGACATGTTCGCCTGGTCTCATCTCGACATGCCGGGCATTGATCCTTTTATCGCTCAGCATAACCTGAATGTTGATCCAAACGTCAGACCTGTAAGGCAGAAGCAGAGGAGGTTCGGGGTAGAAAGAAACCAGATCATATCCGAGGAAGTGGGAAAACTGCTAGAAGCCGGATTCATAAGGGAAGTTAAGTACCCATCATGGTTGTCAAACGTGGTAGTAGTCAGAAAGAAGAACGGAAAATTGCTGCGTGGACTTCACCAACTTAAACAAGGCTTGCCCGAAGGATTGCTTCCCTCTGCCGAAAATTGATCAGATGGTAGATGCCACCTCGGGATACGAAAGACTCTCTTTTCTTGATGCATACTTCGGCTATAACCAGATCCCGATGAGCCAGGCTGATGAGGAGAAAACAGCCTTTATTACCGAAGAAGGTACGTACTGCTACAAAGTAATGCCTTTCGGACTTAAAAATGCAGGTGCCACCTATCAAAGACTAGTCAGGAGGATATTCAAAGGTCAGATGGGCAAAACGGTTGAAGCCTACATAGATGATACGGTGGTAAAGAGCAGGAGGAAAGGCGACCATCTCGAGCACCTGGAAGAAGTGTTCGATGCACTCCGAAGGTACAAGATGAAGCTCAATCCAGCCAAGTGTTCTTTCGGAGTCTCCTCCGGACAGTTCCTCGGACATATAGTCAACCGAAGAGGAATCGAAGCCAGCCCATCGCAAGTCAAGACTCTGATAAACTGCGAAGAGCCAAAAACACAAAAGGAGGTCCAAATTCTGACAGGAAGGGTAGCCGCACTGAGCAGGTTCGTATCCCGACTGACAGACCGATGCAGACCATTTTTCCAGGCAATTAAAGGCGGAAAAGGTAGCGTATGGGGGCCAGAACAGGCAGAGGCCCTCCAGAAGTTGAAGCAGTATCTCCAAAGTCCACCGATCCTTGCCTCACCAAATCTAGGAGAACCATTGCATCTGTACCTTGCCATGTCAACAACCTCAACCAGCGCAACACTAGTAAAAGATGACAAAAAGTGCCAGAAACCAGTCTTCTTCAGCAGCAAATCCCTATCTGATGCGGAAACCAGATACACCATGGCGGAGCGAGCTGTTCTTTCTCTAATCAACGCAAAGAGACGACTGAGGCATTATTTTGAAACTCATCCAATCGTTGTGCCAACCACCCTGCCGATGAGATCCATCATGTCCAAACCCGATCTGACAGGAAGAATAACCAGATGGGCGTTGGAACTTGGGACATTTGACATCACGTATGTGCCACGAACAGCTATCAAAGGTCAAGCCTTAGCTGATTTTCTCCTAGAAGCAGAGCCAGAGTCAATCCTCCAAGATCCAGACGAACCCGAATGGACGCTCTATGTAGACGGATCAGTTGGTTCAGCTGGATCGGGAATTGGGCTCGAAATTATAACACCAGATGGGACCCGAATCCAGCAGTCAGTGCGCCTGGAGTTTCCTGCCACCAATAACGAAGCTGAGTACGAGGCACTCCTAGCTGGGCTGCGACTAGCTCAGAGCCTCTGTATTAAGAGACTCCGTATTTTCAGTGACTCACAGCTGGTGGTGAAACAAGTTCAAGACGAGTACGACGCAGGAGAAAAACTGCAGCCCTATAAGAAGTTGGCTCAGATGGAGCTAGACAGACTGGAGCAGTATTCCCTCAGTCAGATCCCAAGGGAGGAAAATGAAAATGCGGATCGATTGGCCAACATGGCTTCAGTCAATAATCAGGACCTGACCAGAGTCGCCCCGATCGACTATCTTGATGTCCCAAGCATCCATCACGCAGATGTGGTGTGCGCAATACCTTGGGAGCCGAGCTGGATGGACCCCATAGCAGAATACCTCAAAAATGGTACACTTCCTGCTGACAAAGCAGAGGCTCGGAAAATTCGCATGAAGTCTGCCCGATATGCCTTGCTACATGGCCAGTTATATAGAAGATCTTTTGGTGGACCCTATCTTCGATGCCTCACACCTTCGGAGGCATCGGCTGTAATGAAGGAAATCCATGAAGGCTCATGCGGAAATCACTCAGGGGGGCGAGCTTTGGCCCATAAGGTACTAAGCCAAGGATATTTTTGGCCGTATCTTTCCCATGATACTGAAGCCTTTGTCAGATGATGCAAAAAGTGTCAGTTCCATGGAGACTTCATTCATCCGCCACCAGAACTGCTTAACCCCATATTCAGCCCGCACCCATTTGCGCAATGGGGGATTGATGCAGTTGGACCACTTCCCATGGCTCTCAGATCGGTAAATCAAGCACTGATAGCAACTGATTATTTCACAAAATGGGTCGAGGCAGAATCTTACTCCTCCATCACTCACAGACACGTAATCAAATTCATATGGAACAATATCATCTGTAGGTTCGGAGTGCCGAGGGTGATAGTGATCGACAATGGATTAAATCTGGATAATCAGTGGACCAGACAATTCTGTAATGAACATGGGATCCAATTGAGAACCTCATCGGTCGCATACCCTCAAGGAAACGGCCAGGCTGAAAGATCCAACAGAACCATACTGAATACCCTGAAGAAAAAGCTAGAAGAGCACAAGGGAGTGTGGCCAGACAAGCTTCCAGATGTATTATGGTCTTACAGAACAACATCAAGAGTTCCTACAGGAGAAACACCATTCTCAATGGCGTATGGGACAGAAGCAGTCATTCCAACAGAGCAGATAGTGCCAACAGCCAGAACAGAGCTGTATCAGGAAGAATTGAACGACCAACAGCTGGTTGATGGACTCGATCTGCTCGAAGAAAAAAGAGAACAAGCTGCCATCAGACTAGCAGCCTACCACCAGAGGGTCAGGAACACCTTCAACAAAAAGGTCAAAAGACGAGAATTCCAGGTGGGCGATATGGTATTGCGAAAGAAAATCGGGCTAATCGGAAAGCTCAGGGAAAATTGGGAAAGACCATACACAGTCACAGAGGTCATTGGACGTGGGGCTTACCGCCTCATGAATAATGACGGCAATATGGTACCCAATTCACAGAATGCCTCACGACTGAAGAGGTACTATCCTTGATATTTATTTCATTTTTAGAATAATTAAACAGAGGCGTCTGAGCCTAGCTTTATAGATAGCCTTAAAAATTCCATGTTTGTTATCCTGATTCAGTCAGATGTTCTAATCTTTGTAATTTCACGGTTATAATAAAAGATGGTCATCCTTCTTGCAAACAAATAGCCTAAAATTAAAATAATTCCTAAGTGGTGAGATGACAGAGAGAGGAATAAAATTAAAATAATTCCTAAGTGGTGAGATGACAGAGGCTTATAAGCCTGACTCACTCCCAGAGGAATAAAATTAAAATAATTCCTAAGTGATGAGATGACAGAGGCTTATAAGCCTGACTCACTCCCAGAGGAATAAAATTAAAATAATTCCTAAGTGGTGAGATGACAGAGGCTTATAAGCCTGACTCACTCCCAGAGGAATAAAATTAAAATAATTCCCAAGTGATGAGATGACAGAGGCTTATAAGCCTGACTCACTCCCAGAGGAATAAAATTAAAATAATTCCCAAGTGGTGAAATGACAGAGGCTTATAAGCCTGACTCACTCCCAGAGGAATAAAATTAAAAAATTTCCTAAGTGATGAAATGACAGAGGCTTATAAACCTGACTCATTCCCGGAGGAATAAAATTAAAATAATTTCAAGTAATGAGATGACAGAGGCTCATAAGCCTGATTCACGATAAAAATTGCCTGACTCGTACCATAGAAAAGTGCAGTTTCCATTAAATAAGCAAAAAATTGCCGTTTTGTATTACAAAATTGCCTGAAAGGCATGTTACAAAATACAGCACTACAAAAGGAATACGGAGTGACCTAAGCTTGGCCTGAACCACTAAAATCCTTTCCTAAGGTATCCACATGTGTGGTTGGAGGGAAGAATTCTATGGAGGGGTTGAGAGGGTCAGCAGGGAGATATCCCTTAAGGAATTCTGTGAAAAGATTCTGAGCATGACTAGGCTCGGGGCTGGAATATGGCCTCTGCACTCCTAACACCTTATCCATGGCATCAGGATCTTTGATCTTCCTCATTGCTGGATCCTTCTCTCCAACAACAAAGCCCTTCCTCCAAAATTCACCCGCTACAATCCTGTTCATCTGGGAATAGTGCTGGTGCATGTCAAGCCCTCCTTTCTTACACATCTCCAGGGCTGACTGAGAGATGCCGAATTGGTGTTGAAGAGCCTCATGGTCAGATGCCAGCTTCTCCTTCTCACTGGTTAACCTGGCATTTTGCTCTTTTGCTTGAGCCAGTTCCTCTTCCAATTGGGCAACCCTGGATGGGAGATCTCCTAGCTGAGCTTTCAGTTTTTTCTCCTGATCGTCCTTCTCAGCTAGGTCAGCTCTCAGGCGTTCAAGCTCCTTCACACCCTCCTCGTGGGAAAGGCATAACGCATTGACGCTGAAGAGAGCCTAAGAAGAAAAATGCAAGGCAAAATGGGTCGGTAATGTGGGTCAGTAATGTATACAAAAGTAGGAATAACATGGAATCAAGCAAATACGTACCCCCAATAACAACCCCGGAGTTTTACGCACAAGGCGGGCATGCTCAGCATTCCTCTGTGCCTCAAGCTCTTCCGGCGTCCAGAGTGCCTGCGCCCGATTTATCATGGCAGACATAGAAGTAAGGCTGGAGGTGGATTGATCAGAAGAAGCAGAACTCTTCTCCTTACCCTTATGCTTCCTTTTCTTACTTGGTCTCTCTTCCCCCACCGGTCTGGTTCGGGCAGAGGAAGGATGAAGCATCTCAGGAATAGTGGCCTGCACAAGTGCAGACCCAGAAGCATCGCCCATCAAGGCGACGGTCACAGCCTGAGGATCAGGATCCATAGGCATGTGTACTGGATCAGTTGAAGGTGCAGCCAGTTCCTCCACATCATCATCATCGTCCTCAAGCACTGGTCTGATCGGATCCATAATAATCTTGTACTTGGCTCCTAACCTGGATATACCCTGCAAATTGGCAGGAGTAAGCAGGTCAGCACATGACATACGGTCCGACCAGACCTTGGACTTTAATAAAGAAATACGGGCTTCTACATCCTGAGCCACTATATCTGTATCCTTATAACCTAAAGACTTATAAACAAAATCTGCCCTGAGCTGGTCACAGCCGGAACAGAGGCAAGATTCCTTATGGATAAATGAAAAAGGGAGAAGGGCTAGATGCTTGAAAACACAGGGTATCGGCCATCTCCTAGAATAGGGGTAGAACCAAGCCCCCTTTACCAAAACCATCTTCTCCTTCCAATATTTCTCTGTTTTCTCGGTCCCTTGGCAGATCGCCCGACCCTTGAATGGGTAGAAGTTGTATCTCCCCTCACAATCTTTCAGATCTACAATCTTATAGCTGAGCAGAAGATCTGCCAGACCCAAGGATAGCTTTTTCTCTCTGTTAATCAAAATTAACATGGAGATTATCCTGAAGAAGTTTGGATTGACTTGCAGAGGGGCTATTCCCAGGGTGAAGAAGATAAAATGAAACAGAGGATGAAGAGGAAACCGAAGCATTTTTATCTGAAGGGCCGACAATAACACCTCGTCCGGACCCACTCCGTCGCCCACTCTGAAGTCAAGAGAAGGGTCGTACTCCGTCAAGATCACCTCTTTTGGGATCCTACAGTCCCTCCTCAGACTTTTAAGGTTTACAGATTTTCTTTTATGACTTTCAAGTGATTCTGCCACGAAAGGGGCTGATTCAGTGGAAGATCCAACGGGAACGCCTCCAGGAGCATCGGTCCCAACCGGGTTAGATATGACAGAAGTCCCGATCAGAACAGTATCAGTAACATCTGCCTGGTTATTTATCTCCGAAATAGTTGTTCTCAGGCCAGATAGGTCCGGACGACTAGGTATGGACAAAGGAGGAGAGGATGAAGAAGATGGATTTGTAGAAGGGGGGCTGGGAACCTCAAATCCACCATACTCTTGGTGAGTCATCTCCTCGGTAGACCTTGTGACACTACTATCAGACATGATGAGAATGACAACTTACACAGAACCGGTAGAAGAAAGAAGAACCTCCGGCAACCAAAGTATAGTCGGAGGTCAAAGTTTGAACACTGCTGGAGATTGCTTGCAAAATTTGAAAGTGATAAAGAATGAAAATGAGGCCACCCAAGGATTTATATACACACGGCATACCAACAGACATCATTAAGGCTGAAGGGGTGCGTCGATTCCCTATGCATCGAATACAGTGAAACGACGGCCGCCATTATGAAATTCGAGATCACACGTCTCTCCACAATAATGACGCTGACGTCATCAAAAACGGCTGTCATCAATCAATTCAAATAAATTCAGGTCAGGCCCACGAACCGTATGTCAGACCCGAATGAGGCTAGTGTAAATAGTGAAAATTATAGGCCCAGGCCCATTTATTAGGCCCAAGGTGTATTGAGCCCATGTAAAATGTAGATAGAGAGCAGCCCATGTATTTGAGCCCACCAGATATAAGTGAGACCATTAACATTAAGCCACTCCCTTAAAAAGGGAGTAACAACCCACTACACAAGGAAAGTGGGTAGTTATTAAGAGAGTGGGTCATGACCCCATGAACTTAGGCCATGATCCACAAAAACAAATGTATAAATAAGGCCATTTGAGCCTGAATAAAGGGGGATCTTTGATGTGAGTGAAATTTGACACTTACAATTTTCTATGGTTTTTAAAAGCCAGTCTGGGAGGCACATGGTTATACCTAAATGCTGACAAAGAAGTCACCCAAAAGTCCAATTTCAGTGACCCTCCACTGATCAGTTTCTTCTTTCCAATCGAAAGCAACCAGACTATGAAATTGGATAGAGCCATAGACAATTGGTGCATGCGCGTGATGAAGCACCAATTTACCATATATGTATATATATATATATATACATGTATATGTATATAACCACCAAATAACTAATCTCTTCTTACATATAAACCACCAATTTTGTTTTGCAATGATAAAACAATATTGGAGGCTAGTGATAATATTTCTTTTTACTTAGTGACTAAGAAATCTCGTTTTCTTATAATTCTGGGAATCCAAGATAAGGGAATCAACTCACCAAGCTTATTTATCAAATGAAAAACTAGTTGAGAATTGATATTATCTTATTATAAATAAATGAATTCTTGTGGTTAGGAAGAAGATATGACTAAATTTAACCCCATTTAAAAGTATTTTCTTGAGAGTAGTTTGAATACGTTTTGATATTACGAGTTGGGGTGGCTTTTCTAGAATCCATTTTAATAAATATTATGGAAACGTATGCCTACGCCCAATTGATTTTAAATTATTATATTTTTAGCCAAAATGAATCAAACTTTTTTGTTGATTTAAAGTGTATTTAGTTAAAATCGAAATCATATTTAGTAACATACATTTAAATCTATTTTAAATTCATCCGAGCTTTTCCTCTTACACCAAACATGTCTAGTATTTTCAGTTTTCCACACATTAGTATTATTATCTTTCATATCTTTCTGTTGACATCCAAAATGAGCGGTCACTAGAATCGGGCTGAAATCAAGTGAAACGGGCCGCACAAGAAGAAAGCCTAACAAAGAGATGGATGAAGACTCCAAGAAGACAATGATTACTTGAAGAAGAAGTTAGAGAAATTAGAGTTTTTATTGTATTACATCTCTATCTATCTTTTTCGTTAGTATTTTAGATAGGAAAAACTAGTTAGGATTTATCATTTTAATTTAAGTTATTTATCTCTAGGTTATCTTTTACAATTTTAAACTATAAATAATGTACATAAATTTCAGTTTTAGGGGTCCACCACCAAACATAAAAATGTAGCTGCTACAATAGCAGTCTTTTATCTTCATTATGTTTTACTCTTTTCGTATCTTTTCTATTTCTTGCACTCTTTAATTTATGGTAAATTTCAATTATAGTTCATTTCAATTCAGTTGTCCTGCACTTTCAATACATATTTATTTTTCATGCAATATTTCAATTCAAAGTCATTTAAATTCACAACATTCGTTCTTTCAATTCCTGTCCTTTTCTTTCGGTTACCCAAAAGTCCTCTTTGTTGAGGCAATCAGAACCTTTCACGAGAGTTGAGTTATCTCTCTCGTAAATCGTCTGATTCTATTCTCCATGTTCAAAAGAGACGAAGACTCGTTCCTTTTGAACCGGTTGAACTCCATCACCGGTTCGGCCACACCGGCATCTCACGGAACAAGAGAAAAATTGGCCGAGCACAACGGCCGATTATTTTTGGAGCGAACATATTTTGGCACGCCCGATAGGACCCCACTAGGTAGTCGAGAAAATTGCGACATACCACCACAAGGTTTAAAGGCCATGCTTGCAATCAATGATGAAATTCGACATATGATTAATGAGGCCATGCTTGCAGTCTTTGTTGAGGAATCAAAACTCTTCACGAGAGTTGAGTTCTCTTTCTTGTAAATCGTTTGATTCTATTCCCCATGTTCAAAAGAGATGAAGACTCGTTCCTTTTGAACCGGTTGAACTCCATCACCGGTTCGACCACACCGGCATCTCAAGGAACAAGAGAAAAATTGGTCGAGCACAACGACCGATTATTTTTGGAGCAAACATATTTTGGCACGCCCGGTAGGACCTCACTAAGTAGCCGAGGAAATTGCGACATGCCACCACGAGGTTCAAAGGCCATGCTTGTAGTCAATGATGAAATCCGACATATGATTAATGAGTTTATGGATCGGATGATAGAAATATATCCAAATCTTTCATCAACTCGGCCACTACATCCTCCGAGGCACAGGGGCAGCCGATGGCCAACTTGCACAAACCCACATCGGTTGAGAAAAAAACCACTGTTTCTGAAATTAAAGTTTTGGCAGAAACAAAGGAAGTGACCGAAACTACTTTGGCTGATGCCAAGGCGTCTAAAATTGTTGCGGCCAAAACCAAGGCGGTCGATACTAGTGCAACCGAGAAAGGATTGGCCGAAACTAAACTAATTGATAAGGTTTCAGCCAGTAGTGATAATCTGGCCGAAACTGCAGCGATCAAACCAATTGACTGAATTTGTAGTGGCTGAAACCAGTTTTATAGTGGTCGAAATTGCAGTGGCCGATATCAGATTTGCAGTGGCCGAAACTAATTGGGTTTCGTTCTATGAGGAAAATTTGACTAAACACGGAACTTCATTTTTTTATAATTTCAGTCAATACCGCTGAAATTATGAAAGAATATAAATTTCCAAGAATGTCGACGACTAAATATTATCATTGATATTGTGTCGTTCACCGAATAAAACCGACAATAAGATCGGCTAATATGACTTTGCACAATAATTTAATTTCAGCCGATCTAGTCTACCCCCATTAGACGAATTGCAATGCTCGAATGGTGGAGGCTTTTACGGGCTCATTGATCCATGGTTATTATTTTTTCTTATGTCAAGTAACCATTTCGGCCTTGGTGTAATAATTTTGGGTATAATTCAAATTTCAAATATCTTAACGGCTTCATTGATGCCGATAAATCATTTAAAATTGGGGGGCATTGTTGACACCCAAAATGAGCTGGTATTAGAACCAGGCCGAAATCAAGTGGAACATGCCGCGCAAGAAGAAAGCCCAACAAAGAGATGGATGAAGACTCCAAGAAGACAAAGACTACTTGAAGAAGAAGTTAGAGAAATTAGAGTTTTCATTATATTACATCTCTATCTATCTTTTTCGTTAGTCTTTTAGATAGGAATAACTAGTTATGATTTATCATTTTAATTCAAGTTATTTATCTCTAGGTTATTTTTTACAATTTTAGGCTATAAATAATGTACGTAGATTTCAGTTTTAGGGGTCCAGCACCAAACACAAAAATGTCCCTACTACAATAGTAGTCTTTTATCTTCATTATATTTTACTCTTTTCGTATTTTTTCTATTCCTTGCATCCTTTAATTTATGGCAAATTTCAATTATCATTACTTTCAATTCAGTTGTCCTGCATTTTCAATACCTATTTATTTTTCATGCAATATTTCAATTCCAGGTCATTTAAATTCACAACATTCGTTCTTTCAATTCCTGCCAATTTCTTTCGGTTACCCAAAAGTCCTATTTGTTGAGGCAATCAGAACCTTTCACGAGAGTTGAGTTATCTCTCTCGTAAATTGCCTGATTCTATTTCCCATGTTCAAAAGAGACGAAAACTCGTTCTTTTTTAACCGGTTGAACTCCGTCACCGGTTCTGGCACGCCCACGTCTCATGGAACAAGAGAAAAATCGGCCGAGCACAACGGCCGATTATTTTTGGAGCGAACACTTTCAAGTTAATTTGATGGTCCCATATCATTCACTCATCGTATATTCATGTTTTCTTGGTGAATAAGAACTTTTCTGCCAGATACTCCTTCAACCATTCAATCATGCAGCTGAAGAATTTGTCAAGAAGAAGAAACAAATAAATCAAGACCAAGATATCTTCTCAATTTTAAACAGATACCCATAAAAAATGAGAATTTTCTATAGAACATTAAATATAATTTAGCAGTATTCCAGACAGCTATTAATCTGCATATATATGACCATCTCATGTATATATAAACTTATAAACACTATCTCAAATGCTTAAACTAGAAAGAAAAATAAATGGAGAGATGATAATAAGAGTCCCTATCCCTAAGCAGCACAAGAGGTACAGTTGCAGGTCTTGGGGACAAAAGCACAGAATCCAAAAGGCTTGTTAGGGAGCTGGCAGTCGATGCCGAAGCAGCAAGGCATGGTGGCACAGACTGCAGTTGCTGTGCAGCACTTGCAAGCCAAGCAAAGCTGGAATGGCGCCAGCCTCCGCCGCAAATTTCCCTCCAAAACTTCATCCACCACCCTGTATTGGATTGCCTCCACCGGCTTCAATTCGTCGATTCCAGCTCCTATTTTTGATTCACCTACATGCAAATTAATTATCATATAATATATATATATATATATATATATATATATATATATGTAACATGTATATGTTGTTGTGCTTAAAAAGGTGGAGTTATAGTACCTGGAATGACACTGAATTGAGTGATGAAGAGAATTAGTATTGACAGTGTTCTGGCATGGTTAATTGCTATGTGATTCATGGTTCACAGACACTCACTCACACACACACACACATACACATACAGAGAGAGATGGGGAGAGGTGGGGGGAAGAGATTTTTTTTGCAATTTAATTTGTGTGGTGCAAAACAATGAAGAGAGGTTTATTGGGTGAAGTGGGTCATTTGATTGGGATTTTTGTTTGTCTGGATACATATACCAAGACAGGGCAGTGTCACATATAGAAATATGATGTATCAATTCAAATGGAATTATTGTGTCATGTAAACCTCTTAGCAATGAATAATTAACAAAAAATATATATAAAAAATTGTATTTACAAGAGGCAGTGATCTACTTCTCTCTCTCTCACACACACACACATATATATAGAAGAAGAAAAAGAATGGCAGTGATCTAATGCAAAATTGTTTATGCTGAGTAATTATAGAAAGCTTGGCAAAAGTGGATATATTTATCCTCTTCCCGCGACAATATCATGATCTAAGCATTTTGGAATTAACTATTGATCCACAAATTTTCTCCTTTAAAATACTAAACCAGAAGAATTTAGGGTTGGGTATGGTAAAACAGATGCTTGAAAACGATGTTCAACACCAAATTTTCATTCAAACAAGCAATATAAAAGCAAATAGGTATAGTACATTACAGAGTAAAATATTAGCAACAAAATCTCTTAACTATAATACCCGAATAAATAAACTGCACTGATTCAGGAAAGACGGACACTAATCTGATTATAGGTTCGACATTTACCTGCTAACGCAATTACAACATAGCTTTTCACATTGTAATGTAACTGGTAAAAGATCACCACAAGACATCACCACAAGACAGTGAAACAAGCACAACACAGGCATGGGTCACCATTATAATGTACATCATCAAGTACAAAAGCACAGCAAATGCGCCCATGTTTCAGCAAGCAAATTTTGTGATTTCACAAGGGGTGAAAGAAGAAAGGCACTCAAAAACGATGTACAAAATATGTGACATTTCTCATCTAACCCGGCATGGTGCAGGGCTGCCTGATGAATAGTTGGGGTTTGGAGACCGGCAGAAAGCATCAGCACCAACGCTGCCCGCCAATTTGCGCATCCGGTGATCAGGAATGCCCGCCATGGCAAATGGACCGCCACTACTCAATAGGGAAGGGGTTGATGATATTGATAAAGAAACTTCGTTGGTGCCAATGCTGCTGCTTTGTAGAGGCTCTAGAGTCTCAACCACATCGCTCATTAAGGGTCTTGCTTTGGGGTTCTGGCTTAAGCAATAGTACGCCAAGCTGCATGCTTTCTGTGCTGCCCTTACGGAGTATTGATTCTCTAATCTAGGGTCTATTATTTGTAGCAATTTTCTCTTGTCATTCAGCTTTGGCCGCGCCCAATCCACCAGGCTCTGTTCCCGGCTTGGTCTGGTCTTGTCAACAGATTTTCTTCCTGTCAATAGCTCTAGAAGAACCACTCCAAAACTGTACACATCGCTCCTGGCAGTCAGATGTCCTGTTCGATACAGACAAACCTATTAAGGAATGGCGTCCATACAAAGGGGACATGCACACAAATGCAAACCCTCATTTCCTAGAGAATAAGACACATGAGACAGGCATGCTTACATAAATACATACTTGAAATCTGCACAGTGCAATTGTGTGATCCTTCAATTGCTCTCTTACTATTTTTTAGTTCACTATCACTAATTTATTTTAAAGGATCGGTCGTTTATAATAATCCTCTCTCCCTCCTCCCTCTCCCTCCGCACTCCTCAGTTTGACCAACTCTTTCCCCACCACCTCTCCCGGTTAGCCATGTCTCCATTTTCTCTTACCCAGCTAGCTATGTCACTCTTAACTTAAACGCTACCAAGGATAAATAATTTAATGGAGGCCTCTTCTCCATTGCTCACTTACTTTTTCCTAGTTCACTATCATATATATATCAGGAATCTCTACTATAAGTTCCTAAGTACTAGTTCAAGTATAATTTTGTTTCTCAATACAATATATAATATTCTAAAAGATGAAGATCACATCTACTTGTGAAAGCATAAATTCCATATAAGATTGTGATCCATGGTCCATGGCAATAACTAATAGTTGCTTGTTGGGCCTTGGTACAAGGGGTAAAGGAGCAGGATGAGGGGGACAAGGAGGGTATTACATTTAAATCTTGCCAAGCAAAAAAATTGAAAAGAGAGTCCATTAGATTTGCTTACTTAAGACACTAAATTAATAGAGGAGTTTCTAATCACCCTACAAAAACGAAGCACGTGTTGGTCAGATGTGCGAAAGGACATTATGGTCCTCAATTGAATTCAACAGTAGCTTGGATACCAAACCTTAAGTCTATTGTCAGATGGTGAAGGCACCAGATGATACCACCATCTTACCTCTAAAAAGTTACCCCACTATCAATCAACTCCTATAAATTCATGGCATAAGATAAAATTGCATTCTACCATAAAAACAACAGAGGTTCCAAATTGAATTCCCCGTAAGTTAATTGCCAATTTGAGGAGTACTCTATCTTCCTATGTGAAATGGGAGTAAATATATGCTCAAAATCAAGTTAGTACAAGATAATAGAAAGCCATACCGGTCATTACATATTCAGGGGCAGCATAACCATAGGTACCCATCACCCGCGTCGATACATGGGTCTCATCACCTTGTGGCCCAGCTTTTGCAAGCCCAAAATCAGAAAGCTTGGCTGTATAATCCTACAAGTCCATAGACGATGCAAAGTTAACAAAAGACAAATCACCCCTTACTGATATATATGACTTAAAGGAGAAAATTGGATAAGACTATCCTTAAAAAAACAAGACTTACAGAATCTAACAATATATTAGAGGTCTTAAAATCCCGATAGATAACAGGCCTTTCAGCATTGTGAAGGAAAGCAAGACCTTTTGCTGCCCCAAGAGCTATCATCATCCTTGTTGACCAAGATAACGGAGCAGTTGCCTCTGAATACCTCAAGAAAGGCCATGTTAACCAATCAATTCCGGTAGTGAACAGAAAATTAAACTTCATACAGTATCATAAATCAATAGCTAAGATTATATTCTCAGCATTATGACCTATTACCAAGAAAGCAAGAAGAAATAAACAAGTCATTTTAATTCATAATCATTACATAATTCGTGTATCAACATAAATAGGAATAAAGAAAGCCTGACGCAAATCAGCAACATTGACCAGACAAGTGTAACTTTTTCCAGCGAGAAAATTTTCAAGCAAATTATAACCACCAGATAAATAATGTTGTTCTAAGACATTACAACACCTAGCTCAAATGTTCTTTAAAGTAGGAGATTGATTAAGATGGTTTGGCCATGTGTGAAGAAAACCACTAACTGCATTAGATAGGAAGAGTGAAATGGCCGCATTGACAATAATGCTAAGGGAAGGGAAGACCCAAAGTAACATGGGTAAGTTTAGTAAGTATAGATGTGGTACATGCGGTTTGACTAGGACACCTTGGATAGTGTAGAATGGAAAAATATGACCTAGGGCCGGCTCTGAGATTGCTAAAAAAAAATTGAGGCCCAAGGCAAGAGTAAATATGAGGCCCCCCATATAGGCTGGAGTTTATTTTGGGCCTCTACTACTAAAACTAATTAGTAAATTTTGGGCCTCTACTACTAAAAGGGAAAAAAAAAAAATTGAGACCCCCTCCCGCCTTGGGCCAGGACCGGCCCTGATATGACCCGATGTAACCAACTCTAAGTAATGGGGATGTCTTCATTTTTTTCTTGGAGTTAAAAATACTCTTTAAAACAAGTTGCTTCTTTGTATGTAGAAGAAGGATAATACTAGTGGTGACGATTATCATGCTCCCAAATTCATCATTTGTATATCTTTCACGGAACTGTAACCTGCAAGCTTTGCTTAACCATATTCATTTTCTAGGTTCCTGTTGCAGGTCTTACTATTTGATTACAGCAAGAACTACGATCTAAAACAAAAGTCCCAAAGATTCCTAATTTTCCCAAATCCTTCAAATTCTGACAAATCAACTCGAATAGGGTTGAAAATGGGTGGGATCTTTGATTTTAGATAGTCTTTGAAGTTAAGAAACCTCAATGAAGCCCATCATTATGCCTACTTCAATATGTTATGAGCTACCACTGTACTAAAGCATTAGTAACAAATTTATGAAGGGACGTTAAATAGAGAAGTGCAGTCTCTCCCAATGATGTGCATACTTGTTCATAGTTCTGCACCATTGATTGATAATTTCCAGAGAAAATTCTAATTATGACCCTTCAAGTTTGTCCTGGTGACTGATGACTTCGGTTTTCAAAAACAGTTGACGATTGAGGTGAGCTGCTTATTTCCAATCAACGAGGGCATGTCTTCTAACCCGGTTCTCCAATATAGAAACAGCTAATAATGGGAAAAAGGGGATACATGACAGCAGGAAAAAAATTGGCTTGAATGGATGTTGCCCATATGGGCATCAGTGAGAATAATATGCTCCAGGGGAGCGAAGAATATGAAGGTAAATAGATTCACAAAGCTATCAGTCTGGGTGGCAAAGAAAAAGAAGAAGAAAAACTGTAAACAGTTAGTGAAGATGCAGTGGCGGGTTCAAACAATAAAATTAAGGGTTTGTCTTTACATCTTAAATGATTATCTATAGAGACCCGAAAGTTGCTCGAGTTAGGCCAACCCAAGTCCCACCTTGTGGGAAAGGATTAGTTGAGAATTACTTGTTTGTCGGGCTAACAGCAAGGAGGTCCTTGCCTATTATTTAGATATAACTGTGATGAGGTGGTCAGATGCAAAAAAACCAGGGAGAAATGGAAATCTATACAGTCAAATAGATTTAAATGTGCGGTCATGTATCTAGTTATTTTATGTGGAATTAAAATGATTCATTAGCTGCTAGATTAAGGACGGGTCATGCTGCTAGATAGCACCACATAAATTGTAAATAGTAATCAGTAATTCTCTAGCACCAGTCAGTAATAATATTGGATTTAGCTAAAAAGAACTCTTTAAATCCGTACATCTAATTAAGGACAGTAACCAAAATGCGCACGCAAAAGAAGAAAGATATAGCGTATGAGTAGAGGGTTGCATTATTCAAATCTCTCTACTAATTCAAAATCATGGTATAACATATATCCTCAGCGGTTTTAGTCATGGTTTAGATGAAACAAATGAAAAAATAAAATAAAGTTGTTCAAGAGTGAAATTTTACTGGTACAGAAATTTTCAAAGAGTTAACAAGACTAACATAGAAGACTTAAACTGGACGTCTAGCGGCATTAAGGACACATCAGAAAACAACATTAGAGGGAAAAAGAAAAAAATACAAGAAAGGGGGACAATTCCAAGAAGATGAACAGTTAACCAAATAAATATCCCAGCCTCTGTTGGAACACACTGATATGTAGTTGTTGCCGACGTTTAGTAGCAAATCTGGCTATCTACTATTCAATTCAAAAATTTATAGTAGCAAACTACACTTAGCAAGTCATCAAGCAAGTTCATAATGCATCTATAGGGAAATTATCACGGAAATTCATTTGGGCGTTTGATGGGCAAGGAATTAATCCACCATATCACATGGATCATTTGATCACGAGAGAGAACAGTTAAACTGAAAATTAACAATCTTGGTGAAACTATAATAAAATGGACGAGAAAGAAAGCATCATAGAAGACCAAAAGATTTTAACAATGTGAAACGACTACTAGAAGAGCAGTGTGTGTACTTCGGAACAAGTGGTTCTCAAGACTTCCTCGGAACATGAACTCATAAACAAGTAATCTGTGATCATCCTCACAGCAATATCCAATCAGCTTCACCAAATTAGGATGCCTGAGCTGCCCGAGAAAGTTAACCTCCGTCTGGAATACAGGGAACACCAAAAGTTAAACAAAATGTATGTTTTTCATAAGCTCCCAATTCTGTAATCAATAAATAGAATAGAGAAATATATGAAGTCAAGGTACTGACAAGCCATTCTCTGTGGCCCTGAAGGCCCTCCTTGTTGAGGACCTTAACAGCAACAGGAAGAGATTTGAGGCCAACCCTCACATTCTCATCTATATAACCCTTGTACACAGTCCCAAAACCACCTTCCCCCAAAATGTAGTCGGGCCGGAAGCTCTTGGTAATGGTTTCCAGCTCAAATAGTGTAAATGCAATGACATGCGTATAGAGCCCAGCATTCTTCCTGGAGTCCTCAATGTTCAATGTACCCGCCAAAGAAGGATCGCTCAGATCTGAGGCGGAACGACTCTGCTTCCTCTCCGGAGGAGCAGCTGCATTCCTACCAGGCATGGATATCATGTGGAGCTGCTGAACTGCTTCAAAATACAATATTCAAAATTTTCACCAAAACTGAGCCAAAATGAAACCCTAATTCAACTTCATCAGGACTAAAAAAAAATCCCCAAACTCAAAAGGCCTAATTCCAATCTCATTTCATAGGGTTAAAAAGGAATTCCAAGAATTGAAATTTAATCTGCAATATTTAACAGAGTGTGGAAACAGCAAATACCCAGAAGAGAAAAAGTCAAATTAAGTGCATTTTCAAATGAAACTACCACAAATTTCAAATAGGAAAGCAAATTCAGGTAAAAGAAGAAAGTAAGCTGAGATGGGTATGGGGGCATTAGCATTGTAGATCTGGGTGACAGTGGAAGTGAGAGAAAAGTAATGATATATATACATATACATAATATATATATAGAAAGAGAGAGGGGGTTACCTTGATGAGCATGGGAAACAACAGCAGATTCCTCTCTAGTGCCACAGTTGCCCATTTTGTTGTTTTAGAGAAGAAGAAGAAGAAACCCAGTTGAGATATACAAGTGTTGATAAGTGTAGCAGTACTAGAGTGGTGGTGGTGGTAGTTAGTTGTGCTTGTTTTAGATTTGGTGTCCTGATTGGCACACACTTTCATTCTTTTCCCCAAACTACTACTAGTGTGCGTGTGTGTGTGTGTGTATTTGTGTATATATGTGTGTGTGAGTTGCTGTTTCTTTCTCTCTCTAGTGTAGATTGTAGAATGATGGTAGAGAGAGACAGATGTGCAAGAGATACTAGTGATAGTGCGCTCTTGATCCATGGACCATGACTCATGGGTCTACCGTACTCTCTATATAGATACATCCATTCATGTTCCAATAGTGACACTAAACTGTAACGGGTCTGTCGTTTGTCATCCACTCAAAAATCCTTCAACTATGAGAATGTCTTGTTTTAATTTAGTGTGAAATAAATTTTGGGTGATTCTTTACGATTTTTTTTTTAAAAAAATGGGTTAAATTAAAAATAAGTTTTATTACGTGTCAGAGTTGTGAAAGTGAGAACTATGTAAATCATACAAAAAAATATGTTATTCAAGACTGAAATGATCCTAATACACTTATACACCGAGTCTCATTATTATTTGGGAATGTTTGAGAATTGCAAATTTGCAACCATACAAGTATAAGGGTTTGTCTATAAGTACTTATTTTATTTAATTATTTTGAATCTCATACCTACTCCTTATTCGTGTGACCGTGTTGGAATATATTCTCGTAATTCATTTTCTTTCCATTGAATATCATTGCACCCACTCCCGCCTTGTCCCACCCTACTTTTCATTTCTCTCTGTATTATTTTTGTTTTTGAGGTTTGCGAATGGATTTAATCCATTTTTCATTTGGATAATAAAATAAATATAAATTTAAGAGCACCAAGCATATAATTGCATTAGAAGAAAAAAAACGATCTAATATATTGAAAAAAAAATTGATCTTGTGAATAAAAAGTATAAAAAGCCCAAAAATAATTTAGAAACTCATCAAAATACAACAATAATATATATGTATATATATAGAGTCACGGAGTCACGACCATCACTTGGGGGCAACTGTCCCCATGAATTTTTTTATTTTTTTATTTTATTTTTAATACAAATATAAGTTTTTTTAAAAGAATTATAGGGAAAAAATGAGGTTTGTCCCCCATTAAATTTTTAATTTTTTTGTTTATTGCCTCTAATATCATACATTATCCTCATTACAATTTTTTTTCTGACTTTGTCTCTTTATATATATATATATATAGGGATATTATCAGTAAACCCCCCTTTAGTTTTATTTTTGATCAACTAACCCCCCTCCAGTTCAAAAAACTCTCATATGGTTAGCAAAGTGTATCAACTTGCCCCCTCCCTATACTCCTGAAATTTTATTAAATTCAAAAAAACATATAAAATTCAAAAAATATATATACATAATTCGTAAAAAATATATAAAAATTTAAAAAAACATAGAAAATTCAAATATATATATATATATAATTCGTAAAAAATATATATAAAATTTGAATTTTTTTATAAAATACGAAAAAATATATAAAATTTGTAAAAAAAAAAAGCATATAAAAAAACATATAAAATTTGTAAACAATATATAAAATAAAATAAAAACATTTAAATTCGTAATATATATATATATAATTCATAAATAATATATAAAATTCGTAAAAAATATTTAAAATTCAAAAAAACATATAAAATTCGAAAAAAATAAATAAAATTCAAATATATATATATATATATATATATATATATAATCTTTTGGCACACTACAATAGTATATTCAAATAAGATTATCCAAAAAAAGGGGGTAGGTTAAAAGTGTTTTTCCACTATATTTGGGAAAATTATAATACAATCCAAGAATGAGCTTTTCCACTATATTTGATTTTTTTTTCAAAATAAATTAGATGTCACAATTGAGTATAGTCATAGTTTTAAAATATTTTGTGGTGTTAAAAGTGATTTTTTAGAAGTCAATTGTTTTTTTTCATTTTCATGGAATAAACAAACTGCGGATTGAACTAACCCTTTTTTAATATAGAGGGTCCAATATAATTGACTCATTCATGTGATTTAATAAGAAATTTATATGATTTTATTCCTAATTAAAATTAAAATGATGTTTATATTTTTGAGATATTTTATTTGATTGGTAATATGGTTTTTTCGAATTTTATATATATTTTTATGAATTATATATATATATTATGAATTTTATATGCTTTTTCCAATTTTATATATATTTTTACTAATTTTAAATATATTTTTGAATTTTATATGTTTTTAAATTTTATATATTTGTTTCAAATTTTATATATTTTTGATGAATTTTATAAAAAAAATTACGAATTTTATATGTTTTGTTTTTTAATTTTATATGTTTTTTTTTACGAATTTTATATATTTTTTTGAATTTTATATATATTTCAAATTTTATATATAATTTTACAAATTTTAAATATTTTTTCAAATTTTATATGTTTTTTAATTTTATATATTGTTTTACGAATTATATATATATTTTTGAATTTTATATATATATATTCAAATTTTATATGTTTTTTTTAAATTTTTATATATTTTTTACAAATTATGTATATATAGTTTTTGAATTTTATATATATTTTATGAATTTAATAAAATTTCAGGGGTATTTTGGTCCAAAATTATAAGAAGGGGGGCAAGTTGATACATTTTACTAACCATATAGGGGTTTTCTGAACTGAAGGTGGGTTAGTTGATCAAAAATGAAACTACAAGGGGGTTTACTGATAATATCCCACACACATATATATATATATATACATATATATATACATCTAGGTATATATTTGTAGGTGTCGTCGAGCGAAATACAAGCTCGAGACACTTATGAGGTAATGACATATGAAATTACGTCGTACTAATAGGGAATCGACAAAGGAGTTGTGGATTGGAGGAAAAATAGTAAGACGAGTCACGAAGGCCAAAATGAATGTTATAAGTTTTGTATAACCTTTGTCATCGAGAATATTGAAAATATCTAAAAGCAATGATGATTGCGTATGAAAAAGTGTAAAACATTTAATGTTGTGATAAGAAACACTCATTACTTGGACTTCTATGCCACCTTCTACAGTACCTGTCACATTAAGGTGCCGTAATCGAGATATATTGTTTTGCCTATAAAAGATGGGTTCATCGAGATACAAATGTAGACTGATTTTCCTGTGAACTTGGCTCTCATTTAGTTTATTGTTTTCCTCATCTTCATCACTTTGTTTGATTTCCTTCATAATTGAGGCATAAGATTTGTTCTAAACCAGTGTTAATATAAATTAAATTGAACCCCCCCTCTGCTGGGGAAATATAATCTTAGCACAAGCAGATGGAGTCTGGACTTGATGTCGAAGGTCAACCGAAAGGTTCATCGGACATAGAAAGTGCATCACCGGTGCAATCTTTTATGTCAAGAGAAAGAGTAAGGTATCATCCTGCATCGGAAAGACGGGATACACCCCCAAGTCATACAAGACAAGCATCAATCCCGGAACATGTGGGCGGATCGGTGAGTAGGCCGAGACAATCATTTGCTGAAAATTTATCACATCACTCTGTACAATCGATTCATGAATCGCAGAGAATGATGGGAGATCGATTGGTTAGGCTCAAAACTATGATGATGCAGGATTTACATGTTATCTCAATGATCATTCATCGTGGACAGCCAGTTCCCTTGGGACTTAGAAGTGATCCTCTTTTCTCGACGACCAAAGCTCAGGTTGATGCACAGACAAATTTCCTTACTCCAAATCCCTCCGAGCTTTCTTAGCCATATGTTACCGAAGCAAGGCTACGATATTTCTTTATCAAAAGCTCGCCTACTTCAGCTCGTGCTCTAGTTTTTTTTACAGGAGCCACCTTTTCCCAAAAGCCTTATGGATACGCCTTATCCCATTAGATATTTGGTACCAAAGTTTCAACCATACGATGGTTTGACTGGTGATTCTGAGGATCATGTTAGTCGGTTTATAGAGGCTTTAGGAGGTTACAGTGCTGACGAAAACCTTCGCATCAGAGAATTTTCTAAATCATTGACAGGGTTGACTTATCGATGGCATAAAAGCCTCGAGGCCAATTCTATAACCATTTGGGATCAGCTCTTTGAGCATTTTATGTGCAAGTTTTGTGAAGCTAAAGAACAAGTCACTACGCTGACAAAAGAGTTGCAGGACGAGGGGGAAGACTCTCTGAAGTTTGTAGCGCGTTTTTAAATGAAAGCTAATAAATGTTTCGAGAAGTGCAGTGAGAAGAACAGGGTTAAGATTTGCATCCAGGGAATGCATAAGACCTATCGTTTATATCTCATCAATGTTCGATTGGAGACATTCACCGAGCTTATAATGGAAGCGCGCAATCTCACTTGAGTTATCAAAGTGGCGCCGATAGAGATGGTTCGTACAATGACCAAACCTATAAATTCACCAACTACATATGAGCACAACAAATGGAAACGAGAGGATAATCCGAGAAATAAGACTTCGTTGGTCACTTTTAATCGTCAGGATAATAAAAGTGGTCCTCGACAGGAGCCACCTCCTTTTCCAGTTCGAATTTAAGAAGTTTTGAGTACGCTTCAAAAATGGGTACAACATGGAGAAGTAGTCCTACCAACACCATGACGGATTCCCTCACCAAAAGAGAAGGATAATCCTCGATATTGCTCCTATCACCAGTGGGTCAGTCACCCCACCAGAGACTATCGAGTTCTGAAGTTAAGTTTTCAAGAAATGATAACTAAAGGCAGTCTCGAGGTCACAACTTCCATTAATGTTCAAAAAAACCCTTATCTCAAGAATCAAGGAGTTGTTGCAGGCATTGTTTGTTATGATGAACAAGAGCCTTTACCAATCATTTCACCACTCGTGGCGATAAAGCAATTTGGAGCCATTGATATTGCGAGTTCTAGCATGGTGATCACTAAAAAAACACAACATCCCATCATTTCGTTTACTGATACAAATCAATAGTTATCGACACCCCAGAATCGTCCTTTATATGTAACGGGCATGTTGAATCATTAAGAATTCAAGCGTGTTTTTCTTGATAATGGGTTTTCTATCAACATTCAACCAATGTCAAGGTTTGAGAAGGCCGGTCTTAATCATCAACACCTGATTATGGAACTAATTGAAATTGTGGGGTTTAGAGACAAATCTCACAAAACTATTGGACACGTTAAAACAGATTTTAGTATCGGGAAATTTAGAGCACCAGTCAAATTTTATGTTATCGAAGGGGATACTTCTTACCATATGTTGTTAGGTCATCCTTGGATGCATCATTTTTACATTGTGCCATCTACTTTTCATCAATGCTTTAAGGGTATTATTGGCAATAAGGTGATCACTGTTCCATCCTCCGATAAACCATTTGCCAAGTTCGAGGCTCATTATGTGGAAACATTGTTCTTTGATGACATCGATGACACATTCAAAAATGATTCCATGGCCATTTTTAGTATTCCTTTGCCTTCGTGGTCTGAATGTCAACAATATATTTTATATCCACCACGACAAGTTCAAAACAGTGAAACTCTTCATCCACCACGTGAATGTAAGTAAGTCTACCTTCCAAATGACAAGATAGTCTATCCCTTATGACGGCGAGAGGGCTCAAACGTTTGCTCAGCGACTGAGTCCCCCACGACAAGTATGCTTATTGTTAATGAGATTTTGGATAAAATTGCTCATTACCCAGATCTTCAACTTGTTAATTTCGCTTTGCCTAGGCACCCAACACGTCACACTTATGTTGCTTCTAATTTGTCTTCTTCATATCACAATAGTCTGTTTTCATTATTACAGGAATTTCAGGATATTTTTTCCTGTACATATAAAGATATGCTTGACTTAGACTGAAATCTTGTCTCGCATCAACTCAATGTGTACCCATATGCTCGTTCAGTGAAGTAGACACCAAGAACCTTTCAACCAGAGATGGAACTCCAGATCAAAAGTGAAATTGAAATTTTGCTCAAGACTGGTTTCATTTATCTAATCATGCACCCGACTTGGTTACTAATGTGGTCCCAGTCACAAAGAATAATGGTCAAATCCAGATTTGTGTTGATTTCAGAGATTTGAATAAGGTTTGCTCAAAAAATGATTTTCCTTTACCCATTATTGATGCTCTCGTTGATGCTACTGCAGGTCACGCCATGTTTTCATTTATGGATGGTTACAATGGTTATAATCAAATTCATATGGATATTCGTGATGCTGAGAAGACAACTTTTTAGACACCTTTGGGGGATTTTTGTTATAATGTGATGCCCTTTGGTCTAAAAAATGCAGGTGCCACTTATCAACGTGTTATGACAACTATCTTTCATGATTTATTATACACTGTTGTTGAGGATTATGTGGATGACCTTGTCGTAAAGTTCCACCATGACATCGAGCATCTGGTACATCTTCGCACGGTCTTCACTCATTGTCGAGCTTATCAGCTTCGCATGAATCCTTTAAAGTGTACTTTTAGAGTAGATCATGGAAAGTTTTTGGGTTTTGTTGTTCATCGCATAGGTATTGATGTTGATCAAAATAAGTGCCAAGCAATCATGGCCATACCAGCTCCTACATCGCATAAACAACTCAAGAGTTTCCTTAGCAAGATCTCTCATCTTCGCCGGTTTATCCCTACAATTGCTGAGTTAATCCATCCTTTCACATTATTACTCAAAGGTAAATCAACTCCCAAATTCTGTTGGATGCCAGTGCATCAGTTTTCTTTTGATAAAATCAAAACTCTTATTCTTTCACCACAAATTATGCCCCCCTATACCACATATTCCTCTTCGTCTTTATTTAACCTCTACTTTTATATCGATTGAGGCACTTTTGGCTCAACACACAGATGAGAGCGAGCATCCCATTTATCATCTTAGTCGTTGTCTTCGAGATTTTGAATTACATTACTCTATTGTGGAAATACATTGTTTAGCTCTCGTGTTTGCAACACACAAGTTTTGACATTACTTCATGGCTCACGAGGTTCAACTGTTCACCAAATGTGATCTTTATCATTTTTTGTTAAGTCGTCCTATCATGTCTGGTCGAGTTACTCGTTGGTTATTGCAGTTAGCTGAGTTTGATTTAGTTTTCCATTTGCCCACTACAATCAAGGGACAAGCCCTCGTTGATCTTTTAGCATTGTTTCTTGTTAATGGCCATGAACCGTTCCATGATGATTTACATATTGCTTGCACAACTAGTACAAACACTTGGACACTCAGTTTTGATGGTTCTTCTACCACATCCAGATGTGGTGTCGGTATTATTCTTACTTTAGATGATGAGAGTTTTCCTCAGTCCTTCACATTACTATTTCAATGCTCCAACAATGAAGCTGAGTATGAAGCTTTTATTTTGAGTCTTCTTGTTGTTCTAGATCGAGGTATTTCTAGACTGCATGTTATTGGCGACTCTAAACTTGTCATACGACAAGTCACTGGCCATTATGCTATTCGTGAACCTCATTTGGTGATATATTGAACAATCATTCAACGACTAGCAGTTCGATTCACTACACTCAATTTTGGTCATGTATCTCGCAGTCAAAATCGTTTCTTAGATGCTCTCGCCACTCTTGGCACCAAATTGGCTTCCGCGGCTATCCCAAGTACTATTCGTATTCAACAAAGTCTTAATCGCACAGTATGTCCCCCTATAACTGATGTAGATTCTAATGATTGGCGTCTTCCTTTCATCACTCAATTAAAAAAGGGACATGGTACAATTCCTATAGTTCAATTACAACACTTTACTCTTCTGCAAGGCCATCTTTTTCATCGTCTTCCTAAAGGTCCTTTAACTTAAGCAATATCTTTGCTCGATAGTAAACAACTCCTCTATGAGATCCATACCACACAGTGTCCTATTCCAGTGTCGCTCTATCGACTATTGAAAAGGCATGGTTATTACTGGCCCACTATGGCTGTCGATGCTAACATTTTTCAACGTCAATGTTCTAAATGCCAAGCTTTCTCGCTTCCAGATTTTCCTGATTCAGAGTTTACGGCCACTGTGGTTGAGGAACGAGATTGACGTTTGCCATACATTCTCAGGGAGTACTTCCTGATGATTTGCATCAATGTAAGCAGATTCAACATCATGCTAATCATTTCACTATTCAAAATAATCAGTTGTATCGCCATATTGTAGATGATACTCCTCTACGCTGCATTTCCATACCAAAATCACTTGAAGCATTACACGAGGCTCATTCTATCGAGCATCAAGGATCTCGTAAGCTATTTCAACAGTTGGTTCATTGTGGTTAATACTGGCCTTCTATGGAAGCATATATTAGGAAACATTCCCAATCTTGTTTACCTTGTCAACGGTTTAAACATCTAATTCACAAACCTGCTAATACTTTGCATCCAATTGCCCCATATTGGTTGTTCCACACTAGGGGGTTTGATCTGATAGGTCACATTTATCCTGTTTCTCGGGGCTATATTTGGATTATTACAACTACTGATCTTTTCACCAAATGGGTAGAAGCAATACCACTCCATCGAGCAACGGGCCTTGTTGTTGCAACATTTATCAAGGAACATATCATTTATCGGTTGGCATCCCTGTGGTCATTTTATCGGATAATGGTACCTCGTTTGTCAATCAGCCTGTTCATCAACTCTTACAATTATATGATATAAAACATCATCGTTATTCTCTATATTACCCTCAGGGTAATGGCCAAGTTGAGGCCACGAATAAGAACTTATTACGTATTCTCAGCCGTAATCAGGAGGAGCATTGTCACGGATGGGTTGACTATCTTCCTATCGCACTTTGGGCTTATCGAACGTCTTGTAAGGGCTATACTGGTAAATCGTCTTTTTCTTTAGTATATGGTATCGAGGCAGTTTTACCTGTGGAACTCGCAGTCCCTTCTACTGGCTTTACAACTCAAAGTTATCTTAATCAAGATCCCACAGTAGCCATCGAATCTCTGGTAGAACGACAGGCTCGTGCTGCTGTGCATCTTGTTGCTTATCAATCCCTTATGACTCGTGCTCATAATCTGCAAGTACATCCTCGTTGTTTTCTGCAAGGTGATCTTGTTATGCGTACTTCTAAGCATATCATGCAACGATTACCTTCACCAAAATTCACTCCTAAATGGTCTAACCCGTTTGTCATCAAATCGGTGCATCCTAACGGTTACTACACCCTTCAAGATGATAAAGACACACACGGTCCAATCAATGCAGTTTGACTCAAACCTTTTTTTTGTTGATATGTGTATTTTAGTGTAACACTCTTTTGTTGATGTATATTCGTGAACACTGACAGACTGGACGAGCTTTTGTTGTAAATTATTATGTTTTCTTTACTTTATACCTTTTTGCTCGTTTCTTTTCTCTTTTCGATACTTCATATTCATAAACATACTCATGCAATTACTATTTTTTTTACATTAACACTTATCAAGCCCTCCTTCGAGGCCCTTTTATAGAGTTTTTTCTACAGAACTCTTCAAGTCCTCCCTCGAGGCCTTCTTATAGAGTTTTTTTTTACAAAACTCTTCAAGCCCTCCCTCAATGCACATTGTTTTTTAGAAATCTTACTGTAAAAATTCTCCAAGTCCTCTCTCGAGGCACATTTTTTAGAATTTTACTATAAAATTCTCTAAGTCCTCTCTCGAGGCACATTTTTCTATAACTTTACTATAAAATTCTCCACGTCATCTCTCAAGACACATTTGTTTTTAGAATTTTACTATAAAAAATCTCCAAGTCCTATCTCGATGCACATTTTTTAGAGTTTAACTATAACACTCTCCAAGTCCTCTTTAGGCACTTTTTTTAGAATTTTACTATAAAATTATCCAAGTCCTCTCTCGAGGTACATTTTTTTAGAATTTTACTATAAAAATTCTCTAAATCCTCTCCCGGGACACAATTTTTAGAGTTTAACTATAACACTCTCTAAGTCCTTTCTTGAGGCACGTTTTTTAGAATTTTACGATAAAATTCTCCAAGTCCTCTCTTGAGGAACATTTTTTTAGAATTTTACTGTAAAATTCTCTACGTCCTCTCTCGAAGCACATTTTTTAAAATTTTACTATAAAAACTCTCCAAGTCTTCTCTCGAGGCACATTTTTAGAGTTTAACTATAAAACTCTTTAAGTCATCTCTCGAAGTACATTTTTTTTAGAATTTTAATATAAAAATTCTCCAATATCCTCTTTCGAGGCCCATGTTTTGTAATTTTTTACTACAAAATTATGTCACGGTATTAACATATCTTTTCATTTTTTCAAAAGATTACATTATTTTCTTATCTATTACTATTACATCTCTTAATCATAATGCACTAAGGATTCTATTTTTGCATCCAATTGTGTCATTTCTACCACTAGATCTGAATGTTGTTTTTCCAATTCTTCAACTTGTCATTTTGCTAAGTCCAAATTTTGTTTTGTCGCTTCAATTCTTGCTTCTAGGTGTGGTTGTCCCAAACTTTCTCAAGCTACTAGAAGACGATCTTGTAGCCATGTCACATTCATCCCTAAACGTTGTAATTTCTCTATTAGTAGTTCTTCTTCATCGATTTCAGCTTCTGGACCTTGTCCCCATTATACAAACTGAAATATTTATATAATTCGACCGAGGCATTCATACATTGCTCGTCTTAAGAACACATGTCTCGATTCCAGTAGAACAACTACATCTGGACGCTGAGACATAACATTCTCTAACAAGGTTACATACTCTACACCAATTCTAACTCTATTCCAGTTTGATACATGTGAAATTGCAACTTCCCTTGGCGACGGTTCTCTACCTCGTACCGCTGAAATTTGTACTGAACCTACCTCTTCCACGCCAATTTTGAGTTCTTGCTCAAGCTGATTTTGACCAATACCTCCATGTGGCACTCCTTCTGTATGTTCCTCATTGATGTCCTCCCGCACAGCCTCTCCTGCTTCATTAATCTCGCCCATGGGGTTTATGTTTGGATTATCTCCCCCGATTACTTGGTTCACTTCTTCCCCTTTTTCACTCTCGCTTTTTTCTAGTTCAAGAATATCTTCAACCGCAGGGCCTAGAGTAAGTATTAAGTTCATTTATGTTCTTCTTTCGTCCGCAACTATATTCCCTTGTAACTCCTCCACATTGTCAAGTATCACCTACCCAGGCACCTCGACATTTTCCTCTATTGGCCTCTCTTCTCTATTAACTATATATATTGGTGAATGTCTTGTCATGTTCCCTTCTGTCATATCCACATGAGCCTCCATATTCTCTGTTTCAATCTATGGTTCAGTTGTTCTTTCACGACCTTCACTTCCTTCACATCATTGGCCAACTGGCACTGCTCCCTCTAGATTTACTCTACTAGTCTCCCTATTCACTGGTGCTGCACAAATTTCTTTTGCATAAGTAAAATTCATCTCAAATAAACTAGAAGGCATATCTCGTGAATAGTCCACTGGCCCTACCCATAATCTATGTCTTGATAAAGAGTAAAAATCAATGTCACCTGAAGGTCTTGCTTCCTCGAGTCCTTGCACATCTTCCATATTTACTCGTTCAGCAACTCCCTCTTGTTGCATGGTGCCATATTCACCTCGACGAGGTTGTAAAGGCCCTTCAAGAGTTTTTTCAATATCCTCTTCCTCTTGATGTGCAGCTTGCACGAGTGTTTGCATTTGAGATGTTGTTAAGACAGCTCACATGGCATCCCATATTTCCCCTGGCTCCATATTTAAAATTATCGCCTCGCCCACTCCAGCAGGCTATGTTGTTGCAATGCGTTCTCGTACTTGCTCCATTAACTCTGTTGGTTCCATATCTGGCACCACGACCACTTCGGAACTCACAACTCTATATCGCTTTACAGTTTTCTTTTTTTGCCACATTTTTCTTTCTCTTTACCTTCGTTTGCCTTGGCGTTTCATTTATCACTCGTTTCTCTTCTCTGCCCCTGTTCACAATTGCAGTAACGACATCTCCTTCTTGTTTTACTCCTACATTACTGGGTCCACCTTCCTCACGAGCAACTTGTGGTCCTCCTCGCGAGGAGCTTGTTGCCTTCTCAATCTACATAGTTCCTCTTGATCATGCACATCTTTCACTTCAGTCACGATGTGTAGATGTGCTTCGGTTTTCCACACTGGTACCCTTTTTGTTTTTTCCACATCTTTCCCGGTCACATATTCACCAAAGGTGTTTAGCATATTATCCCAATATTTATGATAATTGCAAGAACGCATTCCTCCTCGATCTTTTGAACATAACACAAAATGCCTTATCCCATCAGTTAATAATACACTTGCATGATTTGGGTGGAATCGATCATAACTCATTTTCACACAATCTCTATCTTCTACCATCATATATTCATGAAGAACTCCCTAATCATACCCAAATTGCATTGCCACTCGCCTCGGGTTATAGGTCATCGCCAAATCATTATTTTCATTCTCTACTGGCAAAAACCCTGGCGTCATCATAACCAACACAATCAACATTTCATCACTTTAATTCTGCACGTGAGTCCCCAGAATGATGTTATCTTCAAAATACATTTTGCTTCTCAACGCCCCTTGTAAAATTGGTGCATATGGTCGTGCAACAAAACGTTCACTTGAGTCTATCACACTCATCAATGAACGTCGAGGCTTTTCCCCTATATGGCTCCATGAGTGTACCATCTCATTATGCTCCCCTCTATATTCTCTCATATATTTACGCTCGGGAGCATATGTAGGAAAACACTCATACAAAAACACTAGTAAAAATATGGTTAACACATATGTATGCATCATATATCAACCAAGACTTCGCTTTGTCCCATCCACAATTTTATCCAAGTTATCATACAAACTCCCCAAAAAAGATGTTGCTAGAGGAATCGCAGCTCCTCGTGCTAACACAATGGCCATAGGCACTAGTCTTGCAGGCACTGTATCTTCTGGTGTTGCCTCGAACACAAATTTCTCTAACCAGTATAGAATAAACGCAACTAAATGTTCCCTCGACGTCATTCCTGGCCCTGCATCTCGCTCACGTTCTGAATTGCCTACGTTCTTTCTAGCAGGTTGAATATCTTTAAAAAAGTATTGTAGCCAATTACCAAAAGTAACTTTTTTCCCTCATCCACCTCGTTTTGCAGCTCTTAGCTCTTTCCTATCAAATATCGAGCCATATACTTTAACCTTCTCTCGACAGGCCTCCAAATCAGCCTCAATTAACTTCTCATTAATGTCAAGCTCAAAATTAAAAAGGTCAGCCTCACCCGAAAAACTAAGCCTAGTTAGATGTACCACGTCCTCCAAAGTTGGCCCAAACTCACCCCACGAGGCTACAAAGGTATGACTTGACGAACTCCATCGTGAAACCAACAATTTTATTGCATCAATTTCTCTAGGTATATGACATTTCTTTGTCCAACGAATCGCCTCATATATGTGTGCAGATTTCAATTTCTACACCATCTTTTCCTACCCAAACACATAGTTAACCCATTCATCCCAACCACCTCTCGTCGATTGACTACCCTTCCACGCAATAAAAGAGTATGGATATATTCCTCTCTCAATGTTGAATCGAATAATTGTATCCCCAGGAATGCGTGGTGTTTTCTCTACTTCTTCTTCTGGCTCCAATAGTATATTCTCTTGCGAATCTTCTGGAATATCCCCACAATATTGCCTCATTTTATACCAAAAATGGTCTTTTGTTCCAAAGTACGATGCCCATTGCCATTCTTCTTCCACTGGTGGTACTGGAATCACTTTATCCTTCCCACACAATTCACGCTCCTCAGCCATGGCAATTGTTTTCTCTCAAACAATTTCCCAAACACGTGGCCTCTATTTCACAAATACCACAAAACAAGCAGTGATTTCTTCTTCTTCTTTTTCTAATTTTTCCTCTTCAAATTGAAATTATCACTTTGTATCTTCTTTTTATCAAAGCTCTATATTCTCACAAATGTCAAACTTTTGGTTTCTGCCTTAAGTAGTTTCCTTATATGCTACCTATATGGTGTATATGCACAAGTCTTATATTTTTTCTAAATACAGATTTTGATCGAAGCGTTTTTTTTAATGAACCGCCATTCTACAACTATCATGACGGCTCAATGATGTGACATTTAGTTACCCAATGCACTGCATTTATTTCTTATGCACGCGAGCCCTTCCACGTGCCCACGCGCATGAGGACTAACTGTAAGTGTCGTCGAGCGAAATACAAACTCGAGACACTAATGAGATAATGACATAGGAAATTGCCCCATACTAATAGAGAATCGACAGAGGAGTTGTGAATTTGAGGAAAAACAGTAAGACGAGACATGAAGGTCAAAAGGAATGTTATAAGTTTTCTATAACCTCTGTCATCGAGAATGTTGAAAATATCTAAAAGCAATTATGATAGCATATGAAGAAGTCTATAATATTTAATGATGTGATAAGAAACATTCATTACTTGGACTTCTATGCCACCTCTACGGTACATGTCACGTCAAGGTACCGTAAATCGAGATATATTGCTTTGCTTATAAAAGATGAGTTCATCAAGATACAAAGGCATACTGATTTTCCTGTGAATTCAACTCTCCTTTAGTTTGTTGTTTTCCTGCTCTTTATCACTTTATCTGATTTCCTTCATAATTGAGGCATAAGAATTGTTATAAACCAATATTAATATACATTAAATTGAGTTCCCTTCAATATTAAGGAACGAATTGTATAAAATACCGGAAATAAAAGGATTGACGGGACGCTTACAATTTGGGAACTACAATTTATGTCTAAAGCCCACATCAGTTTGAAGTTTAAACGAGTCAACGGTGCATGTTTATAGCTCACAATTTGTGTCTTACACTAAGGTTAATTACTTCGTTATATATATATATATATAATAGTCGGTGAGATGTTCGTTGGTTTAAATTTTTTAAGGTTGGACAAGCTGCAATTACAAAACTAAAATTCCTAATGTACTAGTGTTAGAAAATGTCCCAAGTCAATAAAAAAACAAAGTGCAATTACTCGTGAGTCATATCATAACTCATGATCGAGTATTTAGGACTTAATAGTGGGCTGGTTTTCTATATTGTTTGTGGGCTTTTTTCTCTTGAGCCACTTAAGTTTCCTTTCTTCCATTTTTTGGGCTTTTTATATTGGGACCTTTTTCCTTTCTCCTTTCTTCCCCATTTTTGGTTTTTGAGCTTCGTTTATCATTTGTAATTTTTCCCATTTTTTATTTATTTAATCTCCTTTCAATCTTCTATTAGTTTCTATCTTCATAATTACATAACTTGTACAAAGGGGTTACTCTTTAAGAATCGGATAAAATTTTGATTGTGCCCACAGTGGTGACCATAACGAGATGTTTGCAGTGAAAATAGAAGGTAATTCCAAATTTTGTTGGTTTATTCCTTACCAAAAGCGGAAATTACTCATACTCAACCTCCTACTCCCTATTATTACTAACTATAGCAACTTTTAGACTAAAATGCTAATAAGAGTACGATGGATTCAAACACTTTTTACATATTCTTTTTTCTTGTCTCCCCCTGTAATTTGATCTCTTTTCTTTAATTTTTATGTGTTGTCTGCAATATCTTTTCACCATCATCAAAAAGTCAATTATTTCGCGTGTATAATACTCCCTCCTTTTCAAATAAATGTGTCTGCATTTTTTCTTTTAGTCATTTTAAAATAAGTGTCTACTTTAAAAAATTAAAATCATAAATTTAACCATCAAGCTATAAAGTATATACATTATAAATCATCACATCATTATGGTGGGACCATGGATAAAATTGATATTTCATTCACCAATACTATAATAAAAGTTATCCCCTTAAAAAGTTGGATTTCCCAAAAGGAACTTATAATTTGGTACGAGGGAGTAGTATATTTTCTCATGAAGATAGATTTATATCATAAATTACATTAACATTTTTTCTTATATAACAAAAGTACCTCTATCCTGATTAGAAGAAAAACAAAATCTATAGCAAACATGAGGACATATCTGAACTTTAGGTCATTGTTAAATGTTGCACATTGTTTGTATTTCCCTAAGAATATTCTTCAGAAGACAATTAATCTTGTATAAGCCTATTCTAGAAGTGCAATATTCTATTTTACTTTTAAGATATATGTTCATTTTCCATTGTAGGAGCGTGAGTTTCATTGGTTACATATTAATAAAGGGCGTGCTTTGACCATTAAGACTAGGGTAAATAACACTTTCATCCCCTGTTAATAGTGTAAATTACACCCGTATTCTCTCTATTTTCATTAATTACAGTTTCACCCCTTGAATCCAATATCCGGCGACCGGATATGTGCAATTACTCTTATACCCCTTTTTTATATTTATTTTAAATAATCAAATATTCTTTTATGTTAAATTACCTATTTACCCTTCCATCATCTTCTTCATCTCACCCCTACTCTCTCCTAAACCCCTCAAATCAAACCCTAACCCTAAAATGAACTACCAATTATCAAACCTCAATTCCTACCCATACTCAATTAATTGTCCATTTTCAATTACAAAAAAATCAAAACAAAATGACATATATATCTATATATATCTCTATCTCTATATATATCTATCTATATATATACGCACATATATATCTATATATATATATAACTATCTATATATATACACGCACATATATATACATATATAACTATATATATCTATCTATATATATATACTCACATATATATCTACATACATATGAAATGGGTGTGTTGATTTTTTGATATTTTTGGTCTAAATCATGCTTTTTATAGGAGGTATTTGTTGATCTTGGACCCAATTTATGTTTCTATGATATAGATTGAATTTGCCCAATACCCAATTCATACATATACATATATGTATATGGGTATATACATATATTTATGCACATATATATATAAGTGATGAGGATAGTTTAGGCATTTCACATCATTTTAGATGGGCAAACAAGTCTTTACACACATATAAGGGTAATTTGGTCATTTCGCATCTCAGATTTTGGTTAACCCGGTTTGACCTCGCCGGAGAATGAGTTGAGGGGGTGAAAGTGAAACAAATGCCTAAACTAGATGGGGTGAAACTGTAATTAGCAAAAATAGAAGGGGTGCGGGTGTAATTTACACTATCAACAGGGGTGAAATTATTATTTACCCTTAAGACTATAATAAGAAAAAAAAATTAAAAATTAAAATGGAATTAACTTGAAATTTTCTACTCCAAACACTATGGGCCTGTTTGGGAAGCCGGTTTTGGTCTTGTTTTGGATTTTAAGACCAAACCATGTTTGGTTGGCTGGTTTTGGAGTTGGTTTTAGGCTTTTTAAAACCAACCACTAAAACCTGGTTTTGGGCTACAAATTTTGACTTCTCTCTCTCTCTATATATATATATATATATATGGCCAAAAATATGAATTATTTTGAAATTTTTTTTATATTTTTCGGAAAAAAAAAATTTTGAAGAAAATATTTTTCGGAAAAAATTAATTTTAGGAAAATAAATACTTTTTCGGGAAAAAATTATTTTTTGGAAAAAAATCATATTTTCGGAAAAAAATAATTTTTTTAGAGAAATTAATTTTTCAGAAAATATTTATTTTTTGGAAAAAAATCATATTTTCGGAAAAAAATTAATTTTCATAAAAAAAAATTTTGGAAAATAATAATTTTTCGGAAAAAAATTATTTTTTAGAAAATATTTATTTTTTGGAAAATAATTATTTTTTTCGGAAAATAATTATTTTTTCGACAAAAATTATTTTTTGGAAAAAATTTATTTTTCGGAAAAAATTAATTATTTATTTTTCCGAAAAATTATTTTTTCCCGAAAATTAATTTTTTTCCAATTTTATATATATATATTTTTCATATTTATATATTTTTAATACATATTAGTATATATATATATAATTAGACCAAGACCAAGACCAACTCCTTACCAAACATTATATATTGATTTTAGATTTATTAAAACCACTCAATACAAAAACCAAGATCAAAACCAAGTTCCTAAATGAACCCTACGAATTTATTTCCTCCGAAAATTATCAATTATCACAATAATAATAAGTATAACATGATATTCCAAATTATTTGAAAGAAATAATACATAACACGTGCAAGTGATAAGATTCTTGTATATATTACACTCATTTCTATTATTGAACGAAAGTACCACGTGAATTTAATGTTTGCAAGAATTTGAGTGGATGCTTGTGGTTTTGGAAGTCATTTTGAGTGGTAGTAAGCTGTAGTCCACTTATTTGAAGTTGCACTTGGCCGGTGACTTGTGAGACCTAGGGCCCCTTTCGATATCGGTTTGGTCTGATTTGTTCTGGTCTGGTTCAGTCCGATCCAATTTAATTTGGACGATATTTTGAAAGTTTGTGTAGTAAATGGTCTGGTTTGATGATTTTGGTATGAGAAAACTAGAACCAGACCATGTTTGGCAAACTGTCTTGTTCCAAATATTTTTTATTCATTTATTTTTATTAATTTATAAATATATTTTATTTTATTTACTATTTATATTTATTATTTATTTATTCATTCATTTATTATTTTTATGTATTATTTAATTCATTTTTTATTATTCATTATTTGGTTTATTTTTTATTCATTTATTTTTATTAACTTACAAATATATTTTATTTTATTTATTATTTATATGATTATTTATTCATAAATATATTTGATTTAATTTATTAAATATATTTATTAATTAATTAATTTTATTTATTTATTTATTATTATGTATTATTTAATTCATTTTGCTTATTAATCATTATTTTGTTTAGTTTTTTTATTTTTTTATTAATTTATAACTATATTTTATTTAATTTATTATTTATTCATTTATTTTTATTTGATTTATAAATATATTTTATTTTATTTACTATTTATATTTATTATTTATTCATTCATTTATTATTTATTATTATTATTTTAATTATTATTTAATTCATTTTTTATTATTCATTTATTTTATTTTATTCATAAATATATTTTATTTTATTTTATTCTTTATTTTATTAATTTATAAATATATTTTATTTTATTTATTATTTATTTATTTATATTTTATTTATTTTATTCATAAATATATTTTATTTATTTTTATTTTTTATTTTTTAATTAATTTATAAATATATTTTATTAATTTACTATTTATATTATTATTATATTCATTTATTTATTATTTATTATTATATTTATTTATTATTATTATTATGTATTATTTAATTCATTTGTGTGGAGATAGGGTTCGTGGGAGAGTGGAGGCGATACGGATTTTGGTTAATTTTGGTTCAATGATTTTTGGGCAATAATTTGCTCTAGTTGAATTATTTGAGGAGTTTTGTTAAATTATTTGTAATCAGACCAAATAGAACCATCAAAAATTTTGGTCCTAAAAACGGTCATTTTGGTTCAATTTGGTCTGATTATATTTTTTGAGACTAATTCAAAATAAACATGGTCTAGTCTCAAAAAATCATAACCAGACCAGAAAAATGAGACCATAACCAGTAAACAAACAGGGGTCTAGTCTTTCTTTATATTTTGTAGTTGTTACATGTGCTATAATTATCTGTATGTGCCCCAACCATTTAGATGAAAATCACAAACTTCAACTCATTTGTTATCATTTTTTTGTTTTCACTTCAATCTGTATCTATATAACTAACAAAAAAATAATATTAGTAAATAAGTGAAGATCTAGTTAATCAATCATGTTTAAGTGGACAACTAAACAAACCTATTTACTCAAACTAGTTCAACATGTTCATAGTTTGTCATTAAAGAAATGATGTAATCAACAACCATTTATTATCACTAACAACCACTCTTAACTACTCAAATATAAATAAAGATAAATACTGTGTCTCTCGTCTCAAAATAAAATCAATCTTAATTTTTTCGTTTCGCTTTACTTAAATTGAGAGAGTCAACAAAGTGGGCTCAAACCTTACTTGCTCTGTTTCATTGTTGCAAGTGTATGTTGTTAGAATAAGAAAACGTCACTATGATATCACTTGTTAGGATTTTTTAACCCTTTGTTAGAAGTCGTGTGTATTTGTAAATCAGAAAACGTACACAAACACATCAAATAATCGATACAAAGATTTATATGTAGTTTCAGTCAATTCAGTCTACGTCAACGGAGAGCACTGTTTCACTATAATCAATTAGAGGATTATAAGGGGATGATCCGCAGATCATACACACGCACACACACAGTATATACTCACGCATGTATCACCGGAATAATATAAGTCTATATTATTACTGACTCTCACTAAGAAGAATATTAATCTGTATCTCTTCTCTCTTTATTTGTGCACACAATACAATAGGGCTGACCCCTGTGTTTATAGGGGAAACTGGAGTGGAGGATAAGTCAATCAAATCAATTAGGAGTCTGATCTCCTACTATAACTGTGATTGCTTGGTGGCTAAGTTTCGCTTTCCCTATAAGGAAATGAGTCACCCAAATATAACAATCTCCCACTTGACGACTTTCCATCCAATAATCAACTTTATCAATGATTAGTGCAATACGGTGCCCTCATTTCTGTCTTCAATCTTGAAGACCCATTGAAGTTGCACACAACTTCAGTTTCTCTGTTGTCACCACTTTGGTCAATATGTCGGTCGAATTCTCGCTTCTTTGAATCTTTTGAAGTGTCAAAACTTCATCCTCTAATAGAGATCTGGTAAAGTGATAATGAAGATCTATATGCTTAATCCTCGAATGAAATGTTGAATTCTTTGTCAGATGTATAGCATTCTGATTGTCACTGTGCAAAACACTCTTCCATTGCTCAAATCTCAACTCTGCTAACAATCTCTGTAACCAAATCATCTCTTTGCTAGCCTTTGTCACGGCTACATACTCAGCCTCTATAGTGATAACACTACAATCCTCTGTATCTGCGAAACCCAATTGACTACTGTAGTACCTACTGTAAAAACATAACCAGTAGTGCTTCTTTTGTAGTCTATCTCACCAGCAAAATCTGAATCTACATAGCTATGTAAATTCACTTTGCCTTTTTAAAAACAAAGACATTTATCTGTGGTACCTCGTAGATATCGCAATATCCACTTCACTGCTTCCCAGTGAATCTTCCCTAGAAGAGAAATGAACATGTTGACTGCTGCTACTGCATATGCAATATCTGATCTAGTACAAACCATTATATACATCAAGCTACCAATAGCTGAAGTGTATGGAACACTAGTCATGCTGTACATTTTTGCTTCTGACTTAGGAGACTACTCTTTGGATAATCGGAAGTGACTAGCCAAATGTGTGCTAACCGATTTAGCATCACTCATGTTGAATCGCTTCAGAACCTGTTCAACATAGTCAGCCTGGGACAACTGCAAGGTACCATTCTGTTTGTCTCTGTTGATTCTCATACCAATAATCTGCTTCGTTGCGCCTAAGTCCTTCATATCGAACTCATTTGCTAACTTCTTCTTCAACTTACTGATTTCCGTAAAATCAGACTCATATACTAACATGTCATCAACATAAAGTATGATGATGATTTAACTCGTGTCAAACCTCTTGAAGTAGCAACAATGGTTAGCATTACACTTGTTGTAACCATGTCTTTGCATAAATCTATCGAATTTCTTGTACCACTGTCTTGGAGCTTGTTTCAAACCATATAAGTTTTTTTCCATCTTACACACAAGTTTCTCTTTCCCTCTAACTGAGAAACCTTCCGGTTGTTGTATATAAATCTCTTCCTTTAGGTCACCATGGAGGAAAACAGTTCTGACATCTAACTGTTCTAGGTGCAAACCCTCTACTGCAACAATGCTAAGAACTAAACGAGTGGTATTTAGTTTCACAACCTGAGAAAATATGTCGGTGTAGTCGATTATTTCTTTCTACTGAAAACCTTTTACTACAAGTCTCGCCTTGTACCTCTTGGAACCATCATGTTCCTCTTTTAACTTGTAAACCCATTTGTTATGGAGAGCTTTCTTTCCTACCGACAGCTCGATTAGCTTTCATGTCTTAATGGAGATAAGAGACTTCATCTCATCTTCCATCGCAAGCTCCCACTAGCTCGCATCTGTTACACTGCATGTTTTATCATAGTACTCTAGTTCACCTCCATCTGTGAGCAATAAGTAATTTAAGTATCTCATGTTCGGCATATGCGGCCGTGAAGTCCTCCTAGGTATAGGAATAGGAGTCGGAGACTGCAATATACCATTCTGTTGAGAATTGCCGTCTGCAATCTGTTCTTCTAACTAAGTACTCTCACTGTCTTGAACATCATCTAACTCACACACACATAGGATTACTCCGTGTTGTAGAATCTGAGGTCGTTGCGTGCTTATCCTTGTACATCACATTTTCATTGAACACTACATCTTTGCTTCGGATCACCTTTCGGTTTTGATCATCCCACATGCGGTAACCATACTCATCGCCGTCGTATCCAATAAAAGTACACTTCTGTGATTTGGGATCAAGCTTACCCCTGACATTATCACTAACATGTACATATGCAACTCAACCAAAAACTTTTAAATGTGAAAGTGTTACCTCTTTACCGCTCCATATCTCTTCTGGTATTCTGTGCTCTAATGGTACTGATGGACCTCAATTGATTAAGTACGTTGTGGTACTGACTAATTCTGCCCAGAATTGTTTCGGCAACCCTGCCTGAATGCGCATGCTTTTGGCTCTCTCAATCAATGTTCGGTTCATACGTTCTACTACGCCATTCTGTTATGGTGTACGTGGAATAGTCTTCTCTAATTTGATACCGTTCTCATAGCAAAAGGTTTTGAACTCGGTGTCCTGATATTCTCCACCATTGTCAGATCTTAATCTCTTTATTTTCAAACCCGTCTCATTCTTTACCATAGCCTTCCATTTCTTGAACACATTGTACACCTCAAATTTATGTTTGAAGAAGTAAACCCATACCTTCCTGGAATGGTCGTCGATGAAAGTGACGAAATAGGACTTTTCGCCAATAGATAAGACATTTGCTGGCTCCCAGACATCAGTGTGAACTAGCTCTAGCTTCTCCTTTCTGAGATCTCTGTTGCTTTTTTGAAAACTAACCCTCTTCTACTTACTGTATATGAAATCCTCACAGAAGTCTATATCAATCGATTTTAGACCTAGTAGTTTTCCTTTTGAGAGCATAACATTGAGTCCCTTTTCACTCATGTGACCTAGTCTCTGGTGCCACAAATTATGATCCTCATTGATAGCCTTGGTGGTAGTGTACAGCGTACCAATTTTTTTTCCTCGTGCTATAGTTATAGCCCCTCTGGAAACTTTCCACTCATCATCTTTGAAAGTGGTTACATGACATTCACTCGCCAACTGACCTACTGAGATCAGATTTTTCCTCAAGTCTGGAATGTGTCTCACATCCCTCAGCTTCCATATCGATCTATTGAGTTTGATATGTACTTCATCCTTGCCAACAACACTGCAGGGTTGATCGTCACTTAGATAAACCTTGTCGAGGTTTCCAGGTGCATAGCTCTCAAAAAGCTCTCGACTTGAGGTGGCATGGAATTATGCTACAGAGTTCAAGACCCAAAACTCTGTTTTGCTCTCTAAATAACATATAAGCGCATCATCTGCTTCTTCTAAGACAATATTTGCCTCAGTCTTGTTCTCCGCTACCTTCTGCGGGGATCTGCACTGACTTTTAAAGTGACCAGTTTTGCCGTAATTCCAACACTCGATCTCTTTGGAATTTTTGTGACCTCGAAACTGTGATCTTCCCTGTCTCGACTTGGAACGTCCACGCCTTTGATTTTCGCCTTTCTTCCTGTTCGAACCGTTGCCTCAATTGTTGACTTTCAATGCTAAGCCACTGTTAAAAGAGTCTGACGTCTGTCTTCTAATCTCTTCCGTGAGTACCATACTCACTTCAGAATCATACTGTAACGGTTTTATCCCTGAAGAGCTATTGATTGTAGCCACTGTGGCACTTCAAGTCTCTGACAATTGGGTTAAAACTAAAGCCATTTTCATTTTGCTAGTGATTGGCATAAAAGCTTATTCCAACTGCTCAATAATTTCATTAAGAGTACTGAGATGTTCACTGGCATTTTCATTCTCGGACATCTTCAGATTTACCAATCTAGTGATGAGATGTACCGTATTTGCTCCAGACGGCTGTTCGTACATGTTCGAAAGAGCATCCATGAGAGACCTTGATGTCTTTTCATCCTTGGTGTTGAAAGCAACGGACTTTGACAACGTCAGTCTGATCGTACCAAGGGCCTTTTGATCCAGGATTGTCCAATCCTTTTCTTTCACTGATTTTGGCTTCTTACCTTCCAATGGTAAGTACAATTTTTTCTTGAATAACACGTCCTCAATTTGCATCTTCTAATAGGCAAAGTTTCTACTATTAAACTTGTCGATCATTGTTGTTTTTTCTTCTCTCATAACTCCCACTGAGCCTTTTCAAGGCGTTCGGAGTTGAATCACGCAAAACCGATCATACGGTTGCGTCCGGAGCGGTCCAAAACCTTAAGAATGTCTCTAACCTCGTCAAAAACGACTTCGAATGGGCCAAAACAAATTTCAACACAATAGGACAAAATTGATGATGTGACAGTTTGACTTGCTGACGTGGCACTGACTGCTGACGTGGCAGTTGACAGCTGATGTGGCTATCCTGCTGATCTGGCATGTTGGCGTGGCATGCTGACTTCACTGATGACATCACCTGCTGACGTCATTTGCTGACACCAACGTCTTCTCCGGCGAGGCGCGTCGCCGGGATGGTTTTTCCGATGACCAGCGCGTAGAGATTGTAGCTGAATCTTGCGATGGCGTGTGTGGGTGTGTGGCGGCTCCGTTCATTGCGCTACCGATGACGTTGGTTTCGTCTTTTCAAGGCGATGCTCCTGGTATTGTTGGTTTTTTATTTCGGGCACTTTTGAACTTCAAATCTGGACCAGAATGTTCGGGATTCTTCTTTGCTTCAACCTAGGGCTCTGATACCACTTGTTAGGATCAGAAAACGCTATGATACCAGTTGTTAGGGTTTGTTAATCCTCTGTTAGAAGTCGTGTGTACCTGCAAATCAGAAAACACGCACAAAACAATCGACACAAAGATTTATACGTGGTTCGGCCAAATTAGCATACGTCCACGGAGAACACCGTTTCACTATAATCAATGAGAGGATTACAAGGGGATGATCCGCAGATCATACGCACGCACACACAGTGTATACTCACACCTGTATCACCAGAATAATATAAGTCTATATTATTCCTCACTCTCACCAAGAAGAATACTAATATGTATATGTTCTCTCTCTCTATTTGTGCACACAATACAATAGGGTTGACCCTTGTATTTATATGAGAGACTAGAGTAGAGGAGAAGTCAATAAAATCAATTAGGAGTCTGATCTCCTACCATAACTGTGATTATTTGGTGGCTAAGTTTAGCTTTGCCTACAAGGAAAATAGTCACCCAAATATAAAATATGTAGCAAATGTTAGACTGGTTTGCTAGCTACTTGTCCATTCCTTTCTCACACACAAACCCTAATTTTTCTCTAATTGAGGATTATGAGTGGCTTATTTAGTGTTATCTTAATATGTCACACGAGTCAATTTTCGCACTAAATTTGTCGATTAAACGAAAATTTTCATCCTATGATATTACTTAGCCGCGTACCGTGTCTGTCAGAATATAGAAAGTATTAATGAAAATTTGTTAAGTTACTTACATTTTGATAATTGAGAATTATGCTTGGTTCTCAATTCTTTCTACTTTAAATAGAACCAACAATGGATTGTATTGCGCAGGGGCGGAGCCACAACCAATTTTTTAAATTTTTTTAGTACCCTAAAAAATATATATTCTATAAATAAAGATATCAAAAATTGCATATGACCCCTCCCAAAATTTTAAAAATTTATTTTAGTATCCCCAAAACATATATATTATATAGATAAATTTATAAAAAAAAATGTATGATCACTCAAAAAAATTCAAAATTCTCTTTAATAACCCCCAATGTGTATATATTTTATAGATCATATTGCATATGGCACCTAGACCTTTCAATGGATCGGATTTTGATCCGAATCCGATTCAAATCCGATCCGATTAGCCGGATATGGATTGAAAATAAAATCCGATAACCCGATTAGGATCTGAATCCGATAATCCGATTTCTTAACAAATTGGATTTGGATTTATGTCATCCGATCCGATAATAACCCGATCCGATATAAAATATATTTATATATATTTATAAATATATATTTGATATTTTTATGTGTATATATTTAATACTGTACATGTATATAAATGTTAGTTATTAATTATTTTATTATTTTTTAATAATGATTGATCATAAATACAATTATTAAAAGTGTGAATAATTTAGTGTTTCAGTATTTATTGATTTTTGTATTTTGGTATTTTTTTAATTAGATATTCGAATAAGATATTTTATAATGAAGAAATTCGAATATGAATTAACTAACTGAAAATCTATCGAATTATCGGATTCGGATCGCGGATCATGAGTTTTTGTCATCCTTATCAATAGACCTGTCAATAATCCGATTATGATCCGAATCCGATATTAACTGGATATGGATTGAAAATAAAATCCGATAACCCGATTAAGATCCGAATCCGATAATCCAATTTCTTAACAAATTGGATTTGGATTTAACTGATCCGATCCGAATCCGATCCATTGACAGGTCTAATATTGGCACCTCCCAAACCTTTTTTCAGGCTCTGCCCCTGGTGTTACGCAATATTGTGTTTAAGTTTTAAAGATTTATTTACAATATTATTTATGCAACAATTAATCGTGTTAGAAAATATACGACATATTCCATGAACAAATCACATGTATACAAATATATATATATATATATATATATATATATATATATTAATGATAAAGGAAAAAATGACTTCACAGTTCCATTCATTATTGGCAACCGGTGTGTTGTTGGTCTTTGGTTTTGGTTTGGTTGGAGTTGGGTTGGGTTGAGTTTGGTGCAAATGGTTTTGGTATGAGAAAAAGTGAAACTGAAAAACCAAACCATGTTTGGTAGAGTTGGTATGAGCTGAAATTCCGAAACGAATCATATTTGGTAACTTGGAATAGTTTGACATTTTATTTATTTAAAATAATATTTTGTAATATATATGTTTTAAAAAATAAAATATATAAATATTTAATTTTTTCGAAATATTTATTTTTCATAAATATTTTATTTTTTTGAAATATTTATAGATAAAATATTTTATATAAGATATTTCAAAAAAATAAAATATTTTGAAAAAATAAAAGATTTCAGTAAAAATACATATAATTTGTATATTTTTTAAAAAATAATAAATATATTTTTATTATATTTTATTTTTTCTAGAAATATTTGTTTTCCCAAAATATTTTATTTTTTATGAAATATATTTTTTCATTTGATTTTTTTGAAATATTTGATTTTTTCATAAATATTTTATTTTTTGAATTTATATATATATATATAATATTATAAATGAATTGGTTTGAGTTAAACAATGGTACACCAAATTGAATTTGTTTGGGTTAAAAAATAATTTTGGTGTGAGAAAACCAAACTAACTCCATCCAAACCATCTATTGAGATTGTGTGAAAAATGATGGATTTGGTACCAATGGTGCAACAGTATTGCACCAACACCAAATTGCCAAACATGAATTGGACCACAAATTTTATCTCAAAACCATATTTTTCACTCCAACTCCCTCTACCAAACATCACCTAGATGACTGTCTCTCACATTCGTTTTATATATAAAGAATGGAAGAGTATATATTCCTTTTTCCTCTCCAGCAAAGTGTCCTGAAACTAATTAATGTATGCCCTGTTTGGTAGGTGGTCTGGTCACAGGTGGTCTGGTCTGATCTTGTGTTTTATGTGACCAGACCGTGTTTGGTAGCATTGGTCCCAAATTTTTGGTTAGACCAAGTAAGACCAAATCAGACCAAAATGGCCTCATTTCAGACAAAAAAAAAAGGTGGTTCCTGGTGGTTCGGTCTGGTCTTATTAATAAAATATATTTATAAATAATTAAAAATGAATAAATAATAATAAAAAATTAAATAAAACATATTCTAAAAATAAAATATAAATAATAAATAACAAACAAAATGAAATAAATAATACCTAATAATAATAAAAAAAATGAATAAATAATAAAATATATTTATAAATAATTAAAAATGAATAATTAATAATATAAATAATAAATTAAATAAAACATAATAATAATAATAATAAATGAATACAATAATAATAAATAAATGAATAAATAATAAAATATATTTATAAATAATTAAAAATGAATAATTAATAATATAAATAATAAATTAAATAAAACATAATAATAATAATAATAAATGAATACAATAATAATAAATAAATATAATAATAATAAATTAATAAAATAAATAATAAATTACATAAAACATATTTAAAAATATAATAAAAATAATAAATAAATAAAAAATGAAATAAATAATAATAATAAATAATAAGTAAATATAATAATGAATAAATACTTCATAATAATAATAAAAAATGAGTTTAATAATAATAAATTAATATTAAATTAATAAAATATATTTTTAAATAATTAAAAATGAATAAATAAAATGAATTAAATAATGAAATAATAATAAATAAATAGAATATATTTATAAATTAATAAATAATAAATTAATAATATAAATAATAAAATATATTATAAAGTGAATAAATAATACATAAATAAATAAATATTATAATAAATAATAAATAAATAGTAAGACCAGACCGTTTACCAAACAAACTTTTTCAGATCAGATTAGACCAGACCAGATCGAACCGGACCGGACCAGACCAGACCAGACCAGAAAGACTGCCTTTCAAACATGGCCGTAAAGTTAGGCATGGTTGTCCAGTTTTTCTGCTGAGTCAGAAAAATGGAAATGAGTCTGAAAATTCAAAAACTTTAGGCCTTGATTGGTTTCTAATTGTGAAGTCTAAAAATGGTATAAAGAAGGAGCTCTCTCTCTATATATACAGTATATTATTTCTTAATATAACTGTTTCAATGCTTCAAGCCAAGCCTGTGAGAGAAAATAGTTGTCTTTTTAAATTTTTTGCCAAAATTACTTGTTACGAAGCATAGCAACGCCTTCGTTGCAATCGGATTACCTTGCCTGCCCGACTTGGGACCCGGGCTCTGGTTCGGGATGACGGTATCCAGCAGGTATTTGGTATGAGACCGGATCAAAGACTGAGTTTGACTCTGATACCGGCTATAACGGGTGGAAGTTTCGTGATTCGACCCAAAAACTTAAACCATTGGATAAGACTAATATCTACTCATTTAAATCTCATTCACTTTCTCATCTTTATCCGATATGAGACAAATCATCAGCCTCTAACATAAAGTTTCCACATGAAAATACGTAGGGGTAATATCCCTTGTTGCGTATCATTAATGTGCATGTTTAGTCGGTATACACTTTTAACTTAAATAACTTGTGTAGAATTTTCAGGTATAGTTTTAAAGTTTTGGTATTACTTTGTGAGAGAGATTGCTAATATATATATATATAAGGATAAATTACAATTTCACCCCTCTTATTTGAATAATTACACTTTCATCTTCTCTAGTTTTATTTTAGGTGTGATTTTACCTAATTGCCCTTAACATTATATTATAATTTTATGGTTAATATCAATAAACCCCGCTAAACTATTGGATTTTCACATTGCCCCCATCCTTATGGGTAAACTACAGTTTTACCTCCAAAAATTTGAAAAAAATATTTATAATTTTAAAAAATATATAAAATTTGAAAACAAATAAACAATTCGAAAATATATATATATAATTCAATAAATATATATATAAAATTTGAAAATATATTTAAAATTATAAAAAATATATAAAATTTGAAATATATATATAATTTGAAAAAATATATATAAATTTTGAAATATATATATATAAATTTTGAAAAACATATAAAATTTTGAAATATATATATAATTCAAAACAAAAAATAGAATTAGAAAAAATATATAAAATTTGGAAAAAATATATAATTTCGGAAAAGATATATAAATTCAAAAAAAAAAATTAGAGAAAATATATAAAATTCAAAAAATATAAATAAATTCGAAAAAAATATAAATTTTAAAAAATATATAAATTCAAATATATATATAAAATTATAAATAGTATATAAAATTCCGAAAAAATAACACAGTAAAAGGTTGAAAGTTTGGGTTTTTATGGAGTCAAAATTGTATAAGTTTTAATTTCTTGTTTAGGTAAATAAGGATTGTTATTCATTTCAGCTTATTGTTAATCTGGGCATATAAACCTTCTAGTGTGTTCGTGAAGGTAGATGTGAAAATTGTACCATGGTGTGTTAGCCTCCTTATAAAATATAAAATCATATTTAATGAACCATCCTATGTTTCCATTTATGTGTACAAATTAGAAATTGCACCATTTATTGGTTTAGAAAATATATTTTTTTCGACACCATATTTAATGAACCATCTCATTTGTTGGTTTGGATAATCATATTTAATGAACCATCTTATTAGAATTTTTTTCCCAAATTTTATATATTTTTTCTAATTATATATATATATTTTGAATTTATATATTTTTTTCGAAATTATATATTTTCTGAATTTTATATATTTTTTCTATTGTATATATATTTTTTGAATTTTATATATTTTTTCAAAATTTATATATATTTTTTATATTTTCATATATTTTTTCGAATAATATATGAAAATATATATATTTAAATTTAAATATATTTTCAAATATTTGGGGGTGAAATTGTAATTTACCCATAAGGGTGGGGGCAATGTGAAAATTTAATAGTTTAAGGGGGTTTATTGATATTAACCATAAAATTATAATATAATATGAGGGGCAATTAGGTAAAATTACGTTTGAAATCATACTAAAGGGGGCAAAGTGTTACCATAACCCAAACTAGAGGGGGTGAAAGTGAAATATCCAAACAAGAGGGGTGAAACTGTAATATATCCAAACAGTAGGTAGTGAAACTGTAATTTCCCTATATATAACAAGATTTACGCGTTAATTCAAGAGTAGCTAGGTGGTCCAGGTTCATTGTAGACAGAAAGATGTTACTTGTTTGATACTTAAATGTCATGTATGTATGTGTATATATATATATATATTTGTTGGCAAACGCATCGAATAATCTTTTTATATTACGAGTTGAGCAGAAAACTCGAATTTGGAACTTGGCCTTTCAAAAATCCATGGGAATCCATTCACTTTGTGCGTGTCACTATCTCATATCTCTCTTTCTCTTTGTTTTTATTTTTTTATTTTTTTTGATAATTCATCTCTCTCCTTCCCTTCACATATATACTTTCCATCAATGGCTCTTCTAAAAGTGAGAATTTTTACAAACATATGCGTATGCCCATTTTTACATCAGGCCTATCGTACAAAATTAATACTGAATCAACATATCTATTAAGCCCAAATAGAAAATAAAGTCCAAAGATATAAGCCTATTTCAGGATAAAAGCTATTAAGAAAATGACCGTTTCAATACACACAATCAAAACTGACATGGTTTTGATTATAGCAGTTTTGTAAAAACTTGTATTTAATGTAGAGATATTGTCTTTAATATGTCTTAAAACCCATTTATGAGGGTAAGGCCAAGTTCATGTATAAAAGGAAGAAAAAAGAAAAGGAAATGGATCCGAAATTGCTCCAATTCTTGTTGGTTCTTGAAATATCTGTTATCTTCTTGCCATTTATCTATTTCATAGCTTCTGTTTAAATTACAAAGGTTGAGATTTGTTCGGCATCTGCGAACGGGTTTACACTTTTTGGCGCCTTCTGTGGGAATTCGATTTCTAAACAGAAGTTATTAGATCAATGGCGTGATAAACCACTACACAGTTTGGAGATATAACTGCAATCCTTCAACGTCTGGAGGCCCTTGAAAAAGAAAATCGGGAGCTAAGGGAAAGGTTGGATTAATCTGAACATCCAGAATTGCTTGTAGCAGGACGCCGTAATGGCCCCGGTGTTGAAGAGGAGGATAATCAACATGAAACAAGTTCAACATATCGAACAACAGATCATACCCGTACCCAGCCAATCTCAGATGAATCGAATGTCAATAATCGTGCAGTTCCGCTCGATATGGTGACTCGGCTTCAAAAGATCGTAGACGAACAAGTAAAAGATCTCAGAAAACAATCACCAGCTGATCTAGCCATCGAAATGACAGCCAAAATGATTAAATCACCGTTCAGCCCTGAAATACAACAGGCGAGAGGGCCAAATAAATTCCGAATGCCAAAATTCATTATGTTTGATGGGACGCATGACCCAATTGAACACCTGTTTCATGTGAAGCAGATGATGACTCTCGATATGGCTGATGATGCACTAATGTGCAGGGCTTTTTCTACAAGCCTAACAGGCCCAGCTCTGTTATGGTTTAGGCAGCTGCCCGGCAGTTCGATCGATTCTTTCCAAACGCTGATGGAAAAGTTTCTGGCCTAGTATTTTGGTAATCGGAAGCAAAAGAGAACCATTTCTAATTTGTTCACGATGAGGCAAGCGAAAGGAGAAACATTGAAGAATTTCCTATCCAGGTTCAATTTGGAAATGGGAATGATACCCAGTTGTGATCAACCAGTAGCAGTGGAAGCTTTCAAGGTAGTTATCGAACAAGGGACCAGCTTTCATAGATCCTTGGTGAAGTCAACACCCCTCAACATGGGTCAGTTGAATTCACGGGCACAAGGATATCTGAGATTGGAAGAAGATGAACAAGAAATAGGTCATCGTTCGGCATTAGTCAGTGTGGAAAACAAATCAAAGGAAAGGATAATCAAGAAAGCAGATAATACGAGCAACCAACGATCGACTCTGTACAGGCAACAGGAGAGGAGGCCAACGTATGACATACCTGAAACTCCACTCCGAACAACCTTAGCAAAGTTGTACAACGAGAATAAGGCGAAGGGTATTTTTCGCCCACCATTTCTGCTGAAAATGCCACCAGAGCTGCAGGACCGTTCGAGGCACTGTGCGTTCCACAATGACTTTGGCCATTTAACCAATGCGTGCATACAAATGAGGAGGCAGGTTGAGGCCTTGATAGCCAAAGGAGATTTGAAGGAATACGTGGACAATGGAGTCAAAAATTTTGATCGGCCGAAGCCCAATAAAATTATGGGCGGACAGCCGGTAAAAATTATTGACACAATCCATGGGAAACCAGAGGAGGATGAGGAAAGCCGTTCGGTTCAACGTTCACGAATGCGCAATGCCAACAAGATCCGAAGGGTTGGGGAGGTGAATGTCATTCGGAACTACCCAATGCCTACAATATCATTTACCCAGGAGGACTTAATACGTGTACAACTACCACATGAAGATCCACTGGTAATTTCAATCATAGTTTCAAATTATTTAGTTAAAAGGGTGTTAGTTGATCCAGGTAGCAGCACGAACATCTTGACTAAATCAGCTTTCGAGAAGATCGGCATCAACACGGAGTTGATCAAACCAACTGCCAGTCCGCTGGCAGGCTTTGATGGAAAGAGGATTTTCCCGATCGGGATCCTGAATTTACCAGTGATAGCCGCAAAGCGAACTTTAACAGAAAATTTCATGCTAGTAGACGTACAACCTTCCTACAATTTGATCATGGGAAGAGGTTGGATTCACCGAATGCAAGGAGTTCATTCTACTCTGCATCAGGTGATGCGGTGTGTTGATCCTTCAGGGAAATGATTTGTTGATATTCAAGGCGATAAAGTGGTGGTGAAAGAATGCTATGCCATCGTCACCAAAGGTTTGAAGGGCGAAAGTTCCGAACGAAACATGTAGCAATTACCGAGCCTCCGTGATCAGACTGACGATGATGAGAAGACCGCAGAGGATACCATCACAGTAGATATGATCGACGGGAGCAAGGGAAGGACCACCCGAATTGGAAGAGGATTGAATTCTGATGAAAGAAACAACTTGATTTCTATGCTGAGATCAAATATTGATGTTTTCGCTTGGGAGCACAACGACATGCCTGGGGTCGACCCATGAACCATGATGCACACATTAAATGTTTACTCCGACGCTCAACCTATACGGCAACGACCCAGAAGGATCGGAACCGAACGAGGAAAGTTTGTAGCTAAAGAGGTTAGCCAATTGCTAGATGTTGGTTTTATCAGAGAGGTTCATTATCCTGTGTGGCTGTCCAATGTTGTCATTGTACAAAAGAATAACGGGAAGTTCCGAATGTGTGTAAACTTTACCAACCTAAATAAAGCTTGTCCAAATGATAGTTTTCCTCTACCAAAGATTGATCGCATGATCGACGCGACTCAGGGTTCGAACGTCTCACCTTCCTGGATGCTTATTCAGGATACAATCAAATCCCAATGAATCCAAAGGATGAAGACAAAACAACGTTCATCACCGAACGAGGGACCTATTGTTACAAGGTCATGTCGTTCGGTCTCAAAAATGTAGGTGCGACTTATCAACGACTGATTGATAAGATTTTCAAGACCCAGATTGGAGATACGGTGGAGGCCTACATTGATGACATGGTTGTTAAAAGCCAGCACAAGGATGATCACTTGAAGCATTTGGAGGATGTGTTCGCATCCCTGCGATCACACAAAATGAAGCTGAACCCGGAAAAATGCACTTTTGGTGTGTCTTCCAGACAATTCTTGGGAGACATAATTAACAAAGATGGAATCAAAGCAAGTCCGGCACAAGTTCAGGCATTAATCCAGATGAAGGCACCTGAATCCCCAAAAGAAATCCAGGTACTCACAGGAAGATTAGCAGCTCTGAGCCGGTTCATATCCAAATTATCAGATAGATGCAAGTCGTTTTTCGACGTCCTGAAGTCTAAGAAAATGATTGTTTTTGGAGAGAAACAACAAGAAACGTTCGATCAGCTGAAACTCTATATGGCGAAACCATCAATCCTTACGGCACCCAAGGATCATGAGTCCTTAATTTTATATTTAGCAGTTTCTCCGAACGCAGTCAGTTCAGCGTTGGTAAGAGACAATGGGAACAGACAGTACCCAATTTATTATGCGAGCAAGACATTGCTTGACGCCGAGAGAAGATATTCGAAGACATAGAAAATCATCTTGGCATTGGTCCAGGCAAAACGAAAGCTACGACATTACTTCGAGTCCCATCCGATCAGAATCCCAACTACATTTCCGATCAAAGCAATTTTGTCAAAACCTGACTTCTCGGGACGAACGACAAAGTGGTCAATAGAATTGAGCATGTTCGATATTACTTATGAGCCACGAACATCTTTAAAAGGTCAAGCTGTGGCGGATTTCCTCCTTGAGTATGAAGCAACCGAAGACGAGGTCTGCGACGTAAATCCAAGGTAGTTGTTTTATATAGATGGATCAGTTAATAGCCTGGGGGAAGGTATGGGGATCGAACTAATATCCCCAGAAGGCACCAAGTTGCAGCAATCGATCAAACTGTGCTTTGAAAGTTCAAACAATGAGGCTGAATACGAAGCCGTTTTGGCAGGATTAAGGCTAGCAAAGGAGCTCCAGATCAAAGAATTAACCGTGTTCAGCGACTCTCAGTTAGTCGTAAATCAGATCATAGGAAGTTATATTACAAGTGAGGAAAGGATGCTGCAGTATAAAAATGCCGTTCAGGAATAAATGCGAAACTTTCAAGTAGTCGCTTTCAAACAAATTCCAAGGGTGGAAAATCATGGGGCTGATTATGTAGCAAATCAGGCATCTTCAGCTGGAGACGATATGATCAGGATAATTCCCGTGGATGAACTGTTCACTCCATCGATTGGTAAAAAGAATGAGATATGCGTGATTCAGTACGAGCCAAGTTGGATCGATCTAATCCTTGAATATATATTGATCGGTGTTCTACCTGAGGATCGACGGAAAACAAAGAAAGTAATAGCCGCTTCTACCAAGTATTCAGTGATCAATGGCTTTTTATACCGTCGATTGATAAATGGGCCCTACCTGTGATGTTTGACACCATCTGAAGCACAAGAGGTACTCAAGCAGTTGCACGATGGGACTTGTGGAAGCCATGTTGGGGGTAGATCATTATCTCATAGAGCAATAACACGAGGTTATTTCTGGCCATACATGATCCGGGACGCGGAGGAATATGCGAGAAGGTGTGACAAATGTCAAAGACATTTGCATATAATCCATCAACCAGCAGAGCTTTTCACAGTGATGACTTCTCCTGTTCCGTTCGCACGATGGGGAATGGATGCGGTCAGACCATAAACAAAGGTGGCATCAAATCAAAAGCATGTGTTTTTGGCCACATATTATTTCACTAAATGGGTGGAAGCGAAGGCTTATCTAAGAATCACTCACACTCAAGTGATAGATTTTATTTTAAATCATATAATCTACAGGTTTGGAGTGCCAAAGTATATAATGATGGACAACGACAAGAATCTGGACAATCAGTACGTTCGGGCGTTGTTAGACGAGTACGACATCAATCAGAATCTATCATCTATCAGCTATCCGCAAGCAAACGGACAAGCCGAGATAACGAACAGAACAATTTTTGCCGGGATAAAAAGAAAATTAGAAGGGATCGAAGGAAAAAGATGGTGGTTAGACGAACTACCAAGGGTCCTCTGGAGCTACCGAACGACTCCCCGCAAGCCGACCGGAATGACTTCATTCGCTATGGCGTACGGAGTCAAAGCGGTAATCCCAATTGAATTGGAAGTCCCCACAACAAGAACTCATCTATTCGATCCTGAACAGAACGAAGAAATTCTAAAAATCGAAGGTAATCTTATAGATGAAATGAGGGAAATGGCCACAATAAGACTGACAGAATATCAACAAAGGTTGATGAGGAGTTACAACAAGAAAGTGAAACCAAGATCATTCCAAGTTGGCGATCAAGTACTAAGGGTGTTGGCTAGCAGATCAAACAAACTGGATCCCACATGGGATGGGCCATACACAGTAACAGAAGTGATCAGCAAAGGTGCCTACAGATTGGCCGATCAAGATGGAAAACAAATTGAACGAGCTTGGAATGCAATACACTTGAAAAGGTATTTTCAATAAAATTTATGTTGATCTTAAATGTCGTTTAACAATTTGTATGATAAGATTCATTTCAAATCAATATTGATATTATTCATATCTTCTCATATCTCTGTTCAAACTGTCCAAAAAGCCCAAGTGAAATAACTTGGCCAAAATATATAAGCCATTTAGGCAAAAGACCATCATGAAGATGGCATCAAGTTCCTGCTTTCACAAAGACATAAAAAGATACGCATCAAAAAGGTTGTGTTCAAAAGAACACATCATCTTGGTCAAAAAATCTTAAGCACAATAGTGTTATCCTGTTCAAAAAACATTATGCACCTCAATGCCATTTGTTCAGAAAATACCTATGCACCTTAGTGCCATCTTGTTCGAAAATATTAAAGCACATTAGTGCCATTTCAAAACTTGTCCAAAAAATGCTCACCACAAGAGCATAAAAAATAATATGATTTTACAGACCTCAGAAATTGTTCAAAGATAAAAACTTCTAATCAAGAAGTAGAAAGATTAATATCATCAGTGGGTGGTTGTTAGTTCTCCGAATGAGGTATGGAAGGCTCAGCTGACACTTCAGTTGTAGCAGCAGAGACTGCAGTGATAGGTTCTGGTCATTCGGCCGGTATGATCCCATGCAAAATAAATTGAGCTAAGTCTTTTTCATCTTGGGAAGCCTCAGGCTCTTCATACGGGTGAACGACTCCACAAGCAGCATCATGGACGGCCGGATTATCATATGTACGGGCAGATGGATCCGACGACATTTGGTCATAACAAAATCTGAACCCATCACAGAACTTTATGTAAAAAATGTTCACATATCTCCGGTGCATGTCCATACCTCCCCTTCAGCAAATTTCTAAACCTGTTTTCAGAACAACATTGGAAGTTTCAAGGTTATGGATCTGCTTCTTCAGTTCAGCATTCCGATCAGATTCATTTTGATGGAGTTTCTTTAAGCTCTCCACCTCGAGCTCCAAGATTTTTTTCTGTTTTTTGATGGAGTATGCATCATCTATGTTCTTTCTCTTATACTCTCTCATCTCAACAGCCTTACAGAGAGCTAGGACATTAAACACAGACTGAAAAGAGAAGAAACGTTAGTAAAAAAAAAAAAAAACTTTGGTACCTCTAGAATAGAAACAGGAGCCCTAGCCAGAAGCTCGTTCTGATCAACATGCTGCTGAAAGAGTTCATCCTTGGGAGGCCACATTCCACCAGTAAGAGCCATCAAGGAATCAGGATCAGACATTGCCAGCGATCGGCGATTCAGAACACTGCCATCACTTTTCTCGAACTTGGGGATCCATTCGCCTTCAGGATCAAATGATGGAGGAAAGCAATAATCTGGAATAATGTAGCCGCTCACAGATCTGGCCTTCTTCACAAGCTTCTCATGCTTTGTAGAATCATTTCTTTTTGCATGTTCAGAAGGGGGGCCCAGCTGTAACTTTTTCTGAGCGTTACCGCTATCATCGGTGTTCGTCCTCTTCAGATGCCCTTTCGTCTTCTTCGGATCTTTGGTCAGATCAATCATTTTGCTCTTTCCTTTATCAGATGTCGAGCTGACAGGGGGAGTAGATTTTTGTGCTGCAGCACGCTTGGAGGCTGTAACCGGAATCTCCATTATAATAGCCTCTGAAGCACTGGCAGCAATTAACTTCAAATTTTGGGAAGTCAAAAGTGATTTGCTGGACGGAAGAGTTGCAAATACTTTCTCGTTCAGGTATTCAACACGTTCGGCTGTATACAAAACACAGGCATACGATCAACAAACAAACAAATACGCAGTTCAAGTAAAACAGGCGATTTTTTAATCCACACTTCAGTTTCTTACAAATACCGAAGGTCCTTGGCAGAGGATACGGGCCGGACGCATCCACTCTCCAATTTACCCCAATGTTCACCGTCTTATCTTTCCACTCCTTCTCAGAAGAAGGATTGCCTTCACAAAGTTTCAAGGTTGAATGGGGGTGCAGATGGTACCGACCGGGTTTTTTATGATCTGATCGAATTTGTAACAGAGCAGAAAATCACCCAAACCTAAGTTCAAATCTCGTTCGTGATTCAGAACGAGCATAACAGATAGAACCCTGAAGAAATTAGGGTTTACTTGCAAAGGGGTAAGGCCTAAAAAAAAAGAATATAGTGATAGAAAGGATGTAAGGGAAATCTAAGTACGGCCAGGTGATGTGTAGAGAACAAGACTTCGCTCGGTTCAACTTCCTTATAAGTTTTGAAGTCTAAATCAGAAGAATACTCAGAAATCGAAACATCCTTTGGTATGTCAAACTCTATTCGACATCTATCAGCTAATGATAATTTACGTAATTGTTTTCGGGAAAGTTTTTGGAATTTTGGTTCAATCAAATTGGGGGCAACTTCAGAGGAAGAAATAACAGGGGCGTCATCAACAACCACCTCCAGAGAAGAGGTTCGGCTGCTATCACTACTCATGATATTTTTTATTTATGAAAGAAAGATGAAGGACGAAAGAGAAAAACTAACCTCAAGAGTTTCTTGCTGGAAATCGTCTTTAAAGGGAATGAGTCTGTTCTTGTAAATGGGGAAAAAATATTGAAGGAAACGAAGGAAATAAGGGAAGTGGCAGTTACACATGGCTCTTCGAATTCCCACCGTATTTCAAAAATGAAATAGGCTTGGGAATTGGGGGCAAAGTGTAGGCCCATTTTTACATCAGGCCCATCATACAAAATCAACACTGGATCAACATATCTATTAAACCCAAATAGAAAACAAAGCCCAAAGATATAAGCCTATTTCAGGATAAAAGCTATTAAGAAAATGACCGTTTCAATACACACAATCAAAACTGACATGGTTTTGATTATAGCAGTTTTGTAAAAACTTGTATTTAATGTAGAGATATTGTCTTTAATATGTCTTAAAACCCATTTATGAGGGTAAGACCAAGTTCATGTATAAAAGGAAGGAAAAAAGAAGAAATGGATCCGAAATTGCTCCAATTCTTGCTGGTTCTTGAAATATTTGTTATCTTTTTACCATTTATCTATTTCATAGCTTCTGTTTAAATTACAAAGATTGAGATTCGTTCGGCATCTGCGAACGAGTTTACAACATATATGGACACATGTATGTCAGCTACGAGCCCTTGTACTTGCACTACTAAATATTCCAACACTTTTGTTAATCTCACCTAGTCACCTTCTACGTGCACACTAATAATTCTAACATAATGCAAGTGCATTAATCCAGTCCATGACTTAAATGACACATTTGTTTTTTTTTAATCGTAAGTAAAAAATATTATATACCACTCCTTCCGTTCAATTTAAATGTTCTTTTTTCTTCTTTTGCGCGTGTCAAAATAAGTAACTTATTTTAAAAACACAATTCATTTTATTTTGTTATTATACTAATTTCTCCTTTATACATTCATATTTTGAAAATAATTAAATTATAAAACATCTTCGTTATGGTGAGACTATGAATAAAGTTAGTATTTCATTCATTACAATTAAAAAAATAAATAAATAATCATGTTAAAATGTTGGATCCCCTAAAGGAACTTATACATTGAGGACGGAAGGAATACCATATTATAAAAAAATCAATACAATGTATGCAAAATATGAAGTAATTAAAGTAAATTTATTCTCACTCTCCTATGATATATTATAATATAATTCAGAATTAAATGGTAGGTAATTGAAGAAAAATTCCTTGTGTGTTTTGTGAAATTCGAATGAGGAGGGAAGAAGAAAAAGGGAGGTTGCGGTAGGCTAGAGGGTAGAGCACGAATGGTCGTGGTTAAATGGCTTGCTGAGTGGACTTATTAGTTGGGCATATATGGTCATGACTTACGCCATTTACATGTGCACATGAGAGCAAACACTAAAAGGCTTAAAAGTCGGGGTTGGCTCCACATCTATACCGCCCACACTAGTGACACTATTATGCTTCTTCAACTATATATATATGTATGTATATAACGGATGTGGTGCGCCGACCAATTTTCTTCATCTAAGTGATGCTTGCCAACTACCATATATAATATAATGTCCACTTTTGTAATTTTGTTATATGCTAAGAAACAAATATATGTTATATACTATAAGGTTGACACTTTTTCCATTAATGAGAAAAGTGTCTCTTTTTTACAATAGCGGCTGCCTAGCAATTTCGGTATTCCAGGAGGGTAAAGTATCCTACACAATGGATGAGATTTGACGAGATATTTAGTGTGATTTTCATTTTTATTTCATTTGATTTGGAGAGTTACGTTACCGATTTGGGAAAAATGAATTGTTTAATATGAATATATCCATGAATGACATGAATCATTAATTTTTGTAGGGACATAGTGTCACGGACTTATTTTTGAGTCTTCGTGACAACATACCTCAATGTTTCGAGAAACAAGTATGCTTGCTGGTGGATGTACTTCAATGTCAAATGATTGGAATGGTTCTAGTGAAGGGGCGTGCAAAACACAAGTTAGTAACCTCCTTCGGAGTTGAGGCATGTTGACCCGGTTCAATCCGGGGTGCTTACCACTAGTCTTGGACTTGACTATGAGGGAGGATGTTGGCCACCCCTGCACAAACTGGTCGGGAGCTGGAGTCGTTCCCCTGACAAGACCAAGGCAGGTCGAAACCAGTCAGTGTACAAGTCGAGTGAGGCCGATCGTGCGAGGCTTACCATGCCCTCGCAAACTCATATTCAAGGCATGGTGTCGCACGGGCCGTGCCGCTACGCGTGAAAAATCTAGGCCAGTGACAAATGGTATCAGAGCAGGACTTGGGAGTAGGCACATGCGATTGTGTCCCCAGGTCGATCCTTGGGCCAAGACGGAGTAACACGTGTATGCCGGAGGGTAATCCTCCTTTGTCACCCCCTACGAAGAAAGCGCTTCACCTTGAAGTTGATCAATTGGCGATCTCACTGAAGTTAGGTGTCCCGGGCCATGTTCACATCGTGATCGTGCGTAGAGAGTAACTACGGCGATTCAGCCGACTCTCCGTGACCACGTAGTGTTGGAGGCCGACGGGGTAGAAGCTGCGGCGGAGCTGTTCCCATCTCTTGGCCACACCTACCATAGACCTTGACTTGCGCCCCTACAGCGGAAGATGATATGGCAATGAGATCTACTTGTGACTGCGACGAGGACTTTTGCAGATTGAGTGGGGGAGAATGTCACAGACTTATTCTTGAGCCTCCGTGACAACACACCTCGACATTTCGAGAGATAAGTATGCTGGCTGGTGGATGTACTTCAACGTCAAATTACTGGAATGGTTCTAGTGAAGGGGTGTGCAGGACACAAGTTGGTAACCTCCTTTGGAGTTGAGGCATGTTGACCCGGTTCAATCCGGGGTGTTTGCCACTAGTCTTGGACTTGACTATGAGGGAGGATGTTGGCCACCCCTGCACAAACTGGTCGGGAGCTGGAGTCGTTCCCCTGACGAGACCAAGGCAGGTCGAAACCAGTCAATGTAAAAGCCGAGTGAGGCCCATCGTGCGAGGCTTACCATGTCCTCGCAAGCTCATATTCAGGGCATGATGCCGCACGGGCCGTGCCGCTGAGCGTGAAAACTCTAGGTCCGTGACAATAGGCTCTGTTTGTTTACTAGTTATGATCCCATTTTTCTGGTCTGGTCTGGTAATAATTTTTTGAGACCAGACCATGTTTGTTTTGTATTAGTCTCAAAACATATAACCATACCAAATTGAACCAAAATAACCTTTTTTAGGATCATAATTTTTGTTGGTTCTATTTAGTGTGGTTACAAAATCTAACCAAAATGCCCTACAATAATTGAGCCACATCTAACCAATATATAAACCAAAACAAAAAAATAAAAAATGAATAATAAATAAAATGAATAAAATAATACATAAAATATGAATAAAATAAATTAATTAATTAATAAAAATAAAAATAAAATAAAATATATTTCTGAATAAAATAATAATATAAATGATAAATTAAAAAAAATTAATAAAAATAAAGAAAATAATAAATTAAATAATACATAAAAATAATAATAATAAATAAATAATAATATAAATAAATAATTAATTAAACAAACAAACAAATAATAATAAATGATAAATTAATAATATAAATAATAAATAAAATAAACCATATTTATAAATAAAATAAAAATAATCGATAATAAACAAAATGAATTAAATAATAAATAATAAGAAAAATGAATTAAATAATACAAAAATTATAATAATAAATATAATAATAATAATAAATAAATAAATGAATAAATAATAACATAAATAATAAATGAATAAAATATATTTATAAATTAATTAAATGAATTATATTTATAAAAAAATGAATAATAAACAAAATGAATTAAATAATACATAATACTAATTAATAAATTAAATGAATTAAATAATAAACAAAATAAATGAAATAAAATGAATTAAATAATACATAATAATCATAAATAAATAAATATAATAAATAATAATATAAATATAAATAATAAATTAATAAAATATATTTAGAGACAAATAAAAATAAATGAATAAATAGTAATAAATAATAAAAAAATGAATTAAATAATATATAAAAATAAGAATAAATAAATAAATAATAAGCAAAATGAATTAAATAATACATAAAATTAATAATAAATAAATAAATAATAAGAAAAATGAATTAAATAATACATAAAATTAATAAAAATAATAATATAAATAATAAGTAAATGAATAAAATATATTTATAAATTAATTAAAATAAATGAATAAATAATAATCTAAACAATCAATTAATAATATAAATAATCAATTAAATGAATTATATTTATAAAAAAAATAATAATAAACAAAATGAATTAAATAATACATAATATTAATTAATAAATTAAATGAATCAAATAATAAACAAACTAAATGAAATAAAATGAATTAAATAATACATAAAAAAATACAATAATAAATAATAATATAAATAATAAATTAATAAAATATATTTATAAACAAAAAAAAATAAATGAATAAATAAATAATAATAAATAAATAACAAAATGAATTAAATAATATATTAAAAAAATAATATATATTGTAATAAATAATAAATAAATAAATAAATAGTAAATAGTAAATGATAAATAATATATTTTTTTAAAAGCCAAAATATCATAGTGCATTATTTGCATGTTATCGATAGTTTAAGTTGTTATGTAATATTAGTGTGTGAATTGTGAAATTTGTGTGATCGTAATTTTTGTATAATAAAAAATGTGGCTTGTATAAAACCTATTTGTTGTTATATTTGATAATTGAAGTACAATAATCATACTCTAAGAAATTTTTACAAAACCAATATAACATTATTATGTAAGAAATACATAATAAAAATCAATCAAAAAGACTTTAACAAATGTTTACAAATTAAATGTGTGGGTTTTAAGGTTATTACATCATATAAAGTATATTCAATATTTTCACAGTTTACTAGAAATTTAATGCCAGACCAGTTTGTCAAACATGGTCTGGTTCAAAGAAGTTTGGAACCAGACAGTTTGTCAAACATGGTATAATTCCAGTTTTCTTAGACCAAGACTATCAGACCAGACTGTTTACCAAACAAAATTTGAGACCATCATCCGAACCAGACCAGAGGCAATCGGACCAAATCAATTACCAAACAGGGCCATAGTTTAAATCAAATGTTTAATTTGACTATATGCACGAATGACTTGGATCATTAATTTTTGTAGGGAACATAGTTTCGTTGTTTATGTAAGAAATGCATTAAAAACTAAACTGAATCATATATATATATATATATAGATAAGGATAAATTACAATTACGATCCTTCGAAATATGGCACGTTATATTTGCATTATTTGTTATTTGGATAATAATAAAAAGACTCATCAAGTTTGTAAGTTATAGCAAATATTTTCAGTCCCAATCAACACTTTTTCAGAAGTAAAATGTCTAGAATACCCTCAACTAAATGCAAAGACATTAAAGCCCGTAAAAAATAGCCAAGGGTAGATAAATCATTTTGCAACTAAAGGGGGTGTAGGTATAATATATCATATCTCAATGGAATATAAGTGTAATTTAGCCTATATATAATAAGCAAGATAATTATGTACTCTTTTCAACGTGTCCCAAAAATACCCAAAAGAAGAAGAAAAATGCAAATTAGTCGTTGGGTTTTTTTTTTTGGGTAAATAACTGGTTAGGTTTTGATAAATGCATTCTATATATAGGGGCAGTTACCAGATTCTGTATTACGTGAAACATCCCATTACTCCATAAAAGAAGAAGCTTCTCATATTGGTATTCTTCCCCTGTCCACTTAATTAACCTGTTTAATCAGGACGATTTATGCTCAATGATGTTGGACCAAGGGAATGAAAAATGGAGCAATAGCGCATATATATATATATATATATATATATATATATATATATATATTTTAGAAAAATGGAGCAATGGCATAAATATTTGTTGAACAATAAACAAGAAAATATGATTTAGAATGAGAAACAAGAACATGAACGCACAAGGATTTATGAGAGGTAGACATGATTTACATATCCACTTAAACAATGAATACTTTTGGGATGAAAAACTTCTTATTCCTATTTTGGAAACATCGAATGCCTTGAATAAAAATCGAAAGAAATATATTTAGATTTTAATTTATTTTTTTATGTTAAATTCAAAACATTGATTGGGTGCTTCCAAATGCAACTATAGTCAAAATGATATAAATTATTACATAAAGAAAAAATATTTGTCACCATATATAGGTGTCTATGATACTTCATTAAAATAATAGCTTGATCACATAAATTGAAACATAAATAATGTGGGAATTCTGTTCTAAACACTTTATATTTTTCTGATAATAGACTTTATCAGAAAAACAAACTTTTCATTGTAATTTTTTCTTTAACAAAATAATTAAATTATTATCTAATTTTGTCAAACATAAAACACGACCAACTATTACGTTGAAGTTAAATTTTGATGTTGTATTACGTCTCTGTTAATTGGTGAGGGTGTGGGAATACATCATACATGCACATTGGACCAAGATCATAGTGTGTAAGACCTTCAACATGACCGAGAAAACAATAAGAAAATATCAACTAATACTTTTAATTCTTAAGCTAGGTGCTTAGGTTGAAAAGATTTGAAACCTAATATCTCAATAAATAACAATTTTGAATATCAACGGGCATGAATAAGTTTGCGAACATAATTCGAGTCTTATTTGATTTAGAGGTTAATTTGTACAAATTTTATGTATTATCTGAAGAAATAAATAAATAAATAATCTGAAACCTACGAAAATTGTGTCATTAAATTTACCAAACCATTCTATTATTTATTTGAAAATCACATCCCAACTTCCTATGCCCATTATTCAACTTTAACACATAGCGCCAGACATTTTCTGTGGAGATTTTTTGGATTAATAAAACATAATGTGGATAATTTATTTTATCTAGACAAATGATTGAAATATATCTAATGTACATGTCATTCCACCCATTTTCATGGGAAGAGATTGGCTTAGAGTAATTAAACGTGTAACAAGAGTAGAATAGACATTTCATTTTTGTCTAATTCGTATGTCAAATTTGAGCTTGACAAATCATAAAAAAACAATTCAAGGTACCAAAACCAAAAAAGTTAGGCTATCAAATAGGACAAAAAAAACACAAAATAAAATAATGTTGATATTTTCATTTAAATCATCCCCTAGCCGGCTATGAAAGCACAAGATAAGTGATGACTTGTTCTGGGAAGTACCAACATTGGTCAAAGGAGTGCGAGTTAAATAAATTAAAAAAAAAAATTAATCGTCATGCATAGATAATATTGTAATATTATTATTAATAGGAATGAAGTTGTTGTTGATTGGTTTCATTTAAAAAATAGGATTATTTGCACTGACACTCCTTAAGGTTATGATCAATTGCATATAATGAGTGGTAAAGGAGAGTAGTATCCCAACAACACTTGAACTTTGAAATTCATTATAATGATACCCTAAAATGGGTTTTTGGACCATGAAATTACTCTTGAGTCATTTTCTTATTTTAAAAGTAAGTTTTCTTATATATATATATTTTAGAGACCAAAGTGTCCTTGACAGTTGATGGAAATGGCGCCAGTGTATAGTGAATTGGTACAGTAATTTTGAATAGTGAATTTATATAGTGTTTATGAACAGTTAATTATGAAGTGTTTATTGTGAATTTTCCAGTGCACCTGCAGAAGGTAAACCCTCCTCACTTCATCACTTTTATTCAATATTTTTACAAGTGTTTTCTAATATTTTGTAATAAAAATTTATATAGTCAGAATTTTAAATATATATATATATATATATATATATATAATCAAATATTTACAAGTGTTTTGCCACAATGGCACTTCTATTGTTCCAAAATGAAATTTATTGCAAAAAATAAATAATGTTTGAGAAAAATTATTGGTTGTAGGTAATAATTTGCATGTATTACACATCTGTTCAAAATGAATGATGTTAAACAAATTTGTTATAAATAAATTTACCAATTTTGTAAACCAATGTGTGTAAATTCTAGAGAGCAAATTCCTAGGGCAAAAAAATTTCGTGAATAATAATTTTTGCTACGAAAATCAAATAAAATCTTTCGTAGTAAAATAATTTATTTGCTATGAAATTTACTACAAAATTAAATTTTGCAGCAAAAAAATTATTATTTACTACGAAAGTCATATTATTTGCTACGGATATATTCCGTCGTAAATGCAAAAAAGGTTTACTACGTTGATTTTCGTAATTATAATTACTACGGTTTTATATTTCGTAGTTAAAAATAAATTATTTACTACGAAAATGAAGTTCGTAGTAAAAAATACATTATTTGCTACGAAAATATTTTTGTAGCTAATAGTTTGTAGCTAAAAGGCATATTTGTTGTAATGGTAGTTGGGTTTTTAGGATTTTCTTTAGGGACAAAAATGACTTTTCACATGACTTTAGTGCACTGATGTAATAACGGGTAAAACTGAAGGGCATAAAGGTTCAAAAATCTAATTTGGGGTGTCATTGCAACAAATTTCAAACTTTAGGGGTTGTTGAGACACCACTCTCATTGACCAGCCAATATATAAAATTGACCATAATCTTAGGGGTGTTAATGCAAATAACCCTAAAAAAATAAAAGAGCTACTAGATGTTCTAAAGATTCTGATTTTTGCAAAGTGTTGCTTAGGGCCTGTTTGGAAACGCTCCCGCTCCTGCTTTCAAACGGGTTTGGAAGCTGAAGCGTAGCGAAACAAGTTTTTTCTGAAGCGGAAGCATGTTTGGTGCTGATGATTCTGATATGAGAAAAATGAAAGCTGAAGCATGCAGAGCATGTTTGGTGGAACTGCTGATTTCCTAAAATGTGAAAGCAAAACATGTTTGGTGAATTCAAATGATTTGAGATTCTGTTTTTTTTTTTTGATTTTAGATTGAATATAAGAAATTAATAAGTTCTACAATTAAAAAAAATAAAAATTGTATTGCACAAGGCCTCTCATTTGGATATTGTAAATAAATTTTTTATTTTTTGTAAACTATAAATTTTTTTGTAGATAAATTCTAAATTATAATATTGTATTACAAAAGACCTTTGGTTATAATATTTTATTTTGGGTAAAGTGCATAAAACCCTCCTCAACTATTGCCCCATGAGCACAAAACTCCCCTCAACTACAAAAGGGGCAAAAAAAATCCCTCAACTATCCTAATTGGGTGCAATTTACCACATTCCTATTGCAAAATTACAATTTTACCTTTAAAAAAATAAAATAAATTATTTTAAGAGATAATTAATATATATAAAATTCAAAAAACAATATATTAAAATTTGAAAAAAATTTAAAATTCGAAACAAATATATAAAATTCAAAAAATATATATATGTAAAATTCAAAAACAATATGTTAAATTCCGAAAAAAATTAAAATTTGAAACAAATATGTAAAATTTGAAATATATATATATATATATATATATATATATAATTCAAAACATATATATTAAATTTCAAAAAAAAATTAAAATTCAAAATTTATATATAATTTTCAAATTTTATATATTTTTTGAAATTTATATATTTTTTTCGAATTTTATTTTTTGAAATATATATTTTTTGAATTTTATATAATTTTCAAAATTTATATATATATTTCAAAATTTATATATATTTTTCAAATTTTATATATTTTTTAAAAATTTATATATATATTTCGAATTTTATATATATTTCAAAATTTAAAATAATTTTTTGGAATTTTATATATTTATTTCTAATTTTATATATTTTTTCGATTTTTATTTTTTGAAATATATATATTTTGAATTTTATATTTTTTTTTGAATTTTATATATATTTTTTGAATTTTCTATATATTTCAAAATTTATATAGTTTTTTCGAATTTTATATATTTTTTCGAATTTTATATTTTTTTTTCGAATTTTATATATTTTTCGAAATTAAAAATATTTTTTTGGAATTTTATATATTTATTTCTAATTTTATATATATATTCGGAAATAATTTTTTTTTAAAATTTTATACTCCTTGAAGCAAACCTAACATGTTACAAAGAATTTGGGAGCAACTAGGAGAATTTGAGAGTAACTTATAATGGGTCTCACTAAAAATAGTGATGTGAGCAAGTGGAAGCAAGGTCTTTGCTTCCAAATTTAAGGTTTTGCTCCAGTCTGCTTCCAGATTTTGGAAGCGGGAGCAACTAACCAAACAGCCCTGCTCTGTGAACAGTAATAGAAGCAGGAGCAAAAGCAGGAAGCGGGAGCGTTACCAAACATGCCCTTAAAGTCATGGAATTGAAAGAGAATAAAAGGCGGGAAAAGAATATTAGAAAGAAATAAATGTTTAAGATGGAAGAGAGAAGAAAAATAATAAGGAGAGATTTGGAGAAAAAGTTGAAATTACCCTCCAAAATCACTCTTTTTTATTGTCTTACATTTTATTATCTTATGAGTAAACAAATTTAGAAAGAGAAAATGAATTTAAGTGAAAATTTTGTAGGAACCTAAAATAATTTTAATATTATTATATATTAAATTAAAAATATTTAAATTCCATCTTTATTAACATTATGACATAATAGGAATTTGGTTAAAAATGGTTCTATTTTACCTTTAGTAATAGAAAAAACGCCTTAGCAAATTAAAACTCAAAAACATTATAAAATTAAATGAAACAATGTCTGATTTGTTTGATTAATTGATTCAATAGCAATTTACATTCTGTTTAGTAATGAAATGCATATCCTTTAGTCTTTATTTCAATTCGTCACAGATTACTGAGTCCATATGTGCACTAAAAATTCCACCTTCGAGAATGCATAGTCCTTATTCGCTAGCAATACATATAATATACTACGGCCATATATATATATATATATATATATGTGGCTGTAATCTAGGTTAGCCATATATATATATGTATATTTAATCCGTATTCGTTAGAAACTAACAGCCGCACAAACCGCCCTAACCAATAGAATAGTGGTAATTGAATTCATAACAAGCAATGTAGGCCTCTCACATACATTAATTAATTACCTTCCAATGAAAAATATCTTGTGTCATGAGTGACACGGTGTGCTCTCTCTCCACCGCAAATTGCTTTTCAGCCACATAAAAATTTCCCATAGTTTCATCACTAATTATATTCTATTTGTCTTCCAAGTAAAGATATGAGCCTGTTGACATACATATTTTATACCCACATAACATTTTCATATGTTATCATGGTTTCCACCTTTTATTATTCCTTTTATATATATATATATATCATCACCATCAATCCCCACCAAGCCACCACACCCCCCCTCTCTCTCTCTCTCTCTCTCCAACAATTCTAATGTATGGGGAGAATATAAAAAGTTTTTGAACAAATGCTAGACAAGTATGAAAATTCTAACAATTTTGTTTTTTCAAATTGAAAACTTAATATATAAAATAAATCAATTATAAACGTTCACGTATTGTTCAACTAATTTTTTCTCGTGCTTTCGATAAATTCTTAAAAATGCTTTTACTCAATTATCTATCAATATTACCTTAGATAATTAATTCATATGTTAAGGTTCTAAACATTATAATTTGTTAGTCACTTATGTTAGAGTGATTAATTGTTGTTTACAAATTTTTGTAACAAATTGTTTTTATCTACTGAGATGGGGAAAAGTCAGATAGTAAAATCATCTTTTTCAAAATAAATTTCTTTTTTTTAAAAAAAATGAAAAATAAAAAATTATTCAAAAAATTTGCTTGCTTGACTTTTCTGAAAATTATTTTATAAAATTAAATCATTTTTTAAAAATCATTTTGTTTTCACAATTCTTGAAAATTCTATGTTTTTCTCAAAAATTCAATCCATTTTTATAGAAATTTAATAAATGATATACCTGAAAAAAGAAAAAAGAAAAATCTATTGTTAACTGATAATGACGGACACGTGGTATACCATTACTATAATGCGCACTATGTCCTTCAGATTCTTTGAGGCCATTATGGCCCTCATAGACTTTTCAAACCTATATATATCATCAGTTGAGAAGCTCAACTTATAACTAATTGCATAACATATCAAAACAATTACTCAACCCACCTCTCTCTCCTCTTGAAGTTGACCTCTCGCTGCTTTTACTTCACCCAATCTCTCAACCCTCCGATTCCGGTGATGACAAAGGTATACCCCAATGCTGCCGCCACTCCTACCGCCGTCGCCGCCCCCACTCCCGCCACCGGGCGGCTGAAGTCCAACGTCGATTCCTCCGTCGTCCTAACCGTCTGGAAAAAATCCCTACTCTTCAACTGCGACGGCTTCACGGTCTTCGACTCCTCCGGCAATCTCGTCTTCCGCGTCGACAATTACTACGCCGCCAGTAAATCTGAGATCTCCCTCATGGACGCCTCCGGCAAATGTCTCCTCACTTTCCGCCGCAAGGTATAAACATATATACATACATATAGAAATACAAACATATATATGTATATTTATATCAATTGTCAGCAATTTTATCTAATTTGTGTTGTGTTTGGATTGATCAGAGATTGGGATTAACGGACAATTGGATGGTGTTCGAGGGAGAATCAGCGGTGAATCCTCTGTTTTCGGTGAGGAAGAATTTGAATCCGCTGAGTACGAATTTGTTGGCTCGTGTGATGTCTGGATGTGGCGGGAATGGATCGTCGCCGTCGTCGTCGCCGCGGAATAAGAACGTGATTTACGAGATAGAGGGATCGTACGGGCAGCGGTGCTGCGCCGTGTACGACGGCGAGAGGCGGAGAGTGGCCGAGATCAGAAAGAAAGAGGCTGTGGGAGGGGTGGCGTTCGGCGTCGATGTGTTCCGCCTCATCGTGCAGCCCCAAATCAATTCGACGGTTGCGATGGCATTCGTGATTCTCCTTGATAGGATGTTTGGATCCTCTAAACGGTTCTCATCCCTCAATTGACCTCCAAACACACACACAAATACACCACAAAACACACACACACACACACACAAACCTATACCAACAAACAAGCATTTCACTGCCCTTCCTATCAACTTTCAGCCACTACCATCAAACTTTTTTGCTGTAATTTTTTTTTTTAACCCCCTTTTTTTTTTTGTTGTTGTTGTAGGAGGTGTTGATAACATGTTCGACCCTCTTTTTTATTTTATTTTTCTTTTGAATTATTGTAAAATGTGGAGCTTGGTTTTTTTTCCAATTATGTATATGAATAACCAAGCTTCGGGTGGAGAATGTATGTATATAGATTTTTCAGCAAAAAAAAAAAAAAAAAAAACAAAGAGAGAAGATTAATACAAAAAATGGGTGATTTGATTACCATATTATGAGTTTTTTCATGATTCTTTTTTTTTTTTTTTTTTTTTTTGAGGAACTAGGTACAGTTGAAATGGAAAAAAGAATATTAGGCCACTTTGATCACTAACAACTTTCATTTATCATTTTATTTTTATTTTTGAAAACAATAATTATAATAGGCTGGGATGACAATGAAATAATAAGAAGTTGGATTTAAAAATATAAGTTATTAGTTAAAATTATTATTCAATACATTTATACCAATTACTTTTTCATTCGGATTGCATAGTAACTAAAATGAACATTTTTTCTTTAGTTCCTTCAACAAAAATTTGCGGTAGTACTTCTTGTATCATGAAATAAAAGTCTCTTTGTATGAGATAATGTAAGAACTGATAATTATATTCATAAAATCTAGTCATCCCATATAATTTCCTAAAATGAACTTTGTTTCTAGGCACCCCATGTTATTTATGCTGACCAAACTTTTGCAGATCAAATTTGATAAACTTTAATTCCATCCGCACAATCCATATTTGTTTTACATTTTCACTTAAACCTTTTCAACATGGATGTCATTTTGTTAAGACTTAAATTCATAATTTACCATCTTTCTTGATGTTCTTTAGGAGTAGTATAATTTAAGACCTTTAAATTAAATTGATAATTGAATAGATTAAACATAGCCTTCATATCATAAACAACAATAGATATAAGAAAAACAAAAAATATTATCTAACAATATCGAGATTAAGACTAGATATCTACCTTAAGCACTATCCTACCTCCATAATAGTGTGGTGTCTAATATTCGTATGAAACCAGGAATGAATCATGCCTCTCATTCCCATTCCCATTCTTAATTATTATTGAAGTTTACAAATCCATCGGTCTTTTTAGTGGTCATAAATGTCCTCTCCCATTGGACTACTTCAAATTCTATTATTTTTTCACGGACTTTTTATAATATAGTTTCACAATACATATTGTCTTATTCGTAGCATTGATATTTATTCTATACTCGCATATTATTTGAGTATCTTATACTTTTACAACGACTGTAGCTAAAATCGATATTAAATACTGTGACCGCTTATGCGTCCTCAACTCCCAAATTTCCTCTTTTCCATACCCCAGCTCTGAAATCACCATAACATACTCAAGATTAGGAGCCATTGATGGCAACAAAATGTGATTAAGAAAGAGAAGGAAATAAATAAAAATAAAAATCCAAATCTTGTTGACTAGTCACTGTAACCTATGTCAAATCTCAATCGTGAAAACCCGTATGACACATCAACCCGAATAATACTTAAATAGTTTTGGTAAAATTTGTCATACTCAGAACACAATAGTTATATCTTTGATGGACAATGAAAACTAAGGAAACAATCTTCATGTTTAGAGGGAAAACAGAAAATACTTGTTAAATTAGCTGGGGTTTCAAGTTAAGAAGGAAAATGACTAGGCTATATATATATATATATGGGTTATTATCATAAACCCCACTGAAATTTGCAAATTTAATCAAATAACCCTCTCATGTTCAAAAAATCCCATGGAATTTTTCAATTCGTATCAATTACCCCCTCACCCTCACGTTTCAGTCAATATAGTTATGATTAATTTTATTTACATCCCATAAAATTTGTTTTATCTTTAAATTTGAAAAACTACATTCAAACCCTTTAAGTTTGAGAAAACTATATATTTTAGTAAAAATATATATATATTTCGGAAAAATTAATATATTTTAAAAAAATTAATATATTTTGAAAAAAATTAATATATATTTTGGGAAAAAAAATTATTTCGGAAAAAATAAATATTTTATCCAACATATATTATAAAAAAATAGTAAAATAACTCTAGTTTTTACTTTTTATGATTGATTTAATAATTCGGTGGAAACACATCCTATCATGAGATGATAAATGTTGGTAAAAAAATAATAAAATAAATATTTAAAATAAAAAATCAAATATATAAAAAAAAATCAAGTTAATTGACCCTAATTTTGTTGAAGAACAAATTTGAAATTTTTGTAAGAAGTTTAAATTTATAATTTTTTTGCAAAATAAGAATTTAAATCGACATAATTGAAAGCCTTCATTTATTTATTTTCTTGAATTTAACATGGTGGTGAATGCATAAGAATAATAAAAATTTCTAATAAAACTTTAATAAATTTTGGTTGTGCTTTCTATTTTCATAGAGAGAAATAGTTGCACATTTTAATTATAATTTTTGTTAATAGTGATTAGTGTATAGAGCTACAATTAATGGTACATTTTGATTATAATTTTATCATTATAAGAATTATTATTATTTTTTATATTTAACATGTTGATGAATTGATCAAAATATTAGAAAACTAATATCTTTTGTTATATTTAATATGATAATGAATGCTTAAGAATATAATTTTTTTCAATATATATATATTCAAAATATATATATTTTTTCGAAATATATATATATATATATATAAATTTCAAATTTAAGAGGTCTGAATGTAATTTTCAAACTTGAAGAAGTTTGATTGAAGATAAAATAAATTTTATGGTGTGTAAATAAAATTAATTCTAACTATATAAATTGAAATGTGAGGGTGAGAGGGTAATTGATACGAATTGAAAAATTTAGGGGGTCTTTGAATCTGGGGGTTATTTGATTAGATTTTCAAATCTCAGGGGGTTTTATGATAATAATCCTAAAAAAAAACAGAGAAGAAAATTACACACATAGATAAAACATTTGATCTTTATTACTTTGACATCCCTTAATATATACATATAATATATTTTTAACCCTATATACTTTTTTATTTAAATAAAAAATAGATAAAATGTGGTTTTTATTATTGTCTTTTCATGTAAGGTAGATGTTCATTTTAAAAATTTATTAATAATGAGAGGAGTTGCTGAACACACTCGCCAATTTTTATGAAAAGTTAAACTAATAATGATCAAATGCTCCCTCTATGTGCGATTTATTCATGCTTCAGGGAAGGTCATGCAATTTATCTAAAAAAAACACCCACCCCAAAACAAGGGCTTATTTGCAGAAACACTATAGTACAGGACACTCTTTTGCAAATTACCCTTTTTACTCCTTTTTCATTGGAGAACTCGTTTTTCAACTCAGGATGAAGGATAATATATAACAGTTCTTGGCTACGTAGACACTGAAATTTTATGAGTTCAACCCAAAATAAATTATTGAGTCGTAAATTAAATTAATTAGCCTAATTTTTATAAATTTAATTTAAATTATTTGATTAAGTTTAAGTCCACTTAATTAAATAAAAAAGATAATTATTGAATTATAATATTATTTTAATATTATAATTTGATAATTATCAAAAGGGACACATGTCATCATTCTATTGGTCCAGGTTGTCTATAAATATAGACATGATGGAGAATGAAGGAAATGAAGAATTCACGTGAAAATCAGATAAACTCTACCAGAGCAAAAATACAAAATTCTATGAATATTTTTCTCAAAGAATTACTTAAATTCAAAAAAACTGTTCGAGATCAAACTTCATCAACACTAGACCATAAATCAAATAAAATTATTCAAGATAAAGTATGACCGTTCTTGAATCCCTCTCAACAACTAGTTCAAGAACAAGCTCTGACAACCCTTGAATCCGACCAACAAAGAAAATCGAATCAGAGGATTATTTTCTTTCTGTTGTAAAGGATATAACATATGATTGTACCACCACTGATTTTAAATTAATAAAATTATGATTTGTTGTCTACAAACTATATATATATATATATATATATATATATATGTGTGTGTGTGTGGTTCTAATAGTGATGATGATAACAATAACTATTATGACCTGTATTGTTTATTGCAAGAGTTGGAACGTAGCTCAATGAACATATAAAAATGGGCTATATTGGATGTTCTTAATCATCAAATGATAAATGATTGGATCAATTCAGACTTCGGCATCTCCTTCATATATAATACAGTACCTCCAAAATTATAAATTAATTAGTTGAATATTGTTGGTGCAGAGGATGAGATTAATTTCATGCAATTATTTATGATAAACGTGGCAACATTTTGGAGGACGCTCAATCTAAGGACATGCACATCAATGAAAGGTTCGACATGGTTTATTTATTTGGCTGCATCTCAAGCATAAAGTTATAAATATTTGTCGTTGCTACTGGCCAGTCTTATATGGTAGCTCAGCCACTTGTTACATGAGGATTGAAACTTTGAAAGTTCTATGATTTACATTTATTTTTTTAAATATCAATGCAACATAATTTTTTATTTTCTCAAATCCATCATTTATCAATTTTGTATTTTCTAACTTGCATGGTTTTATTTTTCGGCTTTCCTCAAAAAATCTCATATTAATTGTAGACAAAACTTAAACATACAAATATTTTACCATCATTATACTCAGACAACGTGAGAAGTCCCATTTGTCATGTGTTTGTTGTCAAAATTTGAAATCAAGTAATAATTCGATATTAAAATACAAAACTAGTGAAATACTGAAAACATTGTCATCATGACAGAAAAATAATATTTTGAGTCTCTTGAAGTCAGTAGGGGTGGAGCCATGTATTGCCCTGTGGGGGCCCTGGCCCCTCTCCCACCAATTTTTTAAAATTTCTTTTCACTACCCTAAAAAATTATACATTATATGAATATGTTCATAAAAATTGCATGTGCCCTCACAATTTTTTCAAAAATTCTTTTTATTATCTCAAAAACTATACATTTTATGAATAAGGTCATAAAAATTGATGACTCCCCTGAACTTTTTTAAAACTTCTTTAATAAGTCATAAATATATATGTCTATATATATAAACTCATAAAAAAAATTACATTTGACCCCCCCTAACTATTATTCCGGCTCCGCCCCTGAGTGTCAAGGGATGACCAAATTATAATAGGTCCTTCTAAATTTCCAATATGTACGTGAAAACCAAATGAAGAGAACATTGCACATCTGCTTTAGGAAGGAGAGAAAATAGGATTTCTAGGTATGCTTGGTTCTATAAATTGTATGCATTGGGAGTGGAAGAATTGTCCCACAATTTGGCATGACACACACATGGGAAGAAACCGTAAGTCTACCCTCATATTGGAGGCAGTTGCATCGAGAGATTTATGGATTTGGGATGACTGATTCAAACAATGATGTGAATGTCTTGGATCATTCTCCAGTATTTAAAAAATTGATCAATGGAAGAATGTCACCTGTTAATTACGTGAAAAATGGTCATCAACATACAATGGGGTATTACCTCTCTAATGGTATATATCGTAAATGAGCAACTTTGTTTCAGACGATACCGCACCCAACAACTGGTAAGGAAAAATTATTTGCTAAAAAACAAGAAGCTGTTAGAAAGGATGTGAAACGAGCATTTGACGTGTTGCAGATCAGGTGGGCTATAACGCAAGGGCCAGTGTGCTATTGGGATAAAGAAGACCTGAATAAGATAATGAGAACATGCATCATATTGCACAATATGATCATTGAAGATGAACGCGAACACATATTGCACTGGACACCTCCAAGTGATGAGCCAATATCCCTTCCGCAATACATTCAAAATCCAGTAATGTTGGCGGCACACATATCCTGTCAGCTCAAAAAAATTCGCAATAGAGCAAGTAATGCTGATATAATGAAAGATTTGATGGAAATTTTGTGGAAAACCCATTTGGTGATGAAGATTTTTAAGTTGATGTAATTGCAGAAAATATACTTTTAATATTATTATGCAAATAAAATATTTGGTTATGTAAAAATAAATTAATTCCTAAAAGTTAAAAGTATGAGTTTTTTTAATTATATTATTTTAATTAATTAATTGAATGTTATAACAAAATATTGCATTGTACATTAAAGAATATAGCCAAAATAATATATTTATATTTAACTTACTTAATTATTTTGAATTAAAAAAAATATCTGGCTATGCAAAAATAAATAAATAAAATTAAAAGTCAAAAGTAAAAAATATTTATAAATTAAATTATTATGAAAAATCATTTTTTATTTTAAACTGTAAATTATATTTTTTTTAATTAAATGAATGTAAACAAAAAAAGAAATTAGAATAAATGTTTTTTTTTTTTTGCAAATTAGAATAAATGTTGATTGAGTAGGGAGAAGAAAGTTTGGTGGTCGGACTCACAAAAAATATAAAGAGTTGGCTATGGGACTCACTATCTATGGCGTGAAGAGTGTAAACACTCGTGGGTCCCACTTGAATTTTGCTTCCCATTCCATCACTCTTTCTCTATGTGTCAGGCGCTACAGGTGGCTTATATTGGTTATTTTGCTTCTCACTCCCGATTCCCTTAGTGCTTGTTTGGAAGGAGGTTTTGGAATAAAATTTGTGATTTTGGGATGAAATTTGTGGCACAACCCATGTTTGGTAGAAGGAGTTGGGATTAAATAGTGTTGTACCATTGGTACCAAATCCATCATTTTTCACACCATCCCAATAGATGGTTTTGATGAAGTTGGTTTGGTTTTCTCACATCAAAACTATTTTTTAACCCAAACCAATTCAATTTGGTGTACCATTGTTTAACCCAAATCAATTCATTTATAATATTATATATATATAAATTCAAAAAATAAAATATTTATGAAAAAATAAAATATTTCAAAAAAATCAAACGAAAAAATATATTTCATAAAAAATAAAATATTTCAGGAAAACAAATATTTCTAGAAAAAATAAAATATAATAAAAATATAATTATTATTTTTTAAAAAATATACAAATTATATATATTTTTACTGAAATCTTTTATTTTTTCAAAATATTTTATTTTTTTGAAATATCTTATATAAAATATTTTATCTATAAATATTTCAAAAAAATTAAATATTTATATATTTTATTTTTTAAAACATATATATTTACAAAATGTTATTTTAAATAAATAAAATGTCAAACTATTCCAAGTTACCAAATATGATTGGTTTCAGAATTTCAGCTCATACCAACTCTACCAAACATGGTTTCAGTTCAAAATAAACCACACCAAACCCAACTCAACCCAACTCCAACCCAACCAAAACCAAAACCAACATCACACCGGTTGCCAAACAAGCAGTTAGAGTACGATGAGCGATAAGAGTGTAAACACTCATGGGTCCCACTTGAATTCTGCTTCCCACTCCATCACCCCTTCTCTATGTGTCTGGCGCTACAGGTAGCTCATATTGGCTATTTTGCTTCCCACTCCCGATGCCCTTAGAGTACGAGGAGACTCTTTATGGCTCTCCACTTTTAATAAAATGGAGAAACATGTTAGTAATTTGGAGAGTGGGTGATAACGTGACTCTATACTTTATTTAGAGAGTATGTGTCGATGTGGAGTTCTATCTTTCACTCCACTTTATTATTATCCTACTATCTAAAATAATTTAATTATTGTTAAATTTTTAAATACAAAAAATTATATTAAATGTCACAAATAAAAAATACATTAATAATTTCCTACATACAAGAAAAATAATAAATATGCAAAAAATAGATTAATAATTTCTTACATACAAGTAAAATAATAAACATGTAAAAAAATACATTATATAATTTAACGCACATGGAAAAAAAATGCATTACACCTTCACCCACATAAAAAAAATACATTAATATATTACCACATATAACGATAAAATTGAACATCCCCTTGTCTGAAACGCGATATTATTACATTTTGTTGAGTCTCGATCCATGCTTTGATCGCCGGTATTAGAGCATTATTTGGATCTTTTTCAAGCAACTTGCTCTTTCTCTATTCTTTTAATTTTTTCTTGCATCTCAATCTCTTTTATTTTCATTTCAATCTCGTATCGCTTTGCAAGTTCATATTGTACACCCAAATCGAATTTCACTTTCAATTTCAAATTATTACGGTGGAGTTTCCCCTTATCCAACAAATTATATTTTTCAGCAAATCTTTCAAAATGTGTAACATATAAATTTCCTTGTAACTTATCTTTATTTTGCTTACAAACTTTCTTTAATACTTTTCATCCAATGAAGCGTGAAGTGTCATGCAAATCAATTGAGTTAAAAATCAAAATGTAAGATATCTTTTTTTTTTAAAAAAATTAATTTAATTTAATTAAATAAATATTTCATGTATTATTTGTATCTTTTTCCGTTATTTTCTTTTCCGCACCCCTCTGGCCTCAGAACAACTACCCCTCACAACAGCTATATTTTAAAAGACTCGACATTATGTCTGTGTAATTCAAATTTGAAAAGAAAGAGAGGGAGGGAAACACGTGCCATAGGTACCGTTGTAGAAATCCTTTCAAACCCATTGATTTCATATTCAAATCACAACACAACGCTCCACAATACTCCTCTTCTCCAAAACCAAACCCCCCAAAAATTAGGGTTTCGTGAGATCGATCTCAGAGAGAGACAGAGAGAGAGAGATGGAGAAGTACGAGAAGCTAGAGAAGGTAGGTGAAGGAACGTACGGCAAAGTGTACAAGGCCAAGGACAAAGCCAACGGTCAATTGGTGGCTCTGAAGAAGACCCGCCTCGAAATGGACGAAGAAGGTGTGCCGCCAACGGCGCTCCGGGAGATCTCGCTCCTCCAGATGCTCTCTCACTCCCTCTACGTCGTCCGATTGCTCTCCGTCGAGCACGTCGACAAGAACGGCAAGCCCCTCCTCTACCTCGTCTTCGAGTACCTCGACACCGATCTCAAGAAATTCATCGATTCCCACCGCAAATCCGCCAATCCCAGGCCTCTCCCTCCTTCCCAGATCCAGGTTCATTTCCTTTTTTTTTTTCTTTTTTCTTTTTTCTTTTTTCTTTTTTCTTTTTGGGTTTTGATTTGGTTTATTGTATACCCAAATTGAGTAGATCATGAATTTGTTTGAGTTCTAGTTGTTGAGTTTGATTTTTTTGGGGGCATATGTTTGATTTTAGGTTTATGTGTATTTGATTTGAGTTTTCTGTGTTTTGATTTGGTTTCTTGCATATCCAATTTGGGTGTTGTGGAGTGTAATTATTGGGGACAATTATACGATTTTAATTTTCTAATACATGTAGCGGTATTCTGATCGAGTTAGTTGTTGTGTGTGATTTTTGGCTAATGTATGATTTCAATTTTATGACTTATTGTTGTGGGTTTTTTCCCGTTTTTAAGTACCCATCTGGAGTGGATCCTTCACTTGATTGAATTCTAGTTGTTGAGTGTGATTTAAGGAGAATGTATGATATCTATTGTATCAAATATGTAGTGTTTGCTGTGTTTTTATATACCTTTTGATATACTCTTATTGAGAATATACTCTATTGAATTTGAGTTGTTGAGTATGATAATTGGCAGATGTATTGAGAAAATTAAGCGATTAGTGTTTTCAATTTTATGCTATATTTAACTTTATTGTTTCAGAACTAACTATTCGGTGTTTCCTTTATATGTTTTTCCAGTGTTTAGACTTATTTGATGGCATGCCCAAATTGAGTAGCTTCTCTCTTGTTCTGGATTCTCAATATTTGGTGTGATTTTTCTGTATTTAGGTTTGCTTTCCTACCAATTTGCTAGTATCTTGACATGTTTCAAAGAATAAAGCCATTACTGATAGTGATTTATTATTTCATACACCAAATGGAGTAGACCCTTGTCGCAGAATATGTTAGTAAAGTTGAAAACAAATTAGTATATGTTGTTTCCTCCAACCTTTAGTGATTTTTGACCAATATTTGGAGTATGATCATTGGAAAATGTAATAGAACTCAAGGTATTAATGGTTTCAATTTTTGGAAATTACAGAGCTTTTTGTACCAGTTGTGCAAAGGCGTAGCTCATTGCCATAGTCATGGCGTCCTTCACAGGTTTCCAGTTCCCTCCCCACCCCCCCACTTTTTCCTGTCTACTATATTTTGGTTCTAGTTTGAAATTTGTTATTATGGATATTGGGTAGTAATTTCCATCATTGATGATCTGATGCACCATTTTTTTTTTAATAAGTACAGAGATTTGAAGCCACAGAACCTTCTGGTGGATAAGGAGAAGGGAATACTTAAGATTGCTGATCTTGGTCTGGGGAGGGCCTTCACTGTCCCTCTCAAAAGTTACACTCATGAGGTTTGTGTTCTTCCCTATTATGGGGAACTATAGTTCCATTGTGACTTTTTACTTGAAATAACTAATGTAAATGTGTTCTCTCTTTAACTATCTTCCCTCAGATTGTCACGCTCTGGTACAGAGCTCCAGAGGTTTTGTTGGGATCAACCCATTACTCAACTGCTGTGGATATGTGGTCTGTTGGTTGCATTTTCGGTAACAGCTTATTCAGATGCTTTCCATGTTTCATTTTTTTTAATCATGTTGAATACTACGTTTTATCAGTTGTTATATTCTTTTATTGATATTATCTGTCAAAAGTTTCGTCATTACAATCTATCTGAAGTAATAAATCCATGTAACTTTCACCTGATTTGCATTCCTTTAGTTTTATGCTTTTATTTTTTTTTCTCGAGAGAAAATTTACTGCACAAACACCACATAAGCTGAGTTCATACAGCATTTGTAGTGGCTACTGCATTTATTTATTCTTTTCTATATTTCTGTTTAGTGTTCTCAAATCCTCAAAGCTTTTCAAAGCACTCTCACTTTAGTTATCACTTCCAAAATTGCACAATACAATGGATTTGCTTAAAATATTCTTCAGTAGACTATGATTTGCCCTGCTCATTCATTATGAAGTTTTTTCTTTTTTTTTTGGGGTTGATACCCACCTTATTTTTCGTAAAACTGAATTTAGTTTACAGATTTCATTTCATGATTGCTCTTTGCAGCTGAAATGGTAAGAAGGCAAGCTCTATTTCCTGGCGACTCTGAGTTTCAACAACTACTTCATATTTTTAGGTATTCTTTTTCCTTGAACTAGATTGCTTCTATAAAACAAGTTTTTTATTTGGTTTTGGTTAGTGATCTTGTTGCATGTATGTCTCATTGGCTATTTATAGTGTAGGGGTTCCAGTGGTCTTAGTTGAAACTAATTTCTTGTCAAGTTATTAGGTTTTCGTGGTTCATCTTTCTCATATTAATTTCTTGCTCTTGAAGAACATAACTAAAGAAAATTGTTCGTAAATTTGTCTCTTCAGTTTATTTGGAGTATTGCTCTTTGAAAATGAGTTAAGAAATACCTTAGGTAAGAGAATAGAATTTATGTGTTCCGAAAATTATTTCCATTTTTAATTTATCCAAAGTTTTTTCCAGAAGGGTCCTGGAAATTTTTGCAAGTTTGGAGCGATGCACAGAAAATTGGTTGTTAGAGAGATGGAGAGATAAGTTGTTTTAAGGTTGTCGAAGTAGACAAATTTAAGGATCCTTAGATTCTCCAGGGAAGAAAGGGTCCATGTGATGGTTAGAAGGGGATGGAGATAGATAGTGTGATTAGCTTAGGTATTGTTGCATAGATAATCAGCATGGTGACACTGTGACACTTAAAAGCAATGCAACATTATTCGGATGTTGAAGGTTAGGTATACTAGGGGATGGGGAGAATCCATACTCTTTGTTGAAGGAAGGGTCCATTTTGATATTTTGAAAGGGATTAAGACTACTAAGGTACTATTGCCTATATTTCTTAGGTGCCATAGCAGGGCAGAGGGAGGTAAAGGGCACTGGTATGGTGTTCTTGATTTATCCAACTCTCTACAATTGTAAATTGGCATTTATTTGTGAAGTCCGTGTCTTTAGAGGAAGATAGAGGGAGGGAAGACTTAATATTAGCAAGTGGGGACTATCACTGTGGCTGGAAAGCTCCAACAGATTTCACCTGTGAGGAGTGATTTTTTTCGGATATGGGACATCTTTCCTCTTTCAAAGTGGTGGGCGTCCCAAATAAAAATTGTACTCTTTAAACAGTTGTAGAGAGCGGGGAATACTTATACCCATACCAATTAGGTTGTCCAAAGATATCAAGGGGACAGATTGAATACCTTGCATGATGTAATTTCTCTTGCTAAAAGTGATTGAATATACTAACACTAGCAAGAATAATATGTGAGAGGCCTGCATTGTGACAAAACCCTAGGTATAGACATCTAACCCAATTATTTCAATGTCACTCTTAAGGATAATACAATATATTGCCCTCTTATGTGCTAATACCATATACTTTTGCATGGTATCAAAATTAACTTTTAAAAATTATTTCCTATATTTTTTCAGTGTTTTTCTTTAATTGTTTGGCGTCCTCTACTTCTTTAATAGGAGTTTGCTTGAGGAATGCGAGGACATATAATCCCTTAAGGTAGCTATAAGTATGACATCACAGTGGAAAGTCAGAAAGGGGTGTCGTGTGACGAATGTGTGAGCATGATGATATGAAACTTTACTCGAGATTGATCTAGAAGCGTGATGTTAAGTTGAGGCCCTTCTTGACAGTCCTTTATGATTGAAAGGAAGTTTTGTTGGCAATCCTTAAATATACTCGATACCAAGAACCATAAGATCCCTTAAGGTATCTAATAGGATACGACATTAGAGTTCAATGGTAGTACGGGTTGTTGTGTGACAAATGCCCGCACAACATGATTTGAAATTTTCTTGATTTGAGTTTGATCTAGGAGTGTGGTGTGTTAGGATAATAGTACCTTGAGAGTGTTTGGCTGTAGGGATCGGCTGTTTTGTCTCGGTTTACCTTCCTTAATACCAGGTTGAACAAATCAAAAACGGATATGGTCGGGACTTGTCTCAGCTGAAGAGTGCAATATTCCCCAAAGAGATAGATACCACTGGCATAAACGCCCAAGGAATTTAGAAACACACTTGGTTAAAACCGATTGAAGATTTGCATTCGGACGTAACATTTCAGCAGTACACCAGGCATGGATCTCATAGAAAATCCATAGATAACATTTCAATAGACTGAAGATTTGTCAATCCATTTGGAATGAAGGATATCCTCCAGAGAAAATTCAGGTTCAGGCCTCCTTGTAATCCTAAATTCTAGACTGCAAGCATCTTTCCTAATTTGATGACTTCTCGAAAAGCCTTGATAGTAACTTTGTGCATATATTTTTTTTTTCAAAAGGAAAGATCTTTCTTCGAGGCTTATTAGTAAAAAGGAGTTCCTTGACATATTGGAATATTTGACCTTACTTCCACCAGGCTCATTCCTAGAGAGGAGCTCTTTGAGGTTTACAATGTCATCTTTATGTTTATTAATGGAGGGGAGATACCTGAAGTCCTATACCAATCAGCCATCCTGGACTATGTTCCTTGCAGCAAAGCATAATTATATGTAGGTTCTAGCTTTAATTTATGCAAACAGTGAAGTCCTTTTGATAGTAGGGAAGGCAGTGAGTGGAGATGCTGAGCGCGGTTGTATATGTGAGGAACTCTTTGAAAGACTTTGTGTTCTTTCCTTAAGGTTTTCTATTCTTTCCTCTGAGTTTTGTCTGTAAGAAAGTTCGTTGAGGTTCTGGTTCAGCATCTCTTGAAGAAACTATCGATATTGCTATCATGTTAGATCCCATACTTTTGGGAACAGTACTAATATATTACTACCGAAATGTGTTGTTTTCCCACACTTAGTCTGCAAGATAAAATAGCATTCAAATTATAATAATAATTGGAGATAACAACAATAATCACACAAAAAGTACGCCAAAGATTTTTTCGTGGACTACTCTTTGGGAAAAAAAATAGTATGTAGTCCACCAAAAACTTTCTCTAAGTAAATAATAGGGTAACAAGTTCACCCTCACTATGGTGGGTAGCACAATGAAACTCCTCTGGTTATGTATGTGTTGGATTGGGTCCCTTCCCATTTGGGGACCCATCGGCTATTTTCCCAAACGGGACGGACCAATCTAACACATACATTGAAAACTTTGGTTGATACTATTTTGTCTGAAGTGGTTAATAAAATTTAAATGCAGAAAGGGTGGCCTAGCCTTAAAAATTCTAGTGTGATTTTTCGGAAGGCAATTCTATTTATAACTTTTGGTAAAAGGATTACAGAAGTTCTCGAATGAAAGCTTACAGCATTTCCAGGGTGGTAGAAAAAAAGATTCATATAGGAAAACACAATGGAAAATTCAATTAATCAAGATAATTTTTTCTCAATGTTGGACGTGTTAATTGTTGGATGGTGTTGTGATGAACTCTCTTGGGTGCTGGTTTGTGTGTTATTAAAGGTTACTGGGAACACCAACTGAGAAAGAATGGCCTGGAGTTAGCTCTCTTCGTGACTGGCATGTGTATCCCCTATGGGAACCTCAGAATTTGATCCGCGCTGTTCCATCAATGGGAGCTGATGGTGTTGATCTTCTATCGGTAAGAGTACTTATTCTTGAACTTTATTGCATACTTGTATGCTTCGAATATTTATCATTTTATCAAGATTAAGAGTGTATAATGTTCAGTTTCTTCAAAATTCTTATAAAACATGGAGTATGTTTTTTCTGAATATCTTTTGTATCACAAAGCTGGTACAAAAGATACTTTTATATCACAACTCTCTACACTGTATATTCTGTCACAAACAAAGAAAACCATTTTTTCCCTTGTTTTTATGAGATGAATATCCAGATTCCTTGTTGCAGCGCGCTATATCGATAGGATTTTATTTTGAAACTATTTATTTGCTCTTCTTATATATGTTCTTGCTGGAATTTGGGAAATTAATAATATTTTCATTTATTTGGACTATGCAGAAGATGCTTAAGTATGATCCAGCAGATAGAATCTCAGCCAAAGCAGCTTTAGATCATCCCTATTTTGACACTTTGGACAAGTCTCAGTTCTGAAGTTGTATGGTGACTGTATTGAGAAGCTTCGCTTTTGTATGATGAACCTGAAGTATACTGTCTTTGTTCATTTGTGTGTGAAATTGAAATTAGTTGTCATCCTAAATGATGTCATCATCTTGGTGATTTTAAACTGATCACATATTATATGTAACTCTTACAAGTCACCAAGACCAAGTCCATGTTCAATAATTTCATTTTGTGTACTCTTTACACCCCTCTCACACCCACACTCCTACATACTGTTTGGTGACGAATCCTCACACCATTGGTGAATGTTACTAGTTGACTGGTGGGTGAGTAGGTGCGTTCACTTATGTGAAACATGTTTTTTTTTTCTTCTATAGAACAAAAGTATATTTATGTTTTTTTATTGGGAACAAAAAATAAAAATGATGTTTATTAATCAATATTATTGAGAACAAGAAACATATAACAACGTTTAATAAAATATTTGTTTCACAAGTTTTCAATAATAATTTTATATGTAATATATGCATGTTTTATATTAGATGAAAAATTAAAGGGTAATTTACATTGACACCCTTTGAGGTTAGGGTCAATGACAATCAGATTACGGTTAACACGTTTTTGGCACTCACACCCCCTGAGGTTTCAATTTCGTTGCAATGACACCCCCTGCGTTGGTGAAATAACTAGAATGATCCTTTAATTGTTTCACTTATTACATTAGGGTAATATATAAAGTGTGGAATTATTCTTATGCCCAAACACTTCGGGCCTGTTTGGGAACATGGTCTTGGGCTTGGTTTTGGATTTTAAGACCAAACCATGTTTGGTTGGCTGTTTATGGAATTGGTTTTGGGCTTTTTAAAACCAGCCACTAAAACCTGGTTTTGGCCCACCAATTTTGACTTTTCTCTCTCTCTCTCTATATATATATATGTGGCCAAAAATATGAATTATTTTGAATTTTTTTTTTATATTTTTCGGAAAAAATATTTTTCGGAAAAATTAATTTTTGGGAAATTTTTTTTTGCAAAAAAATCATAACTTAATGTGATTTTTCAAAAATTATTTTTTCGAAAATAATTATTTTTCCCAAAAATTTTATTTTTCAGAAAATATTTATTTTTTGGAAAATAATTATTTTTTTCGGAAAAAAATTTATTTTTCAGAAAAAATTAATTATTTATTTTTCCGAAATAATTTTTTTCCGAAAATTAATTTTTTTCCAATTATATTTATATATTTTTAATACATATTAGAATATATATATATAAGGGTAATTTGCAGCCACACCCCCTGAGGTTTGCATCTATTGCACATAACGGTTGATTTTCGCAATTTTGACACCAACACCCCCTGAGGATTGGTTTTGTTTGCCATGACACCCCAAATGACGAAAATACCCTTCAAAAAATTCGAAAATATTAAGGGTTATGTGAAATGACCTTTATGCCCCAACCCCAAATATATAAAATTTTGAAAAACATATATATAAATTCGAAAAAATATATAAAATTCGAAAAAATGTATAAAATTCAAAAATAAATATTTAAATTTTGAAAAAAATATATAAAATTAGAATAAAATATATAAATTTCGAAAAATATATATAAATTTCAAAAAATATATATAAAATCAAAAATATATAAAATTCGAAAATATATATATACTTTGAAAAATATTTAAATTCGAATATATATATTTTCAAAAACAAAATTCAAAAAATTATATAATTTTGATAAACATATATAAATTTCAAAATATGTATAAAAAATTCAAAAATATATATAAAATTTGAAATATATATATAATTCCAAAATATGTATATAAAATTCGAACTATATATAAACTCAAATATATATATTTTCAAAAACAAAATTCAAAAAATTATATAATTTTGAAAAACATATAAAAAATTCAAAAAAATATATAAAATTTGAAATATATATATAATTCGAAAATATATATATAATTTGAAAAATATATAAATTCGAATATATATTTTCAAAAAATTACATAATTTCGAAAAACATATATAAATTTCAAAATATATATAAAATTTGAAATATATATATATTTCAAAAAAAAATAAAAAATTCAAAATATATACTTTTTCAAAAACAAAATTCGAAAAATTATATAATTTCGAAAAAGATATATAAAATTTAAGAAAATATATAAAATTTGAAATATATATATAATTGAAAAATTTATATAAAAAATTTGAAAAAATATATAAACTCGAATATATATATATTTTCAAAAACAAAATTCAAAACATTATATAATTTCGGAAAACATATATAAATTTCAAAAAATATGTATATTTTTTTCAAATTTTATATATATTTTCAAATTATATATATATATTTTCGAATTATATATATATTTCAAATTTTATATATATTTTGAAATTTTTTATTTTTTTTTGAAATATATATATATTCGAATTTATATATTTTTCAAATTTTATATATATATTTTTGAATTTTGTTTTTGAAAATATATATATTTTGAAATATATATATTCGAATTTAAATATTTTTCAAAATATATATATATTTTCGAATTATATATATTTTATTCTAATTTTATATATTTTTTTCAAAATTTAAATATTTATTTTTGAATTTTATACCTTTTTTCGAATTTTATATATTTTTTCGAATTTATATATATGTTTTTCGAAATTTTATATATTTGGGGTTAGGGCATAAAGGTCATTTCGCATAACCCTTAATATTTTCGAATTTTTTGAAGGGTATTTTTGTTATTTGGGGTGTCATGGCAAACAAAACCAAACCTCAGGGGGTGTTGGTGTCAAAATTGCAAAAATCAGCCGCTGTGTGCAATAGCTGCAAACCTCAGGGGGTGTGGCTCCAATTTACCCTATATATAATTATGCCAAGACCAAGACTAACTCCTTACCAAACATTATATATTGGTTTTAGATTTATCTAAAACCACCCAAGACCACCAAAACCAATACCAAAACCAAGTTCCCAAACGGGCCCTTCACCCCTCTAAAATTACTAATTACACTTCCACCCCTTATTAGAAAATATATATATATATATATTACGAAAATTACAATTTAATTTTTTTCTTTATAATATAATTTGTATATATAATTACGAATATATATATATATATATATATAATTTGTAAAAAATATATAAAATTTTAAAAAATACATATAAAATTCAAAAAATATATATAATCTTTTTAAAATATATATATAAAATTAAAAACAAATATATAAAATTCAAAAAAACATATAAAATTCTAAAAAATATATAAAATTCAAATATATATATATAAAGTGTGACTGAAGTTTAAGTGGACAAGCCTCAGAGTCATAAGCCAAGATAACGGATCCTTTCCAACTCTCTGTAGAGCTATTTCAATGGCCTTGATGGCGACACATGCCCCACGATAATGACCGAAATCGGAATCGAACCGATACTTTATTAAAATATTTTAATCAAAATTAAATATATTAATATTTGGATCAAAATTAACGGTTCGGTTCTAGTTCTCATTTTTAAAGAACCGAAAGTATCAGTTTGATTCCAGTTTTGGTCGGAATCAAAAGCGAACCGCATCGAGAATATATTAATATTTGAATCAAAATTAACGGTTCGGTTCCGATCCTCATTTTTAAAGAACCAAAAGTATCGGAACCGAACCGTTAATTTTGATCCAAATAAAAATTTACTTTCGGTTCTTTAAAAATGAGAACCGGAACCGAACTGTTAATTTTGATCCAAATAAAAATTTATTTTTGGTTCTTTAAAAATGAGAATCGGAACCGAACCGTTAATTTTTATCCAAATATTAATATATTTAATTTTGATTAAAATATTTTAATAAAGTATCGGTTCGATTCCGATTTCGGTCACCATCGTGGGGCATGTGTCGCCATCGTGGCCATTGAAATGGCTCTGCAAAGAGTGGGAGATGATCCGTTACCTTAGCTAATGACTCTGAGACTTGTCCACTTAAACTTCAGTCACACTTTATATATATTTGAATTTTATAGATATTTTAGAATTTTATATATTTGTTTCGAATTTTATATGTTTTTTTTTTTAATTTTATATATTGTTTGAAATTTTATATATTTTTTCGAATTTTATTTGCTTTTTCAAATTTTATATATTTTCGTAATTATGTATACAAATTATATTATAAAGAAAAAAAAATTTGTATTTTTCGTAATATATATATATATATATATATATTTTATAATAAAGGGTGGAAGTGTAATTAGTAATTTCAGAGGGGTGAAATGTTTTGGCATATGGGTAATTTCACACTTTATATATTACCATAATGTAATAAGTGAAACAATTAAAGGGCATTCTAGTCATTTCACCAGCCCAGGGGGGTGTCATTGCAATGAAGTTGAAACCTTAGGGGGTGTGAGTGCCAAAATAATATTGACCGTAATCTGATTGCCATTGACCCTAACCTCAGGGGGTTGTCAATGCAAATTACCCAAAAATAAATGACAAAAATAATATAATAGATCTCTATTGTATACTAACATAAAAGTATTATATATAATAAATTATATATTTTTGTCTCAAAAATTATTCAAACTAGTATATAAAATTTTATCTATTAAAATTTATTTTGTATTAATGAAAAATATATTCTATTATATAATATAATATATTATAAATTTAATTAATATTTGAAGGATATATTAATTGATATTAATAATATATATATAAAGTTTTGTTCTAAATGAATAGTGCATATGTGGTGACATGTGTGGAAATGTTTCTCTGTTACTGTGGTGGAAACAAGAAAAATACCTTTTTAATGTTTCTACTTTTTAAGAGAAACATTCCTCAATAACTGGAAATAGAAATACGTTATTAAATATAATTTTTATTTTCGTTTATGCTTTTTGGTAGGCGGGAACAAAAATATTAGAAACGTTTCAATTAGTAAACGCACTCCTAGTGTCCTATTTGGGTCATACTTGTACTCAAGTAAAATAATTCGTTTGACTTATTATATTTGTATTTATATTTTTCTCTCCTTTCTACCTGATCATGAGTTGAAATATATTAAGAAATTATAATAAGATTGTTTCAAACAATTTATTTTTTTTATAAACATGTTAAACAATTGTTTTCGAGATGGATAGTGTTAAATTTAATTTAATAGAATATAATGACCCACCAACATGAATATTAGCATTTGTTAGACTAATGGTTAAACAGTAAAATTAGAATAAAATCATATTAACTATCCATCTACTCTAAAAATTTAAATTATTACAAGGGTGTAACTAGTATATATACATATGTATATATATATGTATACATACATATATATGTATGCTGTTAAATTTACAATACCTTATTATGCAACTATTTAGCATAAGTAATATTTTGGGTAATTTGCAGTGACACCACATGATGTTTATGTCAATTCCACTTAGCCTCCGGTCAACGCACAAGTTTATAATAACACTCTCTTAGCTTTAAAAAGTCTTACAGTAACATCCTTTGAGCCATGAAAAGTCAGGTTTGCCCTTATTATAAATAAGATTAATTTCAATAAACTCCCTTCTACTATTGAATTTCAATCACATTGTCCCCCACCCTCAAATAATATATTTATAAAATTCAAAAAAAAAAATAATTAGAAATATATATATCAAATTCGAAAAAATTATATAAAATTTGAAAACATATATAAAATTCGAAATAAAATATAAATTTTGAATATATATATAATTCAAAAATATATTTATATAAAATTTGAAAAATATATATAAATTTCAACAAAAATATATTTTGAAAAACAAAATGTGAAAAAATAAATAAATTTAGAAAAAAATATATATATTGGTAAAATATCATATATATTTTAATGAGGTGAATCAAACTACTTACCAACAACAAAAATTAATGGTCTTTTTTTATATATATTTTTCCAAAATATCTATTTTTTCGAATTATATATATATTTTTCAAAATTTATATGTCATTTTTGAAAGTTGCATATATATATTTTTCAAAAGATATATATTTCAAAAACAAAATGTGAAAAAATAAATAAATTTAGAAAAAAGATATAGTGATAAAATTTCATATCTTTTCTAATGAAGTGAATCAAACTACATACCACCAACAACAATTAATGGTCTTTTTTATATATATATATATTTTCAAACAAATATATATTTTTCGAATTATATATATTATGAAATTTATATGTCGTTTTCAAAATTTATATGATATTTTCAAATTTTATAAATACCTGCAGTAACACCCCCTGAGGTTTAGGTCAATTCCAAACAAATATATAAAATTCGAAATATATATATATATATAATTCAAAAAAAATGTAAATTTAGAAAAAATATATAAAATTTCAAAAAATATATGTAAATCTCAAAAAATATATCCAACAACAAATAGTGGTCTTTCTTTATATATATATTTCCAAAAAATATATATATTTTTGAAATTTATATGATGTTTTCGAAAGTTATATGATATTTTTGAATTTTATATATATATATATATATATATTCGAATGTTATATATTTGTTTTGAAATGTATATAATTTTTTCAAATTTTATATATATTTTTTGAATTTTATATTTTTGTTTTTGAATTTTATATATTTTTTGAAATTTAATATATTGTTTTCGAATTTGTATTTTTTTTAAAATTTATATATTTGTTTCGAATTTTATATATTTTTTTCGAATTTGAAATATATATTTCTAATTTTATATCTATTTTTTGAATTTTATAAATGTATTGTTTGAGGGTAAGAGCAATGTGACTGAAATTTAATAGTATAGGGTTTTTTTTTTGGAATTAACCCTATTTATAATAAGGGTAAATCTGACATTTCACGGCTCAAAGGGGCGTTATTACAATAATTTTTAAAGCTCAGGGGTGTCATTGTAAACTTGTGTGTTAACTGGAGGCTAAGTAGAATTGACTTAAACCTCAAGGGGTATCAATGCAAATTATGCGTTGGAACGGATGAAGGTTATTTGTAACATGTTTATATTTTAATAAATTTATATACACAAGTCATGTAAGATATTATTTGCAAAATTTTAGATACGTTCTCCTTTAGAATATGATCGAGAAATTAGGTGGAATATGATTGTGCGAAATGATAGTCTAATATCTCCATAATGATAAATTATTCATTACAATGGTTATTAGGTTGACATAGTATTACTTTAATAAAATTAATGCATTTTGCGCATATGTCATTATGACATATTTGAAACAGAAAAAAATAAAAAAATATTCAAGATTCAGGCTAAAAAAATAAAATAAAAAAAACTTTGATAGTTCCCCACTTCTCTCCATTGTAGCCGTCAATGCCACCATATGAATGAGAAAATTCAGCCATCCCCCCTTTTCTCTCAATTTTATACCGTCCATAAACCAACTTTTGGTTTCAGAATAGATTAGTTTTCTAAGGCCTGTTTGGTTGGTGGTCCGGTCTCATAATGACTTTTTAGGGACCGGACCGTGTTTGGCAGTGATGGTTAAAAAAAAAACGGTCTCACCAAACAGGAACCAACTAGGACAATTTGGACTAAAATCAGACCCCCAATTTTGATGGTCTCAAGTTATCATATTTCATATTTTTAGACATTGGTCTCATTCATTATTGAAACCGTCCCTCTTTGCTTTAAATGAATTAAATAATAAGTAATAATAATAATAAATGAATATAATAATAAATAAATGAATAAATCATAAAATATATTTATAAATAATTAAAAATGAATAATTAATAATATAAATAATAAATAAAATAAAACATAATAATAATAATAATAAAAATGAATACAATAATAATAAATAAATATAATAATGAAAAATGGACTAAATAAATAATAATAATAATAATTAATTAATTAATTAAATAATAAATTACATAAAACATATTTAAAAATATAATAAAAATAATAAATAATAAACAAAATGAAATAAATAATAATAATAAATAAATATAATAAAAAATAATAAATAGATATAATAATACATAAATATAATAATAAATAATAAGTAAATATAATAATAAATAAATACTTCATAATAATAATAAAAAATGAGTATAATAATAATAAATTAATATTGAATTAATAAAATATATTTTTAAATAATTAAAAGTGAATAAATAATTTATAAATTAAATGAATTAAATAATGAAATAATAATAATAAATAAATAAATAGAATATATTTATAAGTTAATATATAAATTAATAAATAATAATATATATTATAAAGTGAAGAAATAATAAATAAAGAAAGAAATAATACATAAATAAATATTATAATAAATAATATATAAATAGTAAGACTAAATCGTTTATCAAACAGACTTTTAGAAGACCACCCAGATAAGACCAGACCAGGCCGCCTATCAAACGGGCCTAAGATTTCACATAACCAATTGATTTTAACAGTCCTAACTTGATAACAACCAATGTTATTGAAGTCTGATATAATCAAATACAGAGTAGTTATAGCAGGCTTCAAATGCATATTTTGATCAACTAGTTACAGTCCTCTTAATTTCCAACAACTTAAATAACAAGAAAATAATTTTAACATTGGATTTGAAACCCCACCTAAATCGACTCCAAATACATATTGGGTTTTAAATAACCACCGATTAGAAATGAGGGACATGGCGATGGAGGAAAAGGAAACGATTCAATAAAATCGTGAATATAAGGATTTTTTTTTTTTTTTTAATTTGGTTTTCACATGTGTCATAATAACACGTGCAAAATGCTTTGATTTTATTGGAGTGTAATACCATGTTAGCCTAATAACATGATATCACCATTGTAATGAATAATTTCTCCATATCCATACGAATTAGCTTTGCAAATAAATAATAATCATGAGATAAAACAAACAGATAAACACGTGTGCTTTTCTGATTCAATTGTAATTAGGATTAAGAAAACGTTAAAAAAACTAATACAAGGGATAAGATGATAAGTTTTGTAGTTGTGATCAGTAAGATTATATGTATATATATATATACATTTTTAATTAATACATATATAAATGAAATTAGGCGATGGAATTTTTTCTCCTACTCTCTCTCCCTAGCTTCAAATGCACGCAAACGGAAGGAAAGAATAATACAAAGTTACATACGTAACCTCTTTCTCGCTTGAAATACACGCTATTTAATAATTAGGCAATAAACCCACATCATATGGGAGTGTATATCTATATATATATATCATGGGCTTAACTTACCAAAAGCAATCGGAAGATGAAGGCACGAAGATGAAGCGGTTTTATACTTTGATTAGCATGCTTGATGAAAAATTATTTCCCTTTGAAATAGTTTCTCATCAAACATGCTAATCGAATTATAAACCTATAAGTCATGTCCTATGTTAATTTCTTCATCATCATCTAGGTATGTTAATTTTCCTTTTTGTTGCATTATCATAATATGATACCTAAACTTCATCGTCTTTGGGCGTTGTCCAATAAATTGTTGAAAGTTTTTTTATTTTTATTTTGTAATCATGTAAAACATTTATATATGACTACAAATAATGGTGAATGTTTGGGCTGATTGCGTTTTGAACAGAGCATTCTCTTAAACTTTTGAACATAAAACATTGATTTTTGCATTGATTGTTAATGACCTTGAAAAATTGTACAATAAAGTGACATACGCAGTATTTGGTTCATGGTTATATTTTTTTTCCATATACATATACATATATGTATGTATATAGTTGTAAGCAATTCAATTGCTTATATGGGAAGGGATTCCGTTTCATTGATTGTCAATACTCTCATCCACTTGGTATATACATTTTCTTTTTCTGCAAGAGTTATCTATGTACATATTTAGGGAGAAAAAAATCCATGAACATATATATATTTTTTTCTGACAATTATCTATGTACAAATATTATATATATATATAAGCACACGCTTCCTTCATTTTGACTCTCCATCGGTTAAGAAAGTTTGTGATTTAAAGTTCCATAATTAGATCATCTTCCACAGTGCATGCATTTTGTTGATCAGATAAAAACTAACAGTGTTTTTTATCTTTATTTTTTTTTCTTTTCCTTTATATGTGGTTAGAAAAACTATGAGAATATAATCTTGTATACAAAAACGTGGTTAAATAATTAATCAACGAGTGCAAGATTTTCATAATCAAATCTTTTTTTGGTTGTATGATTGAATTTGTAGTATGATTATCGCTCTTTCCTACATCATCCAAAACTGTAAATTGCAAATTCTAGGATTTTGTATTTCATCAAATTAAATTCTTATTTGGGTATAACTAAAACATGTATATTTGTTCTGAAACTCCTTTTGATCCCAAAGCTGGTGCAAAAGATATGATACGTGTTCAAGTGATTAATTGTACTTCTTTGATAGACTGATATATATCACTCTACACTGTACGTATATTCTTTTACAAACAAATAAAACCTTTTTTTCCCCTTGTTTTTATGAGAGGAATATCCAGATTCCTAGTTGCAGCTCTATATGGACAGCTCTATACTATAGGATTTTATTTTGAAACTATCTCGCTCTTTCTATATATGTTGTTGCTGAAATTTAGGAAATTGATACTCCTCCGTTCCAAATTACAAATTCTTTGTAAATCTAATTTTATTGTAGTGATGATGAATAAAATACTAATTTTATCTATTGTCCTAGGTGATGTGATACTTTATAGGTTAAATATTTTATATTAAAAGTTAAATTTGTAATTGCATTGACTTTTGAAATAGGATACTCAAATCATTCCTAGTCTGACAGTATGGACAATTCTCGGTTCTGAAGTTGCATTTCAGCTTGGTAGATGTCTTTGTTCATTTGTGTGTAAAAGTGAAATTAGTTGTCATTCTAAATGATGTCATCGTCAAGTGAAATTAGTTGTCATTCTAAATGATGTCATCGTCTCGGGGATTTTAAACTAGGTCACATATTATTTGTAACTCTTACATGTCACTAAGGGTGCGTTTGGAAAGCCTGTTTTTTGTATTTGTTTTCTGTCTTCAAATATAAAAACTGTTTTTGTATTTGTCTTTGTTTTTTCAGGAAAAAATTAAAAACAAAAAAACGTTTGGATGAAGGTGTTTTCACCACTTTTATTTGGTGAAAATTGTATTTTATGAATTTGGTGTTTTCATTGTTTTTACCACCTAAACAGTGAAAAAACTCAAAAAACAACTAAAAGTTGTATTTGGTGTTTTCATCACTTTTACACACTATTCACAGAAAACAGTTTTCTTGGGGAAAAAACAGTGAACAGTAAACGCGTTTGCCAAACGTGTTTTTTTTTTTTTAGTCTTATGAACAGTAAAAAAACAAAAACAAAAAACAGGGTATCCAAACGGACCCTAAGCTGCGTTTGTTTTCTGTTCTGGGTCCATTCGATCTCGTCCGGTCATGATATTTAGATTCAAGATCATGTTTTGGAATCCATATTTAAAAAATATTAATAATTAGATATTTAATTTAAAAATCTAAATCATATTAGAATTTTCAAAATTTTCTAATATATTGGCCCTTTAAATATTTTCTAAAAAATTTAGGCCATATATTGGGATATTGGACTAAATCATAAAGTTTTTGGACATTTCATATAAAAGGCGAAACCGTCAAATCATTATAAAAACATAATAGAATTGTAGTAAAATTATAAATAATCGTATAGAATCGTAGAATCATAAGATTTTACCAAGTAGAATCGGGATTCTGACAACTTTGTTTTTGACTTGATCTAAAAAATTGGACCCAGATCAAATTAAACCAAAGGGAGTGTTCCCTGAGGTGTCAAATAACCGTTAACAAATACCCCACTGCCTTTAAAAATAGATATTTTATGCCCAAAATACCCCTAAAATAAATTGGTAACTAAATTAATATTTTTTAGTAAATTACAAATTATTATTCTCTTAACTAAATTGAGTAATTACAATTTCTTTTTTTGTTTAAGTTTACTTATTTATTTAAATTCAAATCTGAAAAAATATATTACTCCCTCCGTCTCAAATTATAAGTCTCTTTTGATGAATTCAATTTTTTAAGATGATGAATTAAGATTTTTTAGTAAATTACAAATTATTATTCTCTTAACTAAATTGAGTAATTACAATTTCTTTTTTTGTTTAAGTTTACTTATTTATTTAAATTCAAATATGAAAAAATATATTACTCCCTCCGTCTGAAATTATAAGTCTCTTTTGATGAATTCAATTTTTTAAGATGATGACTTTTATTGTAGTATTAGTGAATAAAATACCAATTTTATTCGTGGTTCCACTATAATAATGTGATCATTTATAAAATATATATTTTATAACTTTAATGCATATATAAGGGTAAAGCCCTTTTAAAATTTCTATGCATATATTCTCTTAAAAAATATAAAAAATATTATTTAAAGTGTATTATTATCGATAATGATTTTGTTTTTTAATAATTTGTACTCCCTCCATCTCAAAATAAGTGTCCACTTTGAAAAATCAAAGTATTTTATTTGATCAATTTACCGGTTTAACCTTCAAGCATTAAAGTTATAAAACATATATTTTATAAACGATCATATCACTATAGTGGACCACAGGTAAAGTTGGTATTTTATTCACTAACACTACAATAAAAAGTCATCCTCTTAAATAAATGAATTCCCCAAAAGGGACTTATAATTTGAGACAAGTGAAGTAATATATTTTTTCATATTTGAATTTAAATAAATAATTAAACTTAAACAAAAAACAAAAAAATAATTTATAATTTACTCAAAAATCTTAATTTAGTTAAAAGAATAATAATTTGTAATTTACTAAAAAATATTAATTTAGTTACTAATTTATTTTAGGGGTATTTTGGGCATCAAATATCTATTTTTAACGGCATGGGGGTATTTGTTAACAGAGTGGGGGCTATTTGTTAACGGAGAAAAGTATAGGGGGTTATTTGACACCTTAATGGGGTGTTTATCAAGAATCTAAAACCATAGGGGGTTGTTTGTTAATGGCCCTATTCTTTTTTGGGTCAAGTTGGTCTAGTTCCAAAAATTAGTAACTAAAATCAAAATTTTGAGACACCAATCACCCAACAAACAAAACAAAATGAATAAAATAATTCATAAAAAATATAAATAAATAAATATAATAATAAGTAATAAATAAATGAATAAATTATAATATAAATAATAAATAAAATAAAATATAATTATGAATAAAATAAAAATAAATAATAAATAATAAATAAAATAAAATATACTTATAAATTAATAAAAATAAATGAATAAAAAATAAACAAAATAATGAATAATAAAAAAATGAATTAAACAATACTTAATAATAATAAATAAATAAATAAACATAATAATAAATAATAAATAAATGAATAAATAATAATATAAATAATAAATTAATAAAAATAAATAATAAATTAAATAAATTATATTTATAAATTAATAAAAAATAATTTTCAACAAGTATTGTCTATTGCCTATTGCCTAAAACATGGCCCTCCCACATTCATGATATCATCAAAAAAATGCTTTTCATGAGATGTAGCATTGCTCATGATGTTTCACGTATTTGACTAAAAAATAAGCCACAAGTGAGGGGTGTATTAAAAGATTAAATGTGAAAGATATACTCTTGTAGACGGATACTTAGTATGAGGTTACTATAATTTTACCTATATAACCACTAATCTGTGTAAGACTGTGACTAGCAAATGCTAATTCTAGGGAACTTGGATCCTCTCCAGCCATATCTTTCTCCAAATTTTCGTAAACATTAATCTAAAAGTGTATAAATATTCACGTCAATATTTATGTATGTTATAATTACAAGTATGTCCTTTTATAATTTGAAATATGATTGAGTTAAAATTGTATGTTATAATTACAAGTATGTCCTTCTATAATTTGAAATGTGATTGAGTTAAGATTTGGACATTTATAGACTCTTAGATTAAGGTTCATAAAAATTTGGAGAGAGATATGGCTGAAGAGGATCCTTGTTCAATTATAGTCTACCGTATGATGACAATTCCTGTTTAGTGGGTCATGTTCCTGTCGGATTGAGACATTGTATTCTATTAAATTGAATTTAACACGATATAACATTCAACGAATTGTTTAACATGTTTATCGACAAAATTAAATTAAATTTGACATAATCCAGTTTTAATTTTTTAATATATTTCAACCTATAATGCGTTAGAGAAGAGAAAAAAATCATATAAATATAAATTCAAATACAAATACAAATACAAATACAATCGAGTCAAACTGGGTAGGTTACTTGAGTGACACAAACACCACACTAATATTTTGGTGTCGTCTTCAAATTAACCCATTATAGCTTGAATATATTTATGTCTAACCCTAATCCTTTTAATTAACGTATATAGAACTTTCACTTATGGTAGGAGGATTGGTCACCAAACGTGTGTGTGTGTGAGAGAGAGAAAGAGAGAGAGAGGGGAAAAGAGTCTAAATACACAAAATGAAATTGTTGAAAATGGACTTATAGGCCCTGTTTGGTAACCGGTGTATTTTGGTCTGGTCCAGTTTCGTCTGGTCCCTGAACTGAAAGTCTGTTTGGTAAGTGGTCTAGTCTGAGAAAAATGGAACCAGACCATTTATAAATATATTTTATTTAATTTATTATTTATTCATTTATTTTATTAATTTATAAATATATTTTATTAATTTATTAATTATATTATTATTTATTCATTATATTTATTTATCATTATTATTATTATTATGTATTATTTAATTCAGTTTGTTTATTATTTATTATTTTCTTTATTAATTTATAAATATAATTTATTTAATTTATTATTTATTAATTTTATTTATAAATATATTTTATTTGATTTATTATTTATTCATTTATTTTTATTAATTTATTAATTATATTATTATTTATTCATTTATTTATTTATTATGTTTATTTATTATTATTATTAAGTATTATTTAATTCATTTTTGTTTATTTTTTATTCATTTATTTTTATTATTTTATAAGTATAATTTTATTTTATTTATTTTTATTTTTATTTTATTCATAATTGTTGGCCTTAAGATTTTAATATAAGGGTAATTCCGTAATTTTGATGATAACAAATCATTAATGATGCATTTGTACTAATGACTACAATGAGTATTTGTCCAAGCTTGTAGAAACAGGAAAATTATATCATGGATCATGTGGACAAAAAGATCATGGCGTTACCATTTAAAGCAAACAAACAAGAATATCAAATGCGAAAAGATTGAAGTTCAAAGATGATCAAGAGCAAAGAGGTTGAAGCTTAAAGTCAATCATTTCAAAAAGGATCAACAACTACTTGAAGATTAGGTAGATAGGTTGGTGAGTGCTTAAGTTTCAATTGTCAAAGTAATTATTTGAATTATCTTTGAAGCTCTAGAAATTTAATTGAACATGCATTCAATTCATAAAATTATTTTTAAAATGTTCAATTATTTAATTTGGGTTTGAGAATTAGCATTCAAAGTTTTGCAAATTAAATACAAAATATTTTAGAGACTCAACTCACCCCATTTGCAAACTCAGCTCACCCCATTCCCTGATTTGCTTTAAAATGGCTAGTTTGATTTTTGGTCCAATTTCTAAACGGCTAGTTTGACTTTTGTGTCTTAAAACACTTCAAATATTGGCTATAAAAGGGCTTGCACTCTAAACTTAAATATATCTCTTGCAATCTCAATCATACACTTTCATATATACTTTTGTATCATCATTCACATATTTTCAAGTCTAGAGCTTCAATTCTTGATTCAAATTCTTACTCTAGTATTGTGAGCAAGAGAGTTACAATTGTACAAATCAATCTTTGAGAGATATTTTATTGTACAATATCATTGTATTCAAAGGGTTGGTGTGACCCAATTTTAGGCTAAGAGAGGGTGTTCTCTTAGTAAGGAGTCGCTAAAATTGTTTGTCCAAGTATTTATATTTCTCTCTCTACTCTTATTTTGATTTATATTGCTTTGTGTTTTTATATTAAATCATTTAGCATTGCAATTACATTTATCAAATAGAAATCGAATTAAATTCTATTGTTTAAGCTAAGACTCTATTCACCCCCCCTTTAGAGTTATTTATTGGGCAACAATAATTATATTATATTTAATTTATTATTTATATTTATTAATTTATAAATATATTTTATTATTTATATTATTATTTATTACTTATTATTATATTTATTTATTTATGGATAATTTAACTCATTTTGTTTTGTTTGTTGGGTGGGTGGTATCTTAAAATTCTGATTTTGGTTACTAATTTTTGGAACTAGGCCAACTTGACCCAAAAAAAATATAGTACAAAAACACTCCATTTGGTTTAATTTGATTTGGGTCCAATTTTTTAGATCAAGTCAAAAGCAATGTTGTTAGAATCCCGATTCTACTTGGTAAAATCTTATAATTCTACGATTCTATACGATTATTTACGATTTTACTACAATTCTATTATGTTTTTATAATAATTTGACGGTTTCGCCCTTTATATAAAATGTCCAAAAACTTTATGATTTAGTCCAATATCCCAATATATGACCTAGATATTTTAGAAAACATTTAAAGAGTCAATGTATTAGAAAATTTTGAAAATTCTAATATGATTTAGATTTTTAAAAAATTAATACGAGTTGCTAGAATCTTACGATTCTACGATTCTGATTTTACGAACCCCAAAACGATTCTACCTAGAATTCCGATTCTGACAGCCTTGGGTATGACATGTTTTCAAGGCTGGATGTCATTTGGCTGTGTTTTCTTTTCCTCTTTGTACAGAGGTGTTTTATTTTAATACAATTTATTTACTTATCGAAAAAAAAATGATAAAATTTGATATTAATGGTTAAGACTATATATTTTGTGTATCATTTTTAGTTATAAAAGTACTTAAACTTTAGGAAATTTGGTGTGTGTAATTTATCTACATATAAAATAGTGCTACAGTTTGATTGTATTTAATTCTATTTATATTTAACATGATGATAAATACATTGAAATAGTAGAGGGCCCTTACACTTCAATTAGTGATACACTTTAATTATATATATTTTTAAATAATCACTAACAAAAAAATTGTTAGAAAATAAATATTGAATAAAATTATTTTTATTGTACATATATTTTAAAGCCATTAAGACTTTAAAATTTTGAATGATATTTTGTATTAAAAAATTATGATACAATTTATTTATACTTATATTTGCTTGGGGCCCTTACATTTTTATATAATATATATATTAGAAATGCCTCATACTTTTATAATAGTATATGACACTTTTATAATAGTATAGCTATATATTAATCAAAATTTATATTTCTAATTAAAAAGACGAAGAAAAAATAAAGTTAACGATAGTGGTTATAGAATGAATTTAATAGATAAGTTTGGTAGTTTAATGAGCGGCCACTAGTTATAATAAATACCAGATAAATGTTAGGAATTAATTATATTTTTGTTTAAGAATTAATCACGCCCAAGATCACACAAGAAAAATTAATAACTTCTTTTATTAAAGAATAAAAACACTCAACAAGAAGATATTACTCACAAATCTATCACTTTTACTTTCTCACTCTACTTCTCTAATCTCACTACCCACGATCCCAATACACCCACACTATACCCAAGCATATACCAACTCACACCTTTCTATTATCAAATTAAGAAAACCAAGAAATGAATTTAACTAGAGTCAAAATACAATGCTTGAAGTGCTTTTGACTGTGATACATAGAAACAAATGCTTGAACTTCTTATATAGGCTCTTGAACTCATCACCCTTTACTTCCTAAGCGATGTGGGACAATTTCTTCTATTTTATTTTTGCCAAAGCCTACCACTTTCTGCTCCAAATTTCTTTTCTCTAATTCTCTTCATCAATACTATCACCACTAATCATAACACTACTTAAATTTCACCACATCCTAACAATCTCCACCTTGACGAAATTTCTCTACATTGACTTAATATTTTAAAAAAGATTTATACATTATCTTCGGAATTGCTCCATCTAACAGTGTATTTCCTAACAACTCATACAAATTACCAACCTTTTTTCTAATGAACATGATACGTGGTCCTCTTCTTATTTTCAACAGTCCATAACTTGTTTTAAACCAACAATCTTTTGACACCAATGCACCAAAAGAAATCACGTTTCTTCTAACACTTGGAATATGATACACATCTGTCAAAGTTCTTACCAATTCATTTGTTGTCTTGATGTTAATTGTTCCGACTCCTATGACTTCACAAGAAAAATTATTCCCCATAAATATTTTATTAACACATGATTTGTAGGAGGTAAACCATTCTTTATGAGGACACAAATGATGAAAACTGGCAGAATCAAGAATCCATTTATTTGCTTCATCCTTTTTGTCAGTGATTGATAAGGCTTCAAGCACATCATCATCTTCTTCTATTTTATTGGCAACTGTAGCGGTATTGTATCCACTTTCTTTTCTTTTTGGACACTCCCGTACATAATGTCCTTTTTCTCCGCAATAGTGGCTTGTTTCCTCCATAATTGGCTTCTAGTTCCATGAAGCTCCACCTTGCCATCTATCATATCTTCCTTGTCTTCTTTCAAATCTTTTTATATTCTCAGCAACAAGAGCATGATCATCTCAAATACTTCTTTTATCTTCTTTATTTATTTTCTCACTAGAAAATAAAACACTTTTTACTTGCTCCAACGTCACAGTATCTCTCTCCTAAAGTAAATTATTAAACAAATGCTTATAAGTTGAGCGAACTGATGTCAATAAAATAACTGTTTTATCTTCATCACTAACTTGTACACCAAGATTAGATAAATCACAGATAATTTTATTGAACTCACCAAGATGAGTATGCAGATCCATACCTTTTTTCCTATGAAAGGAATACAACTCTTGTTTTAAAATTAACCGATTCGTAATATTATTTTCCCATATAAAGATCTTCTAATTTCTTCCATAAATCTGCTGCAGATTTTTTGCCAACTACATCATATACATCATTTGTCAGAGTCAATCGAATGGTACTCACTGCCTTTGAATTAATTCTGCTCCACTTTGTTGCATCCATATCTGTAGGTTTTTCGTTCAGCGCATCTTCTAAATCTTGTTAAACTAACAAGTCTCGCATCCGAATTTGCCAGAGACTGAAGTTATTTCTTACATCAAATTTATCCATCACAAATTTGACACCAGAAGTTGTCGCCATAGATCTGATACCACTTGGTAGGAATTAATTCTTTTTTTGCTTAAGAATTAATCTCGCCCAAGATCACACACACAAGAAAAATCAATAACTTCTTTTATTAAAGAATAAAAACACTCAACAAAAAAATATCACTCACAAATCTATCACTTTTACTTTCTCTTTCCACTTCTCTAATCTCACAACTTTTCTCTCACTATCCACGATCCCAATACACCTACACTCTACCCAAACATATACCAACTCACACATTTCTATTATCAAATTTAGAGAATCAATAAAAGAATTTAACTAGAGTTAAAATACAATGCTTGAAGTGCTTTTGACTGGGATACATAGAAACAAAGACTTGAGCTCCTTATATAGGCTCTTGAACTCATCACCCTTTACTTTCTAAGCGATGTGGGACAATTTCTTCTCTTTTATTTTTGCCAAAGTCTAACACTTTCTGCTCCAAACTTTTTTTCTTTAATTCTCTTTATCAATATTATCACCACTAATCATAATACCACTTAAATTTTGCTACATCCCTAACAATAAATGGATTAAAAGTTGTTAGGTTAGTTATAATTAAAATTTAATTTAATTTAGAGGAGTGATGCTTGAACCAAATAATGAGGTAGAATTGTTTGACCAAGAATATAATATTCATGTAATGCATTATCCTAAAATTTAAGATATCTAGTATTTAGCCTCCACAAATTTTTTTTTTACCTTAAGTACCACATAATTTAGATTTATTTACAAATAAGTCCTCATTGAAAATTTGTTTTAAACCTCACTGAAATAATTATATGTCATTTATATCCCGAAAATCCAAAAATTGTTTTTTAGCCTCCACTGACACAGATTCCTAGATCCGTCACTGTGCATTAGTATGTACTCCAAATTATCTCTATATATCGGTTGTTAAATCTTCGTACCCTTTTAATGTAAGTATTTAGCATAAGTAATAATTTTAATTTTAATTTGCAATATTTTTATAGTTTAATAAATTTATATACACTACATATAAATAAATGGTGAGAATATTATTTGCACAAATTACAAATACAAAGGTATATATAAATCATATATAGGAGTGTTTAGAATCTTTAGATACTTTCTCCTTTTGGAATATGATCGAGATATTAGCTATCATTTCGTACATGATAGTGTTTATACATTATACATAGCTATACATATAAACAAGGCTATTATCGAAAATCCTTATGATTTTCAAATTGTTCAAAAAAACTCATATGCTTTCAAAAAACTCCCATAATTTTTAATTTAATTAAATACCCCATGCCCTCTATAAGATTACATAAATACCAATTAAATTCTAATTTAAATTTTAATTAAACTCTAATTCCTTTAATTTATCACAAATCCACTTTCAATTTAAATCCGAATTTTAACCCAATTCAATTTTAATTCCTTTCATTTATAACAAACCCACTTTTAATTTAAATCAAATTTTCAATTTAAATATGAATTTCAACCTAATTTCAATTTATAATTATATATATCTCTTTATGTCACTATATATATAAAATCAACCTTTCAATATATATATATATATAAAATCATATATACATACTTATTTATACATATATAATTATATATACGTATATATATATACAATGATATATACATATATTATATATATTTACGTATATATCGTTATATATATATGTACGTATATATGATTATATATATAATTATAAATTAAAATTGGATTTGTGATAAATGAAAAGAATTAGAGTTTTGGAATAAATGGGTGAAAGAAAGTGGGTTTATGATAAATGAAAAGAATTAGAGTTGAATTGGATTAAAATTAAAAGTGGGTTTGCAATAACTGGAAGGAATTAAAGTTTTTGAGTAAATGGGTGAGAAAGAAAGTGATTTTGTGATAAATGAAAGGAAATAAAGTTTAATTGAGATCAAAATTGATACTGGGATTTAAATGGAATAAATTAGAGTTTTGGAGGGTATTTTCATAATCTTATAGAGGGCAAGGGGTATTTGATTAAAGTATAAATCATGGGGTTTTTTTTTAAACCACGGTATTTTTTTTGAACAATTTGGAAATCATATGAGAGTTTTATGATAATAGCACTATAAACAATAATCACGAGATCATGGTCGGCCTTGAAATCTTGAAAATAAATAGAGGCCCTATGCAAGAACAAATGTGAGATTCTTTTATACATAAGGCTTCACGCGCTTAAAAAATTATAAGAATAATTTTTTTTTATTAAAAACACATTGAATTTATTAATATTAACAAATTTGAAAATAACATCTATCTTGATGTTGTGAAAATTTGTTGTTATTGGGAGAGTGTAGCAAAACAACATTCATTTAAGTGTAGTTGCGTGAAAAAAATTGTTAATATGGTGCGAGTGCGGCGGTCACAAGAGCCTTAAGTGTAGTCGTCAAATATTGTGCGAGTGCGATAAAAAATGTCTAGCTCTAATAAGAATAATGATTTGATTTGTATTAAACTTTAGTTTCATTAAATTAAAAAATTAATATTAAATTTTTTTCTTTTGATTCTATAGTAATAGTAATTGAAATATAAAATTTTGGGGCCCAAAATTTGTTAAATTGGATTTGGATTTAGTATGAATTGGACTATTAAACAAAGTTGTTTGCTTTAGACTTATAGTAATCATATATTTTTTAGGGTCCGTTTGGATTGAATGATTTGGAATGATTTGGGAAGAAAAAAAAAGAAAGGATATGATAAAGTGCGTTTGGTTTGACACTATAGAGAGAAAAGAAATGATTTAGAGGAATAACTTTTCCCTCCAAATCCCTAGGATTCTATCATTCCAAAAATGGGAAGATTTGGAGAGAAAGAATAGCAACTTAAGTGTTATTTTTATAATGTCAAAAATATCCTTTATAGTTAAAATGACACTTTTATTAATTAAAAGATATAATAGTAATTTGATTATTATCTTTTATTTTCTTTTCTCCCATCTAACTTATCAAAACAAGAATGAGATCATTTCATTTATTTTCCTTCATAATCTAACAAAACATGAATTTAAAATATTGTTATCATTTCATTTCATTTCTTTTCTCTCATAATTAATGTTATTATTTTTTTTTCTTTTCTCTTCCATTATCTAAATGAAGCCTTAAAGTTTATAGAAATACTAACATTTTTTTAAAATTTTTTTAAAAATACAATACAAAAATAAATAAAAAAATTGGGGCCCGACCCTTGGGGCCGGCCCTGCACGAGATAAAACGACCATACAAACCCCCGTGTTTTCTAATTCAATTGTAAGTAAGAAAAACTAATCCAAGAGATAGATGATAAGTTTGGTAGTTGTGATCGGTAGATATTATATATATATACAATTTTAATTTATATTACGTATATAAATGAAATTAGACGATGGATTTTTTTCTCCTAAGTATATAAACAAGTTAGATACGTAATCTCTTTCTCGCTTGAAATACACGCTAATTAATAATTAGGTAATAAACCCACACCATATGCGAGTATGTGTATATATATATATATGTATATTCCATAGGCTTAATTTACCAAAAAAAATCGGAAGATGAAGGCACGAAGATGAAAAGGAGTTTTATACTTCGATGAACACGATAGAGGAAGAATTGTTATATATATCTCTATATATCTATGTGTATATTTATACATATATGAAGAAAACAGTTCTTAATTTTGTTCATGGAATTATAAAACCTGTAAACATTGCATTAATCTCTCTCGACATCAAGCTATGGTATATATGTTAATTTTCTTCATCACACATGGTATGTTAATTTTTTCAATGGTTGGATTATTTTAATATCATACGAAAACTTCCGATTTTGTTTTTTTATTCTCAGAGAAAAATATGTAATATATAATTAGTAATTGATTACACATAATATTGTCTATGGGTTAATTCTTGATTGATGTTATTTTTTTTTATTTTTTATTTTTGGGCGCTGCCCAATAAATTGTTTAAAGTATATATATGTATATATATATATATACATATATTTTAACTTCTTGTTTATGTTTTTTTTCTTTTCAATACGATACATTCATTATCATGAGATGTAAACCAGATATATAACTACAAATAGTGGTGTGTTTGTTGGCTGATTGAGCATTCTCTTAAACTTTGGAAATTATATGATATGTTTTGTTCCTTCAATAGATCATCTTCGACAGTGCATGCAATTTGTTGATCTGATATTTACCAACTATGTTTTTTTTTTCCGGGTGAATAAATAAACTTTAGGGTAAATTGCATAAAACTCCCCTGAAGTTTACTCTCTTTCTCTACTATACCCTCTCAACTAATTATACCCTCCTCAACTTTCATTTTCTTGCACCATGGGCTTGCTCTCAAATTTTTTTACCCTTTTGCCCTTCAAACTTTTTGTATTTTCACCTTACCTTTAATCATATCCATACTATTATAATTTGATTTAAATTACAAAAAAACATATAAAAGACTATCTTATCCTTACTATTATATTTCTTAATTCTTTAAATTACAAAAATATTATTTCTTTTAGTCAGAATTTTAATTATGTCATTTAACTTTAATGTATTAGACTAAATATACTCTCAAATGTTAATTTTTTTTTGTAATTTTTAATTATTATTTTTTTGTAAATCAATTAACTTGATATTAAATTTTAGTTTAATTTAAATCATAAAACTCAATCCTAATTAATATATTCATAAATAAATTACAATTTATGAATATATTTTTATGAAAAGAAAGTTTCATTTGGCAAAAAAAAAAAATACTAGGATAATAAGTTTTATGATTTAAATCAAATTAAAATAATTAGAACTCGTTACGATAATGCTCATTTTTATTTATTTATTTTTTGTTTTTTTTTGGTAATTAAAACTTATTATATTTTGTTTTTCTGATGATTATATATATATTTGGTTATGTTGGTTGAACACTGTTTTAGATTCTGGCTAGTTGGTTGAGTCTGAACATGTGTTTTTCATTTTCTTTGATTTTATTTTGTAGACATTGTTGGGAGGATTACATGTTTGATGATTTTTCATTTTATTTTATGGGTCTTACTGATTTTTATTAAAGTTATGTTGTAGTTGGTGATTTTTTTTTCTTGGTTTCAATTTGTGATTAGTTGGTCTCGACACCATGTAGATATTTATGGATTTGGATTTTTAATTAATTGTGTGCATGCTGAAACAATATTTTAAATAACTAAAAATCAACCTCCATGATTTACATGAAACTGACTTGTTAAAAAAACTAGAAATTACTATTATTTTAATACTTTTTTATTTGATAATTGAACTAGCATGAACAAATTCTTATATTCAACTATTTAATCAATCTTATCTCATTGTATTTTATGATATTTCAAAATCGTAATTGAAAAATTAATTATTGTCTATTATGAAAGAATGATAAATATTGATAAAGAACTTGCTCATACATAATTCTACTTCCTTCCTCGTACATTAATTGTCCAATTTTTTAACTATACTTGGCTTCGGATAATTTTATATTTTTTAAAATTATCCTTTTTCATTAGTTTCAAAAATAATAAAAACTACGGGTTCGTTTGGAAACAAGTGTTTTCATTTTTGTTTTTTATTTTTTGAGAACAAAATTTTTTCTTGTTCTTGTCCTAAGGGTAATCTGGAAACAAAAATACGTTTGGTTGGAAATTTTGTCTAAAACTTTTTGGGAACAAAACAAATAAAAATAAAAATTTGGAGGTTAGGGTTTGGACGTTGAAGATGGAAGTTAGGGTTTGGACGTTGAAGATGGAGGTTAGGGAATCTGCAACAATTAAATTTTTTTTTGCTGAGAACAAACAGTGCCGAAAACAAAAAAAACACCATTTTGGTGTTCTCAAATTTTGAACTAAGGGTGAGAAAACGCTTTTTTCACTGTTCACGAAAACAAAAGCCATCAAAGGCTCCCAAACGTGTTTTTGTTCCCGTGAACAGTGGAAAAAACAAGAACAAAAACGGAAACACCCCTATCCAAACGCACCCTACAACTATATTATATTAATTAAAATAAAAAATAAAAAAAATATTGAAAAGAAAGTGCTAAAAATATTTATTTATTGTTACATTAATCAACGTAGACCCCTTGAAGAAATTCTAGAATATTCGATAAAACCCTTTAAAGTCGTTTTCCTAAAATTCTGATAACTTCTCCGATTCCTGAAACTCATTATCCTAATTAATATATTCATAATAAATCACAATTTATTATTAAGTATTTTGTGATATATTTTGTGATATATTTTTATGAAAAGATTGTTTCATTTGGCATGAAAAAGTTAATTAGGATTGAATTTTATGATTTAAATCAAACTAAAATTTAATAACAAGTTAATTGATTTACAAAAAAAATAATTAAAACTTACAATTTTTTTTTTAACATTTGAGAGTATATTTAATTTAATACATTAAAGGTAAATGACAGAATTAATATTCTAACTAAAAGAAATAATATTTTTGTAATTTAAAGAATTAAGAAATATAATAGTAAGAATATGATAGTTTTTTATATGTTTTTTTGTAATTTAAATCAAATTATAATAGTAAGAATATGATTAAAGGTAAGGTGAAAATACAAAAAGTTTGGAGGGTAAAAGGGTAAAACAATTTGAGGGCAAGCCCATGGTGCAACTTTTATGAAACTTTAGGGGCTTCTAAGCTCATTTCATAGTTGAGGAGGTATAGTAGGAAAAGAGAGTAAACTTCATGGGAGTTTTAAACAATTTACCCTAAACTTTATAAAAAGAAAATAATTATAGAAGATGGCATAAATACCCTAAGGCTATGTTTGGTACGCATGAATGGAATGAAATGCTAGTGGGAATAGAATGAGAATGAGAATAGAATGGCATAACCATTCTCATTCTATTGTTTGGTTGTAATATGAAGCACTTAAGGAATGGAATGAATTTAAAATAAAATTTCTCAAAAATACCCCTCTTAGTAATAAATATATAATTTAATCAAATAATATTACTTCGTAAATTTTTTATAACAAAATAGTGAAAGGTAACGAAAATAGTAGTGGCGAACAATGGTGGTGGTGGTGGTGACGGCGGCGGCGGAAGGTGATGGTGGCGGGAGTGGTTTAGTTATTTGAAATGTGAAAGGATTGTTTTAGTCATTTTATGTTTTAAAAACATTCGTTAAGGAATGGAATGATCATTCCATATGTTTACTAATGGAATGGTTTTTAATTCCAAGGAATAAATTTTCATTCCTTGGAAATGCCCATTCTCATTCAACAAGGCATACCAAACAAAAGAATGAAAAAAATAGACATTCCATTCACACGTACCAAACATGACATAAAGGAGATGCCAGAGGCTTGGACGGCCGGCGATTTCGAAAGGACTGTCCATTTCAAAAAATATATATACTATGAATATATGTAATTAAACAGATATAACAAAGGAGTTGTGAAATGGAGAAGTAATTTTATATATATACACACATATGCAGATGGTGGTGGGGATGGAGCGGCGGTGGGGGTAAAGATCAAGAAAGATAAGGAATTTTTGGGACTTTGACTTTGGGGAAGATGATGATGTGGTATTTTATTTAAATGATGTGTCATAAAATAATTAGCTCAGTCCATTACATAAGCTAAATGACGGACCATACAATAATTTTCCCCCAAAAGGAGGAAAAAGAGGGTCAGAAAAGTAATTTCACCTTTCTCGACCTCCATCAGAAAATTTAAATCCCCAAATCGATCAAAATACAATCAAAGAACATTACAAAACATCATCAAGTGAAACCCTAGCCTTTTGTCTTTTCCTTCTTCACATGAACAATAACAGTCCTGGCTTGGGTAAATGAGAGAGATCATATCCAGCTCTAAGAGACTTCCTAGAGCCAAATATGGCACCTCAACAACATTTGAAAGGATCATACCAACAATGCTTTTATCTTTATCTTTATCTTTTTAATTATAGTTAGAAAATTATGAGAATATTATTAGTACACAAACATTTCATTAAATAATTAATCAGTGAGTCCTTCACATATTTGTTTTTAAATCATTGATTACCTTTTTTAATCTGGATAATGTGGATGATAATAGTGATCATTTATGACAAAGAAAATGGTTTTTTGGATTGCTTAGGGTCCGTTTGGATACCCTGTTTTTTGTTTTTGTTTTTTACTGTTCACAAGACTAAAAAGAAAACACGTTTGACAAACGCGTTTACTGTTCACTGTTTTTTCCCCAAGAAAACTGTTTTCTGTGAATAGTGTGTAAAAGTGATGAAAACACCAAATACAACTTTTAGTTGTTTTTTGAGTTTTTTCACTGTTTAGGTGGTAAAAACAATGAAAATACCAAATTCATAAAATACAATTTTCACCAAATAAAAGTGGTGAAAACAACTTCATCCAAAAGCTTTTTTGTTTTTAGTTTTTTCCTGAAAAAACAAAGACAAATACAAAAACAGTTTTTATATTTGAAGACAGAAAACAAATACAAAAAACAGGCTTTCCAAACGCACCCTTAGGGTTAAGAATTTGATTCTCCTAAACTTTTCAAAATATATTTTAAATTTTGGTTTTTAATGAATTTTTGTAGTATGATTAGAATAACCATTTGTAATTTGCTATAGTTAGTTACCTGATCAATTTTAAAGCTTTAATCCTAAATATTCCTAATCTTTTTTCTTGGTTGACACAAACAGAACCAACCCAATTCATCTTAAAGTGATTTAGAATGATCTGAACAATTCTTAACAAGCAATAATCAAATAAATAAAAGCTCTCAAAATAATAAAAGGATTTCTTATTATTTCAGGAGCCCAACTCTAATTTTTGCTTACCTTGAACTGAAACCCCAAATAGCCATATGTACTCACCTTTCTTAAACATTAATGATGGACTAGGAGATAAAACATACAAGAATTCATAATTTCTGGTAGGATATCATTGGTTCAAACATCAATCCACAATACTGTTGGTAACCAATTACATCATGTAAAAAAAGGTAACATGCAAATTCTTCTACTATTTCACATGTTACCCATCCAATGCCCTATCATTGCTAAAAGATATCAACTTCATAATTGGAAAAAATAAAATGCAAGTGAAACTGTACAATTAGGCATTTGATAAGGTATATATATACCTTATATATAGGATATAAACAGTAATATTCACTTCATGCTTAGTTTGCCAGGTTCTGCAATTAGACAGAATAGGGAAGGGGCTGATGAGTGGGAGCTTTTGAAGAACAGTTGAGTCGGACTTGGCCCTGTGATCCCGTAAGCACTCCCAAGGCTCGACAACTTCATCATGGCAGCGGCAAAATCCCTCCTAAATACCGTGGCATTGGAGGCATACTCTCGGACAATGGCTGCTGTCTTCTCATTTGCCATAAGTTGTTGGTCAGCAAAGAGAAGTCCTCTCCCTCTAAGCAAGTTCTGATAGTAATGGGAGTCCAATCCCGAGCCAGAGGACATAGAAGATAGCACACGCTCATTTTTCACTGCAGCAGTCAACTCACCCCCATAAATGGCACTCTTGTTGTCAGCTTGACAGCCAGATCTCAAAGTATCAACAAAGTCTGCAGCAATTGTGGAATCTGGCTGCCTCATCCCCATAAACTTTCCTAGCCGGGGTTGAATAAACTGGCAATCTATTTTGCCAATATTGTGAGCACCTTCACCAAAGAAACACAACCAATGAAATTACGAATGATTTTGCTCAAGACAGCTTTGAAAATGGGCAGACAATAAAATAAAGTGCATACCTAGCAAGGCCACAGTCTCTCTTGCTGTGAAACCTCTCATACCAAACAGTCTAAGCGTTTCAGAAATATTGCCATCTGGCCTTGGTAATTAAAATAACAGTCATAATGGTAACTCCCGAGGTCTAAAACCAGTAATCATGAAAAAAGTTCAATAGATAATTGATTTGCTCTCTTGTGAAGAGGCTTATGTTTTTCGCTGTAAAACGAAGCTTCAAATTTACTTGTTACGGTTTGGTTTTAAGCAGATTATGAAGACCCCTGGGCATACATTTTTCAGGACAATTTAACTTTATGCATTCTTCCTACAAAGAAGAACTACAAAGGAAAAATAAATAAAAAATCAATGGTAGTACTAGTACATACCATTACAACAGCATCTCTAGTTGCAAGAACTAGAGTGTCTGCACAAGAAACAACGCCTGGGCACACTTTTTCTAACTCTTCCTTAATTTTGTTCAGATAATCTGAACCCCTCAAAGTTCTGTTGGGTATGGCGTCTTTTTCGTTGGTGTTGTTGCTCCCTCCATGGGAGTCCTCCAATAGCACTGAAGCATCACAACCCTGAGAACACTGGAATCAGTACTAGATATACAACCAAAACCCAAGAGATGCAACCATGAAGAAGTCGAAAGCAAGATTAAAACATAGAGAAGTGCAAAACCTTAAAAACATAACTGATCAATGTTCCAGAGGTACAGTCATTTCAAAGAAAATTCATAACATGAACAACAAAACAGTATGAAAAATGATTGAACTCCAATAGTCAAGTTTACAATGCACATAAACACACACATAAATATATATATATATATATATACATATTCATATACACACACATGAATATAAAAAGGAAAGAACAATATAAGAAAAGGGGAAAAGGCCATATCTCACAGCCCCACATTAACTAAGGTAAAAGCCATTCAAATAATCTAAAAACCAACCAAATATTCCCATTCAAAAAACCCAATTCAATTTATGATGAAAAATCAGTTGAACAAACACTACATAGATTCAAACAGCAAGATTGAGTTTGGTGTTATAAAATGAATAGAAGAATTTTCAGTGATATAACGCTTCAGATCTCTCTCTCTCTCTCACGCACACACACATTGTCATTTGGTGTTATAAAATGAATAGAAGAATTTGCACTTTTCTACTAATTACCCTACATATAATGAGATGGGTGTCTACAGCAAGGTTGAGTTTTGGACCATATGACAGCAGAGTTCAACAGCAAGATTAGAATTTAGATGCATGTTCATATCTCATTTTCTTCTTCCTATGTTTGTACTATTTGTCTGAATCATTCACTTTCACTTCAGTAGATAAAAGCTTAGATATAACATTTCTTTACAAAGTATGTTTTAATCCAAAATTAATTTCCCCAAAAACTTTTTTTGCTTTCTGCTTTTGATATCTCTCAACATGTGTTATTGACTCACTGCCACTGTACTAACCTTTTCATGATTCATCAGAAGAGGGCCAAAACTTACTCTCCCTACAGCTTGTCTTGGAGTCAAAACAAGTATTTTTCTCTTTCCTTCCCTAGATAATGGTTTTGTTTGGTATCTATCTATCTATCTATATATATATATAGTACTTGTTTGATTTTCTAAATTGTTTAGAGAGCTGCAAGGATGGAAAAAGTGAATGGGAATGAAGAAGCATATAAAGGGTTGAGCAGTAAACCTTGGGTCAAGGCCACCAAACTGTGAGCGCAAGTGTGGAAATTTCATACCATGTAATGCCATTCAAGTGCCCACAACTACTGACCATGTGGGTATCTATCTTGCTAATTATGAACCTGAGGGATGGAAATGCAAGTGCGGCTCTCCTTTCTTCAACCCATGAATGCCTGGCATACATATAATACCACATACCAGCACCCCATCTCTCTCTCCCCCCTTTCCTCCCTTCCTATCTAACCATATATATATATATATATATATATATATATAGGGATGCACTTTTGGTTCTTTCCTAGAGGAACTACGAATATTTGAGAAGGTAAATGAAGTTCTAGCTAAGAGTATGGAAAGGCTTTCAACTTATCCTATTATGCTGTCTTTAATTGTGCAGAGTAGCACATTTTAGATTTTTAATTGGAAGTATATAAGTGCAATGATGGAAATGCTAAAGTTTATTGAGTAGCTTAAGAGGAGTTTGAACATCCCAAAAACCTAATCGACACGCATATAAACGAGATCAAAAGGCAATTTAAAGATGTGGATACTCATTCCTTTCTTGACATGGAATAAAGTTCCTGGAACTAAAGATTGGTGTAATGGAATCACCAGAACAAAACATCAAAGTTCTACATTCTCCTGAGGTGGCTCTCAAATACATACATGCACAACCCAGATCAAATAAGGTAAAACCCAATCCAAAAAACTAGAAATTAATAATATATATAAGCCCTATATCTCAAACCCAGTGAAAAAACCCAAATGAATAATCATTAAACACTTTGAAATGACAAAAATTTAAGCAGATTCTAACATCTATAAGCTTCCAATTAAGCAAGAACCCAATTGAAAAATCTCAGTGAATGGCTAAAGAATATTATCAAAGAATGATAATCAATGTACATATATACACATACGCACAGAAAAGAACAAACCCAGATCAAATATGGTAAAACCCCATTAAAAAAACTAGAAATTAAACATATAAACCCCTCCAAAGCTTGAAACCCAATGAAAAAAATCAATTTAAATAAAGTTTAAATACCGCTTGAAAATGGATGAAAACGGTATATATCAAAACCCACATTGTTATGCACACAATCAAGAACATAGAAATCAAATACCATTGCTGAAGAAAACCCCCAATAACAATACCCAGATAATTACTATTAAAGAATCACTCTCACGCACACATGTTATACACAAAAAAACAAAGAACAATTGAAGAATGGGGAAAAGGGAATATCACTAAGCCCAGATCAAATTAGGAAAAACCCAGATGAAATACACTTATAAACGAAGAAAATCGAAAAATCGAACCTCAATGAAGCAATCGTGGAACAGAAGTCGCAACAACTGGGCTGGGGCGTTCCTGTGCTTCAAGAAGATCTGTGCCATAGTCACCCATACGGTATCCTCCAATGCAGGGCACGAATCTTTGTAGAAATCATCCTCAAGCCCATCTGCTTCGGTGCTATTGGAAGAAATCTGTGAAGCAGATGGATCTGCTTCACCTATGGAGCCACCCCAAGAAAATAAGCCGAAGACAACAAGGGCCAGAAAGACCCATTTGCTCATCATCGCCATTTTTGCCATGAAAGATAGCTTCAAGAAGCTCGGAGAACGTCTAGAGAGAGAAAGGAAATGTAGAGAGAGAACTGAGGCGGGAATGGAATGAAGAAGCTTTTGTGTCCTCTTTGGACCTTTCGCATATATATAATATTATCGCTCATCTATTGAACCCTTTTCATATAATATAGTAATATGAACGCTCTCTAAAATATTATTATATATATTTGGGTTAATTTCATTTACACCCCCATAAATTTATTTTTACTTCAATCGCACCCCCTCAGGTTTCAGTATCTTCAATTACACATCTTATTTTTTCAAACCCACATCATTCACACCCCCTAATGTCACTTTCAAAATGATATCATCCTGACTTTTTTTTTTAAATCCCTAAACTACCCTCAATGTGTTATCCAAGTTTTGTTTGGAAACAAGGATAATGCTTTTATCAATTAGACCCCCTCCCATCATTTTATTACTTTTTTTAATTTTAAAGTTTTATTTTATTACTTACATTTTTTAGCACCAGTATGTAGTATATTTTGGCGCCAAATCCATGCCCATTAAATTATCAATTTGACCCCCTGGATTTTTATTTTTTTTTACAGCTTTCCATTGGAGCCAAAATCAAGCCCATTTTTATTTTTCAGTTACACCCCTTCAACGGTCATATTGTGGGCCCCAAACAAGACACAATAATTTTTCACTTACACCCCCTCAACGGTCATATTGTGCAACGGTCATTTTTTTCCTTTATAAAGTCTGTTTGCCTTATTTTTGCATTGTGCCCTCTCTCATTTGCTTTTTTTTTTTTCCATTTTATCTCTTTGCTCATTTTCCTTCTCTCTCTTTATTTGCTCATGTCTGAAATTAGTTATGGAAGTGGTGGTAGTAGGGGATATATTAGGTACAAGAATATCAAGTGTTAGTGTAGGATTTTCGCTATAGTGAGAATTACAGAGAATGACAAAAACCACAATAAAGGAAGATTGTACTATGCTTGTGAAACTTCAAAATGCGGATTGTGGAGATGGTGTAATCCCATGATTGGTGAAGATCACGGATTGAAGCATGAAGACCAAGTTGAAATGTTTGAAGAGGTTGCAGAATTGAAAGCAAAAAGTAATGTGATATGGGCAAGGTTAAAAGCTCTTAAAGGTACTAATATGTCATTAAAACTGATCACATTTCTATGTATTTTGTTATCCATTTATACTATTTTTTTCAAGTAAAAATATATATGTAACAAACATACCAAAAGTGTAACCATTTTATCCAATAAAATGTCAAAGCAGTTACATGAAATAAAGTACCAAAAATTACATTTGCATTATGTAACTTCCACTAATTGATCAAAGTACCAAAATATGTAACTAGTTACATCAAAGGAGCCCCAAAAAATTCAGTTATGACTTCCTATATGTCATGTACCAAAAGACTTTCTATGTGTCATGAACCAAAAGTGTCACTAATTAACCATTTGTCCAAAAAATCATACTGTGCATCAAAAGTGTCATGTACCCACCAAAGAACAAACTATGCATCAATATTCACCACTTTAGACCACCAAAAACACATACCACTTTAAACCACCAAAAAAATAGTTCAAAAACATACACAGTGTCTAAATTCATTGTGTAACTTGAGAAGGTCCCACTCCACCACTTCCACCATGTTCAGTCCCATTTCCCACTCCATGAGATGCTTGAGCTACATTAGCCTCCTAAAGTCAACGAAAATATAATTTACACCTCTAAAAATATACATGAATTTTCATTATTATCCAAAAATAGAGTACAAAAAAATAGTTCAACTAATATGTTGTTTCATAGTTTCATATACCTGTTGTGTAACTTGAGAAGCTTGAGAAGGTCCCACTCCACCACTACCACCAGGTTCATTCCCATGTCCAACTCCTTGAGAAGCTCCAGCCCCATTAACCTCCTATATTGAACAAAAATAAAGTAATTTAGATAACAAACAAAAATATAACAATTTAGATAAAATAAAAGTAGTAAAAAACTTGAGAAATCACTGTTTGCCTTGCACTTGCAGCTCTCTCTCTCTTGTTGTTTGAGCTCTTTGGCAAGTCCTTCTATTATGCCCTATTAAGAGGCAGTATTTGCACCTCAAAATAGAAGACCTGCCTGCTTCACCTTCTTCCATCCTCCTATAAACTCTAGGTTTGCCAGGTAGTCTTCTTTTGGGAGGGGGAGTCAATGGAAAACCAGGAAATTGGGGCCACAACTTTTGATCATGAATGGGATGTTTGATCCCACCATGTGCAAGCATGTAACTATGTTTACAATACTTCTCCACATCATCTCTATTAAACATAATTGCACCAACTGCATGCTTGCAAGGTATCCCTAATAATTGTCACTCTCTACACGAGCATATGTTGTACCCAAGATTGACCACACTCACTCCCACATCCATTGCATGCACCTCAAACTCTCAATTACCAGCTGGGTTAATTTTACATCCTCTTGATTATTCTATTGTCTTGTTTAATTTTTTATTAATTTGTGGTGCCACAATCCCCCCCCCCCCCCCCCCCCCCAAGCTTGTGTTTTCTTGAATCTCTTTTGGATTCTAACTATTAATTTAACCCTAATCGACTCAAGCATTCCCAACAGTGGCTTTGACCTTTGCTTCCCTACCTAATTATTAAAAGATTTTGTCAAGTTATTTGTGATGTGGTCATTCTTTGAATTTTCATTATATCCAAACCTAGTCCATATCTCCAAAGGCCTCTCCATTAACCAACCATGATCTTATGGACAAAGTCCATGCAAAGGACCCATGGCATTCTTAAACTCAATCCGGTTGTATGCTCTACATGCCTTCCAAAAGTACCTCCTCAACAACACACCAGGAATTTTTTTCCTAAAAGTACTATACACGTGTCTAGCACAAAATCTGTGACTTGTTTGTGGAAAATACTCATGAACTGCAGCCACTAAGCCCTATAATACAGTATAAAACAGTTTACAACAATTTAAGGCACTATAAAGAGACCAAGTTTTCACCAATATAAAACAGTTTAGTAATATAATCACAGTTTAAAATTGTGTATAATTCAGCAATATAAAACAGTATAAAACATAATAAAATAGTATAAAACAGAATAAGGACAATTTTACCTTCTGCATATCAGTCACCAAGTTTTCAATACTAAGAAACAGCTTAAAACAGTATAAAATTAGAATCTCATGGTTGTATAATTCAGTATAAAACAATTTATAATCAGTCTAATTTAGCAATATAATCACAGTTTAAAATTGTGTATAATTCAACAATATAAAATAGTATAAAACATAATAAAATAGTATAAAACAGAATAAATACAATTTTACCTTCTGCATATCAGTCACCAAGTTTTTAGCACTAAAAAACAACTTAAAACATTATAAAATTAGAATATCATGGTTGTATAATTCAGTATAAAACAATTTATAATCAGTCTAATTTAACAATATAATCACAGTTTAAAATTGTGTATAATTCAGCAATATAAAATAGTATAAAACATAATAAAGACAATTTTACCTTCTACATATCAGTCATCAAGGTCCATGGTCTTGTTTGAGCATCTGTACCAAGCATGTCCCTCAAATTCTTCAAGAAAAAAGACCAAGTAGGTCTTCCTTCACTCTCCACCACAACATAAGCAAGGGAGAACAACCCATTGTTGCCATCTAATGCAACTGCAGAAAGTAAGACTCCTCCTTAGGGTCCTTTTAGAAAACACCCATCCAAACCAATGAATGGTCTGCACCCTTTAACAAATCCATACTTCATAGCATCAAATGCAATGAAGATCTTACTAAACTGGGGCAGATCATTACCCTTAGGGTCATAATGGTCAAGAGTGACAATCCAATGTGGATTAGACCTCCTAAGTTCATTTTTGTAAGGGTGCACCAGTTTATATGAGTCTTCATGATTCTCATCAATAATCTCCATTGCCTTTATTTTGGTCCTATAACATTGTTGTAGGCTGACTTTTATCCCAAACTTGGCTTCAACTGACTCTTGAAGATTCTCAACTGTCATTAGAGGATTCAACTTAAAATGTTTGAAAAATTTCTTGGCTATCCATGTTGATTTAACCGCTGGGTTCTTATTTACCCTTACACATGTGTGCTCACTACAATATGACTTTATCTAGAAGGTAACTTTATCAGGCAATGGAGATGCATGAACCCTCCATGGACAGCCATCAGCTTTGCATTCCTATGTCACCCTAGTTGACTCATTTTTTTTTCTTAATTACTTTAACTCCTTCTTAGACAATGTAATCCAACAAGGCTTGCCCAAATACCCTAACATTTTCAAACAATATTTTTACTTCTAATTTAATTTTCTGCCCTTTAACCCTTTGATAGAGTTTTCCCTTAACCCTTTTTTCCCATTGGTCACTCTTACACTTCTTTGGAGGCTTCTCAAACATCTCAGAACTTGAGTCAGAATGGGGATCATCATCTCACTCATAATCAGATAACTGATCACCATCCCTACATCCCTCATCACCTTTATAACACTCTTCATCATCTGAGTTAGAGTCATCAGACTCAGACTCAACAATATATGTGACACCCTCTGCCCTCTAGTCTTGTTCTTCTTCTTTAAGCCCATATACATCACCCTCATCTCCCTCAGCTCCATCATCTCCCTCATCTCCCCCATCTCCCTCAACAAGTACTTCAACAGCTAAGGGTTCAACTTCACTTATCTTAAGAAAACACTTAATATCTTTTACACCCACATGTTCATTAAACATCTCCATTACTTGTTTGTCATATTCAATTAAGATATTGCCCTTTGACCCAAGTAGCTCACAATACACAGTGTAAGTAAATCCCAAATCCCCCGGATAATCACTAAGAAATGCAACACTTATATCTTTCAGAAAGTAAAAAATGCAATACTTATCAGGGTCTACCCTCCTAATAATTACATTGTTTGACTCAAAATAAACATGTATATCATGGAGAAAAAATGGGTCTGCCATCACTGTAAATGTAAAAAATAAAATAAAATACAAAATGCATCAAAAGTATAACATGCACAAATAAACTGTAAAACACACAAGTGTCATTAATCCCAAATATAAATAAACAGTAAACAAAATGAACATTAAAACACTAAGTATAAATAAACTGTAAAACAACAAGTATAATTCAACATGTAAAAATTAGTTTATCAACATTTCTTTTCAAGTTGTCTAAATTTCATTTCGGTTTCTCAATATTTTCTTTCAATACAAAACAAATATTTTCTCAAAATTTTAATTCACAATGTAAAATCAGTTTGTCAAAATCTTTTTTCAAATTGTCTAAATTCTATTTCGGTTTGTCAAAATTTTATTTTAATTCAAAACAAATATTTTGTCAACATTTTAATTCATAATATAAAAATCATCATTCACCATGTCCAAGTAATGATTCAAATGTAGAAATTTCTTATGAAATTTTCTTTTGTCAAATTATCCAAATTTTATTTCATTATTAAAAATTCATTTCATTCACCCAACCCAACTCTGTATTCCTCAACACAACTTCTACCAACAATTGAATCTTGACACTACTGCCCAGTAAAACTAATTCAATTAAACCCAAGTTCCATGATTCAACACAATCAATCCTTAAGAAAAACCTAGCAGTAACATCATGATCTCAAATTATGAACGGAACAATCATAATCACAACAAAAAAATCAAAGTGACAATCGAATAATCGATAAAAGTGAACTTGAACTCATCTTTACTGGATTGAACAGTACAACACACACATATATAAATTTATATATATATGTAAGCCCATATAAACAGACACATAGATCTATATACACCAACATAGCAGTATAAATATAGATATATACACAGATTTTCTGACCTAATTTATAATTCATTACGAAACCCCCAAATTTTTGCAATTATTACAAAATTCCCAATTTTTCTGACCTAATTTAGCAATCATCACAAAACCCCCAAAATTTTTCAAGGGTTAACTTCATTCCCATTTTTTCTAAATAATTAATAAGTAATAAAGCTTACCTCTTTGCGAAAGAAACCAGAAGAAGTGAGAACCCTCTTCCACAAACCCAAATAGTGAACGTCTTCAGATTTAGGGTTTTCTAGGTGTTGCGAACGAAACCACACAACGATGGCTTCAGAATTAGGGTTTTACTGCGAACGAACCCAAACTTTGAACGAGTTCAGATCTAGGATTTTCTTCAAGGGGTTGAGAGAAACGGTTCATGATCTTAGAAAAGGGGTCTGAAGAGTATATATTTGGATGATGGGTTTCAAGATTTGATAAGATCAAATCTAGGGATAAGAGATAAACGGCGCATGTGAAGTTTAGGGTTTGAAATTGAGAGAAACGAATGGTTGAAAGAGAAACATATGGTTGAGAAAGAAACGAAACATAGATCAGATCTAGGGTTTGAGAGAGAAACGATGTGTATGAATGTTAGGGTTGAGAGAGAAACGACGCATGTGAAGTTTAGGGTTTGAAATTGAGAGAAACAAATGGTTGAAAGAGAAACATATGGTTGAGAAAGAAACGAAACATAGATGAGATCTAGGGTTTGAGAGAGAAACGACGTGTATGAGTGTTAGGGTTTGAGAGAGAAATGAAGCATATATGTATTGTGTATATAAGATTGTATATATGTGTTTAAGTGTATATGTCTTAAGTGTATATAGATCATATATGGCATGTTTAGACATAGGTTAGGAGTGTTTGGAATAGTGTTAGGTTTAGGTGGATATTGGGTTAGCCTATTCCAGGAATAAGTAGTGTTTGGATTAAGGGTAGTTTAGACATTTCACACCAAATTTGACCACCAAAAGCTTACATGGGGTGTAATTGATGATACTGAAACCTAAGGGGGTGCGATTAAAGTAAAAGCAAACCTCAGGGGGTGTAAATGAAGTTAACCCTATATATTTTTACACATATAAATATACATTATAAAACATCATGTACTATTTTTATTTTCCCAATTCATTTAATGACTTTAAAAAAAATAAGGGTTAATTGCATATAAACCCCCTTAGGTTTGCCCTAATTTAAGGTAGGCTTCCTCAATTTTCAATATTCCCACGTAGACCCCCTCAAAGTAACGATCGTCTATTTACTTAACAACGTTTCGTTGTTGCCCTTCACTATTTAATTTCTAAAAAAAAACACTTTCCATACAATTGAAGGGCAAAATTGACCATTTGTTCACTTTTTTTTGGATGATATCAGAATATTCTGCTAGTCAACTAACAAATACAACGGGGCGAACATCAGGAAATAGGTGGGAGTATTGAAAATCAAAAGGGTCTAACTAAAATTAGAACAAATCTAAAGGGGGTCTAGGTGGAATTAACTCAAAATATAACAAATGTGCGAGTGTTTAATTAAAAAAATTAAATGGTAAGGTAATAATATGACATACCTACCAACCTATGAAACACCGACATGGACACGGCGATACGACAAATTCCAAAAAAGTAGGATACGACACGCCTCCGACTCCTCTATTAAAAAATATATTTTTTTTTATATATATACATATTATATTGCATACATACTTCATTTATCATTTAAACAATGAGAACCAAATAAACAAATAGGTTAAATTAAATTTCTGACATGTTTAAAAATTTTCATGTCACTACCATCCAAGGAATCAAATATATTTCCCCCGACATCTTAGTCTCTCCCTCGTTATATTGTGAATGTTTTCTTGATTGAAGACAAAGATTAGAATGTACAAATACCAAAATTTTGGCTCTTTGTGGTGTTATCTTGTTTCTCTTCAAATAGTGGATAAATGAATAAGTGCTCCAATTCCTCTCACAAGATGAGGAGGAACAAAAATATTCAAGTATCTTTAAAGCCAAAGATTGGATTAAGGGTGTTAAAGTTCCCTAAGTGATCCACCTAATTATCGGCTCCATAAGTCATTTATCTTTCATGGAATCAACCAACCCACCGCATGTCCAACACGCGTGTGTTCTCCATGTGTCCAATTTTAAAAAAAGTCAGGATACGTTTTTAGCGTGTCAGACATGTGTTTTTGGCGTGCGTCCGTGTAGTACGACGACTCTAGATGAAGTGTCCGTGCTTAGGGATGGCAAAATGATCCGACCCGGCTGGGTTCCGACCCGAATGAGACGAGTTTGGTATCAAAAATTAAAACCCGAAGCGGGTTCAGGTCGGGTTCGGATTTTTTGAAAAACCCGTTGGTAACCCAACCCCGACCCATTTATGTTATTTATTATATATATATGTGTGTGTGTGTGTAGGTGTTTTTGTCTATATATATTCCATTGATCTGATTCTTGGTGCTGACATCTAAATCTTCTTTTTTTTAAAAATAATTTCAGTCAATATGCGTATATATACATTTGTTTGTCTGAATCTGTAGGATACTTGGTTTATCACTTAAATCATAATATATGCCTAGAATAAGAAAGATATTTGGTTTATAACATAATTTGTCATAAAACTCCTTATAACTTAATTTGTCATCAAATAATTTAGTAAAACAACCGTGTTTCTAATTTATTAGAAATAATTTAGTAAAATTGATGGTAACCCGATGAAATCCATTTATACCGATAGAGTGGTAATGGTATTACCGATTACAACCCGTTGCGGGTTTGGGGTGAATTTGGTATTAATAATTTTTAAATGAGATGATAATGGTATTAGTCAAACCCGTCTCATTGCCATTCCTATACGTGCTTCATAGCTACCAACTGAAAAATGGTCTTTGGAAGGTCTCATGAATAATTTGCTATTTTTTTCAAAATTAAGGATTGAATTAGAGCATTAAATAGTACAAGAAGTACACTTTTAACAAGTTCAAGAGACAGTGTGCATTTTTGCCTTATTTTTCTCCAATTTATCCCTTCACATTTTACACTTTTTTTCTTTTAAATATGAGTAATTATCATAAAACTCCATTATAGTTTTAAAAAGTTCAAATAACCCCCTATGATTTAAAAAAAAAACCCTTATAGTTTTTGATTTTATCAAATACCCCCTTGTACATCAATTTGAGCCTAATTCCGTTAACAGAAGTGGCCATTTACTAAAAGGTCCTTAGTTGAAATGACACCAACAATCATCATAAAATCCCCTTATGATTTCAAAATTGTTCAAAGGGTAAAGTGTATTAAACCCTCTGGATTATTTTCTCTTTCTCAACTAACCCACCTGAACTACACTTATTACACAAAACTCCCTAAACTATCCCAACTTGTACAATTCACTCCATTCCGTTATAACACCGTTAGTTAAATTATGATAATTTGCACTCAGATCCCCTAAGGTTTCGGTCAATTGCACTCGCCCCCTGAGATTTCATTTTCCTTGCAATGACATCCCCTAAAGGGGAGAAATGACCGGAATGCCCTTGTGTTGTCTCCCTTATTTTATGAGACAAATATCTAGGTGGTGAAATTACCTCAATGCCCCAAGATGAAAACCCTATAATGTATATATATCTATAACAACTATTCTAAAATGTGAGGGGTTGGGAATATTTCCAAACATTTTATTCAAAATAAAAATTAATGAATTAATATGTATTAGTTGAAGTGAAACTCTAAGGAGTATGTCAAAATGATATAGAGTAAAAGAAAAGGGGTTGGAAATATTTCAATACTTTTAAAAATTAATAATAATTAATTAATATGCATTACTTGAAGTGTAACTCTAATGAATATTTCAAAAAATATAGAGTAAAGATATACGACAAGGGGTTATAAATATTTTCATATTTTTTATAAAAAATTTAATTAATTAATATACATTAATTGAAATGTAACTCTAATGGATATTTCATAAGATATAGAGTAAAGATATAAGACAAATATAATTTGGTAAGGAAAAATAATATAATTTAAAATACAGAAATCTGTATATTTATCTATTTATCTATATACTACTAATAAAAATACAAGGATTATCTAATATTTCGATTCATTATCACCTTTTACAATATAAAAAATTATAATAAGTAAAGTTTGTCATTATTTAAAGTGTAAGGGCTAAAATTAACTTTACAAAAAAATTAATAAATAATAAACCATTTGTCATATTTTTATAAAAATATAAAAAAATACAATAAGTAAATTTTGTTATTATTTTACGTGTAAGGGCTTAAATTAATTTTACACAAAGAATAATAAATTATAAACCATTTGTAATATTTTTATACATTTATCACCTCTTACAATACAACAAAAACTATAATTAAAATATATTACTACTTGTTTAAGTTGTAGGAGTTGTATATTATTTATTTACAAAATCAATTAAATTATATGAGCTCACAAATATTTTATACATGTATCACCTTCTAAAATACAAAAAAAAAATATAATCATAAATAAAGTGTATTATTATTATTTAATCTAAAAGGTCATAGTATTAGTTTTAGGGGAAAATTAAAAAATGATAACTTTTGGGGCCTATATTACAAAAATGACAATTTAAAAAAAATAATTTAAAGAAATGTGATAATATTTCAAAAAATCATTGTATCTAAAGTATTTGAATTTTTTTTCCAAATTGAGCTTAAGACACAAGGGTTGTTTGGTCCATTAATTTAACCAACATGTCTTTTACACTAAAGCAAGGGCACAAGAGTTATTTTATGGGGTCTTCACCCCTTCAGGAGGTGTTATTGCAAGAAAAATGAAATCTCAAGGGGCTAGTGTAATTGACTAAAACCTCAGGGGATCTGAGTGCAAATTATCATAATTTAACTGACGGTGTTATAACGGAATGGAGTGAATTGTAAAAGTTGGAATAGTTTAGGGAGTTTTGTGTAAAAAGTGTAGTTCAGGGGGGTTAGTTGAGAGAGAGAAAATAGTCCAGGAGAATTTAATGCACTTACCCTTGTTCAAATAACCTCCCTTGGTTTCAAAAACCTTCCTATAGTTTTCAATTTTATCAAATACCCCTTGTCCATCAATTTGAGCATGATCATTTTCATACATTAGATCATTACCACTCCTTGCAACATTACAATGTGACAAACAAGTAGACATGGTGATAATAAAAAATTTACAAAATTAAAAACAAAAAAAGAATTCATCTAAAATATTCAAAATTAGAAGAAAACATTTCTTCCAACATGTGGGAACCATTGATTTATGAACATATTTGAACAATCATTCAAAATTCAATTGCATAAAACATAACTTTGTATATTTTCCCCGGATTCGTTCACTTCCAGGTTGGGGATGGTGAGGTGAGAGATGAGGACAACAACTGCTTGAATGCGCATGAGGTAAACTTGTTTCCCTTAAGGCTTGTGCATATGGGTGTAAATTAGGGGAGATGGGTGGAAGAGATAAAATAAGGGAATTTTCGGTTGTTTATTTACCTAACAATATCGTGAATTTACATTGTTGTCATTCACTATTTAATTTTGAAAAATAATTTTCATACAATTAAAGGGCAAAATTGACTATTTTGCTCACTTTTTTTGGATGACATCAGTTGATTCCATTAGTCAACTAGTAGAGAAGGTCTAACAGATACAACGAAGCAAACCTCAAATGTCTAGGTGGTACTATTGAAAATCGAGAGGGTCTATCTGAATGTATATATTCTAGATATTAGGGGAAAAAATGTGGATTGGAATCAAACCCTAGAACCCCCAATTCATATCACATAAACATCTTCAAACCCTAGTCCCCCAATCTTTTTTAAACCTTAATTCCCTAATCTCTTCGTCAATGATGAAGCCTTTCAATGACAGTAATTGAGGGATGGGTGGTGATTTGCGGTGTGGTGGTGGAGGGAGCTGGACAAGTTTTATGAAATGGGAATTTAGGGTTAGAGTTTGGAGGAGGGGAATGTGAATAGAGCCCTAATTCCCTAATCTCTTCGTCAATGATGAAGCCCTTCAATGGCAGTCTTTGAAGGGTGGGTGGTGATTTGCGGTGTGGTGGTGGAGGGAGTTGGAGGGGTTTTATGAAATGGGAATTTGGGTTAGGGTTTGGAAGAGGGGAATGTGAATAGAGCGGCTTCCATGGGAGAAGATGAGAGAGAGAGAGAGATGATGGGGTATGTTTATTTCTATTCCAACATAAATTCATAAGAAATTTCAATTCTTTCATAAACCCATTTGCACCCACTTGATTAGAACAAGAATTTTAATTTTTGTTTGGATCTTGCAAGAGAGAGATGAAGGGGTACGCATATATATTCGTATATTTGTGTGTATATATGAGGGTGTGTATATTTATAAATATATATAAGGATATTTTTGGTATTTTAGGATAAAAAATGAATAAGATCATCAAAAAAATTCCTTGACCGACATTGACCATGAACGGAAGGGGCATAGTGTTATTTACGAAGTTAAATTACTTTGATACATTAGGGACACTGTGTGCAATTATGCTAAACCTCAGGGGGGGTCAATGTAATTTTCCTTTCTTTTTTAAATACGGGATCTCTTTGGGAGTATTCTTTCGTTTTGTAGGGAAAAAAACTGCACATATTAAACTTGAGATATTTTAATAAAATATATAAATTAAAGTAATTTCAAAAAAGAAAAAGAAAATTAGATTCAGCGTCTGCATCCAAATGACTATAATGCCCAAGTTTTTGTATAATGTGGTGGTCATTTTTTCAGGGATGACAATGGGAACACGAATTTTAGTAAAATGTGTTGCTATTGTTGATCCAATTTTTTAATTTGTCTAATTAGCCAAAAAAAAACTTTTACCAACCAAAGAAAATTTGTTTCAAGAACGGTAGCAAATCCAAATTTGCTAGCTAATCTATGTGCAATAAAGTAGTATAATTTTGTCCTGGAAGGCACTTTTGAGGCATCATTAAAGTCTTTACTGCAAAGTGTTGTCATGATTTCTTTTAACAACAAACAATTTGGTTCCAAAGTATTTTTATCTAAAGACAACAATTTTATTGCAAATTCATGAATTTTTGTTGTGGAAATTTGTTCCACGCAGTTCCAATAACTTAATTTTGTTTCGTTTAGTAATCGATTTTGGTGCAAGGACCGAGATAACAAAGTTAAACGAAGATGGAACAACAAGTCCTCCTTACCATTCCTGGGTCCAATTAGTTATTAGGATAAATTATAGTTTCATTCTTTTTGTTTGAATTTATTATAGTTTGACCCCTTCATTTTAAATATTTATAATTTTTCCCTTAATAATCATTAGCGTTTAATTTTGGTGACCGACAAAAATAATTTACAGTTCTACCCATACTATTTATTTTATTGGGAAGGGCAAAAAGGTCATTACAATAACTGAGGGGCAATATAGTTATTTCATTTCTAAAAATGAGATGACGTCAATGTTTACCGACGTTGACTATGCCGGAAGTTTGCAGGGAAAAGTGAAATCAATGTATGAATAATAAGAGAGGTAATAGTAAAAAATGAGTCAAATGTAATGAGTTCAAACAAGAAGGGATAAAATTATAATTTTTCTTAGTTAATTAACATATTTTATGAACTAGAAGATAGGCTAGTTATTAGTGTTGTTTCGTTAGTTAAAATTGAAATTCTAAAATCTACAAGAATGTCAAGCCCCTCCTCTACCTCGTCTTCGAGTACCGCGACAACGATCTCAAGAAAAACAGGTCCATTGCAAATTATTATTATTTTTATTTTGTTTATTGTATATACCCAAATTTAGTAGATCATGAATTTGATTGAGTTTTATTCATTGAGTTTGATTTTTTTTTTCTGGGGCAAATGTTTGATTTCAATTTTGTAAGTGTTTGGAGAAATTATAGCTACCCAATTCCCCATTTGACACATAATGAAAAGTCATTTTTATCTTTTAAATTTTGTCTTCAACCACACCATCTATATGTTCTCTTTTTTACCCTTGATTCTTATTTTGATGAATTAACATAACCCCTCTATAATATTAATCGGTTGCACTGCTATTATATTTGTTTGTGCAAAAAAACAATAATATTAATTTAATAATTAAATACAAATTCTTATTTTTTTAACCTTTATTGGGCCAAATACATAATGGTGTAAATTTCATCAGGCAACTAAAAAATTATATAAAAATAACACACAATGTTAAATTACATCAATTACATGCAGCTAAACAAAAGTTCTCAATTTAATAATATCTTTTGTGTCAAATTTCAACAATTAGTTATGATTAAATAAAAAAAATTCAAACTATCAAATCTAATCGTGTCAGGTTTTATTAAGACATTAAACTTATGTGTAATAAAATTTCAAAATTTAATATAAAACAAGTACATAGGGGTCAAATTTTATTTATTAGTTCATTAATTAAATAAAAATTCTTAATTTGTTAACACTAATTAGATGATCTATTTTAACCATAATTGCAATAAAATAAAATAAAAAATAATTTCAAAATATTAGATAAGATCAAATTTCATCAAGTACAATTAAATAAACAATCTCAAGCTATCAACCGTAGATAGATAAAAAAAAAATTATTCTTAAATAAAAATTCCAATATTACAAACCATATTCTGTCTTTTTTAAATAAGTAAAATTACATAATATTCCTTTCATTAATTGAGAAGGGGTATTATAGACATTTAACTCATCTAATATTTTTATAATTCTTTCATTAATTTCATTTAAGGGTATTGTTGACGTTTCATGTAGTTAGGGGGTTGTTTGTCAACTTTTCCAAACCTTAGTAGACGATTGAAACACATTCTCTAAACATTACATCTAGCTATAATTTCTCCAAATATCAGGGGGTGTCAGTGTAAATAATCCAATATATTCTGAAGAAAAAAAAAAGATAAGGGACTTATGGGGCTGCGATGACGGTGGCAAGGAGGTGCGACGAGAAGTTGTGGTGGAGGCAAGGGGAGGCGGCAGCGTCAAGGTGGCGGCAATAGGCGTCGACGACAAGGAGGTGCAGAGAAGATGGGGTAATTGGAGTGAGGGTTTTCAAAACTATATAGAAGTAGATGTTTAATTTGGACTTAACTCGAACCCGCCCGACCCAACCCAATATGGGACGGGTTTAGACCGAACCCAACCCAACATGAGACGGGCTCAGCCCGATTAAGCCCGAATTTAAGATTTTTTGGGCTGGGCTAGCTCACCCAAGTTGCAACCTTAATTGTTACATATATAATCAGCATGGTGACACATAAAAGCAATGGAACATGTCCAGACATATATAATGAACTTATAAGTTTTATGTTTGAAGCCCTACGATAAAGGATCTCACATTTGATCTCGTCTAGAACTTCTATCGCTCTATGTATTTTTTGGAATTTTAGAGCTGGCCCTGCTACCCACCTAGGGATGACAATTTGTACCCGCCCCTTTATTCAAGGGTTTGGGAGTGTTTTTTTAATTTCGTAGGGGCGGGTATGATATTAAAAATCGAACATGTCATGGGTTATGGGGTGGGTACGGATTTTAGTAGATACCCGCCCCACGCCCACCTCATTTATAGAAATTTATCTTATTTGTTTGCTATTGTATATATTGGCACGTAGTGTATGGATATTCTTTGAATTTTTATTCATACACCTAGTGTTGGCTTATATTGGCAATATTTGAATTTCTAAATTAAAATTTTTGGGGTTGATATTATATTATAATTGATTTTAGTTTGTATGCTCTATTACTTAGATAAGAGAAAATTATGTTTATAATATGCAGTTAGTAAATTTATTTATTAATTTGAAACAGATATTGAAAATTTTTGCGTTAATGGGGCGGGGCGGGTAAGGGTTTAATAAAGTTTTAATGGGGCGGGTATGGGTTAGAAAAAGGCAACCCGTGACAAACCCATGAAGGATATGTTGATATAACATGCTTTTGTTATATGTATATATATAAATATATCATGCATACAAATATATATAATGCAATAATAAAAGGAAACTGACCCGAAAATACAATAATAGCAGAAGAACAGAAATAAATTTTTTTTCCTTAAGATTGTTGATATAACATGCTTCTATTATATGTATATATATAAATATATCATGCATACAAATATATATATTGCAATAATAAAAGGAAACTGACCCGAAAATACAATAATAGCAGAAGAACAGAAATAATCCGAGCCCTGTGTGATACCACAGTTTCCTTAAGGCAAAATTGCCCTGGTTGCATACAAAACTGTATACGTATCTCTTCAGAAGAGACAATTGCAGTTTTGGCAAAAAATAAAAATAAAATGGGTAGAACCGACGACCCACCCGCACCGCGCCACGACCACGGCTCGGACCGGGAAGGCGGGCGGCGCGCGCGCGTGTGTGTTTAGGCTAAGACTAGCATGGTTCATGTATGGTCTAGCTCACCTCCCATGCCTCTAGATGTTCAAGTCACCCATTCAATGCAACCATATATAAACACTTTTACACTTTACTTTATTTCCAATGTGGGACAACCATTCTTACCCAAGTTCAAGTGGGTCACTTTGAGAGATAATTTCTCATTCAATAATGAATAGTTTTGAACATGTAATTATACCAACTTGATCTCCTCACCAAGGAGAACACATTAGTGCTTGGTCCCGTTAAAATCGGAGTTCGGGTCCCATAATTATTTAAGTTAAAAGTTGGGTTTAATTACTGTTTTTTCCAAACTATTTCCAACAATCCCCCACATGAATGGAAATTAGCAGTTCAAAATGCAGATGAATATGCAGACACTAGTTCGAGTACAATGAAAGGTTACTGTATCAGGATAAGTAGCCTTAGAGCCTTGAACTTTCCCTTGTGAAAGACTATCGGATTTACTGGCTAATCAGTGGACGTGATGTCTTGAACTGTCAGCTGTTTGTGTAAACCAAGACAATAGACTTCACACAGTTCCCCTTCGAACACAGTTGGTTCTCACATTTGTGTCCATTTTGGCCTTGGACACCACTTGGTTTCATGAGTATTTGTCAGAGAATTCCGCCTTCAAAAATTCTCCTAGAAGCGGCCCCTTCTACTCACATATGTGATTCTATTAGGAGTTCTTCCTCACTTAGATTTATCCAAGTCATAGACATCATTAAAAGCATAGCTTACCCTAAAATATGCACTGTCTCATCATAGGAATGAGAAGGAGTTTTGTTGTTTTAATCTCCACAGTGCTTTTAACTAAGTCACGCACAATTCGGTTGTCCCTTTGAACCTAGATCTTGGGATCTCCAGTCAACTAGGTTGGGTTGCCATTATGGTGTCTTTTAACCCAGAGGCTTCAAGCCCATTCCCCTTGATGATCTTTCAACTTGCTCTCTTGCCAAACCTTTAGTTAACGGATCCGCTATATTATCCTTAGACTTTACATAGTCAATGGATATTATACCATTTGAGAGCAATTGTTTTACGGTATTATGTCTACGACGGATATGTCTAGACTTGCCATTATACATGTGATTTTGAGCCCTTCCAATCATAGATTGACTATCACAATGTATACAAATAACTGGCATTGGTTTCTGCCAGTTTGGAATGTCCTCTAGAAAGTTACGAAGCCATTCTGCTTCTTCTCCAGCTTTGTCCAATGCAATGAATTCAGATTCCATTGTGGACCGAGCAATACATGTTTGCTTTGAGGACTTCCAAGACACAACTGCACTTCCAAGAGTAAAAATATATCCACTCGTGGATTTTGAATCGTTGGAATCAGATATCCAATTAGCATCACTATATCCTTCAAGTACAACTGGATATCTAGTATAATGCAAACCATAATTTTGAGTATACTTCAAGTATCCCAAAACTCTTAGAATTGCATTCCAGTGACATTTACCTGGGTTGCTTGTGTATCGACTCAACTTACTAACAGAGTATGCTATGTCAGGTCGAGTACAATTCATAACATACATTAAACTTCCTATGATCCGAGCATATTCCAATTGTGAAATACATTCATCTTTGTTCGTAGAAAGTTTAACGTTTACATCCACAGGTGTTCGTATTGGACTTATCCCATACTTCTTAAACTTGTCACACATTTTCTCTATATAGTGAGATTGGGATAATACAAGTCCTTCTGATGTTCTAGAAATTTTAATTCCTAAAATAACATCAGCTATGCCAAGATCTTTCATGTCAAATCTACTCTTTAGCATTTGCTTAGTAGAATTGATTACATCATTATTACTACCTATAATAAGCATGTCATCTACATATAGACATAAAATGACATACGCATTATGATAAGTCTTGACATAAATACACTTGTCACATTCATTTATTTTGAACCCATTTGACATCATGACACTGTCAAATTTCTCATGCCATTGTTTTGGCGCTTGCTTTAGTCCATATAACGACTTTACAAGTTTACACACTTTTCGCTCTTGGCCATGAGAAATGAACCCCTCGGGTTGTTCCATGTATATATTTCTTCATCTAATTAACCATTTATAAATGATGTTTTTACATCCATTTGATGTATTTCGAAACCATTTAACGCTGCTATCGCAATTAGCATGCGAATGGACGTTATTCTAGTAACTGGTGAATAAGTGTCAAAATAATCCAACCCTTCCTTTTGCCTATAGCCTTTAGCTACAAGTCTTGCCTTATACTTGTCAATTGATCCATCAGCCTTCATCTTCTTCTTGAAGATCCACTTACATCCCAATGGTTTATTGCCTGGTGGAAGATCTACCAGTTCCCATGTATGATTTTGCATAATGGACTCAATTTCACTATTCACAGCTTCTTTCCAATAAACTGCTTCAGGTGAAGACATGGCCTCCTTATAAGTTTGAGGTTCATTCTCTACCAGATTGATAACAAAATCTGGCCCAAAAGATTTAGTGAATCTTGCTCTTTTGCTTCGTCTGGGTTCTATAGATTCTTCGTTTATAGGTTCCTGACTATCTTGAGTCATATCTCCATTTGACCTTTTCTGTGAGGTTGAATCTGATGTCCTTTTATATGGAAATACATTCTCAAAGAATGTAGCATTCCTTGATTCAATTATTGTATTTACATGTACATCAAAAATCTCAGATTTATTAACAAGAAACCGATATGCACTGCTATTGTGGGCATAACCGATGAAACACAATCCACGATTTTTGGTCCTATTTTAACCTTTTTAGGTTTAGGAATTGCCACATTTGCTAAGCACCCCCACACTTTTAAGTATTTATAGGAAGGCTTATAGCCTTTCCATAACTCATATGGGGTTTTAAAAGTTTTCTTTTGAGGCAGTTTATTAAGAATGTAATTAGCAGAAAGTATAGCTTCCCCCCACAAATTTTGTGGTACTCCCGAACTTAACAGAAATGCATTCATCATTTCTTTTAAAGTTCGGTTTTTCCTTTCACCTACACCATTCGATTGAGGTGAGTAGGGAGCTGTAGTTTGGTTAATAATTCCATGTTCTTTACAGAACTCCTCAAAAGGAAATTCATACTCACCACCCCTATCACTTCTTATAGCTTTGATTTTTCTGCTAAGTTGATTCTCAACTTCAGTTTTATATTGTTTGAAAATATCAATAGCCTCATCCTTGCTTCTTAGCAAATAAACATAGCAATATCGAGTGCAATCATCTATAAAAGTAATAAAATACTTTTTTCCTCCTCTAGTTTCCAAGAACTTTAGATCACATATATCAGTATGCACTAGTTCTAGAGGCTCACTACATCTTTCAACTTTTTGAAAGGATTTCCTTGTTAATTTAGATTCTACACAAGTCTCACATTTATGATTTGGATCAATTTTATACTTAGGCAAATCATTTTAGTTAATTAATCTACGTAGAGTGTCATAATTAACATGACCTAATCTAGCATGCCAAATATCAAAAGACTCAAGCATATAAGCAGAAGAAATTGTGTTATTAATCTTATTAGCTGTGGGTACAACAGTCATTACATTAAGCTTAAACAGCCCGTCACCGAGATATCCTTTTTCCTACATACATCTCATTCTTTGTAAGTACAAACTTATCAGATACAAAGACTAATTTAAAGCCATTTTTGCTTAGCAGAGATCCAGACACCAGGTTCTTGCGAATATCCGGCACATGTAGCACATTATTCAGAGTAACCTCTTTTCCAGAAGTCATTTTCAGGATCACTTTTCCACTACCTTCTACCTTAGAAGATGAAGAATTACCCATAAAGAGTTGTTCTCCATTTTTTATAGGTTGATAAGCAGTGAACATCCACCTATTGGCACAGATGTGACGAGTAGCACCAGTGTCCACCCACCACTCTTTTTTATTGCCCACCAAATTGCACTCTGAAACCATAGCAACAAGATTCATATCGCCTATATCATTTGCAAGTCGATCTGCCTCAGTCACATTCGTTTGGGGTCTAGTGTTCCTGAAGTTCCTTGGCTTTCGACAGTCTTTAGAGAGATGTCCCAGCTTTCCACAATTGAAGCACTTGCCTTTGAACTTCTTAGATCATTTACTTGGACCTTCATCACTGAACTTTCTCTTTTTAGTCTTTGAAGATGATCCTTCCTCCACAATATTTGTTTTTGACTCCATAGGATGCCATGCACTACTTTTCTTTTCAGACTTACGATTATCCTTTTCAATCCTCAGGCGAACTATCAACTCTTCAAGAGTCATCTCCTTGCGTTTATGCTTCAGGTAGTTCTTAAAATCTTTCCAAAGTGGTGGTAGTTTTTCAACTATAGCTGCCACTTGGAATGACTCACTAAGAGACATACCTTCTGCATGAATATCATGAAGAAGCACTTGAAGCTGTTGCACTTGGCTGAGTATAGTTTTGTAATATAACATTTTAAAATCTAAGAACTTGCCAACAATGAATTTCTTCGTGCCAGCATCCTCAGTTTTATACTTTTTATCCAATGATTCCCATAATTCCTTTGCAGTTTGTACACCACTATATACATTATATAGTGTGTTCTAATCCATTTAGGATATAGTTTCTGCACAAGAAATCAGAATGCTTTCATGCATCCACTGCAACTAGTTTATCTTTATCAGTTTCACCCTCGGCCACTGATGGAATTGCTTCCATTAAAAATTTGGCCAGATTCAAAGTAGTGAGATAAAACAACATCTTTTGTTGCCAACGCTTAAAATCAGAGCCATTGAATTTTTCAGGCTTCTCCCCATGTGGGACATTGATTGTGGTTGGATTACCAGTAGCCATTTCTGTTACACAAACAGAAATCTGTTTTATGTATTGTTTCCCGCACAATAATATAATAACACAAAATTACACCGTAATACAACAAACAGGATGTATGTATATCAAATTCCGAAATAAAATTTCAAACAATATATAGACAACCAATATATACTGGACATGATTCAAACATATATAAATAATTATATTAACTGTTAATATAATTAAATATATATATAAACTATTTTCAGAATATAATATATATATATATATATATAATCGAATATATAATATAAAATTATATACACATAATATATATATATATATATATCAATATATAATTTAACAGAATATATATATATATATCATAATATAAAATCAGAATATATATATATATATACATATATAACAGAATCAATATATATATATATATCACATAGTACAATCAGTATATATATATATAACAAAATATAATTTCAGTATATATATATATATATGTAACAGAATAAAATTTCAGTATATATATATATATATATATATATATATATATGTATAACAGAATACCAAAAATTATAATACAATTTCAAAAAATATATATAATCAGAATGTAATTTATATATATAAACATATATATATATATATATATATATATATATATATATATATATAAATATATGTCAGAATAATTTGTACCAGAATATATATAAATAACAGAATAATTTTCCAGTATATATATATATATATATATATTAGATATTAAAATCAGAATATAGAAAATAGAATATATATATATATAATATATATATATATATATAGATATATATATATAACAGAGCAGTACAATTATCAGAATATATATATATACCATAATATAATTAACAGTATATATATATATATATCCTACAGAATATAAAATCAGTATGAATAATATATATAGCAGAACACAACAGAATGTGTATATATATATAACAATATTTCGTATATATGTATATAACAAAATAATGTAATTATATATATATATCAGAATGTACACTTAATATACCAGAATGCCAACAGTTTATAAACATACATATATATGAATACAATTTCACAGTGTTTGCATTAAAACAAAATACAAACTCCAAATTACATGCATATATATGAATACAATTTCACAATGTATATACTAAGTAAAGTACTACAGTATGCAGATAGAATATATATATATATATATATATATGTACGAAATATATATATATACAACTATAACAAAATATATACTGCAATTTGTCACATGCAACACATGTATAAATAATATATATATGCACGAAATATATATATACGTACAGAAATATATCTATAGATAACAGAACATGAAATAAAAATTTTTGCCTTAAGATTGTTTATATAACATGCTTCTGTTATATGTATATATATAAATATATCATGCATACAAATATATATATTGCAATAATAAAAGGAAACTGACCCGAAAATACAATAATAGCAGAAGAACATAAATAATCCGAGCCCTGTGTGATACCACAGTTTCCTTAAGGCAAAATTGCTCCCTCTACGATGCTCAAGGATTCTGAACAAAATGTCTCCCAAGATAGAACGGATTTCGCCTTCACTGTTGCAGCACTGCAAGGATGAAGACCGGCGAACTCAAATACTGTGTTTGTACCCGAACTTTGGACCAGACCTATGTATCTATATGTATATGCGCATGTAGAGGGAAATATGTATTTCTGGCAGAGTGAATTTATGAACGTATATTATAATGAACTGCAAAACCTATAGATATAGAGAATGAATAGGTATCTCAACTGTACTGGTATCATTTCCAGTAGGTGTGCAAACTGTTTATGCACTGGTTGCATACAAAACTGTATACGTGTCTCTTCAGAAGAGACAATTGCAGTTTTGGCAAAAAATAAAAATAAAATGGGTAGAAACCGACGACCCACCCGCACCGCACCGCGACCACGGCCCGGACCGGGCGGCGCGCGCGCATGTGTGTTTAGGCTAAGACTAGCATGGTTCATGCATGGTCTAGCTCACCTCCCATGCCTCTAGATGTTCAAGTCACCCATTCAATGCAACCATATATAAACACATTTACACTTTACTTTATTTCCAATGTGGGACAACCATTCTTACCCAAGTTCAAGTGGGTCACTTTGAGAGATAATTTCTCATTCAATAATGAATAGTTTTGAACATGTAATTATACCAACTTGATCTCCTCACCAAGGAGAACACATTAGTGCTTGGTCCCGTTAAAATTGAAGTTCGGGTCCCATAATTATTTAAGCTCAAAGTTGGGTTTAATTACTATTTTTTCCAAACTATTTCCAACAGGATATGGTATTTAAAAAAAATTAATGGGGCGGGTACGGATATAAGCAAATTCGCTTCGTACCCGCCCCATTGCCATCCCTAGACCCACCAACATGAATTGCCATCCTACAGACTAGAATTAGCATTTTTCGGACTAGGGGTTAAGTAGTAAAATTACGGTAACCTCTTATTAACTATTCTTAACTTTAAAAATTTAAGTTATTACAAAACTGTAACTTTCATATTTAATCCTTGACCAACAAGATAATATTCATGTAATGCATGTAAGAATGGCAATGGGGTGGGTCGGGGTGGGTATCATATTCCCCATCCCCGAACCCAGTTTAATTTCCCCGCCCCGTCCCCGATTATTTTTTTTATTTTCCACCCCGCCCCGTGACCCGGTTATCCCTGCCCCGCGCCCCGCCCCGCGACCCATTTATATATAATTTTTTTTTTTTTATAAAAAACAATTTCTGAAATTCGTTCATTGCAAAAATAATATATGAAATGTAAAAAATTAAAATCATTAACTTTGAAATGTAAAAAAAATATAAAAAACAGTTTATGAACTTCATTCATAGCAAAAACAATAGATGAAATGTAAAAAAATATATAAAACATACTGGAATCCACTCCCCATTACAAAACAATAGATGAAATTCGTCCATAGCAAAAAGAAATTAACATATAAAGCTATTACAAAATACTTGTCCAGGCCCTAACTTGAGAGCCCCAATAACATCTTGAAAACTGAACTTTAAACTTAAAGACCTCATTCACATAATATCAGTCAGCTTCTTCATATTGCTCCCCTTAGCATCAGCTTCCGCATGGCATACTCATTGAAGAAAAACCCATCCATATATAATAATAGATCAAAAACCTCTCCACAATCCAAACCCACAACCTCCATATTTGATTAATATCTTCAAATTTAGCAATAATGAGAAACAAACAATTTGTGAACAAAGGAGAAGGTGAAAATGCGTACCTTGATTTGGGGTATTGAATAAGCCTAAATTTATTCGGACATCCATACATTGATTTTGCTCTAAGTTATGATAGATCCTGCTAATACAAAGCATGTTGTGTTTCAATAGCAGAAAATATATGCATATATATATATATACACATATATATAGAGAGAAAGGGTTACCGATAAATGAAGGGGAAGACCTTGGTGTTGTGCTCAGACAATCAAGATGACAAGATCTAATTTGATCGCAAACAAATTTGAAGCCTATATCTGTTGTGAGAGAGAGAGTTAGTAGAAGACATAGTGTTTGGGAGTGATGAGAGGCGAGAGGCAAAACGGCGTGTTAGAGAGAAGACTAGGGTTTGGGAGGTATGTCTTAACATAATATATATATATATATGGGCTATGTTTGTAATATGTCAAATGTATAAGGTTAGTTTAGTAAATAATCAATTAAGCGGGGCGGGGCGGGGCGGGTCTCTTATTCGGGGCGGGGTGGGGGTGACCCATACCCGCCCCGTTTATAATCAGGTAATTTATTTTTGCCCCATACTCACCCCGATTAGTTTAACGGGACGGATTTTTTTGTCATCCCTAAATGCATGAGTGTGTACTCCAAATTATAGGTATATATAGGTTGTTAAATATTTGATACTCAAGTATTTAGCATAAGTAATATTTTTAAAATTTTAGTTAAGTCATGTGCAGGTTATGTGAGATTTTAACAGTTTTTGTTTGTCGGAACTAGGAATGCACAAGGTACGGTACGGTACCGGTTCCTGCAGGAACCGGAACCGTACCAAAAATTTCGGTTCCTTTAAATATGGAACCGGCACCGAACCGTAGGGGTAAGGAATCGTACCAGAAACGGAACCGGAATTTCGGTTCGGTTTCGGTTCCTAGTACTTTAAAAAAAAAATTTGCTAAGAAGTCTACTGTCATTTTGTCATTTCTATTACAAAATACAAACCCAATTATCATAAGAAGTTTAGTCTATTACAAATATTATGATATAAGGTTATATATATATAGTGTGTATATATATATATATATATATATATATATATTATGTTAATTTTTGACCGGCCCATACCCATTACATGGTCATATAATTGCAATTTGTCCTTTTGTCAATTTCCTTGTCACAATGATACATGTACAGAGGAGGTAGAAAGTGAGGTGGGTGGTTGACAACTCATAACCTCCTCATTTAATAAGTTAATACCCTAAATCATATGGCAAAGAGAATGGTGTTCCAAATAAGGCCACAAGTGGCCGAACCACCACACCGTGTGTTCTCTAAACGTTTGTTTGAACCGAAATTTATGATTCTTAAAAATTGAGAATTAGAACCGTACCGTTTGTCCTTCGAATCGAACCAAATCACCGGTTCCAAAACGGTTCCGATTCGATTCCGATTCTACCAATTTTTTTGTGCACCCCTAGCTGGAACCATGAAGGTTATATATAATATTTTTGTATTTTAATAAATTTATATATACATAAACAAACGGTAAGATATTAATTGCACAAATACAAAGGTATATATAACTTATAAGGCATATATGAGATTATAGGGGTGATTAGATACTTTCTCCTTTAGAATATAATCGAGATATTATACTATCATTTCATACATTATATTGTTTATACATGCTTATCCGTATTAATAAATAATTATGGACTATTATCAGAAAACTTTTATGATTTTCAAGTTATTAAAAAAAAAACCGGGTTTTCAAAAAAATCTTGTGATTTCAAAACCCCATTTCCAATTTAATCAAATACCCCATGCTCTTTATAAGATTACAAAAATACCCTCTAAAACTCTAATTCATTTTGGAAAATTTTCTCATAAGTCCTACTTTTTAATCAACATTCCAATTAAATCCTACAAATATTTCAATTGGACAAATAAGTCTTACTTTTGACACCTAATTCCAAATAAGTTCATCTTTTAACATTTCTTTCCTATATTACTCTTTTTTATATATTAATTCATACATTTATATAATTTATATTATATTTATATATACATATCTTCAACATCATCACCACACCACCATCTTCAACCTCACCACCACCACCATCTTCAACCACCACCACCACCACTGATTTTTCTATTATGGAGCTCTAATGTAGAGAGAAACAATGGGTATGTGCTACAAGTCGGAGCTTCGGGTCGGAGTTGGCGCGGGCGGTGAGTGGCGCGAATAGGGAGCTGGTGGTGACAGTGTCGAAGGAGGGGAGGGGAATTGGGGATGGAGGAAAAGGGTGGGGAGAATTTGCAGGCTCGTCCTTGTACAATAATTATCAAATTCTACTTTATTTTCATTTTGTGAAATGTGGTATTTTATATATTTTGCATTTTATTTTATTTTTAATATATTTTATGGAACATGTGAATTGGGTATGCTTTTTTTTTGTGTGGAAGAAACAACCTTTAGTTATATATAGATGGTGTCGCGGGGGTGGCGGCGTAAGGTTGAAAATGGTGGTATGATGGTGAGGTTGAAGATGATATATATAAATATAAATATAAATGTATGAATTAATATATAAAAAGGGTAATATAAGAAAGAAATGGTAATGATGAACTTATTTGAAATTAGGTGTCAAAAGTATGACTTATTTGTCCAATTGAAGTATTTGTAAGACTTAATTGAAATGTTAGTTAAAAAGTAGGATTTATGGGAAATTTTCCCATTCATTTTTCAATTTAAATTTCAATTAGACTCTAATTCATTCCATTTATTTCAATTAAATTCTAATTCCTTCAATTTATCACAAACCCACTTTCCCTCACTCATTTACTCCAAAACTCTAATTCCTTCTATTTATAACAAAACCACTTTCAATATAAATTCCAATTTTAACTCAATTCAACGTTAATTCATTCTATTTATCATAAAATCACTTTCAATTAAAATTCCAATTTCAACCCAATTCAACTCTAATTCATTTCATTTATCATAAACTCACTTTCCCTCATCCACCTACTCCAAAACTCTTAATTATTTCCATTTATCACAAACCCAATTTCAATTTAAATTCCAATTTCAAACCAATTTTAATTTATAATTATATATCTCTCTATATCATTATATATATATAATCATATATGTACTTATTTATACATATATAATTATATATACGTACATATATATATCACTATATATAATTATAATCATATATACATACTTATTTATAATTATGTATACGTATATATGATTATATATATATAGTGATATAGCGACATATATATAATTATAAATTAAAATTGGGTTAAAATTGAGATTTAAATTGAAATTGAGTTTGTGATAAATGAAATGAATTAGAGTTTTGGAGTAAATGAGTTAAATTGAAAGTAAGTTTGTGATAAATGGTAGAAATTAGAATTAAATTGGGATTTAAATTGAAAGTGGATTTGTGATAAATGGAATGAATTATAGTTTAATTGGGATTTAAATTGAAAGTGGGTTTGTGATAAATTGAAGGAATTAGAGTTTTGGAGTAAATAGGAGAGAAAGTGAGTTAGGGATAAATGAAAGGAATTAAAGTTTAATTAGAATTTAAATTAGAGTTTTGGAGGGTATTTTCGTAATCTTATAGAGGATATGGGGGTATTTGATTAAATTGGAAACCATATGGGGGTTTTGAAACCACATGAATTTTTTTGAATAATTTGGAAACCATAGGGTTTTTTTTTATGATAATAGCCCAATAGTTATTAACAAATAATCACGACATAAAACAAACAATTAAGTTGTAATTAAGAAAACGTAAAAAAATACTAATCCAAGGGATAAGATGATAAGTTTGGTAGTTGTGATCGGTTTATATTATATATATATGTATATATATATACTTTTTTGGGAAAATTACATAAACTATCCCTGAACTATGACATAATTGCATGCGGTACTCCTTACGTTTCAATAATATCATAAACTACTCTTAAAACCACCTCCGTTGTAACATTTAGCCCCTTCCGTTAAAAGTCAACGACGGAAAATATGAATTTTGGTCAATAAAGCCTATTTTTGGAGTGAACTTTCAATTTTGCCCTTATATATGCATGTTCCAATTTAACCCTAACTTTTTTTACCAAATTGCCCTCACAATTTCATTTAAAAAAATATTAAAATATTTTTTTTGTGAAAAATACATATTATGTTCCAAAATATGATTTTTTTTTTGCGAAAAAGTATATATTATTGTAATAGTTGAAATTTTTGGCCCAATTATAGATGGGCCACTGGACTGATGGGCCGACGACGGATGGGCCAAAGACCGATGGGCCGACGACGGATGGGCTAAAAACAAGCGGGTCGAAAACAATAATAGGCCCATGGAAAATTCTAGAAGCTAAAGTGGTCCACAAGGCAAGAAGTAATCCAACTATAGTATGTAGAGTCCAAAAAATGTTAGGGTTTATCAAATCCCATGATTTAAGGGATTGATAAACCTGGGTACATGGGCTTGACCCATTTGTCACAATTTGTATAAATAGAAGGCCTTGATTAATGAGAGAGGAGGAAGAAACTTTTAATAAAATTTCTATTGTGTAATTTTTCTGCACTTACACAATTGGCGCCGTCTGTGGGAAGCTACGCTATTATTGAAATTCTTTTTCAATAAGTTTCTCACCTTCCGCGAAAGAGCTAAGATTCATACCAACAATGGCGATCACACGTTCACAACAGTCCGGTTTACCGCCAAACGGAGGCCAGCAACCAGAAGATCCGATCAGACGAGCCCTAGAGGAGAGGACTGCCGAGTTAGAAAGGCAGAACGCTGAATTAACGGCAAAACTGGCTCAACTGCAGAATCCACAGGAGGTCCATGACGACGAGCAGTCCGGACAGCACGAACGGTCTGTGGGCCGCCAGACGCACATGGATGACCTACCCGCTAGGGCCCACAACGATCGTGAGGAACAGGCAGAGTCATCCCTACAGGTTCTTGGGGCGCACAATCTGGAGGAAGTCCTGACCATGAAAAAACTGGAGGAAATCATGTCCAGATTCCAGCGGGATGTGCTTAGGGACTTGAAGGTACAGACCCCAATCGATCTGGCATCTGAGGCATCCATAGACGCCGTTCAGACACCATTCACCTTCTCGATCACCAGCGTGCCCTATCCGGAAAGGTTCAGATTACCGAAATTCACCCTGTTCGATGGTACAAAAGATCCAACCGAACACATCTATCACGTCCATACCAAGATGAATGTCTACAACGAAAACGAGGCTTTACTCTGCAAAGTTTTCCCCACCAGCCTGACCGAAGCAGCCCTCCTGTGGTTCAGAAAGCAACCGCCCCGATCGATCGGTAGTTGGCTCAGACTCTGCGAGTTATTTATCGCACAGTACTTTGGCAATAAAAGGCAGAAGAAGACTATCTCCAGTCTGTTCACCATGATCCAAGAAAAGGGGGAATCCCTGAAAAGTTTTGTCTCACGGTTCAATGTGGAGATGTCTTCGATTGACAATTGCGATCAACATTCAGCCGTCGAAGCCTTCAGAATGGCCCTAGTCCCTGGAACGAAGTTTCATCAGTCCCTGGTCAAGAGGCCGCCAGCCGATATTGGAGAGCTCAACTCTAGGGCACAAGGGCACCTCCGAATAGAAGAGGAATTGGCCATACGACAAAGAAGGACTGCCTTTACAACAGTAGAGGCCAGAGCGTCCGAACATTCCAGGGTAAAGGATCGGGCGTCAGACCGGAAGAGACCGAACGCACCTCCTGCTCCTTCCCCAGTCCCAGAAAAACGACCAAGGTTTGAAGAGAAGGTCACCCCCTTGAAAGTGACCTTGGCAAAGCTGTACCAGGAAACAAAGGGCAAAGGAATCTACCGGTCACCACCGCCCATCAGGCAGCCAATGGACCAAAGGGATATGTCGAGGCACTGCGCCTTCCATGGCGAGTACGGGCATCACGCTAATGAGTGCAGGAGCCTCAGAAGACAGGTGGAAGCCATGATTGCAAAGGGAGAATTAACCGAGTATGTTGCCAAGGAAGGAGCCCGATCAGATCAAGCGACGCATCCCCCTACCAAGGGAGCTATGGGACAACCCGTACGAGTCATTCACATGGTCCATGGAGGGCCCAGTCGGTCAGAAGCAGAAGAAGCTCGTAGATCACAGATACGGCAAGCTCAGAAGTTACGAAAGGTTGGAGAAGTCACCAAGCTTCAAAGCCCGAAAGAGGATGGCCGGATTATTTTCACCTCTACGGATATGCAGAATATTCAGACACCTCATGACGACCCCCTGGTTATCTCCCTCATGGTCTCCAACTGCCTAATCAAGAGGGTAATGGTCGATCCAGGAAGCAGTGCCAACATTATCACCAAATGGGCCTTTGAGAAATTGGAAATCAGCCCCCAGGAAATAGTCCCATCCAGAAGCCCGATAGCAGGATTCGATGGAAAGAGAGTGGAACCGATAGGGGAAGTCCAGCTACCAGTAACGGCGGCAAGGCGCACACTCCGAGAGACTTTCGTGGTAGTGGATGTCAAACCTTCCTATAATCTCCTCATGGGAAGAGGATGGATCCATCGTATGCACGGAGTCCCTTATACCATGCATCAGGTCATGCGGTGTATCGACCTGAACGGAGTTGACGTAATCGACATCAGGGGCGATCAGGTAGCAGCAAAGGAGTGTTACGCAGTCACTATGAAAAGTCTAAAAAGGAGAACGGAACCGGAACAAAAGTCGCAGTCCAAGACAATACCTGATCCCAAATAGCAATTACAGGAGGGCGGTTCGGGATCACCGGTAGCAGTTGAACCACTGCTGGAAGTTCAAATTTGTCACGATCGCCCTGGGAGGATTACCTATATTGGTTCAGGCCTGAGTCCACAAGAAAAAGAGGAAATGGAATCCCTTCTCCGATCCAATGCTGACATATTTGCGTGGAGCCATATGGACATGACCGGTATTGATCCATCAGTCGCCCTGCATTCTCTCAATGTGGATCCTAATGTAAAGCCCATTAGACAGAAACAAAGACGAATGGGTGCCCATCGAAATCAGATCATCGCCGAAGAAGTGGATCGGCTACTGCAAGCAGGATTCATAAAAGAGGTTCAGTATCCTTCCTGGTTGGCAAACGTGGTGCTAGTCTAGAAGAAGAACGGGAAGTGGAGGGTATGTGTTGACTTCACTGATCTGAATAAAGCATGTCCGAAAGACTGTTTCCCTTTACCTAAGATCGACCAGATGGTAGATGCCACCGCAGGATTCGAACGCCTGAGCTTCCTAGATGCGTACTCTGGCTATAACCAGATTCGAATGGCTCCGGAGGATCAGGAAAAGACTGCCTTCATCACTGAGTCAGGTACTTTTTGTTATACAGTTATGCCTTTCGGACTAAAGAATGCAGGTGCTACCTACCAAAGGCTGGTCAGAAGGGTGTTCCAAGGGATGATGGGATCCACCATCGAAGCCTACATCGATGACACAGTGGTCAAAAGCAAGGAAAAAGGAGACCATCTCACCGATCTACAGGAGGTATTCAACACCCTCCGGAAGTACAATATGAAGCTCAATCCGGCCAAATGTTCTTTCGGGGTATCCTCAGGCCAATTTTTGGGGCACATAGTTGACCGGACGGGAATACAGGCTAGCCCTGCACAAGTCAAAGCTCTCATAGAAACTGTTGAGCCAAGATCCCGGAAAGAAATACAGGTGCTAACCGGAAGAATAGCGGCCCTCAGCCGTTTCATCTCTCGGTTAACCGATCGGTGTAGGCCGTTCTTTCAAGCAATAAGAGCGGCACGAGGAGAAGTCTGGGGGCCCGAACAAGCGGAGGCCGTGCACAAACTCAAAAGTTACATGACGAAGCCCCCGATCCTGGCAACCCCTGAAGCCGATGAGCCGCTGCACCTATATCTGGCCGTTTCAGTAACATCTACCAGCGCCGCTTTGGTCAAAGAGGGCAGAGGGTACCAGACACCAGTCTTCTACACCTGCAAATCCCTTGCTGATGCAGAAACCCGTTATTCAAAACAGGAGAAGCTGGTATTATTGCTGATCAATGCTAAACGACGTCTGCGACATTATTTTGAAGCACACCCGATCATAGTACCCACTGTAACTCCGATCAGAGCTATAATGGCGAAACCTGAGTTGTCTGGGAGAGTATCAAGATGGGCGATTGAACTGGGGATTTTCGACATAACCTATGTCCCCCGAACAGCCATCAAAGGACAGGCAGTAGCTGACTTCCTGTTGGAAACAGAAACTACGGACTCCACAGAGGAAGGTGAGCCTGGATTATGGGTCGTGTTTGTGGACGGATCATCCAACATCAACGGAGCAGGGATTGGAGTAGTACTCGTAACACCAGATAATACTAAAATCCAACAATCCGTTAGACTGGAATTTCCAGCTTCTAACAACGAAGCCGAGTATGAAGCCATCCTTGCAGGGATTCGATTAGCCCGAAGCCTTCAAGTCCAGAGAGCTGTGGTACGAAGTGACTCCCAGCTTGTCGTTCGACAGTTAAATGGGGAGTATGAAACCCGGGAGCCGAAGATGGAAGCCTACAAGAAGCTGGTTCTAAGGGAGGCTGAAAATTTCCTACAAATAAACTTTGAACAGATTCCCCGAGGGGATAATTCCGCAGCAGATTATCTGGCTAACCAAGCCTCCGCCGCAAGAGAAAGTATGACTCGCACTGTACCAATGGACTTCATCGCCCGATCCAGCTTGGAACCCCCCGAAGAAGTCATGGTTATCCCATGGGAACCAAGTTGGATGGACCCGATAGTAGATTATCTGAGATTTGGTACGTTGCCTGAATCGAAATCAGAAGCCCGGAAGATAAGAATGAAGGCAGCCAGATACGCCCTATACAACGGCCAACTATACCGAAAGTCTTTTTCCGGACCATACTTGAGATGTTTTACCCCCTCCGAGGCATCGGCAGTAATGGAAGAGATCCATGCAGGAGCTTGTGGCAATCACTCCGGAGGAAGGTCCCTAGCTCATAAAGTCCTCACCCAGGGGTATTTCTGGCCCTACCTAGCAAGGGACGCTGAAATTTATGTCAGACACTGCCAAAAATGTCAGTTTCATGGAGATGCCATTCACCCACCGCCAGAGTTCTTAAACCCAACCATTATTCCTCATCCTTTTGCCCGATGGGGGATGGACATAGTGGGGCCTCTTCCTCAGGCAATACGATGTACAACGCATGTTCTCCTGGCTACCGATTATTTTACCAAATGGGTGGAAGCGGAGGCATATCCCACCATAATAGGCAGCCATGTCATAAAATTCATCTGGAGCCACATCATCTGTAGATTCGGCCTACCCCGAACCATAATGATGGATAATGGCACCAACCTAGACAACAGAAGGGTTCAAGCATTCTTAGCAAAGCATGGGATCAATCAGAACACTTCTTCCGTCGGCTACCCGCAAGGAAATGGGCAAGCCGAAAGGACGAATAGAACCATTTTTGACACTCTAAGGAAAAAACTTGAAGATGCAAAAGGGGCTTGGTTAGAGAAATTACCTGAGGTGTTATGGTCCTATCGGACTACTCCGAGACAGCCAACTGGAGAAACCCCTTTCGCCATGGCTTATGGGGCCGAAGCAGTTATCCCTACCGAACTAAAAGTACCTACTTTAAGGAGTCAAGCATGGGAAGAAGGACCGAACAATCAACACCTAGCCCATGATCTAGACCTCCTGGAAGAAAGACGGGAAGCGGCCGGGATAAGACTAGCTGCCTATCAGCAGCAAGTCAGAGCACGTTTCAATCAGAAAGTCAAAAGAAGAGAGTTCCAAGTGGGCGATATGGTGCTCAGAAGGAAGATTGGTATTGTAGGCAAATTACGAGAGACATGGGAGGGACCTTACACAGTGGTTGAGGTTATCAGACGCGGGGCTTATCGGGTTCGGAAGAACGAGACAGGTCGCCTCGAGTCCAACTCTCAGAATGCCTATCGGTTAAAAAGGTATTACCCTTAGATAGTTGTTTTTCTTGTTAAAAAATAAAACTGTGTCTTTCTATGACACCTTTGTTACAAAGCATCTGTGCCCGATATTGGCACCTCTGCTTTACAGTTTTTAAATTCATCTCAATAAAGATAGATTTTACTTTTATGCAAGTCTTCATGGTAAAATCAAGCCTCAGGGGCCAAATGCCCGAAGGCTCTATGTTCATAAAATTTTCCTAAGTGTTTGAGTTCAAACCTGATTTGAACTAACCAGAGGATAAAATCAAGCCTCAGGGGCCAAATGCCCGAAGGCTCTATGTTCATAAAATTTTCCTAAGTGTTTAAGTTCAAACCTGATTTGAACTAACCAGAGGATAAAATCAAGTCTCAGGGGCCGAATGCCCGAAGGCTCTATGTTCATAAAATTTTCCTAAGTGTTTGAGTTCAAACCTGATTTGAACTAACCAGAGGATAAAATCAAGCCTCAGGGGCCAAATGCCCGAAGGCTCTATGTTCATAAAATTTTCCTAAGTGTTTAAGTTCAAACCTGATTTGAACTAACCAAAGGATAAAATCAAGCCTCAGGGGCCGAATGCCCGAAGGCTCTATGTTCATAAAATTTTCCTAAGTGTTTGAGTTCAAACCTGATTTGAACTAACCAGAGGATAAAATCAAGCCTCAGGGGCCAAATGCCCAAAGGCTCTATGTTCATAAAATTTTCCTAAGTGTTTGAGTTCAAACCTGATTTGAACTAACCAGAGGATAAAATCAAGCCTCAGGGGCCAAATGCCCGAAAGCTCTATGTTCATCAAAGTTTTCCTAAGTGTTTCAATTTAAACCCAATATAAAACAACCGTAGGATAGATGGCGCCAGAGGCCTGATATCCGAAAGCTCAAGTGATTCATGGAAGCAAAATGCAAACACTTAAAGCCAACATAAGAAGAATAGATGCTGAAAAGGGAAATTTCTTGTTCATTGATAAAAAAAGAGGTTACAAAAAACTAGCCCTTTTAAGGGAACAAAGATATCTAAGAATTGCCTATACTACTGTTCAGGAGGGTGATATTCTTCACCCTTCAGGATGGCAGCAAAACGCTTCTCGTTCTCGGAGGTAGGAGGGTTTTCATAAGGAAAAGGTATTCCCATATGAGCATCAAAATCCTCTGCGGTCTTGAATTCTCGGGATTCCAGAGGAATATGCTCCATTTCATGTCTCCGCCTCCAGGCCCTGACCGCTCGGATGTCACAAATGATACTGTATCTCTTGAACATATCAAGCCCTCCCAGACGGCATACTTCCACCTTTTCCCGCTCATGGGACAGGAGCCTTTCTGATTCTGCCAAGAGTCTATCAGACTCAGCTTTTTTAGCTGCCATCAGCCTTGCAGCTTCTTTTGCTTTTTCCAGCTCGGCAGCCAGAACCAGCCTTTCGGCAGTCAGGGCTTGTTTTTCTGCCTCACCGGTTTCCAGAAGAGTCTTCTGTTCAGAAACAGTCTGGCGGAGTCCATCCGCCTCCTTGACTAGAGAGGCCCGGTGGATTTCATTCTGCTTTATTTGGGCCTTCAGGCCGGCCATCTCTTTGACATCGGTCTCAAGGAGGCTGTTGTAGGCCTGAACGCCGTAGAGAAGCTGCACAATGAAGACTGGATTATTACACAAATAGCAATCAACAAATGAATTAGAGAATGTACAGGTCAAATAAAGTCTTTTACCTCCATAACCATTATTGAGGTCTTCTTAGCCAGATCAGTTCTGGTGATTTTTTACTGAGCCACCCTATCAGCTGGTGTCCAGATTCCTTTGGCCATGGCCCGAAGAGCTTCCGGGTTATTGAGGGTGATCTGATCAGCACAAACTGACTTTCCATCTGGCAGCAGAAACTTAGGCTCCCAAGGAATCAGAGCTTGGGATGATTCAGGGGCTGCTGGGGCCTTGCTTGAAGAAGCATTTTCGGCTTGTGTCCTAGCTCTTTTAGGTGCATTGGATCGGGTCCTCACAGTTGGAGCATTTGCAGGAGGCGGAGGAGGAACCGATGGGGTCGGTACTGGTGGTGCTACCGGGCTCTGAGCAGGTGAATGCACCGAAGTCGAAGGTGGTGCTGTTGACAGTGGCACAGCATCAACAAGCGTAATACCTTCGGGAACTTGAGGGATTCTGGCGGACATAGGTTTGTCAGGCAAGTCCATCCTGTCAACACCAGCGCCCAAGTTAGAGATCGATTCAATATTGTCCATTGTCAACAGGTCAGTAACCGATCGGGTTTTGCCCCAAACGTGGGTTTTCAAGAGGCCTATCCGCTGTTTTATAAAGGTAAGGGGAAGATCCTTGTCCTCATAACCTAGAAATTTGAAGGCGTAGTCCCCCCGGTGAAGGTCGCAATGATCACAAAGGCAAGAAGCCTTATGAAGGGGGTGATAGACAGGCAGGCGAATGGGACCGAACTTGTTGGGGATTGGGAAAATACGAGAAAAAGGGTACGACCAATTGCCACTCACTACGACCATTCGTTCTTTCCATCCCTTGTCCGATTTTTCAGTATCGGTGCAGATGCTGCGACCGTGAAAGGGGAAAATGTTGTATCTACCTCTACTCGCTCTGGCATTTTGGAAAAAGTAACAAAGAAGGAGGTCGGCTAGTCCTAGGTTCAGATCCATATCCCTATTGTACAACAGTAGCATGTATATGATCCTGAAGCTGTTCGGGTTCAATTGAAGAGGGTGCAACCCAAGCATGAAAAACACATAATGAAAAAAGGGATGAAGAGGAAACCTTAGAACCCTAAGGTGAGATGCCGATAGCAGAATACTACCGGGGGCTAGGCCCTGGCTCTGGGTAAAGTCCAGGTAGCCAGGATAAGGGGACACATCTACATCCTGGGGAACGTGGGTCTCAGCCCGAAGGTGTTTGACGTCCACTTCAGGTCGGGTCCTCTTAAGTGGAGCCACTACGAATGGTTCGGAAGGCTTGGATTTCGCAGGATCGGTAGTGGAGGAGCCCGGAAGGTCAGTATTTTTGGAAATGGTCTTTTTGGTTCTTTTCGAAATAGGCTGGGGAGTGTCACTGCTAGTGGAATCGGTGCCTGATGAAGAAGGCAAAACTACTTCCTCTACTGACCGGGTGTCATCACTATCAGACATAAGGCTAAAGAAAGGTAGAAGAGACAGAAGGGAGACAGAGATGAAGATAAAGAAAAATAAAGAAACCGTACGACTTACTCAGTTGAAGGTGATACGACGGGAGAGGCTTCGGGTAGAGTCAAGCTACCGTGCTACTGGAAAGTCTGGAACTGACAAAGAATCGGGAAGTTCTCCCAAAGAAACTGGATGGGGACGTACTTCAGAGAATAGGGTTGAGAGCAAAATTGCAGAACAGTGAAAATGAAAAGGGTGAAGTGATGAGCGAGGCAGGTTGGGATGATTTTTATAGATGAAGAGGAGGAAGCCCAAAAGGTCTGCACGAAGTCCGAAAGACACGCCATTAGCCATCATGGTGCGAGATTCAAGGGAGTTATGGCCTCACGTTTTGGCACACCATTAAGTAGGCAATGATGACCTGCCAACTCATTGTCTTCATTTCCCATAAAAGCAATTAGTGTATACACACATAGGTATTTACATTTATTAGGTCATGGGCTTTAGAAAGAATGTCAAGCCCATAACCTAAGGGGCCTGTGTAATAGTTGAAATTTTTGGCCCAATTATAGATGGGCCACTGGACTGATGGGCCGACGACGGATGGGCCAAAGACCGATGGGCCGACGACGGATGGGCTAAAAACAAGCGGGTCGAAAACAATAATAGGCCCATGGAAAATTCTAGAAGCTAAAGTGGTCCACAAGGCAAGAAGTAATCCAACTATAGTATGTAGAGTCCAAAAAAGGTTAGGGTTTATCAAATCCCTTGATTTAAGGGATTGATAAACCTGGGTACATGGGCTTGACCCATTTGTCACAATTTGTATAAATAGAAGGCCTTGATTAATGAGAGAGGGGGAAGAAACTTTTAATAAAATTTCTATTGTGTAATTTTTCTGCACTTACAATTATGTTCCAAAATATGAATTTTTCGGAAATTGTTTTTATATTTTGGAACATAATAAATATTTTTTGCAAAAAATTATTTTTCAGAAAAAAATCATATTTTGGAACATAATATTTATTTTTCGCAAAAAAAATATTTTTCGAAAAAAAAATTCATATTTTGGAACATAATATATAATATATAATTTTTTTATGATAATAGCCCAATAGTTATTAACAAATAATCACGAGATAAAACAAACAATTAAGTTGTAATTAAGAAAACGTAAAAAAATACTAATCCAAGGGATAAGATGATAAGTTTGGTAGTTGTGATCAGTATATATTATATATATATACATATATATATATATATATGTATATATATATACTTTTTTGGGAAAATTACATAAACTATCCCTAAACTATGACATAATTGCACGCGGTATTCCTTACATTTCAATAATATCATAAACTACTTTTAAAACCACCTCCGTTGTAACATTTAGCCCATTCCGTTAAAAGTCAACGACGGAAAATATGAATTTTGGTCAATAAAGCCTATTTTTGGAGTGAACTTTCAATTTTGCCCTTATATATGCATGTTCCAATTTAACCTTAACTTTTTTTACCAAATTGCCCTCACAATTTCATTTAAAAAAATATTAAAATATTTTTTTTGTGAAAAATACATATTATGTTCCAAAATATGAATTTTTTTTGCGAAAAAGTATATATTATGTTCCAAAATATGAATTTTTCGGAAATTGTTTTTATATTTTGGAACATAATAAATATTTTTTGCAAAAAATTATTTTTCAGAAAAAAATCATATTTTGGAACATAATATTTATTTTTCGCAAAAAAAATATTTTTCGAAAAAAAAATTCATATTTTGGAACATAATATATAATATATAATTTTTTTATGATAATAGCCCAATAGTTATTAACAAATAATCACGAGATAAAACAAACAATTAAGTTGTAATTAAGAAAACGTAAAAAAATACTAATCCAAGGGATAAGATGATAAGTTTGGTAGTTGTGATCAGTATATATTATATATATATATACTTTTTTTAATTTACACATATATAAATGAAATTAGACTATGGAATTTTTTCTCCTACCCTCTCTCCCTAGCTTCAAATGCACGCAAACGGAAGAAATTGTAACATCACGTAATCTCTCTCTCGCTTGGAATATACGCTAATTAATAACCAGCTAATAAACGAGTATATATATATATATCATAGGCTTAACTTACCAAAAGCAATCGGTAGATGAAGGCACGAAGATGAAGGGATTTTATACTTCGATGAACAAGATTGAGGAAGAACTGTTATATATATATCTCTATATATTTATGAGTATATTTATACATATATGAAGAAAACAGTTCTTCCTTAATTTTGTTCATGGAATTATAAAACCTGTAAACATTGCATTAATCTCTCTCGACATCAAGCTATGGTATATATGTTAATTTTCTTCATCACACATGGTATGCTAATTGTTTCTATGGTTGGATTAATATGATACCATACATAAACTTCCGAATTTTTTTTATTCTCAGAGAAATATATGTAATATATACCCTTCTGCTTTTTTATTTTTTTATTTTTCTTTCTATTATTGTCTTCGGGCGTTACCCAATAAATTGTTTAAAGCTTTTATATATATATATATACACACACACTAACTTCTTGTTTATGTTTTTTTTTTGAATCAATACGATGCATTCATTCTCATGAGATTTAAACCAGATATATAACTACAAATAATGGTGGCTTTTTTGGCCTGATTTCCTATTGAAACAGAGCATTCTTGAAAACTTTGGAAATTATGTGATATAAGTTGCATCAAATAGATCATCTTCGACAGTGCATGCAATTTGTTTATGAGATAGTTACCAACAATGTTTTCAACCTTTTCATTTTCTTTTTAATTATAGTTAGAAAACTATGAGAATATTATGAGTATAAAAACATGTAATTAAATAATTAATCAGTGAGTACAATCTTTTCATAATCAAATCTTTTTCAGTTGTATGATTGAATTTGTTCTACTTCGTGACAATGATCTTTCCTTCTCATATACCTTTTTAATCCAAATTTGCTAGCTAATCTATTTGCAATAATGTATAATTGTCCTGGAATGCACTTTTGAGGCAACATTAAATTCTTTATTACAAAGTGTTCTCATGATTTCATTTAACAACAATCAATTTGGTTCCAAAGTATTTTTATTTAAAGACAAAATAATTTTAATGCAAATTCATGATTTTTTGTTGTGGAAATTTATTCCACGCGGTTCCAATAATTTAATTTTGTTTCGTTTAGTAATCGATTTGGTGCAACCATTAATTATACGATTTTAATTTATATATATATATGGTGGTTTTTATGATCTTAATTTTGTAATATATGTAGCGGTTTTCTGTGTTGGGATTGACTTTTTGGGTCCACTCAGTTGAGTTAGTTGTTGTGTGTGATTTTTGGATACTGTATCATTTAAAGTTTATAACTTACTGTTTTGATTTTTCTGTGTTTCAACATTTTTAAGTACCCATCTGGAGAAGATCCTTCACTTAATTGAATTCTAGTTGTTGAGTGCGATTTAAGGAGAAAGTGTGATTTAATTGTATCAAGTATGTACTTTTTTGCTGTGTTTTGATTTACCTTTTGGTATGCCCAAATTGAGTATTTACTGTGTTGAGTTCGAGTCGGAGTGTGATAATTGACAGATGTTGAAAAAAATTAACCCATTAGTGCTTTCAATTTATGCTATATATATCTTAGTAATGTTGTTGTTATTCCATTCAAAACAAATTAGTATATGTTGTTTCCTCCAACGTTTAGTGATTATTTGTACCAGTTGTCACTGCCATAGTCATGGCGTCCTTCACAGGTTTCCAATTTCCCCCCACTTTTCCTGTGTATTATTTTTGGTTCTAGTTTGAAATTTGTTATTATGGGTATTGGGTAGTGATTTCCATCATTTTTTTATTTTTTTTATTTTTTATATCTAAAGACAACAATTTTATTGCAAATTCATGAATTTTTGTTGTGGAAATTTGTTCCACGCAGTTCCAATAACTTAATTTTGTTTCGTTTAGTAATCGATTTTGGTGCAAGGACCGAGATAACAAACTCTTGTAATAGTAAGACCCAACGAATCAAATGAGGTTTAGCATCTTTCTTTGAGAAAAGGTATCTCAAAGCAGCATGGTCAGAGAACATAATAACCTTGGACCCTAAGAGGTATGATCTAAACTTATCTACCGCAAATACAATGGCCAGTAGCTCTTTTTCTGTGGTGGAGTAATTGAGTTGGGCATCATTCAGAGTCCTACTAGCATAATAGATGACATGGGGCATCTTATCTACTCGTTGCCCTAAGACAGCTCCAACAGCATAGTCAAAGGCATCACACATAAGCTCGAAAGGTAGAGACCAATTGGGGGGTTGTATGATGGGAGCAGAAGTCAATAAGAGTTTGAGCTTTTCAAATGCTAGTGAACATTCATCATTAAAGACAAAAGTGGCTTCCTTAGCAAGTAGGTTGCATAAGGGACAAGAGATTTTGCTAAAGTCTTTAATGAATCTCCTATAAAATCCAGCATGACCAAGGAAAGATCGAATTTCCTTCACTGTCCGTGGTGGAAGAAGGTGTGAAATCAGATCAATTTTTGCCTTATCGACTTCTATTCCCCTATGAGAAATGAGGTGCCAAAGTACAATGCCTTGTTGTACCATAAAATGACATTTCTCCCAATTTAACACGAGATTTGTTTCTTGACATCTTTCCAACACAAGGGATAGGTGGTGTAAACACTCATCGAAAGAAGACCCAAATATTGAGAAATCATCCATGAATACCTCAAGAAAACGCTTAACCATATCAGAAAAGATGCTCAACATACACCACTGAAAGGTAGCAGATGCATTGCATAGCCCAAAAGGCATGCGTCTATAAGCATAGGTACCGAAGGGACAGGTAAATGTGGTTTTTTCTTGATCTTCAGGAGCAATAGGAATCTGGTTGTAACCAGAATAACCATCCAAAAAGCAATAATGGCTATGTTCGGCTAGTCTTTCAAGCATTTGATCTATGAAAGGGAGAGGAAAATGGTCCTTCCTTGTGACTAGATTCAGTTTACGATAATCAATGCACACACGCCACCCAGTCGTCATTCTCGTAGATATTAACTTGTCATTAGTATTTTTGACAACCGTAATCCCAGACTTTTTAGGCACTACTTGGACAGGACTAACCCAAGTACTATCAGAAATAGGATAGATGATTCAATTCTTAAAAGATAACATATTTTCTCGTTTTGGGTTGCCTCGTGCAATTATAAGTGACGGTGGTAAACATTTTTGCAATAAACCATTTGAAACTGTCATGAAAAAGTACATCATCACTCATAAAGTTGGGACTCCTTATCACACACAGACAAGTGGACAAGTGGAAATTTCCAATCGGGAGATCAAAACTATTTTAGAAAAAACTGTTCGACCCGATCGTAAGGACTGGTCGCAACGGTTGAACGACGCTCTTTGGGCTTATCGGACTGCATTTAAAACCCCGATTGGAATGTCCCCTTATCGACTTGTCTTTGGAAAAACATGTCACTTGCCTGTAAAATTAGAACATCGTGCTTATTGGGCTATCAAAACTTCAACTTTGATATGGGTAAAGCTGGGTCACATCGTAAACTCCAACTCAATGAGTTAGAAGAGATTCGTAAGGATGCATATGAGAATGCCAAGATTTATAAAGAGTGGACTAAAATGTTTCATGACAAATTTATTCTTAGGAAGTCCTTCGAGCCCAACCAAAAAGTTTTGTTATTCAACTCTAGATTATGTCTCTTTCCTGGAAAGTTGCGTTCTAGTTGGACTGGTCCATTCACTGTGACAAATGTTTTTTCTCATGGGGCAGTCGAGATTCAAAACCCTAAGGATGGTAGTATGTTCAAAGTGAATGGGCAGAGGTTGAAACCATACTTAGATAGGTTGGTAGATAGAGATGTGGAGTGTATTCGTCTAGAGGACCCCATTTATCAAAATTGTTGAGTTAAAAAAAAAATAAAAAATTGTGATGCTTATAATCCAAGTTTGGGGGTGGCATACTTGTGATTCCTTTTGATCCATTTTATTTATTTATTTATTATTATTTTTTTCTTTTCTCCTTGTTCTTGCTCGAAGTTGGATAATACGTCATCCAAGGTAATTCTCAAACTTGCCCTTGTGACTTTCATTTTTAACTATTGAGGACAATATTTGATCTAAGTTTAGGGGTAAAGGGAATTTTTTATAGATATATGTATATATTTTCATATTAAAAAAAAAAAAAAGGTTTCAAAGCCTATGCAATATGTTCAGTATTTCTATATCTTTGAGTATTGAATTGTCATCAGTTTGGTTGAGATTTGAAAATCATTAGTATATTTGAGACTAAAATACTTAATCTAGTCAGAATGAATGATAGTCCTTAGTCTTTTATACTTATCATTATTTAGTTGATGACCCTCATAGTTAAACCTTGAAACATATTTCACGAGCACTGTCAGCTTACATTTTTTTAGAAAAGGTCTGAAATTTAGTGATATCGTTCTATTATCTTAGAAAAAAAATCGGTAGACCAGGATGAGATTCAATCAGGACTCTTGTGATGAAAAAAAAAAATCCAAAGGGTTGGCTTGAGGTTGGGAGTAAATTAAGCTCCTCTTGGGTAAACAATTCCTTGTGAAAAAAAAAAATCCAAAGGGTTGGCTTGAGGTTGTGAGTAAATTAAGCTCCTATTGGGTAAACAATTCCTTGTGGTAGTATGTCAAAGAAAAAAAAAATCACTTGAGTTACCAATGTAAAATTGTTCTTATTCTAGAAACCCGATGATTTTTGAGATTTTGGAGTTATGTCATGAGGTTTTGACCAATTCTGAATTAGTGTTTAGTTGTTGCACTTTACAACAAGGATGGACAATTTGGGTCTTCAACTAAATTTTGATAAGTGAATTAGACTTAGCTTAAATTTAATTTAGACGGAGAATATGGGTTTGACATCTCAAATAAATTAATGATTCGAAAATTTCAAGTTGATGACAATTTACTATTCAAGGTTACATATGTGATTGTATATTGCTTTGAAACTTATTTTTCGGATGTTTGTGGGTATCATCACCGGAAACCCTCACGAGACTATAACTCGTCCACTAGGGGTAACCTAGGGGTTCAAAGGCTTATTGCATATGCTAAATGAAATCGAGAGTTCCTGCGAAAGTGGTGTAGTTAGGTTTTTTTTTTTTTTTTTTTTTATATTTTTGTTTTGCTCGAGGACTAGCAAAATATAAGTTTGGGGGTATTTGATAAGTGCATAATTCATACACGATTAACCTCCAAAAATATATTTTTTAGTCATTTATTTTAATTAATATTTGTGTTTTTACATTTTTATAGGTTATTGGTGATTTCTGGTACAAATGGGTTAAATCCATCTAAACAAGCCCAAAATCTGTTTAGACCACGTCTTAGTATTTGGGCCATATATTTCAGCCCGTTGTTCGGATTTGTGTGAGCCCAGTGTTCCTAGAAAGCTGATTCAATTCAAAGAATATTGGTATTTCACATAGAAACCCTAATTCTGAAGTTTAGAGGGCGAAAAAGACATTTTAAATCTGGCATACTATTTTGTGCGAAAATCAGCATCAACTTGGTAATATAATCACAGATTTTGAAGGAACGATCATAATGGAATGAAATCAAGGGCTGTGGGAAGAGGACTTGATTAACAAGAAAATAATATCTCACCAATATCTTCCAAATTTACTCTCCAAATTGGTCAAAAGTGGGCGGCAAGATATCACCAATTAGGAAAAGAAATATGGGAATATTGTATTATCTTATTTACTTTCCTAGATGAAACCTTGAGGACCCTTATAAATAGGGGATATATGGATGCACAAAGGATGACCAAGAGCCAAGGAAAAGAAGAGAAGACTGGTGCAATCCACGAAGAAAACAAAGGCGTTCTTCCATCTTCAATTTCGGTTTGGTTGTTGTTTTATTATTTTTTTCTTCATGTGTAACTAATTCTCTCGGCCAGGGCTGAGAGGAAACACTTTTCATTTACAATTATATTATTTCAATTGAAATAAGTAGTTGAATCTTTCATTTAAATTATTCTTCTTATTATTTTAATGTTTTCCTATACTTTCAATTTTATGTGCTTTAACCAAGACTTTAATTGAATTTATTGGAACTTTAGCATATAGGTTACTTGTGTCTGACCATGAACATGTAATCTTATTTGGCGATTTAAGAAGAAGAAAGTAAATCATAATTATTTATGCCTGACCACGGATAGTTAGTTATGATTTATGTTATTCTTTCAATTATTTGTTTATTATTCATGATCAAGATAATAAATATTTAATTGAACCTATGCCTTAACCCGGATAGGCCATCCATATGTTTGATTATAATTATTTTTTATTGGATGTGTGAATATTATTTGGCTATTTAATAACTTTAATTGAAAATTGGAATTGTATTGATTAGTGGTGGAATCAAAGCCTTGGTATTTTCTTTATCATTGTTCTTTCATCTCTTTTACAATTATTCTTTTATCAAAATCATCAATATTTGGTTGAATTAGTTAGATAGTAATTTTTAGATTTAATTTGTCTAATCAATCCTCGTGGGAATGACCTCGCAATACTTGTACTCTTTACTACAAGAGTACAAGTATTTTTAGCGTTTAATTTTGGTGACCGACAAAAATAATTTACAGTTCTACCCATATTATTTATTTTATTGGGAAGGGCAAAAAGGTCATTACAATAACTGAGGGGCAATATAGTTATTTCACTTCTAAAAATGAGATGACGTCAATGTTTACCGACGTTGACTATGCCGGAAGTTTGCAGGAGGGGGAAAATGGAATCAATGTATGAACAATAAGAGAGGTAATAGTAATTGTCCATATAAAAATGAGTCAAATGTAATGAGTTCAAACAAGAAGGGAGAAAATTATAATTTTTCTTAGTTAATTAACATATTTTATGAATTAGAAGATAGGCTAGTTATTAGTGTTGTTTGGTTAGTTAAAATTGAAATTCTAAAATCTACAAGAATGTCAAGCACCTCCTCTACCTCGTCTTCGAGTACCGCAACACCGATCTGAAGAAAAACAAGTTCATTGCAAATTATTATTATTTTTATTTTGTTTATTGTATATACCCAAATTTAGTAGATCATGAATTTGATTGAGTTTTATTCGTTCAGTTTGATTTTTTTTTCCTGGGGCAAATGTTTGATTTCAATTTTATAAGTGTTTGGAGAAATTATAGCTATCCAATTCCCCATTTGACACATAATGAAAAGTCATTTTTATCTTTTAACTTTTGTCTTCAACCACACCATCTATATGTTCTCTTTTTTACCCTTGATTCTTATTTTGATGAATTAAAATAACCCTTCTATAATATTAATCGGTTGCACGGTTGTTATATTTGTTTGTGCAAAAAAATAATAATATTAATTTAATAATTAAATACAAATTCTTTTTTTTTTTTAACCTTTATTGGGCCAAATACATAATGGTGTAAATTTCATCAGGCAACTAAAAATATATATAAAAATAACACACAATGTTATATTACATCAATTACATGCAGCTAAACAAAAGTTCTCAATTTAATAATATCTTTTGTGTCAAATTTCAACAATTAGTTATGATTAAATAAAAAAATTCAAACTATCAAATCTAATCGTGTCAATTTTTATTAAGACATTAAATTTATGTGTAATAAAATTTCAAAATTTAATATAAAACAAGTACATAGGGGTCAAATTTTATTTATTAGTTCATTAATTAAATAAAAATTCTTAATTTGTTAACACTAATTAGATGATCTATTTTAACCATAATTGCAATAAAATAAAATAAAAAATAATTTCAAAATATTAAATAAGATCAAATTTCATCAAATACAATTAAATAAACAATCTCAAGCTATCAACCGTAGGTAGATAAAAAAAAATTATTCTTAAATAAAAATTCCAATATTACAAACCATAATCTGTCTTTTTTAAATAAGTAAAATTACATAATATTCCTTTCATTAATTGAGAAGGGGTATTATAGACATTTAACTCATCTAATATTTTTATAATTCTTTCATTAATTTCATTTAAGGGAATTGTTGACGTTTCATGTAGTTAGGGGGTTGTTTGTCAACTTTTCCAAACCTCAGTGGACGATTGAAACACATTCTCTAAACATTAGATCTAGTTATAATTTCTCCAAATCTCAGGGGGTGTCAGTGTAAATAATCCAATATATTCTGAAGAAAAAAAAAAGATAAGGGACTTATGGGGCTGCGATGACGGTGGCAAGGAGATGCGACGACAAGTTGTGGTGGAGGCAAGGGGAGGCGGCAACGTCAAGGTGGCGGCAATAGGCGTCGACGACAAGGAGGTGCGGAAAAGATGGGGTAATTGGAGTGAGGGTTTTCAAAACTATATAGAAGTAGATGTCTAATTTGGACTTCACTCGAACCCGCCTGGCCCAACCCAATATGGGATGGGTTTAGACCGAACCCAACCCAACATGAGACGGGCTCAGCTCGATTGAGCCCGAATTTAAGTTTTTTTGGGTTGGGCTAGCTCACCCAAGTTGCAACCTTAATTGTTGCATATATAATCAGCATGGTGACACATAAAAACAATGGAACGTGTCCAGACATATATAATGAACTTATAAGTTTTACGTTTGAAGCTCTACGATAAAGGATCTCACATTTGATCTCGTCTAGGACTTTTACCGCTCTACGTATTTTTTGGAATTTTAGGGTTGTCCCTGCGACCCACCTAGGGATGGCAATTTATACCCGCCCCTTATAGCTTGGCCCCGCCCCGCCCCTTTATTCAAAGGTTTGGGAGTGTTTTTAATTTCGCAGGGGCATGTATGATATTAAAAATGGAACCTGTCATGGGTTATGGGGCGGGTACGGATTTTAGTAGATACTCGCCCCGTGCCCACCTCATTTATAGAAATTTATCTTATTTGTTTGCTATTGTATATATTGGCACGTAGTGTATGGATATTATTTCAATTTTTATTCATACACCTCGTGTTGGCTTATATTGGCACTATTTGAATTTCTAAATTAAAATTTTTGGGGTTGATATTATTTTATAATTGATTTTAGTTTGTATGCTCTATTACTTAGATAAGAGAAAATTATGTTTATAATATGCAGTTAGTAAATTTATTTATTAATTTGAAACAGATATTGAAAAAATTTGCGTTAATGGGGCGGGGCGGGTAAGGGTTTAATAAAGTTTTAATGGGGCGGGTATGGGTTAGAAAAAGGCAACCCGTGACAAACCCATGAAGGATATGGTATTTAAAAACAATTAATGGGGCGGGTACGGATATAAGCAAATCCGTTTTGTACCCGCCCCATTGCCATCCCTAGACCCACCAACATAAATTGCCATCCTATATACTAGAATTAGCATTTTTCGGACTAGGGGTTAAGCAGTAAAATTACGGTAACCTCTTATTAACTATTCTTAACTCTAAAAATTTAAGTTATTACAAAACTGTAACTTTCATATTTAATCCTTGACCAACAAGATAATATTCATGTAATGCATGTAAGAATGGCAATGGGGTGGGTCGGGGCGGGTATCATATTCCCCATCCCCGAACCCGGTTTAATTTCGCCGCCCCGTACCCGCCACGTCCACGATTATTATTTTTATTTTCCACCCTATCCCGTGACCCGGTTATCCCTGCCCCGCGCCCCGCCCCGCGACCCATTTATATATATATATATTTTTCCTTTTTTATATAATTTTTTTTTTATAAAAAACAATTTCTGAAATTCGTTCATTGCAAATATAATAGATGAAATGTAAAAAATTAAAAACATTAACTTTGAAATGTAAAAAAAATATAAAAAACAGTTTATGAATTTCATTTATAGCAAAAACAATAGATGAAATGTAAAAAAAATATAAAACATACTGGAATCCACTCCCCATTACAAAACAATAGATGCAATTCATAGAGTAGACAATAGATGAAATTCGTCCATAGCGAAAAGAAATTAACATATAAAGTTATTACAAAATACTTGTCCAGACCCTAACTTGAGAGCCCCAATAACATATTGAAAACTGAACTTTAAACTTAAAGACCTCATTCACATAATATCAGTTAGCTTCTTCATATTGCTCCCCTTAGCATAAGCTTCCGCATAGCATACTCATTGAAGAAAAACCCATCCATATATAATAATAGATCAAAAACCTCTCCACAATCCAAACCCACAACCTCCTTATTTGATTATTATCTTCAAATTTAGCAATAATGAGAAACAAATAATTTGTGAATAAAAGGGAAGGTGAAAATGCGTACCTTGATTTGGGTATTGAGTAAGCCTAAATTTTTTCGGACATCCATACATTGATTTTGCTCTAAGTTATGATAGATCCTGCTAATCCAAAGCATGTTGTGTTTCAATAGCAGAAAATATATATACATATATATATATACACATATATAGAGAGAGAAAGGGTTACCAATAAATGAAGGGGAAGACCTTGGTGTTGTGCTCAGACAATCAAGATGACAAGATCTAATTTGATCGCAAACAAATTTGAAGCCTAGATCTGTTGTGAGAAAGAGAGTTAGTAGAAGACATAGGGTTTGGGAGTGATGAGAGGTGAGAGGCAAAACGGCGTGTTAGAGAGAAGACTAGGGTTTGGGAGGTATGTCTTAACATAAGATATATATATGGGCTATGTTTGTAATATGTCAAATGTATAATGTTAGTTTTGTAAATAACCAATTAAGCGGGATGGGGCGGGTCAGTTATTCGGGGCGGGTTCGGGGCGGGGTGGGGGTGACCCATACCAGCCCCGTTTATAATCAGATTATTTTTTTTTGCCCCATACTCGCTCCGATTAGTTTAACGGGGCGGGTTTTTTTGCCATCCCTAAATGCATGAGTGTGTATTCCAAATTATAGGTATATATGGGTTGTTAAATATTCGATACTCAAGTATTTAGCATAAGTAATATTTCCTGAAATACTCCTCGTTTGGTTGTTCCAGACCCTCTAGTTGCACAGAAGAAGCTTTCCTGACGCCTTTATCTGAGTAAGTTAGACAGTCTTTTCCATTTCCTTTATTCTTCATCTCTGCCTCCCTTCTGTCTCTTCTACCTTTCTTAATACCATGTCTGACAGTGACGACACTCGGTCGATAGAGAAGGTCGTTATGTCCTCTACCACTGGCACCGATCCCACCAGTAGTGATAGTCCTCAGTCCAATAGCCAAGGAGCCTCAAAAACAACTACCCAAAACACTGATCTTCCGGGTTCATCAACGAATGAACCTGTGAACCCCAAGCCCACTGAACCGTTTGTAGTGCCCCCACTTAAGAGAGTCCGGCCTGAGGTAGATGTTAAACATCTTCGGGCTGAGACCCAAGTACTTGGGGATGTTGATGTATCCCCTTACACAGGTTACCTAGATTTTACTAAGAGTCAGGGATTAGCACCCGGTAGTATTCTGCTATCGGCATCTCACCTTAGGGTTTTAAGGTTCCCCCTTCACCCTTTCTTTCACTATGTGTTCTTCATGCTAGGTTTACACCCCCTTCAGCTGAACCCGAACAACCTTAGGATTATATCCATGCTTCTCTTGTACAATAGGGATCTAGATCTCAATTTAGGTTTAGTCGATCTGCTCCTCTGTTACTTTTTCCAGAACGCCAGAGCAAGTAAGGGTAGATACAATCTCTTCCCCTTCCAAGGCCGGAGCGTATGTACTGATACCGAAAAGTCTGATAAGGGATGGAAGGAAAGAATGGTAGTTGTGAGTGGCAACTGGTCTTACCCTTTTTTACGTATATTCCCGATCCCAAGTGACTTCGGTGCCATCTGTCTGCCCATTTACCGCCCCCTTCAAAAAGCCTCTTGCCTTTGTGAATACTGTGATCTTCATTGGGGAGACTATGCCTATAAGTTTCTGGGTTATGAGAATAATGACATCCCCCTGTCCTTCGTAAAATAACGTATAGGTCTCCTAAAAACCCATATCTGGGGCAAAGCCCGTTTTGCCACTGACCTGCTGACTTTGGAAAATCTGGAGTCAATTTCTAATTTGGGCGCTGCTGTTGACAGGATGGACTTGCCTGACAAACCTCTTTCTGCCAGACGCCCCCAAGTTCCCAAAGGGGTCACCCTGGTTGATGTTGTGCCACTCTCAACAGCACCGACGGCGGCTTCGGTACCTCCTCCTACTCAGATCCCGGTAGTGCCACCATTACAGAATCCGGTAGCTCTACCTCAACCTCCAGCAAATCCTTCAGTCATCAGGACCCGATCCGCTATAGCCAGTGGATTGGCCAATAAAAGGGCCAGAGCTCAAGCTAATAATGCTTTTACAAGCAATGCCCCCAAAGCTTCTGAGGCATCATGTACTTCCATTCCTTGGGAACCGAAGTTTCTTCTGCCAGATGGGACTCCGGTCTGCGCCGATCAAATTACTCTTACCCAGCCGGAAGCCCTTTGGGTTATGGCAAAAGGGGTCTGGACTCCAGCTGACAGGACCGCTCAGTTCAAAATCTCCAGGACCGATCTGGCAAAGAAGACTTCCATAATGGTTATGGAGGTACACACTTTGTTGTCTGTTTTTTTGGAATATGGTTTATTGATTATTTGCCACATTATGTACTGATATGTCTATTTTGTGTAGCTTCTCTATGGGGTTCAGGCTTACAACAACATCGTTGAATCTGATGTTAAAGAAATGGCATGTATGAAGGCCCTGATCAAGTAGAATGATGCCCACCGGGCTGCACTAGTCAAAGAGGCAAATGGCCTTCGTCAGACTGCCTCAGAACAGAAGATCATTCTGGAGACCGGTGAGGCGGAGAAACGGGCTCTGACTGCTAAAAAACTGGCTTTAGTTGCTAAGCTTGAAGAAGTGAAAACAGCTAACCAAAAGATGGCATCTGAAAAAGCAAAGTTAAAGAACTTTCTGTCTCTTGAGCGGGCCAAAGTGGAAATGTGCCGCCTAGGAGGTCTCGATATGTACAATCGATACTGCGTCATCTGTGATCTCCGATCGGCCAGAGCTTGGCGACAGAGGCACGAAATGGAGCATATTCCTCTGGAAGCTCGGGAGTTCAAGACCGCCGAGGAATTTGACGCCCACATGGGAGTGCCTATGCCCTACAAAAACCCTGTTGCCTCTGAAAATGAGAAGCGGTTCACCGCTATTTTGAAGGGAGAGGAATATCATCCTCCCGACCAGTAGAATAGGCTTTAACTTTATTTGTACTTACTTCTCCTAAAAGGGGGTACTTTTGTACTTTTCTTTCTTTATCAATGAAAACAACTTTTGTCATTTTGTTTTTCATGCATTATTCATTCTTTGGGCATAGGGCCCCCCTACCACTTTCTCCCTGGCTATTTCATACCATGTTTGAAATTCAACACTTAGGAAAATTTTAATTACACATGGAGCCTTTGAGCATCTGGCCCCTTAGGCTTGCTATTTATCCTCTGGTTAGTTCAAATCAGGTTTGAACTCAAACACTTAGGAAAAATTTAGATAAACATTGAGCCTTCGGGCATCTAGCCCCTGAGGATGGATTTTATCCTCTGGTTAGTTCAAATCAGGTTTGAACTCAAACACTTAGGAATATTTTAGATAAACATTGAGCCTTCGGGCATCTGGCCCTTGAGGCTGGATTTTATCCTCTAGTTAGTTCAAATCAGGTTTAAACTCAAACACTTAGGAATATTTTAGATAAACATTGAGCCTTCGGGCATCTGGCCCCTAAGGCTGGATCTTATCCCCTGGTTAGTTCAAATCAGGTTTGAACTCAAACACTTAGGAATATTTTAGATAAACATTGAGCCTTCGGGCATCTGGCCCCTGAGGCTGGATTTTATCCTCTGGTTAGTTCAAATCAGGTTTGAACTCAAACACTTAGGAATATTTTAGATAAACATTGAGCCTTCGGGCATCTGGCCCCTGAGGCTGGATTTTATCCTCTGGTTAGTTCAAATCAGGTTTGAACTCAAACATTTAGGAATATTTTAACCCAAGCATGGATCACTCGTATAAAAGTATAATGTATCTTTATTGAAATGAACTTAAGAATCATGAAGCAGAGGTGCTGGACAGCGGACACAGATACTTTATATAAGACACAATTTTATTTTATTTCTTAATAAGAAAAGCAACTATCTAAGGATAATACCTCTTCAACCGATACGCATTCTGAGAGTTGGACTCGATACGGCCTGTTTCGTTCTTTCGAACCCGATAGGCTCCTCGTCCGATGACCTCAACTATCGTGTAAGACCCTTTCCATGTCTCTCGTAATTTGCCTACAATCCCAATATTTCTTCTAAGTACCATATCGCCTACCTGGAACTCTCTCTTTTTGACTTTCTGATTGAACCGGGCCCTGACTTGTTGCTGATAGGCAGCCAGCCTTATCCCGACAACTTCTCTCATTTCTTCTAGGAGGTCCAGATCATATGCTAGATGTCGATTGTTCGGGCCTTCCTCCCAGGCTTGGCTTCTTAAAGTAGGCACTCTTAACTCGGTCGGGATAACTGTTTTGGCCCCATAAGCCATGGGGAAAGGGGTCTCCCAGTGGGTTGCCTCGGAGTAGTCCGATAGGACCACAACACCTCAGGCAATTTCTCCAACCATGCCCCTTTTGTGTCTTCAAGCTTTTTCCTCAGTGTATCAAAAATAGTTCTGTTTGTCCTTTCGGCCTGCCCATTTCCCTGTGGATAACTGACGGAAGAATTATTCTAATTGATCCCATGTTTTGCCAGGAATGCTTGAACCTTCCTGTTATCAAGATTGGTGCCATTATCCATCATTATAGTTCGGGGTAGACCGAATCTACAGATGATGTGGCTCCAGATAAACTTTATAACATGGCTACCTGTTATGGTGGGATATGCCTCAGCCTCCACCCATTTGGTAAAATAGTCTGTAGCTAAAAGAACATGAGTGGTTGATCGTATAGCCTGCGGAAGAGGTCCAAAAATATCCATACCCCGTCGGGTAAAGGGGTGAGGGATAATTGTTGGGTTCAGTAGCTCCGGTGGTAAATGAATGGCGTCTCCATGAAATTGGCACTTCTTACAGTGTCGGGTATAGACCTCAGCGTCTCTTGATAGGTAGGGCCAAAAATATCCCTAGGTGAGGATTTTATGGGCTAAAGACCTCCCTCCGGAATGATTGCCACAGGCTCCTGCATGAATCTTTTCCATGACTGCCGAAGCTTCGAAGGGCGTGAGACATCTCAAGTATGGTCCGGGGAAAGACTTACGGTATAATTGGCCGTTGTATAGAGCATATCTGGCTGCCTTCATTCTTATCTTTCGGGCCTCCGATTTTGATTCAGGAAATGCACCAGTCCTCAAATAATCTGTTATAGGGTCCATCCAACTCGGCTCCCATGGGATGACCATCACTTCTTCGAAAGGCTCCAAGCTTGATCGGATGACGAAGTCTATTGGTATTGTACGAGTCATATTTTCTCCTGCTGCGGAGGCCTGGTTAGCCAGATGATCTGCTACGGAGTTATCCCCTCTGGGAATCTATTCAAATGTTATTTGCTGGAACCTTGCGGCCTCTTTTAGAACCAAATTCTTGTATGCTTCCATTTTCGGCTCTCGGGTTTCATACTCTCCATTTAACTGTCGTACGACCAACTGGGAATCACTTCGTACCTCTGCTTTCTATACTTGAAGGCTTTGGGCCAACCGAATTCCTGCAAGAAGGGCCTCGTACTCGGCTTCATTGTTAGAGGCTGGAAATTCCAGTCGAATGAATTGTTGGATTTTAGTACCATCTGGTGTTACGAGTACTACTCTGATCCCTACTCCGTTGATGTTAGATGATCCGTCCACGAACACGACCCATAATCCAGGCTCACTTTCTTCTATGGAGTCTGTAGTTTCTGTTTCCAATAGGAAGTCAGCTACTGCTTGGCCTTTGATTGCAGTTCGGGGGACATAGGTTATGTCAAAAATCCCAAGTTCAATTGCCCATTTGGATACTCTTCCGGGTAACTCAGGCTTCGCCATTATGGATCTGATCGGAGTTAAAGTAGGCACTATGATCGGGTGTGCTTCAAAATAGTGCTGGAGATGTCGCTTAGCATTGATCAGTGATAGTAGCAGTTTCTCTTATTGTGAGTAATGGGTCTCCGCATCAGCAACAACCTTGCTGCTGTAGAAGACTGGTGTCTGGTACCCCTTGCCCTCTTTGACCAGAGCGACGCTGGTAGATGTTGCTGATATGGCCAGATACAGGTGTAGTGGCTCATCGGCTTCTGGGGTTGCCAGTATCGGTGGCTTTGCCATGTAACTTTTGAGTCTTTTCAGGGCTTCCGTTTGTTCTGGCCCCCAGACTTCTCCTTTTTCCGCCTTTATTGCTTGAAAGAACGGCTTACACGATCGGTTAACCGAGAGATGAAACGACTGAGGGCCACTATTCTTCTGGTTAACACCTGGATCTCCTTTCGGGATTTTGGCTCTGCTGACTCTACGAGAGCTTTGACTTGCGTCGAGCTAGCTTGTATTCCCGTCCAATCAACTATGTGCCCCAAGAACTAGCCCGAGGACACTCCGAAAGAACATTTGGACGGGTTGAGCTTCATATTATACTTCCTGAGGGTGTCGAACACCTGCTACAGATCGGTCAAATGGTCTTTTTTCACTTTGCTTTTGACCACCGTGTCATCGATGTAGGCTTCTATGGTAGATCTCATCATGCCCTGGAACACCATTCTGACCAACCTTTGATAGATAACACCGGCATTCTTTAGTCCGAAAGGCATAACTATGTAACAAAATGTACCTGACTCAGTGATGAAGGCAGTTTTTTCCTCATCCTCTGGGTTCATTCGTATCTGGTTATACCCAAAGTATGCATCCAGAGGCGTTCGAAACCTGCGGTGGCATCCACTATCTAATCGATCTTTGGTAAAGGGAAACAGTTCTTCGGGCAGGCTTTATTCAGATCAGTGAAGTCTACACATACCCTCCATTTGCCGTTTTTATTTTGGACCACTACGATGTTCGCCAACCAAGAAGGATACTGAACCTCCTTTATGAACCCCGCTTGAAGAATTCGATCAACCTCTTCAGCTATGATCTATTTTCGATGGGCCCCCATTCACCTTTGTTTTTGTCTGACGGGCCTTGCGCTGGGATCCACGTTAAGAGAATGTTGCGCTACTGATGGATCGATACCGGTCATATCCATATAACTCCATTAAAATATATCAGCGTTAGATCACAGAAGGGACTCCATTTCCTTTTTTTCTTGCGGACTGAGGCCGGAACCAACATAAGTAAACCTTTCAGGGCGATCGGGGCAAATTTGAACTTCCAACAAGGGCTCAGCTACTACTGGTGACCCCGCACCGCCTTCCTATAATTGTTATTGATCATCGGGTACTGCCCTGGGTCGTACCTCTCGTTCCGGATCTGTCTTTTTCTTCAGGCCTTTCAAGGTGACTGCATAGCATTCTTTGGCCGCCACCTGATCCCCTTTTATGTCAATCATATCAACTCCGTTTGGGTCAATGCACCGCATGACCTGATGCAGTGTTGAGGGAACCCTATGCATCCGATGGATCCATCTCCTGCCCATGAGGAGATTGTATGAAGGTTTGACGTCCACCACCACAAAAGTTTCTCTGAGCGTGCGCCTCGCCGCTGTCACCAGCAGTTGGATTTCTCCCACCGGTTCCACTCTTCTGCCATCAAATCTGGCTATCGGGCTTCTGGAGGGGACTATCTCCCGAGGGTTGATCTCTAACTTCTCAAAGGCCCACTTGGTGATAATGTTAGTGCTACTTCCTGGATCAATCATTACTCTCTTGATCAAGCAGTTTGAAACCATAAGGGAGACAACTAGGGGATCGTCATGTGGGGACTGGATATTCTGCATGTCTGCAGAAGAGAAAATTATTAGGGCATCATGCTTCGGGCTCCTGAAATTGCTGATCTCCCCAACCTCCGCAGCTTCTCAGTTTGACATATCTGAGATCTGTGGGCCTCTTCCAGTTCTGATCGGTTTGGTCCTCCGTGAACCATGTGAATGACTCATACGGGTTGTCCCATCGCCCTTTTGACAGGCGCATGGGGTGCCTGGTTTGATCGAGCTCCCTCCTTAGCCACGTACTCTGTCGATTTTCCTTTCGCAATCATGGCCTCCACTTGACAACTAAGGCTTCTGCACTCGTTGGCGTGGTGTCCGTACTCGCCATGGAAGGCACAGTGTCTCGACATATCTCTCTGATCCATCGACTGTCTGATGGGTGGCGGCGATCGGTAGATTCCTTTACCTTTAGTCTCCTGGTATAGTTTGGCCAGGGTAACCTTTAAGGGATTGACTTTGTCCTCAAACCTTTGGTGCTTTTCCGGTACTGGGGAGGCAGCAGGAGGAGCACCTGGCCGCTTCTGATCAGAAACTCGATCCTTAATCTTTGGTTCGGGCACCCTTGCCTCTACAATTGCAAAAGCGGTCCTCCTCTGTCGTATGGCTAACTCCTCTTCTATTCGGAGGTGCCCTTGTGCCCTGAAATTGATCTCTCCAATGTCTACTGGTGGCCTCTTGACCATGGACTGATGGAACTTGGTTACAGGGATCAGGGCCATTCTGAAGGCTTCGACGGCTGAATGTTGATCGCAGTTGTCGATTGAAGACATCTCCACATTGAATCTTGAGACAAAACTTTTCAGGGATTCGCCTTTCTCCTAGATCATGGTGAATAGATTGGAGATAGTCTTCTTTTACCTTTTGTTGCCGAAGTACTGGGCAATAAATAATTCGCAGAATCTGAGCCAACTTCCAATTGATCGGGGCGATTGCTTTTTGAACCACATGAGAGTTGTTTCGGTTAAGCTGGTGGGGAAAACTTTGCAGAGTAAGGCTTCATTCTCGTTGTAAATATTCATCTTGGTATAAACGTGGTAGATGTGCTCTGTTGGATCTTTTGTACCATCGAACAGGGTGAACTTCGGTAATCTGAACCTCTCCGGATAGGGCACACTGGTGATCGAGACGGTAAAAGGTGTCTGGACGGCGTCGATGGATGCCAGATCGATAGGGGTCTATACCTTCAGATCCTTAAGCACTTCCCGCTGGAATCTGGACATGATTTCATCCAACTTTCTCATGGTTAGGACCTCCTCGGAGTTACGTACCCCGAGAACTTGTAGAGATGACTCCGCGTGTTCTTCCCGATCGTTGTGGGATCTAACGGGGAGGTTGTCCTTGTTTGTCTGGCAGCCTATAGACTGTTCATGCTAGCCGGATTGCTCGTCGTTATGGACCTCCTGTGGGTTCTGCAGTTCAGCCAATTTTTCCACCAGTTCAGCGTTTTGCCTCTCCAACTCGGCAGTCCTCTCCTCTAGGGCTTGTCTGATCGGATCTTCAGGTTGCTAGCCTCCGTTTGGAGGTAAATCGGTTTGTTGTGAACGTGTGATCACTGCCATTGATGGTATGAATCTTAGCTTTTTTGTAGAGAGTGGGAAGCTTTATTGAAAAATATTTCAATAATAGGGATTTCCCACAGACGGCGTCAATTGTGTAGAAGCAGAAAATACACAATAATAATTGAGGTAAAAAATTGGGATCTATTTTTATACATGCTTACACTATCATTTCATATATTATATTGTTTATACATGCTTATACGTATTAATAAATAATTACGGGCTATTATCAAAAACTTTTATGATTTTCAAGTTATTAAAAAAAAAACCGTGTTTTCAAAAAATTATTGTGATTTCAAAACCCCACTATGATTTTCAATTTAATCAAATACCCCATGCTTTCTATAAGATTACAAAAATACCCTCTAAAACTCTAATTCATTTTGGAAAACTTCCCCATAAGTCCTACTTTTTAATCAACATTCCAATTAAGTCCTACAAATATTTCAATTGGACAAATAAGTCTTACTTTTGACACCTAATTCCAAATAAGCTCATCTTTTAACATTTCTTTCCTATATTACTTTTTTTATATATTAATTCATACATTTATATAATTTATATTATATTTATATATACATATCTTCAACCTCGCCACCATACCACCATCTTCAACCTCACTCTCGTCGCTGCACCACCATCTTCAACCTCACCACCACCACCACCACCACTGATTTTTCTATTTTGGAGCTCTAATGTAGAGATAAACAATGGGTATGTGCTACAAGTCGGAGCTTCGGGTCGGAGTTGGCGCGGGCGGTGATTGGTGCGAACAGGGAGCTGGTGGTGACGGTGTCGAAGGAGGGGAGGGGAATTGGGGATGGAGGAAAAGGGTGGGGAGAATTTGCAGGCTCGTCCTTGTACAATAATTATCAAATTCTACTTTATTTTCATTTTGTGAAATGTGGTTTTTTATATATTTTGCATTTTATTTTATTTTTAATATGTTTTATGGAACATGTGAATTGGTATGCTTTTTTTTTTTTTTTGTGGAAGAAACAACCTTTAGTTATATATAGATGGTGTCGCGGGGGTGGCGGCGTGAGGTTGAAGATGGTGGTGTGATGGTGAGGTTGAAGATGATATATATAAATATAAATATAAATGTATGAATTAATATATAAAAAGGGTAATATAAGAAAGAAATGGTAATGATGAACTTATTTGAAATTAGGTGTCAAAAGTAGGACTTATTTGTCCAATTGAAGTATTTGTAAGACTTAATTGAAATGTTAGTTAAAAAGTAGGACTTATGGGAAATTTTCCCATTCAGTTTTCAATTTAAATTTCAATTAGACTCTAATTCATTCCATTTATCTCAATTAAATTCTAATTCATTCAATTTATCACAAACCCACTCTCCCTCACTCATTTACTCCAAAACTCTAATTCCTTCTATTTATAACAAACCCACTTTCAATATAAATTCCAATTTTAACTCAATTCAACGCTAATTACTTCTATTTATCATAAAATCACTTTCAATTAAAATTCCAATTTCAACCCAATTCAACTCTAATTCATTTCATTTATCATAAACTCACTTTCTCTCATCCATCTACTCAAAAACTCTTAATTATTTCCATTTATTACAAACCCAATTTCAATTTAAATTCCAATTTCAATTTATAATTATATATCTCTCTCTATATCATTATATATATATAATCATATATGTACTTATTTATCCATATATAATTATATATACATACATATATATATATCACTATATATAATTATAATCATATATACATACTTATTTATAATTTTGTATACGTATATATGATTATATATATATAGTGATATAGCGACATATATATAATGATACGACATATATATAATTATAAATTAAAATTGGGTTAAAATTGAGATTTAAATTGAAATTGAGTTTGTGATAAATGAAAGGAATTAGAGTTTTGGAGTAAATGAGTTAAATTGAAAGTAAGTTTGTGATAAATGGAAGAAATTAGAGTTAAATTGGGTAGAAATTGGGATTTAAATTGAAAGTGGATTTGTGATAAATAGAAGGAATTATAGTTTAATTGGGATTTAAATTGAAAGTGGGTTTGTGATAAATTGAAGGAATTAGAGTTTTGGAGTAAATAGGAGAGAGAAAGTGAGTTAGTGATAAATGGAAGGAATTAAAGTTTAAATAGAATTTAAATTAGAGTTTTGGAGGGTATTTTCGTAATCTTATATAGAGCATGGGGGTATTTGATTAAATTGGAAACCATATGGGATTTTAAAACCACGTGAATTTTTTTGAATAATTTGGAAACCATAGGATTTTTTTTTTTTTTTATGATAATAGCCCAATATTTATTAACAAATAATCACGAGATAAAACAAACAATTAAGTTGTAATTAAGAAAACGTAAAAAAATACTAATCCAAGGGATAAGATGATAAGTTTGGTAGTTGTGATCAGTATATATTATATATATATATATATATATATACCTTTTTTAATTTACACATATATAAATGAAATTAGACTATGGAATTTTTTCTCCTACCCTCTCTCCCTAGCTTCAAATGCACGCAAACGGAAGAAATTGTAACATCACGTAATCTCTCTCTCGCTTGGAATATACGCTAATTAATAACTAGCTAATAAACGAGTATATATATATATATCATAGGCTTAACTTACCAAAAGCAATCGGTAGATGAAGGCACGAAGATGAAGGGATTTTATACTTCGATGAACAAGATTGAGGAAGAACTGTTATATATATATCTCTATATATTTATGAGTATATTTATACATATATGAAGAAAACAGTTCTTCCTTAATTTTGTTCATGGAATTATAAAACCTGTAAACATTGCATTAATCTGTCTCGACATCAAGCTATGGTATATATGTTAATTTTCTTCATCACACATGGTATGTTAATTGTTTCTATGGTTGGATTATTATGATACCATACATAAACTTCCGAATTTTTTTTATTCTCAGAGAAATATATGTAATATATACCCTTCTGCTTTTGTTTAAAGCTTTTTTATATATATATATACACACACACTAACTTCTTGTTTATGTTTTTTTTTTAATCAATACGATGCATTCATTATCATGAGATTTAAACCAGATATAAAACTACAAATAATGGTGGCTTTTTTAGCCTGATTTCCTATTGAAACAGAGCATTCTTGAAAACTTTGGAAATTATGTGATATAAGTTGCATCAAATAGATCATCTTCGACAGTGCATGCAATTTGTTTATAAGATAGTTACCAACAATGTTTTCAACCTTTTCTTTTTCTTTTTAATTATAGTTAGAAAACTATGAGAATATTATGAGTATAAAAACATGTAATTAAATAATTAATCAGTGAGTACAATCTTTTCATAATCAAATCTTTTTCAGTTGTCTGATTGAATTTGTTCTACTTCGTGACAATGATCTTTCCTTCTCATATACCTTTTTAATCCAAATTTGCTAGCTAATCTATTTGCAATAATGTATAATTGTCCTGGAATGCACTTTTGAGGCAACATTAAATTCTTTATTACAAAGTGTTCTCATGATTTCATTTAACAACAATCAATTTGGTTCCAAAGTATTTTTATTTAAAGACAAAATAATTTTAATGCAAATTCATGAATTTTTGTTGTGGAAATTTATTCCACGCGGTTCCAATAATTTAATTTTGTTTCGTTTAGTAATCGATTTGGTGCAACCATTAATTATACGATTTTAATTTATATATATATGGTGGTTTTTATGATCTTAATTTTGTAATATATGTAGCGGTTTTCTGTGTTGGGATTGACTTTTTGGGTCCACTCAATTGAGTTAGTTGTTGTGTGTGATTTTTGGCTACTGTATCATTTAAAGTTTATAACTTACTGTTTTGATTTTTCTGTGTTTCAACATTTTTAAGTACCCATCTGGAGAAGATCCTTCACTTAATTGAATTCTAGTTGTTGAGTGTGATTTAAGGAGAAAGTGTGATTTAATTGTATCAAGTATGTACTTTTTTGCTGTGTTTTGATTTACCTTTTGGTATGCCCAAATTGAGTATTTACTGTGTTGAGTTCGAGTCAGAGTGTGATAATTGACAGATGTTGAAAAAAATTAAGCCATTAGTGCTTTCAATTTATGCTATATATATCTTAGTAATGTTGCTGTTATTCCATTCAAAACAAATTAGTATATGTTGTTTTCCTCAAACGTTTAGTGATTTTTTTTTTTATCAATTTTTGGAGTATGATCATTGATGCAACAAAACTCAAGGTATTAATGCTTTCAATTTTTGGAAATTACAGAGCTTTTTGTACCAGTTGTCACTGCCATAGTCATGGCGTCCTTCACAGGTTTCCAATTTCCCCCCACTTTTCCTGTGTACTATTTTTGGTTCTAGTTTGAAATTTGTTATTATGGGTATTGGGTAGTGATTTCCATCATTTTATTTTTTATTTTTCAGTAAGTAGAGAGATTTGAAGCCACGGAACCTTTTGGTGGATAAGGAAAAGGGAATACTTAAGATTGCTGATCTTCCTTCACTGTTCCTCTCAAAAGTTACACTCATGAGGTTTCTCTCTTCCTTCACTATAGTTCCATTATGTGAGAGGTGACAAAATCCTAGGTATAAACATGTAACACAATTATTTCAGTGTCACTCTTAAGGATACTACAATATAGTGCCCTCTTATGTGTTAGAATAATACTATGGTCCCGCCTAATAAAAATGGCAGATGGCAGATGGAGTGGTTAGTCGGTGGTCACCTTTCTTGGTGCGGATTGAATTCTATGAATTCAATAGCTTCATATGTGGGTGAAGCTATAGCCTATATATAGGCTTGATTCGGAGGAAGACAAAAGATAACAAGCAACACACCAAGCAAGAGCAAGAAAGAGAGAAATTGTGAGCCAATTTGTAAGAGAGAGCTTTCATTTCGAAAGCCACAAATTGAAGGCTTGTTGTAATCCCATTATTCATATAGTGGAAGTTGAATCTCTCCCGTGGACGTAGGTCTCAAATTGGACCGAACCACGTGTATATCTTGTGTCGTATCTATTTTATTGTTGTTGTGTGTGTGTTTGGGTTGATTAATCCCAACAAAGTGGTATCAGAGCCTAAGTTCAGGCGGTTATTACTCACCACCACCATCTGCATCACCACTGTAAAGACCTAATCCCAATCTGAAAACCACCACCTCAACCACCTCAACCACCGCTTCCGAGTGACTGCTCATCCCTTCGAATGACTGGTCAGTGTTGGCCCAAGTGAGTTCACCGACCAAACATCTCATTGCAAGACCTGTCGTTGCCATTGAAGAGGTTTGCTCCTCCCTACCTGCGGCTGTTTGGAGAAGCTTTGTGCATATCCCATCTTCTCTGCTACATATATATATACATACATGTATGTATATATACATAGTATACAGTAGTGTTCTCTTGCTCCCCAAGGAACAAGATAAGCTATACTCACTTTTAATAGTAGCCATTAGATCTAATCTAACGGTCACAATCCAAAATCACTATTTTTTAAAAAAATATTTCAAAACCACTCTTTTTATATTTCAATTCCATAATTAGTTTTTTTAATACCATCCATGTAAAACTAAATATGGTAAATCCCTAAATAAAAATTTTAACTACATCAAAGATTAACCACTAATCTTCTCCATGACTTCATCATCGTCAAATTATGAAATTGCATTCAAATATTTGAATACATATTATTAATTGGTGAGTGCAAAACTAAAAGTATTATATTTACCAAAAAAGAACCTAAAGGTATTATAAATAATTCCATATGATTTTTTATCAAATTAAAATCTATTTGATTTATTTAAAAGTCAATCAATTTTCGAGTTTCATAGAAAGGCTCTACACTAAAAAAGCTAACACATTTTTTTTATTATTATAACCAACTGTTGACCCAAGGTTTTAAACCATGGGTAAATGAGACATTTTGATGATAACAAATAATTGAATGTGGTGATATAATGTCTACTTGAGTTATGTTTGGTAGGTTGAATAATCAAGATAAACTCAAGAGAGCTAGTGGATCCATGAGAAGATCAAGCAAATGTGCTTAGAGCTCAAAAGACATTGAAGACAAGGATGGAGGCATCAACCTAAAAGCTTAAAGAAATTGAAGATCAAATAAATGGATAAAGTAGGCTTGAGTGAGTGTTAGATTTAATGTAAATTTATTTTTGAAATAACTTACTTGAAAGCTCAACTCTTGAACACATAGCATATAGGACCATGCATATCATTCATGAGTCCTTGCATCATTAGCATTAGACTATGAACATCATTTAGTCTTTGCTAAAGTTGAGTTAGTTCAAGCTTTCATAAGCTATGGAAGAACTCAACAAAGATGTTGTCCTAGAACCATTAACTTAACTCATATCACTTGAAATGGATTTTAGATGCAAAGTAAAGCTTTGAACAAAATTGTTAAACCATGAAAACTTTTGTCTAATATTGAGAATTTGTCTAAATTGGAAAATCATTTTATGATCTCAATAATGACTTTAGGCATGTCAATGACCTTAATAAGTCTCTAAGACATTCTGGGAGTGTGTCTAAGTCATTTCGGAAAAATTCCAAAAAATTTCACGAAAAACCGTTAAGTGGGTTAGAAGTTCGAAATGAAGCGTTACATTCAAACGACCATATATCACTAAAAATTGGGTCAAATGAAGAGATTCAGATTGTTATCACCCCCCTCTAGGTGTCAATATGTGTCCAACACCAACTAAAAACAAATTACAATTACTTGGAGTATCAGGCTGTTTTAAGTTGTTACACTAATTCTATTTACAAAGAAGGAGCTAAAAAAACATAATCATGTTTAAGTTTGCAAGTGGAAAATGGATTTCCAATTTGATCTAGAGTCTTAAGGTATACATCTTCACTGGATATGTAAAATTAAATATTGTGTAATGAAAATTTCTGCTCTAGTATTTCCATGATTTCTTTCTTTCCAAATATATGGCTGAATGTTTATATTTATTTTATTACCATTATTGCTTAGGTAATTACTTTTTTGAATCAATATGGGTGGTATTAAAAAAGCTAAATATGAAATTGAAATATAAAAATAGTGCTTTTGAAATATTTAAAAAAACTTTAGTGGTTTTGGATTGTGATCGTTAGATTAGATCTAATGGCTAGTATTAAAAGTGAGTATAGCTTATCTTGCTCCCTGGGAAGGAAGAGAACACTACTGTATATATATATATATGAAATATATATAGATATGGTTTTGTGAGAAAGTGGAGAGTGGGAGGAAGAAAAGATTTAAACAAAAAAAAACCAAAATGGGTGAGGCTGCCAGATTGTACTCTCGGTAGATGGCGAGTAATTGAGGGACATTGAGTTAAAGAAGATAGAGAGTGAATGGGGTGGGCTGTAACACCCCGTGTTATTTTTCCTTTTTTCTGAAATAATTTTCTATTTATTTTTGGTTGTGACGTCACTTTTTCATGACATCGTGGTTATTATGAGTATTTCACATGTAAATTTTTTGCGTTTACATTTAGATTTGACAGGACAACTCTACGATTTCTCCTTGATGACTTCGTGGACTTTCGTTGGTGATTACGTGACGTGACGTGACGGTACTGTTTCAGACTTAGTGAAACATTGACGTGAATTCTTATTGTCGACTAAGTGGATTTGTTTTGACGTTGGCGATTGGTGCTTTGACAGGGTGGCGACACGTTTAGTATGTCCAACGTTTGAGGCTTCGACTCAGTGGTTTAAGTTTGGCATTTAAGGTTTTAGGGGTTTGATGTTTTTGTTTCCCCTTGTAATGGGATTAGTACGTACTTCATTTGGCTGGCGTGCTTAAGAGTATTGGTATTCCCTTTGCTTGTTTTCTCTGTATTTGTACCTACGTGCCCCTATGTGTTGATATGGTTGTGCTTGATCATTGTTTTGGATTTCTTTTGTGCCCTAGTTATTTATAGTTATTTGATGGGTTATGTACGTACCCGGTGTTTTGGTAGTTGGGTTTTACCCCGAGCTTGTTATATTAGTTATATTAATTATTGGGCGTCCCGTTTATTTTTCTGGCTCGTGTGGTTTTATTTGGGGGTTCTCGGTATATTTTTGGGACTTATTGTATATGTATATATTTAATTGGGTATATATATAATTGTTTTATTTAAAACATATATATAGAAATATATATGATATGTAAATATATGATATATGTGTGTATCGGGTGTAGAGATAGACGCGACGACAGACCCCCCCCCCCCCCTTTATTCTCCTTCTTCTCCGGTCTGTAACTTCTTCCTCACTTCATTTTCACCGTCGATCGATAGTAGAGAGAGGGAGAGGGGGCTGTCAAAGAAAGGGAAAGACGTCAATAATGAGAGGAGGGTCACGACTGAAAGAGACAACTTGGTGGTGGGTCGCCGACCTGGAGCGACGACGACGACATAACCAGCGGTGGCATGCAACATCGAGGTCGTCGAAGCTGTTGTGATGCGTGACGATGACTGTGGTGGTACGATTCTGTAGTGGCTTGACCAAGGTTTCGACAGGCGCTGTTGTTCGACGGCAAGGGGCGACGACTAAGGTCGCTAGTGGTGCACGAAGGCGTGGTGGTGGCGCTAGTTCACGTCGTAATGGCGCGTGACGAACAATGACGAGTTTGACCGGACCGAGTTGGGTCAACTCAATGCCAATTATTACTTCGTTTGGTGTGAAATTTTGAGAATAGCTTGCTCTCGAGGTTGTACACGATATATCCGAATTTGGTATGAAACTGTTGAACAGTTTGCCGGGAAATATGATATTTATGTACGATTTTACGTTTAGTACTTTTCAGATTTGGTTCATTTCATTAGGCAATTACTAATAAGCTTTGACTATATTGAATAGGTCGGCGAGGCAAAAGTTTCAATCCAAGTGAAAAAAATTTCGGATAACTTTGGTCGGTGGGTCCCATTTTCGGGCACCGGCACTGTTCATAGTGGGCCCATTTCGGGGTTGTTTTGTAAGCGTAAATTTAGGTGGGATATTTTTTAAAAATATATCTAAATCTCACACTCGTAGCATAGGGAGCCGTAGATTTTATTATTGTTTATTTATCGAGCATGTTTAAATCTTTAGGAAATTATGATTTTCCTGATATTGTGTATTTACGTGTATATGTGATAACATGTGTTTCATTCCCAGCTATAGACGGGTTTAGGATTTTGTATTAACTCGAAATTGAAATGCCCCTAGGTGGACTAGAAACGAGGCGGGATATAGTAATTCCCACGAGAAATTAGAATAATTAAGAACCTACTTGATTTGATTAAAATAGGCGGCCTAGTACCCCTTGAATTTGAAGTAGGTAAAAAAAAATTGTGAAAATTGGTCTCGATCTTAAAACGCGATTTAGTTCCCTTTTGGTTTATGTTTTACTGAAATTAAAGCATGTTAAAGGAGGCTTGAAAATGAGGGACGTGAAAACTCAGACGTTCTAGTTCCTTTTTTATTTTCTCGAAAATTATAAAGAACTGTAAGTGGAGAACTTGGATGCCCCTGAGATGGAAATATTATTTAAGATAAATTATAAGCATGCTGATATGTAAAATTTACAATAAATGGGTGATTGAGAACCTGGATAACCCTAAGATGAAATTGTCATGATTTACTGTTTTAGTTAAATTATAAAACATGTTTTATATGAATGAAAAATGGAAATTTATGTTGAATCATTGAGCATTGGGTCCATGTAGAGGCATTTTGCATTCATGTAGCACCGTGGACATATATATTGAGTCGATGTTGGTAGCATGTATCATTTGTATCATATATACGTATGAACCGTTTGGATAGTCGGAACAACTAGCCAGTGGGTGTTCTAGCACCGAGGGAGCTAGCATATCTCGAATCCTTAGAAGTTGGGGGTGAGGGCTTAGGTCTCACTTGTCGTTCCGAACAGACTTGTGGTCTCCATACTCTATTCGGTGACACCCAAGCTTCCTTGTGTGGGCTTGTTACCCCTATAAGCGATCAGTTTGGGATTCTTTATTATCTGTTTAACCCTCATGTAGATAGGGTTGCACTTGAGTTGCATTGACATTGCACTTGCATTCACATTGATCATTTATTTGACATATGATTATCTGTTGTTATTGCTTACTGATATGGAACAGGTGATATGTGGTTATATTTTATAAATCTTTATTATCCCCTTGAGCGCTACGACGCAATAATTGCGATATTGGTTGTGCTCCTGGATATAGAAATCCCTTATGAATGTTAAAAAAAAATGATTAACAAAATTCTCAATGTGAATGAAGGCTTAAAAACCTTAAGTTGGAAAATAAAGAAATTTAATAATAATTAAGAACCGGGGATGATGGCACGACGGTTAGCCGGGTTTTAAACGGTTATGTGGAACTAAGTGAAAAGTGGTCAAATGGCGTAACATTTTCTCCTTGAGTCGGGCTTCTAGTTTAGCTGGTCAACCCTTATACCGGGACTTAGATGGGGTTATGGTTTTCGGCTATATATGCCTTTGTTTTGGGTGATTGATGCTACCGCGGGGTCACTGGCCTACCCCTCTTGTGGGGAGGCGAGTTTATTAAGTTAAAAGTCGATCTAGGCTCGTTAGTCTTACCGTCTCTTTTTCAACTCCTGTATTTTGAGCTTGTTGTTCTTCCTTTCACTTTGAAGGTGTTTTGAGAAGTAAAACGGTATTTAGCTCGTGTCCCTTGAAATCTTGGTTACGGTTTGGATCTTTGGGACCAAACTAAAACTCTCTCAATGTTTTGAAAACTTAAAGTTTTTGGGTTTTTTATAAAGTTGTGTTTTTCGTTTACCTGGGTCCCACCAACTATTTTTGAAAACCCTAAGTTGGAAACTTGTTTTATGAAGTATGATTTGAATTCTTGGGACCAGGAGTATCAGAAGCAACACTGTTTTGAAAAGTGTCAGAAAACTTTATTTAAAAAAAAACGTTCTTGTGAAGTCAGTGAACTAAATACTGTATGTCAATGTTTTTGAGACCTCGAGGTTGTGCCGAGATCTTGGTATCGTTGGAGTTCGAGAACTCTAGGTTTCTTCTAGTTGTTTCTAAAATTCCTTTTGAGCCAGTTATGCCTTGGAGATCTGTTTAGAGTTTTCTCAAATTTTTAAACAAATATTGATGGTCTAAGGACCAGTTTTAAAAGAAGTTTAAAAAAGAATTTTGAAATAGTTTTCAGTTTGAACTCTCGTGGTTGATCTTACTCTTCGTTGTCACTGTTCCTTGGCTTTTAGTTGAACTTGGGATTTTAAGGTTTTTGCCTTTGGGGCGGACCTTATATTCACGTGTGTTGTTAGTGTCCTTGTCATGTTCTCAGGTAAGAGACGTGATGTTGATTTTCTCACACATAGTGCGATTTCTAGTACTTTAGGTGGGTTTGGAGACGTTGGAACCAAATAGATTTGACCGGGTCCTAAAACTTTTTCTTAAAAACTGGTTGAATCCTTCGGGGTTCAACATTTTTTTCCTTAAAACCCGAGGGCCTCGGCATCTGTTTGAGACTAAATGACTCTTGTACCCTTTCATGTGCCTCGATAGGCGGTGTGAGTTGGAAATGATTCTGTTGGTTATCGAATCCGGTTTGGTGATGGTGTTTTCCCGCTTATGTTTCTCTAAGTGAACGGGTTAGTTCACTGGTTATTATGAATAAAAGGACATGATTGAAGTTATAATTTATGAGAGTGAGACTTTCCAGATATGACTTGATGACGGTATGATGTAGAAGTGTGATCCAGTTGAGTTGTGAATGTGGTTGTGATGATTCCCTTCCAGTAGTCCTAAGGAGTGACCTATTTACCTCCTAGGAACTTTGAGTGGCATGTTCGGTGCACGATATGATGGATAGTTAGTTCTTATAGTAACTCTAGACGAGGGTGTGTATTAGACTGGTTGTATATACGACTATGTGGGTATGGTAAGTTATCTGCGGGGTTTTACGTATACATACGTTTATATTTATTCGTATGTTGGTTCGACATGTATACATAGGTTGGTGATATTTTTGTTGCCTTGTACTATCTTATGATTCGTGAGATATGATTTGGATAATTTTTGGGGCTATTTTGGGGTCTCGGATTGACGTGGGTGCCAGGTGACAGCTGACTAACCTAGGATAGATGCATTAGAGGTTCCTGGCGGCTAGGGGTGTGTTTGTTAGGGATATTTAGTGAGTCGTGGTTTTTGCTCACCCCCACACAAGTTGCGGGATTGTAGGTGGATGCATCACGACATGGATAGCGGCGATGGTACGGGTGGTTTGAGACATTTTAATTAGAGTTGTTCCTTTTATCCGTAGTTATTCTGTTATTTTTATTTTTCTCATCCTCTTGTTATTCGAAGGTTAGTGTTGTAGTTGGGAGCCAATTTGTTGGCATATCCCCTTTCATTATATCTTTTATTTCGGGTATTTATTTTTTCGGGGTGCCATTATATCTTTTCGGCATCACCATGTGGTTTTCTGTATTCTTATTCGAGCATTGTGGCTCTATAGGTTTTAGAAAGGGTTGTGTAGAGGTAGCGGTGGTTTCTTTTCCACTACCTCGGCCCTAGTTGGTTTTTGGAATGTTGGGTTACATGTCATTGAGTTTATTTCACTTGTTATGGGCAGGTTATGTTGTTGCATTGTTTTTGGGTTGTCCATATGTTCCATTTACAAATTGAACTCTGCCGGATTTTTGTTAGATTTTCGTATTGAATTTCTATCACTCAGGTGTACATGGAATACCTTATTTCATTCTTATTCCATGAGTTTTATTGTTATTGATGATTCTAGTGGTTGTTTCCACTAACGTCATATCTCGGGATTCGCTAATTCTCAGAGTTGGAGTTTCGGGAATTTAAGGGCGTGACATGGGCAGAGTTGGTTGAAGAGTAATTAGAGTCCAGGTGAAAATTTAATTGAGGAGAGAGAGAAAAAAAAATGAAAAAGAAAATACAATAGTGAGTGGGTCTCGGGTGGTGAGTGGAGAGAAAAAGAAAAAGGAGAGAGGGAAAAAAAGGGGAATTTTTTACGCTTTTATAGCGTCGATAATAAGCTGTTAGGGGTCATAAAAGATCATTCAGCCCACTTCACTATTTTAGATCTATTATGCTCAATTTTGATCCATTTTTGATCTGATCGGACTTGTTCTTAAGGTTTTCGACCATTCCGAACCCAACGGTGCACTCTGTTTTGCGTGATTCAGTTCCTAACATATTAAACAAGCCACTTGAAGCTTAAAATTGGGTCGAAACCATGGAAGATTCAGCATCAGGCACCATGATCAAATTGACCGCAACAAATTATTCATTGTGGAAGTAAAAAATGGAGGATCTTTTATACATTAAAGATCTGTGGAAGCCGATGACACACCTGATGGCAAACCGGCAGATATGTCCAACGGAGATTGGATGGTACTGAACCGAAAATGTGTCACTGAAATCAGATAATAGATCGATAAAAACATTTACCAAAATTTTGCCAACGACAATGATGCTTATGTTTTTTGGAAAAAATTGAAGAAGATGTACGCGCGAAAGACATCTCAAAATAAGGTAATTCTTTTAAGGCATATTGTAAATCTTAAATACAAGGATGGTAAAAGTGTGTCATAATACATGAGCGAATTTCAGGGGCTGTTGGACCAATTCAATTCTATGAAAATGATGATAGAAGATGAGATGCAAATAGTATTCCTATTACACTCCCTTCTTAAAAGTTGGGAAACACTAGTTGTCTCTGTAAACAATTCGGCTCCTAACGGAATCATTACCATGGAAATGGCAAAAGACAGAATGCTGAAAGAGGAAGCAAGAAGAAAGGAAAAAGGATATTATTCGGAATCAGAAGCTCTTGTCACTGAAAGACGAGAAAGAAAAGAATGACGCTGTAGAAGCAAAAGCAGAAACTATCGCAACCAGACGCAACATCGTGGGTGATCAAAGTCCATTTTTAGGAGAGACAAAAAATGTCACCACTGCGGCAAGCCAGACCATTTTATCAAAGAATGCAGGAAGCTAAAAGCTGAACAGTCAAGACAACAGACCAGAAATAAAGGTGAAGAAAGTACCTCAGAAGCAGCCACAATAGCCATAGAAAATATCGTCATCATTCAAGATGATGATTGTGTCACATCACATCTGAAGATTCTACCTAAGTTATTGACTCAGGTGCTTCCTGTCATGTCACTTCAAGGAATGACATTTTCACATCCTACACCAGTGGCAATTTCGGACTTATGAAGATGCAGAACCATGGAGCATCCAAAATTTTCGGCAGGGGCGATATTCTTTTGGAAAGCAGCAACGGATACAAACTACTCCTCAAATATGTGAGACATGTCCCAGATATTCGTCTCAACCTAATCTCCACCAAAAAACTCAATGATGAAGGATACAATAGTCACTTTGGTGATATGAAGTGGAAGCTCACCAAAAATAATCTTGTGGTGGACAAAGGAAAGAAGATCAGCTCTCTTTACTCAACGTAAGCAAAACTGTGCAGAAATTCCACCGAGTTATGGTACAAAAGACTCGGTCATATGAGCGAGAAAGGACTCAAGATACTTGCCAGAAAGGAGCTCTTACCCGGAATGAAAGCTACGCCATTACACACTTGTGTTGATTGTATTATGGGAAAACAACAGAGAGTTGCATTTCACAATTCTCCTCCATCTAGAAAACCATATATTCTAGATCTGATACACACTGACGTCTGCACCATGCAAACCAAAACTCTTGGAGGTGCCCTCTATTTTGTCACTTTTATTGATGATCATTCCAGGAAATTATGGACCCTTTACATTGAAAACTAAAGACTAGGTGCTGGAAGTATTCAAACAGTTTCATGTAAAGGTTGAAAGAGAAACTGGAAAATGGTTAAAGTGTGTACGTGCAAATAATGGTGGCGAGTGTAGAGGACCATTAGAGGAGTATTGCTGACGCTTTGGCATCAGACTCGAAAAATTAGTGCCAAAAACTCCTCAACACAACGGCCTTGCAGAAAGGATGAATAGAACCATCTGCGAAACAATCAGGTGCATGCTAACTAATGCCAAGTTGCCAAATCCTTTTTGGGGTGAAGCAATGAGAACAACGATTGACTTAATCAACCTATCTCCCTTAGTTCCACTAAACAGTGATGTACCAGAAAGAGTGTGTACATGGAAATATGTTTCCTATAAACACTTGAAGGTGTTCATTTGTAAAACATTTGTCCACATTCCTAGAGATGAAAGATCCAAGCTTGACGAAAAAGCCAAACAGTGCATCTTCTTGGGTTATGCCCATGAAGAGTTCGATTACAGACTCTGGGATCCTATCAACAAATCATAAGAAGTAGAGATGTGGTGTTTTTCGAAGATCATACCATTAAAGATATTGAAAAACAAAATAAACCAGAGTTACTAGAAGAGTTACCAGCTAACATATACCCAATTCCTCCACCAGGAGCATAAAATCATAGGGGAGCTGTTTAAGGAAATCTAGCAGATGAATGTGCAAAACCAAGACCAGATGCAGAAGAAAACCCTGTTAATCATTAAAAGAGATTCACTAGAGAGAGACAACCAAGTCGCAGATATTCTCCCACAGAATATGTGATACTTAGTGATGGGAGAGAACTAGAGAGCTACCAAGAAACTGTTGCAGATAGTCACAAGACGGAGTGGATGAAAACCATACAGGAAGAGATGAAATCACTGCATGAGAACCACACATATGATTTGGTCAAGCTACTATAAGGAATAAAGGCTTTCAAGAAGAAGTGGGTGTTCAAGCAAAGGCTGAAGAAAATAAACCACAACCAAGGTACAAAGCAAAACTGGTTATTAAGGGATTCAAACAGAAGAAGGGCATCGATTTTGAAGAAATATTTACTCCTATGGTGAAAATCTCATCCATTCGAGTTGTTCTTGGCCTGGCAGCCATCTTGAACCTAGAGATCGAACAACTTGACGTAAAAACTGCATTCTTACATGGTGATCTAGATGAAGAAATCTACATGGAGCAACCTGAATGATTTAGAGCCAGGGGAAAATAAAATCTTGTGTGCAAATTGAAGGAAAGTCTCTATGGGCTTAAACAGACACCAAGAAAGTGGTACAAGAAGTTCGACTCATTCATGGACCAACATGGGTACAACAGAACCACTGCAGATCACTGCGTGTTTATCAAGAAGTTTTCAGACGTTAACTTCATTATTCTCTTGTTATATGTTGATGACATGTTAATTGTTGGTCATGACATTAGCAAGATCAGCAAGCTGAAGAATGAATTGAGCAAGTCATTTGCCATGAAAGACTTGGGAGCGGCAAAACAGATTCTCGGCATGCAGATCTCTCGAGACAGGCAGAATCACAGACTTTGGCTATCTCAAGAAAGATATATTGAAAAGGTTCTGGAAAGATTCAATATGAAGCATGCTAAACCAGTTAGCACTCCCTTGGCCAATCACTTCAAACTCAGTAAGCAAACATGTCCAACAACATCAGAGGAGGATAAATCAATGGTGACTATCCCATACTCATCCACAGTTGGAAGTCTCATGTATACGATGGTCTGTACTCGACCAGACATCGCTCATGTTGTTGGTGTGGTAAACAAATTTCTCTCAGATCCCGGAAAAGAACATTGGGAAACTGTTAAATGGATCTTCAGATATTTGCGAGGAAGCTCAAAGTTGTGTATGAGTTTTGGAGCATCAAAACCAATTCTTGAAGGCTATGCATATGCTGATATGGCTGAAGATCTTGATGGCAGAAAATCAACATCAGGATATCTATTTACTTTTGCAGGGGGAGTTGTATCTTGGCAGTCAAAACTGCAAAAATGTGTCGCTTTGTCTATGACTGAGGCATAATATATTGTAGCCACTGAAGCTGGAAAAAAGATGTTATGGATTAAGCGATTCCTTCAAGAGCTTGGTTTAAAGCAAACGAAATTTGTGTTGAATTGTGATAGTCAAAGTGTCATTGACCTCAGCAAGAACGCAATGTACCATTCTCGCACAAAGCACATTGATATCAGGTATCATTGGTTACGTGAGGTAATCGACAAGTAGCAAATGGTGCTAAAGAAGATTCACACAGACAAAAATATTGTTGACATGTTGACCAAGGTTATTCCCAGAGACAAACTTGAGCTATGTACAAAGGTCGTTGGGATGGACTCCAACTGAGAAGTCATGCTGCAAATCTCCTTTTATCGGCGGGAGGGGGAGATTGTTAGAATAATACTATGGTCCCGCCTAATAAAAATGGCAGATGGAGTGGTTAGTCGTTGGTCACCTTTCCTGGTGCGGATTGAATTCCATGAATTCAATAGCTTCATATGTGGGTGAAGCTATAGCCTATATATAGGCTTGATTCGGAGGAAGAAAAAGATAACAAGCAACACACCAAGCAAGAGCAAGAAAGAGAGAAATTGTGAGCCAATTTGTAAAAGTGAGCTTTCATTTCAAAAGCCACAAATTGAAGGCTTGTTGTAATTCCACTATTCATATAGTGGAAGTTGAATCTCTCCCGTGGACGTAAGTCTCAAATTGGACCGAACCACGTATATATCTTGTGTCATATCTATTTTATTGTTGTTGTGTGTGTTTGGGTTGATTAATCCCAACATTATGTGCTAATACCATAAACTTTTGCATTGGTATCAGAGTTAACTTTTAAAAATGATTTCCTTATATTTTTTCAGTGTTCTTCTTTAATTGTTTGGCGTCCTCTACTTCTTTAAAAGGATTTTGCTTGAGGACCATATAATCCCTTAAGGTAGCTATAGTATGACATCGTAGTGGGAAGTCAGAAAGGGGTGTCGTGTGAGCATGATGATATGAAACTTTACTCGAGATTGATCTAAAAGCGTGAGGCCCTTCTTGACAGTCCTTTTACGATTTAAAGCAAGTTTCGTTGGCAATCCTTAAATATACTCGAAACCAAGAACCATAGGATCCCTCAAGGTATCTGATAGAATACAACATCAGAGTTCAATGCTAGTAAGGGTTGTTGTGTGACAAATGCGCGAGCAACATGATTTGAAATTTTCTTGATTTGAGCTTGATCTAGGAGTGTGGTGTGTTCAGGCCTCATTGTAATCCTAAATTTTAGACTCCAAGCATCTTTCCCAATTTGATGACTTCTCGAAGTGCCTTGATGGTAACTTCGTGCATTTTTATTTATTTTTTTTGTCAAAAGGAAAGATCTTTCTTCGAGGCTTATAAGTAAAAAGGAGTTCCTTGACATCTTGGATTATTCACTGACCTTACTTCCACCAGGCTCATTCCTAGAGATGTGCTCTTTGAGGTTTATAATGTCATCTTTATGCTTATTAATGGAGGTAAAATACCTCAAGTCCTATACCAATCAGCCATCCTGGACTATGTTTGTTGCAGCAAGGCTTTAATTAATTTACTCAAATAGTGAAGTCCTCGTGATAGTAGTAAGCGTGAGTGTAGGGAAGGCTGCAACTGGAGATTCTGAACGCTGTATATGTGATGAACTCCTTGAAAGACTTCCTCTTCCTTCCTCGAGGTTTTCTGTTATTTCCTCGAGTTTTGCCCGTATGAAAGTTCGTTGAGGTTCTTGTTCAGCATCTCTTGAAGAAACTATGGATATTGCTGTCATGTTAGATCCCATACTGTTGGGAACAGTACTAATATATTAATACCGACATGTGTTGTTTTCCCGCACCAAGTTTGATCCGCGCTGTTCCTCAATGAGAGCTGATGACGTCCCCTCACGTGTGGCCTTCAAGTCCAACACGTGGAACAACAATTTCAACAAAGGGTTGCAGTGAAGTTTGAACACAAGACATTTGGTTCTGATACCATGTTAACTACCAACTACTCTAAAAGCTTAAGCTATTAGAGAGGGTGTAACTTAAATATTTTATATCCTTCAACAATTTGTGTTTCGTTAATAGATTGATATTATACGACTACTCTACCCAACAGTTATGATTCCAGATTTTACTAATATATTCATACTTTTTTTTTAATTGATTGTTAAGTTTATCCTGTTGCCAAAGCCTTTACAAAAAACCCTTTCAAATTTTTTTCCTTGCTTTTATTTGGAATTGTAATATGAAATGAATGTTTCAGCGCTATATCGACAACTCTTAGAGAAGTTGAAGTTGTGTGGGTGAAGGGGGCTTTAGGATTTTATTTTGAAACTATGTACTTGCTCTTTCAATATATGTTCTTTCCGGAATTTCGGATATTAAATGATTTTATTTATTTATTTGGACACTATGCAGAAGATGCTTAAGTATGATCCAGCAGATAGAATCTCAGCCAAAGCAGATTTAGATCATCCCTATTTTGACAGTTTGGACAAGTCTCAGTTTTGCTTTTGTATGATGAACCTGAAATACTACTATATACTCTATATAGACATCTTCTTCTTTTCCTTTTGGAAATTTGAAGTGAAATTTAGTTGTTTTCTTTTGTTTATGAAATTTACAGTTTTTCTTTTCCTCGCAAACCAGATTTATAAATTCTTATACTACAATGGTTTTCTCTTTCGTTGCAAGTTTTTTATTGATTATGTTTTTTTTTTTGCATGACTAGACACAATGGTGTGTTATTGTACTGCTGTTTGAATTTTGAATTTTGTAAAAATATTTGACTTCTGGATTTTTTCTTTGGATAATTTTTTAAAAACACTACGTACTCTGATGTACATAACCGATGAGAGGTAGAGATTTATATCTCGTAAATGCGTGTATATATAAATATATATATATTTATATTTGATAATTGAATGCCAGGCTTTGTGTTGATCAAGTTTATGGCTGACATGTAAAAGATCATTACTCATTGTTAAGCAATATACGATCATTAATAATCAATAAACATGTAGAAAAGTAGATGACCGTAGGGTACCCCTAGTTAGGGTTGTAAATGAGCCGAGTCGAGTAGTAGCTTGTTCGAGCTCGGCTCTGATTATGTATCAAGTGTGTTCGAGCTCGACAAGACTTTTTACTTAGTTGTTCGAGCTCGGTTCGATTAAAAATTAAAATACTCGAGTTCAGCTCGCGAGCTCGATTAACTTAACAAGCCGAGCTCAATCTCGAGCTAATTATCAAGCTTAAGCTTGATATCAAGCTTGTTTATGAAAATGAAAGAGGCGACTAGATCTGAAACTAGGAACTAGGAAGTCTGAAGGGATTGAAACTAACAAGTCTCTATCAGCATCTTTCCAAAAAGAAACTAGGAAGCTCCATTCAAAATTATGTTGAGAAAGAGAGACTTCAAATGGAGTAATGGTGATATATACATACACAGTGACGAATCTAGGGATCCATGTCAGTGGGGGCTAAAAAAAAATTTTGAATTTTTGGGGTATAAATAACATATATTTATTTTAGTGGAATTTAAAACAAATTTTCAATGGGGGCTTATTTGTAAAAAAAATATAAATTATGTGGTACTTAAGGTAAAAAATATTTTAGTGGGGGCTAAATACTAAATATCTAAAATTTTAGGATGAAAAATATATCCTAAATTTTAGTGGGGGCCTGAATTGGATCCGTCCCTGTACATATATATATGTATATGTATATATATATATATGTATGTGTGCGCTTGCACAGAGAGAGGCTACTAGATAGGCTACCAGATAGGCTAGCAGATATGAGGGGATTGGATCATATATATATATATATATATATGTGTGTGTGTGTGTGTGCTTGTATAGAGGGAGAGACCGAGAGAGAGTACCGGATGGTACGGTGGTGGGGTGCGATGAGGAGCAGCGATCGAAGCCATTGTCTGTGTGTGTCTACGTGTGATGTTTGGAAAAGAGAGTGAATGAGTTTCTAGAGAGAGGAAGCCACATGCGTACAGATATGGAAGGGTGGGTTGTCATACAAACTTTTTCATATTATATTTTATTACATAAACTTTAGAGTATTATATATATAAACATTTTTATTTTAAAATTAAAGTGGACATGACATGCCCGACAATGTTCTTGAAGTGGAAAATACCTTTCTCTCTCTTTAATGTATACATATATATATGACATGTATGTAAATATATATAATCGAGCTTTGTTTGCGAACACGTTCACGAACATGTTCACAAGTTTTGTTTACAAAAATGTTCACGAATTTTGTTCGCGAACATTATCGAGCCGAGCCCATACCTATTTGAGTTTAACTCATTTACGAATCGAGCCTAAAAAATTTGTTTGAGTTTGGTTCACTTACTAAATAAACAAACGCAAGCCGAGTTATTATCGAGCTGAGCCTGAGTAGCTTATCGAGTGTTTGGTTCGTTTACAACTCTACCGGCAAGGACGGATTCAATTCATCCCTAGTGGCCCCCACTGAAACTTTTTTTTATATAGTTTTTACCCTAAAAATTTAGATATCTAGTATTTAGCCCCACTGGAAAAAAAAATTACCTTAAGTACCACAGAATTTAGATTTCTTTACAAATAAGCCCCCACTAAAAATTTGTTTTAAACCCCACTAAAATAAAATATGTCATTTATATCCCAAAAATCCAAACAAAAAAATTTTTAGCCCTCAATGATACGGATCCCTAGATCCGTCACTGCCTACCGGACCATAGTTATAATAGTTGTAAGAAGACAATGATATGTGTAATGGGTTGTATATTTCTCAAATTGTTATGGTTGAACGTTTCAAGATTTTATTTTAAACCTTAAAATTATTTGGTGAAACTAACATCCGCGGACCGATGACCGGGTCTTATTTTAACACCAATCATAACAGTTCCGATACTTCACAGCTCAATTTTAAAATATAACTGATTAGATGATTAGGTGAAATTCAAATTTAAAACATATATATCAATCCCTGGAATTGAGATGTGGGACTTGTAACAGTAGGCTTGGCAATATTTATTCTAGGGGTATCACAAAACAATATCTTACTTTAAGCTTAGTGGGATTAATGCATCAAAATAATAAAAGGTTGTTTTTATCTTTGTATATAACATGGTGATAGATGCAGTGACGGATCTAGGATTTGAGGTGAGTGGGGGCGGAATTGTAATATTTAAATTTTAGGAGTAGGTTAAATGAAAAAGTAAAAATTTAGTGGGGGCTTTAAGAGTATTTTAGTGGGACAGATACATAAATATTCAAAACTTTAGGAGTAATTAAGCTAAGAAAAAAAAAATTCAGTTGGGGCGATTACATGCAGGTCCTTGCCTGGATAGATGTATGAAATTAATAAAAAGCCATTAAGACTATACATATTGTGTATGGTTTTTAGTATAAAAATAGTGATACACTTTAATTACTATTTTTATGTTGATTTAACATGATGAAAAATGCATAAAAATAAATAGGGCTATAATCAGAAAACCATAGGCGTTCAAAAAAAATCATGTGGTTTCAAAAAAAAACCTATGGTTTCCAATTTAATCAAATACCCCATTTCCCTCTATAAAATTATGAAAATACCCTCCAAAACTCTAATTTAAATACCAATTAAACTTTAATTTCTTTCATTTATCCCAATTAAACTCTAATTCCTTACATTTATTACTAACCCACTTTCTCTCACTCATTTACTCCAAAACTTTATTTCTTCCATTTATCACAAACTCACTTTCAATTTAAATTTCAATTTCAACTCAATTCAACTCTAATTCCTTCCATTTATCATAACCCCACTTTCAATATAACCCATTTACTCCAAAACTCTAATTCCTTTCATTTATTACAAAGTCAATTTAAATTTAAATTCCAATTTCAACCCAATTTTAATTTATAATTATATATCTCTCTCCATATCAATATATATATATATATATATGTAATCATATATACGTACTTATTTATACATATATAATTGTACATATATATCACTATATATACGTATATATGATTATAATTATATATAGTGATATATATGTACAATTATATATGTATAAATAAGTATATATATATGATTATATATATATAGTGATATATAGAGAGAGATAATTATAAATTGAAATTGGGATTTAAATTGAAATTGGGTTTGTTATAAATGGCAGGAATTAGAGTTTTAGAGTAAATGAGTGAGAGAAAGTGGGTTTGTGATAAATGGAAGGAATTAGAGTTGAATTGGGTTGAAAGTGGAATGTAAATTGAAAGTGGGTTTGTGATAAATGGAAGTAATTAGAGTTGAATTGAGATTTATATTAAAAATGGGTTTGTTATGAATGGAAAGAATTAGAATTTTGGAACAAATGGGTGAGAGAAAGTGGGTTTGTGATAAATGAAAGAAATTAAAGTTTAATTGAAATAAATGAAAGGAATTAGAGTTTAATTGATATTTAAATTGAAATTGGAATTTAAATTGAATGAATTAGAGTTTTGGAGGGTATTTTTGAAATCTTATAGAAGACGGGGGGTATTTGAAACCACTGGGGATTTTTTGAATAATTTAAAAATCATAGGGGAGTTTTATGATAATAGCCCAAAATAAATTAGTGTCCTTAACTCTCGCTAGCTTCAATACGCGCATGTGCACACACACAAGGAAAGTATAATACAATTAGGGATGACAATTTAATCCAACCCGTTCCGACCCGAATGGGACGGGTTTGGTAAGTTCTTAAACGGGTTTGGGGTAGGTTTGATATTAAAATTCAAAACCCGAAGTGGGTTCGGGTCGGATTCGGGTTTTTTGTAAAACTCGTTGGTAACTCGACCCGTTTGTCCCCATCCGTTATGATTTTTTATTTTTTTTTATATATATTTTTTATTTTAGAGTCCATGTAACTAAAAAATTATATATGGCTAGGTAAGACACAAAAATATACAATCACACTTTTTATAAAAAAAAATTCAAAGGGTGATATAAGATCATATATATTGATAAATTTGTTTAAATTTTAAAATAATTATTCTAAAAGCATCTTATAAGAATAAATATTCACTAAAAAAATATTATGGTAAAATTTTGTATTAAAAATCAAAAGAAGTAATAATATAATTTAACTATTGTATTTCAATTACTAATAATGAATTTTATTATTCAACCCTTTTCAGAAAAAGAAAAAGAAAAAGAAAAAGAAAATACATATACTCAGAAATATTCAATTAATTAATTCAATCAATTAACTATGTTAATTAAGTACGTCGTTTCATGAACTTATTTCAATCTCAGTCACTCATTCATCCTACATTCAAGACACAAGTCAATCTCATATTATCGATTTACCTATCACAATCTTTGATAACAATCACATCATTGATCATGGAAACGTGGATCTTTGTTTTTATCTCACCAATCAATTTTACCCATCTATGAAATTAAGTTCAATTGAGTAAATTCTCAATTCAAGGTAGTAAAATTGACTTCAATTGAGTAAAATTGAGTAAATCTCCATTTCAAAGTAGTGAAATTGAGTTCAATTGATAAAATCCCCAATTCAAAGTAGTAAAATTATGTTCAGTTGAGTAAATCCCCATTTCAAAGTAGTGAAATTGAGTTTAATTGATAAAATTCTCAATTAGTGAAATTAAGTTCAGTTGAGTAAATGCCCAATTCAAAGTAGTGAAATTGAGTAAATCTCCATTTCAAAGTAGTTAAATTGAGTTCAATTGATAAAATCCTCAATTTAAAGTAGTGAAATTAAGTAAATCCCTCAATTTAAAATAGTTTAATTGAGTGAAATTGATAAAATCTCCAATTCAAAATAGTGAATTTGACATTAATGGAGATCATGAGAAAGACAAACACTTAAAAATATTTTTTTTTTATTTCTTCATAATAAATTTACAAATAGCCTAATAGGGGGATATTGATACAATAGAGGTGTAAATTATAAGCTTTTAAATATCATTTTAATCATTAACTATGAAAAATTTTAAAATTAAAAGTTACTAAGGTATTTACTTAATATGTTGATTAATAAAATTATAATTAAATATAACAATAATTATAAATAAAATATTAAATTGGAGGTAATGTAATTAGTATTTATTTTTTTAATAAAATAAAATAAAACAGGTATAGATATATATTTATAAAACATTTACATACACGGTTTACTTGTTGTCCACCATCAAACCCTAACAGAAGCTCAAGGATCATAGACTATTGAAACTAACAAACATAAAAATAATCGTTATTTTCTTATACTAAGAGACTGAGAGAGAAAGTGAAGCACTGGACAACGCGGATTTGTATTAGTATATTTGTCCCTCTTTTTCTACTTAGAACATGCAAATGCGAATGGATAAACATGTCTATTTATTTCTCTATCTAAGAGAATTTGATATTAGAGCTTTTTTTGAGAATTATATTATTTGGGATAATTTTTTATGGTACTAATATGGTCTCTATTTCGTTATTTAGTGAACAAAAATGGATTAAAGCTTTAGTGAGTAGGTATTTTTTTGTTATGTTACTCTATTAAAAAAAATTAAGTTCAAAATTTAATAAAATCGATGATAATCCGATGGAAACCGTTTAACCCGACGGGGTAGTAATAACATTGCCGATTAAAACCCATCACAAATTTGGGATGGGTTTGATATTAATGATTTTTAAATGGGTGATAATGGTATTAACCAAACCCGTCCCGTTGCATCCCTAAATACAATTAAGTTTCGTAATAGCTGTGACATAGCTTCAAATACATATGCGACTATATATATATATATATATATAAATATTTCAAAGACGTAACTTACCGAAAGTATTGAGAGAGGACGGCACGAAGATGAAGGGGTTTTATACTTTGATTAGCATGCTTGATGAGAAAAGTGAAATAGTTTCTCATCAAGCATGCTAATCGAATTATAACCCTATAAGTGATGTTCTGTGTTAATTTCTTCATCATCTAGGTATGTTAATTTTCGTTTTTGTTGCATTATTATAAGATATATATATATACATAGACTTACCTTACCAAAAGTAACCCGCGGAACATGAAGAGACTTAATATTCTCAGTGAAAAAGTGATAGGAAGATGAAGGCAAGAAGATGAAGGGTTTTACTTTGATTGGCATGATAAAGGAAGAACTATTTCTTTGTGTATAAATATACAGATATGTATATATAAAATAGTCCTTCTTTCATCATGTTTATCAAATTATAAACCTATAGACGAGCTTTGGTGTGGCCTCTAATTTTCTTCCTCATCCTATGGTATGTTCTTATTGATGATGTTTCTTTCTTTTTTTTTACCAATATATTGATTATGTTGGGTACGTACAACAGTCATATATGACTACGAATAATGGTGGATTTTTGGCCTGATTTCGTTTTTAATAAAGCATTCTCTTAAACTTTTGGACATAAAACATTGATTTTTTGCTTGCAGATAGTTAATTACCTTAGAAAATGCATAATAATTTTATATACGATAATCAATTGCCTCGAGAGAAAACAAAAAGTATTTGGTTCATGGTTATATATATAGTTATTAAAAATTCAAATGGGTATTTATGGGAAGGGATTCCGATTTATTGATCGGCTCGGAAAAGGACAATACTCGTCTCATATGAGGAACTTCTTCCTACCCACCCAATAAAATGTGAACATGTGTCTTCACTACAAAAAAAATAGGGTAAATACCACTGACACCCCCTTAAAGATATCATAATCCCATATAGACCCCCTCGATATTCACTATTCCCACTCAGACCCCCTCAAAATTAAATTTTGTCCCACAAAGACCCCCTCCGTCTCCACGCCGTTAAATTGTGCCGTTAACCACCCTGTGAATTGTCTATTTTGCCCTCAAAATGATATAAAATGACCTACATATCATTCTTCTTCTTCAATTTGGGTATCCTAAAACCCTAGCCCTAATTTATATATAGAGAGAGATTGGAAGTGGGAAATTGGGAGAGAGAATGAAGATTGGAATTGTATATATTGCATACCCATATATACATATATATATATGATGCTATATATACCCGTATATATATATACTATATATACGGGTAATATATATATATATAGATGTTGCTATATATATGTATAGATCTATATATATATATATATATGTGTGTGTGTCTATATATGTATAGATCTATATATATATGTGTGTGTGTATGTATATATATATATATGTGTGCGGCAGTGTGTGTGTGTGTGTTGTGCAGAGGTGTGTGTGTGTTGTGCAGTGTGTGTGTGTGTGTGTGAGAGAGAGAGAGAGAGTATTAAATAAATTTTAAATGTTTTTTTAATTTTATATTTAATTTAGAATTCAGTATTTTTTTTGAAATTTAATATATATATATTTTGAATTTTATATTTATTTTCAAAATTTATAATTTTTTATGTTTTTTACGAATTTTAAAATTATTTTTGAAATTTAATATATATTATTTGAATTTTATATGTTTTTTTTAATTTTATATATTTGTCTTGAATTTAATATGTTTTTAAAAAAAAAAATTCAAAATTTATATATATTTTTTATTATTATGTTTTTTGCGATTTTTATATTTATTTTCGAAATTTAATATGTTTTTTTCAAAAAAAAATAATTTCGAAATATATATATATTTTTAATATTATATTTATTTCCGAATTTATAATATTTTTCAAATTTTAAAATATATTTTTTCGAATTTTATATATATTTTGAAATTTTAATACATTTTTTTTTGAATTTTAAATATTTCTTTCAAATTTTATATATTATTTTTGAAATTTATAATTTAGGTATTTTTTTGAAATATAAATATTTTTTTGAATCTATATATTTTTCCCCTTTTTATATATTTTTTTCTAAATTTTTATATATTTTCAGATTTTAATATAATTTTTCAAAATTTTATATTTTTTTTGCATTTTCGATTTTATATATATATTTTGAATTTTATATATTATTTTTGACATTTATAATTTATATATTTTTTCGTAATATATATTTATATATTTTCGTAATATATATATATTTTCGTAATATATATATATATATATATATATATATTTTGGGCATATGAGTAATTTCATACTTTATATATTACTCTAATGTAATAAGTGAAACCTTAGGGGGTGCTACTGCAATTTACCCTTTTTTAAAATATATATCGAAGGGCAAATTAGTAATTTCACAATAAAAATGTCAATAAAACTAACGGCAGTCTGTCAGAGGGGGTCTGTGTGGGAATACTCAATATCAAGGGGGTCCGTGTGGGATTATGATCTCTTTAAGGGGGTGTCGGTGGGAATAACCCAAAAAAATATGACTACAGTGATAAAACAATAGTAACCTAAGACTTAAACATTAAGTTACATGTTCGATTTTTATTAGATGCAAATAATTCGTTGCGATCGCGACCGCAAATATAGTCCAAACTTTACACGATTCGTCTAAATGAGTCACTTTGCACGAATCCCGTGAATTTTGGCCCGATCACCACGGTTATCTAGAAAAAAAAATTAACATAAGAAAAGACATAGCTTCAAATACACGCACCATATGCGACTATATATATAGACACACACACGTATATATCAAATACTTAACTTACCAAAAGGTTTTATACTTTGATTAGCATGCTTGATGTGAAAGAGTTTCTCGAAATAGTTTCTCATCAAGCATGCTAATTGAATTATAAACCAAGCAATGTTCTCATCAAAATGTTCTTAGGCACAGACCTAGACATTTTGGTGAATGAGAGCAAAATCTCAATATTCTTGATTTTAGGGGAGATAATGTAAGAAAAAAAATAATAAGTGGAGGCTTTAGGCTATTTTAAGAAAAATTTAGTGGGGACTAAATGCTAAATATCCCAAATATTAAGATAAATTATGTAAAAAAAAAAATTCAATGGTGTCACCGCCCCACTCACCATTAGACCTGTCAATGGATCGGATTCGGATCGGATCAGTTAAATCCAAATCCAATTTGTTAAGAAATCGGATTATCGGATTCGGATTCTAATCGGGTTATCGGATTTTATTTTTAATCCATATCCGGTTAATATCGGATTCGGATTCGGATCGGATTCGGATCATAATCGGATTATAGATAAGTCTATTGATAAGGATGACAAAAACTCCCAATCCGCGATCCGAATCCGATAATTCGACAGATTTTCACTTAATTAATTCATATTAGAATTTCTTCATTATAGAATATCTGATCCGAATATTTAATTAAAAAAATACAAAAATCAATAAATACTAAAACACTAAAATTATTCACACTTTTAATAATTGTATTTATAATCAATCATTATTAATAAATAATAAAATAATTAACAACTAACATTTATATACATGTACAATATTAAATATATACACATATATATAAATATATATATGTATATTTTATCGGATTGGATTATTATCGGATCGGATTAGGCTAATCCAAATCCAATTTGTTAAGGAATTGGATTATCGGATTCGGATCATATTCGGGTTATCGGATTTTTTTTACAATCCAAATCCGACTAATCGGATCGGATTCGGATCGGATTCGAATCAAAATCCTATCCATTGACAGGTCTACTCACCATCACGTAGGTTCGTGCCAGGATGTCCTATGTTAATTTCTTCATCATCATCTAGGGCATGTTAATTTTCTTTTTTGTTGCATTATTATAAATAGAAGGGTAAAGTGCATTAAACACCCCTTAACTATTTTCTCTTTCTCAACAAACTCCCCTGAACTATGTTTTAAACTCTAAACTCCCCAAACTATCCCAACTTTTACAATTCACTCCCTCCGTTAGTTAAAATTAGGGTAATTTGCACTCAAACTCCCTAAGATTTTGATTAATTGCACTCGCCCACTGAGATTTTATTTTCCTTGCAATGACACCCCCTGAAGGGGAGAAATGACCAGAATGCCCTTGTATTGTCTCCCTTATTTCATGAGACAAATATCTAGGTGATGAAATTACCTCCATGCCCCAAGATGAAAACCTTATAATGTATATATATCTATAACAACTATTCTAAAATGTGAGGGATTGAGAATATTTCCAAACATTTTCTTCAAATTAAAAATTAATGAATTAATATGTATTAGTTGAAGTGCAACTCTAAGGAGTATGTCAAAACGATATAGAGTAAAAGAAAATGGGTTGAAAATATTTCAATACTTTTAAAAAATAATAATAATTAATTAATATGAATTACTTGAAGTGTAACTAATAAATATTTCAAAAGATATATAGTAAAGATATAAGACAAAGGGGTTATAAATATTTTCATATTTTTAAAAAAATAATTAATTAATTAATTAATATACATTAATTGAAATGTAACTCTAATGGATATTTCATAAGATATAGAGTAAAGATATAAGACAAATATATTTCGGCAAGGAAAAATAATATAACTTAAAATACATAAATTTGTATATATTTATCTATCTATCTATATACTACTAATAAAAACACAAGGATTGTCTAATATTTCAATTCATTATCACCTTTTACAATATAAAAAATTATAATAAGTAAAGTTTGTCATTATTTAAAGTGTAAGGACTTAAATTAACTTTACAAAAAAATTAATAAATAATAAACCATTTGTCATATTTTTATAAAAATATAAAAAATTACAATAAGTAAAGTTTGTTATTGTTTTACAGTGTAAGGGCTTAAATTAATTTTACACAGAATAATAAATTATAAACCATTTCTAACATTTTTATACATTTATCACATTTTACAATACAAAAAAAACTATAATTAAAATGTATTACAACTTGTTTAAATTGTAAGAGTTGTATATTATTTATTTACAAAATCAATTAAATTATATGAGCTCACAAATATTTTATACATGTATCACATTCTAAAATACAAAAAAATATATATAATCATAAATAAAGTGTATTATTATTATTTAATGTAAAATGTCACAGTATTAGTTTTAGGGGGAAATTAAAAAATGATAATTTTGGGGGCCTATATTACAAAAATGACAATTTTTAAAAAATAATTTAAAGAAATATGATAATATTTCAAAAATTATTGTATCCAAAGTATTTGAAAAGTTTTCCAAATTGAGTTTAAGACACAAGGATTGTTTGGTTCATTAATTTAGCTAACATGTCTTTTACACTAAACCAAGGGCACAAGAGTTATTTTATGGGGTCTTTACCCCTTCAGGGGGTGTCATTGCAAGAAAAATGAAATTCAGGGGGTGAGTGCAATTGACCGAAACCTCAGGAGATCTGAGTGCAAATTATCCTAATTTAACTAACAGTGTTATAATGGAGTGTCCTTGATTGTAACAATTTCATAGTTTGAGGGGGCATCACATAGTTTAGGGGTATTTAATGCACTTTACCCTAAAATAGAATGCTCCATTTCATTCCTCCATGTGGGTGGCATCCTCAATCAAGTATTATGATACGTAAACTTTCGTACTATTCAGCCAAAAATATGTAATATTATATAGGATAAATTATAGTTTCACCCCTATTGATAGTGTAAATTACACCCGCACCCTCTCTATTTTTTATAATTACAGTTTCATCTCTTATTTATTTCACTTTCACCCCCTCAACTCATTCTCCGGCGAGGTCAAACCGGGTCAACCAAAATCTGAGATGCGAAATTACCAAATTACCCTTATATGTGTGTAAAGACTTGTTTGCCCATCCAAAATGATGTGAAATGCCTAAACTACCCTCATCACTTATATATATATATATATATGTGCATAAATATAGAGATGTATATGTATGAAGAAATTGAGTATTGAGTATTGGGTAAATTCAATCTATATTCATAGAAACATAAATTGGGTCCAAAATCAACAAACACTTCCTATAAGAAGCATGATTTAGACCAAAAATATCAAAAAATCAACACACCCATTTAGATATATATATGCATATATATATAGAGAGAGAGATAGAGATATACATAGATATAGAGATAGATATATATATAGTTATATATGTATATATATGTGCGTGTATATATATAGATAGTTATATATATATAGATATATATGTGCGTATATATATAGATAGATAGATATAGAGATAGAGATATATATAGATATATATGTCATTTTGTTTTGATTTGTCTATCATTGAAAATGGACAATTAATTGAGTATGGGTATGAATTGAGGTTTGATAATTGGTAGTTCATTTTAGGGTTAGGGTTTGATTTGAGGGGTTTTAGTAGAGAGTAGGGGTGAGATGAAGAAGATGATGGAAGGGTAAATAGGTAATTTAGCATAAAAGAATATTTGATTATTTAAAATAAATATAAAAAAGGGGTATAAGAGTAATTTCACATATCCAGTTGCCGGATATGAGTTTCAGGGGGTGAAACTGTAATTATCAAAAATAGAGGGGTGCGGGTGTAATTTACATTATTAATAGGGGTGAAAGTGTAATTTACCCTATTATATATATATATATAGTAATTTAGGGTTGTCTTTTGAGGCTCAGTTTTCTGTATGGGTTTGTTCTGGGTATGTCGTATGTAGAGAGAAGTACATATTCTTATTTTCTTTTGTTATCCAAAGATCTTTTTATTTCTGTAATTTCTTGATTGATGTTCCTTATTTTACCCGTTTGATATTTATTTTTTTCTTTTATTGTCTTTTGGCGTTGCCCATTAAATTGTTTAAAGTTTTTTTTTATATCAATATATTGATTATCGTGGGATGTAAAACATTTATATATGACTACAAATAATGGTGGATGTTTGGGCTGATTTCGTTTTGAACAGAGCATTTTTTTGAACATAAAACATCGATTTTTTGCATTGATAGTTAACTACCTTGAAAAATGTACAATAAAGAATATAGAAGTATTTGGTTCATGGTTATAATTTATATATATATGTATGTATATAATTCTAAGCAATTCAATTGGTTATATGGGAAGGGGTTCCGTTTAACTTGCCAAAAGGAATCGATTGGAAGAAGAATGGACGAAGATTCAAGGGTTTTATACTTTAGTCGACAAAGTCAAGGAAGAACTTTTATATGTATCTACGTACTGCGTGTACGGATTACACAAAGAAAACAGTTTGTAAACCTAGATTACAAAACAGATTATGGATGATAAAACAAAACAAAACCAAACCTAGATATGAGACAAGATTAACAAGATCAGGTACCAAAACTATTTGTTTGCTTAATACCTCTTTACATCACACCAGACCAATTTCCAAAACTATATATTGTGTTGGCTTATCGATTTATATATATATACTTATACTGGGGAAAAGTAATACTCAACACTCAAAAAAAAAAAAACAGAAAATACTTTTCATTTACTCTGTCTGTATTTGTAATGAAAGGGCTTTTAATAACTAAAAGATTGTATCTACAAGCTAAGATTCCTAACACTGATATTAAACCAAAATCACATAGTAAAAAGTTCTTCACAAGCAATCCTATCACAATGAAAACTATTGTATCACAATTTGAAGTTAGAATCATGCTATCTCAAATTCTCCATTTACCTTGATTACCTTCTGTAAAAGGGTTGCAATGTAGCTAAGCAACATGACAGCAGCGTGAGGCGAGGCGTTCTAAAATCTCATGCTCCTGTTCCTGTACATGCTAAAAACCTAGCATTCTACTAAATCCCATGGAACCACAATCTCATGCTCCTGTTCCTGTACATGCTAAAAACCTAGCATTCTACTAAATCCCATGGAACCACATCGTCCTGATATTTTTTTATTTTTTTGAATGGTAAGAAACCCACACACCAATAGGAATCGAACCCCTAACCTCCCCTTTAGGGAGGAAATGTGATACCATCAGGCTACAAGGCCTTTCGTATCGTCCGGGTATTCTGGTTAGAAGAAGACTCTTTGTTTTCCTTCAGCTTGAGATTCATCATCTATAAATCCTTATGATGAATGAAGTTAGACAAGATCAAACACTTTGATGCATCAGCTCAAGCACACGATTGCAAGCAGACATCACCTGGTCTCAAGACCATGTAATGACTCATTCGGATATGATTCTAAATTACATTGATCAGTTCGGCCAATGATGCAATAGCTGCAGCCCCGCCTCTTTCAAGGAGGGAAAGAGCCAACTCACATTCGTGCCATCCTCTCAAACCATTCACCAATTTCCTCAGTGTCTCCGGTTTCACTTCCTGAATCCACATCGGCGCAATACTCACTATTAAACCCACTAAACAAGAGACATAAGCTTTCCAAGTGGCGGGATCACAGTTGAGCGATATGTTACCATCCAATACCCCAGCTACAAAATCCAAGTGGTCGCCTACAACATGCGACCTCCTTGAGAACGCCCAGAATGGTTGTTTGGTACCAACACCCCATACTAAAGCACCCGACAGAAGCACCAAGTAAGCCATTGAATACCCCTCCACTATCCGGGTCACTGCACTCATCTCACCAAGTTTTTCTTCCCTCGTTGAGAGAAACCAGGTTGGTATGGTCTCCTGATACAGCTCCCGGACCAGCTGGAGCCCACCCACCACACATAAGAGACTTGCACCAAGTGTGGCTGTCTCTTTTGCCCTGGCAACAGCAACAGCTAGAGATGCACGGGTGGACTTCAAGCGAGGGGAATCTGCAGTTGCCCATCTGGTTGCTAATTCCCGAGCAGACTTGGCTACAGACTCCACAATGATATCATTCAGACAATGGACATTGTGTATGGTGCGACAGGACCGAAGGTAAAGAAATCCAGGCGCTACGCGAGGGTAAAGACCACGAGCAGATATAAAACTGCCCAAAAGACCAGTCACCCCACTTTGACTGGTCAATGGAGGGTTTGAAAGCTTGAGAGCGCCAAGAAATGAGGTGAAGCAGCTCCTCAGAAGCTGAGCAACGGCTTCCTTGTTTTGGCTGAAAAAGGAGCGAGAACATGAAACAACAATAAAGTCGTGCCAGCGGCGGCATTTTTGGGCCCATAGAGAGCCAATTATGGGCATGCTAGGCCATGGGCATCCCGATGCACAATTTTCCAAGGCCTGTCCAGCAACAGCATGGATGTACTCCAAGCTCTTGTCAAGTTTGAAAGTAATGGTTAAACTGACGAGAGCTGCCATTGGTAGCGGAAGCATTGCTGGTGAAACTCCTTCAAAAATACAAAGTATTAAAGAGCAAGACTTGCAATCATTAAGTAAGAAGTATTTCAATTCTAAAGTTTGAAAAATATCTCAAGCTAGATCCAAAAGTAACCATCATGAAGATTTACTGTTTCTGAAATAGCAATTCTAGAATATGAGGGTTTCAAGTAGTCATCGATAATCTAAAACTGTTATTAATAGTTTAAAAACAAATATTCAGAAAGATTATATGAAATGATGATCATAAATAAAATGGAGGAAAATTGAACAAATAGAATTAACAAAGAGTGAATTGTTTGGAATAATATGCATGAATAACGGGACATGCACAACAAGAAACAAATACATTGACACAAGAAATCTTTAACAAGTTGTGCACATACAAATGCATATTCCTCTAGACGTGGGTGTATTGCATAAAATATATACTAGTGCGGTTTCCACACGGAAACAAAGTAGAAGAGTATATACATCTACGTAAGTATGTACTTCAAGCTACTGGTATTCTTGTGGTTCATCTATTATTCTTCGTATTCCTCTTTATAAATTTTACATTACAACAAATTTCTATTCCATCTTAAGTTTCTGTAACGTCATTGACTCGGGCCAACCATCTGATCAATAGCAAATATTGCTTCAAAAAGGAAGAATCCAGATGGATTAAGATATTGATTGGCTCGATGCAGGATAATGAGTACGGGAAGCAAACCACAAAAGGAGAGGCAACTAGCTATTAAGTGGAAAACACAAGCTTTCATTTGGAAGCAGCCCGAGAAATAACGAGCTTTTGAGTGAAGGAGTATAATCATGGGATGGGGGGCTAAATAGTTCTCATTTCCCTCTCATGGAGAACCCTTTTCGCTCAATGAAGAAAGAATAAAAGAAAAAGTTCCTACAGGAGCTTTCTTGACAAGACATCTCTCCTAAATTTCACATGTCATTAAAGGGACCTATCAGTGGAGGAGAATACTGCAAAAGTGGAACATCTTAAGATGAATAGCTTGGAATGCAACATAATACAGAAACATATATACAGGATATATCTAACCTACCAGATGAACAGCTTGGAATATTAACACCGGCAGCAGCTAGTATTTCTTCTATTTCAGACTCCACCGATACAAGGGTTGCTGCGGGACTCGGCCAATCTGTTCCATTCATTGACACTGGTTTCCATATACCACGAGTAACTTCAGCGGAGAAGTAACTAATTATAGATGCAAGAGAAGCAGGCAGAAAGTCAACTAGGTCCCTCAGACCTGCAAGGTATTTGATGGCTCATCAGAGATATACAATCAATGAAAAGTAAAAATCACAAATGAGCTCCTAACTTACAAATATTGGTAATAAGGTCAGTTGTGCTGTTATATAGACAAGGAGACCAGATCACGGAGCTCTATATGTACCCACTAATCAGATAAGAGAGTACACTAAACAAGAATAAAGAAATGAATAGGGGACCCAAAAGAGCTAAAAAAAATTCATCCTTATATAACCTGTTGTAAGATCCCGTGAAGAAAGCCTTCCATGGGCACAAGCTGTTAAAATTGCCTCAAGAACGAAAGGAATAGCTTCCAATACCTCCCATGCTGGGAGCATAGGTCTCACATAACCATCTTCTCCAGCATTTACCGGGGAACTACTTATGCTGCTGCTTGATGGTGTTGAAGAGTTACCTGACATGGTCCCACTGTTGGTCATTTTCCAGTAAATCATATTTAAGACCTTATTAGCAACTTGATGAACTGGATTTCCACTACAAAAGCCAGAAAGTGTTGAGGCTATACAGGACTTGTTTTGACAATACCAAGCCCTAAATTTTGGAAAAGAATCAATATATATGGGCTCATTTGAAGTAAATCCGCTCAGGTTTGAACTGCAACTAATTTCATCCTGGACAGAAGAATTTTGTGATTGAATGCGGCCATTGCGCAACAAGAGAAGATACTCCAGACTGAGCCCAGATCCGATGGCCCCCTCTAGTCCTGTTATACACCGCTCAAGAGGAGGTCTGTAGAATTTCCACAAGCGAAGAAGAAAGAGAAATGCAGCAGAAAAGACCATGTAAATTGAGGGATCATCACTTGTGCTTGATTTGTGTTTTGATGTAGGTAGGAGTGACCCAAAAGCTTCACAGAGAGGCAGTAAAGAGGCTGCAACTTCAGGTACCTGTAGGGAAGATGTGTTAGGTCTATGTAATGAAGTGTTTGCATATGCAACTTCAGCAGACGATTCAGCACTGGAAGCACTGAAGAATGACATCACCATGTCTTCAATATTCCATTATGGTCAGTCTACAAGAATGGTAAGTGAACTAGAGGCCATAGCATTTAGATTGCTCAAGTAGAACGATGGACAAACCAATCATTAATCGGCCATTTATACAATAAAACAAAGGTTTGGATTAAGCCCCAGATCAAGTTTAACCCCCTCCTCCAGAATAAATATAAATTACTGATTTTCCAATGCGATCTTCTTCCTCTTCTTTTTTCTGCTTTTAATTTTTTTTCGGGGGGGAGGAGTGGTGGAGTTTCAGATTATTAGTTTCCCTACAAGTAGCACTCCCATCACCGCGAATTAAATGGTAAACAAGTGCATGCTTGTGGACAAGGATAAAACTTTGTATGGGTGCAAGATAACTCTATAGCAGCACGGGTAAAAATGCTCATAGAACTAATAAATTACTTTCGTATGATAGTTCCGGAACTATAACTCACTTACCAAACCATGCAAAAACAGAATGTGAACAGTATCAACAGAGGAAGCACCAAAAAGGATAGCATTTAGCATGGGCATGTAATCAATCAGATGACTCCTAGCTCCAGTAAAATTGGGTGGTACAGGAGGAGAAAGAAGCTTGATTACAAAGTGCACCACGTGTTCCTGCAAAAGAAGCAAATTTGCTGGAATGAAAAATAAGAATACAGGTGCCTTCAATTCCTGAATTTGCAAAAAAAAAAATTATAATATATATTTTCTGATCTCTAAAGTGAAGTTAAATCAGAACCTAAAAATTATATTTGATACACCCAAACCATTCTCCAAACGGACGCTCTACCACATTCCCAAGCAGAACGAGAGGTAAATCTAATTTAGTATAATTTCAGAAGTAGCCAGGACGGTTCTAGAACACATTTATGTGAGATTTAATAAATTATGGCCATGACTTAGTGTAGTGTAAATCATAAGAAAACTGATTCTTGCTTATTGTTGCTCTGGTGCCAGAAGGCCAGAACTTTGGGCCTAGGAAAAGTAAGATAAATGTTAGATTCTTATAATAACCCTTGCAAGGAGCCAAAAGTCTAATGCACAAAGTCAAGAGTGCAAACCTCAAGCACATCCATAATTATTCTCTTGTTGCACGAGTTCTTTACATCTGAGGAAACTGACACTTCTAGTTGTAATAAGTAGCACTTTCCACTCAATAAAATAACTTTAGGCCAATTGTGGACACTATAGGGGCTTAGAAATAGTCGAAGCTTAACATAGGCAGTGATTAAGAAGTTACCTGGATATTCCACCCAAAACTGAGGGATGCACCACACAGAATCTTTGCAGCTGCTGACTTCTCCTCCTCTGACCCATTTAATGCAATATGATAACACTTTTGAACCTCTGCTAAACTTGAAAAGGAGAGCAGTAGATATATTAATTCTTTAAACAGAACTGATACGGCAGAGCGAAAGTAATAGTATATTCCTCCCTAAATACCTTGAAGCAGGACTTGCTATAAGGGCATTTATTAAGGGACTGGTTAATGGAGCTCCTTCCATAAATTTTGACCAGGGAGATAGTTGAAGAGGTGAAGAATCTGCAGGAAAGGTTACTGATGCGGACACGTAACCAGACCAAAAATATGCTGAGGCATCAATTAACTTTCTCGCTATGCAAGCTTCCACTATGAGGTGCCTCATGTCACCACCTGGAAACAATGAACAATGACATACAACAAATTACAGGAACAGCACAGAGGGAGAGTGGGTTGAGAACAAATTAAAGAAATAAGAAAATGGTATTTGCATTTTACAGGCCTAGTCATAGCCTGTTGTGAGATTATGAAAAATATAGTCTTAGAAGGTTTTACCTTCTTTTATGGATGTCCCACTATGATTCCCTTCCCATGTTCCATCCTTTACATTCTTGGAACAAGAAATGAAGCTAGCTGCTTTAGCAGCTGCATTATTTGCTGCACCAGCAGCTGACGCAGGCGGACATAATAGAGCAGAATAGTGTCCAAGGACCTGAAGAGAGGAGATCAGCCCCTTATTTCTTGAAGCGTGATTTTTGCCAGACATTCCATGTCTGCACCCCGTTTCCACATGATTAGATGCCACACCTCCTGGAAGTGAAGAAGTTGGTGTGACATCATCCTCCAAAACACGAGCAATTGCAAGGGGGACGATAGACAAAAGGATACTAAGGCGGGCCTCAAGATGTGGAATAGGCCCTTCCAGGGGGTCACGTTCCTGCAATAAGGCATGAAAACTAAATAAATATCAGCTAGATTTCAGTTGTAAGAGGAAAATATATCTGTATTTCTGTAAGTTAATCTTAACTCGTTGCACAAGGCGAAGCGCTGAAAGCCAGAGTGCCAGGAAGGTTTCTTGCCAGCTTGCCTTATTAACTAATTGAAGCGTTTTGATCGTTTCTGCGCTAAGATTGTGAAGATTAGTGGCTGACAGAGACTTATAGCTCTAAAATAAACTAAGAGTTTATAATGACCTATGACGATTAGTCAAAAGACATTCATGCAGAAATTTTAGGAGGATTCACCTGAAAATATGTCAATGGCTGATGTGACAGGAAGTTGTTTCCCATCCATCGCATTCTCCATATAAATGTCAAAAGGAACCCAACAAGCAAAGCGGCCAGATTCAGAATCACGGTTAGGTGAGGGCTTGCATGATCCAATATCAATAAGCATCCCAGTGAGCTGGTGCTTGTTCAACTGAGATTCATAATCCAGAGCTCTTTGGATATTCGAAGATAATTTAGCCAAAAGTTGGTTTGCCGACTTCAAGTTTGGTGATGCCAACTTATGAGCTTCAAAAGTATGCATCCTTTGCAGAAGGTCGTTGAATAGTTGAGGCCTAATCAACCCATGCAACAAACCAAAACAGGGAAAGGGAAAAGAAGATGAAATATATTAGCTGATAAAAGATATAAATTTGAGCCAACAAATAGCATACATCAAAAAGCTTTGCAAACCCCGTGCCAAGAGGACTTGGCATCATTAGGAAGTGAATGAAACTTGGAGGGACTTAACCAACAAATCTCCCATAGCAGGGTACCACTAGGCTGGTGGATAGCAGTACCACAAGAATTATTGATTTAGAAAGTTCACCTATCCCAAAATTCTCAAAACTAGATTAGACATTCTTTTTATACATAAATACATAGATGACCATGCATAGCTACAAATGATATAATATCATATTGAACTCAATTAATATGGAAATAACATTTTCAAGAGCACCCCAAACGTTAGCAACTTCTTGTTACTGGCTAAAATGTTTTTTTAGCGCCTACTTACAACTTCTTGTGTTTATGAACTTATTCAGAAATATAACATCTGCTGATAACCTCAAATATTTGAACAAGATAACATGAATAGTAACTTCTGAATACAGTAAAAAGTGTTATTTAGACATATTTTTAAGCCCCTTAAGCCTAAAATTGTGTATTTGAGTTTCAAAAGCTTGGTGTAGACCATTATTGAACAAGGAGAATTTATTTATGTACTTGACAAGATGAAAATCTGATTTGAAAAAAAAAAAAAAGTCTTGTGATGAATAGAAGCAAATGAGGGAGGCAGATGGAAACAACGAGAACTTTCCTCGTGGAACCGTCACTTTGAGCTACCAAAACTACTGTGAGAATTGCATTAGCTCATTCAAGCCAATAAGGAATCTAGATGTTTGACTCCTTTTAGGAATAAAATGATGGAAAGACTGGGACCTCTACTGCTAAGAGTATTTTCTAGATGATGCAAAGTAGTATGTTACATTGGCCATAAATTCAGCAAAAATACAATGCTACTAAACATAGTTCTCCACTCCTAAAACATTTTTTAAACCCTGAAGCAAATAGTTTTTAGACAGCAGAAAGTACAAGCAACCTCTATAAGACTACGTTAGCAACATGTGAAGAATTATGAAGTTGGACAAAAAAAGATGAACTAATGGAACAATGAAAGCCAAGAAATTGGTACAGGGGGCTATACAGAGTTATTGCTTACCAAAGCAAGAATTCAATTCTACAAATAACAGACTTGTACAGGGGCAAAATGAAAACTGAATGCAGCAATGAAGAACGTACATACTCAAGTGAACAAGGCGGAGTAGAACCATAGCCTTCCTATTTCCTGTTAGTTTTCCCAGCACCTCCAAGGCCAAAACAGAATTTTTTCTTCTTATCTGTTCACGATGTTCATTTGTTTTATAGATTTTATTTCCTTTGAAGTCCACGTCCATATTCTGGTTTCCTCCCGTTCTAATCGCTTCATTTCCTCTGTCAACAGATGTCATTTGCAATCCCCAATCTTCAAATATGCTGTCAATTAAGCCAATGACGATATTGAAAAAGAACAATACTAGCATGTGTCCAGGTTCCAGATTCTGAACCCCATATCTCTGGGAAAGCTGAAGGGCAACATCAACAGATTTTGTTATCCTGCAAAATAGAAAAACATGATTTGAACAGATTTTATTGGTTGATGAATGCATACTGCTGCTCGTGATAACAAAATCTGTTTTTCCATACATTCTTTTAACAAGAATTTGCATCAGTATCATAATAGCTACACTGAGCCAAGAGAAATCATACTGGGAGACTAAAAATTCCAGCAAGTAGAAAACAAAAAAGGGTAAAGAATGATAACTAATTTCTTTCCAAGAAAAGGTTACAAGTGCCTGAGAGAGCGCAGAGTAAGAAAGTCGAGAGCCCACTTTCCATCTCTAAACCTTAAAAGGCAATTATAGACATGATTTCAGAACATGATCAAAGAAAATCTAACCACTTGGACTTTTGACCCAAATTGCCAACTAATCAAATTAGAGTAAAAGGCTATTAAAGAGCATCATCCTTACCATCTTCCTTTGACCAGAAACCACAAACAACTAAACAGTACTTTTCGATATAGTTTCCAAGTGCGATAATCGTTTTAATTTTCAGAACATTGGATTGAACAATCTATGAGGAAACTAGAGATACATCTCCCACAGCATGTGAAATAACATATTCTACCCTCAGGAATGGAGTCACAGCAGAATATAGTGGTGTCTCAGAAAGAAAGTTTCAGGGGATTAGGGAGAGGAAAGTGCTTCACTGAAAGATACAAATCTTTCCTTGAGCATTAAACAACCCAAGCGGTGGTGTTTAAGGATTAACTTAGCTAGGCATGATATATTTGATTATATTCATTATCAAGTAGTGCAATTGGATTCAAAGATGGGCTCTCTGACTTTAAACAATTGCTTCCTCCCTCTAAGCAAGGACTTCGAAGACCTAAACCGTATCTATAACCAAATTGTAACAATTTGTTTGCAGACAACTCTTTGCAATATCTTCTTCCTCCAAACACCTGTCAAATTTTATAATTAAAAAACTTCTCTTGCTTCAATCATAGATAAAAACACCTTAACAGTAATTATATGGTTAGTACAAGAAAATAGTCAGGAGCGTTGCAAGAGTTATTGCATGGCGACAGAAACAGGTTTGAAGAAAATCAGTTTTCTCTCTATTAATTAGATATTCAATCACTTGTTAAGCTGCCCCGTATTGCATGTAGTAGCCTTCCAGTGCATCTCGACAGTAATAAATCACATTTAAGAGATTGAATATTCTAAATATTAGCTTAAATAGATACAGTTTAGACATCTGATTTTCATACTCATGTTATGAATTAATTGTCAAAAAGCTTATTCCTAGACCAAGTGATCAAACTGCGCTATTGGACAATGGATCTATTAAATTAGTTCCACTATGATATAGGTCAACTGTAGCTTCGATGATAATTTAAAATGGTTGTCTAGGTTTGATAAGCTTGGCTAAATTGGCATGAAATTTTTGTAACCTGAAAATTCTCTTCCAAGTCCTTTGGCTGAAATTCTAGCACCGACAGTGATGTGGAACCAAGTCTAGATTAAACCGATTTACCCCCAAAACTTTTTTTTTTTGATAAATAAGAAATATATAGAAGAGCGCTCAAATGGGGAGCGCGGCCCATGTTACCAAGTACAAAAGAAAGGCATCAAGAAATATCCCCAAACTGAACATCTCCAGTTCTTCAAGATATTCTTTTAACATATTATATTGTTCAATTTCTTTTTAAATTACAATCTGATCTTGTACATAATTAGAAGTTTGACTTTTCCTTATATTTTAACACTACCCATTTTTACAATGTACTTTAGCAAAGGTTCAACATGCAGTCTTGGGTTCTTCCTAGATGACATTATTGCAGGAACCATCGACAGGTTGGACTAATGGGTTTCTTCCAACACTACAACAACCTAACAGACAGAGCCATACAAAACTCTCCTTTTCTTCTATTATTGTTCTTCTCAGAAGAATATGCATGAATATGCCCACCTTCCCTAACATGATTAATGAGTAGTTGAGCACCAAGCTAACATAAGATGTGTGATAAGAAAAAGGCAATGTCCTACGAGGAGCTAAGATGCACCAAATGTTAGGGAAACCAGTGTAGGTAATTGTCAGCCTCTATATTGAACATGGTTAACCCACTGACTGGTTTTGACGCTCGGGCCACAAGTCAATCAGCTCGACTATTAGACGACCTGCAGCCACCTGTGTTCTTAATTGCTTTACTTGTGCCAAGGGACAATAATTGGAAGGAAATGGAAGAGCAAGGGATTTAAAGGTACTATGAGGAGGGGAAGGGGTCTTTTCTCCTTTGCTTTGGTGAGTGGATAACTAGAAAGGAAGGGAAGAAAGGGGCTTACCTAGATTACCTTTAAATCATTACCTAGGGAAAGGAATCATTTCAAAGAGCAGAAACAAAATGAAGGGGCTGGGGGATATGCCCTCTCTCACTTTGTGCAAGTCTACCAGCCTTTCTCTCCATTATCCCCTAGTCTCTTAAGAGCAATCGCACGAAAGATTTTGATTGGTGCCCTATTCTTCACATCTTGAACATCAACGAATCATAATTATGTGCTATCTGTCTAAAGTGAAAAAAGCATCTTAGTACAAAGAATATCAAATCAACACTGACCAAAAAATTTACAGAAGAAGGTGGAGGAATCACAGGGCCAAATGTTTAAAATAATCTTTCTTTTTAACACCTATATTTTTTAGTCATTACTACCTCATGAACTGATATATGCATGTATTTGATTGTATGCATGTTCATGAATGAGATAAAGAGAGAGCTTATGAATTTTGGTGGCTATGGGATTAAGACACTTACTTCTCTCTGCAAACATCTGCCCCAAGTGAATCAAAAGAAAATGCATATCGGCTTAGAAGTTCCAAATAGAGTCTATAGGCTTCTGGTTGAGAGCATCGCTGCGGAACCACCCTGTAACAAATATGTAATGCTAAGGAATCATAAATCTAGCAATATCAGAAAATTACAAAGATTTTACATGGCAGAGCTCTTTTTCACTAGTGGAGTTTGAGCACCCCTGTTATTTTTCTGTTTTCAATACTCCAAAAACATATGTATAACAAGTTAAATATTCTCTGGTAATTAATAAGTTGACCCAATAAGATCTACATAAAACGCTAATAGTTTTGATACTTGAAAATATATATATTGATATAAAGGTATATATATAAAGATAATAGTTTGCATCCATAATATTTTCTAGCCATAGGTATCAACGGGTTCTAAATTGGATTTTACAAGTTAATATAGTATGGAATTAACCCTTATCCTAATGGGAAGATTATTCTTATGTGTCCATGCCTTTCTCAAAGATAGTGGCTGACTGCAGATTAATGACTTATGCATGAGTTCCTTAGAAATGAATGTTTTATTCCTTTAACTAAGTGTTCATGGTAAGGATACCTACTTTTCTTGAGTCAATACAAATTTACATGCAGCTAAAATAATAAGTATAAAATAAATTAAACTATAGATCAAACTTTCATGTTAGACGTTCAAATAAGAAATTCTAATAAGCAAAACAGCTTTGCCATGTCTAAAGAGATTCCAATCCGAAGATCATAAATGCTTATTTATCCACCCAAGAAAAAATGCTAATATACACGTTGAAATGCAATGTGTACCTGCAACATACCATCATCGTGAAGTGAGAAGATGATTCACAAACAATGACGTACTTGTTCAGTCAATATGTTTAGAACAAATATAATGATATGAAGCATTTAAAAAAAATATGGTTCATTGGAAAATTAGATTTAGGAATTCGTCTGTGGTTATTTTATTTGTTTTGTACTTAAAGCATAAGGTACTAAACATATATCTGTCATGATATAAAAGGCATTATTTTTTTACTTACCTAAACTAGCAAAAATTTGAATTATTATGTAGATCAATAAATTGTCTTATCTCCCATAGAGATGTAATATTAAAGACAAGAGAACTAGAGAAAGAAGAGTGTTGTTTGATCTCAAAACCAAGGGAAGAAATAATAAAAGTTCCCAAGTACATGCTTCTTCTTGGACGCTCAAAACTACAAAGTGCAAAGAGGATAATGTGGTTATCCATATATCCTAAACATGCCTGTGATGACTTACAAGATCAAACAGAGAAAAGGCATGCCGAGTACCAATAATAGTGTATAAAATTCCTCAAATCTACGAAAACTTCCAAAACATCCCCACTCACTAATATAAAAAATATAAAACTAGGCTTTCCACCAATTTGCATTCACATTTCATAGTCGATGGGATTTGTTGAAGGTTATCACCTGGGTGCATAATTTGATAGCAAAACATAAGCGCGTAATTTCTGAAATGCCAACTGTTTGCCAATAAGGGATTGTTGGCAATATTTCACATTCTTGGGCTCAGGTCCACTCTTTTGTTATTTCTTTTTTTTTTCTTTTATTACTTCTTGAACGAAAATAATAAGAAATGATCCCCCTTCGCCGCTCTTTCATCTTATTTGGCACAGCATGCCTAGGAAAAGCAACCTAATCTGTATAAGCAGATTCCCCATTCATGGAACAAGATTGAAATACATAATTCAAGACAGGGGTAGGGCTGGTTCGGATAAGAGAGGAAGAACTCGAAAACTGTCAAGGAGGGATCCGTTGTTCTGCTCCTTTTCATAAAGTGGAGTTATAGTAATTCCCCTTTATACTTAACTTGATTAACCAGATATGTAACCTATATAAACTGTAATTTTAAACTTGTACCCTTTTATAATCTTAATCATGTACTATAACCTCACCCCTAACCAGAAAAAAAAGGCTCATGGATGGATTGAGGCTTAAAAGGATGGGCCTTTTGTTTCTGGTTATGGGTGAAGTTATAGCACATGATTAAGATTATAAAAGTTCCACAGACGAGGCAAGGTGGAGCACCTTATTAGGCAGGACTGGAATCCGAAAGGGGCACGGGATCAGGCAGCAGAAATAACAATGTAATGTATCTGTTGCATAAGCAATGTATGATGAAATGACACAACAAAAAATACAGGTGCTTGTATTGAAACCAATATTCTTCGGGTTGTTCTCAAAATTCACAAATTATCAAGAGCAATAACTTCAATCCAGAAATGGGTTATAATCAAGTAACAGCAAGATGCAATATACATACAAATATATATATATATATATATAGAGAGAGAGAGAGAGACCTAGAAGTGAGGAGAGCGAGGACATGGAGAGGGGAGAGGAGACGCGAAGCGAGGGCTTGGTCGAGAAACTTCCATAGAGAGGGAATGTTGGTGGTGTTGTCGAATAAGCAGAGTTGGGACACCAAAACCTCTCCTAACTCGGGACTGGGCAACCCTAAACCGGCATTGGCGACGCACTTGATGACTTCCATTGCCCACACCATTGGAGGTTCCTTCCTCTGCTCACACCCTTTCACCGCCTCAACCACTCTCTCCTCAAATTCATCAATACCCATTCCCTCTTCTCTTCCCATCGTTCTCTCCTATCGGGCACACATATGAAACAGTGAAGAATATATATTGTATATGTATATATATTTATATAGTTTGAAATAACGAATTAGAGCGAAAAGGGCAAATTTGTGGGTGTTGGGTTTGTTACATGGATTTGATAGGGTTGGGTCTGTCCGAGCTACCTCTTTACCTACCCACTGCGTTTATTTAATTTTGTTCATTTTATTTGATTCTTATTTTCAACTAAAAATAAAAGATTTTTTTATGCTACTATTTATATGGTCTAAATGGGTGCTACCGTGTCCTCTTTAAAATCACCAATAAGATTTGTAAATGTAGAGGAAGAGAATTTTGGATGTAAAAGCCTAATCTATTTGGTGTGTCTCAGACTCTCAGTCTTATGTTTTATCGAGGAAAAATAATAGACTAAGCTTATATGATTATGTTGCATTTTTTTTTTCATAAATTGACCTCTCGAGTCTTTGCAATATTGACTATCATTCTATGAATTGTCGTAGCAGTGGCTGGTACCACAAGTGGGTGGCTATATATCATGAGTGCATTATGGGACTGGGATCCACATGACCTAGACAGTGACTTTCCAAATACTTTCCATGTTGCAAGGAATGGTTTTGAACATTCACACGTGTAAACGACTTATATATATATATATAATGACTATCCAAATATTTTCATGCCAAATATTATGTTGTAAAGAAAAGGATAATTTGCATTGACACCCCCTCAGGTTAGGTCAATGGCAATTAGATTACAGTCAACTTTTTTTTGGCATTCACACCCCCTGAGGTTTCAACTTCGTTGCAATGACATTCCTTGGGCCGGTAAAATGACTAGAATGTCCATTTAATTGTTTCACTTATTACATTAGGGTAATATATAAAGTGTGAAATTATCCATATGCTCAAACACTTCACCATTCTGAAATTACTAATTACACTTCCACCCCTTATTACAAAATATATATATATTACGAAAATTACAATTTAATTTTTTTTCTTTATAATATAATTTGTATATATAATTACGAAAATTAAAATTATGAAAATATATATATATAATTTGTAAAAAATATATAAAATTTGAAAAACATATAAAATATATAAAATTTGAAGGTAATTTGCACTAACACCCCCTGAGGTTTGCATCTATTCCACCTTGGTGCTGATTTTCGAAATTTTGACACAAACACCCCCTAAGGTTTGGTTTTGCTTGCCATGACACCCCAAATGACCAAAATACCCTTCACAAAATTCAAAAATATTAAGGGTAATGCAAAATGACCTTTATGCCCCAACCCCAAATATATAAAATTTCAAAAAACATATATATAAATTCGAAAAAATATATAAAATTCGAAAAAATGTATAAAATTCGAAAACAAATATTTAAATTTTGAAAAATATATAAAATTAGAATAAAATATATAAATTTCGAAAAATATATATAAATTTCAAAAAATATATATATAATCAAAAATATATATAAAATTCGAAAATATATATATATATTGAAAAATATTTAAATTCGAATATATATATTTCAAAAAATATATATATAATTCAAAATATATATATTTTAAAAAAACAAAATTCAAAACATTATATAATTTCGAAAAACATATATAAATTTCAAAATATATATAAAAAATTCAAAAAAATATATAAAATTTGAAATATATATATAATTCGAAAATATATATATATATAATTTGAAATATATATAAATTCGAATATATATATATTTCAAAAAAAAATAAAAAAAATTCAAAATATATATATTTTCAAAAACAAAATTTAAAAAATTATATAATTTCAAAAAACATATATAAATTTCAAAAAAATATATATATAATTCAAAAATATATATAAAATTTGAAATATATATATAATTCCAAAATATATATATAAAATTTTAAAAATATATAAATTCGAATATATATATATTTCAAAAAAAAAATTCAAAATATATATATATTCAAAAACAAAATTCAAAAAATTATATAATTTCGAAAAACATATATAAATTTCAAAACAATATATAAAATTTGAAATATATATATATAATTCGAAAATATATATATATAATTTAAAAATATATATATATCAAAAGAAAATATACATATTTTTTGAAATTTATATATGTAATTTTGGGGCATAAAGGTCATTTCACATTACCCTTAATATTTTTGAATTTTGTGAAGGGTATTTTGGTCATTTGGGGTGTCATGGCAAGCAAAACCAAACCTCAGGGGGTGTTTATGTCAAAATTTCAAAAATCAGCACCAAGGTGGAATAGATGCAAACCTCAGGGGGTGTTAGTGCAAATTACCCAAATTTGAAACAATATATAAAATTTAAAAAAACATCTAAAATTCAAAACAAATATATAAATTTCGAAAAACATATAAAATTCTAAAAAATATATATAATTCAAATATATATAGATAAAGTGTGACTGAAGTTTAAGTGAACAAGTCTCAGAGTCATTAGTCAAGATAACGGATCATCTCCAACTCTCTGCAAAGCTATTTCAATGGTCACGATGGCGACACATGCCCCACGATGGTGACCAAAATTGGAATAGAACTGATACTTTATTAAAATATTTTAATCAAAATTAAATATATTAATATTTGGATCAAAATTAACGGTTTGAATCTGGTTCTCATTTTTAAATAACCTAAAGTATCAGTTTGATTGTGGTTTCGGTCGAAATCAAAATTAACGGTTCGGTTCCGATCCTCACTTTTAAAGAACGTTTAGTATCGGAACCGAACGTTTAGTATCGGAACCGAACGTCTCTAAAAACCCAGACCATACTAGATCAAATGGACCCAAAACCAGTAAACAAACATGCACTCAGTCTTTAGAAATATATTATTTATTAGGGTAAATTACTTTGACCTCCCCTGAGGTTTCACATAATTACTCTTAAATTAAAGTTTGTGTAAATTTACTCTGACCTCCCCTGTAAGATTAATATTACATTAATATTTTTGTGCATATTGTAAAGTACCCCTACGTTAAGTGTTTCAAACTAAAGTAATTTATGATTTGCATGTCTAATGATCTCATATCATTTAAACTATTAAAATACCCCGCATTTGACATGCTCATAACATCATTATCTCTTCCTATGCAAGTTGGTTAGATTATTTTAATATAAATTACTCACTTTAAAACACTAAAGTTATATGTATTTTAGTAAATGCACAAAAATATTAGTGTAATATTAATCTTACAGAGATGTCAAAATAAATTTACACAAATTTTAATCTGAGAGTAATTATGTGAAACCTCGGGGGAGGTCAAAGTAATTTACCCTAATAAATAATATATTTCTAAAGACTAAGTGCATGTTTGTTTACTGGTTTTGGGTCCATTTGATCTAGTATGGTCTGGGTTTTTAGAGACCAGACCATGTTTGGGTGCATATGGTCTCAAAAATTGAACTCAGACCACTTTAGATCAAATTGAACCAAAATGGGTGTTTTTGGACCCAAATTGCCGGGTCCAATTGGTCTAGTCTGGTATGTTCTTTGGTCTAAATTTTATAAACCAAAACATAAAAAATAAACAAAATAATGAATAATAAACAAAATGAATTAAATAATACAAAAAATTAATAATAATAAATAAATGAATAAATAATAATAATATAAAATATATTTATAAATAAAATAAAAATAAATGAATAAATAAATAATAATATAAATAATAAATAAAAATATATTTATAAATGGTGTGGTTTCATTTTTCTTAGACCGAGATCATCAGACCAGATCGCTTACCAAACAGACTTTCAGTTCAGGGACCAGACCAGACCAAACGGTTACCAAACAGGGTCGGTCTGGTCTAATCTATACTTTTTTTTTCTTTTTGTAAGGGGGGGCCAATTACCCATCTTCTTTAATTTTAACTTTAAACTATATATCAAAAGTTGGAAAAAATTAGAACCTTGAGGGGTTCACCCCTACTTGGGTGGGATCCTGTTTGGTAACCGGTTTTGTCTGGTCTGGTCTATACTCTTTTTTTTTTTTTCTTTTTGTAAGGGGGGCAATTACCTATCTTTTTTAATTTTAGCTTTAAACTATATATAAAAAGTCAAAAAAAATTACAACCTTGAGGGGTTCGCCCCTGCTTGGGTGGAAATATTGAAAACTGAGGGGGTCAACCTAAAATTATGAAAAACCTCATAAGATTTAGATGGAATTAACCCTAATGAAAAATGAATAGTAATACAAAGGTTTATAATCATTGTCTTAAATTAATATATTTATATATTTAATCTAAAGGAAAACAACATGAAAAAGGGTTGGTCCAGTTTGGAAACCTTGTTTTTGTTTTTACTTTTGTCCTCTTGAGAACAAAAAAATATTCTTGTTCTTATCCTTATTTTCTACCTTAAAAATAAAAAAAAAAAAACACAATTTTTGTTTGGGACAAAAAAACAAAAAAAACGAGTCTTCTTCTTCTCAACCTTCATTCTTCAGTCTTTTTTTGTCTTTTTCTCTCACATGCACATTTCTTTTTACCGCCTATAAACCCATTACTGCAAATGATCACTCAATCTCACTTCCTCTCTCTAAACCCCAAAACCCTTCCTCTCTTTACACCACATTCAACTCCAATACCCCCAAATCGAACTTCACTACTCTCCAATTTTTGCCTAAATCTCTCAATTTCGCGCCCAAGCCACCTCACTTTAACAATGTCTTCAAATCCAAACCTCTCAAACCACATACAAACTCGCAACACCGTTTCACAAGTCGATGAAATTGATCGATTATGTGTGTATATATATATATGTATGGGGGGGGGGGGGGATTTCAATTTGGGAGTTTGATGGTGGTCCAAGGTTGTTGTTGGGGGTGGTGGTGATGGTGGTGGTGGTGGTTGAGGGTGGAGGTGAAGGGATGGTGCCGATTGCAGAACTGTTCGAAAAAAAAATTTCACAATTTTTTTATTTTTTACTTTTGAACAATTCCAAAAAGAACAAAAAATATAGATTTTTGTTATTCCCTTATTTTTTTTACTATTCACGAAAACACTTTCCAAATTAAGAACACAACAAACAAAAAAAGTGGTTGTCAAAGATCGTTCTCATGAATAGTGCCAAAAAACAAAAAAAAAACATAAAACACACTTTTCAAACGCCCTATATATTTGTAAAATGATGTGACTGGATAATCATTGTCTTAAATTAATATATTTATATATTTAATCGGAAGGAAATAGCATGAAAAAGGGTTATATTTGTAGAATGATTGTAATAAAAGGTTTATAATCATTGTCTTAAATTAATATATTTAATCTGAAGGAAACAGCATGAAAAAGGGTTATATTTGTAGAATGATGTGACAGGTGGCAAATTCAGTTATAGAATCCATCTGAACGCTCCACTATATATGTTCGCTTTCTGCGGAAACAAGGAAAAACCACACGGACAAGAAATAGCTTGTTTGAATTGGATCCTTCCTGCACCAATTCATATATATACACACACACACATATATATATATCATACATAGATCACTGTGCGCGCGCGCAATAAATAGTTAAATTATATGCTATATCATTTTCGTCAGTGGGCGTTTATAGAGATATGTATTGTAATGTAGGCGGTGACATCATTTAAATCGAAGACACTTTGATTGGCCGGTATGGAATTTATCTTCTAATAACTCTCTCCCTTTAAATTTCCCCAGGGTTTTTGAATTTCCTGTATATATATATATATATGTATATATAATATATGCGTAATTTATTGCATTTTCCTTTTGTTGATTTGTGATGTTTTTTCTGTTGAATATTATGGTGTATGTATATATATATATATATATATGTAGTATGTTTTTTCTGAAGTAGAATTTAAGTGAAATGACTCGCAATCCCAAGTCCGTGCTTCATTAATTGATATTCGAGTGAGATTTTATTGCATTATTAAATGCTTTCCAGCATTGGGTACAATTTCATCTGGAATCTGCCGAATATATTCATATACTGTGTATACATTTTGCTGATATATACGTGTGTCTTTATATATTCATTATTCCCCATTCAATTGGTTCACCGGAATATATTCATCTATTTTGTACACCTTTTGCTGTTATCAATCATATATGAATCTGTGTTTCTCTATATAAATTATTCCCCTCTTTTGACAATTTTGTTTTTCTTGTGATTCAATTTTGCAGAGGAGGAGGAGTGATCATTGATTCAAAAGCAAAGAATTGGAGATTTTATCAGATATGAATAAAGAGAGAGCCACTGGCTAAATTTTGAACTTTTTTTTTTTTTCAGGGTTATTCAATTGGGAATCTGTTTGTGAATTTCGTACTAATTGCGGCATTAATTCAGCGGATTTGATATGCTAGTCACTCTTGGCTCAGTTGTGTTCTTAGATTTGTTGTTGTTTGTATAAAGAGGTGTTGTGTGTCACAAGGAAGTACTATATTGTCCAGTTTGGAGTTGGATTTGTGTATGCAATAGGGGATTTTTTTTAGATACCGAAGTCTTTGAGGTTCGCACCGAAATCATGGCGAGCTTTCTGTCAGAAATGCTAATGGGAGTGAAGGGTGGACCGTCTGTGATGGCCACCATCAAGATTGCTGTTTTACCTATAGCAAAGGTTTTTACAGTTTGCTTCTTGGGATTTCTTATGGCAACCAAACGCGTTAACATCCTACGCGGGAATGGAAGAAAGCTTTTAAATGGGGTAAGCTGGCTAGTTCTTGATGCCTGTTTTTGGCTAAAAAAGAATTTCACACTAGGAAATCGAAAATGAAGCTAAAACTTAATGCTCCTCATTCACATGATAATTAGTTTTTTATTTTATTTTTTATTTTATTTTACTCGGGTTTTATTTTTCAATTACAAAATAATGTGTAGAGGGGACAAGAAAAACAGGATTTAGATGCCATCCTCTACTACAATTTCGTTAAGGTGAACATCCATTGAATGTTTCATGACATGAAAGTTACTTAACTCGATGGATGATCAGATGGAGTATATGTATTTATATCTGTTCTGTAATGTCCTTCTGTGATGATAGACATGTTATTGTTTTTTGATACTAACTGTGGGGTCGAACTATGCTATGCAGTTGGTGTTTTCGCTTTTGCTTCCATGTTTGATATTCTCTCAACTTGGGCAAGCCATCACTTTGCAGAAAATGCTCGAGTGGTAAGAATGAGATGTTCTTGATTCTTGTTTAATTGGCATTCCAAAACCTGACTGATTTGGTGTTTAAATGGCACTTTTTTTTTTTCTTTTCTTTTTTCAGGTGGTTTATTCCCTTCAATATTGTTTTGACTACCGTAGCAGGCTCGATCATAGGTTTTATTGTTGCATCCATAGTCCGCCCGCCATATCCCTTCTTCAAGTTAACTGTAGTACAGATTGGAGTGGGTAAGCATCATCATTCTGAAGATAAATGCCAAATTAGCACTCCTGTATGTTAGGAAATTATATTTTTAGCTTTTATCATAAGCAATTTATGGTATGTATATGGTTTGAATTTCTTCTTACAAAAGTTTCTAATTTCCACTTCCACTTGCAAAATGGGCATATTGTCAGACAACCCTTTACCCCTGAAGATACTATGGATCACTAAGCCCATTTAGTCCTAGAGAGAGGTGAATAGATACTATTAACTAACAATAACTGATGAAATCTGGTTTGAAATCAGTCTTTTTTAGTAGACGGTACAGCAGAATGCAAAGCAAGCTACTTGCTTACACTTTTATCTTAAATTCTAGTACTTATATATTTTATACAGTTGTATAAGTATTTATGTTCATTTGTATGTATGGAGAGAAAATATAACATGCAATAGACATAAACAGATGATTTTTCGTGGTAACATCAACGGGAAGAACCATGGAACTTATTGTGGATACATCAAATCCACTAAGAGAAGATAGTTTTACAACTAGCTAACCCGACCTTATCCGAGGAATTCCCTAGGTAACTCTGAGCCAGACTCATGCCAGGTGTTTTTCTCAAACTTCACTGCCGCTTGTCAATAATTTTGCTCCTTACAGACTACGCTCTTCAACCCATGTTTTGATCCCTTATAGGTTTTAACATTCAATTTTTGGTTTGTCGTGTGGAGCTTGCCACACGATGTTGAAATCCAAGCTCTAGGAATTGTATGTTTCTGACACTCGTGACACTCGTCATCTATATGGATTGTGACTGAAACGATTGTCTAGCAATTGGATTGTGAGGATGCATTCCATGCCTAACAAAAACATATGTTTTTCAATATATGCTATACATGCCTGGTCTGTGCTTGAATAGTTCTTCTGAAAGGGTCTTATTTATAGCTTTATGGTTGAATAAATTCGAGGGGTTCATAAAATTTAAATCAGATTTAGAAAATGGCTTTACGAAATTTCTCTAGATTGTAACCAAGTTCAATGAATCAGTATTGCCTTAGTGGTCTTACATCGATCGATCAAATCCCCGTCCTAGTTCAATTAGGATTTAACTTTCTTAAACAGTTTTTATGCACTCTTAAAAAGGTTTGTTGGATGTTGGAAATCCCTAACATGTATATGATGGATGCATTTGTACCTTGATTTGGCAAGTGTACAATTTTGGGAGTTTATTTTAGGTCTCTGCCCTTGCTTGAAGCTTTGAATATATGGATTTCGTCTTGGACAGAGCTAACTCATGAAGTACTTAACATTTCAAGATAGGAAAAACTAGAAATCTTTTCCACGCAAACAAGTCCCAATGATCTGACAACCCCGAAAGTCCACACTATTTAGAGATTGCGTAACTCTAGTATTATATCCTTTAACATGCCCTCTCACGTCTGGTTATACTCTTTATCACGAATGTGCTGACAAATCTATCAATTATAATTACAATGGAAGTGATGAGGTTCAAACTTTTAAACCTTCTTATTCTCATACAAATGGCAATAACCATATCTAAGAGTTTGAAACTTTAAATGTTAGAGAGGGTATACCTTGAACGTTAATATCCCCTTCAACACTCCTTCATGTTTGGCCAGATTTTTCATCATGAGTATACCCAATGATACTACTAGCAGTTTTTACCTTTAAAACTTTATCCTAGCATACTGCAGTTCCCTTATGATTATTCCATATCTATTAATGTTCACCCTTCTGGTGAAGTTTTCTTCAAGCTATATATTACTGGGTTCATACTCTCAACTTATTGTAGGCGACCTTTCATATTTTCACGTGTTGTAGTCGGTATTTATTGTCATGATCATGTATCTAATTTAAAGTGGAGAGGAGCAGAATCATTTTTTCACCCTACATTGGATTAATGTCTTCGTAGCAGATAGTGTAGTAGATTATCTACTAATCTGTGTAGACGCATCCCATCTATCTTTAAGAAGCTTAATTCATGCATCGAATTTGTACAGAAGCCCTTTTTTTGAATATTTATAAATAGCTTTGGTGTTTTACATGTTTAATTAATGAATTTACTTGATGTTTGTGAATCCTTTACCATTTTGTTATATCCAAAAACATTGCCTCAGTACCTTCAAAAAAAAAAAACATTGCCTCAGTCAGACAACATGTTAACATAATCTTCCTAAATCTTGCCACATTAATTTTGGTCTCTGTAAATTGTGTCACTTTTCCTAAATGGCGCACATAGTGCTATTCTTCATACAGGACAAACTATCTTACATCAATTTTCTTTCAATTTATTTTCAGGTGGTGCTATTTCAACCATTTCACAAAAATGTGTTAATTTCTAATTCTGTATTTTTTTTTGAACTTGCCGCTCTTCCATTAATTCACATTTCTGCTACGCACTTTATGCATAGGTTGTTTCTTAGCCGCCCAACATTCTGTCACAAAACGAATACCTAGTCACATAGGACATAGCTATTTTATAGAAATTCCCTGTCAATCTTAATGGGATATGCCAAATCACACTGTGCTCAATGCATCCATAATCCATCATGCCTTAATTCTATGATTAACATCATCTTTAATTTCTCAGTATTGAGCCTAAATAACGAAATGTTTCGCCTCTGATTTACATTACCTGCAGGAAATATTGGGAATGTGCCACTTGTCCTTATTGCAGCTTTATGTCGAGATAAAGCAAACCCTTTTGGCGACACTGAGAAATGTGCTCAAGATGGGAATGCGTACATCTCATTTGGCCAATGGGTAGGCCATATGCAAATCTTATTCATTTACTCTAGTTCATATGAAGTCATTGAAGCTGAAGACTGTTACACTAAACTTTAAATGATTTTCCCTACACCCTTGAACTTTTAAGTGGCCATCTATGTTTGTGATAACTTGTTTTCTGTGTTTGTTTTCTTCTACCTTCACTATTAATCAACTTCTTGTCTTAAGCAACCTTCGATCCATGACTTCTAAACTCTCTATGTTTGACATTGGTTGATAGCTAGTTCAGTTTCGGAGGACAAATAGGTCACATTTTTTGCTCTCTCTTTCGATCATTTGAATATGTTATTTGATAGCCATCCACAGAAAGGGAAATCATACTCGTGGCTTTCTGCAATGAAGGAAGTTAATGTTGCCCACTTGAAAAACCATTGGGTCATGGTTCTTAGTTTAATGTCTATAAGGCACATGAAATGACAAAGGAAATTCCTTTTTACAATGTCACCAAAATCTAGCTTCTCATTTGTTGTCTCTGGTGCATGTTAAATTAGTCCTAAAAGATGTTGGTGAAGCATATGCATACATTTGTGGCTTCAAGTATATAGACATTCATTACTCCATTTAAACTGTACTAATATTTTTCTTTAGCTTAGCAAATTGCTAAAGTTCAATAAATGTGGCTCTTTATATCTAGGTTGGTGCCATTATCTTATACACGTATGTATTTCAAATGCTCGAACCTCCTCCAGAAGGTAGCTTTGACATTGCGGAGAGCAATCTTCCCATCAAGAGCGCTCCAGAAATCCCTCCCAGCAAGAGTGCTCCAGAGAATCTTCCCATCAAGAGTGCTACAGAGGAAGGTTCCCCCGAGCAAGTTCCACTGCTTGCCCAGGATTCAGACGCTCCAAAAAGAGGGAAGGTGAGAACCAACTTTATTGGGTTTCACATGTCATGTCACTGTTGATTATATTCAGTTCTCCTGAGATTATGGCTGATCTTGTAACATTAAGGATAGTGACTAGAGAAGTGATATTGCCCACCCAACTTTAAATCATGAAGAAGACATTTTTCTCAATCATTTAGAGTTGCTTTGAGTGAATATCAAAAGGCAAAAATGACACTTCAGACAAAAAGGTTCAACTCAAATCTGCTTTGCTAAGATGAAATTTGATTAGTGTCGTAGTTGTGATGAAAGGACGTTATTGACAAGATTGTCATAATCTGGTTCTGTAAAAACAGGTTTTTTTTTGCTTCTTCTTTTTATCTATGAGAGACCATTAAATGCTTTTGGTTTGGCTTCTCAATATTATTGAGTTGGGCAACGGTGCTTCCGGGATTTGATTTTAAGATTTGAAAATACTTATTTTGCTATGTTGCTGCTTATTTTATCAGTAGATTGGACTGCCATATCCTTACATGTCATGCACTTTTATGCAGATTACAGAGTTCTTAAGTTTTTTGTATGAGAAGTTGAAGCTCAAGCAACTCCTGCAACCCCCTATTATTGCTTCTGTAAGTAGTGTGTCAATACTTGTTGAATCAATTGATCAATTTCTTATGACTTGCTGTTTATGCTTTTGGGTGATTGTTTCTTCTATGCATTGAAAATTCCAGATATTTGGTTTCTGGTTGCAAGTTTGCAACATACTAGTACCGACTTAGGATTGGGATGAATGGCAACAGAGTATGCATTTTGCAGTGTTAAACTGCAAATATTTGTCCGAACCTACTTTGAAATGGAACATTGTGTTCACAGGTTGCCAAAGAGCATGAGAAGACATTCCACCATGACTCAAGTTTTTTCATGCATCATCATGCTTTAACATTTTCTGCCAGCAATCACTAGTGTCTACTGAAAGGCACCAGTATGTCAATCAGTACCTCCTTCAGAACTCCCAAACTCGATCTCATTCGTTCCTTCAGCAGTCACTTTTAACACAAACCATTCACCTGGCTGTTCTGATGCAGAAATTATTGTTCCCTCACGTGCCAAACTAAGTATGTATGTTTGTTTACTGCAGATCCTAGCCATGGGGATAGGAACTGTTCCATTCTTGAAGCAGCTGGTCTTTAGTTCTGACGCACCACTTTTCTTCTTCACTGATAGCTGCTCGATTCTTGGGTATGCCCATTTCCATCTCCTCTTCTCATATAATTAACTAATAATAATAGTATTATTTATCTCTTTGGTGGTTCCTTTTATCTTGAAGTTAAAAGATATTTTGTGCAACTACCAATCTTAAAACTTATTATGTCCCTTTAACAATTGTTGTGACTATCAGGGGGGCAATGATTCCATGCATTTTGTTGGCATTAGGAGGCAACCTCGTGGACGGTAAGCTGACAATCTGATATGTTTGGTTTGTGTTGTGGTTGTTTGGTGTCTCTGAACAATGTGTTTGGTACTTGAACTTTTTAATTTTGTCATAAAATAATCTTAGCAGAAATATAGGGATCTCAATGTTCCTCTTCATAGTGTGCAATTTAATTCTTTCAATTGGTGTTCGTCTCTTGAACTGCATATATTGATCAATAGTCAGCTGGAGTGAAAATATTGTTCCTTGCTTACAGGTCCTGGAAGTTCAAAGCTTGGTTTAAGAACAACTGTTGCCATTGTTTTTGCACGTTTGTGTTTGGTTCCTCCAACTGGACTTGGCATTGTCCTCTTGGCTGATAAACTCGGTTTTCTTCCCCCTGATGATAAGATGTTCAGATTTGTGCTCCTCCTCCAGCATTCCATGCCTACATCTGTGCTTCTTGGTAACACCCCCTCTCTCTTTAAAGAAATGTTCCAATGCACAAAATTATTTATTAATAATTTTTTTTTTGCTTGGAAAGACGACCGAAAGACATTAGTAAAATCACTAAGGGTCCGTTCAGTTGCGCGGATTTGGGATTGCATTGGAGTTACAATTTCATGGAATTGCAATTCCAAATATATTGTTCGGCAAAGTCTTGGAATTAAAGCGTAATTGGATTTTAATCACAAACCCAATTTGAATGTGAATTTCAATTCTAAACTCAATTTGAATGTAAAATATCATAAATCTTGAATTAAATTATATAATATAGATAGATCTAAGTATGTAAATATATGTATGAAACTACGAATATATATGCATGTGTATATATGTGTGTGTATGCATGTGTATTTATATTTGTATATATATATATATATATGCATATGCATATGTATACATGTGTGTGTGTGTGTGTATATATATATATGGGTATTTGTGAATATACATGTATGTTTGTGGTTGTGAAAAGTTAAGTTATTAGAGACAGAATATTTATTGGGTTGAAGAAAAATTAATTGCTAGAGGGAGAGTATTTATTGGATTGAAGACTTGGAATTGAAAATCACAATTTATTGTGTGGAAGTCAATTCCAAAATATTTTGTTGCATCCGAATAATGAATTTGAAATTGGGAGCTCCAATTCGTCGTTTGCCGAACGGACCCCAAGTTCTTTATTATTAGCACTAGGGTTATATATTAAAGATGTAGCTTTTGCACCAAATTCATATTCATGAAAAACAAAAAGCGTCATACTTAAATAAGTAAATTATGATTTGGTTCTTTTTTCTCAATCATCTACTTAACCTTCAAAGCAGCGAAATCACTGATTTTATGAATTGTTAGAAAATATTCAGGTTTAAAATAGTATAAGATAGCAACTGAACTGATGCCTATGTATATTAAGGTGTGAAAGTGTAGATACAACTAAATCTTAGTAGGTTTTGCCTAATGGGAGGTAGTTTGAAAGGATTACTCGTTCCTTGTTCCTAGGTGCTGTTGCGAATCTAAGAGGGTGTGGGAGGGAGGCCGCTGCGGTCTTGTTTTGGGTTCATATCTTTGCAATCTTCTCTATGGCTGTATGGGTCACCTTGTTTCTCAACTTACTCTTCTAAACTTGCTTCATAACATCGCCCGAACAGCAATTTAGGGGGATGGTAGCTGCAAATCCAGCACTAACTTCTTCTTTCTCATGGATGACCATCACTGATCTCGACACCAAATCTATATTGTGCTATTGTAGTGCCAGACTGCTAATTATTTGTCATGTATTTCCATGCTAATCAATAATTAGCTAAATTGAGAAGTATCTGTGTATGTGCATATTGATGTAATTATTTATTAATATGTTCCTTCAATGTATTTTGAATTTCCTAATTTTAATTTGCAAGCTAAGATTTACCTGTGCCCAGCCTAGAAGAGGTTAGGTTCTGCTTTTTCATTGGCATCCCTATCAGTATCAAGGTTATATGGCAAAGCGCTTGAAAACACACACACTCACTGTATATATATATATTTCATTATAGAGGAATAACGAAGTGTATCAACACAATCTGTTTAATGCACCTAAAGGAATAAACGAGGTGTTTACAATTCCAGGATATGTCTCCCCTCTGGATCGATAGGACGAGAGTGAATCCATATGCAAAATTTCAGAAATTTGTCAAAGCTCTGTTCAGTTAATATCTTCCAATTCCAATTCCAATTCCATTCCATTGACTTCCACCATGAGCAGCTCATGTGCTGAAGTTGGTCTTGCTCAAGATAGCTTTTACCTCCCAATGAAAAGAAAGAAGGTACACAACTATAATTTTGACAATAGCAATGCTTTACACATACAATTAGTCAAAAAAAACTCAATTCACCCAAGTTTCCTGATACTAGGGAGCGAAGAGAAACCGATGAAAGAGCAACAAAATAAAAATAAAAACCCCTGAATTCATGCAAATCCTTCATTCCAGACTTCCAATTACAGTGCATGAATTCACTCTAATTTTACTCGTTAAGAAAGCCATTAAGATTGAATCAAGCACTAAATCACGTTTGAACAAGTCACGTCTGGAAGCCATCACAGAAAGTTTTCACCGATGTCAAATATAAATGGGATAATTAAAGAACAGCTCAAAAAAGAGACCACCACCTCCTGCACCTATTCTCCCTTTGGCCGGGCAGGCAGGTGCCAGAACCGCGATTTGGACAATGTCCTTGTCCAAGGAAATTAGAGTGGCTGGTTGAGCCTTTTCTGTCTGCAAGAGGGTTACCTAACCACAACACAAGAACAACACCCACCAGACTGAAAATTGGCGCAGCAGCAAGAAAAAACCATCTTCCTCTTGCCCTCTCTCCGCCAGAGCTTTCTGTGGCATGATCCACGTTTACCAGCTCCCCTTGTTCTGGTCTACCATGACCAAATTCACGGGATTCATCTGCTTCAGCATCATCCATGGCATCTGAGGAGCTATCGTCACTCATGCCCTGCTGCTCAATTTCATGAATCACTGATCCATTGGTGGCATTCTGCTTTCCCTCCTCGTAGTCTTTGTCATCCGTGGGGAGCTCATACCGACAAAGGGGGCATGAATTCCTCGCACTTAACCATGGCAAGATACAGGATGGGTGATAGAGGTGAAAACAAGGAAGCTGATTCACTACAGTGCCAATAGAAAGAAAATCCTTGCAGATTGCACAAGCCAAGCCATTCTGCTTGTCATGATCCTCGTTAATGATCACACGAGGCAGACTATTTACAAAAGACACAGCCGCTGGAGGTGCTCCTCGTCTTGAGCTGTCAGTCTCAGCTAGCTGTTCAAGGAGTTCCTCAAAACCTCTCGCATCAAGATAGTCCCCAGAATTCCCAACATAAGGTGGTACTCCAGATTCTTCCAAGTTAGCATACATGTTGGGGATATACATTTGTCTACTTTCTCTAGATATCCAACGAATTGTACCCCCAAGTTCAGGAGAATGAAGCTGTCTGCGCCTATTTACAAGGCTATTTCTTTCCCTTGAATTCACTAAACTTCCATGCTGAGCTCCCACTCTTGAAATTCTAGCCATACTTCCTTCAGCTTCTTCCCATTCATCATCTTCTTCCTCTTCCTCTTCATCTTCAGCTTCCTGGTCATCTGAGTTCCACTGGTTGAGCCCCGCACGCATTGGGTCAATATCAGTATCACTATCAGGATCACTTCCCGCATTTGCGTGGGCAAAATTTTCAGTATCCAGAAAACTATGTCCATCCACAGATGCATCAGAGTCCCCTCCATAAGCACTATATGAAATCGTATCACTTTCACCATGGAAATGCCTGTAGCCGCTGAAGCTGACATTCGATTCATTTTCTCCATAAAGCGAATCAAAACCGTCACTTTCAGTATCAGAAAGTACCCTCCTCCATCTTCTGGACCCACTAGGAGTAGTTCGGGAACTCGCATGCTGCACAAACCTCGTAACAGCATCACCATCTACAGATTGATTCTCATGCTCAGCTACAGTGTGCGGGTTTTGCCTTGCCAGACTAATCATTTGCGAGAATTGTAGTGAGAAAATATTTTCAATAGACTCAGAACTACTGTCCCTTGTTCTTCTTACTCTGGGTGTCCTCCTTCTATGCCTCTCTCGTATGGGGGTACCAAGATCTTCTAAAAGAAACAAAAATTTACAATCCCCACATATACCGATAGCTTCAAGATCACCAGCCTCATTATCAGCTGAAAGACTTCTTTGGCATAGAGAGCATACGGCTGCCAGGTCAGGTCGGTCAATGGCTAAAGCACCATTTGTGTGACCAAGCACAGTCGATTGAGGCATCCCTCGTAAAATACCTTCTGAGTTCGCATCCATCTGAAACTGCATTGAAGATAAGCAAAAGATAAAAATTAACTCAATGACACATGAAGAAAGCGACTAAGAAAAATAGAACAAAATCGTGCATAAAAAGTAGTAACAATGATTATCAATTACTGAACAGCAAAGGAGCGACAAGCTAGTAAATCAGTAAAGAAGAACATAGACGGATCGATTACATTTTTTTTTTTCATTTTTATTAGATGAAGGTCATTGTATAACTTGAACTCCCAATATTCATTGCTGAAGGTCAAAGATAATTAAAGAAAACCACACAAATTAATTATTAGTATAGAAGAACATTTCACGACTACTCTATGTAATAACATTTCCCATTTTATAAGGATTTAATTAATACAATGCTAAACACAAATCAAAATTTACCATAATTAACCATGAGCCATTGACATATGGCAACGTAATTATACCCAACCACTAATGGTTGGCTACACATTCTCTCCCACTGGTTGGTTTGATTTAGGCCATCTTCAGTTTCCTTTTTATTCTTGTTTCCACTACTAAGCTTTTTATTGCCTAACTCCTGTCCTTATAGCAGTTGTGACTTGCATCTGATTGCTTTCCCTTGCCCAATCATCCATGGTCTCCAGTTCACATAATCCAACCGTATTCCACAATTATCTCGAACCTTATCCCCAAGTGACCTACTTCTCAGAATCTCACTTTTCACAAATGCATTCATTCTTATTTCTATCTTTCTTTTTTCTCGCCACTCTATACCTAATAATGTCCATAGAGGCGCAAGGTTAAAGCTTTATCAACAATAAGTCAATGGGAACTCAAAATAATGGTTAAATTGTGTACAGCCACATTACAATGCCTAAGGTGTAGCTACTAGCTCAATTATTCTAAAACGTAAAACTTAATTTTGTAATCATTATATGGAAGTGCCTTGAGGCTAACCACTTGAAGCAAAAAAATAAATAAAATTATACCATATTTTCTCCACCAATGAAGAAAATGATCCAAATTGTATCAGAAATGTTGACAGAACATCTAAAGAAGGAATTGAATCAGATTTGAATCTCATCATGTGCCAAGGAATAAAGAAATCCAGTGCAGTGACAGTGCCAGTCTAAGAAGTTTAAGCAGCTTGTACTCAGAAAGTGCCAATATTGTGGTCGAAAAATTGAGTGTATTGGATAACGATATGACCCAGTAAGTTAGACTAAGTAACCATGATGAACATGTGAAAAATATCAACAGAACAATTCCCATTCCCGACACATGAAACACGGGCACTAATTTGTAGGCTAGCAGCACACAATCAGAAGATATGGCATCTCCAGCATCCCATGTGCAGATGCAATTATTCCTTAAGGGACACAAGGTTTATAAGGTCCATCTTCAATAAACTGTTATGCTTGCCATTGTAAAACCCATATCTCCACCACAATCTTCAATCTAGTATAGGCCAATATGGTACCAAAATACACCACACAACTTAACTACTGAAGATCCAATAACAACATTCACGTCCTTTACGCACCTCCTAAATTGGGAAATATAAACAGCACACACATGAGAAACACCTACGATAGATATGGTTATAACTTATAAGCATAATAGTGTAGACTTATTCTTCATTACCAACAGCACACATGTCCCTTAAGCACCTCTTCCTCTATTCCTTACTATTGAATTATTAGTAACTTCTAAAATTTTAACACTCGTACTATTTTCAGTTGCTTTTGCATACAAGATCCAAACTCTGCACAATGCCTATTTTGATACTCAATTCTTATTACCCACAACACAGAGTGAATTTGACGCAAATATATGCACGTGACTGTGTGTGTGTATATATATATATATATATATATATATATATATATATACTCTGAAGTTATAGAAACATAATGAGCTCATTCATATATATATATATATATATATATATATATATACTCTGAAGTTATAGAAACATAATGAGCTCATTCATAGCTCAAATTCAAATAACCCAGAATCAAAGTTGCCAGAATCTGAATAAAAACCCTAAAAAAGGAATACACAACGATCAATTTGCAATTACAATTAAATAATTGAGCAAGGAGAAGAAATACGTACAATAAATTATTCGACAAATTGCAATGCTTAAGGAGAGGTTTGATCGGCGGTGCGAATAAGGCGAAAAGTGTAAGAACCCTAGATTTTTCAGCAACAGAAAAGAGTGGAAGCTTGTGGTTGGTGAAGAAGATTCAGAGAAAAGAGAGGAGAACCAAATTAGGGTTTGGAAGAGAGAAAATCAGATCTGTGGAGGTAGTTGATGGATTGAGAAAGATGATCAGTGGATTTGGGGGACTTGACCCGACCGAGTCGAGTGAAGTGGGTCATATTCCTATACGCTCTTTCGGAGAAAGCTCTGCAAACATTTATTATGTCTTGTTTCCACCTCTCCAATCACAATCATCAACACCACTTCTCCTTTTTGAAAAGTATGAAAGTAGTGAAAATATTAAAAATAAAATAAAATAGAAATAATTATACAAACCTTCCCTGAAGTATCGTTTCAATAATATTATAAACTTTCCTGAGTATCATCGGTATATTGGTCCAACAAAAAATTATACTGAAATAACGTATATACCCTCTTATATTTAGAGAATTTTTTATATGTGTATCAAGCAATTATCATTTCATATGCGCCCCTTATCTTTTTCAAGTCATGACAAAAAACTTGTAGAGAGAGAATGAGTGAATTTTTAGAGATAGAGAGTATGTATAAACAACCATTCAAATGAGTTTATATAAAATACATATGAATGTAATTTGGTAAAAGAAATTGGAATATTCTATTAATTTTTATTGAAATTAGTGTAATATTGACTTACTAACTTTCTGGTTAACAGTCCTATATATATATATATAAATAAATATTAGGGCAACACATAGATGGGTACACAAAATCATATGGGCCTGACCCATATTGGGTCAAGCCCAAAGACACCCACACACTATAACTAACACTCCCCCTCAAGCTGGAGCATAGATATTAATCATGTTCAGCTTGTTAGATATATAAGAAACCCGATTGCCCATAAGAGATTTAGTAAACACACCTGCTAGCTGATCATTGGTCTTCACATGCTTCAAAGAGATCTGTCCACCTTGTAGTTTATCCCGCACAAAATGACAATCCACTTCAATATGCTTTGTTCTTTCATGAAAAACAGGTTTAGAGGCAATATATATAGCTGCTTGATTATCACACCACAACTGGGACGGTTCTGAGGACTTGTAACCAAGCTCATCGAGAAGTTGTTGCAAATATATCACCTCACTAGTTAAGTGAGCCAATGCACGATACTCTGATTCAGCACTGGAGCGAGCCACTACATTCTGTTTCTTGTTCTTCCGGGAAATCAAATTACCACCAACGAACACACAGTAACCTGTAGTAGATTTCTTATCACACGGGAATCCTGCCCAACCAGCATCCGAAAACCCTTCAATCCGCATATGCCCATAGTTATTATACAATAATCCTCGACCTGGAGTACCTTTAATATATCATAAAATATGAATCACTGCATCCCAATGCGAAGCACGAGGCGCTGCCATAAAGTGACTTACCACACTTACAGGAAAGGCAATATCAGGATGGGTTACTGCAAGATAATTAAGTTTCCCAACCAGACATATATAACGCTAAGGATCAGAGAACACATCTATATCTTCTCCAGATAATTTAACTCCAGGAGCCATAGAAGTATCACATGGTTTAGCACTCATCATCCCCGTGTCACGTAACAGATCTAGAACATATTTTCTTTGAGAGAGAAATATTCCCCGTTTGTTACGGGTCACCTCAACTCCCAAGAAATAACGAAGACAACCAAGATCCTTTGTCTGAAACCGAGTCTGCAAAAATGCTTTTAGTGAAGAAATACTTGCACCATCCCTGCCAGTGATCACAATGTCATCAACATAAACAACAAGTAAAATGCTACATGCATCCGACTGGCGATAAAAGACTGAGTGATCTTTGGATGCCCGCTTAAGACCAAACTCAAAATAACATCACTAAAGCGCCCAAACCATGCACGCGGGGATTGTTTCAAACCATATAGAGACTTCTTCAGGTGGAAAACAAGACCAGACTCCCCCTGAGCAATAAAACCAGGTGGTTGCTCCAAATAAACTTCCTCTTGGAGATCACCATGCAGGAACGCATTCTTAACATCTAACTGATGGAGCGGCTAACCAGACGTAGCTGCAAGAGAAATAATGAGGCGTACATATGCAAATTTAGCCACAGGAGAAAAGGTATCAATATAATCCACCCCATAAGTCTGAGCATAGCCTTTTGCCACTAGGTGAGCCTTGAGTCTAGCTACAGAACCATCTGGATTCGTTTTAACAACATATACCCATTTACAACCAATAGGTCTTTTGCCCGGTGGGAGGGGCACTAAGTCCCAAGTATGATTGGCCTCTAGGGCGAACATTTCATCATGTATCGCTGCTCTCCAATCTGCAGAAGAGAGAGCCTCAGATAGATTTTGAGGCACAGAAATAAAGTCCAGAGCTGATACGAAAGCCTGTAATGATGAAGAAACACCTGCATAGGAGAGGGTCGTAAAGACAAGATAACTAACACAACTGCGCTTACCCTTCCAAAGAGCAATGGACAAATCATCGTCAGATGTCTTAACTGGCACTAGAGGATCAGAGGACGAAGAGTTTAATGCAGCAGGGGGCGGCTCAGGATCAGATACGAGAGTAAAACCAAACACTTGACATGGTCCACAGACATATGTCTGGAGGGGAGGACACATAGGATGAACTGAGCGAACTGAGGGGACAAATGTGACACGAATCAAGTCATAGACCAAAAACTCATCAACTTGCGGTGTGTGAGGTGGATCCGCGGACGAAAGATGTGACGAGAAGGAAGAAGACTCATGAAAAACTACATCTGATGACACTAGGTACCACCCCAACTCAGGAGAGAAACACCGATAGCCCTTCTGAGTTTGCGAGTATCCTAGAAATATGCACCGTAAGGACTTGGGATCAAGTTCAGTCATCTGAGGTCAAATATCCCGAATTTAGTAGTGCATCCAAAAATGCATAATGGGAGAGAATGAATAGACTGGTTAGGAAATAATACTTTATGTGGAATCTCCCCCTTAAGAACAGACGATGATATCCGATTGATCAAATATGTTGCAGTCAATACTGCGTCGCTCTAGAATATTTTTGGGACTCTCATATGAAACATAAGTGCCCGAGCAACTTCCATAATATGTCAATTTTTAAGCTCAACAACTCCATTTTGTTGGGGGGTATCTGGACATGAAGACTGATGAATGATATCCTCTTGGGTCATGAATGATGTAAAGGGAGAAGAAAAATATTCATGTGTGTTATCACTACGCAACGTGCGAATAGACACAAAAAACTTATTACGAATTTCATTGTAAAAAGCATAAAAGACAGAAAAAATCTCAGAACGTTGTTTTATTAGATATAACCAAGTAACACGGGAATAATCATCCACAAATGTAACAAAATAACGGAACCCAGGCTTAGACTGAACTGGACATGGACCCCAAACATCAGAATGAACTAGATCAAAGGGAGCACATGCTCGTTTTTTTATCCTAGACACATATGACACGCGATGATGTTTCGCGAACTGACACGACTCACAAAACAATTCTGGTAAAGACTGAAAAACTGGATATAGACGCTTGAAACTGGGGAAAACAGGATGACCAAGGCGACAGTGAAGCTCGAAAGGAGTGGATGACACACCAGAACACACCATGGATATTGGTTCCTCATCTAGCACGTAGAGTCCTCCTGAAGTGCGATGACCTCTACCAATCGTCCTCTTCGTCGAACAATCCTGAAATTCACAATATTCACCATAAAAAATTACACAACAATTAAGTCCTTTGGTTAGTGCACTGACATAAATAAGATTAAAAGAAAGATCAGACAAATATAAAACGGATGACAATTGTAAACTAGGTGTAGGAAATGCTTTCCCAATCCCTCGAACAACAATATATGATCCGTCAGCCACCCGAACATCGGGAAGAGATGATGTAGGAGAATATGCACTCAATATACCTATGGTGCCAGTCATATGGTCTGAAGCTCTAGAATCAATAATCCATGCCCGAGGAGAAGCTGAAAGACAAGTAGTAAATGGACCCATTTGAGCAACAATGACAGATATAGAGGCCTGATTAGATAACAAGCGAGAGTACTCCTCAGCGGATAAAGTCACACGACCATCATCAACAGTAGTATCCTGGGTAAACTGATCAGTCCCGGATATCATATTTGTGGACTGAACATTAGGTGGTTTACCGTGTAACTTCCAGCATCTGTCACGCATATGACCAATGCCACCACAGTGAAAACAAGCAACTCGGCTATCTGGTCCGCGTCCTCTTCGACTCCCACAACCCCCTCATTTTCCCCCAGCACTGCCTCCGAATTGACCTGCTAGGGCAGTCCTATCACCATTATCACTGAATCCTGAAGATTGTCGAGTAGAGCGTTGAGCCCTAGAATATGCCTTTGTAAGTGAAGTTTTGCGACTCGCTAGAATCTAAGACCGAGTCGATTCATATTCAAGTTTTAAACCACTCAGGAACGCAAGAATAACCAACTACTCTCTCTGTTTCTGCATCTGATGAATATATGACGTAATAGGCATCAACATATTAAATTATTCATATGTTTTCTTGAACGAAGCGAAATAATCACTAATACTTTCCATTTGCTCAAGGCGGAATAGGGACTGACATACATCATATAATCTGATCATATCATCTAGGCCAGAATATAGAATTTGTAGATACTCCTAAAACTCTTTAACTGAATCACAGTGGATAACCAACATGGCGACCTTTGGCTCCATTGAATTGATAAGTTGGTTATATAACCGTGCATCATCACGTAACCAAATCTTATAACCTGTAGGGTCAGATTGGTTGTTCAGGAATTCAACAATAAGATGATTTTCCTTATTCATACCACGAATATCAAAAAGAATAATCTTTTTCCAATGCTGGAAATTAGATCCATCCAAACGTTGATCTGTAAGCTTGGTAGATGCATAAACAATCTCAGAAATAATGACCTTCTTGTTGTTCTCAATAGCCCTAACACCGGAAGACGACAAATCCGCCATAATAAAATCTTAAATAAAAAAAATCTAGAGATGACCTTGCGAATCGAAACAGAAAAAAAAACTAACAAGGAGGAACCACACCCCTAGTCACATAAACAAGGGGGAACCGCACCCCTATATATATCAAGACAACTTTTCAATCAAGGACCCATTACGAAATTAGGGTTTCATGATCGGAATTACGAAAACAGACCAAGTATCACAAAAAAAAAACACCCACACACAAGGGTTAGGGTTTGTGTGGATTAGGGTTAGGGAAGAAGGATGGTGATTAGGGTTAGGGTTTTGTGAGAAGAGAGTTTCTCAAACTTCGGTATCTGGCTCTGATATCATGTTGAAATTAGTATAATATTGACTTACTAACTTTCTGGTTAACAGTCATATATATATATATATATAAATATTAGGGCAACACATAGATGAGTACACAAAATTATATGGGCTTGACCCATAGATACCCACACACTATAACTAACAATTTTGAATATAAAAGTAATGGTTCAAATATAATTGCAAGGGTAAAATAAGGAGTTTGGTCCATAATATGTCATTATTGATCATTAAAGTAAATTTTCAGCGTTGACTTTGAACAAAAGGGATTAAATGTTATAACGGATGTATAATTAAGGGAGGTTTATGATATTATTGAAACGTTAGAAAAAATCACGTGCAATTATATCATAATTCGGGAGATTTTTGTGTAATTATTTCGATAAAATAAAGATAATTATAATATTTGGTTTGGAACCATTTTTTTTTTTTTAAAAAGGATTTGATTTGGAACCATTACGAATGGCTTTTTAGGACCAGACCTATCTTTATTTTTTTTAACTTAGGAGAAAATGGTCCTTTATGGTGTAAATTGGTGAAAATCATTGTGGATGATATTTGGTATCTTATTGGATATTTAAAGTTTTTTCAGTTTCCTTTACTCGACAAGCTGGTTAAAGAAGCTTTAAAAGGACAAAGAAATACGGAGTTGGTAGATTCTCTCTCTTTATGGTTCGACGATAATGTTCGGATTTTATCTATGTCTAACTCCACTCCTCTTTGATCTTCTTTGCCAGGGAAAAAACAAAGAACAATAAGATATTCCTATTCATGTACAATTATTAAACCATTCTTGTTACTGATATTACTCAAGTTTCTCCATCTAATTATTTCTAATCTAAATATAGAATTACAGATAAACACGTCATATCTATAATGCATCTTATTTCAACAAGAGTCTTTCCACTAAACGTTAGTTTGCAGCTGCTCAACTATTTAACCCAAATCATTTATTTTAAATGTTCTTTAGCTGGCAAACGTTATATACATATGAGATATATATATATATATATATATTTCCATAACTAAATGATATGATTTAAATGTCGGTGATTTTGGAGTCTCTCCTTCTTTGATGTTGGAATGATCCAGATAGATACGGTACAAAACCAAAGAAATAGGCAACCAGTCATAGTCTTTGCTAATATAAAATTATCAAAAAGTTAATAGTAATCATTGCGGGCAAAAAATTATTCTTGGGCTGCCCACAATTTGGCTCCATATGCTATGGAGGGACGTCTGATATTTAGTTTTTATTCTTCTTATTTATATATATTGTTTTTTCCCTCCTGTTTTAATTAATACTGAAGAGAGACAATGTATTGACTAATATATACCATTAAACTTATATATTTACCCTTAATTTGGTTGCATGTTATATTATGCATCAATCAATATTTAACAATTCTTCAATTCATTTATCCGTATAATATACATGGGAATTTCAATTTCAAATTTGATCCAAATTAATTATGATATCAATGAAAAATGTAATACTTCATAAAATAGGCGATTATGTGGAAGATTATGATAAATTTGATTATATTTTAATTTGTTGAAAGAGATTAATGGTAGGCTTCAGTAACTCATATTTTAAGTAATACATCCAAAATCTAGTTATTAGAAGAAAAAAAAATACATGTTACCTTCTTATTATGTTTTCATCAAATTTCGTTCATTAATTTAATAAAGAAGTTACATACCCAAAAAAAATTAAAAAATTAAAAGATTAAAAAATTAAAAGGACAATCATGAATTTTGTTTACACTCTTATAGTCAATTTCATATGAGAAGATATCCCAATTTCCATGATAAAGTAATTAGATGGTACATGAAAAAGTTATGAATCCATAAAATGCTTTGATACCACCAACTCAAAGACCCATGAAATGATAAAATCATAAAAATAAAACTAGTTTAAGTTCTAAATTTTGTTAAGTGGTTAACTTGATTGTAGTCAGAGTAATGTTGTACTACAAATAATCAATCAAAAGCGGACCCATGCACTTTTAACTGATGATTCGATTAATAGTAAACAAATAAAATTTTAAACTTAATATTTCTTCTTAAATTAAGATCTCCCAAAAGTGGATGAATGAAGATCCTCTACAAAGCAAATAAGAAAAATAATAAGTATAATGTTTAGATTTTATAGTAAAAATTGATCCTCTTTCCTTCAAATGCAGATTTTTATTTTTTTTAACAACCATATATTCTGGCTGTAAATAAGTAAAGGTAACTAGTAACTATCAGAAAAAGTAAAAAAAAAATTACTTTATTTACCTTTTTGACCTTTCAAAGCTTCCAAAGAAGGAAAGTTCACTTTCCTCTTTCCACTCCATTTTACCTCTGAAATCTTCCAGCTCTTGATGAAAAATATAAAAATAAATCTCCCAGCTCCAAATTCCAAAACGCATCATATATACATATACATATATATGCATATTTTAGCCAACATTTTGATCATACAGTCCAAATAGGAAGAAAATAAAAATAATAACTTAGAGCGCTTTAAATGTTCCTGCTTCATTTCCTTGTTTGGAGAGAATTTCCTTTTCCCATTTCCATTTCCATTTCCATTTCCATTTCCAGAAAAGAAGCCTATCTGTAAAGCTGTGTCTATCTGAACATATTAGTACAAGCATTTACCACTCCCATTTCATACTTTACACAGCTCTTCTTTTCCTTGTGATATGCCTATATATTATACATATATGTATCTATAGCTAAAGAATTACATTCCCCTTCATTGCTCTTCTTGTAACACCTATATCAATGTCCAGGTAATTTTCATTTTTTGATGCTGCAAAATAAGAAACAGAGATTGATACCACATAATAAGGCCATTTGGGTTTTCTATTGATTTTGTTTCTATAAATATTACACACACACACACACACATATATATATATACACACGTAATTTCTGTGTGTATATATGGTTTGTAGGAAGATACAAATGTCCATGTGGGTAAATGGGCATAGGAGAAGGAGCCCAAGAATATCTGCCCTGGATGCATGGAAGGAGGCCCACCAACAGACACCCTTTGAGGGGTTAATGGACAACGGGGACTCTGGGTCTGGGGATGAGCAGGGTCCACCATCCAGAACTAGGGCCAGGACCAAGAGAAAACATGAAGATGGGGTTATTACTTCTGTTTCAACCAAACCCAAACAGGTGTTTGTGTGTGGTTTGTCTCTTTTTTGTTGATGATAATGATAATCTATTTGGGTTTTTGTTTATTAATTCATTTTTGCCTAGAGGGGAGGAATATGATATATATATATATATATATATATATATATGCGTGTATAATTTGTACTTGGTTCATCTTTCAGTATGTGGTACCTAAATCAGTTTTTCAATTTCTCCTTTATTTTATTTTGCAACTTCTGGACTCAGTAAGTTTTAGGATGGCCTTTTGATTTATAGCTTAGAAAAACTATATCTGGGTGTTAAAATTTTTGGTTGAGCAATGTTGACTGGCTGTTACTTGTGCCATAGAAGTCATTCCAGCTTGGGCATGATTTAGTCCTATGCTGCATTATTTTTCCACAACTGTCATTTTCTCTCTTGTTTTGTTGAGTTGTAGAGACAATTAAATATATTAATTTGTTGTGTAAAGTGAACTGGAGGGCATGCTGGTCCTAATCAGCTACTGAAATATTATTCTATTGTATGTAATGTTTTGTATATCTTTCTGGTTGTAGATCCTGAAGCAATCTGGTGATTAATATCAGTTGCTAGAACTTAATTTCTTCTATTTGTTTGTTACTATGTTGTTGCTGCTAGTAGTACTAGTACTAATACTATTATTATTACTGCTAAAGTTTTATTTTGTTACTTTTACTGTTATTAGTACTACTACTAGTGCTAACACTGCAGTTAATTTCTTATTAATTTCCGGGATGGCGATATTAATCAGCAAAATCAGATCAAAGAAACCCACAAAGCTTTATAAGAATTTTCTTGATAAAGAAGTTCTGAAAGCCATGTCTGAACATGACCAGTAAGGACAGACCGCTATAAAATAATATTTTAAGAGAATCACAATTATAATTCCGGAATTCTGGTTTATCCAGTGAGTGATGATATGCTTGATATGAGTGCAAACTGATTAATTAGCAAGAACATATCCATAATTTTCTGTGACTGAAAAAATTGCAGGCATGTTTATATGCTCATTATGGTGGGTCTATTGACCCAGAAACACATTAATTATCAGTTTTAGCCTTTTTTAAAGTTTTGTTGGGTATGTTTTAGTTAAAAAAATGTGGATGATACTGGTGACAAAGTATGCAGCCAATTCATCAGTACTAGAAGGTCCTTGTAAAGTACTTAGTGATGCAAGATAAATGTTAAGAGTAGCTAATGATAAGAATTTCGAAGTTTAGTGTCAAAGGAAGTCCATAACTATTTGTTCCACCAATTCCATTGAAGATCCATATGTTTACTTCTTTGTTTGCTGAATATGGTGCCAGTAGGTTCTTCCCGCCTATCAAGTAGACACAAATGGATATATCTTTTGAATTATTACCGTGAACATGGGATTATTCAGACTTCTTAAAGCATTATTTTTGGGTGTTCTATGTTGTGTGAGAGTTGGTTTCAGATCCCATTTCTAATTTTCTGTAGGGTAAAGAGAGTCCATATCGTGAAGATCAGCCAACGAAGTGTGGTGAGTGTTTTCTCTTAACTACTATTCAAGTCTTGATAAAAATTAACATGATTCCAATTTTTAACGCATTTGTTTCTACAATTAGGTCAACCGCGGGTTTTGAAGGCTAAAGAAAGCCCGGAACACGATAATCATGGAGCATGTACTGGTTGGTCTCTCTCTTGTTGCTGTTCTGAATGTGAAGTTCTTAGTTCTTAATTTCAATAACCACAATAAAAGGTATCTTCATTTTTACTTTAGCTACTGATCTATATTAGGTCAACCACCTGCAGAGTCATCTATGCCATCAATGCCAGAAAAACGCATACTCGAGCTTATCCTTGACATATTGCAAAGGTGAGTATGTATATCGTATAAATATATGGTGACTAAATTTCCTGCATTGTCTGAAACTTAAGAAAAGTGGAATAATCAAATGATTAAGAAAGAACATATATTCTTAATTTCTCTTTGAAAGTAGTTTATATTTTCATGTGTTGAAAAGTTTCTCTTCGATGTTAGGAGAGATACCCATGAAATATTTGCTGAGCCAGTTGATCCCAGTGAGGTCTGCTTCTTGTCATTGGTTTCAGCATTTCATGCAACAACTGCTCCTTTTAAGCTACAGTAATTTATGAAACATTGTGCTTCTTTAAGGTTGAGGATTACTACGTGATAATTAAAGAGCCTATGGATTTTGGCACCATGAGAGCCAAGCTTCACGAAGGAATGTATACAAGTCTTGATCAATTTGAGGTTTGCTTCTTTCCTGAATGTTTCTGTTGTTATCGTCACTAAATTAATTTCAATAGTAATGTTCTTCATCATAAATCAGCATGTCTGTTAACATCACTGCATTTTGTTTATGTATGCAATATTTGTTGACTTGGATATTTCTCCTGAAATCCTACATTATTCGGTATTCATGCTTCCAATGTTACCTCTGTTACCATTTTTGTTTCTTCCTTTTGGTTTAAAGGCAGTTCTTTACTTTTATTGCACTTTCTTCTACATGGTTCCCTGATGATGTGGCATATACAGGATAACCTGGATTATTCAAGGCTAATCATGTTTTGAGTGAAAAATGCGACATTCTGGTTATTTTAGAGATGCAATCTATATGCCTCATCCATGTAACACCTATCATTTGGGTTACGATCTGACCATTATATTTTGATAATTATGCAGCATGATGTCTATTTAATAACAGGAAATGCTATGCATTTCAATTCCTCAGCTACCATTTATTTCAGACAGGTATGGTCATGAACTCCCTAGCATATTCTGGTAACATTTTACTTGGAATCTTAACTCCTTATATGAAAATCATTTTGGTCTAGCTAGGAGATCTTGATTTATTCCAGAAACTGAATACCAGAATCCAAAATATTACAGGCTCGTGCTATACATGAACTAGCTAAGAAGGTTTTCGATTCCCTAAAAAATGCTCCGGAAAACTTTGAATTGGAATTTTCGGGGACAAGACGAAGATCTTTTAGAAGGCCCCAACGTGAAGCCAAGGTTTTTAAAACATGCCCTGGACTTGCTACAAATGTCAGATCTGGTAGTATGACCACTGAGTCTTCCTCAAAAGAAGAGCAACGCTCTTTAATTGGTCCATCAAATTTCAGGAGAAGTACCCAAGGAAACGACAGCTTCCCTCGTACAGCTACTTATGTCGACACAAGAGATCAATTTTCTGGTAAGAAGTGGAGACTGCTATATGACTTTATAAACTCCTCCAAAAGTTTAGTTGAAGGGCAAGATTTTCTTGTGTAAAATACTTCACTGAGACCCAATTAATTATAATATGTGAAGATGCAAAAAAATGAGGATCCTTGTGAAAAGATGAACCTCTCTTAAGTTTTTCCTTTGTCTTTTCGTCATATAGACCAGCTGTATTGAGATTGGAATTTGTCAATGTTTATGAACACTTCTTTGTTTTGTAATTTTTCTTATTTTCCATTTGGCAATAGGTACCATATACTAAACATACATAAAACTTTAAGTTAGTTAGTTCATTAAAATAGCATAAATGAAGTTTTATTCAGCATATGAAGTTTATGCATGGTCCTCTATTCACAGGTTGTATTACCGAACATTTTTTTCCCTTCCATTTGGAAGTTGAACTTTAGTGAGATGCATAGAAAATAGTGTCTTTAAACTTCCTTATAGATCAATTGCTGGCTGTGATAATATCTGCTTCAGAAATAGCTAGCAGCCTTCACAAATTAATATTATTTTTGCATCATTCTCCTTTTCCATGATGTATGGAGCTTAGTTTTGTAACTCAATTTTGCATATATGATATTTGCTTGAAAGGGGTCTAGATTTATGTTTAAACTTCACATATTTGCTCCACTTTGGTAGTCACCTACAACGGAGTTGAGTTCTGAGAACCTAGTATGGCACATTTGGATTTTAGGAATTAAACTTCTTTATTTTTCCATAAACATAATTGAATTTTGCTGTTATAGTAACCAAAGCTCATCAAAACTTTGTATAATATTGCTGATACATATCATTATATATTCTCCAAGCAGGTGCTACAGATTGTAGAAGCTCTAGTTATACCCAAGCAGATCGGCGTTGCACATATAAACCTTGGCAGTCCTGTGATGAGAACGATTCAATAGTTGCAATGATCTACAATGACCCCAAACCACTAGTTCTTGTAAGTTCTTTTTTCCTTTTTATATTTTTCTAGGCAAGTTCATGTATGGAATCTGTAAATGGTGCCTTTTCTTTTGTATGTAAAATTCCATCAATTCAAGGGCCTTGATGTGAATTAAAGGTACATGGTACTGATGATTGAATCACCTTTGTGTTTCTGTGACAAGACTTTGCTCGAGGAGGGTACTGGTAATTAAAATAATCCTTTTCTATGCTAGTTTGCTCCCTTTAGCAAGAACAGTGCTGCCTAACAGACCTAAAAATTATCAAATGCCACAAAAAAAATCTTACTATTTTTCTTCAAAAGTAGTTTGCATATCTTGGTCAATCCATTTTACTCTTAGTTGCTTAAACTGTTCGAGAGTTTGGTCCATTTCTCGTCACCTAGTGCGTTACACTTGGAGCAGTCCCGACTCTTTGTGGTGGTAAATGATTGGAACTAAATACAGCGTCACCCAATTAGCTGTTTTCGAGGTAATTGAAGTCTTTGTTGATGATCAATATGTCCAACCAGAATCTTTAAGTTAATTTTTTTTGTCAAGCATATTTCTCCATGGCCACCTGTTAAATTTTACTCCATTAATTTTGTGATGGCATGCAATCTGTACTTGGCATCATAAAGATGGTCAAGATTCCATAATATTACCATACAAGTGCAATTTTCCTATATTATTGGCTTCATGGACGGTAAAGAATGGCTTGTCAGATGATGCCAAGCATCCAAAAAGGAGGATGATTACTTGTTGGAACTCTTCATTTTACATAAATAGTTAGATTGTACAATCCATTTACGTGTCGTAAACTTAGGAATGCTTGAGAGCTGATTATATCTTCTTGTTTCCCTAGGAGAATCAGCAGGGGATTAGTTACAGGGAAAGCTTGATGTTGTTTGTTAAAGATTTAGGACCAACAGCTCAAATGATTGCCAAAAGGAAGTTACAAGGATGTCGGCAGGAGGCTCCTAGTAGTAGTCAGTCTCTGAGTTCTGCTTCTAACTCTTGGGTTCAGGCTCAAAAAGGTCAAACTCCTGCTGCAACTCCCTTTACCCAGAAAAGATATGGTACCCTAGATAGCCTTATCCCTGATACATCCCTGAAATTCCTAGATCAACATCTTGGGTGTCATCCTGTACATGACGCAACCAATGAGATAATTGATTTATCCGAAACCGATGATAGAAAAAAGGCTTGTACAAGTGACATGATGAGAAATTATGGTGCTCCATTAGGCGAAATTACTTGGAACAATGAGGCTCCAACTATTAACGGTCGGATGAATCTTTTTGGTGTTTCTGGAAGGGAGAAGGTTCTTCAGAAGCAAAGCTCTAACATTCAGTTGGGTTCATACTCTTCCAGTGCTGTTGCTGGAGATTCAAATTCCTCACCTTTTGGGGCTACTAACACTAGCAATAGCTCCACAACAATCACTGTGCATGAAGGCAAGGCGGATTATCAAGAGTGGCCAATTCGTGCCCCCTCAAATAATCTTCAGTCGAATTTGTTTGAGTTCAAGCCGAGAAACAACAGCACCACATCATCCTCAGGGCCCTTGATTAGGAGGGAGTTTCCTAGTTTGAGCCAGACCAGTGGCTTCGTGCATTCCTTGGGCACACAGAATCAAGCCACAGCGTCATGGGGACCAAATGTTGGAGTCAGTGGCTCGTGTCAGACAGGCCACTCTTCCGAATCAAACCAACACAATCAGCCAGTTTCCCAGGTCCATTTCGATCTGCCTTTCTTGAAATCGCGACTCAATCAAATGAGTCCCTTGGGAAACGGCAGACCTTTGCAACCGAATTTCCAGCCAGGCTCTGGTGCTGAGGGGTCTCCATTTGACCAAATGAGATACAACAGGGCTTCTAACTGTACCCATCAAGCTGAGCCTAGCACTCAGCCATTTCTTAATCATCAAAGATGGTCCACTTTAGATACGACAGGTACTGATTTGGCTCTTCAGCTGTAGCAAGTTACAAAGAACTAATATTTAGTAGAAAGAAAAGTTTACACTTGCTATTCCACTAATGGAGGTCGTCCCATACCCTTTGAGTCTGTAAATGCAAAATGTCATTGGATTGCTCGATTTTTACTGATGTGGAAGATGTTCACCAAACTATCAGAAATGTTCTTACAACTGACTTGGTATATTTACAAGCTAAATGATGTAAAGTATATGATTTAGTTTTCAAATCGTCTATCGAATTGAATTCTAAAGTTGCGTAACATGTCTGTTTTTCTTTTCTTTTTTTTTTCCGACAAAGGGAAAGATCGGCCTGTTTTAGTCGGTTTCATTTTCTTAATTTATGTACATGTCTGTGTGTGTTTGCACACACCAGTGAATCAACTGCAAAAAGGTCACTGGTGTTGTTCTGCATTGCAGAGTAAGCACGAGTAAGTAGTTATAAATGACCCATGAACAAGGTTGTGAAGGTTTTAGACTCGTTATACTGATATTTATATATTTGTTCAGTGTCCCACAGTTCTAATTTGAGACACTTTTGGTTATAATATTTGTAATGATCACATACTGGTTGCAGTTTAGTCCAACCATAGAGGAACTCTTAAATGACCAATGCTTATACACATCCATGAAAAATCAATTACACCTCATATCAAATATGTTTTCTAATTTATTTCTTTTAGTCAAAGTGAAGCAAGAGTCTCGTTGATTGACCATAATGGACACTCTTATAGTATATAAAGTCCAGGTTTCAATTACTAATCACATGTCAAATGAAAGCAATAGCTTGTAACACTTCACTACCTAGAGGAGAAAGTTCTCTGTTTAGACTACCATCTAAATCCATATGATAAAAGATCATCAATTAGGCCCAAACATAGAAAACTCATAAATTATAAGAAATGGCTGAAAATGTAACAATCCTGTGATGCATTTGGACCCTGGTTCGCGGTATCATTACGTTAGGTATTGTCCGGTTTGTAATCCTTTTAGGTCCGGTTCGTAAAATTTTTGAAAAGTGCCACTACCGTTATTTATATTGATACTCATTTTAAAGATTGTCTGATTCCGTTATACCGCGACTGTGAACCATGATTAGGACATTAGTTTCACTAGATGAGTGTTTGGATTTTAGGCCCTATCTAGTTTACCATATATATTATCAAGCTTGTAATTTCAACTATATAAGAATATGTACTGTTTGTTTTGTATTTTAAAAAATAGTTTTCTATTATTTGAAAATTGAAAATAAAAAATATGTTCAAAAGATTTGTTTGGTTGAATTTTCTGAAAACTGGTTTAAAAAATTTCAATTATAACTCATTTTTATTGTTTTCAAAATATAATTTTCAGTATTCAAAATTTTTAAAATCAATTTTCAGAAATACGTCCTTAAAATCCAACTCATTTATACCGATTTTTCTTTTTCAGATTCGATTTGGATTTGTGACTACTGGCATGTTAACAATTAACTAATACGAAACACTTGCTTAAAGGAGGTACGTGGGAAACCATTATATTGATATATGAATATACATATTTATATACGTATGTGTGTGTGACAGATCAATTTAGTTGACAGTGCTTATGTTTCATTTCATTTTAAAAAGAAGGTTTGCTTTGAAGGGTTGGGTAGTGTGATCTGATCCGATGCGGTGTGATCTACCCGCTAACCCCAACTAACCAAAAGTAACTGAATTTTGTAGACTTTGAATCGTCAAATCAACGGCTACAATCACATCACACCCCTCCCTTTACCCCTCTAATCATCATCATCTATACTCTCTCTCTCTCTCTAAAATTATACTTCTAATAAAGTTTCCATATTCTCTCTCTTGCTTTCAAAATAGAGAGTCCGTTAAACGTGTGTTCCTCTCTCCTCCTCCTCATTTACTGGACACACCGTTCTTTGCGGTGGCTGTGGTGGCGCGTGACGGTGGTTGGCGGTGGTGGTGTAAATGGCGTATAGGAGGAGACAGGGAATCACTAAGACTTCAACCTTCAAGGAAGAGATTTATACGCCGCCCGATCTCGGAACCTCTTCCTCCGCCTCCTCTCCTTCGCCGCCGTCGTCGTCCTCTTCTCTCGCCGCTCAGGCCATCCGTGCCTCCGCCGCTCACCGCGATTCCTCTCTCTCCTCCGCCTATGGCGACTCTGCTTTTCACTCCTCTCTCAATGACAACAGATCCAAGGTTCCTTTTCTCTCCCTTTCCCCTTTTTATTTCATTTCTAGGGCTTCCAACCTCCAGATCCATTTATACACATATCTATATCTATATCTGTATCTATATATGTGTCATGTGTGTATCATTATTGTGCAGTTTTATTTTCGAATTGGATCTCTATTGAATCAATTAAGTTCTTTTTATTTTATTTGCTTGCTTCATCATTTTTATTATGTTCTAGATCTGAAGTGTGCAAAATTGAAGCGCATGACCAAGGCATTCCAAAATCAAGTTAGAATGTAGTTAAATTCACTCTATGACCTTTTGCTGCTTATTTCTTTGTTTGGTATATATTTGATGGAATTGGATCCCTCTTGTGCCACAAAGGAGGGTATGTTTGTGTTGCCACACACTCGCAATGTGCAAATGATTCCTTTTGTTAGATTAAATTTTACGAATTCGCGTATTTTGTGTGGCTTTACATTTTTTAAATTTGGATGCAATTCCCTGATTTATGTCCTCTTCGGAATTCGTCAATAAGAATCCACTGATTTCGATCAATGGAAACCATTACAGTACCTTTGTGGAAAGGAATAAATACATTGTCGAGTTAAGAGGTCATTTTAGTGTGCCAACCTAAATATTGACAGTGCATTCTAGTTATAGTTGTTTGCCGTAATGACTGGCACCGTTTTCATCAATTCTTGGAGTTGATGGCATGCAGTCATAGCGATGAAAGAGATCCAAGTATTATCGATATATTTGTGATATGTTTTATCTATCTCAGTATGTTCTTTGCTTCTTAACATTACATAAGAAACAGAGTTAAGTCCACTGACACTTTTATCTGTTTTTAAGTCAAAATAAAGTGTGACAAAAGGCTGTGTAGCCTAGTGGTATCTCCACTACCTTCCGAAGTGTAAGGCAAGGGTTCGAGGGTATGTGAGTTTCGTGCTTATGAAAAGAAAAAGGACAAAAAAAAAGAAAACATAACTCGTGGATATATGAGCTGGCATTTATTGTTATTTTGTTGTTTTTGTTCGTGCTTATCTTTAATTTCTTTTCAATTGATTTATACGAAAGTATTCTAATGGTTAATAATGTCTCACCCAAGCTCAATTCAACTAAATCTACCTTTAACTACTTGGGGCAGCTGCACTAACTTTTTCAAATTCGGAGTTTATAAGCATTTTCCTTTTAACATTAATGTTACGCTGTGCTGTCAAACTTGAAAATGTAGGACTCATCTACCTATGATGATTATACAACGATGAAAGGCTCAAAAGAACCCAAGGGGTTTTGGGGTGTTCTTGCTAAGAAAGCTAAAGAGATTCTTGAGGATGATGATGTGTCCAAACAATTTGAAACGCCTAGCAGAATAAGGACAGAAATGCTCGATACCTCCATGCGTCAGGTGATTATTATCTTTAAATACTGCTTCTGCAAACATGGGCAGAGAAACTTGAAACACAAATAAATTCTATAATACTTTGATTTGTTGTTTGCAACCATTTATTCAATCATGCAGTTGTCACACTGTAGTCATATTATGTTTAGTTGCCTAAGCTTTGATTCTTTGACATTGTTCCCTTCTTGCTTCTCTATATCCCATTCTTCTCAGCCATATCAGTCTTCTGATAGCTCTAGAAAAATGGACAATCCAAGATTAAGGAAGGGCTTGGATGCACTCACTTCTTCCCTGAATCACATCGGCGACACCATTGGAAATGCCTTGGAGGTAATATATGAGATTATGTTTTTCCTATAAGGAAACAATACTTATGGTTTTGATTGGTGCGGGTTATCAAGTTCATATATCAATTGCCAACACTTGGTAATGTCTTTATACTAAAGTTCTGATTGGCACCTGATTTTTTATTTTAGTTTTAGTTTCTTTGTGTGCACGTTACTACTCAAGTTCCCTTGCACTATGTTTGTAGCAAGTAACCTGGTTGAATATTCACTTAATTGAAACAATCTTAGCCATCTCTTTTCTTATTTCTGAAATCCCTTCCGTGCATCCACCTCGTGTGTGATAGTGAACCCTATTTTTTCTTTCACAGAATATCTAATATTTTCTGCCATGTCTAGAAGTAAAAATGATCCTGGTTCTACATTTCATATTTTTCAGGAAGGACGTACCATTATGGAAAACAGAACTGCAGACATTATCCAAGAAACCCGCAAATTGCAAATTAGAAGGAAAGGAAGTGGCGCTGAGGAACATAATCAGATCCCAGGTGTACATTACCAGTGGCAGCAACCTTCAGTTCAATCCCGACAACCTCAGATGCAGACCAACCAAGAAACTCAACTCAAGGCATCCCGCGACGTAAGGTGGCAAATGTGTAATTGTGCAATAGTGGTCAAAATGTGTGTGACTGAAATTAAATGTTAATCTTGTTGGAAGTAATGAAACAACCAAACAATTTTAAGTACTTAGAATTTACTGTTGCCTTTACTGCATGCACATGAAACATCATACGAACAACTATATTACAGAGTATTTCTAGTGCCCAGAGTGCTTCTTTGACTAGAGTAATAATTTAATTTTGGCCTTTATCGAAACAGCGTTTAGCTTTTAGTTCTAACATTCAATATTTTTAGTAGGCATTTAGGGGGATACAGATTGTTGAGTACTCGTATGCAAGCTAGTCATACTTAAAGTGGAAACTAATATTTAAAATGTAGCGAACCTTTTTCCTTGTTTTTCCTTGCTGGTGAAATGCATTGTGGGCCTTTGTTTTGGGTCACAGGTGGCAATGGCGACAGCTGCCAAGGCAAAACTACTTCTCCGGGAGCTGAAAACTGTCAAAGCAGATCTGGCTTTTGCAAAGGAAAGATGTTCTCAGCTAGAAGAAGAAAATAAAATACTTCGAGAGGCTCGAGAAAAGGGTGTCAACCCTGAAGATGATGATATGGTATTCATAAATTTCTTTATTTCGTGGGAAGTCTTTAAACTTAATGTTTAAATGTTTACGACCTATATCTCTATACTGCTTGCATTAACAAATGATAATTGTAGCTTAGGCAAATGGATCATGCACACAATTACTTCTAGTTGTTCTGAATGTGCGTCTGTTTTTGTAAATACAGTTGCATATGCTGCACACATACTCATACTGCATCCCATGGGGCAAATTGATCGTGGAAACAGTTACCTTTTATTATTGTGACTTGTATACATACCAATGCACATACATTTACATACACACCGCATCCACAAGTTCCAATCATGTCACATGCATATTCAGTTGTGACTTGTTAGAAAAGTGTAATCACATAAAATTGACTCATATCTATTGTGTATGTTTTCAATGTCAGATACGCCTTCAACTCGAGACCCTTTTGGCAGAGAAGGCTCGTTTGGCCCACGAAAACTCCGTTTATGCACGCGAGAACCGGTTCCTGAGGGAGATTGTTGAATACCACCAACTCACCATGCAGGATGTCGTCTATTTGGATGAAGGCATAGAAGAGGTTACTGAAGTTTACCCCATCCCTGCCGTCTCCAGAATGCTCTCTGTTTCCCCACCCTCCCCTGCGTCTCCAGGCTCACCTCCTGAGTTTTCGCCATCTAAAAGCCCACCATTGACAAATGAAACCTCGACTCCCTCTGTCACACCACAACCAGCAACTGATGTTTCCCAAGGTAGAAGCCCACAAGTGATAAGTGAAACTATTCCTCCCCCTGTCACACCACAACCAGAAACTGATGTTTCCCAAGCTAGAAGCCCACAAGTGACAAACGAAACAATTTCTTCCCCTGTCAAAGCACAACCGACATCTAGTGTTCCACAGATTGAGTCATCAACAAATTCCAGTAGTCCGATTTCCAGAGCAGAAGATTCAACAAGACATAAAGATGATCAAGCCCATTGAGGTTTCCATGTTCTCTTTTTTTGATATTTTTGTAACATTAGTCCCTTTTTATCCCTTGACTTATTTTGGTGGCGGGAAGGGAAAGGAAGGGGAGTGAGGGTTGGAGATTCTTTTTATATAGGATATATTTATCAATTTTTCGGTAAGTAATGGTGCTTGTGTTGGCATTTTGGATTTGCTGTGTTGCAATGGAAGAAAGGGTAGTGAAAAGAAGGGAGTGAGGGTTGGAAATTCTTTTTATATAGGCTATATTTATTATTTTTTCTGTAAGTAATGGTGCTTGTATTGGCATTTTGGATATGTTGTTATATAATGAAAGAGCCTTTTGTGTTTTTCTTTTAATGAAAATTTCTTTCTTAATTGCCAATGTGCAGGGAAAAAATAAGCAAAATACTAGATAGATATAAAATAGCAGTTTAAAATGATCCGACTAAATTCATGCATATATTAGGAGAAGGCAATTGATACAATAATATATTAATAAAGAGGGAAATTTAAAACTTAATTAGTAAAATAATACATTACAAAATTTAATAAATTTGGACATCGAAAAATAAAGAAATGAAAGCGAATAGTTAAATTTAGAGAAACAAAAAATAATTAGATTTAATTACAAAAATAAATACCAAATGAGAGAAAAAAGTCAAAATATAAATTTTTTTACAATTGACCTTCCAAGTTCATGATGCAATTTTTTGCAATTGCTTTGAAATCTTTGTCACTTAGTTTCTTTAGGCACTTCAGATTGGCAACTGAGTGTAATCGTCCTAGTATAACACCGAAAATCCGGTTTTTGGAGGTTTTTGGAAAGCTCTTCCAGATGATAAAACCAGTGAATTTTGAATTGTAAATGAGGGTGTTTAAAATAAAATGAATGAATGTAGAGAAAATTAATTTTAAATGGAGTTAAAATCCTAGTATATATTGTTCCCATGTATATATATATATATATATATATATAAATTGATTATAATTTAGGGTAAAGAGCTTAAGACCCCCCTCAATTTTACTCTCTTTCTCTACTATACCCCTTCAATTAATTATACCCCCCTCAACTTTCATTTTCTTGCACCATGGGCTTGCCCTCAAATGTTTTTACCCTTTTACCCTCCAAACTTTTTGTATTTCCACCTTACCTTTAATCATATCCTTACTATTATATTTCTTAATTCTTTAAATTACAAAAATATTATTTCTTTTAGTTATAATATTAATTATGGCATTTACCTTTAATGTATTAGACTAAATATACTCTCAAATGTTAATTTTTTTTTTTATAAGTTCTAATTATTTTATTTGTAAATCAATTAACTTGGTATTAAATTTTAGTTTGATTTAAATCATAAAACTCAATCCTAATTAATATATTTATAAATAAATCACAATTTATGAAAACAATATATATATTTCGGAAAATATATATATATATATATTGGAAAATGATATATATTTCGGAATATATATATAATTCGTTAAAAATATATATTTTCTGAATTCTTTTAAAAAATATGAATTTTTTCTGAAAAATAATTTTTTTGGGAAAAATATATATTATGTTCTAAAATATGATTTTTTCCGAAAAATAATTTTTATTGAGAAAAATATATATTATGTTCCAAAATATGATTTTGAGTCATAATACCTAAACTACCATCAATAGTATAAGAGGGTATAGTGAAATCAAACCTTCAAAAAAATTATTTTTCGAAAAAATATGTATATTTTGGAATATATATATATTGGAAAATGATATATATTTCGGAATATATATATATATATGTGATTCGTCAAAAGTATATATTTTTTGAATTGTTTTAAAAAATATGAATATTTTATGAAAAATATATATTTCGGAAAAATATTATATTATTTTCGGAAAAAAAATCATATTTTGGAAAATAATATATATTTTTCTCAAAAATATTATTTTTCGGAAAAAAATCATATTTTGGAACATAATATATATTTTTCCCAAAAATTTTATTTTTTGGAAAAAAATCATATTTTTTTAAAACAATTCGAAAAATATATATTTTTGATGAATTATATATATATATATTCCAAAATATATATCATTTTCCAATAAAACTTAATTTCATTTAAATCATAAAACTCATTATCCTAATTAAAATTTTTTTTGCCAAATGAAACTTTCTTTTCATAAAAATATATTCATAAATTGTGATTTATTTATAAATATATTAATTAGGATTGAGTTTTATGATTTAAATCAAACTAAAATTTAATAACAAGTTAATTGATTTACAAATAAAATAATTAAAACTTACAAAAAAAAAAAAATTTAACATTTGAGAGTATATTTAGTCTAATACATTAAAGGTAAATGGCATAATTAATATTCTAACTAAAAGAAATAATATTTTTGTAATTTAAAGAATTAAGAAATATAATAGTAAGGATATAATTAAAGGTAAGGTGGAAATACAAAAAGTTTGAAGGGTAAAAGGGTAAAAAAAATTGAGGGCAAGCCCATGGTGCAACATTTTATGAAACTTTAGGGGGTTCTAAGCTCATTTCATAGTTGAGGGGGTATAGTAGAGAAAGAGAGTAAAATTGAGGGGGAGTTTAAGCTATTTATCCTATAATTTACGACATATATAGACACATGTATATACATCATTAAAGAGAGAAGTTTAAGGTTAATTGAGCTGCATATATGCTAAGTGCAAGAGGTTGACGACGCTAAAGTGGTTTAATTATATTTATTTCAAGTTGTTTATCCAATCAATATAATTAAACCCTTTTAGGGCCCGTTTGAAAAGTGATCTGGTTTTGTCTGCTATATTGGTCTTGACTGGTTTTGTTTGGTCTTGTGTGGTTTTGTAAAGAGTAGTGGCCAGCGGGGCCCACCATGAATTATATATATAGAAAAAGAGAGTAAAAAATAGTGGTCAGCGGGGCCCACCATGAATTATATATATAGATATAGAAGGGTAATTTGCACTAACACCCCCTGAGGTTTGATTTTGCTTGCCATGACACCCCAAATGACCAAAATACCCTTCTATTTTGTGTAAAAGATGATGTGTAGTGGAATGCGGGGCCCACCTAGAAAAACATTTGGTCTTAAATTGTAAAAACCAAAGTCCATTTGGTCTTTAAAAGAAAGCAAAAACAAGACAAAACTAAACCAACCTAAAAATCAAACAAGCCTGTCATCACTTTCTCACTTCTTCTACCAATCAATTGTCAGAAATTCGATCATGCACCATCGTCAAGGTATGATAAAAAAAATTTCCAAAAAATTTATTAATCTAATAAGATAAGGGACAATGTTTGGGTCCTCACCAATGATGACCAACTTGGTCCTCACCCCTTAGTTGGACTAACAGAATTAAGACACGTGGATAATTTTAATTAGAAAATAATAATGGGTATTACTCATTATAATAGGTTAAACCCAGATCTAAAATATTTGATTTTTTTCCTTTTCCTTTTTTCTTCTCTAACATCTTTATCGTCGATACACATTATGAAATCTAGGGTTTATGTCGCATAATCAATTGCACTCAATTCAATTCTTTTCGTTATGAGGACTGTTGTTTTATAGGGTGAGAGTTTTTTTATCTTGCAAGTCCACTGTAACAAGGGTTTTCGCATTTCAGAATCACGCAATATTAGGAATATATGATTTGTATTATTTTAGAGAGAAATTGGGCTTGTTTGTCTGCCATATCTTGCCATGGAGGGTGATATCGATGGAAACCGTGATGGATACATGGTGTCTTTGATGCGCGCAACCCTTGCTATGATGTTGGTGAGCAATGACGAGTTTGGTTTGCGACGTTTGGACTGAGTTGGGTGTTTTGCAAGAGTTATTTACTCAATTTGGGGGTTCAGAACATTTGTTAGATATTTTGGTCAAGAACTTACTTTTCTAGCCTTGTATTAGTTTCTTTATGGGCTGCATTTATTGCCCTTTACGTCCGTATTTTCTCCATTTTTTTATATTAATTTATTTATCAAAAAAATAATAATTTGGGTTCAATCCTTGCTTGATACTTTTTAGATGCATGTTTTTAACAATTCTTACATTAATAAGAATCACATATGATGATTTATTTTGACATGTTTTTGTGATAATTTGTTTTCGACTATTGTGAGCATGTAGTGAGAAATCTTGAACAATCAAGAATAGCTATGTTTTTTACCTTGGAACTATCTGGTGATCATTAATTTTGGTCTATTTCACATCAATAGAGCAGATAATTTTTCTTTTGTCAATTGTGTTAGAGAGGAAAAAAGGAAAAGGAAAAAAAATCCAATATTTTATATCCGGGTTTAACCCATGATAGTGGGTGATACTAATATCCATTGTTATTTTTTAATTAATATTTGTAATGTGTCTTAATTCTATTGATCCAAATAAAGGGTGAGAAGCAAGTTGGTCCTCACCGGTGATGACCAATTTGATCATCACCCCTTATTTGGACCAATAGAATTAAGACATAATATTACTCATTATCATAGGTTAAACCCGATCTAAAATATTTGATTTTTTTTCTTTTCTTTTTTTCATCCCTGTTGTTGTTAAGCAGTCAATATAATCAACTCAAGATGGATTTTCACAATGGTTGCAGACAAGTCCTACAAACTATGCTTAAGAATTGCTTAATGGACCACTGCTCTCTAACAATTCTTTGATTGGAATGAAGATGTACCTTTTCACTGATTACAAGTACCACCCACACAAAATCAATGAAGTGCATATAATCAGTATTATATAGAAACCCATAAAAACACAAGGTAGACACAGTAGGAGATCTGAAAATGGCTTAAGAAAACCAGACAAATACCATTTTTTGCTGTCCTTACAATTCTGTATTCAAAATAGTAAGTCGTGTTATCATATTCCACCGGCCAGAGCTCCGTATGTGGTGGCGCGCAAGAAGCGCCGCCGCCGCACGTGCCTACCACTACGCTCCTCATTGGAAACTCTCTCTCTCTCTAAAAATAACTCTCTCCGCGAAAAGAGTTGAATTGAGTCCAATTGATTCTGCTACATAAACCCCATATTTCAAAATGTTTGTCCATGATACAGATGTTAGAGAGAAAAAAAAAAAAAAAGGAAAAAAAATTAAATATTTTAGGTGCCTATTATTATTTTTTAATTAATATTCATCATGTGTCTTAATTATATTGGTCCAAATATGATTCCACAAGCATTCTCCTAAATTATAACATACTATATATAGTTATAAACAATTCAAATGGTGTATATGGCAAAGGGATTCTGCTTCATCGATTGTCAATAAAAAACCATGACGTTAAGTTTTGTTTTCCATGTCATTCTATAAGTTATGCTATATATATACATACACACACATAAATATATTATATGCACACTCCCTTCTTCTGTTAAGAAATTGTGTGTAGTTATTTTTTCTGAAAAAATTAAAAAATAATAATTTTTGGAGCCTATATTAAAAAAATAATGACATTCAAAAAGTAATTTAAGAAAAAAGTCAAATTTCAAAAACAATTACAAAAAATAAAATTTTTAGTAAAATAATTAAAAATTTGACAAATTTGGATAGTTGCATGACTAAAATACCCTCAATTAATTTGTAATTATTTTTACTTCTTTACCCTTCACTTATTCAAATTTTATAATGACAATTATATCCCAATAAAAAAATGTCTTTAGTATCCCTAATTACATATTTCTTTTTCCCTTAAGAGTTTTCACTCTTCAACCGTTCTAATAATTTCATACCTTCCAGGGTCGGTCCAAAGACTAGGTGGCCCAGGTGGACGCCTAGGGCCCTAGGCTCAAGAGGGCTCCCAAAATTTTGTTTTTTTTTCTTGTAGTAGTATAGGCCCAAACATGTTTTTTTACTTGTAATCTAATACAAATTTGAATTCAACCCAATATTAGACTTATTACAACTTAGATCCATAACTCATGCCCAATTAGCCCACACTAGTAATGTTAGGGCTTTAAGCGAAAGACTCCAGAAAAAACAAAAAACAAAAAAAAAGAATCGTCTACTTAGACCTGTCAATAGATCGGATTCGGATCGGATCAGTTAAATTCAAATCCAATTTGTTAAGAAATCGGATTATCGGATTCGAATCATAATCGGGTTATCGGATTTTATTTTCAATCCATATCCGGTTAATATCGGATTCGGATCATAATCGGATTATTGATAAGTCTATTGATAAGGATGACAAAAACTCCCAATCCGCGATCCAAATCCGATAATTCGACAGATTTTCACTTAATTAATTCATATTCGAATTTCTTCATTATAGAATATCTAATCCGAATATTTAATTAAAAAATAAAAAAAATCAATAAATACTGAAACACTAAAATTATTCACACTTTTAATAATTGTATTTATGATCAATCATTATTAATAAATAATAAAATAATTAACAACAAACATTTATATACATGTACAATATTAAATATATACACATATATATAAATATATATATATATATTTTATCGGATCGGATTAGGCTAATCCAAATCCAATTTGTTAAGGAATTGGATTATCGGATTTGGATCATATTCGGGTTATCGGATTTTTTTTGCAATCCAAATCCAACTAATTGGATCGAATTCGGATCGGATTCAGATCAAAATCCAATCCATTGACAGGTTTACGTCTACTGAAGGAATTCAATGAAGCTTTGGAGGTTTGGAACTTGGAAGGTGAGTTTGCACTTTGCACATGTGTATATATTGTATTATTATATAATATAAATGTGTTGAACTATCATTTTGTATGTCCTGATAATGATGTATTAAATATATTTTATTTTTTTCCCCAAATGATTTTATAATGTGTATTGAATATATATATTATAGATCAGTTTCTTGTCTGCACTATATAATATCACATCTCTTTCCATTAAATAATGTCTTTGGAGAGGCCCCGAAAACATGGCTTGCAAATGAAATGTTGTTAATGCTTGTTTAACTTCGTTATATATATATATATATATATATATATATATATTATTTTTTGTAATGGTAAATTCCTTGTATTAATTTGATTATATTTATTCATTAGATACCTATTAGTGACACTTGACTAGAATATAGAAAGTAACTTATTTGAATTATTTTAAAGCCAATATATAGTTCAAAGTCTAATTATTTAATTTTCTTGTGTTTTCTAGAAGATGTGAAACTAGGTTTCAATAAAGGAAAAAGAATAAGAGAGAAGAAGAATTGATCCGATCTAAAAAAAGGAGCTCTTCATAAGTTTTGTAATACATAATGGAAATAGATAATTTAATTGAAAATTTGGTGAATGAAGGACATAGAAATGAGAATGCAACTGAAGAAAATTTGAATGAAAATAATGATTTTATAAATGATGATCATGAAAATGAGAATCAAAATGCAAGACGTTAACATTTATTTTGATATAAAGTTGGATTTTAAGTTTTGTGACTAATATGTATTGCCTATTTTCTTTTCATATATAAAGAATCATATTCTTTATAAAACACTAAGACTCGATTTATTTTCTTTGTTGTTTATATTAAAATATTTTATATCTTTTAATGAAAAATTTTGTTTTACAATTTTTTTATAAAGGCCCTCATATGTTGTTTCGCCTAGAGCCCTAAATTTTTTTTCCTATCTCAGGGTCGGCCCTGACATCTTCACGCCAGCGAACTACTCATTAACCACTAAAATCAGGGCAGATGTCGGTATTCCGTATTGATCTATGCTAGTGAGAAAGAGATTAAAACGTTTTGCAGAGTTGGCGACAAAAATCATTCAAGTAAGTCGATGATATACATCTATATATACACATAGATGCACATATATATACAAGATATGTACATATATATATGTGTGTGTGTCTTTATATCATCAACTCGCCTTAATGATTATTTGGTGATAATTTTATATGTAATTTATATTATTTTGTTGAGATATAGGTGTAGTTAAATGTTATTCAAGACACTTTTTATGTTATCAATGGATTCTTTGGTATTTGATGAGTGCTAAAAAAAATCATATCTGTTAGGGTTAGCGAAACTCTATTATCGAGAAACACACAATCAAACAGTTAAAACATACACAAACACAAAGATATATACGTGGTTCAGCTAAAATAAGCCTACGTTCACGGAACGCACCGATTCACTATAATCAATTAAAGGATTACAAGGGGATGATCTGCATATCATACACACGAACGCACACAATGTATACTTATGCATGTATCACCAAAATAATATAAACTTATATTATTCCTGACTCTCTCTCACACAAAATTCTATCTATCTGTGTATTGCTACTTGTTTCTGGCACACATAATATGTTCACTCTATGGCTGTATTTATAAGACAAAAAGGAGTGAATCCCAAGTTTACTTAGAGTAGAGAACAAGCCAATCAAGGTCAATCAATCCCAATCCGAAAAGGAATGTAAATATGTTATTGCAATATCTCAAAAGGGAAACTTGATCAGAGTTTCTTCATCCCTAAGTAGAGGAGCCACATACCATAACAATATCTTGCGTTAAAAGTTTTAACTAATGAAATATAAGTCTTATAGCAAGCATTAAAAGTTGTACTCAATGAAACAAAAAATTTACATGAAATTCTAAAAGTGTGTATATTCTGTAAATTGAGAACTCCTTATACTTTGTACCTTTTATCTAGAACAAAATATTTTACCTATTATGTCAAAAAAATTTAAAGTTTGCCTTAACAATTTTACCTTATGAAATAAAAGAGAAAACCAATTTGACCATGAGTCGTTTTGCTCAATTGTAGAAATGGGAGAACAACAAAGTTCAAGAAGAATACCCAGTAAAGCAACCGTGTCCCGTTCGCTGAAACCTCTGAGGGCAAATAAGCGCAGAGATATTACCATGTGGTTTCGGTATCTCAGCCATTGCCCGGTCAAAGAAGGACCGCTCTCCATCTTTTCTACCCATTAGCAAAGGGTAGTCTAGGAATTCCAAGAAAATAAGCACACTAATGATCCGATTTTGGAAGGAAAAAAAAAACAAGCACATAAAAGTTCTTCTAATCTGCTATGTACTATCTGTTACAACTAGAGGTTTATAATGGGATAAGGCTCGACAAAATCAAACTGAAGCACTTGTTATAAATTGTTTACAGATCAAGTCAGTCATAATACTTGTGACTAAATATAAGTGGGATTGTTGTACTACTCAGAGAATTTATCATACTGAACAACAGTACTAAAACATTCAAAAAAATGATCAAGATGAATATAAATTAGAATATGCTATCTGGACAAGAACCATTAAAAACAATAACTAGCCACTACATAACATGTAATGGTGGTAAATGAATCATGTAACAACATTTGTAGAATTGTTCATGGTTGATATGTTATCGACAATAACCATGTTGAGTGACTTGTGAGGTCGGGTAGGTTTAGGAAAATTGAAGTGGTCAAGCAAAGGTATCAACAAGTTTCGTCAAATTCAAATCAAACTTAATTAAAGTAGTGAAGATGAAACAAGTTTGAGCAAAAAATGCATCTCGGAGGACATAAACGATATTTTTTGGAGCTAAATCTTCGAGAAACATACCAACGGAGTTGAGGGGGTTTTAACGGAGCAATAATCAAGAAAAGTGGTTTCCAAGAATTTTGCTACGCTTTGAGTAGCTAAAAGTGGCTAGAAACATCATAAACTACGCTCAAGCTACGCTCATGATTTTTAGCCTACGACTAAGCTACGCTTAACTAGGGGCTGTTACGCTTAGCCGGGCCTATGCTTAAGCGTAACAACCCCTACGCTAGGGGCCATGCGTAGGAGAAGCTGGAAAATCCAAATCCCTGTCCAATTCGACTTCCTTTAACTTGACTCCGACTCCAACATATCCTAACACGTGTATAAAGGATATTTACATCAAAGTTGGCTAGATTGACTCTTAATTACAAGATGATTGAATAAGGGAGGAATCCTAGTCCAAAAAGGATACAAGTTTACTCAATATAGGATTCCTCTCTCAATAAATAAGAGGAATCTCTACAGATTTTTTGGTGTGGCTTTTGTGAGATCTCTGCAATTCTTCTACAGTTCATATACTTCTGTAGAGAGGGAGATAGAGAGAAAAAATTATTGAGCCATCATATATCTTCTAGTTCTCTCTTGTTTTGGGTTTTTCCGATTGTGCTTCTATAGCGAAGATCTTTATACACAATTGGATGACCTAGTTTCTGAAAAATCTACACACCACCTATTGCAACTTGGTTGCATCGATCCGTGGAGAAGCGAAGCCGTTAGAGTGCGAAGATCGGAGCAAGAGGCTTCGTGGTTATTTGATCCGTTGAGAAACGGAGCCGTCAGAGTATGGAGATCGGAGGGAGAGCTTCGTAGAGCGCGAGTGATTCAAGTATGTCAGACGTCGAGTGGAGAAAGAAAAATCATGAGTGATTTGTAAGTCTAAAACTTCATAGTCTATGTACTTCTTGATTCAGAGTGCATCGATACCTGAGCGTATTCGTGGTTTTTACTTGGAATGTTTTTCAAGGTTTTCCACATAAAAATCTCTGTGTCTTTTCATGATTTATTTTCTGCACTTATCTTCATGATTGCTTGATTTAATCTGATTAGAGAATTAGGGTTTCGTGACTGATTAAAATTGAATTTTTGCTAGATAATTTTAATTGGTCATAAAATCGACGAAAAACCTATTCACCCTCCCCCCCCCCCCCCCCCCCCCCTCTAGGCTATTTTCCTTAATCGTCTAGGTAATTTCAATTGGTATCAGAGCAAGGTTGTCCTATTTTAAGTTAACAACCTTGGGTTAGATTCTGAACTTAGACGATGGAGATACCTCATGAAGGAGGTTTTGTATCTATGTCCCCTTTGTTTGATGGCTCGAATTACACGTATTGGAAAGCGAGAATGAGAGCATTCTTGAAATCTCTAGATGAGAGAGCTTGGCTTGCCGTAGATGTAAGATACTCACCTCCCACTGTGAAAGACGATACTACTAATGAATCTAAAGTAAAACCATCAAACAAGTGGACTCCTGCTAAGACAAAAAGTGTAAGTTGGAACTCCAAAGCTTTAAATGTTTTATACAATGTTGTGACTGTGAGTGAATTTAAGAGGATTGTCATGTGCAAAATTTCCAAAGAAGCTTGGGATATTCTCCACGTAACTCATGAAGGGACTTCAAAAGTTAAAGAATCGAAACTCCAAATGTTAAAGAATTGAAACTCCAAATGTTAAATTCTCAATTTAAACAACTTAAGATGGAAGAGGATGAAGTCTACGCTGATTTTGAGGCTAAACTAACTGATATTGTAAAAGGTTATCACAATTTAGGTGAGCCCATTCCTGAGACTATCATAGTGAAGAAAATTATTAGGTCTCTACCTGAACATTTTAGGTTTAAGGTTATTGTCATATCAGAGGTTATGAGTCTTAAAGAAAATAAGCTTGAAGAATTGGTAGGGAACCTAAAATCCTATGAGATAGAGATGTTAAAAAATCCCCCTAAAAAGTCTAGTGGCCAAAAAGAGAAGAGTATAACTTTTAAAACCACTAGGGAGGATCATGTTGAATCTGATGGGGAAAGTGAGTTGAATATGAATGATTTTGCCATGTTTGCTAAACAGTTGAATAAGTTCGTGAAGGCTAAAAGTAATGGCAAAGGAAAAAAATTTGGAGACGGGTTAAGTGAGTCTAGAAATAGAACTACATCCCAATCTCGGAATGACAAGTTTGACCTTAAAAAGAAGAAGCCTTAATATTTTTAGTGTCAAGGGTATGGTCACATAGCTGCAGAGTGTGCAAACACTTTGAAAAAGTCCAAAGGCTTAGTTGTCACTTGACACGATGAATCTGATAATGAATCAACTAGTGATGCGATAGAATCGGAGGTAGGTGATGAGTCTGAGAACTTCACCGTGTTTGCTTCACAAAGTAAGGAGGTTAGAGAAGTTGCTACTAGATTGGCGATGTCTGAAGATGAAGGTTCTGAGAGTGATGAAGATTGGGATGACTCGCTTCAAGCATTTTATGATAAATTACTTGATAAGACCACATAACTTCACAAAAATCACACTAAACTATTGACTAAAAGTCTTAGCATGGACAAAGAATTACATTATTTAAGAGACGAATTAGCCAATAGTTCTCAAACCCTAAATATTCTTCAGACCCAAAAGGCTAAATTGTTTGAAGAGTTGACTAAGTCTGAACAAGAAAGGACTCAGGTTTTGATGAGGGTTGATGGTCTCAATAAGGAGTTAACCATTCTAAAATTTAATTTACTTGAGAAATCTACCAAGATTGAAAATTTGGAAAAGGAACTGAAAGATGCTAAATTAACTCTTAGTAAATGGTCTGATGGAACACTTAAGCTTGATAAGATGTTGAGTATGGGAAAATCCGTAGGAAATACAAATGGATTTGGTTTTGATGGAGTAACGCATAATTCGAATGTCGTTTTGAAAACCACCTTTGTAAAAAGCTTCTCATGTAGCATCTAGTTCTTCTCAAGGAATTCGAATAAGAATCCTAATGCTCAATCCTATGTCAGAAGAACTTTTGGAAGCAAGGCTTCCTTTACCTCTAGAAATCCTAAGAGTTCGACTAATGAAGTTCAAAGGTTCGTTCCTATATGTCACCACTGTGGAGTAAGAGGTCACATTCGACCTTTATGTTCAAAGCTAAGAGGAAAAACTTTAAAATCGGTGAAGGAACATAGAACTCAACAAGGAGATTGTGTTCAAGATCAGATTAGAGTGTTGAGTGAAAAGGTGAAGAATTTGTCAAAATTGGCAAATAAAGCTCTAAAGATGAAGAAGACATAGGTCTAAAAAGATGAGCTACACTATTTTGTAGTTCATTCTGCACTTAGGGCACGTGATTCTAGCTCTTGGTATCTGGATAGTGGATATTTTAGACACATGACTGGAGATAAGTCATTGTTTGGGTTTCTCGAGGAGTGTCATGGTGGAACAGTTACTTTTGGGGATGGAAAGAAGTCGAAAGTTCTAGGAAAATGTATTATTGTGGCTCCTGGTCTACCTAAACTTAACGATGTGCTTTATGTTAAAGGTCTAAAAGCTAATTTGAAGAGTATAAGCCAAATATGCGATAATAACCATAATGTCAATTTCTCTCGTGATAAGTGTATCATTGACTCTTTTGGAAATTATGTTATGGAAGGTATGCGTTCGTCTGATAACTGTTATTGTATTGTCCCTAATTCTAAATTATTTTGCAATAAAGGCGTTGAACACAGCGTGTTACACTTTAAATAGAGTATATCTTAGGCTTGACACCTTAAAAACTTCCTATGAACTGTGGAATGACAAGAAACCGAATGTAAAATATTTTAAGGTTTTTGGAGCAAAATGTTATATTCTTAGAGATCGCGAGTCCATTGGAAAATTCGAGTCTAAGAGTGATGAAGGAATATTTCTGGGGTATTCATTGATAAGTCGGGCATATAGGATTTTTAACCTTAGAACTCAAACTATGATGGAATCTGCCAATGTAGTGGTCGATGACTCATGTGTTGATAAGTCTCCGACGTCTATAGAAGAGGAAGATAGTGATCCGTTTTTTCTGTTAGATAATAATTCTTCAGATATTGATAAAGAGGACAACGTGGTTCATGATGATACTCCTAGTCCTATAAAATCACATGATCAAACTTGTGGTGTTCAGGTTACTCCTTATAAAGAACCATCTGCAAGGGTCAAGTTAAACCATCATTTGGATAAAGTCATAGGATTAATCGATCAGATGATGGTGACCTGTAGAAAGGCTAGGAATGAAGTCTCGTATGCATGTTATACATCTTCCTTATAACCTAAAAATGTCAAAGAAGCTCTTCAAGATAGTGAATGGATAAATGTTATATAAGAATAACTTCAGCAGTTTGTTAAGAATGATGTGTGGTACCTTGTGCCTAGACCAAAGGACATAAATGTGATAGGTACCAAGTGGATATTCAAGAATAAAAATGATGAAAATGGTACAGTTGTTAGGAATAAAGCTAGGCTTATTGCTCAAGGTTATACTCAGTTGGAGGGTATAGACTTTGATGAGACTTTCGCTCCAGTGGCTAGACTTGAATCTATTCGGATTTTATTTGTTATTGCATGTCATCTTGGATTCAAGTTGTATTAGATGGACGTAAAGAGTGCATTCTTGAATGACATTCTTCATGAGGAGGTGTATGTGGAGTAGCCCAAAGGATTTGAAGATCCTCATTATCCTGGTCATGTTTATAAGCTGAAAAAGGCTCTGTATGGGCTAAAGCAAACTCCTAGAGCTTGGCATGAAAGGTTGACTGATTACCTGTTAGGAACATGTTTTACTTGAGGGGGAGTGGACAAAACACTATTTATTCAAAAAATCGAGAGTGATATAGTTATTGCTCAAATTTATGTTGATGATATAGTGTTTGGTTCCACTTTTGGTCGACTTGCTCATTATTTTGGAGATAAAATGACACATGAATTTAAGATGAGCATGATAGGTGAATTGAACTTTTTTTTAGGGCTTCAGATTAGGCAATTAAATGATGGGATTTTCATTTCCCAAACTTGTTATGTTGTGGAATTAGTAAAGAAGTTTGGTTTGGAAAAGGCTAAGGATACTCACACTCTTATGAGCACAAGTGTCAAGCTTGGCATAGATACTAAAGGCAAAGATGTTGATCCTAAACTTTATAGGAGTATGATTGGAAGTTTGTTGTACCTGACTACCAGTCGACCTGACATAACTTTTAGTGTTAGTTTGTGTGCAAGTTACCAAACAAGTCCTAAGGAGTCTTATATTACTGCGGTAAAAATGATTATCAAGTATGTTAAAGGGACAGTGAATTATGGTTATGGTATCCATTAGGTACTAATATTGATATCGCATCTTTTTCGGATGTTGATTGGGTTGGTGATGTTGATGATCGAAAAAGTACGAGTGGAGGGTGTTTTTATATGGTAGTTGTTTGGTTGCTTGGCATAGCAAAAAGCAGAATTGTGTTTCCCTTTCCACTGCTGAGGCTGAGTATATAGTAGTTGGTAGTTGTTGTACTCAGGTATTGTGGATGCGTCAGATGTTACAGGATTATGATTTTTCACAAGGCACGATGACTGTGTTCTGTAATAACACGAGTGCAATAAACAATTATAAAAATCCTGTTCAACACTCTAGGACAAAGCATATAGATATTCTACATCATTTCATATGTGATCTTGTTGAAGATGGTATAGTGTCTCTAGAGTTTATATCCACATATTCTCAATTGACAGATATCTTTACAAAACCATTAGATTTTCAAAACCATGTTAGTCTTAGGAAATCTATTGGTATGTTTTTTTTAGAATAAATGTCTTCTTATTTATCATTCTAGGAACACATTGCATTATTTTCCTAGAATTGATAGTTTATCATGCATTTGTATTATATTCATGCATGCATTATAAATTTTTTTTTTTGAAAGATGAGCTTGGCTGGAGTACAAAAGTTGTCATATTTTACTATATTTTCTTATTTACTTGTCTGATTATGCATATGGGAAGTAGAGGTGTTAGCCTAACCTAAGGATTTAGGATGTTCACTTGGTATGATTATTTTATGTTAAAAACCTTTAATCTTAGGTGATTGTTTTACTTCGGAGATGATTGTAATGCCTATTGAAACTGTTAATCTTTTTCATTTAACCCAAAGTGATATGTAGGTTCATGAGTGATGTCTGTCGGGGTGTGCTAAAAATATGTGTTAAGAATGCACCCTTATGAAGGCCTAGGTTTTATCTATCGCAAGCGCACGAGTCAATTGTAGTATAGAAACGGCTTGTGAAAGGTTATCGATCCCATAGAGACTAAGTCGTATTATGAATTCTCGTAAAATAATACTCTCAAATTACTAGAAAAATATAGTTTGTTGGTTTTAAGATTGATTAACTAATTAACTAATTAAACAAGTAAAGTAAATTAAGATAATAACAATAAAAACAAAATCTAGGGTTTCAATACTCCACCACTAATTGCATAATATAGTTCTCTCTTTGCTCAATTGTAAGAGGGTGGTCCATAAACTGTGAATCATGTCATACCGCAAATAGCTAAATACGACCCCAAAAAGGATTATCATAAACCGGATTGTGACAACACATCTCATGACTGACCTAACTAGTACATGTCAATTAAATTACTCTAATCTACTCCTAATGCATGAAAATAAACTAAAACATGTCTATATTAAATCGCCAAGGCATAGCCTGTGTCAACCTAGGGTTTCAAGTTTTATTACCACAATTGTGTAGAAAATCATAAGTTAAACATTCGAGTTCCAGCCCATAGTGAATAACCATGATTGTGTAAGATAAATATATTCATTCAGTTTAAGACAAGAATCATAATAAATATATAAACTTGTATGAAGAATAAAAATGGTCTCTCATCTACTACAATCATCACAGTATGGTCATAGTTTCGCCTCGTTACAATTGAAACAAATAAAAAAACTACATTATTTGGCTAGGGTTTTGCTAGAAAACCCTAGATACCGAATTAGTTGCTCATTGTTGAAGGTGACTGCATCGTTGATGTAGAAATGCCCTCCATGATCTTTTTCTTCGGATCTCTAGGTCTTAAATGGCTCATCCATTTGAATGATATGAATCTAAAAATTGGGTGGAAAGAAGTCCCAAAATTATGTGGAGAGAAGTCCCCAAAATTATGTAGAGAGTAGTCCCTTAGATGAAAGCTTGATATTTATAGACAAAGCCAAGAGAAACCCTAACTTGTGGAATATGATTACCCTTTTTCGTAATTTCACACCCAACCAAGCAAAACCCTAATATCTGATGTATAATATGTGTATATTACATGTATAGAGGTGTTGGGGTCGAACTAAAAGTCATTCGGGTCAAAATGGATCAATCCGGGTCAAAATATGTTTTTGGCCCGAATCTGAAATTTCCAGCTTTTTATACAGGACACCTCTCAGTCTTTTGATCATATCTAGAGCTACACATATTGGATGGAGGTGAGTAATATATCGTTGAAAATCTGACTTCAATATCTTGATGATAGGCTCAAGAATTACATCATTTGGACCTATTTTTACCGAGTTATGAACTCCCTAAGTTGGCTGAAATTTTATGCTGAAAACACTGTTCACTACGCTTTAAGCGTAGGGAGCTACGCTTTAAGCGTAAGCTTAAAAATGTATTTTCTGGCCACTTTTTGGTTCTGAAAGCATAGGCTTAAGCGTAGATTCTTCATGAAAACCACTTTTCTCCGCAATTGTGCCAAAATGACTATCTTGATTCCACGAGACTTTTTGCTTTAGGTGACGTCTTCAGAAAATGCCGTTTTTGCCCTCCGAGAGCCATTTTTGTCTTGAAAACACCTCTTTGACTCTCCTCTTGGATAGAAACGAACATGAACTTGGTTAATTCACCAAAGTTAGCTATATTTCTTCATTAAGCTCCTGAAACATGCTTAAACATACAAACGGCATAAAAATATCAAATAATGGAATGAAAAGACGTAACAAATGCAAGATAGGGGCTTAAAATGGGTACTTTTGAACACCTATCAATGAGCTAGGCTAAATTTATTGATGCTTTTGAATACATTTTGCATGCTAATGAATATTGGGGTAATGTTGATAAAAGAGAATGAAATAAAGAAAAAAAGGAAGGTCTCTTTAAAACCCTTTAGAGCAATGGTCCGTCTGCTGAGTAACCGAGTCTCAGTACCTCAACAAGCATTGAGTATTTGCGTAAAAAGACGGACGTGATTATCTCAAATTTTCAACCGAAGTAACGGGGCCTCTTGCCATAAAGTAGTGAGTGTTTGCATAAAAAGAGAAGAAACAAAAGATATATGAAAGGGTGCAAAAGAAAAATTTAAGACAAAAAATAAATATATTGTGTTTCCCTTAATTAATAATAAGGTCCTAGTTAAAGATTTGACTTCTAGTTTGGGTTTTGGAGTGAGTTGTCATCACAGTTGGTGATGGGATTATCATAATTACTGTGTATTGCTTTCATCTTACTTGAGTGTTTGCACATAAGTCTTTTCATATATATATGAATACTATGCAAAACTTGACTTGTGCATTCTCGAGTTTACAAGGTATGTGTGTTGATTTTCTTCACTACCGTGTGTATAATGGCTAAGTTAGATTTGAGAATATGATGTGTTAATAATTAGCTTGTTATCTCTACTGCCTTGCTCACATATTTCTAAAGACAAAAATATTTTTGTCTTACATTTATTTATGACATTCTGCATTTAGTATTAAAGTCATGCATTGTAGAGATATTTGTTACTATAGAATGTGGATATAATATTATAGAATACTTTATCTTAATATTTAGTGCTTAGTTTAGATTCTCTGGAGTCTTCTCTGTCATTTTTTCCCTATGTTTACATTTTAAGGCTTTCCCCATGCTTTGATTGTTATATCTTTGCTTGTCATTTCAGTGACAAAAAGGGGGAGAAATATTAAGAAATGGGGAGATATTGTTTGGTTAAAAGGGAGAAGTATTTAGTAAGGAGGAGAGAGTTATTTAGTAAAGGGAGACGATATCTAATTGAGGGGGAATATATTCTCAGGGGGAGAATGAGTTTTGTATTCTATGATGATCATTATGTTGTCATTGATATTTTGTTATTTGTTATTCTTCTGATCATTATATATGTTTTTCACACTTGCTTTTTATGGTATTGCTTAGTGTTGTGGTTGCAGGATTGGAAGATGGTCATGAGGACAAACTGATATTCTATGTCTATGTTTGTGGGTGTGTGTTCATAGGTATATATATTATGTTGTTGTTCGGGTGGATATCTTTATAAATCATGGTTTTGTCTCAGAAATGCCAAGGGGGGATTGTAAAAACATTTGTAGAATTGTTCATTGTTGGCATGTTCTTGACAATAACCATGTTGAGTGACTTGTGAGGTCGGATAGGTTTAGGAAAATTGAAGTGGTCAAGCAAAGGCATCAACAAGCTTCGTCAAATTCAAATCAAGCTTAAAGTAGTGAAGAGGAAGCAAGTTTGAGCAAAAAATGCATCCCGGAGGGCATAAATGACATTTTTCGAAACTAAATCTTCAGGAAACATACCAACGGAGTCGAGGGGGTTTTAATGGAGCAATAATCAAGAAAAGTGCCTTCCAAGAATTTTGCTACGATTTGAGTATCTAAAAGTGGCTAGAAACATCATAAACTACGCTCAAGCTACACTCATGATTTTTGGCTTACGACTAAGCTACGCTTAAGCGTAACTGGGACTATGCTTAAGTGTAGCAGCCCCTACGCTAGGGGCCATGTGTAGGAGAAGTTGGAAAATCCAAATCCCTGTCCAATTCGACTTCCTTTGACTTGACTCCGACTCCAGCATATCCTAGCACATGTATAAAAGATATTTACACCAAAGTTGGCTAGATTGACTCATAATTATAAGAGGATTGAATAAGGGAGGAATCCTAGTCCAAAAAGGATACAAGTTTACTCAATATAGGATTCCTCTCTCAATAAATAAGATGAATCTCTATAGATGTTTTAGTGTGGCTTTTGTGAGATCTCTGCAATTCTTCTACAGTTCATATACTTCTGTAGAGAGGGAGATAGAGAGAAAAAATTATTGAGCCATCATATATCTTCTATTTCTCTCTTGTTTTGGGTTTTTTCGATTGTGCTTTTACACCGAAGATCTTTATACATAATTGGATGACATAGTTTCTGAAAAATCTACACACCACCTATTACAACTTGGTTGCATCAATCCGTGGAGAAGCGAAGCCGTCAGAGTGCGGAGATCGAAGTAAGAGGCTTCGTGGTTATTTGATCCGTTGAGAAATGGAGCCGTCAGAGTATGGAGATCGGAGGGAGAGCTTCGTGGAGCGTGAGTGATTCAAGTATGCCAGACATCGTGTGGAGAAAAGAAATCAGGAGTGATTTGTAAGTCTAAAACTTCATAGAGTCTATGTACTTCTTGATTCATAGTGCATCCATATCCGAGCGTATTCATGGTTTTTACTTGGAATGTTTTTCAAGGTTTTCCACATAAAAATATCTGTGTCTTCTCATAATTTATTTTTTGCACTTATCTTCATGATTGCTTGATTTAATCTGATTAGAGAATTAGGGTTTCGTGACTGATTAAAATTGAATTTTCGCTAGATAATTTTAATTGGTCATAAAATCGACAAAAATCTTATTCATCCTCCCTCTAGGCTGTTTTCCTGAATCATCTAGGTAATTTCAAATAAAAAAAAGGGTTAAACAAAACAAAACAAACAAAATACAAAGCTGATATAGGAAACATTTATGTCATGAAAAACAAAAGTCTTACATTATTTTAGGAGGTATTATAGCTAATCTACGATGATACTAAAAAAAAGGGTAGTGAATACCATGACACAATTGCATCTCTAGTGGCTAGAACAAGTACGTCAGCACAGAAAACCACCCCCGGGCAATCATGCTCCAATTCCTCTTTTATTGCATCAACATAATTAAAATCTTTTAATCAAGACTGTCAAAATCGGGAGTCTAAGTATGATCGTTTTGGATCCGTAGAATCGCAAATCGTAGAATCGTAAGTAGAATCTAAGATTCTACCAACTTTTCACAAAAATAATTCAATTTAACTCATTAAACAATACTATCTCTATAATACAACAAAACATCCTCAAAACAACAAATCTAAGTAAAAACATCACCCTAAATTCTTATCAAGGTGTGAATGGTTAGATTTCTCACATTACTACTTACTTTAAAAAATAAAAACTAATTGACAAAATAAAGGTAAAATTAAAATAAAATTTCTAAAAGTTTAAATAACTATTATTTAACAAAATCAATATCACGTTCCACCAATGTATCATGCTAACCCAAAATAATAAACAAACTCCAACTTAAAAACTAAAAGTTACTCGTCCACAACATAAATTCATAATTCCATTTTTAAAAATAATACAAATATGATGAAAATTAGTTAAATAAAATCATTGTTATCGTCAAAGTCTCTATACAAGTCACGAAGACCGTCGAGATCATCATCGCTGCTACTATTCTCATTATCAACACCACGGATGTCCATCTCACCAAATTCTTCATTATCTATTTCATGAATTTCCTTCACTAAAATATACAAATAAACAAAGAAAATTATTACAATTCATATGATAAAATTACAAATTTAAACAAAAAAAGTTTGAAATTATAATATAAAATTAAAACATATAAAACATACTTGCGTCCATTAAATTCCTAGTCATTCTTTCCACCACATCTTCTTCTCCCGAATCACCTTCTTGAGCTTTGTCGTCAAGAACTCTCAACCACTCATTTTGTTGGGGAAGAACCGGATTTTCTTTTTCTGTAATCCATTCATCATCGGATGTAGGGCTGCAAATGAACTGAGTTGTTCATGAGGAGGCTCGGGCTCAGCTTGTTAAGAGTTCGGCTCGTGCTCGTTCATTTAGTATACGAACTGAGCCCGAACACAATTTTTAGGCTCGTTTACTAAACGAGTTGAGCTTGAACATTACAAAACTCGGCTCGCCAAGCTCGTGAATATGCTCATCTAAGTTAAATAGTAAAATTATCTCATATTCGACAAAAGAAAGTGTTCAAATTAAATAAATTGTGGAGAGTGTTGTGAAAAGATTATAGGACTTATGTGGTCATACCATAAAAATCATTCATAAAAATTTGTATTAGTGAAAATATGTTAAAAAAAGACATGCAACAACTCAATTCAGACGGTTATTGTCAAGAGTAATATATGTTGCAACTGAAACGAGTCGTTCGTGAGCAAGCTTGGGCTCAACTCGTTGAATCTGACGTTTGGCTCGGTCTCATTCGTTAAGCAAATAAGCTGAGCTTGAACACATTTTTTAGGCTCGTTTAGTAAATGAACCGAGCTTGAACATTCCAAAGCTCGGCTCAGCTTGGTTTGTTTGCAGCCTTAATCGGATGGGTCATCGTCAAGACAAATTGGATCAATGACACCCTTTCTTTTCATATCCCTTTCCCTCAACTTTATATTATACATAACAAATACCATATCATTCAATTTCTTTTGATGCAAACGATTTCTCCATTTTGAATACACCTAAATGAATTGCCAAAAGGATAAAATCAAGTTACAACATCAATGAAAATTTATTGCTTTGAATTAGAAAATAATTAAAATAGCTTTAATATTTTATCATCTCAAAAGCACTCCAATTACGTTCGCATTCCGATGAGCTACATGTTAAGCTCAATATTCTAACGGCAAATCATTGCAACTTGGGGCACTCATCGGAATACGATCTCCACCAATCAGCTGTTGGATAAAAAAATTAGACAATATAGTAATATAGTCCACAAAGCTCTACAAAACAATCCCTTCAACTTGAACTAGAAAAGGAACTTGGTGAGGCAAGCAATGCACTATGTCAAGTAAATTAAAGGGCAGTAGGGAGGCAAACAGTGTCAAATCAATTATTTCTATTTCAGTAGTGTAAGCCAATGGTAACATGCCCATTTTTTCCTATTTCACTATCAGTACCAACTGTTGTAGGTAAAGGACCATACATATACTAATATCGCAGTATATTAATAATCTCAGTGACACCCTCTTGTAAAGAGAGTTGTCAGAATTGCAAACAAAATTATGTGATTTTAGGGATTTGCTCACATGAAGTCATACAGGTCTATATATATTATATATAATTATATATTTTCATGCATGAAAGGGATAATTGGTTTACCTCAGCAGCAAGGTACTCAAGCACGGCAGAGAGATAGACCAGAGCTCCGGCGCGGACACACAGAGATAGACCAGAGCTCTGGCGCGGACACACACAAATTAGGAAGCGCCGCCCATGGAGAGAGAAGAGTCATTTGTAGTCGTTTACAAATTAGGTTAACTAACTTTTTATTTTTTGAGGTTTGGCCCTTTAAATTATAAACTTTAAAAGTCTAAAAAGCCTTTAAAAATTCACATGAATAGATTCTACACGATTCTATCTATATGAACGATTTTTTAGCGAGTTGGATAATTTTGGAATGCTAGGATCGTAGAATCGCACGATTCTACGACCTAAGATCGCGATTTTGACTACCTTGCTTTTAATGCTTTTAATGTCAGGTTTGGACTGACCTCTCTTTCGATACGGTAATTCTCTCCATTAGTGTCATTAAGGAGAACTGAAGCATCATAACACTGTCAATGTAAACAAAAACCGAATATTAAGAACCATACTATGCTTTAGGATTCAAAAAAATTCGGGATTTGTAAAGAGAGATAGATGTACACCCAAATTTAAAATCTTTTAATTTCATACTTAAATATCTATATAACTTAGTTTAACTAGAATGCATTATATTTATTCAATTAAAATATTTGTTATAATAAACATTAGAATAATAAAAGATAGAACTTGATCTATTGAAATAAAACAAATACTATGATTATTATTAAAAAAAAAATACTTTTGTATGAATATTTAGTATTCTTATATAATATTACACTAAAAAAAGTTATTTCTTTATTCAATGTTTGGTTGGTTATTCTTCAAGTATTCTTATATAATATTTAGGGTAAATACCACTAACACCCCCTCAAAAATACCCTAATCCCACACAGACCTCCTCGATATTCACTATTCCCACTCAAACCCCCTCAAAATTGAATTTTGTCCCACAAAGACCCCCTCCGTCTCCACGCCGTTAAACTGTGCCATTAACCACCCTGTGAATTGTCTATTTTGCCTTCAAAATGATATAAAATGACCTGCATATCCTTCTTCTTCTTCAATTTGGGCATCTCAAAACCCTAACCCTAATTTATATATATAGAGAGATTGGAAGTGGAAAATTGGGAGAAAGATTGAAGATGGAGATTATATATTTTGCATACCCATATATACATATATATATATAGCTGTTATATATATACCCGTGTGTGTATATATATGTGTATAGATATATATATATATATATATGTGTGTGTGTGCGTTAGTGTGTAGGGAGGTGTTTGTATGTGTGTGTGTGTGTGAGAGAGAGAGAGAGAGAGAGTGAGAGAGAGAGAAATGTTTTTTTAATTTTATATTTATTTTCGAATTTAGTATTTTTTTTGAAATTTAATATATATATATTTTTTCAATTTTATATTTATTTTCAATTTTTATAAATTTTTATGTTTTTTTCGAATTTTATAATTGTTTTCTAAATTTAATATATATTTTTAAATTTTTATGTTTTTTGCGATTTTTATATTTATTTTCGAAATTTAATATGTTTTTTTGAAATTTTTTTTTTCGAAATTTATATATATTTAATATTATATTTATTTTCGAATTTATAATATTTTTCAAATTTTAAAATATATTTTTTTGAATTTTATATATATTTTGAAAATTTAATACAATTTTTTTTGAATTTTAAATATTTCTTTCAAATTTTATATATTATTTTTGAACTTTATAATTTAGGTATGTTTATTGAAATTTAAATATTTTTTTGAATCTATATATTTTTCCCCTTTTTATATATTTTTTTTCTAAATTTTTATATATTTTCAGATTTTAATATAATTTTTCAAAATTTTATATTTTTTTTGCATTTTCAGATTTTATATAATTTTTTTTAATTTTATATATTATTTTTGAAATTTATAATTTATATATTTTTTCTAATATATATATATATATATTCGTAATGTATATTTATATATTTTTGTAATATATATATATATATATATTTTGGGCATATGGGTAATTTCATACTTTATATGTTACCCTAATGTAATAAGTGAAATCTTAGGGGTGCTACTGCAATTTACCCTTTTTTTAAATATATATCGAAGGGCAAATTAGTAATTTCACAATAAAAACGTCAATAAATCTAACGGCCGTCTGTCAGAGGGGGTCTGTGTGGGAATACTCAATATCGAGGGGTCCGTGTGGGATTATGGTCTCTTTGAGGGGGTGTCGGTGGGAACAACCCTAATATTTATTTATGATAAATACTAAAAAAAGTTATTTCTTTCTTCATTCAATGTTTGATTAGTTATCTTTAATATTCTTATAACAGACATACCAAAATAAGTTTTAACCTATATATTTTTGTATGATTACTTGAATTTCTATCCAGATTCATTGGCTTTCCTTATGCGTTTTTGTATGAATTTGGATTTCTCCCAATATATTTGTCATTAACTGGTGGTTGTGGGTCTTCTTGGAGCATTGTATGAACTTAAATTTCTCCCATATGTTACTATCTTTGCATGACTTTTTAGCGTTTTCTATTAATACTAAGGCCATGTTTGGCATAGCTTTTGCTTCTGACTTTTTTCAGAAGAAAAAGAGAAGCAAAAGCCGTTTTGAGAAGCTGGTACCCCACAACTTCTTTAAAACGCTCTTCCAATGCCCTGAAGCTCTTCTAAAATTTTTGCCAAACACTGTTCAAAATAGTTTTTCCCTTCAGGAAGCCAAAAAAAGCGTTTGGAAAGCCAATCCAAACAGGGCCTAAGTTTGTTTGCCTTTACAAAAAAAAAAAAAAAAAAAAAAAAAAAAAAACAATAGTTCTGTTATGAACTTGTTCTTGTGGTTCACATCATATATCTACTGTATATGAATTTGTTTTCTCAATTTAGGTAATGTAATTTTATGTTTCAATCCACGAAACCAATCCGATCCGATCCAATTCGGCTCACCGTAAACCAATTTGGATTAGTTTTGTTAGACAAATGAATTGGATTGGTTCCGAAAATTGGGAATCCGGTATTAGTGGATTGAATCCAAAATATCTCCAATCTAGTCCAATCCGATCTGTGTCCACCCCTACATGTGGTGATTAAACCCAATGAACACTGCAGAAGGTCGATTTGTTTTATTGACTTTGTAGGTTGGTTGTAGGGCTGACAAAATTGGACACGACACGGTAACACGACATGAACACGAGACTATTTAAAAGGGTTAGGGTTGAGCATAAAAGGATTGAGGCCTAAAAAGGGTCGACCCGAACACGACACGAGAATATAAGGGTCAACCCGAACACGACACGGATAACCCGAACACAATTATATTTATATCTATTTTTATTTTTATATTTTTCTCTTCTCTAATTGGTCATGGATTGAAATATATCAATAAAATAGTACTGGATCGTGTCAAAATCAATTTAATTTTGTTGATAATAGGTTAAATAGTTTATTTCGTGTTGGATTATATCAAATTTAATTTAAAATATTATAATAAATAGGCTAATTGGATTACATGGGTCGACACGGACACGACATGGATTGGGTTAGGGTTGAGGATATTTAACACGTATATTAACCAGGTCTTTTTGACACGATACGATTTTGACCCGACACAAATACGACCCGTAACCCGAAATTACCGGTCCTAGTTGGTTGTATCAAAAGTCACAACATCTCCAAACAAATCATAATCAATGATCATCTTTGCATTAGCCCGAAAGATATTTGTTATTTGTTCTCCATCTTCTTTCTTTTGTTTTCAATTTTTCCTTACAAATTCATTCAAGAAAGTATTTATGTTTCGTTTCTTCTTTTTTGTTTGTTTGTTTGTTTTCTTTTGATAAATGAGCAATATTTTTCAAATATTCATTCAATGCTAGGGAGGCAGAAAGAGAAGTGAGGAGAGATTGAATTGATATTATAAAATAAAATTAAAAAGGTAACAATTCAAATTCAAATTTGAAAAACAATCCCTAACTAATTTCCTACATTCACTCGGATAAGGTCATATTTTTCACAAAGAAAATCTTCCTCGAACATGGCACAGTTCCCCACGGAAAGTTCTGAAATTTTTTCCTACCTCCCAAAGACTCTCACCTCGTCCGTTCAACAGTTGGAGAAAATGGCGTCTCTCTGCGCAGATTTGCCGGACGAATGCTGGGAATGGATCTTCAACCGACTGGGTCACCACTCTCACTTGGAAACCCTAACCCTAGTCTGCAAGCGATTTCTCTCCCTCTCTAATCGACTCCGAACCAGATTCGCCGTCGTCGACCCCACAATTTTCATTCACGGTAATATCTCTAAACTCCTACTCAGATTCAAACACCTCAAATCCATCGATTTCAGTTATTACGATGGCGATATTGCTCCTATAATTATAGATATTGCTCGCTCTAGTTTGAATATCGAAACCCTAAATCTCTCGAATCAAAAGCGTCTTCCTTTGGAGGGTTTGGGGATGTTGGGTTGGAACAATAAGTGCTTGAAGGTCTTGATTTGTTCAAATGTCTGGATTCAAAGCGATGTGGAATTGAGAGTTATAGGTGATTCATTGCCTTGGTTGGAAGAGTTAGATATTAGTGGGCCTTGCCACATTGATGTGCCTCTTTCTGCGATTAGGGTCACTGATAGTGGTTTTGAGGAATTGTGCTCCAAACTTGCCAATTTGCGGAGAATCAATGTTTCTGGGCACCATTTCATCACGGACAAGTCTCTTGTAGCTCTGTCCTCCCATTGTCTTCTTCTGAGAGAATTTACGGCTTTGCATTGCCCAATAACCTATAATGGGGTTGATTTCATTATGCGTCACAGTCCGAATCTGAGTGATGTTGTCATTTCTATCGACTTCAATGCTATTCAGTATTCTCGTGGATCATTACCAATCACTTATGCTAGAGCTTTAAGTACCCTTCATCTCTATGAGTTGGATATTTCAGATGAATCTCTCTCTTCATTAGCTAAGGCTGGTATTCCATTAAAGAGCTTCGGCCTCTTTGTCTGCCGGAATTTTTCATTGTCTGGGATCTCATTTCTTCTGTATAACTACCACTCGTTGGAAAACTTAGCTATCGAGTATTTGAGTTTTCTTACTGATCAGGCCATAAGTGATTTGTCTCCGTATCTCCAAAAGCTAAAAGCTATAACCCTTAACGACTGTTCAGGGTTAACCAGTTCAACCTTCTTCATCCTAGCAAAGAACTGTACTTTACTGGAAGATATTAATATGTGCGGTGCAAATCTTAGCCAAGAAGATTGTAGTGTTGATTTGGTGAAGAACCCGCGAATTAAGTCATTGAATATCTCATGGAATTCTAAACTCAATGATGATTGTCTAAAAAGAATTGCTTCCGTATGCCCTAGATTGGAGGAGCTTGACTTGGGCCATTGTTCGGGTATTGCAGAGGGAGGTGTTGCTCAAGTTTTGAAGATCTGTTGTGAGATTAGGCATCTGCTGATTGATTTTTGCAAGGGAATTAAGAATATAGGGATGGGTTCAGAACTTCCCAAATTGGAGGTTTTGGAAGCAAAAATGTCGGGGATAAATTCTGAAGGGGTGGCAATGATTGCGGAGAGATGTTGTGGGCTGGTGAAATTGGACTTGGAGGATTGCTTAGGAGTTACAACAGGAGTGGAGGAAGTGATTAGGAATTGCACAAGGTTGAGAGAGATTAATTTGAAGGACTGCTTTCATTTGAATGTAGAGAGAATAGATTGGATGCTGTTTTCCAGACCATCACTAAGGAAAATAATCCCACCCTCTTCTGTCACTGAAGAGCAGAAGCAACTTTTCTTGCGGCATGGATGTCAAGTGGGTGAGCCCTAGCTTTTCTTGCCCCATTGTATGGGGTGATATTATGTTTTTAACTATTAGATTTTGGATCTACTTCTTGTTCATCGTTTTATATTTATTTTTTCATGGCCATGATACAAGAAGTCCCATATTTGCAAGGTGTACATGGGAATGAGAGCTGTAAAAAAAGACAATCAAATCGAAGTACCACCATGGATTATGTGGAGTTCCAACAGTAACAAAATGAACCACATTTATTTTAATTTCTTTGTTTTCATACTATGTATAATTTGCAGAAAATGATATTTACACCGAAATTTATACACCAAAGTGTTAGGCCGAAATTATGTGGAATCTTAGCACTTTTTTTAGCCTGGTTCTTTTGTTTTTGGCATTCGTGCGTAATCCTTCATCTTCCCTTCTCTCTTATCACTTGTTTTCTCTTTCTTTTCAGATAATTAAAAAAACAAATTTCAGATGAGTAAAGAAAGTTTAAGTGGGGAGAGTTCAACTTCATATGAAATTCTTGATTTACCAATCAATTTAGGTTACAACTTCAACGTTATATTTATGTATAATTTAGCTTAATTTTACAAGTGTTGAATTAATTGCCCAATACAACCGTGTTCAGTTTAAAAATTGTAAAAAACTATTAGAGAGTAGGTGAGGAAAAGAAACTGATTCAGGCATAACAAACTAATGTTAATATAAATAAAATTAATATCAAAAGAAAATATTTTAGGATAAATCGTACAAAAAAATCCTTATTCTACCAATGCCTTATTAGGTTAGTGTAATGATATTGATTTTTCCTTAAAGAAAGAAAAATTAAATCCTTGTGTGATCTCATATCCATTACATGACTCAAGTATAAGATATGAAAATGTATAGAAAATAAAATAAAATAAAATAAAATATTTTACATAAATTTTTAACCCACGTTGATCTGCCTAAAATTTCGGTGTACAAATGTCGGTATGATATGAAAACGTAGAGAAAATCCCAAAACACATACATCACAAGACTCAAGTATAAGATATGAAAACGTATAGAAAATATATATATATATATATATTCTAGTCAGATAAATTTTTTAACTCACGTAGATCTGCCTAAGATTTCGGTGGGTGTACCAGTGTCGGTGCAAGTATCATTTCCCATAATTTGCATTTCAAGGTAAAACGAACCACAGTGACATGATTTTCTGAGTTGGGGCATTTAGGTCTGAACGTGCGCGCACACACATATATATATATATATATTAATATTACTTACCATGCCATTTATGCAGTTGTTTAAACTTAAAAATGCAAACCGCCTCATCCTGCAGCATATATATAGTTTGTCCTTTTCTGCAGAACCTCAACCTCAACCATAGATAAAAGGATTGTCAACAAAATAAATAGATAAAATCGCGGGAAGAACACAAAAGCCTTTGTATTCATCCTCCTCCTATTGTGAATTGATAATTGGGGTATTTCATATTTGATACTTGGGTGATGGTGGGTGTGGGTACAGCATGGTTTGTTTTGAAGTGTCTCTCTCACTTTCCAAATGAAGCCACCAACCATAACTTGTGAAGAGGATAATGTACTCAGAAGATGGTGATTGCAAGCAGATCCATTGCAATAACAAGTTTTCAATGTGCATTTAGGGATAAGCTCAGGATAGTCCCATCTATGTACCAGCACTCATCACCAGAATCGACTATGGCTCCTCTCTGCTCCTATCATTAATTCTTCTGTTTTTTTTTTTTTTTTTTTGGAATTCTAAGAAACTCACACACATCGCCTCCAATGAAGTTTGAACCCTTGACCGACAACTTGAGGGTAAGGACTACACCGCTTAGCCATTATCAAAACTAATTGAGATTGTTCAGTTGAGTTTATGTGTGGTTGGAGTTCGATTTAAGTGTACAATTGAGATCGTTCGCTTCTTTAATTAAGCTTAGTATGAATTTGAGCTTGTTCGCTCCAAAAAATAATCGGCCGAAGAACTAGGCCGATTTTCTTGTTCCATAAGATGCGGGCGTGCCAAAACCGGTGATGTGGCTCAAACGGTTCAAGAAGAACGAATAATCGTCTCTTTTGAACAAAGTTACGAATCAGGCGATTGCACGAGAGAGAACAAAAACTCATGCGAAAGAGTTCTAACACCTCAATCAAGAGGACTTTTTGTAACCGGGAATTAAAGTAGATAATTTAAATGGACTGAAACGAAAGTGCGAGATAAGAAAATTAAAGGAACGGTAAATGAAAAGTGCAAGAATAATTAACGTGCAAGGAATTGAAAGAAACGGTATTGAAAAGTGTGGAATATTGAAATTGCAAGGTAATGAAAATTACGTTGTTATTGAAGCAAAAAGAATAAATTTTTTGTGATGGTCGGGAACCTCTAGAACAGAGGCTTCGTTCTTTATTTATACTAAAATAACTGATTTACATGAAAAAATAAATGAGATAACTACTCCTAAATATTCAGTCTAATCCTAAGCAATAACACAGCCCAAATACAACTCAAACTTGTGTAGCAAAACTAATTCTAACTCTATTAGAAATTGTTTGGCGTCATTGATAGTGGATCAATGATCCCATACAAGACCCCAACACTCAAAATTTTAAACTCTTGCAGTGGGAACAAATGTGATCGGCCGGAATTAAACAATTGTGCAAGATCATGTTAACCGATCTTATTGCCGGTTTCATTCTAAGAACGACACAATACCCATGGAGATTTTTCGCGGCAAGGACTTTTGAAAGTTTATACCTTTTTATAATTTTAGTTTTACCGGCTGAAATTATAAAGTATGAAGTTTCGTTCTTGACCAAATTGGTTTCAACCGCTTCATCATTATAGGCCAAAAATACATTGGAACCAACCATTTTAGCCTGGGCTAAATTGGGATCAACAAATGCAATTTCAGCCTCTTCAAATTTAACATCAGTCGTTGTAGTTTCGACCTCTTCCAATTTAATATCGACCGCTGAGGTTTTGGCTAGATTGGTTATGGCAACTTCATTTGAAATGGCTGAAATTTCCATAGTCACCTTAGGAACAATCTCGGCAGCCTCTTCATTATTGGTCGAAATATCAGTACTTGGTGGAAGAATTATTTCGGCAGCCTCTTTGGTAAAGGCCAAATTGGTTTTGGCATGTCTGGTTTCGACAACCTCCTTTGTTTATGCCGAAACCTTAATTTTAGCAACAGTAGCTTCCTTCCCAACTGATGGTGATTTGCGCAAATTGGTTGCCAGCTGCCCCCTGTGTCTTAAAAGGATTCATGAGTCTTTTCTTCAAAATATCATCAGACTTTTGAAACATATGTCTTATTTCAGAATAAATTTGTGCCATTTGTTCATGATACGCTCTCTCCTCAGTGTAATACGTTTGTCTTTCAACATAAATCGTTCGATGTACGTCTGCCAATACCCTCAATTGTTAAATGATTTCAGCCGCAAGTGCGGCCTTTGAGCCTTACGGTGGCATGTTCACAATCTTCTCTTGGCTACCTAGTGGGGTCCCACCGGGCGTGCCAAAATATGTTCGCTCCAAAAATAATCAGCCGAAAAATTAGGCCGATTTTCTTGTTCCGTAAATCGCGGGCATGCCAGAATCGGTGACGTGGCTCAAACGGTTCAAGAAGAACAAATAATCTTCTTTTTTTAACAAAGTAAAAGATTAGGCGACTACACGAGAGAGAACTCAATTCGTGCGAATGGATTCTGATTGTCTCAATTAAAAGGACTTTCCGGTAACCAAGAAAATAAAAGAACTTGTGCGATTGAAATTAACAAACTGGAATTTTAAAGGAATTGAAAAGACGATTGCAAGAAAAAGTAAATTATGCAGGGAAAGTAAATAAATTGAAAAGACGATGACAATGAAAATAAATAGGACAAGAAAGATAAAAATTGCTAAACGCAGTGAAAGATACGATTTTTGTAAATGGTGCTGGGCCTTTAAAACAAAGGTCTACGTATATTATTTATAGCCTAAAATCGAATTGTTCCACAAGTAATTGGATAACTATTCTAAACCTAATCAAATCAGTATCCTAAACAGATTCGATTCCATCCTAACATATTTTTTCCTAATAAAATAAAATCTATAAGAACATTTATTTATTAATGACATGATTCTGATAAAAAATCATGTTGAGAGTTGTGAGTTTAGATTGAGTTGTTAAGTGTTAAATGTGTGTATAAAGTGGTGAAGATACAAAGGATATCGAGTGGAACAATGGCTGGAAGCGGCAATGCAAAGAAGCAAAGATTTCAGAGAAATTTGTATTTTGTTCCACCGAGTACTCTCGGTGAGTGCGCAAGTGTGCTTACTTACGCATTTGAAGAAAAATGGCCAGAGACTTGTGCGAACTTGCGCACGCATACAGGTTCACCGAGTACTCGGTAGAACAGCCACCGAGTACTCGGTAAGTGGCAAAAAATTGGAAATTGTAAAATTATTTTGGAAGGTTTGTCTTGCTAAGTAATTGATTCCTAATCACTTTGAGACATGATTTGAATCTATTATTGGTAAATTGAATTATCATTGACATATTAGTTTATATTTGGAAGATTTAAATGATGGAAATACGAATCATAATTAGAAAAGGATTCTTACCATTAATTGAATACTATTCTCTATATATATATGAGTTAAACCAAAGAGAAAGGTGTGACTTTTGAGAGATCTCTGCGATTCTTCTACAGTTCATATACTTCTACAGAGAGAAAATTATTGAGTGATCATCTATATTCTAGTTTTCTCTTATTATTAGGGTTTTCCAATTGTGTTTCTACACCGAAGATCGTTATGCACAATTGGATGATCTAGTTATTAAAAAATCATCACACCACATTGATTGAAGCAAGAGATTTCGTGGTTATTTGATCCATTGAGAAGCGGAGCTTTTAGAGTACGGAGATCGGAGCGAGAGCTTCGTGGTAGCGCGAGTGATTCAAGACTTTCAGACGTCGAGTGGTAACGGCAAGTCAGAGTGATTTTGTAAGTCCTAACTTCATAGAGTCTGTGTACTTCTTGATTCATAGTGCCTTGATACCCGAGTGTATCTAGGGATGACAATGGGGTAGGGATCGCATCCCCCATCCCCATCCTCGTTTAACTTTGTTATCCCCATACCCGCCCCAAACCCGATTATTAAACGGGGCGGGGTGGGGCGGGGTAAGGCTAGGCGGGGAGCGGGGCGGGTTGTCACCATAAAAAAATATATATTCTTATACAAATAAAGGTAATGTGTAATTTCTTAATTAGAACTTTTAATTTACTATTATTGTACGAGCATCAAAGTAAAACATATAATTTTTAACATAATTAAAATTAAATTATGGCGAGAAGAGCGAAAGGATAAGAAAACTAGAATTTGGTATTGGGTGCAATATAAAAAAATGAAGGAACTATTTTATATAAAGGGTATATATTAATAATATATGATAATATTCAAGAGAATGATCATCAACATATATGTATACATAGATGATGTTCACTTCTTTCCTTATATATATATATATATATAGGTTTGTGTTTAAAATATGAAATGCATATATATATATGGAACCGGGTTGGAGCGGGGCATCTAATCGGGGCGGGGCAAGGGTTCCCTATGCCCGCCTCGAATATAATTGGGATTTTTTTTCCACCCCCATACCCGCCCCGATTAGCTGAATCGGGGCCCCAAACCCGGAATAAACGGGGCGGGGCCCCATGGGGGCGGGTTTTATTGCCATTCCTAAGCGTATCCGTAGTTTTTTACTTAGAGTATTTCCAAGGTTTTTTCACGTAAAAATATTGGTGTCGACTCTGTTTTATTTTGAGCACTTATATTTATTATTGCATGGTTTATATTGTGATATAATTGAATTAAAATTGACTATTCCGCAATTAAAATTTTAATTTGTCAATTAATTCATAAAAAATCTATTCACCCCCCCTAGGCTTAGTTCACCGTCTTTTAGGTAATTTCAAAATCAAAACAAATCCTAACTTTATTAGAAATCTTTCAAAACTGGACTTTGACTTTCTTGATCGCTACTCTTTCTCTCGGCCCACTTCGGCTTCAAATCGGCCTGATCGTTGAAATCGGGCTGCTCACTAATATATTCCGAAATTTAGTGTTGGCCCATTTAGGGGGTAAACACCTTACTCAAACATGCAACTGGGGTTAGATATTAAAATACTATACCAATATGTTGGCACTCTATATTGTCCTATACTCCGAAAGGAGAATTACCCATAGGTTAGTTTTCCAACCTTTCCTTTTATCTGTTTCATGTAGTATCTATGTCCATGTATGTGCTGCATATGGTGTCAGACCACCACAAGTCTACCCTCCCTTTTTTCAATCGAATTTGTACTCTCAATTAACAGGTAGAATTCTGTACATTTGACAACAAAATATAAAGTGATCTTAGGTCTTGAAATAAGAAAACCAGGGTCTCAAAATTTTCATTCAAATGGGTCACCACTCGAACTAGGAACCCTTGACCCTAGTGTGCAAGCGCTTTCTTACTCTCTCAAATGAACTAGCAATGACTAAAATTCAACTATTTTAAGTTATACTTATACCTTAGTTTATGAGTTCTAATTATGATAACACTGAAGAGTGGCAGCTAATACAAAAAGGGACAAATTGTATTTTTCACCTATATTTTCTTTTCTAAAAAATAATAAATAAAAAGGTAACTTGAGAATATTTTATTATGCTTGATGACATTCAGAAGGAAAATGGACTGCCATGATCATGTCTTGGCGAAATGCCCGTATGCCGAGTTCATATGGAATAAAATTCAAGTAAAAATGACAATATATATATATATATATTAGGGGATCGTTGAATTGGAAACAGAATAAAATATAGTACATGGTGCATTTGGAAAACCTGTTTTTTTTATTTGTTTTCTGTCTTCAAATATAAAAACTGTTTTTGTATTTGTCTTTGTTTTTTTCAGGAAAAAACTAAAAACAAAAAAGCGTTTGGATGAAGGTGTTTTCACCACTTTTATTTGGTAAAAATTGTATTTTATGGATTTGGTGTTTTCACTGTTTTTACCACCTAAACAGTGAAAAAACTCAAAAAACAACTAAAAGTTGTATTTGGTGTTTTCACCACTTTTACACACTATTCACAGAAAACAGTTTTCTTGGAGAAAAAACAGTGAACAGTAAACGCGTTTGCCAAACGTGTTTTTTTTTTTAGTCTTGTGAACAGTAAAAAAACAAAAACAAAAAACAGGGTATCCAAACGGACCCACAATGTTCACATGAAAACTGCCTTCACCTAGTTTCTTACGGCTTTTGAATGAAGAAAAATAGCAGAAAGTTTACTTCCATTTTTATTTTATTTTTTTTAATCACATGTCTTAAATTTACCGGATGACTTCAGCACAGAAGATCCAAATATTGTCCTTTATTTTAGAGAAATAAAAGTAAAATAAAGAACATAAATTCACATAACTTTATATGAAAACAAACAAAATATTCTATCATGTTCATTATTTTTTCTCTCTCCCTTTTTTCTTTGTTGTCAATAAAATTATAAAAAGTTAGGTGATAAGTATATGTTACTCGCATTCTATCACATTAGTCATTAGGCATTATGGTGGTGTTTACTAACAAGAAATATTTTATGTTTCTTGTTTTTACTTTCTGAAATGAAGAAGTAAAAGTAAAATCTTGTTTACCAATTTATTTTTATTTTTGCCCTTAAGGAAACGTTTCCTCTAATTATAAAGAAAAGAGGAAACAAGAAAAATGGTACTTCCTCTTTTTGTTTTCTCTCGCCTTCAAAATGACCAAATTTCAAAGTTGTAAAATTGGAACTTTCATGTCTTTTGCACTAATAAATTTAAATATTATATATAAATAATAAATAAATTAAATATTTTTATACATTAAAAAATATATAATAAATAAAAAATATTTATAAATTTAATAAAAATAAATGAATAAATAATAATAAACAATAATAAAATAGATTAAATAATACATAATAATAATAATTATGATAAATAAAAAATACAAATAATAATAAATACAAATAATAAATAAATTAAATATTTTTATAAATTAAATAAAAATATAATAAATAATAAATTAAAGAAAATATATTTATAAATTAAATAAAAATAATGAATTAATAATAATAAAAATAATAGATTAAATAATAAATAATAATTAAATAATATAAAAAATTAATAATAAATAAATAAAACTTATTCTAAATAATAAATATAAATAAAAAATAATAATAAATACAAATAATAAATAAATTAAATATTTTTATAAATTAAATAAAAATATAATAAATAATAAATTAAGCAAAATATATTTATAAATTAAATAAAAATAATGAATTAATAATAATAAAATAATGAATTAAATATATTTTTAAATTAAATAAAAATAATTAAATAATAAATAATAAATTAAATAATATATAAAATTAATAATAAATAAATAAAAATTATGATGAATAATAAATATAAATAAAAAATAATAAGAAATACATATAATAAATAAATAAAAAGTAAGAACAAAATTTTTTTAGTAAACATAATTTCTGTTTTTTATTTTTGTTTCTGAAAAAAATCAAAATTAGTAAACAAGATTTTACTTTATGTTTTTCTTAAGGAATCAAAAATATAATTCTACTTCTTCAGGAAACGGAAACATGAGATATTTCCTTTTAGTAAACAGGCTTATATATATTATTGGCATGCATGAAATGTATGGAAAATTACACAAACTATCCCTGAACTATGACCTAATTATAGAGAGTACCCCTAACGTTTGAATAATATCAGTTACTACCCCTTAGAACACGGAGCAGAGCCTCCGTCAGATTTGTGCGTGAATTTACTTAAAAGCCCTTGTTTTATATTATATTTTAGGGTTAATTTAAAAAAAACCCCTATACTATCCAGTTTTATCAACTAACCCCCACGGTGTCCACTTTGTCCCATATACTATTCAATTTCATCATTATGTCTCCTCACCTCACATTTTGAATCAAAATGCCTAAATAACCCTCAATAGTATAAGGCGGTTTACTGAAATCAACCCATTAAAAATATTATTTTTCGAAAATCAATTATATTTTTCGCAAAAATTATAAATTCAAAAATATATATATATATTTTTCGCAAAAAACTTATTTTTCCGACGGAGAATATTATTTTCCAAAATATGAATTATTTCGTAAAAAATAATATATATGTTTTGAAAAAAAAATATTTTCAGAAAAAATCATATTTTGGAATATAGTATATATTTTTCGCAAAAAAAATATTTTTTAGAAAAGATCATATTTTGGAACATAATAGTATATATTTTTCGCAAAAGATCATATTTTGGAACATAATATATATTTTTCGCAAAAATAAAGTATTTTTCGGAAAAAAAATTCATATTTTGGAACATAATAAGTACTTTTTTGCAAAAAAATCATATTTTGGAATATAATATATATTTTTCAGAAAAAATTCATATTTTGGAACATAATAAGTACTTTTTTCAAACAAATCATATTTTGGAACATAATATATATTTTTCGGAAAAAATTCATATTTTGGAACATAATATATACTTTTTCGCAAAAAAAATATTTTTCGAAAAAAAAATTCATATTTTGGAACATTATATATAAATTCAAAAAAAATAGGGTATTTAAGTAATTTTGTATGCAAAATTGGAACATGCAATGATATGAGGGTAAAAATGGAAGTTCAGTACAAAAACAACCTTTATTGACCAATACACAAAGTTTCCGGCATTGACTTTGAACGGAAGGGGCTAAGTGTTACAACGGAGGTGGTTTTACGGGTAGTTTATGATATTATTGAAACGTAAGGGGTACCGCGTGCAATTAGGTCATAATTCAGGATAGTTTGTGTAATTTTCCCTAAAATGTATATACAAATTACAAACATATCTGGTCCCGATAATCCCACTACTCCATTGAAAGTTGAAACCACTGTACTATCTATACTCCAAGTGCATGTTTGGCAAATGGAGTGGAGCCAAAATTTTGGGTTTGGTTTGAAAATTTTGCTCCACTCCATGTTTGGCAAATGGTGTGGAAATTTGGAGTAGACACTGTAGCAATTCCATGGTGCAACTTTTGTGAAGGAATGAGCCAAAATTTGGAACCATCATTTTTGATGGTTCATGGTTTTGGTTTTGGTACCAACACTGTAGCAAATTCATTTTTGATATTAATAAATTTTGAAAAATTAAATATTCTAAAAAATTAAATATTTATGAAAAATTAAATATTTCGAAAAATTAAATATATTAATATATTATAATATTAATATTTAATATTATAATATTAATATTTTAATATATTTTAATATATTTATTAATAAATAAAATGTGAAACCCATATATTAATATATTAATATTAATATATATTAATATTTATTAATAAATAAAATGTGAAACTCATATATTAATATATTTTAATATATATTAATATATTAATATTAATATTTATTAATATATTAATATTCAGATTTTCAACCCATACCAACTCTACCAAACATGGTTTGGTTTTTGAGCATCACGTTTTCTCACACCAAAACCATCTGCACCAAACATGGTTTGGAACCAAAATAAAACCACACCAACTCCAACCAACCCAACTTTAACTAAACCAAAACCAAAAACCAACTCCACACCGTCTACCAAACAAGCACCAAGTTTCATTCGGCTTAAAATAGAGTTGGGCCTCTTCCCATAGAGCCCTAAGTGGGCTACGTATGTTTAAACTTTAAAGTTTTAAACTCGAATTAACTATTATCGGGCTGTTTGGTAGCCCATGTTTGTATTTGTGTTTCTGTTTTTTTGAGCCAATAGTGAAAAAAAACTTGTTTGGTAGCCCAAAGTGTTTCTGTACAGTAAAAAAAACATGCCCATCTTTAGTTCATTTGAAAACACGAATTTGGTGTTTTTTGGAGTTTAGGCTACTGTGCAACTTAACTCTTAAAACACAAAAGAAAATAAAATAAAAAACAAAAGAAAAACACGATTGAAAATCGCTCCCAAAATTGTTTCTCCATTTGTGTCGACAAGAACTAGGGTTAAGGGCGATTGAGAGGAGATTCTTCACACGGCCTCAGATCCGGCCATGGAATCGTGATTTTCATGCTCACGTTCGCTCGATCTAGGGTTTAACGAAGAAAGGCGACGGCTAGGGTTTGACGAATAGAGGCGCCGATTGGTTTTGCACACAGAGGCAAAATCATCATCGATTTGAACTCAAGTTTGCTTTGTTTCATGCTTTTCGTGTTTAGCTCGTCCACTCTTCCCCCATATATTTGTTGTCCAGCTTAATTTGTGCGATTTTTTGTAATTTTCTAGGGTTGGGTGTGTGTGTATGTGTATGTGTCTATGTTTGTGCGTATGTGTGTGTTTCTGTGTGTATGTGTGTTTGTGTGTGTGTGTGTGTGTGTGTGAAAACCCCTCAATTTTGAGTTGTGTGATTGTGTATGTGTGTGTGAAAAACCCTCAAATCGAAGTTATGTCTTCATATGTCAAACAACGTGTGTGTTCGTGTCTGTGTGTGTGTGTTTGATTATGTTTGTGTGTGTTCATGTCTGTGGGTTTAGGGTTTCTGAGTGTTTGATTGTATGTATATGTAAAATGTTACCATATACACACACTATTACACCAAAACACATACACAACTTAATCCAACGCCCCTCATTTGCCGCTCTCTCTCTCTAAAAGCTTTCCTCTTCTAACGGAGACTCGCGAAACTCCACTTTTAGATCTCCCCCTCTTCGCCCCAACCTGAGAGATCTCATTCTCATATCGTCTTTTTAGCTTTCATATACACACACACGCATATATATATATATATATATATATACATCTATAACATATATATATTTGTGGAAATTTACCCAATCTCATATTTCAAGTACGATTTTGTTGTATTTTGTAATTGATGCGATCTTGTTTCGTTCTTCATTTGATTTCTTGATATCTCTGAATCTAAAGCCTAAGATCTTGAGCTCGTATTTGATTTATTAGTATAAAATTTGAGAATTTTGGTTTTGATTTTCGTTTTCTATGTGGATCTTCTTTAGAATGCATTGAACTTTAATGTGATTATATTATGAATTTGTGTAGATCTCTTTATGGGTAATGATAGTTCTAATTATGAGATTAGGGTTTTATTTATATGGATATGCAATCAATTTGAGTGTTTCTTGTGATATATTACATATATATATGCGACTTTGTAGTGTTATGTTCTACATACATTCTTGACGATTACTATTTGAGATCTATATACACCCGAATGTAGCTGCTTAACTTGTAAAACTCCTTTATTGCTTTTTTTTTGTTGTTGTTGGTTTATTTGTATTCAATACTTTTGCCGGATTTAACTTTTTTATTTTCGATTTAGTATGATTCCATCATTGGTTAGTGAGTCCAGAGATTTGGATATGCCTTCCAAAGAGTTTAAAATGGTTGAAAATGTTGTCATATAAGACATATTCTGGTAGTTCTTTATATCATTGTAATAGCAAAAAATTATATGGCCCAATAAAGATGGGCCATAGGCAAGGACCGATGGGCCTGGCCCATAGAAGTCTCTAGAAAATGAGTGATCCATAAGTTAGGGATTAGTCTCATATATGGAAGAAAGAGCCCAAGAAAGAAAGAAGTTTATCAAATCCCATGATTTAAGAGATTGATAAACTTGGGTAGATGGGCTTGACCCATCTACCGAATCGTGTATAAACAAATGGCCAAATGATGAATAAAGGATTCCATTTTTAACCTAATTCATTGTGTATTTTTTTGCATCTACATAATTGGCGCCGTCTGTGGGAAACATCCTTGAAATCTTTTTCAACAGCCTCCCACTCTCTACTAGGAGCTTAGATTGACATCATCAATGGCGGTTATCACCCGGTCACAACAGTTTGAATTACTTCCGAATGGAGGTCAACCTTCTCAAACCGAAGATCCGATCAGGCGGGCCTTGGAGGATAGGATCGCCGAGTTGGAGAGGCAGAACGCTCAGTTGGTGGCAAAACTGGCCCTGCTACAAAACCCTCGAGAAGCCCAGAATGGCGAACAATCCAACCGACAGGAGCAATCCGCGGGCCACCAATCAGAAGGGGACTACCACCACGTAAAGTCCAACAATGATCGGGAGAAGCACGCAGAGTCATCCTTATAGGTGCTCGGGATGCACAATCCAGAGGAAACCCTAACCATGAAAAAATTGGAGGAGATTATGATCAGATTCCAAAGGGAGGTGCTCAAGGATCTAAAGATTCAGACCCCCAATGATCTGGCCTCTGAGGCATCCATCGACGCCGTACAGATACCATTCACATTGGCGATCACCAGCGTGCCCTACCCGGAGAGGTTCAGGCTACCGAAGTTTATCCTATTTGACGGCACAAAAGATCCGACGGAACACATCTACCATGTTCATACAAAGATGAACGTCTACAACGAAAACGAAGCCTTACTTTGCAAAGTTTTTCCCACCAGCCTGACCGAAGCAGCCCTTCTATGGTTTAAGAAGCAACCACCCCGATCCATTGGAAGTTGGCTCAAACTCTGCGAGTTGTTCATTGCCCAGTACTTCGGTAATAAAAGACAGAAAAATATCATCTCCAGTCTATTTACCATGATCCAGGAAAAAGGTAAATCCCTGAAAAGCTTCGTCTTGCGATTCAATGTCGAGATGTCCTCGATTGATAATTGTGATCAGCACTCAGCCGTCGAGGCCTTCAGGATGGCCTTGACTTCTGGAACCAAGTTCCACCAGTCTTTGGTCAAGAGGCCACCAACAGACATTGGGGAACTCAATTCCAGGGCATAAGGGCATCTCCGGATAGAATAAGAACTGGCTAAACGTCAAAGAAGGGCAGCTTTTGCAAACGTAGAGGCAAGAGTATCCGAACCTAAAGTTAAGGATCGAATGCCAGATCGGAAGCGGTCGGGCGCTCCTCCTGTACCCTCCCAAGTCCTAGAGAAATGCCATAGGTTCTAAGACAAGATCACTTCATTGAAGATTAGCCTGGCCAAGTTGTATCAGGAGACTAAGGGTAAAGGGATCTTCCGATCAACACCACCTATCAGACAACCAATGGAATAGAGGGACATGTCAAGGCACTGTGCCTTCCATGGCGAGTATGGGCACCATGCCAACGAGTGCAGAAGCCTCAGGAAGCAAGTAGAAGCCATGATAGCAAAAGGAGAATTGACTGAGTACGTTGCGAAAGAGGGCACCCTATCAGATCAAACCTCACATACACTCATCAAGGGGACAACGGGTCAACCCGTAAATATCATTCACATGGTTCACGGAGGGCCAAGCTGATCAAAAGTGGAAGAAGCCCGTAGATCCCAGATGCATCAAGCCTAGAGACTGCGAAGGGTTAGGGAGATCAGCGAGTTTCGAAGCCCAAAAGAGGATACCCGGATAACTTTCTCTTCTGCAGATTTGCAGAACATTCAATTACCACATGACGATCCCTTGGTGGTATCCCTCATGGTCTCAAATTGCTTGATCAAAAGAGTAATGATCGACCCAGGAATCAGTGCCAACATAATCACAAAGTGGGCTTTTGAGAAACTGGAGATTAACCCCCAAAAGATAGTCCCTTCCAGAAGCCTGATAGCAGGATTCGATGGCAGAAGAGTGGAACTAGTGGGAGAGATCCAACTACCAGTAACAGTAGCAAGGCGCACGCTCAGAGAAACTTTTGTGGTGGTAGATGTCAAACCCTCATATAATCTCTTCATGGGAAGGGGTTGGATCCATCGGATGCACAGAGTTCCTTCCACCCTGAATCAAGTCATGCGATGCATCGATCCGAACGGAATTGATATGATTGACATCAGGGGAGATCAAGTGGCGGCCAAAGAATGTTAAGTCGTCATCCTGAAAGGCCTGAGGAAAAGGACAGAATTGGAGTGAGATTCAAAATCCAAGGCAACACCCGATGATCAATAGCAATTATAGGAAGGGGATGCGGGGTCATCTATAACAGCTGAACCTTTGCTGGAAGTTCATATTTGCCCCGATCACCCTGAAAGAATGACTTACATTGGTTTTGGCCTCAATACACAAGAAAAAGAAGAATTGGAGGTCCTTTTGCGCTCCAATGCTGACTTATTCGCTTGGGGCCACATGGATATGCCCGACATCAATCCTTTAGTAGCCCAGCATTCCCTCAACGTGGACCCCAATGCAAAACCCGTTAGGCAGAAGTAGCGATTGATGGGGACCCATCGAAACCAGATTATAGCTAAAGAGGTTGATCGACTTCTCCAAGCCAGATTCATTAAAAATGTGTAGTACCCTTCCTGGCTGATGAACGTGGTTATGGTCCAAAAGAAAAATGGGAAATGGAGGGTGTGTGTGGACTTCACTGATCTGAACAGATCATGCCCGAAGGATTGTTTCCCCTTACCAAAAATTGATCAAATGTTGGATGCCACCGCGGGATTCGAGCGCTTGAGTTTCCTTAACACATACTCTAGGTATAATCAGATACGAATGAACCCAGATGACAAAGAAAAGACGACATTCATCACTGAATCAGGTACATATTGTTATACAGTTATGCCTTTCATACTTAAAAATGCAGGTGCAACCTTTCAGAGGTTAGTTAGCAAATTTTTTCAAGGTATGATAGGATCTACCATAGAAGCCTACATTGATGACACGGTGGTCAAAAGTAGGGCGAAAAGTGACCACCTGGCTGATCTACGACAGGTGTTTGACACCCTTAGAAAGTACAAGATGAAGCTCAACCCATCCAAATATTCATTCGAAGTGTCCTCAGGCTAGTTCTTAGGACACATAGTTGATCGGACGAGAATACAAGCGAGCCCAGCACAAGTTAGAGTTTTTATGGAAATAGGAGAGCCAAAGTCCCGGAAGGAGATCCAAGTACTAACAGGGAGAGTGGCAGCCCTCAACCATTTCATCTCTCGATTAACTGATCGGTGTCAGCCCTTTTTTCATTCTATAAAGGCAACAAAATGAGAGGTCTGGGGGCCGGAACAATCAAAAGCTCTAAAAAAGCTCAAAAGCTACATGACAAAGCCTCCCATACTGGCAACCTTGGAAGCAGATGAGCCATTGCACTTATATCTAGCCATATATACAACATCTAACAACGCCACTCTGGTTAATGAGGGTAAGGGGTACCAGATGCCGGTCTTCTATACCAACAAAGTCTTTGCTGATGCAGAAACCCGTTATTCCAAACATGAAAAGCTGGTACTATCACTGATCAATGCAAAATGACATATTTGGTATTACTTTAAAGCACATCCGATCGTGGTACCAACTGCAACCCCGATCAGATCCATAATGAAAAAGCCCTAATTATCAGGGAGAGTATTGAAATGGGCAATAGAACTGGGAATCTATGACAAAACCTATGTCCCCCGAACTGCCGTCAAAGCACAAGCGGTAACTAACTTTCTGTTAGAAACAAAAACTATAGACTTTCCAGAAGAAAATAAACCAGGCTTATGGGTAATATTCGTGGACGGATCATCAAATGTCAACAGAGCAGGGATCGATGTAGAGCTCGTAACACCCGATGGAACAAAAATTCAGTAGTCCGTTAGATTGGAGTTTCCAACCTCCAACAATGAAGCCGAGTACGAGGCCTTTCTAGTAGGAATTCGGTTGACCCGAAGCCTGCGAATACAGAAAAAAGAGATACGAAGTGATTCCCAATTGGTCGTACGATAGTTGAATGGGGAATATGAAACCCGAGAGCCTAAAATGGAAGCATACAGGGATTTAGTACTAAAAGAGGCCGAGGAATTCCAGTAGTTAACCTTTAAACAGATCCCCGGAGGGGAAAATGTCATGGCAGATCATTTGGCTAATCAGGCCTCCGCAATAGGGGAAAGTATGACTCAAACAACACCAGTGGATTTCGTCGTCTGATCAAGATTGGAGCCCTCCGAGGATGTGATGGTCATTCTATGGGAGCTAAGCTGGATGGACCCCATAGTAGACTATTTGTGGACGGGTGCATTACCTGAGTCAAAACCAGAGGCCTGAAAGATAAGAATTAAAGCCGCAAGATACGCTCTATATAACGGTCAACTTTACCGTAAGTCATTCTCTATGCCATACTTAAGATGTCTCACACCCTCCGAAGCTTCTGCAGTCATGGAAGAAATACATGTCGGATTGTGTGGCAATCATTCCGGGGGAAGGTCTTTAGCTCATAAAGTCCTCACCCAGTGGTACTTCTAACCTTATCTGTCAAGAGACGCTGAGGTATACACCCGACATTGTAAAAAGTGCCAATTTCATGGTGATGCCATTCATCCACCTCCTGAACTATTGAATCCAACAATTATCCCTCACCCCTTTGCCCGATGGGGAATGGATATTGTGGGTCCTCTCATGCAAGCCATACGATCTACTACACATGTCCTTTTGGCTACTGATTACTTTACCAAATGGATGGAAGCTGAGGAAAACTCAATTATCAAAAGTAACCACGTTATCAAGTTCATCTGAAGTCATATCATTTGTAGATTCGGTCTACCCCAAACTATAATGATGGATAATGGCACCAACCTGGATAACAGGAAAGTTCAAGTTTTCCTGGAAAAACATGGGATCAATCAGAACACTTCTTCCGTTGGTTACCCACAAGGAAATGGACATGCCAAAAGGATAAACATAACAATTTTTGATACACTTAGAAAAAAGCTCGAAGTAGCAAAAGGAGCTTGGTTGGAAAAATTACCCGAGGTCTTATGGTCCTATCGGACCACTCCAAGGCAACCAACGGGAGAGAGCCCATTCGCCATGGCCTACGGGGCTGAAACCGTTATCCCGACCGAATTGAAGGTACCAACGCTAAGAAGTCAGGACTGGGAAAAAGGTCCAAACAATCAGCACCTAACCCATGATTTGGACCTACTAGAAGAAAGAAGGGAAGTCGCGGGGATAAGGCTGGCTGCCTACCAGCAACAAGTCAGGGTCCAATTTAATCAGAAGGTCAAAAAAAGAAAGTTCTAGGTAGGCGATATGGTGCTCAAAAGAAAAATTGGGATTATTGACAAGTTACGGGAGACATGGGAAGGACCTTATACGATAATTGAGGTCATTGGTCGCGGTGCCTATCGGGTACGGAAGAACGAAACAGGTCGCATCGAGCCCAACTCTTAGAACACTTACCGTCTGAAGAGGTATTATCCTTAGATGGTTTTTCCATTAAATAGTAAAATGACACTGTGTCTTACACATGACACTTTTGTTGATTATAATAAAGCATATGTGCCCGATGTTCGGCACCTCTGCTACATGTTTCCTAAGTTTTTGAATAAAATATTACATTCTATATGTATGATCATACCTTGCGAATACTCCATATTAAAATTTTCTTAAGTGTTGAGTTCAAACCTGATTTGAACTAACCAGAGGACATCAATGAGTCTCAGGGGCCAGATGCCCGAAGACTTCATATTAATATAAAATTTTCCTAAGTGTTGAGTTCAAACCTGATTTGAACTAACCACAGGAAATCAACGAGTCTCAGGGGCCAGATGCCCGAAGACTCCATATTAATACAAAAATTTCCTAAGTGTTGAGTTCAAACCTAATTTGAACTAACTAGAGGACATCAACGAGTCTTAGGGGCCAAGTGCTCGAAGACTCCATATTAATATAAAAAATTTCTAAGCGTTGAGTTCAAACCTGATTTGAACTAACCAGAGGACATCAACAAGTCTCAGGGGCCAGATGCCCGAAGACTCCATATTAATATAAAATCTTCCTAAGTGTTGGGTTCAAAACTGATTTGCACAAACTAGAGGACATCAACGAGTCTCAGGGGCCAGATGCCCGAAGACTCCATACTAAAATAAAAAATTTCCTAAGTGTTAAGTTAAAAAATGTTTATTTCGGGCTAATCAATAGCTAACCGAAGTAACAAGAACGGAAAACCACAAGAAATTGGGAAAATTCTTTCATTAATATGAATAAAAGATACAAAAATAACATTTCTGAAGGGTAATACAGAATGAAGTATAGTAAACATAAGTCTTATTTCAACTCAGGGGCAAAACTAGTCTTCTCCCTTCAGAAAGGCAGCAAAATGTTTCTCATTCTCAGAGGTCGGTGGGTCTTGATAAGGAAGAGGCACCCCCATAAAAGCATCAAACTCCTCAGCAGTCTTAAACTCCCGATCATCCAGGGGAATATGTTCCATCTCGTGTCTATTCTGTCATACCCTAACTGATCAAACATCACAGATAGTGATGTACCGGCTGTGCATGTCCAGACCACCCAAACGACACATCTCTACCTTGGATCGCTCAAAAGACAGAAGATTATCTGACTCCGCCTTTTCGGCAGCTATCTTTTGGTATGCTGCCTTTGCCTCTGCTAGTTCAGCAACTAGGGCCCTCTTCTCAGCCTCTCCGCTCTCCAGAAGGCTTTTATGCTTAGATACACTCTAACGAAGACCATTTTCCTCATTGGCCAAAGTGATACGATGCTCATTATTCTGTTATAGTTGAGCCTGCATCTTGGCCATTTCCCGGACATCGGAATCCAGGGCATGATTGTAGCCCTGGATCCCATAAAGGAGCTACACAAATAGGGAAGAGGGTACATATTAGTACAAAACGAAGTAAAAATGGACAAAGGAATAAGCTACGGTACAAAAGAAAAAAAAGACGAAGCGCCAACCTCCATGGCCATCGAGGAACCTTTCTGAAAAAGCTCAGTCCTGGAAATCTTCGATTAAGCAACCCTGTTAGCAGGAGTCCAGACTCCTTTTGCCATGGCACGAAGGGCATATAGCTAACATATAGTAAGATGGTCAACGCAGACAAGAGAACCATTTGGAAGGAAAAACTTTGGCTCCTAGGGAATTGCGGTGCGGGGAGTGTCTTAAGCCTGAGGAGTATCGCTCATTGAGGCATCAGTAGTTTGGGTCCTGGGTCTTTTATTAGCCGCTCCACCACCCATACCAGATCGCGACCTGGTGGTTGCAGCATTTATAGGAGGTGGATCTGAAGAACTTTGTGCAGCCGGGCGTACCGGAGATGCCGGGGGCGCTGTCGAGAGTGGTATGGCATCAACCAGATTAGATCCTTCGGGGACCTGAGGGGAAAATCTGTCTTGTCAACAGCAACGCCCAAATTAGAAATTAACTCTAGATTGGCCTTAGTCAGAAGAGTAGTGGCAGATCGGACGTTGCTCCATATCTTGGCCTTCAGAAGTGCAAGACGCTCTTTTATAAGAGATAAGGGTATTTCTCTATCCTCATAGCCGAGAAATCTATATGCATACTCTCCCCGATACAAGTCACATAACTCACAGAAACACGTAGCTTTGTGGAGGGGACGGTAGACAGGCAATCGAATAGGGCCAAAGATTCTAAGGATCGGGAATGTCAGAAAGAATGGATAAAACCAGTTGCCACTAACAATTACCATTATCTCCTTCCATCCTTTATCAGATTTTTCCGTATAAGAGCATATGCCCCGACCTTGGAAGGGAAAGAGGTTGTACCTACCCTTGCTTTCTCTAGCATTTTGGAAGAAATAACAGAGAAGCAAGTCAGCTAAACCTAGATTAAGGTCCAAATCCCTATTGTATAGAAGAAGCATGGCCAAAATCCTGAAGTTGTTCGGGTTAAGCTGGAGAGGGTGCAACCTTAACATAAAAAAGACATAATGAAAAAAATGGTGAAGAGGGAATCTTTATACTTTGAGATAAACCGCCGATAGCAGAATGCTACCTGGTTGAAGTCCCTCTCTCTTAGAGAAATCTAAATAGCCAGGGTAAGGGGCCAGACGAACATCACCGGGTATATTAGTTTCAGCCCGAAGGTGTCTTACATCCACCCCAGGCATTGTTTTTTTAAGAGGAGCAACAGAAAAAGGTTCAGGAGGTTTGTGGTTCACATGCTCATCATTGTCATGGGAACCCCCTTCGGCGGGTGTTTTTGGATTCGTTGATGAACCCGGAAGGTTAGTATTCAGGGGAACTATTTTAGGAACAGGGGCCTCTTGATGGACAGTGGAAGGATTATCGCTACTGATTGAATCAGGGTCAGTTCCAGAGGACAGAACGACATATTCTACTGACCTGGTGTCATCACTATCAGACATGGTTTCAGAAAGGTAGAAGAGACAGATGGGGGGTAGAGATGAAAATTGAAAAAGGGAAAGTACTATCTGACTTACACAGTTTAGAGAATAGAGGCAAGAAGAACTTCAGAAAGGGTTAAGACTGCTCTGGTGGAAGTTCCTAGAAAATGTCGGCTGAGAGTTGCAGGAGTCAAAGGGGAGAGAGCTCCAAGGAAGAGAATTGAGAAGTATGGAGTGCAAAATGGCAAAACATGATTTTATAGAGGAAACCAGGGAAGGTCATCAGACACGTACGGAGTCCGAAGGACGCGCGCTGTCAATCCAGCCACAAGTGCAGTAATCAAGAGATCGTGGGCCTCCCATTTTAAATTCAAAAGATCACTCAACTACCCAAGCATTAATGAACTGACACGTCAATATACATGCACCTATACATTCTTCTTCTTTTTTTGGTCATGGGTCTTGATGTGGATCATAAGCCCATAACCTCAGAAGTCTGTGTAATAGCCAAAAATTATATAGTCCAATAAAGATGGGTCATAGGCAAGGACCGATGGGTCTGACCCATAGAAGTCTCTAGAAAATGAGTGATCCATAAGTTAGGGATTAGTCTCACATATGGAAGATAGAGCCCAAGAAATAAATGAGTTTATCAAATCCCATGATTTAAGGGATTGATAAACTTGGTAGATGGACCTGACCCATCTACCGAATCGTATATAAATACAAGACCAAATGATGAATAAAGGATTCCATTTTTTAACCTAATTCGTTGTGTATTTTTCTGCATCTACAATCATTTTTTGTGAGATTATATTGCATAAGCCCTGACTATCGAATGCACATCTATATTTATGCGCACTGGCACACACAGACAACTTCTTTAAATCCACTTTGATAAAATCGATCAAAAATCTTGATGACCTTTCATATATTTTCTTCTGAGAAATATTCCAAGATTCCTATTAAGATTGGAATGATTAATAGCTGTACTTTGGTAGAATTAATCTCGAGTATGTGATCTAGCAATCATGTAGGTGGTTAATTGATGTTGAAAAGTTGCAAGTGTGTTTTTTTTTTTTTTTTTGAAATCAGCTGTCAATGTCATATAGATAATACTTGGAAAGTAGTCAGCTATGTTGCATTATAAATCTAGGCAGCAGAAGTTTTTGATTCTGCTATATAAAATGACTTCTGGCTATCATACTTTTATGAGCACTGTAAATAACTCCATATCGCCAATGCTGCAACACAGAGTAATACCGAGTGTTGTAGTATGTTACTTAACACACAAAACCCACACCAACACCTACATTGTGTTAAACATATCTGAACCCTCAACTTCCTTTTGGTATGAGATACCACTTGAGTGAGGGCCTCGGTGGTATTAGAGCACCTTTCAGGTAACAGATATAATTTCGAACATGAATTAAATTTTGGTTTGGCTTAGATTGGGGTAATTGCAGTCTAAAGAATTTTATAGTAACATTTGCTTATATATTGGTGCATACATACAGTTGACATTTGTGTCTACATATATACTTAAGCATTTGGGATAAATTGACAAATGGTTCATGTGAAAATGGATCTTGTTCCCATACTATACAGTATTTGATGTCTTTTGCCTCAAAATTTCATGGTTAGTGCGTATTTTGAAATGGATAATTTTCCCTTCAGTTTATACTAGATAATTTTCCCTTCAGCTATCAATTTTCATATTATTTTGTAGTTGTTTTCTTGTTGTTAATTTTCATATTGAACTTTGTCCTAATTATAAAATCAAAGATATATGAAATGAATTGACGTGATTACAAATCATCTAGATGGATACTACTGATATGAACGAGGAGCTAAATGATGGAAAAGTTTGGGGAAAACCCAGCTTGATGTATTATTTAATCTGATGGATGAGCAAGTGAAGCTCGAGACTCCTGAACCAATCCAGGCCAGAAACAAAAAGAAGGCAGATCCAGTGTCAAAGGCAATTTATGATTTGATTGCCATTATTAAAGAGACTAGTGTTGCTAAAGTTGAGTCCATGAGTGTCAGTGTGGGTAGTGTCGTATCCACCTATGAAAAAGGGCAAAACTCAACTCCTAATGTGACTCCCCACACTGCAAACAGCGATGAGGCTAGCTCCCCAACAAAAACTGACAAACATTACCAACACTTTGAAGAATGTGTTGATATCTTAGGGAAGCTAGATGGAGTTGATGATGCACATTTTGCTAAGGCCATTGATAAGCTCGAGCAGTCTGTGATATTCGGACGTTTCTTTCTTAGGCTTTCAGATGAGAAGAAAGTGGCATGGGTGATGAATCTGTAGTTGTGATGTGACTATTTTAAATTTGGATGACTGTTTGTTGTACTATTTAGATTTGGATGATTGTGTGTGTACTTTTAAGTTTGGATGAATGCATTCTGTTATTTTAAATTTGGATGCTTGTATTTCCTTAATGTTTATGACTATGCCTATCTTTAAATTGGGTGATTCTGTTCTTTAAAGTTATGTTATGCCTATATTCAATTTTGATGATTTTGTTCTTTAAAGTTATGTTATGCCTAATATTAATTTGGATGATTCTGTTCTTTAAAGTCATGTTATACCTATCTTCAATTGCATTATCTAATTTATACTTATGTTACTAGGAATTCTAATATGCGCAATGAGTGGTGATGGTCGTATGTTACAAGACATGGTCAACATTATTCTTAAATCACTTGGTGATGAGTCGGATGAGGATTCTTGCCTTTTTGCACTATGTGCGGTATTGGAACAATATGCAACATGTAGAAACAATATGTCGTGTAGGAATTCGGCTTTACGTGGTCGTGAATATGTTATTGAGTTAATCAACGGGAATGAGACTAGGTGTTATGAAAATCTTAGGATGCACCTTGATGCCTTTGTAAATTTATGTGAGCGATTGAAGGGATTAGGTTTAAGGGTTAAGGGACTACAAAGGGTTAACCACACTGAAACAGTTAGCGATATTCCTCCTAACTTTGAGCCATAATGCGAGGAATCGGTTGGTAGCTGAAAGATTTCAGCACTCAACATAGACAATATTCACCCACTTCCACCGTGTCTTAGATGTTAGTGGATTTTTTGCAACTGAAATAATTGTTCCTCTTGTCTTTAATGTTGTGCCAGCTGAAATCTTGGCGAATAGAAAGTACTTTCATTTCTTTCAAAATTGCGTGGATGCAATAGACAGCACCCATATCGATGCCCATATCGAAGCAGATAAACAAGTTAGATATCGGGGAAGGAAAGGGAATACCACTCAGAATGTGATGGCCGTATGTTCATTTGACATTAAATTCATGTACGTCATAGGTGGATGGGAAGGGACAACCAATGATTCAAGAATTTTAAATGAGTGTCTTGCGCGGGAGGATTTAGACTTTCCGAGGGCTCCTAAAGGTATATATTAAGAAAAATATAATTGAAAAACACTTTAAACATATTTCCCTAAGTTCATTATATAACATATTTTACTTTTACTATGGAAGTATTATTTGGTTGATTCTGGGTATGCCAATCAACCGGGATTTCTGGCTCCGTATCACGGATAACGATATCATCTGGTCGAATTTCGTACTGGAGGTAACAGTGTTCTCGGCATTGAGGAATTGTATAATTTCAAGCATTCTTCCTTACGGAATGTGATTGAAAGATTTTTTGGCATGCTGAAGATGCGTTTTCCAATACTTAAGCAGATGTCTTGCTAAAAGTTTCCTACACAGGTCAACATTGTAGTCGTTTGTTGTGCACTTCACAACTTCATTAGGATGCACAAACAGACAGATGTTATATTTGACGGAACATCCGGTGAGACCTCGGGTGAAGGGAATGGGGATGATGATGGAGATGGCGATGATGCACCTAAAAATGTTATGCCTATGAGGGGTACAATGAATGAGATTCGCGATGCAATAACTAACAGAATTTGGGTCGAACGATAGGTGTTTTATTTATGCCATATTGAATAACTGTTTAGGTGTATGTGTTATGGCTTTTATATCTTTAATTTGGATAACTGTAATAACTTATATTATCTATGTGCTGGATAACTGTAATAGCTAATATTTTCACAATTCTATTGTATTCTAACTTACTATTGCTACTTTGTGAATTGAAAATATAAATGTATCAGGATTTAGGGCACGACCCTCAATGTTGGTGTGGCAGGGGTCCGATGATTCTCTATCGGGCCAGGACAGTACAAAATGAGGGACGCTACTTTTATAGTTGTCCATAATGGAAGTTATGATTTTTAATACGCAGGGATTAACAAAATAGTTGATTGCAAATTGATGTCTAAAATCATAATTACTTTATATGCTTTGAAATTGTAGAAACACTATAAAAGTTTTATATGGTTGGATGACGTCACCACGGGTTTTCAAGGAATTGAACAGCAGGAGGACAATGATTTGGACAATGCAGTTGATGTTATTCAACATGAACAACATCGACAGAAGTACATTATATATGATGGTTGTATTTGTCTAAGGTACTTGTTCCTACTTATTTGTTTTATCATGCTTCTTGTGGTTATTGTTATTGTAATTGACTAATGATATTCCATTTACTGGTTTTTTATTCGGGCATGTAATAAATATATTCAGATATGCTTTTACATTGGATGACTGTAAAATATTATTGAATTTTCATCATGTAATATATGTTGGAGAACAATGTCTTGGATATGTCTTCTGATATTGGATACCTTTGAAATTAAGTTATTTTTTAGTTTTGTCTTGTAATAATTCTTGATATAAGGTGAAAAAAAAAAAATTAGACTTGTCATTTTTAAGGGGAGGTGTTACCAAAAATTTTTCATTTCCAATGTACTCATGATGAAAAATACCAACTTATCATAGAAGACATTTGGTACATAAATGTCTTTCAATTGCCAAAGATTTGCCATCATTAATTTTTCTATTTTGAAAAAAAAAAAAAAAAAAAGTTGAAGTCACCAAACGTGTTTTTCTGTTTCTATTATCTGAAATTTAGGATAAACAGACTCTGTCAAACATGTTTTTCTGTTTCTGTTGAAAAAACAGGGCTCTGTCAAACGTGTTTTTTGGTTTTTGATTTTTCAATTTCGACACAACAAACATCCCTACCAAACATACTTTTGTTTTCGGATGAATAAACAAGAAACGTGTTTTTTGATTTTTTTCAACAAAAAACACAAACACAAACACGGCCTACCAAACAACCCCTAAGTCTTCCCCCAAGTTTAATTTTAAATTTGTTAAAATAAGGAAAATAATCAAGATATTGGTCTATATACACAATTATTTTCAATTTTTAATAGTGGTATCAATTTTTCTAATTAATGAATATTAATTTAACGCCCACACTTTATCAATAACTCGGTTTGTATGACCACACATTTTTTTTTAAAAAAAAAGTTATGCATACGCGCACAGACCGCCTCCACTGAAAGTACATTAATTTGACCAAAACATAATTGTAAAATATTTTAAACATTGTATCAGTTACAATTAATATACCTTGTTCCAAAAAAAAAATACAGTTCAAAAAAACAATTCAAAATAAAGGCCCGGATAATTATGAATGTTACAATAACACATTCATATATTATTTCATACAATATATGTTCAAAAAGAATTTAAAAATTACTTCAATAACAAAAATCTTTTTCCTCATATTACTTATATAAATAGTGTTGAATAATCATACTTACTTAATTCTTTTAAAATTTATATTAAATTTTTTATAAAAAGCAACAACGATTATTTTTTAATTAATTATTAAAATCATGTATTAATTTACACAAATTTAAATGGAGATTATATTTTCAAATTTGCATCAATTATTTTATAATTTTTGTTAATAATAAAAGTGTATCAAGTTAATTCAATAAGAAAGGGCATTATAGTTATTTATGAAACAATATGAAGACAATGGGTATTTTTTATTATTATTTTTGTGATAGTTTAGGGGGTTATTGATAATTTTTAACATAATTTGGGGGATTTTTTGCCCTTTTCAAAGTTTAGAAAGAGTTCTTGAGAAAGAGAATAAATTTCAGGGGCTTTAATGCACTTTACCCTTTTATATATAAAGACGTGCAATATATACATTCACTAAGCTATATATATATATATGTGTATGTCAGATTATTATTTAATTAGGCTTGTTTGGTTTTTTATTTTGTTTGATTTTTTTGTTTTTTGTTTAATTAGGCTTGTTTGGTTTTTTATTTTGTTTGATTTTTTTGTTTTTTGTTTTTTGTTTGTTACTGTAGCTGCTTTCCAAACAAAAATATGTTTGGCTCTCGTGTTTTGTTTTGAATAGTAAAATACATTTGTGTTTTTTTAACCCTTTTTGCAAACAAAAAAAAAGAGTTTTTTTTTTTTATTCACTCAAAATATATATGTATATATTTACACCACGACCCCGACCACCGTTGCTACCGCCACTTCCAACTCCGATCACCACCACCACTTTCTTTTGCCCCAAAACACCACTTATACATATGTATATATTTACAACAAAAACATTAATATCAAACATGTTTTTGTTTTAAACTTCAACACTACACAAACATGTATTTATGTTTTTTCTAAATTTTACATCAACAAATACAAACCGGGCCTTTTAATCATTATTATGTTCACCAAACTTTGGAGTTGGGCGCGAAGTTGGGCCGAGTAAGGAGGGTCCAAGTGGTGAGATGGGCCTAAAAGGGAAGACAATAAGAAAACAAACTGCTTTTTTTCACACACATATTGCACTTTGCTTCTACCAAACAAAATGAACTAGTATAATTATTAGGAGCGGTTCACAAGCCCCCACTTGTTGGTGGAATAATTCAAAATATATAAATGAGAAAGAATTAGGAAAGTATCATTAAATTTATTTTGCTCTTATTATTGAAAATAATATAAGACTCATCTCTTTTAATTTCCTCAGGCTTTGCTTTGTTAGATAGAACTTAAAAGAAATTAATTTTACTTGTATTTTTTATTATTATTATAAAATTACATATAAAAAGAAAGTAATTTTTTATAACCAATTGACTCTGCTATTATGTTTATTTTTAACAAATTTTACAAGTGAATTCGATCCAAAGCTATAATTTTTCACAGACCGGCCCCATAATATGCATATATATATATTACTACGTGAATTGACAAAATTACCCTTTCCTTCCTTTCTTCCTCCATTACCATTTACTTCCATTCAAGTTTTTGCCTCCATTTGTCTATTGTACAGCTGTGCCGACTACTAAAAACAGAAAAGATTGACTATTAGACTCACAAGTACGTAATTAAAGCTTTACACAAAAACAAGAAGGGCAATAATGTCAACAACAGAGAATTGTGTGGTGTTTATCATTTATTGCTCTCTTATATTGCATTACAAATCTCCATTTCACACCTGAAAAATAAAAATAATAATTTGCTTCTCTGTAATAATCATTTTTTAGTAGTAGAGTAGTATTAGTGGGTTTCATTTCAACAATTTATTCATGAAATTTCTGATGTCTCTCTCTCCACTAGTTCAGCTGTAAGCTTATCTCCTTGAATTGTTACCTTAGACAGACAAAAATTCTCTCATACACACACTCTCTCTCTCTATATATATATATATATACACATACAAACATATATTTATATATGTATATGTATTCACATACTTACTGAGTCTCTCTGTTACTGGCTCTTTAATGGGATATTTTTGGGTATTTGAGATGATGCAAGGCACTTCTCTGAGCTGCATTTCTCCCTGTTGATTTTGATTAGATTCAATCATATTATTGATTTCACTCCTTAGGGTTTTGGGGGACTAAATTCAGTACCGTGTGAATATTATGTGATGTTTCAAGAATCGTGGTGTTGTTGGGTTGTGATTGGGTTTCCCAATTTGGTTGAAATTATGGGTTCTATGGAGTTTTAGGCCACGCATTGATTGTGGGGGTTTGGACGGAGGATTGCATTTCGCCATTGTTGAGCAGTGTCAGCTCAATTTAGGGTTTTCTGGGTTGCAATTGGACCAGGTAATGATCTTGTTTTTGTACCTGATTTGTATCGAATCTACATTGCTCTGCTAGGCCATATTTTTTTTGATAGGTTTGTTTTTTTTTTTTGATAGGTCATATAACTGGAAGCATTATTGTTGGTTTGTTGTTTGGAAAAGATTCTGAATTTTTGCATATTTTAATCATTTTGGTTGGTTAATTATTGGGGATAGTGATTGAATAATTAGGGTTTTGTTCTGGGAAAGGTGAATAGTGGACAGTTTCTCACTTCAAATCTCTTTTAGAAAGGACTCCAAAAGGGAAAGGGAATTATATATACACATATATATATATATGTATGTATGTATATATGAGCTTCAAGGCTAGAAGTTTCAATGCTGGTTTTCTATTCAGTTTGATAAGTGTTTTTCAGTGGGTACCAGTTTGAGATCATTCAACAATTAGGCTTGTCACCAAATAAATTTTGTGAAGTGGGTTAACATTTAAGAGAGAGTTTGGAGCTTCTTTGCAATCTTGGACCCCATATCTGGTTTGTGTTGTGTCTACTGTGCTACTTGATCTGTGTGTGGAGGGGGTTGACTGTTGGGTCTGTTTGGGATCTGCCGGGTTAGATTGAGTGGTATTGTGCTGAATTTCAACACTTCAAAGCATCGATGGGGCTTCTCCAAAGAAGTCTCGCGATGCTTCTCATTTTTACATGGTTCTGCTGGTTGCCAAAGCTCAGAGCTCAATCCCCTGCTGGCTCATCAACAAGCCCCGCAAGGGCTCTAGATGCACTTCTACAAGATTATGCATACCAGGCATTTGTTCGTCCGAGGACTGGCATTGCATACGATGGGGATCCACCGTCAAATTTAACCGGGATTAAGATTTCAGCAATGAGGCTCAGGAGTGGAAGCTTAAGGAGAAGAGGTGTTCCTACATACAAAGAGTTTGATATACCCATTGGTGTGGTTGTAGAGCCATACGTGGAGAGGCTCGTTCTGGTCTATCAATACTTGGGCAATTTGTCCATGGTGTATTACCCTTTACCCGGTTACATGTATGTGGCTCCTGTTTTGGGTCTCCTTGCCTATGATGCTTCAAATTTATTGGCCAAAAATTTACCCGAACTGAATATCAGTGCTACTGACCAACCCATATCAATCAACTTTTCTGATGTCAAATTGGTGCAGGATGGTTCAGTTGCAAAGTGTGTTTGGTTTAACTTGGATGGTGTGGCCAATTTTACCAATGTAATATCTGGCGATATATGTACAACCTTCCAACAGGGGCATTTCTCTATTGTGGTCGAGTCCACTGCCCCTTCTCCGCAACCAGTGGCTCCTGCACCGAGTGGCGGAGAAAAGAAGAGTAATAGCAAGGTCTGGATAATTGTTGGATCAGTGCTCGGTGGTCTTGGATTGTTAGTTTTGTTGGGATTCCTCGCTTTGTGGGTGCATAGGTGCAGGCAGAAAAAGAAAATGCAGCAAATGGAAAATGCTGCAGAGGCCGGGGAGGCCCTGCACATGACCTCGGTGGGGAACACAAAAGCACCAATTGCAATGGTGGTACGGACGGAACCAACCATTGAGCACGAATATGTACCCTAGCTTCTGCAATTCTACGAGGTTTCCTTCATTCATATTCATATTCATGTTCAGTTCACGCGTTTTAGGTATTCTTCTGATCACACCTGTTTTTGTTGGTGTTTCTTCCTCTCTTGTTTGTTCTTGCTAGGCTCCTCGTTTAGTGTGGTTACAATAGAGTTATGGTGTACATAATAATTTGTTACCAGTCACAAACACCTTTCACGACCACCTAGTGTGAATGCAGGCTTGTAGGTCGGAGTGATTCTATATGTGTATGAATTTTGCTGTCCCATTGACAAGAAGAATAAAAATTTCTCTGGATTGTTGTCAAGACTGTAGCATGAAGTTTCTCATTTTGGAATGAGATGGTACTAAAAGTTGTAGTGTGAAATGTATAATGTTAGGCATGTGCAATGATATTGTCTTCATCATGTTCACATCTAGGTTGGTATGGTGCATAATTTTACAGGCTGTTGCCCTACTTTATGCACTGCCTAACCTTTTTGAATGCTGCCATTCACATTTGGAAGGGTAATGTTTTCGAAGGTACCCGTACCGTTACGCAATACCGATACTCACTTTTTCAAACCCAATATTAACCGAGCCCGTTACACCATTATTGCGACCACGAATAAAATCGTTGCTGTTGCTGCGACCGTCGCAATGGCGAACCATGATTCATATGCGGATTCTTTCTATTATAGAAGATTATTCTTTGAGAAAGATAATGGCAAATGCATACTTTCCTTCTGCAGAATTTTGATATGTTAAAAAAGAAAATGAAGTAGCTGCTGCTGTTGTTGTTGGATTTTTGTTTGTTTCTTCATTTTCTTTTTTATTTTATTGTTTTGAGGAAAGCCTGTAAAATTAAAATAAAAGGCGCTCAGAAGGAGAGTGCTTGCACATATTGTACATCAAAACCCTAGAAATCTTTTGATGACTCAAAGACTTGCATCTTCTCAGGTTGCTGAGACTGTTGTGTGTATGCTTCATTTTTTATTTTTTTTCATCCCTTTCTCGAGTGCTATGCTTATCGTTTGTAAAGATTTCTGATTGTGACATTTCTAAATTATATGATTTTTTTTTTCTCTTCTTTGTTGAGTGCCATGCTTGTCACTACCCCCACAATATAAAAAACAAACAGCGACATGGTGCCAAGATGCTAATATAGTAAATGAAGTTATTTAAAACATCAAATAGTGATCATAATAAACAACTGAGACTGTAAAGAATCTACACAAACCTTTCTCAATGTTTGAATAATATATGAATATTACACAAAGCCAGACATGTGTTATATATATATATATATATATATATAGAGTCAGAAGAGCCTTTTAGGAAATGACGCAATTGCCCATCAGTGGGCGTCGGCACATCCGAGTTATGAACATAAAGAGGCATCCAAGCAAGCAAACCAACCACTTTTTGAACATGAGTTTTGTTTTTTTCTGTAAGAGTTGTTCTGCTACAGAATTTTGTTGTTATTAAAGATGTCTATACATGAAAACATCTGTATAGAGTCTGCATTAATATGTCTGGTATAACAACATTCACTGGCACTTGCCCTTCAACAGTTTTTTGTTCCATTTAATATTCATGCACTTCATTTTAAGGGAATTTTGTGATTTCATTAAATTAAAAAAATCAAAGTGAAGCTTGAGAAAATAACTCATCAATATATATATTGAACATGTAAATAATTATAGTCAGGAACAGGTACCCTCCAACAAACGAAGCTGTAATTAATGGTGGGTCGTTATTGTATATTGGTCCCTCCTCCAGAAGGTGGTGACAGAGACAAATTAATGGTATACAGACTTATATATATATATATATATATATATATATATTTGATAATATTTTGTTGCTTCTATTGGAATCAAACACATGCTTTCACATTTGGTTGGTCAAACCCTTTATGACTCACCAAGCCATGGCCCTTGATTGAATTTTTTTTTTTTTAAATCATACAAAATCAGTCAAGAATTCAACCTACTTGCTAGTTGAGGCATCACTGGTCAGGGACCATTCTTGGCCACTTGAATTCAATTTGTTCCTCTGGGAGCCATTACTTACACCAGTCATTGTCAAATTTATTACTATCTCCAAAATTAGCTAATTTATCTCACAAGACAATTTCTCAATAACATTTAAATAAATGCCACAACATCCCTCTAGGCCATGTGTGATTTGGCATTACACTCAGAATAAATCAGTTTTATTTTTTCTTCATACATTGTTCTTAATCAACAGAAAATTGATACAACCAAGAAAACTCAAAAAAAGGAACAGAACCAGGACCTTACCTCTCAAATGAAGAGGTCCAGGTTGGACCGTTTAGTAACACTTTTCAAATGTGTCAATACCGTTATACAACAGAGATTATTTTATAATATTTTTGAAATATGTCGATACGATTACACAACATTGATACTTACATTTTATATCAATACCTGCACTTAATACCAACATTGCCCCAGCTCATAACCGAAACCGATACCACGAGACATAATAGCTGAGTTAGCATCATAGCCCACAGGTGCATGATGCATCAATACAAACAGGGGTTTCCTGGTAGTTTGACAGCAACTGTGCAAGCAGAAAACAATGGTGGGGTCAGAAGCACTGCCACCATTGCACTTGACCTGCACTTGCTTCATTCAGTACATGAATTTAAAATACTGGTTTGAAGGGGGTATCAAATATCAATTGAATGACACTGACTCTGTTTGCTGTCAACAAACACATTAATGTCTCATCTAACGACCCCCTGTGACATTGATTTTCAAGCCATCATGACATTCCAAACTCCCAAATTTGCAGTACACGAGGTTCCACAGAACTGACATCTAATACATATTGCTAGAGACGAGCTTGTGATAGAATCAGAACCCCTTTCCATCTCTTCACCAGTTGCACAACAGCGATGTTAACTAGTTTTTTTTTATGGTGTTGCATTTCACCAATCGCAGCAGACAAAGTAAATAGATTTTATTTTCCATTAGGAAAATAATCTTATATCTCCCATAGGTTTCCCCTAGAACATTTCAAGGGATGGCGGTTAATGGTTACAGGACTAATTCTCTCGGACACCTAAGCCGCATCCAATCCTTAACACAGTTAGGGGTGCACACGACCGAAACTGTAACTGAACCGTTATTTTTAATTTCTTAAAAATAAAAACCGTTAGTAAAAAAAACCGAACCAAACCAAATTATTTTTTTCGGTTCAGTTTTGATTTTTATAATTGTCTTTCAAAAAAATAACGATGACATAACTCAAAAGATAATATAATTAAAAACATAAACTAAATTTCATAGAATAATTCATGTTTCAACTATTACAAACACAAAATCAAACCCATAATTAGTAGAATAGAAGTATGTCGTTCAAAATTACATCACACACTAGTTATCTAAATCTGTTTATGCACCACTGCTAGTCTGCTACATACCACTGCTGAAATCTGTTACACACTAGTATGCCTTTCAAAATTTGTTATCTAAGTATGCTACATATCACTTCTCTCAAGTTTGAATGTCTGATGCTAAAATAATATATAAAAAATAATATTGCATATATAATATGAAATATTATAATATATTTAAAACCGGTTCGGTTCGGTTTTTCACCAACCAAAACCGTAACCGAACCGAAAAAATCGATTTTTCAATTTTGAAAACCGTAACCGAACCCAATCATCTTAAAACCAAACCGAACCGTCGGTTTCAGCTCGGTCCGGTTCGGGTTTTTCGGTTTTGTGTGCAACCCTAAACAAATGCATCGGGTTGGCTCACAACGAATCATGTCTTAATAGAGTCAAACTCTAAACCAATTTGCAATGACCAAGAAGTTCTTGCTGAACTCAACCATCTGTGGTGATTAACAAGGTAATAAATCTTAATTGAGAGGGAAAAATACAGAAAGGTAGTAGTAGATTTTAAACAACCCAATACTGTTTTCAAGTAAGTTTGCAGAACAGCATTTTTCCTTCAGAAGTTCAAAAGCTTATCCAAGTTCATACAAGAAAAATGATAAATGGAATACTAAAGGTGCCCCAAACCATATCTTCAGCGAGCTTGAAACATCCTATGAGCACTTTATTCCTGATGAAGGCGAAGATTCCTCCGTCATTCTGCAAAACAACCTTCCAAAGTAAACAAACAACACGAGTACATGAACTGTTTAACATATTTATATATGTGAAAGAAGGAGGTTTATCACGGCCCATTGTGTAGAAACTAAAAGAATTTCTATGATAGAATTTCCGAGAAAGGTAGCATGCCAATCTGCAGGCTTCTACATACCGGAAAGGAAATAGATGAAAAAATGTAGGTTTGCTAGAATATAGAAAGCAGTGCACATAAAGGATATTGGGATAAAAGTCTCTTTTTTTTATATAATTCTCAACCAGATGGATGACAGTTATTATTTACAACATATATGAACCATAAACTACATAACAAAGACAAATGAATATAGAGGACTTCTCTAACTAAATGGAGAGATGTTTTGGATGAAACCGTCGTTAAAGGGACCAAAAATAATGTGTGTTTCCTAGAAGAGTAGAGAAAACAGAGAAGTTCTAATGCAAGTCAATTCCCTTCTCAAACAACCACGGTAAAATAGTTTCCATTCCCCCTTCTTCACTTCTTTTTCTGCTTCTCTTGTACTTCATTGTCTTGTCTGAAATGGAGGAATTTTTATTTTTCTAGTTTTTTAAATTCCTCCCCTTCATCTTTGGAAAAACAAAGAGAAACAGTAAAAAAAAAAAAATCTCCTCTTCTCTTCTTCTCTTCTTCATCATGTTTAAGCACTACATACAAGCTTCCCTTCTTCCATATATCTCCCTTAATGGTATAAAGAAAGGGCCCTAACCAGTATTTTACTACACCCTCTCTATATACGTGTCGACCATGATTAAACAGAGTTGCTTGCAGCATCTACTTTGATGACACTACAAGGACATCCATTTTCTTTCTCCATGTTGTAGTGAATGGCTATAGCTTATGGAACTACCTTTAATTCAGAATCTAAAGAATGTACAATACCGCAAATGAATACTATGTTTTGGCTGACTCAAAAGCACGCAATATAAAATGAAAATAATGGAAAACGTCATTTGACAACAGGATGTTCATATGTTTGTCTGAGCAAAAATGCAAGAATTTTTGTTTGGCCATTTTGGAGAATGTTTTTCAATGCTGTTTAAGAACTTACAGATGCTGAAAATGTGCTAGTAAATTGCAAAAACACGTCATGAATTTTTATTTATTTATTTCACATTTTCTTCTTCTTCTTTTTTTTCTGCTTTTTTTCCTCGGTCACAGTGTATTAGCCCTCTGCATGGTCTTCTCCGTAGGACGGATGCGCGGACATACTGAAAGCAAGAGGCATGAACTCGATGGCCCAGCATTGCATTAAACTCATTGTATCCAGTATTGGCTGGGAGACGTTGTAAGTCGAGCGCTTAGAAGACCTTAGCTTTCCTTACCATTATGAAAATGACTTTTTTTTTCTACAATAACATGTATCAAGCCTTTTTCCTAACTACTTGAGGTCAGCCACATATATCCTTTCTTTCAATTCCGCTCTATCTAAATTCATAGCCTCAATCAATTCACATGCCATCATATCCTTCCTAACTAACTGTCGATGCAAAGAACGGTCTGGTTAGAAATGGCGTCGTACCTGTCAAGAAAAAGAAATTGTAACCGGGAGAGGTACCGGTAGGGTAACGGTCGAAAAGGCTTCGACGGTCAAGTTAGTATTTTGAACATCGAGAAAGAAAAAGAGACCAAAGAAAGGGAATATTTATCACGTGCCGTGATAAATATTGTCACTTTCATCAAGATCATGAGCATACGACAAACGAATGCATTAAACCACATTGAAAGCTTGATCCGGAGAGGACATTTAAACCGTTTCACAGCTAATGGCGATAAATGAAAAGGTCGACCAACCTCCCCTCACAGAAGTTGCACACTAGAACAACAACTGATGCGCGAAATTAGGGTAAATTCCGGAGGGTTCGCGGGGGCCAGGGAGTCAAACTCATCCCAAAGGCCTCATGTAAGAAAAGCTAGAAATATGATGGAGGTGCATGGAGTAGATACTTCAGCTCTGCCACCCAAGTCTCCCTGAACTGCGGGTCCAGTCATTTCTTTCTCCGACAATGATGCACATGAAGTTCAGCAACCCCACGATAATCAGCTGATGGTTACTGTGGCGGTGACCAAAATTATGATACGACGGGTTCTAATCGACAATGGGAGCTCTGCAAACCTATTATTTTTTTAGGCTTTCAACAAGATAAGTATAGGAAAAGCAACGCTTAGGCAATCCAAGTCACCTCTATTTGGTTTCTTGGGGGAGAAGGTGTCCCACTGAGGATAGTTACCCTTCCTTTAACTGTTGGAGTCGTTCCAAAGTAGCTCACAAACATGGTAGATTTCTTTGTGGTGGATTGTCCTTCCACCTATACTGAGGAGAGTCACCTTTAATGCCATGAAAGCAGTAACCTTCACATATCACCTGTTGATGAAGTTTTCAACCGATCATGGCGTGGGGGAGGTAAGAGGAGGCAACAACTTTGAGAGATAACAAGTATCGGGAAACACTTGCAATCGAGGGACTAGAAACATTTACGAATGAATCTACTCAGTAGCTAGAGCCAGTGGAGGACCTAATTGAGGTGAGTCTAAAAGAGGAAGGGAGCCAAAAGAAGGTAAGCATCTCATCATCGCTCACCACGCGCCCAATAGGTAGCTCATGGTGGGGTGCGATATATATGTGGCCAATAGTGTGTTGCTTCTTCTAGCATTATCAACCTGTAGAGTTGTAAAATTATTTGGAGCAACAAATAACATTCTGTAACGGCTATAACAACGGCTAACATGCAACGGTAAACAAAAATTTCTGTAGAAATACTACTGTAAGTGTCAAATTTCACTCACATCCAAGATCTCCCTTTATTCAGGCTCAAATGGCCTTATTTATACATTTGTTTTTGTGGATCATGGCCTAAGTTCATGGGGTCATGACCCACTCTCTTAATAACTACCCACTTTCCTTGTGTAGTGGGTTGTTACTCCCTTTTTAAGGGAGTGGCTTAATGTTGATGGTCCCACTTATATCTGGTGGGCTCAAATACATGGGCTGCTCTCTATCTACATTTTACATGGGCTCAATACACCTTGGGCCTAATAAATGGGCCTGGGCCTATAATTTTCACTATTTACACTAGCCCCATTCGGGTCTGACATACGGTTCGTGGGCCTGACCCGAATTTATTTGAATTGATTGATGACAGCCGTTTTTGATGACGTCAGCGTCATTATTGTGGAGAGACGTGTGATCTCGAATTTCATAATGGCAGCCGTCGTTTCACTGTATTCGATGCATAGGGAATCGACGCACCCCTTCAGCCTTAATGATGTCTGTTGGTATGCCGTGTGTATATAAATCCTTGGGTGGCCTCATTTTCATTCTTTATCACTTTCAAATTTTGCAAGCAATCTCCAGCAGTGTTCAAACTTTGACCGCCGACTATACTTTGGTTGCCGGAGCTTCTTCTTTCTTCTACCGGTTCTCTGTGTAAGTTGTCATTCTCATCATGTCTGATAGTAGTGTCACAAGGTCTACCGAGGAGATGACTCACCAAGAGTATGGTGGATCTGAGGTTCCCAGCCCCCCTTCTACAAATCCATCTTCTTCATCCTCTCCTCATTTGTCCATACCTAGTCGTCCGGACCTATCTGGCCTGAGAACAACTATTTCGGAGATAAATAACCAGGCAGATGTTACTGATACTGTTCTGATCGGGAATTCTGTCATATCTAACCCGGTTGGGACCGATGCTCCTGGAGGCGTTCCCGTTGGATCTTCCACTGAATCAGCCCCTTTCGTGGCAGAACCACTTGAAAGTCATAAAAGAAAATCCGTAAACCTTAAAAGTCTGAGGAGGGATTGTAGGATCCCAAAAGAGGTGATCTTGACGGAGTACGACCCTTCTCTTGACTTCAGAGTGGGCGACGGAGTGGGTCCGGACGAGGTGTTATTGTCGGCCCTTCAGATAAAGATGCTTCGGTTTCCTCTTCATCCTCTGTTTCATTTTATCTTCTTCACCCTGGGAATAGCCCCTCTGCAAGTCAATCCAAACTTCTTCAGGATAATCTCCATGTTAATTTTGATTAACAGAGAGAAAAAGCTATCCTTGGGTCTGGCAGATCTTCTGCTCAGCTATAAGATTGTAGATCTGAAAGATTGTGAGGGGAGATACAACTTCTACCCATTCAAGGGTCGGGCGATCTGCCAAGGGACCGAGAAAACAGAGAAATATTGGAAGGAGAAGATGGTTTTGGTAAAGGGGGCTTGGTTCTACCCCTATTCTAGGAGATGGCCGATACCCTGTGTTTTCAAGCATCTAGCCTTCTCCCTTTTTCATTTATCCATAAGGAATCTTGCCTCTGTTCCGGCTGTGACCAGCTCAGGGCAGATTTTGTTTATAAGTCTTTAGGTTATAAGGATACAGATATAGTGGCTCAGGATGTAGAAGCCCGTATTTCTTTATTAAAGTCCAAGGTCTGGTCGGACCGTATGTCATGTGCTGACCTGCTTACTCCTGCCAATTTGCAGGGTATATCCAGGTTAGGAGCCAAGTACAAGATTATTATGGATCCGATTAGACCAGTGCTTGAGGACGATGATGATGATGTGGAGGAACTGGCTGCACCTTCAACTGATCCAGTACACATGCCTATGGATCCTGATCCTCAGGCTGTGACCGTCGCCTTGATGGGCGATGCTTCTGGGTCTGCACTTGTGCAGGCCACTATTCCTGAGATGCTTTCATCCTTCCTCTGCCCGAACCAGACCGGTGGGGGAAGAGAGACCAAGTAAGAAAAGGAAGCATAAGGGTAAGGAGAAGAGTTCTGCTTCTTCTGATCAATCCACCTCCAGCCTTACTTCTATGTCTGCCATGATAAATCGGGCGCAGGCACTCTGGACGCCGGAAGAGCTTGAGGCACAGAGGAATGCTGAGCATGCCCGCCTTGTGCGTAAAACTCCGGGGTTGTTATTGGGGGTACGTATTTGCTTGATTCCATGTTATTCCTACTTTTGTATACATTACTGACCCACATTACTGACCCATTTTGCCTTGCATTTTTCTTCTTAGGCTCTCTTCAGCGTCAATGCGTTATGCCTTTCCCACGAGGAGGGTGTGAAGGAGCTTGAACGCCTGAGAGCTGACCTAGCTGAGAAGGACGATCAGGAGAAAAAACTGAAAGCTCAGCTAGGAGATCTCCCATCCAGGGTTGCCCAATTGGAAGAGGAACTGGCTCAAGCAAAAGAGCAAAATGCCAGGTTAACCAGTGAGAAGGAGAAGCTGGCATCTGACCATGAGGCTCTTCAACACCAATTCGGCATCTCTCAGTCAGCCCTGGAGATGTGTAAGAAAGGAGGGCTTGACATGCACCAGCACTATTCCCAGATGAACAGGATTGTAGCGGGTGAATTTTGGAGGAAGGGCTTTGTTGTTGGAGAGAAGGATCCAGCAAGGAGGAAGATCAAAGATCCTGATGCCATGGATAAGGTGTTAGGAGTGCAGAGGCCATATTCCAGCCCCGAGCCTAGTCATGCTCAGAATCTTTTCACATAATTCCTTAAGGGATATCTCCCTGCTGACCCTCTCAACCCCTCCATAGAATTCTTCCCTCCAACCACACATGTGGATACCTTAGGAAAGGATTTTAGTGGTTCAGGCCAAGCTTAGGTCACTCCGTATTCCTTTTGTAGTGCTGTATTTTGTAACATGCCTTTCAGGCAATTTTGTAATACAAAACGGCAATTTTTTGCTTATTTAATGGAAACTGCACTTTTCTATGGTACGAGTCAGGCAATTTTTATCGTGAATCAGGCTTATGAGCCTCTGTCATCTCATTACTTGGGAATTATTTTAATTTTATTCCTCTGGGAGTGAGTCAGGCTTATAAGCCTCTGTCATCTCATCACTTAGGAATTATTTTAATTTTATTCCTCTGGGAGTGAGTCAGGCTTATAAGCCTCTGTCATCTCACCACTTAGGAATTATTTTAATTTTATTCCTCTGGGAGTGAGTCAGGCTTGTAAGCCTCTGTCATCTCACCACTTGGGAATTATTTTAATTTTATTCCTCTGGGAGTGAGTCAGGCTTATAAGCCTCTGTCATCTCATCACTTAGGAATTATTTTAATTTTATTCCTCTGGGAGTGAGTCAGGCTTGTAAACCTCTGTCATTTCACCACTTGGGAATTATTTTAATTTTATTCCACTGGGAGTGAGTCAGGCTTATAAGCCTCTGTCATCTCATCACTTAGGAATTATTTTAATTTTATTCCTCTGGGAGTGAGTCAGGCTTATAAGCCTCTGTCATCTCACCACTTAGGAATTATTTTAATTTTATTCCTCTGGGAGTGAGTCAGGCTTATAAGCCTCTGTCATCTCACCACTTAGGAATTATTTTAATTTTAGGCTATTTGTTTGCAAGAAGAATGACCATCTTTTATTATAACCGTAAAATTACAAAGATTAGAACATCTGACTGAATCAGGATAACAAACATGGAATTTTTAAGGCTATCTATAAAGCTAGGCTCAGACGCCTCTGTTTAATTATTCTAAAAATGAAATAAATATCAAGGATAGTACCTCTTCAGTCGTGAGGCATTCTGTGAATTGGGTACCATATTGCCGTCATTATTCATGAGGCGGTAAGCCCCACGTCCAATGACCTCTGTGACTGTGTATGGTCCTTCCCAATTTTCCCTGAGCTTTCCGATTAGCCCGATTTTCTTTCGCAATACCATATCGCCCACCTGGAATTCTCGTCTTTTGACCTTTTTGTTGAAGGTGTTCCTGACCCTCTGGTGGTAGGCTGCTAGTCTGATGGCAGCTTGTTCTCTTTTTTCTTCGAGCAAATCGAGTCCATCAACCAGCTGTTGGTCGTTCAATTCTTCCTGATACAGCTCTGTTCTGGCTGTTGGCACTATCTGCTCTGTTGGAATGACTGCTTCTGTCCCATACGCCATTGAGAATGGTGTTTCTCCTGTAGGAACTCTTGATGTTGTTCTGTAAGACCATAATACCTCTGGAAGCTTGTCTGGCCACACTCCCTTGTGCTCTTCTAGCTTTTTCTTCAGGGTATTCAGTATGGTTCTGTTGGATCTTTCAGCCTGGCCGTTTCCTTGAGGGTATGCGACCGATGAGGTTCTCAATTGGATCCCATGTTCATTACAGAATTGTCTGGTCCACTGATTATCCAGATTTAATCCATTGTCGATCACTATCACCCTCGGCACTCCGAACCTACAGATGATATTGTTCCATATGAATTTGATTACGTGTCTGTGAGTGATGGAGGAGTAAGATTCTGCCTCGACCCATTTTGTGAAATAATCAGTTGCTATCAGTGCTTGATTTACCGATCTGAGAGCCATGGGAAGTGGTCCAACTGCATCAATCCCCCATTGCGCAAATGGGTGCGGGCTGAATATGGGGTTAAGCAGTTCTGGTGGCGGATGAATGAAGTCTCCATGGAACTGACACTTTTTGCATCTTCTGACAAAGGCTTAAGTATCATGGGAAAGATACGGCCAAAAATATCCTTGGCTTAGTACCTTATGGGCCAAAGCTCGTCCCCCCTGAGTGATTTCCGCATGAGCCTTCGTGGATTTCCTTCATTACAGCCGATGCCTCCGAAGGTGTGAGGCATCGAAGGTAGGGTCCACCAAAAGATCTTCTATATAACTGGCCATGTAGCAAGGCATATCGGGCAGACTTCATGCGAATTTTCCGAGCCTCTGCTTTGTCAGCAGGAAGTGTACCATTTTTGAGGTATTCTGCTATGGGGTCCATCCAGCTCGGCTCCCAAGGTATTGCGCACACCACATCTGCGTGATGGATGCTTGGGACATCAAGATAGTCGATCGGGGCGACTCTGGTCAGGTCCTGATTATTGACTGAAGCCATGTTGGCCAATCGATCCGCATTTTCATTTTCCTCCCTTGGGATCTGACTGAGGGAATACTGCTCCAGTCTGTCTAGCTCCATCTGAGCCAACTTCTTATAGGGCTGCAGTTTTTCTCCTGCGTCGTACTCGTCTTGAACTTGTTTCACCACCAGCTGTGAGTCACTGAAAATACGGAGTCTCTTAATACAGAGGCTCTGAGCTAGTCGCAGCCCAGCTAGGAGTGCCTCGTACTCAGCTTCGTTATTGGTGGCAGGAAACTCCAGGCGCACTGACTGCTGGATTCGGGTCCCATCTGGTGTTATAATTTCGAGCCCAATTCCCGATCCAGCTGAACCAACTGATCCGTCTACATAGAGCGTCCATTCGGGTTCGTCTGTATCTTGGAGGATTGACTCTGGCTCTGCTTCTAGGAGAAAATCAGCTAAGGCTTGACCTTTGATAGCTGTTCGTGGCACATACGTGATGTCAAATGTCCCAAGTTCCAACGCCCATCTGGTTATTCTTCCTGTCAGATCGGGTTTGGACATGATGGATCTCATCGGCAGGGTGGTTGGCACAACGATTGGATGAGTTTCAAAATAATGCCTCAGTCGTCTCTTTGCGTTGATTAGAGAAAGAACAGCTCGCTCCGCCATGGTGTATCTGGTTTCCGCATCAGATAGGGATTTGCTGCTGAAGAAGACTGGTTTCTGGCACTTTTTGTCATCTTTTACTAGTGCTGCGCTGGTTGAGGTTGTTGACATGGCAAGGTACAGATGCAATGGTTCTCCTAGATTTGGTGAGGCAAGGATCGGTGGACTTTGGAGATACTGCTTCAACTTCTGGAGGGCCTCTGCCTGTTCTGGCCCCCATACGCTACCTTTTCCGCCTTTAATTGCCTGGAAAAATGGTCTGCATCGGTCTGTCAGTCGGGATACGAACCTGCTCAGTGCGGCTACCCTTCCTGTCAGAATTTGGACCTCCTTTTGTGTTTTTGGCTCTTCGCAGCTTATCAGAGTCTTGACTTGCGATGGGCTGGCTTCGATTCCTCTTCGGTTGACTATATGTCCGAGGAACTGTCCGGAGGAGACTCCGAAAGAACACTTGGCTGGATTGAGCTTCATCTTGTACCTTCGGAGTGCATCGAACACTTCTTCCAGGTGCTCGAGATGGTCGCCTTTCCTCCTGCTCTTTACCACCGTATCATCTATGTAGGCTTCAACCGTTTTGCCCATCTGACCTTTGAATATCCTCCTGACTAGTCTTTGATAGGTGGCACTTGCATTTTTAAGTCAGAAAGGCATTACTTTGTAGCAGTACGTACCTTCTTCGGTAATAAAGGTTGTTTTCTCCTCATCAGCCTGGCTCATCGGGATCTGGTTATAGCCGGAGTATGCATCAAGAAAAGAGAGTCTTTCGTATCCCGAGGTGGCATCTACCATCTGATCAATTTTCGGCAGAGGGAAGCAATCCTTCGGGCAAGCCTTGTTTAAGTTGGTGAAGTCCACGCAGACTCTCCATTTTCCGTTCTTCTTTCTGACTACTACCACGTTTGACAACCATGATGGGTACTTAACTTCCCTTATGAATCCGGCTTCTAGCAGTTTTCCCACTTCCTCGGATATGATCTGGTTTCTTTCTATCCCGAACCTCCTCTGCTTCTGCCTTACAGGTCTGACGTTTGGATCAACATTCAGGTTATGCTGAGCGATAAAAGGATCAATGCCCGGCATGTCGAGATGAGACCAGGCGAACACGTCTGAATTTGATTGGAGGAAATGAATCAGCCTGTCCTTTTCTTCTTTCTGGAGACATGATCCGATGAACGTGACTCTGGTGCGATCCGTCTGACAAACTTTCACCTCTTCTAGGGATTCAGTTGTTGACTGAGTTTCCTGACCCTCTGAGGTAGGGTCTGACTGTAATTACTATTTCTCGTTGTACAGGGACTTTTCTGGTGCTTCCAACACTTGTTTACTTCTCTGGTTCAAGTCCTTCATGCATACTGAGTAACATTCCTTTGCTGCTACCTGGTCTCCAGGAATATCTGTCACGTCCACTCCATTCGGGTCAAGACAACGCATGACCTGATGGAGCGTCGAAGGAACACCTTGCATCCGATGGATCCACCCGCGTCCCATCAGTAGATTGTATGATGGTTTGACGTCCACCACTACGAAAGTTTCTCTCAGGGTTCGGCGTGCTGCTGATACTGACAAATGTACTACGCCTATTGGCTCTACGCGTCGTCCGTCAAAGCCGGCCAGAGGAATCCGAGCCGGTTGAAGCTGTGATACATCAATTCCGATTTTGTCGAAGGCCCATTTTGTCATGATATTGGTGCTGCTTCCTGGGTCAATCATTACACGTTTGATCAGACAATTAGCTACCAGAAGAGTGATTACCAGAGGATCTTCGTGAGGCATCTGAATATTCTGTATGTCAGCCTTTGAAAACATGATCATTGATTCTCCCTGTAGGAGGGTTGTCTGGCAGACTTCGCCGACTCGCCTGAGTTTATGTGTTTTTCTTAGCTTTGACCTTCTGCTTCCTTCGGCCTCCAACGCCTCTTCACCCCCTTAGATCATGTGGATAACCCTCACCGGTTGCCCCGATGTAGTGCTGTTCGGCTGTGTCCTATGTGGTTTGTCTGGTCTCGGCTGATCCTTCATTACGTAATCTGCAAGCTCTCCTTTGGCGATCATTGCCTCTACCTGCCTTCGGAGATTTCTGCAGTCATTTGTATGATGGCCACACTCGCTGTGAAAGGCACAGTGCTTGGTCATGTCCCTCAGCTCCATCGGTTGTCTGATCGGTGGAGGTGGTCTGAAAATCCCTTTAGTTTTGTTTTCTTGGAAGAGCTTCCCTAGGCTGGTTTTAGTGGAGTGGATCTTTCTTCCGTCCGTTAACGCTTGTCTGAATTTCTGGATGACGAGGTTTGCCGAGATGGATCTTGTCGTTGAGGCCTCTGATCCTTCATCCTTTCTTTGGATTTTGCCTCTACCGTTACCAGAGAGGCTCTTCTGTGTCTGACTGCTTCCTCCTCTTCTATTCTGAGATACCCTTGTGCTCTGGAGTTGAGCTCACCGATGTTGATAGGGGGTCGTTTTACTAGTGAAGAGTGGAATTTTGTGCCAGGGATGACCGCCATACGGAATGCCTCTACCGCTGACAGTTGATCGCAGTCATCGATAGAAGACATTTCGACGTTGAATCTGGATAAAAAGCTCTTGAGGCTCTCCCCTTTTTCCTGGGTCATGGTGAAGAGGCTTGATATCGTCTTCCTCTGCCTCCGATTGCTGAAGTATTGACCAATAAAGCGTCTGCAGAGATCACTCCAACTGCTTATGGATCCAGGAGTCTGCTTCCTGAACCACAGAAGTGGTGCCTCCGTCAAACTGGTTGAAAAGACTTTGCACAAGAGTGCTTGGTTCCTTCCATAAACAGTCATCTTGGTCTACACTTGGTAGATGTGATCGAGTGGATCTTTTGTACCATCATATAGTGTAAAAGTTGGCAGCACAAACTTCTTCGGGAATTCTGCTGCTTCAATTTCTTCGGTGAATGGAGACTGAGTCATATCCGTTGTCGCATGGATGGCCAGATCATCAGGGGTCTGCAATTTCAAATCTTTCATCACTTCTCTCTGGATTTTGGCAGCCATTTCGTGCAGGTCATTCTGAGTCGGGACCTGCATCCTTGGCATTCCCCCTGTTATGGGGTGAGAGGACTCTTCTTCTTCCCTCGGGATTTTATCTCCTCGGGCGGCGGATGCGTCTTGCCCGTGATGAGAGTTGAAAGGCTCTGGCTCTTCTGCGCACTCTGCTGGATTAGGACTTTGGAGAGGGAAAGGGCCATGAGTAACTTGATGGAGCAATTCAGCATTCTGCCGCTCGAGGGCCGCATTTCTTTGCTCGACAGCCTCCAACCTCCTCATGACTTCTTCGAACCTGATCTCATTGTTTGTTGACCGTGTGGACACCATTTTAAATAAAACTTGTTGCAAGTGAAAAAAATATTAGTATTCCCACAGACGGCGCCAAATGTAAGTGTCAAATTTCACTCACATCCAAGATCTCCCTTTATTCAGGCTCAAATGGCCTTATTTATACATTTGTTTTTGTGGATCATGGCCTAAGTTCATGGGGTCATGACCCACTCTCTTAATAACTACCCACTTTCCTTGTGTAGTGGGTTGTTACTCCCTTTTTAAGGGAGTGGCTTAATGTTGATGGTCCCACTTATATCTGGTGGGCTCAAATACATGAGCTGCTCTCTATCTACATTTTACATGGGCTCAATACACCTTGGGCCTAATAAATGGGCCTGGGCCTATAATTTTCACTATTTACAACTACCCTTACTCCAGTCTACCACACACCCTTCTACAACTCTGTTGTAATTCATTGTTCCTTCCTCTGGCTTACTTCATTCCCCTTTTCTTAGGTCTCTATTTCATTTTATTTCTTTGTCTCTTTTTCATTTTATGTCTATGGCACCCTCTTCTAAGGCTGTAGAAAGTTAGAAATAGTAGTGTCTACTACTAATGCAAGTCATCTTATCCAGATAAGAAATGAATGTTCGATTCCAAATAGTATTGAACTCCAGTGCCCCACTTCAGATAAGAGGGCTACTAATTTCCCCTGGGAGAGATGTGCTTCTACAACGCATTGTTTTTTTCAGTCGGGTAGCGCTTTCCTTTACCCCGTTTGGCAAGGGAGGTTATTCACCATTTCCATATGCTTCCCACTCAACTTACACCCAACGTTTTGAGGGTGATTCTAGGTTGTGGTCACCTTTGGCATCTTTGCCTAAAGGTGTCCAACAGCCTTAGCGAGTTCATCTCCTGCTATACTACCAAGAAAACAGGTTCATGGATCACCTTCTTACCCCATAGGTCTGACCACAATGACAGAAAAGACTAAGAATTGGGTAGAGCGGTTCTTCTTCGCCTCTAGGTCTAGATGGGAGTTTCAGGCTGATGGTAATGGTGCTGACAATGGTCCATCAATTCCTGGAAATCCGACTCTCTTCCCTCGGTTGGTGCGTTTGTCATGCAGATGGGTCTAGAATATTGTTGGCATGATTCCCCGAGTAGGTTGTGGCTCTATCCCACTTAAGTTGCTCTTGTGGTGAAATTTTCTTTGCCAGATTGCTTTTAAGCTTTGTTCAGACATAGAAAACTCAATTAAAAAAATAAAATAGAGACCAAAGCAAGGTAAAGGAAGCAAGAATGAATTATATAAGAGTTAGAGAAGGGTGTGTGGTAGGCTGGAGTAAGGGGTAGTATTTATAAACAATTTTTTGTTACCCAATGCATGTTAACCATTAATATAGCCGTTACAAAATGTTATTTGTTGTTCCAAATCATTCTCTAACTCCAGAGGTCGACGCTAGAAGAAGGGATATGCTACTGGCTACATATCTATCAACTAGCTCTTGCACGCCCCCCATCATGGGCTACCTATTGGGAGCATGGTAACCACGGACCCTCCTCATTCCCAGCCAGAAAGATGGTTGTGGGGCAAATCTCTACCCAACATGTGTACCTCTTTATCTGTCTTACTTTCCATCTTTCTCTCACTTCCTTTATTTTTTTAAGGGTCAAGTTAGTATTGCTTTATGCTTCTCTTTTTCTACCCCGACAATCAAAATGCTAACTTGACCTGTCAGGGCCTTCTTGGACGAAACCACACCGGTACCTCTCCCGGTTACAATTTTTTTTTCTTAATAGGTACAACGCCGTTTCTAACCAGACCGTTCTTTGCATCAACACTAACTCTATCCACATTAACTTCAGTCTTCTTCTTCCTCAAGTATTATCCTCAGTGTGGCCGAAGTCACTTTCACATTTACAAGTCTTCTTTGCATAAAAATGACATTACTCTTTAAAGTAAAATGGACAAAGCATTAATATTTTAACAAAATTATTTTTAAAGAAATGGATTCGAAGTTGCTCTTATTTATTCTTGAACGTTCATAGCTTCTGCTCCGTCAGACTTAAAAAAAACATACATTGGAATGTACACTTTGGCAAATTGGAAAAAAAAAAAAAAACAAACAAAGAGCATAGTGGAAATGCAAAGGTTGAAAAGGGGTTTTGATACATGAACAAAGACAAATTTTGAAGTGAATACATTTGTGAGAAGTTGGAAATGACACCAAATACAAATTAATTGAGTCAAAGATGGTTTGGTTACGTACAATGAAAAACATTGATTGCACAAATAAGTAAGAGTGATCTGATTTACAGTGAGGGTCACTCTGGTGACAAAGCAAAAGCTATGAACGTAAACAAATGAATAAGAACAATTTTGACAAAAAAGTTAAATGTAATCTGCTGAGAAATCTGATAAATTATGAATAATTAGAATGCGTTCTATACTCTGCTCTTTATAATAGATATCTAACACTATGAGAAAACTACTGTAAGAAACATATCAGCATAAGGAAACCAAAACTACAAGAAGAGCAATACAAATAATCCCACTAGTCAATTCTTTATAAGGGAAAAGAAAAAAGGAGAAAAAATCTAATCACTAGAAGAAATATAAAAGTTCAGAATAATTCTACTTCTTTTAGGCAATGAACACAAAATAATATTTCAAAGTCTTCCTATATGAGTAAAAAAAAACATGATTTCAAGTCCATAAAAATGTCTGAATTTGGTGAAAAACCTCCACTAGATAAAGCTAGTGGGTTTTGGTTATCAGACCGGTTCCAATTAAAAACGGGTCTCCTTTGGTCAAAACATGTTTGTCGAAAATTCGTCCACATCGAAGGGTAATGCTAACTAGAGTGAAATGTTAAGAACTGATAACATATTGCTCTGAAACAAGTTTCTAAATAGACAACTTAAATAGTCAAAACAAGACTTTGAGACGAGTTGATTTAAGCTATTCTCATTGGAAGCTATTTAATTGATCTGTCTGGTTTGTGCTTGACAGTCAGGTCCTTATTCAGTAATCAGAATTATCCGACGCCCAAGATGCACTAAAGCGCTAGAGGTCCTCCAGAGCCTAGGCATGAGGTGAGGCGCACCTTGAGTGAAGCGAGGTGCACAATAAAAAATATAATATTTTTTAAAAGCATTCATATCCATTAAAAGCGCAAATGTTGTAAAAGGACACCTTGACACACAACATGCAAGTCTTGAGCCTATATATGCCCCTCGAGCCTATGCGTGCCTTTAACAGTACTATTCAGTTGGTCCCGTAGCTTCCTACATTATTTTTGTTCCTTGATCTTTTTCTTGCATCTGTTTTCCTCACAATGTTATTCCAGGTCTGAACAAGTTCTCGCCTCGTTCTAATCATTCTCTCTTTCTGGGTTATTCTCATCATTACTGCATGAGTGTGAATGTTTTTTTTCTCAAGGTAAGCCTTTTTCTATCCTGTGTAGCACCTAAGCTATTTTAGTAAAGTTGAGGAATTAAGCTCAGTCGACAGGCAAAAGAGGACAATAGCTAGTTCGGGGTGGACCATTTTCAATTTTTTTTGCCAGTGGCTCATCTCATGAAAGTTGTGAAGACCTAACCTCTTAATCAACAATTAACCTCATGAACTATCTCCAGATTATAAAGTAGTGACAATTTAAAGGCCTCCCTCCCTTGATCATGTTCCCATAGGTAAACCACCACCAAATGAACTCATCTATCCATGCCCCAAATTGATGATAATAAGTAATAAACCCAACCCATCTTATAATTTCAAACATCATTCGAAAGCTAAGACAACAAAACGTTTAGTACTTGGGGGAAAAATAAAACAGATATGTATCCAAGCTGGGTTCGATCAAAACCGAAAATCTAGCGCAATAAGGAGATAGAAACCCACAATTCACCAAAACAAAACAAAACTATATATACATATATATATATATATATTATTGGTATACCAGAGGGGGCTAATCTGAAGCAGCAGCAGCGACTTTTTCCACGAGCTTCTTGTCCCGTCTTTCCATAGCCACATCCCACATGTCATTTCCGATGTGCTTCGGCTGTGAAATTCCACAATCAAACAACAAAATAAGAAAACCCCAATTTAGGGCAAAAAAACATCATACAAATTGAAAAAAAGTTGAATTTGGATCTAGAAAAATCGAAGTGGTAGAGAAATACCCGGCCATGGGCGGCCTTGTGGATTTGATATTGAACATTGCCCGCAATGCACAGCATCCCTGCGATGATCCCTAGTGGCAGTATCGCTTCCAACCACTGTAACGGCATATCTCTCTCTCTCTCTCTCTCTAGCAAACTAGTTGAAGTCTTCCCCTCTTCCCTCTTTTAGCCTCATACCCCCAATTTCCCAATATTTCTATGTGTATATATATTTGTATATATTTATCAAGGGTTAATTTTATTTACGTCCCTGAGGTTTGTTCTAACTACAATCATATCCTTTCAAGTTTGAAAATTCTCAATCGCACCCTCTTATAGTATGAAATATCTAAAAAACCCTTAACCCAAACACCCCTTAAATTAATTTAATCATAAAATATTATTAAACATATATTCAATCCTAAATCATATATTCAACCACTCCCTCACTTCCACAGCCATCGCCGCCCCTCCCCCTCAACCCCACAGCCGTCATTGCCCCCACCCCGTCTTGTCGCCCTCATTCATTACGCACCAAGCACACAACTTTTTATGAATTGGGTTTAAGTTTTGGACGAATTAGCACTTTGATTAAGAAGGAGTTTCATCCATAATCATCATAACCGCAAAGGAAGCTTAGGTTTCTATGTCACTCATATATTTTAATGCTATATATATATATTATAATAAAGGGTAAATTGTTTAAAAACTTCCTCAAATTTACTCTCTTTCTCTACTATACCCCCATAAACTTTCATTTTCTTGCACCATGAACTTGCTCTTAAATTTTTTTACCTTTTTACCCTCCAAACTTTTTGTATTTTCACCTTACCTTTAATCATATCCTTATTATTATATTTCTTAATTCTTTAAATTACAAAAATATTATTTCTTTTAGTTATAATATTAATTATATCATTTACCTTTAATATATTAGACTAAATATACTCTCAAATGTTAGTTTTTTTTTATAAGTTCTAATTATTTTATTTGTAAATCAATTAACTTGGTATTAAATTTTAGTTTGATTTAAATCATAAAACTCAATCCTAATTAATATATTCATAAATAAATCACAATTTATGAAAACAACATATATATTTCGAACAAAATATATATATTTCGGAATATATATATATATATATATTGGATAATGATATATATTTCGGAATATATATATAATTCGTCAAAAATATATATTTTCCGAATTCTTTTAAAAGAATATGAATTTTTTTCAGAAAAATAATTTTTTTATGAATATATTAATTAGGATTGAGTTTTATGATTAAAATCAAACTAAAATTTAATAACAAAACTAAAATTTAATAACAAGTTAATTGATTTACAAATAAAATAATTAAAACTTACAAAAAAAAAAAAATTAACATTTGAGAATATATTTAGTCTAATATATTAAAGGTAAATGGCATAATTAATATTCTAACTAAAAGAAATCATATTTTTGTAATTTAAAGAATCAAGAAATATAATAGTAAGGATATGATTAAAGGTAAGGTGGAAATACAAGAAGTTTGGAGGGTAAAAGGGTAAAAAAAATTGAGAGCAAGCCTATAGTGCAACATTTTATGAAACTTTAGAGGATTTTAAGCTCATTTCATAATTGAAGGGGTATAGTAGAAAAATAGAGTAAACTTGAGGAGGGTTTTAAGCAATTTACCCTATAATAAATGATGGATGGGGAGATCAATTGAGTAGATATAGGTAAATGGCATAATTGATATTCTAACTAAAAGAAATAATATTTTTGTAATTTAAAGAATCAAGAAATATAATAGTAAGGATATGATTAAAGGTAAGGTGGAAATACAAGAAGTTTGGAGGGTAAAAGGGTAAAAAAAATTGAGAGCAAGCCTATAGTGCAACATTTTATGAAACTTTAGAGCGTTTTAAGCTCATTTCATAATTGAGGGGGTATAGTCGAAAAATAGAGTAAACTTGAGGAGGGTTTTAAGCAATTTACCCTATAATAAATGATGGATGGGGAGATCAATTGAGTAGATATTGCTACTTAGTCAATTTTTGGTTTAAATATAGGGTTAATTTCAAGAAACTTCATTATACTATTCAGTTTAATCAACTAATTCACACTGTGTTCATTTTGCCCTTTATACTATTCAATTTCATCAATATACCTCATCACCTCATATTTTGAGTCAAAATGCATAAACTACCCTTAATAGTATAAGAGGGTTTAGTGAAATCAACCATTTTAAAAAATTATTTTTTAAAAATCAATTATATTTTTTGCAAAAATTATAAATTCAGAAATATATATATATATATATATTTTTCGCAAAAAAATTAGTTTTCGGAAAAGATTATATTTTGAAACATAATATATATTTTTCGGAAAAAAATTCATATTTTTAAACATAATAAATACTTTTTTGCAAAAAAAAATAGTAAAAAAATCATATTTTGGAACATAATATATATTTTTTGCAAAATAATTCATATTTTGGAACATAATATATACTTTTTCGCAAAAAAAAATATTTTGTGTAATATATAATTTTTTTGGTAAAAAGTATATATTATGTTCCAAAATATGATTTTTTTTTTTGAAAAATATATTTTTTGCAAAAAGTATATATTATGTTCCAAAATATGATTTTTTTTCTGAAAAATATTTTTTTTGCGAAAAAATATTTATTATGTTCCAAAATATGATTTTTTTTTCGAAAAATATTTTTTTTGGAAAAAATATATACTATTATGTTTCAAAATATGATATTTTCTGAAAAATATTTTTTTTGCAAAAAATATATACTATTATGTTCCAAAATATGATTTTTTTTCAAAAAATATTTTTTTTGCAAAAAATATATATTATATTTTCGGAAATAATTCATATTTTGGAAAATAATATACTCCCTCCAAAAAATAATTTTTTTGTGAAATATATATATATAATAATTTTAATTTTTAATTTTTGTAAAAAATATAATTGATTTTTGAAAAATAATTTTTTAAATTGTCGATTTCACTAAACCCCTTTATACTATTGATGGTAGTTTGAGTATTTTGACTCAAAATGTGAGATAAGGGGTCATAATGATGAAATTGAATAGTATAGGGGGCAAAGTGGATACAATGGGATTAATTGATTAAACTTGATAGTATAGGGAGTTTATTGAAATTAACCCTTAAATATATATATATGTATGCCCACGCATATTTATATGTACACGCCCACAATTTCAGTCCACAACTTTTAGAAATTCACAGATCTCCCATGTGTGTACAGTTAGAAAGGAGATGAACCACGACCGGCAATCGAATGATGGCATACATGATGACTATACCGCGCTGTCTAATTTCCTCTCATCTTTGATGACGATATGTGTGTATGTATATATATATATATGTGCGCGCAAATGGGTGGGGTTGAGGAAAGGGGGGTTTGGATATGTGAATTAATTTTTTAGATAGGAGAATAAATTTGATTTCAAACCTAATCTGAATAACATATTAAGGGTAATTTAGGTATTAAAATAAATTTTGAGAATGATGTTATGTATTAGGGGTGTAAATAATGTGAATTTAAAATTTGAGAATATAAATAAAAATTCTTAAATCTGATTAAAATAAAAACAAACCTAGTTGCAAATGAAATTAAAGATCATTAAATAATTTTATGTTATGCGACCAATGTCTCAGAGTTTCATACTGTCACTTTTTACGGTATGTATACATGTTACACTGGCGCCTAATTAAAAATGAAAAATAAATAGAAATAATAAAAAGTCTTGGAGTTTTTAATAATTGTATAAATAAACTTTAGGGGGACGTTTGTACAAATTTTCAAACTTGAAGAGACGTACTCTTAGTTGTCTAAAAATGAGTGAAATTGTATGTCCATGACATTAACCCGATTTTTTCAAACTTGAAGAGATGTAGTATAAATATATTTTTGTTGGGGGTATTTATATACTTTATCTAAAAAGGTTCACACATAGAAATATGGCTGAAGATCCTATATGGCTGAAGAAGATCTTTGGTCTTACTAGTATTTGAAAAGAAATTTGATTAATGTGCTTTTATAGAAAGTAGATGATATATATGTGGTCCTCACCCAGAATTATATGCATATATTTACTCCTTTCCCATTAAGAATTTCCAAGTTATTGCAATAAAGTAAAATGGAGCATAGATGCACAAAAAAATAAAAATAAAATCTACTTATTTGGTTATTATTTTATTTTAAAAAAATCAATTTTTACAAAATTATTTTGCTCTTTCCTTGGTATCTTACATTTGATTAATCAATGTTACTAATAAAGAAGGGAAGTGACAAATAAATACATGCACTTTAATAAGAGCAATAATTAATTAATATTAAATAAATCTTGTCCCGCATCAAATTCAAATTAAAAAATAACTACGGTACATATGAATCTGATACTAGTTCCAAAAACAAATTTTTAGGTTGAATTGCAAAACACCCGTACCCTTACGGTATTCTAGCTGAACCTAACCTTTGATTGACACGGTGCTACCACGAGGACTCTTCAAGAAAAAAATCTTGTCCACATTAAATTCTATCACAAGGAACTTGCAAGGAGATAATAGAAGGACTCGAGAAAAAAAGAATTTAATGGCAAGATTCGTCATTACAAACTACACCATGTTCATGCATATTGAAACCTCTATTCAATGGGGATGACACTTTTCTCACATTAAATTCGAATTAGTATATATAAATTAAATGTTAATTCCACCATTTTTCTTAGATTTTTGCTTGCATTGCCTTGTACAACGTGCTTAACAAATATTTATTTATTGACCATTGATTTCCAATGATCATTTAATCTTGTTTTATGAAGAAAACATTTCAATTGCCAATGACTCTTGTTTGTTTAGGCATCGAAAAATATTTTCTAAAATTTATTTTATGACTAAATGTTTTGTCATAAATCGAGTGAAAACATTGTTAAAAGTAAAAACACACACCTAAAAATCAAAAATTAAAATTATTTTACATGACTTGAAAATTATTATGAAAAAAATTACGTCCAAACAATTTTTTTCCAAAAAAATATATTATTAAAACAACATTTTAGGTTCAAGCAAATTTAATGGAGTATAACTCTTTTTCCAAAAAGAGTAGAAGGGGTGTGGTAGTTGAATGGAAT